>CM060863.1:22724366-24099553 GCA_030737845.1 Acorus calamus | reverse complement strand
TAAAACAAAGCCCGAGAAACCACTTCTTGAACCAAAGATTACCCAGAATTGTTGAAGGAGTATATAATTTTCACAAGTTACAGTTGACTTTTATCTTTCTATGTATATATCTATTCAGTTAAAGTTTGAATTATGAATGTCCAATTTGACTTAGTTCTGCATGCAAAAAGGTAGTATTCTTCTTCAACAAACACAAATAGATGGTTTGTTGCTGACTTGTTATTTTTTTATCCCATGGTATATAATCCTCTGCCACTTTTTTTTATTCAATCAGTGTTCTAGCTTTCATACTTTAAATCTCTAGAAGAAGGTTTACAACTCACATTTTATTCATGAGAAAGATGGAATGAACCTGATAAAGCATGTCACATAGTACAATAGTGACCCACTCAAGGGGAGTCCTACAGACAAAGGCATTAGTGTCCAAGAGTATGGTGTACCATGGTGGTGACCCATTTGAGGGGATCTATGAGAACGAGACCGAGACATATAATAATCTACCTCGATTTAATGAGTATCTAGAGGATGCTCCCATGACCACAGAATTAGTGGATAGCATCATGTTTGAGACGCACAATTATCGCCCAATTACCAACAGAGGAGTTGCACTCATATCAGAAACATGTCGGACATGGACACGTCTGACATGTATTAGGCACGTTGGCAACAAAATGTTTTCCAAAAAAACAAGGTTGATACAGCCCAGGCATGGAGCTTAACACGGCTTGGACATGGGGCTTGACACGGCCCACCTGATTACACTTGCTCAATTAACTATGAAAAAAACACCATTGCTCCCTTATTCAGTTGCTGCCTCTCCCAAAAACCTCTCCTTCCCTCAGAAAACACCCTCTCTGAAAAAAACATCATGAACCCTATTTGATTGAGAAGGAAGGGGAACACTAAAAGGAGAATAAGAAGAAGGATAAGTCGAAGCTGGCTGTGAGTTTGTGACTTACCTTAAATCCCAAGTAATATTTTTACTTGATTTTTCATCTTTCTTTGTTCTTCATCATCATTTTCTTCTTCTTTTCCCTTTCCCTTCCTTTTGTATTGGTGAGTGCTCTTGTGGGAGCGCTGGATGCTGCAAGTATAGTGGGGGCTGGTTTGGTTGTTCAACTTTTTTTTTTTTGGGGGGGGGGGGGGGGTTGATTCATCTTTGTTGTTTTTTGGGAGTTGTATATGAATTCTCTGGAAATTCATTGGTGTGGGAATACTTCATGAGTCTCCTTTTTTGTTGTTCTCTGTTTTGCTTTCTTCAGTTTTAAAAAAGATGTTGTCCAATTGTTTATAATTTGAATTTTTGTTTTTCGCTGGCAGTGGAAACACAGGTTGTGATAATTGGATGTATTCTGTATTCTGGGTTTATTATGTTTGTACAAACTAGTATCATATACTATTTATCAAACAATTATCTAGTTCAAATCAGATTAAGATAGGTCAAATATTTGAATCTTATTTAATAAGTTTCCTGTTACTTAGTAGTATGAATGTAAAACTTTTCACATTAGATAGTTGAATGTTGATCTATTTGTATCTATTATGCTTATGGATTTTTTTGTTTGTTGTTTGTCATGTGTTTCCATATGAATGTGTGTGCGCAAGCGTGTGTTATATTGTTGCTGTGCCAGTTTCTTTGCCTATTTTTACAAGATTTGCCATGTCACTGTGTCTATATCGCCGTGTTGTCGAGTCCCGTGTCTATGTCCATGCTGCATAACTACCACACAATTGCCGGATCAATTCAATGCTGAGCTTAAGTGTGGAAGAATTACATAGAGGATTTTTACAATGTCAATTCTAATGTTGCAGACAACAATATGAAGGACTTGTACTTCATTTTGACGTCGCAAAAGATTTGTACATCATCTATTTGAGTCAGATGAATGTATCCACCAGTCCCCATTACCACACCTCAACTCACTTTTCTCATGGCAATACAACATCCCCAATTGCAAATTTAGACATGTAATCATACTTCTCTAATGAAAGTAATGGTGGCATGGCTCTACCTTTTTTCAAAAAAAAAAAAATCAATTTTCTCATGATAAGAGCAAGGCCTTTGCGAAGCATCAAGGCAGATGGCGAGACCATTAGATCATTAGAATTATCCCGCCTCTTGCAGAAGGAAGCTGACATCAATATTCATCACTTACGGGCACCAATCCTTTGAGTTGGAGGATGAACTTTCTCGAACCCAAAGAGAATGTTGGAGATCGAGGAGGTTCGAAGGCTTCTGGACAGTTATAAGTAATTATCGGCTTGGTGGGGCTACACACGTCAAGCCGTCTACTTGGTGTCCCGGAGGTTGTTTAGATTGTTTTTAATCTTGTTTTGATCATCTAGATAATCAGTTTAAATGATCAGTTAGTCGATTTTTTTTTCTTTTCTAATTGTAGATTTTATATACGGATTGGATATAATTAGTTTATTAGCATTTGTTTGGATTAGATTGGGAAGAGTTGTTGGAAATATAAATCGGTTGTTATTTGATGGCTAAGTAAAACTCACCATTGATATGTGAGCAACTAGTTGATGCTAATTGTTGACCTGACGGAGCATGACTAATTGTTGGCCCCAACAACCTCAGTCATCGCCATAGTTAAAGCTTATCCACTGAATAGTATTTACGGGGCAATCACGGTTGATGACTCATCTTCCTTAACAGTCAGACCTGAATGCCCAACATTGAATCTGTCAGATTACAGACCTTATCTCTCCCAACCGATTTAGAGTCGGTTTAGAAGTCCATAGGGAGACCTATTGTTGAATGGGAAAATCAATCAAGTTTTTAGGCAAAGCTATTCCCACTACCCACGTTTCACTTTCCCACTACCCATAATTACGAAAATGCCATTATTTATTTTAATTTTTTTAATCCCTTTCCCACTACCCAGTTCGACAGCGTCTAGTCGAAATGTTCTTCACTGGGACGACAGAGGTCCGTCGAACTGTCTGAATAAGTGTCGACAGAAATCCAGTCGAAGTGTGTTTCACTAGAACGACAGAGATCCGTCGATCTATCTGAGCAAGTGTCGACATGGATGTGTCGAACCCTTCAAAACAATAGCTTTCTTCTAAGAATCAATCACTTATACAATCATTTAAGTCCTTATAAAAAACAAAAATGTCATTTAAGTTATTTAAGTCTTTTTGAAAATCATTCCTATATGTATATTTATTTAAGTATAAGAAACAAAAATATCAAACAAATAGCTATTTGGATCAAATAAACAGTAAACGTTTCATTTCTCTAGGGTTTTATCAGTTTTTCTAAGATGCTTCAAACTTCAAAGTTTGTGATAGATGACTTGCGGTGTTTCAATACACAGATCGTGATCATATACAAACCATAGGGTAATTTAGTAATTTAGTAATTATAAATCAGGGAAGGTGTTCCTCCATCATCCATCACTTTCAAGCCCTAGCCTTTGCCCTTCCTTGGCCTGTGGCAGACGATTAGCCATCACTTTGAGCAGCTCCATGGTTCTTGTCCCATCTCCCTTCAATCACACCTTCACCATCCCGCTTGCCTTCTTCAGTCAGTTCCACCCTCCAACTGACCCCAGGCGATCACCTCCTCCTCCCCCACCTCCCACTTCCATTACCTGTACAGTTGTCTAAACCCAAGCCAGCACCATCCTCCACTCTACTTCAGTGCAGGTGCTACCTGTCTCCTTAAGCTGCCCTATTTTATTCCATATGCAAGCGCACTGTGCCTGACTCTAGCACCATTATCGTCCATGTGTCCAGTCCTATTCTGTGTTCATTTCCCTGTTTAGTCAAACCTCTTGTCTTCAAGGCATTGGCACTGTGATGTTTGAAGGGATTGAGTTTTGAAGAGGGGGAATTGTGGGGGTCATGGGGGTGTTTGGAATATTTGGGGATGATTGAGTTCTTTGTGCTCTTGGGGCTTCCCAGGGGAATAAAAAACATACGGAGTGAAAATAGGTGAAGAACACTTAGGTAAGCCTCATGTAGCCCCTGGGGTCCAACGGTGATGGGATTGAAGAATGTTAAGCAGAATGTAGGGGGCTTCACATCATTACTTGAATTACAGGTGGTATATAAAAAATGGGATGTTTGCTCTTGTTTTTCACTCTCTATATTTTGGATAACCATCGTTCCTTACAAATCAGTTATCACAAAAAAACCTAGCATTTATTGGGAATTAAATTTTTTTTTTCAATAAGAAAGGTCTTGTATTTCACTAAAAGCGTGCTCCTTTTTTGTGCATCTAGGAAGTAGTTACTATAATTTTTTTTGTCAGAAAAATAAGTTGCTGTGAATTTCAATGCCTCATTGCTTTGGAAGCAAGAGTAGACTGTTTGGTTGCTATTTCTTTAGGATTATGTTTCAACGAATTTCATGATGTGGCAGGTACAATCTATTATTTAGGAATGTGAAGATATTTCCCCATACATCTACATTTGTCCAAATTTTATCTCAGCCTGATGACGTCATTTTGAAAATGTCCAACATGTTGGTTCATAATTAGATTTTGTCTCAGTTGTAGTCTCAGTTCTCTGTGTGATGAAGACATTACTCCATGCATCCAAAGAAAAAGATGGCAGGCATAATCTAATTGAAGATCATTCATCTTAGTAATCATATGAATCCATGACTGCTAAGAAAAATAAAGCTGACACATCATGGAACCTATGAGATGAATGATCCTATTATGATTGCGTATCCACTTGGGGTTCCTTCATATCCCTCCTTGGGGATGCCAATGAATCATCCTTTGTGTCACCCAAATATCCATGGACCTTTGAGAAAAGGCTGATCTTCTAGAAATTCCAAAGTTTTTTTTTTCCTGAAAAGTTGATACCTTATCTATGTAGCTCCCACGTCCCATAAAGATCGCATGACATGAACGGAAGTCCTTTCTCAAAAATTGATTCTTCAAGCAAGACTTATATTGGATCAAATAGTGAATAAAGACTGCATTAGTAACCTTTATATATGCTTCATCAATGTGACATCATATTTCATGAAGTGAACAACTTATCAATGGAATCACCATTTCCTGAACATCCCAAACTGATATGCTATTTGATCATTCCTGCATTCCTGCATCGCATTTCATTGCCTTGACGGTTAGTTGAGGACATGCCTTCACCAAATTGCACAAAACCTTCCGATAGGTGAGGGCGCCATCTCACCAGATCTCTAGGATCCTGATCCACCCTAGCCGCCTGGAGCATCTCAAGCAAGGACAAGTAACCATCCACCTCATCGTCATTCAGATTACGGCGAACCTGAACATCCCAAAAGCATATATAACCCAAACTGATATGCTATTTTATCTGATGGAATCACCCATTTCCTGCATTTCATTGCCTTGATGGTTAGTTGAGGGCATGCCTTCACCAAATTGCACATAAGCTTTCTGCATAGGATTTTGATTTTGATTGTTTCAAACTTCCTTTTAGCCTCCTATGAATGCTTTAAAAATGGTTTTGTGCCTTGAGTCCTTTAAAAATAGTCTCCTCAATTATATCAGTTTTAACTTCAACATAACATTCCATGCATGCTTGCAAGGGAAATATGTTGTATCATGTTTGGAGTTTCAAATTGGATACATTCAGACTTGATTATATGGTTATGATTTCTGACAGGCCTGAAACCGAGGAAGAGATTAAGCTTAAAGAGGAAATAAATGAACTGAAGAAGATTCTGGCAGATGAACCAGACGTGAAAGCAAATGGGGAATCACAACAATTGAATGCCAATGCCTTGCGTCAGGAGATGGATATCAAAGAAAAAGAACTGGAGCAATTAATACACGATTTGGATGATAAAGTTCGATTTGGGCAGAGGTCTACCGATAGGCCAGGTTCTGGAGCTGGTCGGGTTGCGAGCTACTTTCCTGCGAGGCCACCCTCTCAGTCTGGTCCTCCGGAGGACCACAGAAACATGGAGTTCATGGATAGGCCTCGATCTCGTGGGACAGGAGATGCGTGGGGGAAGCCTATGGACGAGCGGAGAGGATTTGGGGTCAGAGAGAGAGGATTCCATGGCAATAGGGACATAGACAGGTATGCAAATCTTTTCATTGCTTTGGATTTGCTATTCATTATAATAATAATAATTTGTAGACGTGGCAATTTATACATGTGTTGGATGATAAATGGCTGTGTGGATCCACATTATATCCAAAGAGATGTTTTCAAATGTGGATAACATACATCCAAGGAGGCCCTTTTATTTTATGCTGAGGAATTCCGATATAAACTTGAAATTTTTTATTATTATCAACCAATAAGTATATCTCATATCTTTGAAAATAAATGCCCCCAAAACCATAGTAAACTTTGCAAACAATAACCATTGGTGGAGAAACAACTCATTCAGAATTTCCTCCATAAGATTCTTCCCAGATGCTAGACGATGAACTTTTTTAAATGGAAAACTATTCTTCTCTTAAAATGGCTTAATGTATATAGCCTTTTCACTTGTTCATTGTTAACAATGTGCAGATCAAGATCAAGGGACAGATGGTGAATCTGTATGACTTGGTGAGGATTCATCTTTAGGTTTTGTCATCTTTTCTTCTCCTTTTCTTTTGAGTGCTCGGAACGGAATAATATTTTCTTTTGATTTAAATTTTGTCTGTCGGAGACTTGGGGGGAAAAATGGTTGGAAATCCGGATACTGGAGGGAAGCCGTTCCTTCACCGCTTAAAAATTCAACTCTACCTTGATGGTATGATTTTGTTATTTATATTTTTATTATTTTGCATTGTGAAGGCAAAACTGGAGCCTAAGAGTTGTTTCTTTGCTTTTGTGGTGGTACGCTTTGTATCTTGTGACACATTGTTCAAAACTCAATTCGTAGTCGTACCCCAACTTTTTTGGATTCTCAGTATTAAAAGATGTTTTGCATTGACTAGGAGGAATTTTGATCTTTTTTTTGTGATCAATATGAAGATGTGTTAAATTTGAATGCATAATCTGGTGAAAATTGATATAGAATCTGTGACATAAATTATTGTGGAAACATAAATGCTAGTTGACAATTGTTTTTCATCCATTCAGTGACATTTACAATTACTGGATCTTGTGTAAAGGATCCAATGATTATTTTCTGTTAAATGCATCAACAACTAATTCGAACAAGTATTACACACAATTCTCAGAAGCATTCATTCCATGCATTATTTAACAAGCCCTGGTCATGAGAACAATGAATGGAATTGTATGATTGTGACTTTTTATCCAATACATTTTTTTATCGAATTATTCGTGAAGTAATCTGAATATTGTTAGGGACAGTTTTACAAATACCTCCAATAATTCACTGGATCTACTTAAAGAAGATGAAAGTTTTATCTATTCAAACTATATGTAACAACACCCGTGAAATAATTTTTTTCAAGTCACTCACAATAATGTTAGGGGTTGAATGGATTTATTTTAAAACATAAAATGAGATATATAGTATATACATCATCTAAGGAGGTATATACCTTACTGGATAGCTAACGAGGTATATGAGATTGTATTTGATGTTGTAAAAAGACTGTAACAACACCCACATGTTATTGTTCAATAGTCACACATTCATTAAATCATTCTAATGTATATCTAATATATATTTTTTACATGTATATTGTATTATTTTTTACGTGTATATTGTATTACACACACACACACTTTTTACTGTTTTTTTTGGCACACACAATATCATCACTCTCCTACAGAGTCTGTAACTTTATGATGGACATGGGGATCTAAAATCTTTTTTTTTTCTTTTTAAATTGGAAAATATTACGCCAAATCCCATTTTTCCCTTTTTTAGGAACCCAAAATCACCAAGCATGTAAAAAGCAAGGCACTTTTCCCTTTTATTTAATAAAATAAATATATATAAGAAAAAATTCAAATAACCCCCCCCGGGTAAACTGTCCGAAATCCATATAACTCATGACTTTTTCTGAAGTCCATATAACTCTTTGAAAACATCTACGTAAATTCAAATAGTCCCACGAGTTAAACTTCCATTGACAAATGATGAATATTATGAGAAAATTTCATTTAATCAATACTAGCTGAAAATACAATATTTCAAAAACCCCTACAATGTATTAAAAATGTAGAAAACTTCTATAAATAATGATTTTACCCCCCCGAACAGATTATAAAACTCTACCCGGAATGTTAAAATCATCATTTACATTAATCACATATTTAACATATTGTAGGGGGGGCTTTGCATATTGTGTTTTCAGCCAATGTTAACCAACAATATATTTTTCATCTGTCAATGAAAATTTAACTCAATAAGTTATTTGAATTTACATAGGTGTTTATAAAAATTTATACGGACTTCAGAAAAAATCATGAGTTATATAGAATTCACACAATTTATGAACAATTTATGAGGGTTACATGGGTTTTTCCCACATATATCTATACTCAAATATCCTAAAGCATTAGGATAAAGCCAAAAGTTTTCATCTAAGATGCATATCGGTAATTTTGGAAGGCTATTTGCAGTTCAGCCCTCAAGTCTCTCATATTTATGAATAGATCCATGAAAAAGTCGGCCAATTTTGTCAACTACCTGGGTTATTTGCGGATAGTCCCCCAAGTGCCTTGTTATTTATAATAAGATCCGTGAAAAAATCGGCCAATTTCATCCTTTTTGTGGGATATTTGAATTTTGTTCATCAGTTTCAACCAGTTTTACAACCAGACCCCTATTTATGTTACAAAGAGAACCCTGATTCAGATTTTTAGATTTATAATAAGATCTCTGATCTCAAAATATGACTTGCTGAACTTCAAATTATATCCAAAGTTTTTTTTTTGAACATTAAGATTCTTATAAAATTATAAAATAAATATTTAGTCTCATTGTTTGAACTTATAAAGTTATTTATAAAAAGTCTCTACTACGATTTTAGTTTTCATTTTTATATTTACATTGATTATCATAAAACTAATTATTACATAAATTTTTGTAAATCCTTTTTTATTTCACGCAGGAAGTGTATCCATTTGTTCTAGACTCTCTTGTTCATATACACTTGTTCATATAATATTTGGATGTACACATTTTAATGTTCAAATAAACAGGATTAGCTCGCACAAATGCGTGATTTGGGTAAAGATTTGAGTAAAAATATAATTTGATATGGGTATGGGTAAATGGTTGGAGAAAGTTTTGAGTGACTTTTACTTAAATTTAAATTTGAGTAAAAGTTTAAGTATAGAATTAATGATGCTCTTAATAATTTTCATTATATAATTGATGTACTTGCACAAAACACGTACATCATCACTAGTAATATATAAACAAAGTCTAAACCTATTCACCGACCCCAAACATTGTCACACGGTAGGCCTGTCAACGGGTCGCGGGTCAACCCGACCCGACCCGATAAAAGACATAAATACCCGACCCGAAGGACCCGACAATGAAAACGGGTCGGGTTTGGGTCCACCCCGACCCGATCCTATAGACCCGATTGACCAAACCCAAATACTTTGTGTTTTTTCATTTATGATCCAACCAAACATTTATAACTAAATATTGAATACTCATTTAAAATTTTAAGCATTTGAAATATTTTTACAATCTTTTGACTTCACGTAAAAGCGTAATAATCTAAACCGTATTCCAAATGTCATCTTATTAAACATTAAAAAATCAAAATAGTGAAAAACTATTTATAATATATTACACTCTATTAAAAAGAAATAAAAATGAAGCCATTGTAGGCCTTTAAGAAGTTTATCAATCTTTCTTTGTTTGACATACTTTTGTTAATGGGTCGACCCGACCCGACCCGACCCAAGACCCGATGTGGATCCGACCCGAAAGACCCGACAATCAAACGGGTCGGGTCCAGGTCCAACCCGACCCGACCCGAGGGAGGGCCCTCCTTTTGTCTTTGGGGGAGTGGAGTATCCTCTCTTGTGCTTATACCGTGGTATTTGAAAAGTCAATTGATCTTTGTTTTATTTTTTTTTCCTTTTTTTGTTTTTATAAATAAATGTATATATTTCTATCACGATTTCATTTTTGATTTCAAAGTATAATTTTAAATGAGCTGAGAAGAAATAGAACATAAAATAAATGGTAAAAGACAGAAAGTAAAAAGGCGTTATCTGTCGATGTGGATTTTGACTGGGTGTCGTCAATTCAGGTTATTTCGAACTTGGTTCTGGTCCGTACGCGACGTACCGAATTACCGTATGAAAGATCGTCCTAGCTCGCCCAACCGCTTACTAGGACATGTTTGTGATCACCAGTTGCTTTTGCTCAAAAGTAAGAAAAGAAAATGATCGCCTTACGGGAAATATGGATTCTCCTCTTAAGGATCACGGCCGGCCGTGCCTTAAGGTGAAACGAAGTTCAATAAGCCTCGCAAAACCCAAAGAGAGAGAAAAAGTGATAACAAATGATTATGAACTAAACCTAGTGATGGAAATGATGTGAATGAAACTAAGATATGTTAAAACCCGACAACCCGCTTTTGAACCGTCCCAAAAACAGATCAGAGGGTCAATAAAACAAAGTGTTTTAATACACCGAAGAACTTACAAAGCTAGAAATTGAATGGGACATCCCAACGACTCTACCACAAGCCGTCCAAAATTAGATCAAGAAATCAAAGAAAAACAGAACGATTTGATAAACCCAAAACACTTTTAAAACCAAAGGAGTGGTGGGTAACCCGAGGAGTCCCCCCATGGACCGTCAGAAATAGATCAACAAATTAGTAATACCGACGACTCTACTTGGGTACGTCGACAGTAGATCCAGAAATCTCAGCAAAATCTGTAAGACCAGTTTAGTGAAACAAGAACCTTTGAAATCATTAGGCAAATGAACAAACAGTCGGCTCCACTATCAACAGTCTAGAATAGATCCAGAAAAAAATATATCAATACACCAAGATTGATAAAATCAAACACAACGAGAAAACTGACGACTCCTCTGTGAGCCGTCCCAAAATAGATAAGAAGTCAGAGACAGATGACCCCCCTTGTGAACTAGGGTGCAACTTGGGCGGGTTGGGTCAGGTTCGGGTCGGGTTCAACTTTAACCCGCATTGTATAGAGCCCAACCCGAACCCGATCTCAACCCGAAGGGTTCAACCTGAACTCGTCCCCTGCCTTTTGCCAAAAGCACTTATTTTAATAGTTTTCTAAACCAAACAACCATGTATTGGTTTATCTCTGAATCTTACTTGATTAAACACAATGTCCTTGAAGTTTTGTCACATTTTCAGTACCATTCAGTTCGAATTTCCTCAATTCTGGTTCTTTTTCAGAATTTTTATTCTTTGTATGATCCAATTCACCAAATCAACACCTTTTACTAGCTTTATGTCTACGATATCCCCTTGATTGTTGAGTTACCCAAGCATGGGTATGGTAGGCACAAGGAAACCGACACCGGGTTGCTCCGTGCACGATGACTAAGAACCCCGTCCGAGGGTTGGATCACTCGCTACCTTACTTTTTCCGCCTTCTACTGGATTATCCTTTCAGTTGAAAATTCTAGTCAAGACCTAGCCTCTGATAGTTTAAATCAACTCTCTGAATAGTATCGAGCATGTTTCCTAAAAACTTATTGAAGGTTGGGCTGGTCAAAATAAGGGCCTCTTTTCTTATGATCAGTCGAAGTCTTTTTGTTTCACACAAAGACTCCGTCCGATGAGGAACAATTGTAGATACCTCAATTTTGACCGTCCAAAGAAAAGAAATTTACTTCAAGTGATACTTAGAAATGACCACAATTGGACATCTAATAGAAAACATCTTTAAAAAAGGAACAAAAAAAACCCTGGCCAAATAATTAGAAAAAATCAAATGACCAGAAAGGGGGCGAGGGCGGCTAGTTTCAACTAGCCACCCCTTAAACCGCCCCCACCGCTTCCCTTGGATGGGACTTAAAACAGCATTAAATGTTGATGATTGTGGCGAATTGTTCCCTTTAGCCTCCTCATCTTGGCCGGTTCAACCTTAGTAACTGACCCAAGCCACCGCTTGTCAGAGATGAGACGTTTGACAGGTTATCATGGGGGGCGGCTGGTTGAAAGTAGCTCCCCTCACTGGGCGGCTAGTTTCAACTAGCTGCCCCTCACCTATTCCTAGACTTTCAAAACCTCCTCTAGCAAGTTCCCGAAGCAGAATAGGATTCCTATTTTTCACATCTGTGTTCAGCATGCCCATATCCTAGAGCGGAGACCCCACAAACTCCCCCACGAAGGTGATTAAATCCAACCCCAACTTTTCCTGCTTTTTGAGAAAGTACGTGGCAATCACAAACACCCATGAATCCTCCTAAGGAGTTGTCGGGCGCCCCAACAAGGAACCGAACCCCCCCCCCCCCACCCCTTCCGATAGACGATCCGACTGAGCTTGTGAAGGCGCGCACTGGACCAGAAATTCTCGAAGAACCCCCACACACGCTGCCACGCCGCAGGAGACCACAGGAGGTAAGGAAAACCCCTGAAATCTGATACCGACAAAGGCGTGGCTGGCGGCTGTTGTGGATGGACGGGGAGCTTGATCGTGTGTCAGACCATTGTTTTAACAAGCTGAAAGTGGAGTTCTAAGAGGAGGAGGTCAAGGAAACAATTTTTGGGGCTGAGGCTAATAAGGCCCCCAGCCCTGATGGGTTTGGTCTTCTGTTTTATCAGGAATTTTTGGGGATGATCAAGGTGGACGTTATGGACATGTTTACTGAGTTTTACAGATCCTTGACGGGCATTGGCCAAATTAATTCCACCTTTCTAGCGTTGATTCCAAAGAATGAAGGAGCGATCGAGATTGGAGACTTTCGGCCTATCTCCTTAGTCAACAGATGTTACAAAATGATTTCTAAGGTCCTAGTGAATTGTTTGAAGGAGGTTATTAGATCCTTTGTGGATGAAACGCAATTGGCTTTTGTTCTTGGAAGAATTCTTCAAGATGGTTTCACGGTGGTCTAAGTGTATTTCTGCAGTCCATCATGACAATCGGGAAGGCATTGTCATCAAATCGGACTTTGTGAAGGCCTATGACAACACCAATTGGGATTTCCTATAGCATCTCCTTAGTTAACATGGTTTCGAACCTAACCTGATATGGATGGTCAGAGTGTGTATTTCTTCACAAAAGGTGTTAATTTTTGTTAACACGGACCATGTGGTTTTTTTTTCATATTAACAAAGGTCTTTGTCAAGGTGATCCACTCTCGCTTCTGTTATTTATTATTGTGGCTAGTGTTCTAAGTAAAATGATAAAGATGGCGATTGTGGATGGATGAGTCTCAGGCTTGTCATGCTCGATTGGGTGGCCTTGCTTATCTCATGTTCAATATGCTTATGATACAGTCATATTATGCGAGGCTCGTGAGCTAACTGTCAGGGGTGTTAAGTTTGTATGCAGAATTTTTGAGCTCCTATCCGACCGTCAGATTAATTTCCACAAGAGCTCAATATTGGGCATTAATGTGGAAGGAAGGACCCTAGATAGATTTAAGAGCATCTTTCGCATTGTGAGACTGAGCAGTTTCTGACGCAGCTATTGGGTCTTCCATTGAACATAAGCTGGTTGACGCAGACTCAGTGGGCTCCTCTCATCAGCCGGTTCGAGAGAAGGTTGGAGGGTTGGTCGAGCAGATTCCTCAGCTTCAACAAGCATATCACTTTGATCAGGTGGCCCTGACTAACCTTCCAATCTACTTCCCTTCATTGTTCCAGATCGCAAAAATGATTCTTAAGCGATTGGATGAAGGCACTTTCGATGGAATGGGGTGAAAGAGGCGCGTAACAGAGTCCACCTTGTGAAGTGGGAGATTGTGTATCGCAACAAGGCAATGGAGGGATTGAGCATCTTAAATTTGGCTGATATGAATTATGCTCTTCTTGCTAAATGACTTTGGAGGTGGCTGGATAATCTGAAGCTTCTATGGTGTTGGGTGGTGAGGGATAGGTATAGGTGCAATGACTCCTTATCAGACAGATTCCTAGCAGTTTCTAGGAGTATGTCTCGGCCGTGGAAGGACCTGGTGGCGAATGTGGCTTCTATTTCAACGGCTCTAAGGTGGGGTTTGGGTTCCGGGTCCCTAATTCTATTTTGGGAGGACGTTCGGATTGGGGATTCCCCTCTTAAGGAGGTATTCCCTTGGATATTTCAAATATCCACAAATCAAGCAGGTTCAATGGACTAGTTCTGCATGCCTAGGGGTGACATCGGCTTTTGGGATGTTTAAGTCCGCTGTAATCTGAATGATAATGATGTGGATTAGGCCTGTCAATGGGTCGGGTCCGGATTGGGGCGAGGTGGACCTACCCGGACCTACCCGGGCTTGGGTCCACTGGACCCGGGTCCTAGGTGGGACCCTGCGGACCGAGGCAATTGAGGACCCAAACCCGGATCCGGCGGACCCGGGTACACTGCCCATTTTTAGTGGGGCTTGGGATGGTCGGAGACGGTGTTGAAGGTCTTGGATTGCCGGAAGGGGAGGCGATCAGAGTCATCGTCGTTGATGTCGGAGATGATATCGCCAACGTCGATGACGGTGGAGGAGTCGGTGGACTTGGGGAAAAGCCTCCTTTGTATTTCTCTGATGGAGATAGATGCATACAACAGTCATAACTCAAAAGCCTCTCCTTCTCTGTGTCTTGGATGACTTGATTTTATGAAGTGGCTTGTTCTTTCCACTCAAAAGAGAAGGGCAGGGAACAAATGGTGGTGCAGGTAAAAAAAAATAAAATGATAACACACACTTCGCCTATGAAAGAGAGAGTCGGTTCACAAACAGGGAAGAATTCTCTGGAGGGGCAGTTTTGGTGATTAATTGAGACAGCTGTATTAACTTCTCAACCAAGTAAAGAAGAGGTGACATGGATTTGTCATTATCCACTCATTTTTAGTCAATTACGAAAATGCCTCCAAAGAATTTTAAATATAACATAAAGGCTGGATAATCTAAAACATCATCGGGTGGGGTCATTATAAAAAATAGGGTTATCACTCATTATTAGGATTCCTAATGAAGATCTAAAATAATGTCGGGTCCAACGGGTCTATGGGATCGGGTCGGGGTAAACCCAGACCCGCCCCGTTTATATGATCGGGTCCTTTGGGTCAGATCCATATCGGGTCGTGGGTCCTTTGGGTCGAGTCAATATCGGGTCTCGGGTCCTTCGGGTCAGGTATTTTACGTCTTTTATCGGGTCAGGTTCGGGTGAGATCCGGGTCGACCCGCGACCCGTTGACAGGCCTAATGTGGATAGTTACTTGTCCTTGCTTGAGATACTCTAGGTGGCTAGGGTGGATCAATATTTTAGAGATGTGGTGAGATGGGCCCTCACCTATCGGAAGGTTTTTCAGTTCATTCATGCTACTTCTGATTACAAAGATTGATGCTGGCTATTTCAGAAACAGCTCAAAAACACAAACATATTTGGAGTTGCTATGTTCTCCTCAAGGTCAAGGGCTTTATTTGGTTGGTTTACTTGAATAAAGTCCTGACAAAATCCCTTATGGCCCGCTGGGCTCGTCAAATTGATCGTCTTTGTGTGATGTGCGGGGAGGAGGAGGAGACGACTGCTCATCTATTCATTTCTTATCCGTTGGATCGGAGGGTTTGGGGGTGAATTCATTCTATGACTAGTCAGTGCCATAGTTTTTCTTCTTTGGAGGAATTATGGAAGACTAGGAAGCAACTACGTCTTAGCGGCGATCGCAGTCCGAAAGTGAAGGTCTCGCATATTCTTTTTCCCGCCGTCTTCTGGGTGATTTGGCGCTTCAGGAATCTCATGGTGTTTCAAGGAGCCACCCTAAATGTCGAAAACATATGGGAGGATGTGATAGACAGTATTAGAGCATAGGGGAGGCATTGTGCTAGGGCATCGGTGGTTGAGTTTGTGGGACATCATCTTTTGGTTCAAGATTAGCTGATCTCTTGCGTCTAGCTGAATTCTTATAGAGATCTCCTCTACAGGGATTTACCTTCTTTATCTTTTAATTTCTGTCGTATTTCTTTCTTTTTGCTTTATAATTGGACATCATCCTTCCATCTAATACAAAAGCGTACGCCTACCGTTTTATATATATATATATATATATATATATATATATATAAAGGCGGTATCCACAATTGATCTTTGTTTTGTTTATGATTCATGTGTGTGGTGATTCATGATTATAAATATTGTGTGTTGTTCATTGTTGGTATGACAGTAATGGTGATGGTGTTATTTTATTTATTTATAATAAGTGAAGGGATTAATGCACCATCGGATGTGATCAGTATCTAGTGAAAGACTGACACTTGTCCAATTTCTATATAAAACCTCATATGTTATACATTTGAGATTACATGTACTAGCTCCTCATTAAAGTCTCACACAAACTGATGGAACTGGCTGGATCATCTCATCTTGATGAAGAAGCATGAGTGATTTCTCATCTTAATTATATATATTTTGTTATCTTTATTTTGCCCAATTAATTAATTATTACTTGCTTTTAATTGAACTTTTTCTTTAATCCTTTTTTTTCCGAACATAAAACCATCTCTATACAAATGCATTCTCACACTATAATGTTAATAGTAATGCTCAAAACAATAATTAAACACAACTGGCTTAGACATGATAATCAATTGGGTTTTGTTAACAAGTGCTACATTCTCTAAGCTCATATATATTAAGTTTTTTAGTTAGGGCCGGCCTTGAGATTAATGAACTTAGATGGCCCTAGGCTAACCTATAAAATGGGGTCCCAATGCATTTACATTACAAAAAAATTGAATGTAAAAAAAATATTTTCTATAAAGTTAAAACAAAAATTTCTAATAAAAGATGAAGAATAACAAACTTAAAAAACTTATGTTTCATAACAAAATAACAAATAAACCAAAAAACAAAAACAAAACAACAAAAAATTGGAAAGCTAAACCATATTCCTCCTCTTCTTTTTTTTGAAAAAGAATAAAAAATGCTTAAATCAAGGGATTTGTTGTTAAAAAAATTATTTTTTTATAAATAGATAAATAAATCTTGTAAAATAGGAATAAAAAATATGGATAAGATTTTAAAAAAATTAGGTAGATGAATGTATATGTTTAAATTTAGAAAAATTAATTTTATATCAAAATGTTTAATATACAAAAAACATATTCCAGATTTTGTGGCCCTCTTTGGGAAAGGGGCCTTAGGCAGTTTGCCTTGGTGGCCTCTGCCCAGGGCCGACCTTATATGTAGCATTTTTTTTATTTTTTATTTAGAAAATTTGATCCTATGTAATAGACATTGTCCAAATTGGGGGTGAGACAAACTTGCTGTAACATTAACATTATACATGTGATTACATCAACAACTCACTCATTGGTTATTAAAAATGATTTTATTGTTACGTAATAAAAAAAAATTACATAAACAAAACAATAGCAACAAAATAAATTGCGGGATATATAGCCAAACCCAAAAACAAAGTTCAAAAATCTATGTAATTTATCTAATTCTATTTAAGTGAAACGTATTCTTCTTATGGGATATGTTGATATTTTTTTCTAAAATGAAATTGGTAAGCTTGCTACTTCTTTGTGTTAAATAGAAAGAAATGCCCAAAAGAAGAAAAGAAAAAGAAACAGTCGAGAGACCAAGAAACACGGAGGAAATTTGTGCAAGAGTCTTAACTAAACTTCCAAAAAGAGGAACACTTTACTTTTTAATCAAAATGGAGTGCCTAGGATGAGGCCCTCGCACAAAAACACCCTCAAGCTGAAATACATAAATCACACCCTAAGTGCTAATAGGCAGGTCCAGATTATCTTTTGTTAATATTCACCAGGCGGGCTATTATTATAAATATTAATAAATTATTTTTATAAATTGCCCAAAAATAGAAAATACAAACGTACGTACGTACGTACATACACACATATATATATAACCAAATGCATATTCAAAACCTTATTAATACATAGTCATCGATGCAATGCATGCATGCACTGCACGTACGTTCTCTCACCCTAAATAGTCCTCAAATCCTCTTCAAAAGCCACCAACACGACATACATATATATAACCAAATCCCACTCACCAAAATAAATCTGTTTTATTGATCCCACCCCCCAAATCCTATCCCCACCACCACCACCACACCCCCTTAGGCGCCGCAGACGAAATCGGAGTTGAAGCTGTAGCCGAGGTCGACGGCGCAGAGGCTCTGGATTCCGACGGAGACGTTGAGGCTGACGGAGATCCCGAACGGCGTCGCGAGGAGCGCCTTCGTGCACTTACACGTGGCGGTCACGCCGAAGTTTGCCTCGAGGTCCACGATCGCCTTTAGCCCCGCGCAACAGGCGGCCGGAGCCGCCACGGGGAGGGTGGTCATGGCGGTCACACAGGGCTCCAGCCCCGCCTTTATGTCATCGCACGTCACGGCCGAGGCTGGACAGAGGTGGACAAGGAGGAGAAGGAGGAGGAGAGTGGCCATCCGCATGTTGTTGTTGTGTGCCATATCTCCTCTAGTGGGGTGTATGGCACAAAGTAGAACTAGCCTTTGGTTTTGTTGTTTTTGTGTGTTCAAATGGTCCCTTAGTTGTGTGCTTATATAGGCATATTTTGGGGGATGGGGTTTGGTTTGGACATTTGTTTTAGTGGTTTTTTAATTTTTGCAGAAATCGAAATGCAAAAACATGTTTACACATGATTTTAAAAAAATTATGCTTAATTAAAAAGTCTAGTTTAGTTTTTATTACGAAAGTCATGCTTTTAAAAAATGAAGAAAGTGAGTTTCTTTGAGGATCGAGTTTTATTAAACTAGTTTTTACATAATATGGATTTTCAAACGGCCCCTCAGTGGGGGAGTAGTATTGATTAGTGATCTAAAAATTGACTAAAACTGTGACCCTCATTGATTTTAATCCAATCACATGGGACATGTCGATACCATCACTTTTATTTGACGTGGACTGAGAAAAATCAGTATAAGCTATTTGTTTTTGGTTATTTTGTTGGATTGATCGAAAAATCAGTATAAACTATTTTGGTTATTTAATGTTTTTCCTTCATGTGGACCTCTGTTTAAGTGAAATTTCTTTAGGGGATCTTGCAATTCATGCGTTAGTGAATATGAGTATAATATTAGGTGTTGGTGGTATAACAGTAAGGGTGATACCTCTCTTTATGGTGATAAACACATGCATGAATGAATAATGTTGGTAGGAGAAATCAGGGCGGATTCAGGACACTTTTTCTGAGTGGGCTGGATTAATCTTTTTATATAAAATAAAATTCTTGATAAAAATATCAAATTTTTTTTATAGCCATATGATGCACTTGAAATAAAATAAATTCATCAAAAATTAAGTAAAACAAAACAAGTTAATTTAATTAATACAAAAGCTCAAATGTTATATTAAAAAAACCAACTTCTCTCCCTTATTTTCTTCTTTTCTTTTAGTGAAATACAATCCTCCACTTAAAATCCATCTAAAATTATAACCTACATAAAAAAGATATTCCAAAAAAAAAAACTCAAATGTTATATAAAAAACAAAAAAAATCACAAATACAAACTCAGTTTAAAAAGTTTTGATTTAGTTTTCTTATTAGACACCAAGATAATCAAGAATAATTCCTCATTTATTTGGAATAAAATAAATGTCAATAAAACATAAAAGTGAACAACAAAGACAAACCCTAACAAAAAATTCTAATAAATCTAATAAATTTAAAACTTAATGAAAGATTGAATGGAAGAAACTCCAATTCTCCAAACGACTAACATAGGCGATGGTGATTTATTCAATTCTCCAATCATTATCAAAATATGAAATATCTAAATGCATCTACAAAACATATAATAAATCAAAAGAATTAAAAAATTTACAAATAAAATCAAATTCATTACATATTGTTTAGTGTTTGGTGAAGGGGGTGATTTATTCATTGACTGCTGTAAAATATGTTTTATAAAAAAAGATGTTTAATTAGGGTAAATTAAAGTTTATATAGCAAATTGTTTTGGGATTTTTTTAAAAAACTGGGTTGGACTAATGTTTTGGGGGTTTTTGAACAAAATATGGGCTGAGCTTTATTGGGGGTTTTCTAATAACATTGGGCTAGACTGCTATTTGGGTTTTTTTTTTACAAAATCTAGGCCGGGCTACAGCCCGGCCCAGCCAACCCATGGGCCCGCCCCTGGGAGAAATTAAAGATCAGGTGACTGTTATTGTGAGTTTGACTGTGTTTCCTCAGGAGATTTGCCTCTCTAGAGGGACATCGATCAGTGAAAACTATTTTATTTAGGTTTGTTTAATTGTTGATTATATTGATGATACACTAATCAGTCTATTTTGAAGAACCGTTTAAAATACAAAAACAATACCTCAACCGTCTATCCACCATGTATGTATACACTGTGCTATTTAATTACAGTGCATAATACATTATCACAATGTATATAAAAAAAAATGGTGAGGACTGCAGACAGAGTTGCACAAGGAATTGGACATATCATTTTCCTTATATGTTAGAAAATATTACCTGAACCTTCTTCGCCAATTACAACCATGATGGATGGATGTGATCAGGGGCAGGCCCTGAGTGGGAGTTTTAAGAGAAGTCTTGAAAAGTTCACACAAAACTTTTTATTACATAAAAAAACAATTTTTAATTAGTCAATCATAATTTTCTATGACCCTAACAGAAAAAAAACTAATAAAATAGGAGCAATGAAGAATAAATGACAAACAAAATTGAAAAGCATAAAAAATAAAATATAGGTATAAAAATGAAAAATAAGAAAACGATAATAAAAAAAATAGCATATTAATAACGCAAAAGATCATCTTCTTTGTAAATTCCAAATAAATAGGAGCAATCGGATAAAAAGATAAAAAGAAAGAAATGAATCAATTTCTAAACAAAATGAAAATAAAAATAAAAAATAAAAATCCCAACATGGTGAGAAATAAATATATGAATTGTGGATAGAACTTTTAAAATGTATGGTCGATTGTCTGTCTATTTTTAAACATATTGTTAATATTAAAACAATTGTCCATGAAATCAAGAAAACATGGGTTGGCTAAAATCGATTGTCTAAAAACTACATGAGGAGTAGACTATTGTAGTATATCAAAGATCTCCTCTCTCTTCTTCCCAAACTAGATTTATCACTATATATTCACCCCGAAGTTAAATTTGGCATGTTGATCTACTTATTGATAGATACATGTGGGAGCAACCATTCACTTAGCTCTATAAAAAGTGATCTGATATGTCTTCTGGAAACAAAAATTTAGCAGAACTGCATGGACCGAGTCAGTAACTTCATTTGCCCGGGTTATTCTTTCCTCTCCTCCCCAGGCGCTCGAATTGTCATTTTTTGGAATTCGGACACTTTGGACATTGAGTTGATAGAGTCTAATCCGCAATTCATGCATTTCAAAGTGGTTCAGAAATCCAACCAAGTCCCTCCTCTCTATGTCACTACTATTTATGCCTCAAATGATCCTTCTGCATGGCTAATGCTCTGGAACAATCTAGTTCGACTTTCCTCTACTCTCCCAACTGTCATGTGGCAAGTTTGCGGAGACTTTAATGAAGTTCGATATGCTCATGAAAAAGTGGGGGGCCGTCCCATTTATTCTAGGAGGGTACGCAAGTTCAATGAATGCCTGGACAAATGCGGATTGGAGGACTTAAAGGCGTATGGTCACACTCTTTCCTGGAATAATCAGCAATCCAATCGGATAACATGCAAATTAGACCGAGCTCTTGGTAATCACGAATTTTTTGCTCATTTCCTGTCCTCGGTAGCTCACTATCTATCTTCTGGTATTTCGGATCATGCTCCAATCCAAATACTCCTTCAACCTCAAATTCCTTCTGGGCCGAGACCTTTCAAATATTTTGAAATGTTGGAAGTTCATCCCACTTTCAAATCGGTCATTCAACAGCCTGGAATAAGGATATCTTTGGCTCCCCGTTGTTCATAATGGCAAAGAAATTGGCAGCTAGAAAGGAGGCTCTAAAACATTGGAGCAAAACAGTTTTTGGACCTCTTAAGGAGCAATTACAATGTCGCAAGAGATAACTATATTGAGTCCAGCAATTGCTCCACCAAAACCCTCTGAATCTTAATCTGATAGCTGAAGAAAGATTTGTTAAGAATGACTATTTATTTGCTCTGCAGCTTGAAGAGAGCTTCCTTCAACAGAAATCCCATGAGCATTGGTTGGCACTGGACAATACAAACTAGGTTTTTCTACTCCTCTTTGAAGTCAAGAATTTCCCGCAACTCTATCTCAGCACTTAGAGTTCCTGGAGGGGTTCTGAGCACAGAACCCACTGAAATCAAAAGTCATATAGTGGACTTCTACAAATCTCTTCTAATAGGGAATCAGAGGCTCCAATTCCAGTTCTACATTTCAACTCCAGTGTCAAAACCAAAATGATGTGCTTGTATCAGATGTTTCGCTGGAGGAACTCAGAGCTGATGTATTCAGTCTCAAGCCTCTTGGCTCTCCCGGTCCAGATGGCTTTCCTGCACATTTTTATCAGCTTTTCTAGGATCTTATTCATATGAATCTTTTAAAATCGGTGCAACACTTCATCTCTACAAAATGGCTGCTTCGACAGGTAAGCCACTCATTCATCACACTAATCCCCAAGCCTGTTAATGCAGATTCCCTTGACAACTTCAGACCAATATCGCTTTGCAATACTCTATACAAGTTAATCACAAAGGTGCTAGTGTCTCGTCTACATAATATTCTTCCAGGGCTGGTCAGTGATCATCAAACTGCATTTATTAAAGGGCGTAGCATTCATCATAACATTCTTCTAGCTCACGAACTGATCTCATACATCAATAGACGAGGATAGGCAAGGGCTTGCATCAAAGTCTTGGAAGGGTTTCATTTTGCTAATCATTGGATTCATTTATGTCTGGAATGTATTTTCTTAGCCCAGTATTCAGTTCTTATTAACGGCAGTTCAGAGGGTTTTTTCACTTCTTCTTGTGGGGTTCGGCAGGGGGACCCCCTATCTCCTCTCCTCTTCACTCTTGTAATGGAAAGATTCTCCTCAATGATCAACAATCAATTTGACAATGGCCGAATCAAACCTTATATCAAGGGTAGATTGAATGTCACACATTTGTGCTTTGTGGATGATATTCTGGTCTTTTTAGAGGGCTCCACAGCTTCAGCAGAGGCCCTTGCAGGGATGTTTAAAGAATTCTCGATGCAATCTGGTCTTTCTCTTAATGCGGACAAAAGTCAGATCTTTGCTGGTCATCCATGTCTAGAATTTTGTGAAACTCTTTCCATTAAGCAACACTCTTTACTAGTCCGTTACTTGGGAATGCCACTCTTCACTGGTTCACTGACTCGATCCCTCTGTCAGCAGGGGCGGACCCAAGGGGGGGCAGGCCCCCCAATTTGAAACAATTTCCTTTGTAAAAGATACTAATTCGTTGGTAAATTTTATTTTCAAGGAAAATTTTTGTTGGTAAGTCAGTTGAAAGCGTTGTTCATATCATCGCAATGATATTTGCCTTGGCAAAATGAACCCCTATGAAAAAATATTCATTGGTAAAAGTTTGGTACTAATACTATATGAATATATATTACCGAGGAAAACTTTTCCTTGGGAAAGACCATTTTGAAAATTGATTTTTTTTCTTTTTAAGTGGGGGTGCGTAGTATTGAAATGAGTTAAAAAAAATATTAAAGTTTTCCTTGAAATGTTATATTCAATCTAGTTCGCAATCCTGTTTGCATCGCATACAAATTTCTAATATATGCTTAGCTAATTAAATATCTTCTCTCATAAAAATTAAATATATATTCATATAAATTGAATACATATATTTTAATTATATTTTTTGTATAAAAGGTATATTGAAATAGTAAAATATATAGTGTTACGTGATTTCATATAATTAGTTAGTGTCATAACTACAAATAAGTTTCATTTTTTTAAATTGTTAAGAAAATCCCTAGTTTTAAGTGATGGGTGTTGAAAAACCACATAGTGTTTTTTTTATATGATTTTTTGTTTATTTTGTTTTTTCATGAACACTAATTTGAATATCTCTCAATTGTTTTTCTATAATTATTTTTAAAATTCAAGCTTATTTTTTAAATTTTTCGTGAAGGTAAAATAATGAGATTTCAAGTTTTTTTTTTTAAACTTCAAATAAAATTTTTAGATTTTCTAAATGTGAAAGAAGCAGTAAAAAAATAATTTATATTTAAATTATCTATTACTTCAAGGTCTCGGTCATTATTAGTCAAATTTAATTATCTTAAATTGCCATATAAATATATTATTTTATAAATATATTTTTTTCTTATTCTAAGTCTATTGGCCTCCCGACCCCCCTTGTTCTAATTTCTGGTTCCGCCCCTGTCTGTTAGCCCCTTGTAGACAAGGTTCGACTTCAAAAGAACTTTGGACGGGCAAATCTCTTTCAATGACTGGCCGTCTAGAGCTCATCCTATCTGTCCTCACCTCCTATCATTTCTTCTGGTCGTCCGCCTTCGCCATTCCCAAAGGAGTGATCAAGGAGATCGAGAGAATCATCCGCCACTTTCTCTGGCAAGGGAGCTACTATGAGAGAAAGATGCACACCATGTAAACTAGGTGGAGGTGTGCAAACCAAAACTGGAGGGTGGCCTTGGACTAACTCGCATCAGTGATTGGAATCGTGCTTCCTGTGGAGTACGGTTATGAGAATTAGCCTCCGACACTCCCTCAACGTGGGCAAAGTGGATAAGAAAATGTTACCTTCGCAAAGGTAATATTTGGAATTGTCACCCTTCCAATGGTTGTACCAACTCCTGGAGACAAATCACCAAGTCTAGAGACTGGATTTCTCCTCACATCAGATATCTTCGAGGGTAACTCTATAAATATCTGGCATGACCCCTATCTCAATGGCAAGAGCCTAATACAAGCTATTAGAAAGGAGCTCCTTCTATGGGGTCCCCCTGCAACCACCCCTCTCTCGGTTCTTATCACAAATGGTCAGTGGAGAAAGCCTCAGCGGTGGAATTCTGAATTAGATGACATATGGCCCCAAATCTTAGAGATTGAAGTGGGGGGTTGTGGCTTTGATTTGTTGATATGGCCTCACAGTAAAACAGGGGTTCTCAATAGAAGATCTGCTATGGCCTTCATTCGCATGAACTCTTCCACCTCCCCCACGTGGACCAAATGGATTTGGCAATCTTAGCAGGTGCAAAGGCACTCTTTTTTCTCCTGGCTGTTGTTCTTAAACAAAGCTCCTACTAGAGCTAGGTTGTTCAAAAAGGGATTCCCCAATGATCAATCATGCCCACTCTGTACAACAGGTGTTGAAGACTCTGACCACATTGCAACACAATGTGGTTACTCTCACTATATTCTTGTATCTCTTTTTAAAGATCTACTCATCAAGCATAAGCCTCCATGCCATCTATCTGAGCTTCCGAAGTGGTTAGATTCTCACGCAACCCATCCAATAAAGAAGGTGTTGGTGGCCACCATACTAACTAACTACATCTAGTTTATTTGGCTGGAACATAACAACAGAGTATTTCGAGGTAAGTCGACTCATAAGAGAGGTACTCTACGAAGAATTAAAGCTGAGATCTCTCTCAGACTACAAACCTCCACATTCCATGCCACCCCGAGCCCTGATCTTATCTGCATTGCTGAAAATTTGAATATCATGATCAGCGAAACAATTTTCAAAACGATAAGTGTACAATGGATTCCTCCAGACCCCCTTTGGGTGAAAGCTAACTCGGATGGATCTCTCATGGAAGAGGGGGGGGGGGGCTATGGATGGCGGGACAGGCTCAACCCACATCGATAAACCTATTGGAGTTCAAGGGCATCCTGTCTGGTATAGAAATGGGCCTTCGCATGGGAGCTTCCCGCCTCTGAATTGAGTCAGATTCCTCTACTGCCTTGGCTTGGCTGAAGGGCAGAGGCTCTCTCCCGTGGATAGCATTGAGAACACACAAAAGAATCACTCAGGGTTTAGATGGGCTACAATCTTGGAAGGCAACACATATTCATCATGAAGGCAATAGTGTGGCAGATTTATTGGCATCTCATAAAACATCTTCTGGTGAATCGGTTTATAGACTTCATGACCTGTGGCCATTTATAGAAGATCTTTTACAAAAAGAAAAAGATGGAACTATATATCTATGGAAAACTTGAAACTCCTAACATTCTCTTTTGTTTCATTGGAGTTCTTTCTATGAAGAGAAATTGATCTTTTTTCTAAGTTGATCTTCTTTTGTAAACATACCAAAGCACATCTTATAAATTTTGTTGAGTTATAGAAATACAAAATTCCACAATTACCAATAATAAAAAAACCATTCACTTAGCTCGTGTATTAATATATCATTAATATAAATATATCATGCCAATGATGAATGTATATCTGATAATGAAGAATAATGAAGAATAATTCGACCGCATGAGTAATAAAGGAAGGACGAGTTGACTTAAAGTTCAAGGTTCTTATAGATCATTGTTCTAATGAATAAACATTGTTCTTAAACCCCGTTTGGATAGCGGAATTGAGTTATTCTGGATAGATAACTATGCCAGTATAGATAACAAATCTACAAGAATAAAAGATTTTCTGTTTGGTTGTATTTTTTTTTATTCTCATTGGAAAACGTAAGAATAAAGGTTGAGTTGTTTGTTTGATAAAGAATAAAATATAAATAAAGTGTAAAAAAGTTGATTTGACATGTGGGCCCATTGATGTATAAGAGGTGTTGATAGATGATTTGATGTGATGATGTGTAAAAAGTTGATTTGACATGTGGGCCCATGGGAATAGATAAGGTGAGTATAGCTTATCCTAGGGGTTGCTTAGAATTGTTATACTCTCTTATACTCGTTTAAACTGGCTTAGTAATACCAAGTTATACCCTTCAAACAAACAACTATTTTTCCTATCTATTCTTATACCACCCTTATACCACCCTTATACTCCCTTATTCCGTTACACAAACGGGGGGAAAATGTCAAGAATCTCATGATCATGTACTACATGTGAAATGTCAAATGTCAATTCTTTAATTAGAACATGAGATTTAGGTTTAACCTATCAAAGAGCTAGCCTATAAGGTCTCAAAAGAAGTGGCAGCAACTTTCAACAATCCCCAATTGATGAGGAATATTAAAAAGTGGCTAGAAATGCCAGAAATCTCATATGTGAGTGCATGACAGGTCTCTCACATTAACAACCCAAATTCTGCTATATTAAATTAGAAAGCCAATAAACCTCCATTGTATTATTATCCACAATTGCATGTACTCAAAAACATAAACCCCACATTATTGCAAACAACAACACAGTACCACTCTAATTGAACATTGTTCTAATATTCATTATTCTTGAAATTTATCTAAAAAATCTCGTGTTAAACATGTGAAATGTCAGTGTTAGTTATTTCATTGGAGACTAATAAGGTCTGATGAGATAGAGATTTAAGCTATCCAAGAGCTAGCCTAGCTAGGTTTGAAAAGAGGTGGCAGATTCCAGCAATCCCCAGTGTGGACCAACATTAGTAACATATGACTAGAAATGTTAAAGACCACAGATATATGTTAGTGCTGCTTGGTCTCCCACATTAATAACCCAAATTCTGCTCTATTAAATTAGAAAGCCAAGAAACCTCCATTACATTCCCCATAATTGCATGTACTAAAAAAAAAACATAAACCCCACATCATTGCAAACATAAAACACACACACACAACTCAATAACACCACCGCCACACACACACGAAGAACCCGGCGAGCGACACCACCGAGAAGGCTGAGAAACACCCGGCGGCGATATCAATCGAGGCATGCCTCCCCGAGATCCTCCTCACCTCCATCAGGTTGGCCAACTTCTTGGCGTCTGTGGTCTGCCCATAGCCGGCCTCGGCCCCCGAAGCATCCAATGCGTAGGCCCTAATGAAGTAGGCGGCGGTCGGGATGTCTCATTCGATCGTCCAAACGATCGGTCCTCCGCTGCCGTTGGATTGGGTGGTGGTGATGGTGAATTGCTTGTTGGTATTTTGACCAAAATATATAATTCAATATTCCATAATGTGTTGTAACCGCCCATATAATTACAAATGTTTTGGAGATTCATTCACATGTAAATGCTTGAATGTTATATTTGTGTATTAATGTTTTATAATTGCATGCATGAATGAAAATAATATGGGTGAGTTAACAATGAATAATTGTATGCATTTGTAACTCCTATTTTCATTATTTATTGGAGCATGGAATTAAAGGGAAAACGTTTCTCTTTGTAAACGTTTGTTAAGCCTATAAATAGTCTACTGATCCTCCATCAAGAGAGAGATATAATCAACAATACATTTTTCAGTGCATTAAACCCATGAGCAAATATGATCTATTTCATCATTTCTTTAATACAAGATTACTCCTTGATTTGAGAAGTGTTATCTAACCAATATTGTTCCATCCACTCTAGTTTCTTATCAATTCCTGATTTGGGTGTGTGAAAGGATCGCAGTTTGTTCATCGTGGTTTTTTCGTAGCTCGCACCCCGGAAAAACAAAACTTATTGTGGTCGTATCTCTCAGTGGTATTGAGGACAGAGTGTCTTCACCCGCTTCCACATTTTCGGATACACTTTTCTAATCCCTAACTCTTTTACTACTAACTCTTTTACTTCACGCTTTTATTATATATTTTAGAGTATGCATGATTTAATATATATTTGATGTTTATATTCTTTATGTGGTAATTATAAGAATTTGTGTTTAGTCTAATATTTGTTTGTCACACACAACAATCTCGGTGAATAAGTACGCAAATTATTATATTTGCAATTAATATTTGCTAGATTTAAATTGATTATATGAGTTAATCCTTATTAGAGATAATGGGAAATTTTTGTATATTCAGAATGGCATGCATGCAAATATTTGGTATTAAAATGCATCCATATTATTTTCATGCATATGATGAGTTAAATTTGCATAAAACAATTGCATGCATTTCATTTTTTCATATTAAACCTTCTAAGCCGTTTTGTGTGAGTTACACATGCATGGGTTACAAAATGAAACACTGAGTCAGAAATGTGTTTGAGTTAATGGGTCAATGTATGTGATTCAATATCTAGGCGTTTCATTTCATTTCCCATTCCATGCATGAACGGTTTCTTATTGATAACATAGCCAGGGACAAAATTTTGATAATACATATTATTTCCAGTCCAATTATTATTTGGAATCTTATATAATCGCATGCTTTTGTTTGTCGAAAAGTAAGGGATGTATTCTATATGATTGCATGCATTAATGAGTTATGTTAATCATGCAGTAAGATAATCATTTATATGCTTTGATTCTATATCATATAATATGTTTTTAAAAATACAAAAATAAAATGATGAAATGCATGGTGTTACTGTTTTCTTTAAAAATTGTTAGCATATGCTATGAAATTTCACGATTTAATGAACCTGCAATCGTTTCTACAGTGTATTCTTCTTAAGAGCCATGCATTAAAATTGTTGGTATTCAGTGGCATTTCTGGCTTATTGTTGGGTGTAAAAATAAATCATATTTTTTTAATGCACGCGTTACAATTAACATTTTACCAACTCTTATTGTTTAGACGTTAGAATTGTTTGTTTACATGCAACGGTTGCATGGAAATTTATATTCGCATTCTTAATGACTTTCCATAGGCATGTGTTTATCTGTTCTCAAGTTAATGGGAGATGGAATGTGTAATCTATATTCCTGTATTTTAAACATTATCATAAAACTTCTAATTTTATTGAGATTATTTATTTTACAGAAATCGTTGAGGATCCAGACCTCCCATATAAGCCTCACCTGTGGAAATCTTGAGAGGCTCCTGCTGAAAATCAAGGAGAATGTGTAATCATTTAATATTCTTTCTCATCCTCAGAGAATTAAAGACAATTTGTCAGCAATCACAGTCTTATATCAATGCAAGATTGGAGCATTTTTAGTGGGATCCAATTAAATGTGTTAATGGAAAACATTGCACGGGTTCATCTACGGACAGAGAGGATCCATTTTTCAGAAATCTGTTATAATTGCCATCTGAGATTCTTTCTATTTGACTATTATGATTTAGCATTTTGGTCTTTCAGTTATAAGGTATCATGACATCCGGATATTCTATCGAGATCATTGATAAGGGTTTTCTTAGTGGTCTCCATATATCAGTTTCATGCTCTATTGAGAAAGGCTCGTTATGCCAACTAGTTTTCAATTTATGAGACATCTACATATGTTATTTGACTTTTCTTGAGGTATTATTTGAAGAACTATTCGGATATATTCTTCATATGATCTTCATATTTTGCGTATTATACTAGGATATTCTGGATGAAGATTATGTGACTATGGTCTATCCGAGGTATGTCAGTACAGACCTAACTTTTGATTACCTTAATTATTAATGATCATATTAAATAATTTTGTGGTAATCATGCTCATATAAATGTCTTAGTCAATTGCATACTCTTATAGTGAAATTAAAATCAATATGCGAGTTATTATTTTCTATATGTTTGTATGCTCATGTGATGATGATCAAGTTTTATTACTTGCATGCAAAAATGAATTAAGAAAAAATGTGATTTATTTAGAGAGAATATTTTTGCATGCATGTATATTCTAAATTATTTTTGAGTACTATCTAAATGTGGGGGTATTTGTGAAAATATATCATAAAAATTCCAGTGGTAATTTATATACCCTAAAATGTGAGGGGAGTAAAAGAAAAATATTGAGAGAGAGACTACAAAATATTGAGACAAGAAAATGAAATTGTCTAAAAAACTATAAATAAAACCTGAGTCGATTCACCTTATATTTAAGGGAATATAACTCAAGTTTGTGGAGTTGCAGAGAACTTTACTAAAGGACTTGCGAGATGACTCGTCCTTAATATTGAGACCGAGGAGGATGTGGGTTAAGCCCATTAAATAATTACCTGCAGTGGGCTCCCTATCATTGTGATTGGAGATCCCTGAAGATGGTTTTCAAGGGGTTAACGAAGTTGTACTGGTAAACTTGTGAGTATTGTAGAGGAAAAACTCCTCTAAAAGTAGGTTAAGCTAATGCTCTTAATAGGTTTAAGTTCTTTTCTTACAGAGTGTGGTCCATGCAAGCACCCTGGAGAACTCACCTATATGAATGCACGGACGTGGGGCGGCGTCCTTTGAGATTTGGGCTAAATCTCTAAGGCACTCAAAAAAGGATACGAGCAAATGACCGTAACATGTTATCTCGCAGAACAGAACTCATATCATGTACCGTGTGTGTGATCAGTGAAACCGGGCTAAAGAGGTCGAATTCAAGGACTTAGTCTATTCAAGCTTCTCCGAGGGATATGATTTACACTAAGTGAAGGTTCAAACCCAGAAGGTACCTTCACCTATTACATGGTATAAGATGCCCAAAAAATTCTTTGTTTCATCATAGATCAATTTGCCTCCATTATTTTGACCAAAATATATAATTCAATATTCCATAATGTGTTGTAACCACCCATATAATTACAAATGTTTTGAAGATTCATTCACATATAAATGCATGAATGTTACATTTGTGTATTAATATTTTATAATTGCATGCATGAATGGAAATAATATGGGTAAGTTAACAATGAATCATTGCATGCATTTGTAACTCCTATTTTCATTATTTATTGGAGGATGGAATTAAAGGGAAAACATTTCTCTTTTTAAACGTTTGTTAAGCCTATGAATAGTCTAGTGATTCTCCATCAAGAGAGAGATATAATCAACAAAACATTTTTCAGTGCATTAAACCCATGAGCAAATATGATCTATTTCATCATTTCTCTAATATAAGATTACTCCTTGATTTGAGAAGTGTTATCTAACCAATATTGTTCAATCCACTCTAGTTTCTTATCAATTCCTGATTTGGGTGTCTAAAATGATCGTAGTCTGTTCATCATGGTTATTCCGTAGCTCGCACCCCAGAAAAACAAAACATATTGTGGTCATATCTTTCAGTGGTAGGAGTCATTCAACCCTGTGCGTGAGGGAGCCTTATTCACCAAGTACAAAGTGTCCTCACTCGCTTCCACATTTTCGGATACACTTTTCTAATCCCTAACTCTTTTATTTCATGCTTTTATTATATATTTTAGAGTATGCATGATTTAATATATATTTGATGTTTATATTCTTTATGTAGTAATTATAAGAATTTGTGTTTAGTCTAATATTTGTTTGTCACGCACAACATTGGTAGGTCTTGTCTTTGTGGAGGTCGTCGTTGGTCTTCCTCCAACCACGGTCGGTTTGGCTTGTCGGGGTGTAGCAGAGCTTCACCTTCACTGTTTTATAGGCTGAGGCTGCAGCGGCGGCGGAGAGGGTCTTGTTGTGGGTCCAGGTCACTGTTATTGTGTCTTCTCCGGCGACGAGATCTGTGGATTTTTGTTTTTGTTTAGGGTCCGTTTGGATATGAGTTTAGGTAGTTTCTGCGTTTAAAAAGTTAAAAATTCTCAAACTCATATCCAAATATATTTTTCAGCGTTTAACTTTTCGAACCACAATCTTTCTTTTTAGACAAAAAATCTTACGGTTAAAAATCTAATAAAACATAGTTTTTTAAAATCTGAGTTTGAAACATAAGATTTAAGAATCTCAGTGCTTCAACTTAACTTCCAAATGCACCATTAGAAGACAATCAAATCAAACCCATGAAAACAAAGAGAGAAAAAAAAAACATTACCTTCGCCTTGCTTGGAGGCGGCAATGACAGAGAGGGTGGGCTTGAGACTGGAGAACAATACACCACCTGCAACAGACAAGGAGCAGAGAAGCAGAAATAGAGCAGTCTTGAAGATGAGTAGTGAAGGCAACCCCATTGAAAAACACACTTGCAAAAGATTTTCCAAGTATTGATTCCAAATCGTACTTTTTGAGATGATGATGTTGTAGATAAGAGTTCTCTCTTTATATATATACATGTTGTGAAGTCAAATTGAAAGGTAGGTTTGTGAGGGGGGGGGGGGGGGGACTTTTTAAGGGTCTGAAGAGTTGGAGACAGTTCTTGTTTTTCACTATTCCAAGTTGTTTTTGAAAATTTGATTGTTGGGGAGTTGTTGTCCCTGGTTATTAGTGAAGAGACATGTATAGGACTTCCATAGGGCCATGCACCTTGATTCATGGAGTTTATTGGTATTTTATGGTGCTATATTGATATTATGACTTTGTTGTTATATGTGGGTTATTTTGGTGTTCATTCTCATTCTCTTTTTTATAGAAACACCCGAGGAAAATTATGTTTGTCATAATTCATTCCTACATATATCAGATCAAATTTTATCTTCTAGCTATCATATTTGAATTCATGGGAAGGAGGAATTTTCATTTTAGACCAGAATTATTAAATTGACTCTTAATCCCATTTGTTGCCCAGTCTATAATCCGAAGGTGATCCTTGATGTACATTGTACTAGTGCATTATATGTTAAATAAATCATAATAGCACTTAAGATCTTGATTAACATGTTTACGAATACTATAATCATATTTTTCATTATTATATATATATACATATATACACAAACATTTCTCCATGGTAAGTTGCCTCATTTTGGTACAAGGACTTAAAGAAGAATAGAATGACTCTTCACTCTCTTATCTCTCTATGGAGTGGACTTACTCTTACTTGTGCAAACACAAGATGTTGTGAGACATGAAGAATGGGTTGGGAGTCCACTCCCTTCTATAGATGGAAATGGGAACCCTCCCACACTCAAACATAAATTGGATTCTTAATGCCCATTGAAGAATCCAATGAACCTACTAAATGTTTTGGGAATGTATCCAATAATGGGTGGGTGTATGTTGGGAATACAAAGACATTGAATATTTTCCTCATTCCAATGGTAATTCATGTACACAATTATTTCATACATTGTGTATCACTTTAAAAAGAATGTATATACATTGTCTTTCACTTAATGAAAATGTATATACATTGTGTACCACTTAATGAGATATACACAATTACTCTACATTGTGTATTTCTAGATTCATTATTCAAATGGATGGTCATGGGAGTTGAACCACATAAAAATTTAATTAATTTATATTTAATTGGTTCACTCTTCCAATGCACTCTTTTATGAACCAAATAATGAAATGGAACATTGATCATTATATGTCCATATCATTTCTTAATGGGTCACATTTTTATATTATATGCTTAATTATTATTATTTTTCATTTTCTTCAGAAAAAGTAAAAATATGTGGCTGTTGAGTTGTTCATCTAGGTAAGCATTTCAATTTTCATTCACAGACAGAGTTATATCTATTAGATGATATATATATATATATATATATATATATATATATATATATATATATATATATATATATAGTCGAGTGATATCGTGCGGCGTCCCGCACGGTGCGGGAACGACGTCGTTCGTCCGATCGCGGGTCCATCGCATCCAACGGTCGATGTGAATCGCACCCGACAGTCCGATGCGATGGACCCGCGATATATATATATATATATATATATATATATATATATATATATATATAATTAAAATGTTTGGAGAATATAATGTAAACGGAATTACAAATTGAATTGAAAATATCTTCTTCTTCTTCTTTTTACTTTTTTTCCTTCTTTTGGCTCTTGAAGAATGAGGGAACAAAATTGAGGAATCAGAATCCTGTTCATGTCCCATGAAGAGTTGAAATTGTTTATAAAAGGGTTGGGAAGGGCTGAGTAGGTTTCATGAAAGAAATATAAAATGAATTATGAGCATATTTGGGTGTACAAGACGCATTAATGAAATATAGACGCGTTAGACTCAGTTCAAGAATATGAACAGTTATTCAAATATGAGCATAACACATAATTGAGTTGACCCTAATTTCAGATGAGTTATTCAAATATGAGCATAACACGTAATTGGGTTGACCTAATTTCAGATGGGCTACATGGGTCATTCACAAAAAAAAAAAAAAAAAAAAAAAAAATTGTGCAAAAGCATCGGAAAGGCAATACATAGTCTCAACCATACGCAGTGGCGGAGCCACCATAAGACCAGGGGGATATTAGTTAATCCAAATTTTAGTACTATTTTTTGTACTATAAAATTAATTATCCAGCAGAGCATATATCATAATATCGAGTATTACAAAATTTTATATTAATGATGCTGGAGACATTCGAACTGTAAATACTCCACCTTGATTAAAGGCTCTCGCAGAACGAATATTCCAATTTTATATAAACTTAATTAAATGCTCCAATATAGAAAATATCATGTCACATATTTGAATTGTAAATATTTCAACTTGGATTGTTATTCCAATTGCAAAACTATCAATATGCTGGTAAATGAATCAACAAAGTCATACCTGAAGCATGGAAGATCTATAGGTTTAAAAGATTATATTCCCTAAAGGAGAAAAATAATGCTCCAGAAGAGCCTGAAACATTTGTAAGATCCACATTATTAACTTCCCTGAAGAGATACGTCCCCGAAGAGACAGACGTCCCTGAAGAGATACGTCCCCGAAGAGACAGACGTCCCTGAAGTGACACACATCCCTGAAGAGACAGACACATCCCTGAAGAGAGAAACGTCCCCAAAGTGACACATGTCCTTGAAGTGACATACGTCCCCAAAGAGATACAGTCCTTGAAGTAACATACGTCCTCGAAGAGACACATGTCCCTGAAGTGACATACATTCTTGAAGAGATACGTCCCCATAGGACAACTATATGAAAATTTTTATAAATCATGCATATACAAAGATATTGTGGATCGCAAACAAGTAATCATCGATGATATATTTTCATTTAGTGTAGCTACTGAAATCATTAAAAATGATTTAAAACTATATTTAGTGGTTGAATGTTGGTGGAAACATAATTGATCACAATGGAAAGATGCTATTAAGCATAATTGGATTTACTTAAAATGCATTAACTAATTGGACCAGTAGTTCTAACCCTGAAGGTGTTGAACCCATAATTTGTGAGATACATACTTGAATAAGTGATGATACATACTTGAGTCAAAACTCCATAAGAGTAAATAATGAACCAGAAATTCTGCGATTCAAAGAACTTCAACATTGGGCATGACCATCTCAAATATCCATGGTACACAATGATGCATCTACCAATTAATATTAACTTGTGTATCCATTATGGAACCAGAAGATTCTTTCATCCTCTGATGTAGTGTGATCATTTTCCTATCATTAGAGGAGGACATTCGTCTCCAGGAGAACAACGAGAAATTTTATGAAAAACTTTATTTTTGCCTTATCTTAATAATAGTACGAGTCAATATGAACTAATAGTTTAAATAATAATTCATTTGGAAAATATTACAAATCAACTATCAAGATGCATTCACTGATACAAAAAGAATAGTAAAATCACATGTATTAGCTATGAATACTCTAACAAGAATTGATGTCCTAGTAGGACAATCTATTATAGTGAATGAATATATAACATGCCAGAAGCATGGTGGTGCAATATACAAGGTTCCCAAAAAGAGAAAGACATAAGATAAATAAAGAGGTTAGTGCTCCCAAAGAGACCTCAAAACAAGCAACAGAAGCAATTGATCAATCTCATCTTTCCAAAGAAATGACCTCATAAGAGGTATTCCTTGAGGAGGCAAATATAAACAATGAGATCATCATTAAGTCATAAATAAAATAATTATCGACAATGTATATTCATGTGTTGCTGCTCATGATATGGTAAAATATAATGAGGATTCTGAACCACAGCGTCGAAGAATGTCGGCACAGAAATGGTCGACCAAATTAGAAAGAAGTAATACAGCATAACTAAATTCGCTAGCGAAACATGAAGTATTTGGGCATGTAGTCCAAACACCTGAAGATGTAAAGCCTCTAGGAAACAAATGTATTTGTATGAAAGCCTAATGACAAAAATAAAATTTTGAGATATAAAACATGTCTTATAAAAAAAAGTTTCCCACAAGGACCTTGTAATTTAGAGAAATATTCTCATGTAATTGATGCAATCACATTTTAATTACTTTGGCAATCTCAGAAAGACTGAATATGCATCTAATAACATACTTTTACTTCTCGCTTTTGAACCTCTTGTGATATTTTTTTTATATTATGTCCTTAATTATTTTCTGTATCATTATGTCATTTTTCTTTTGTGATATATTGATGATATATACATCAAGCTCCCTGAAAGATTTTGAATGCCTGAAGCAAATAATTTATTCAGAAACATGTATTCTATCAAATTACAAATATCTTCATATGGATTGAAGCAATTTGAGCGCATGTAGTACAATCGCCTCAATGAATATTTATTGAAAGAAAAATACGAGAACAACCCTAGATGCCTTTGTATTTTCATTAAGAGATCAGAGTCGGGATTTGCTACTATTGTCGTATACATTAATGATCTAAATCTGGTAGGGACTCTAGAAGAGCCTACAAAAAAAAATTATATGTAAAGAAAGAATTTGAGATGGATAGATCTTGGAAAAATAAAATTTTATCTTGGTCTACAAATTGAGCATTTCTCAATGGAATCTTCATCCATCAATATATATATATACAAAAAAAAGGCCTGGAGCGCTTTTATATGGATAAAGCTCATCCATTAAATTCTTCGATGTTTGTTCGATCGTTTGATATAAAGAAAGACCATTTTCGTTCTAAAAATGAAGAAGAAGTTCTTGGACTAGAAGTACCATATCTTAATGCAATTAGTGCTCTAATTTATCTTGCTAATTGCACACGCCTATATATAGCATTTATTGCAAGATACAATTCTGCGTCAACTATAAGACATTTGAATGTTGAGGCTTCATCAAAGGTGACGGAACCAAGCTCATCTTGCCGAAATTCTTTTACACGCATGAGCTCCAGAAGAACGACGATATTGATGTAGAGTAAGTTCATTCATCTGATAATTTAGAAGATCTATTCACAAAAAGTATTGTATACCAACTGCGACGTTCAAGAAGCTGGTGTAAAATATTGCAATACGTTGACTCAAAGATCAATATGTTGAACAGGGGGAGTCTTCATGCTGATCAGGTAGAGTAATTTAATTCAAACCATTTGTTTATTGTACTCTTTTTCCTTCAACCAGGTTTTTCTCACTGATTTTTTATGGCATGATTTTAACGAGGCAGTATGAAAATATGCATAAGAATATTGTATTTTTTTTTCTTCACTAAGTTTTTATCCTACAAGGTTTACTTAGCAAGGTTTTAATGAGGCATATTCTTTGTCATGATCATCCAAGGGAGAGTATTGTAAATCATATAATTGTGGATGATCATACCAAGAGATATGTTAATGGGCTAATCAATAGTGTAGTGGATAACCACACAAAGCGACATATATTAGTGTGCAAATTTATGTATTGTGGTATATACGAGACCGGATCCGGTCAGTACCGAACTCGGTCAGTTCGGTCAGTACCAAACTGCACCACTTGCAAATCTAACTGCATCACCTATAAATCGAACTGCACAACCAATTATTGGATATATATTTCACTCTCTTATTGGATACTGATGATACTTATGAATTCATATTTTCTCCAATAGCTGATTGAATCCAATAAGAGAGTAAAAAATATACCTAACAATTGGGTGTACAGTTCGATTTATAAGTGATGCAGTTCGATTTACACGTGGTGTAATTCGGTATTGACCGAACTGACTGATTTCGGTACTGACCGGATCCGGTCCCGGTATATACCCTATGCACCTTTTGGGTTTTCCATCATTATGGTTGTAACACTATAAATGAGAATTTGTATATGACAATGAAAGATAATGAATATAAGAAGAAGAATGAAAATTGAAAAGAAGTTCCTTAAGAACTTCATTTTCCTACATCTCTCTCTTGTGGCTCCATCTATTTCTCTCGTGTGTTTCTCTTTTATTTTGTAATAATTTTGATAATTTATCAATTAATGATAATTATTTAGAAAAAAAAGCCTCATTTCGGCATGGCTGTCACGGCATGACAACATGTCTTGACTGCCAATCTGCCATGCTAACCAATATAAGGTATATGATATATAAAAAATTGGGGAAAAATCCATATAACCTCTTGATTTTATGAAATCCATATAACCCTCTGAAAACACTTGTGTAAATTTAAATAACCCCTTGAATTAAATTTTCGTTAACAAATGATGGAATATTCTGTTTGGTTAATCCTGACAGAAAACACTGTATACCAAAAACTCCTTACATATGTTAAAAATACAAAAAATCATCTATAATCGATGCTTTTATCCCTTCAGTTACGATTTTGTAATATATTCAGAGGGATAAAATTATCATTTATGAAGGCTTTTCTACATTTTTAACACATTGCATAGGTTTTTAATATACTGTATTTTCAATCAAGATTAACCAAACGTAATATTGGCAAAATATTTTTCATAGGGTTATTTGAATTTAACTCAAAGGGTTATTTGAATGATAGGTGTTTTCACAGGGTTATATAGTTAGGGTTATATGAACTATAGGGTTATATGAACTTTAGGGAAAGTTAGAGGGTTATAAGAATTTTAAACAGTAGATAAAGATTTATAAAAGATAAAAAAATAATGATAGTTGATTTGACAGATAATTTATTAGAGGTGATGACGGTTGATTTGACAATAGGCCCACATATTCTTCGGGTGTAATAACCTTGAATAACTTTAATTCTATGGATTGGTTGGAATCCATATACCACTTTATACCAGTTTATTCCGACATAATTTATCCATGAGTATTCCCTGCATCCAAACAACAAAAAAAACTTATTTTACTTTATTCTCACTTAATCCCTGGGCTATTCCATGTCCAAACGGGGGCTAACAGTAAAGATTTGACTTAAATATATGCATCCCACAGGATTTCTGAAATATTTAATTGCATCATGCAAAACAAAGTATTAATAATTCCAAGAACGATAGAGGGAGCATGGATAAGAATCATTAATTTGTCTTCACACCATTTGTACTACAAAGAACTAAGAGGTTATTGTGAAGAAATTCCAGCATCATTTAAAACAAGTTAAATTGCAAACCTGAAAATATATTTCTAGTTCAAAGGATGGATTCGTGAAAGGAAAATAAGTATCAACCCAGCGCATATCCACAGCACCTATAAAATATTAGATGGTTAGGTTAGCTAGAAACTTGGAACCATAATTCCCAAATTTATATATTTGCTTTGTAAAGGTACATAGATATATTTGTATCAGGTAAAAAATCAAACATTGATATGATTTGTGTAAATATACCAAATAAATGTTGCGCCAGACCCTCCAAGGTCTTCTTTAGATCCATGGCTGCATAAGATGTAGCATCAACACCAGAAGCCAGCCATTCATCAGGAGAGAAAACGCGTACACCTTCCATCTGTGATGTATAAATTTATAACATGACTACTATTTACAAATTAGTAGCATCAAATTTATATCCATCAACACCAGAAGCCAGCCATTCATCAGGAGAGAAAACGCGTACACCTTCCATCTGTGATGTATAAATTTATAACATGACTACTATTTACAAATTAATAAGTTGAATGATACACTTTCATGCGAAATGAGAGGACCTGATGGAATACGGGGTAATGAGTTGAATCAATAGAATCTCTGCGATAGACATCTCCTATAACAAGAAAATGTGTATGTCCACTCCTCAATAGATCTGCCTGATGAACACTTGTGTGACATAGTATGTGTCATTATAACTCCTGCTTAAATGATCATCAGGAACCAATACATCATCAAAGTTCTGCAAGAACCAGAGCTACAGTTACAGGAGTGAACATCAGCTCTGCAGTGTAACTCTATTAGAGTGCAGGCTGTTAGTAAATGGGAAGATTACAGAGAATGAAACAAACATGTCGAAAGATCAAAGACATGAAAATAAAAAGAGGTGGTTATGTCTTAAATTTTACCCAAAACAAGTTCAAATGAATAATCAATTTTCACTAGTTCATTTACCAACACCCATTTGTTATTAGATCCCAACTCAAAATAGCCACCCAGTGAGGGGCGGCTACTTTCAACTAGCTGCCTCATCTCTGATCCTTTAATTTTTTTAAGTGTTATGGACAGAGTTTCTATTTTTCCCTTTTTAAGATGTTTTCTATTAGATGTTCAAATGTGGTAATTACTAAATATTACTTGAAGTATTTTCAATTCTTCTAGACTGACTTGGTGGAAAGCCAGGCACACTCCATCACCAGTACTCCACGGCGACCTCGCCCTCTTCCAAATCCAGCCGTGCAAAGAGGGGGACCTGGAGCACGAGCGGGGTTCCGACACTCCCACTGGAGAGATACCCGTGGTAGACCAAGATATCCATAACCTCAGAACCCAGGTGGAGCTGGCCGACCGTCGGTTTGCTGACATCCAACGACTCTTGGAGCAAGTGTTGGAGGGCCCCAGCTTCCAGCTTCACCCAAAACTTGAAGTACCTCATGGGCCCACAACGGACTCAGTGCAACCGTAGCCACCACCCCCAGGCGCAGCTACCAATCCAGTTCTTGAGGGGTGGCCCCAGCTTCCACCTTCAGCCAAAACTTGAAGTACCTCATGGGCCCACAACGGACTCAGTGCAACCGTAGCCACCGCCCCCAGGCGCAATTGCCAATCCAGTTCTTGAGGGGTGGCTCCAGTCTCATTTTGAATCCAAATATGTGCAGCGGGGGTCGCCTGCAAGCGAGAGTCACCGTTAGTCGGCTCGCCACCCCTACTTGGCTAGACGCGAGACCGGGCAACTACAGGCTAACAGGCGATCTCTCTGCCACCCCAAGGACTCTGCCACCAACGCCGGATGGACATTGATTCCTCCTCATCCATTGAGGACAGATACAGTCGAAGGCCCGCTTAGAGGGGTAGCGAAGTTCAAACTAGTCAGGGGCAACTGGAGGTTGCGAGGGCTCTCCAGGGTTTTGCCTCACCTTTCACCAAAGACATCCTCCAAGCTCCGCTTCCGATGAATTTTGTGTAGCCTCACTTCAAGTAGTACAGAGGTTCCTCAAGACCCCTTCGACCATATCCTGGCACTTCACCACTCCATGGCATTATACGAGCGACACGATGCGCTCGTGCTGTATCTTCCTCTCGAGCCTGAAGGGGGCCCCATTGTCCTGGTTTCACCGGCTCATCCCAGCCTCCATTTACTAATTCGAGGAGCTTGGCATCACCTTTGTCGAGCACTTCATCTGCAGCCAGAAGCAGAGGAAGGACCAGGGAGACTTGATTAAAATCCAGATGTGGGCATGGAGACGATTTGCAGTATGTGAATCGTTTTCATCTTCTCATGTTTGAGATTGACATGTGCAACTTGGATATTGCGGCAATGGCATTCCGTAACAGGTTGCCTCCCGGAAACAAGTTGAAATGGTCCCTCATCAAGCGAACCCCAACAGACCTTGGGGACTTGATGAGCTGGGCGAAGAAGTATTCCAAGGTGGAAGATGAGATCCGGCCCTTGGGGAAGCCCTGGTGGTCCGGCCAGCGCAGAGCCACCCCTCAGATGTACACCACGGGGGCCAAAGGCTTCCGAGGGAGAGAGGGCCGGAGAGAAAGCTTAAGGCCATCGCAAATAAGGGCCAAGAGAGGCATTGAATAGAATTCAAGGTCCTGATATCTCAACTCATGATCGAGATACAATATCAGCAATACTTCAGGTGAACCCAGCCAATGAGGAGCGACGCGTTGAGAAGAGATGGAAACCTCCACTGCACGTACCATAAAGACATGGGCCACACGACCAATGCATGTAGGATCCTCAGGGGATTCTTGGAGGAGTTCGTGCGGTAGAGCAAGCTGGAGGAGCACATCATGTATGACCGGCGATTGACAAGGGATAAATGGGCCAGGACACTCGACCTGATCACCTCATGATAGGTGAATCCACGCGTAGATGGGTAACCTTGTACTCTTTACTTTTTCTACATGCAAAGTCTGAACTACAATGAGTGGAAATCACACCCGGTGAACCTTCTTCGGGTCAACCATTTTGGTCAAACCTAGTGTAGATACCCCAATTTTGACCATCCAAAGAAAAGAAATTTACTTCAAGTAATATTTGGAAATGACCACATTTGAACATTTTATAGAAAACTTCTTTAGAAAAACAAAATTGAAAACCCTGGTCCAAGCACTAAGAAAAATCTAAGCCTGGACAGGGGCGGATACTAGGACGTAGCCGTCCCTTCCCGGGCGGCTAATTTCAACTAGCCGACCCCAAACTGCTTCTTTGGATAGGACATAAAGTAGCATTTAATGCTGATGATTGCGGTGATTTGTTGCCTTTAGCCGCCCCCTCTCGGTCGGTTCAACCCTAGTAACCGACCTAAGCAACCGTTTGTCAGAGATGGGACGTTTGACAAGTCATGATGGAGGCGGCTACTTGAGAGTAACCGCCCCTCATTGGGCAGCTAATTTCAACTATCCGCCCCTCAGCTGGACATAGTCAGAAGAGCAGAGAATTAATGGGGGGTCAAATCAACCATCCTATTATCCAATTTGATCTATTGTCCAGTGGACACTCCCCTACCCCTTTTTAACTATAAATAGGGTGCATCCAAGATCCACAAAACATCAACCATCATAATTCCCAATCCATTACAACAATTCCCACTTAAAGTCAACACATACATTCCCTTCCCAAGCCCACACCCTACACCATCAATCCAAAACCCTTGAGAGAAAGTGCCATTTCCTACACAAATCTACTCTCTAAAACCCAGGTTAAACCTAGCTTAACCTCAGTCAAAACCAATCCCATTTCCTACCCAGGTTCTGCCCAAATTGAATCAGTCACAGGCGGCTAGTCCCAACTAGGCATCCCCCACCAGGCGGCTAATCCCCACTAGCCGACCCCCACCTACACCCCAACTTCCCAAATCTCCTCTAGTCAGTTCCCAGAAGCAGAATAGGACATCTGTTTTTTACCTCTACGTATGGTATAGTTGTGTCCCAAAGCGGAGACCCCATAAACTCTCCACGAAGACGATCAAATCCACCCTTTACTTTTCCTGCTTTTTGAGAAAGCAGGTGGTGATCACAACAAGGAAACCCCGTCTTTTCTGAGAAGCAGTCGGGCGGTTCAGAAGTAACTCTCCGAGCTGTGATCTGATTAGTCGCTAAATGGATCAGGACCAAGTATTCCTTTTCTGCTTCCTTCCAATAACTTGACTAGAATGCCATCACCCCTCTAGGAAAATTAAGGTTTCCCACTATCCAAGTTAGTTTCTCCTCTACTATGCATCACAACATCCTTTACTGCTTTTAAGCCGCACACAGCTGCGCACCCCTTTTACTGCTTTAAAACACAACAACAAACATTTACTGCTTTAAGCCGCACACAGCTGCGCATTTACTGCTTTAAGTCGCACATAGTTGCGCACACCTTTATTGCTTTAAATCTCATCTTTTACGGCTTTAAGCTGCACACAGCCGCACATCCTTTACTGCTTTTAAGCCGCACATAGCTGCACACCCTTTTACTACTTTAAAACACAACAACAAACATTTACTGCTTTAAGCTGCACACAGCTGCACACCCTTTACTGCTTTAAGCCGCACATAGCTGCGTAATTTTTTGGTGCTTTATTTACTGCTTTAAACATGCATTCATTCACACCTAGGCCATTCCATATTCACACCATGGAAACCTACTCCCATGAAGACATAGTAAAGGAGAAAAACAACTAGGGGGACCAAACCACACAGTTTCTTAGCTGCCTAGAGGAAAGGAGGGATAACCTAGGGTACCAATCAGTAGAGGACATGTTCCATGACCTCGCTGATTATCACCAAACCAAGACATTGAGACAGGAGATCCCTGCTGAAACCCCCAAGGCCACTCCCAAAATCCCACCAACACCGAGCTGCTCGATCAATGCGAGCATCTTTTCATTCACCCTACTTTCCCCTGCGAATCCAATATTTCCAACCATTTCTACCCTAGGCCCTTACCAGGCTACCTCCAACCTGGGACTGCTAAACAGCCCTCCCAGGGGAGAAACGCTGAATGAAACCATCCGAAGAATCCTCTCTCAGACTGACCCCTCTGCCCTCAAACACATGTCGCTACACAACCTAAGATAGATCCTGTCAGTCCACTTACCGGAGGGATTCAAAATCCCAAAATTTCACTGGTACAACAGTCGTGGAGACCCAGACATTCATTTAACTACCTTTTATCTAGATGCCAGACCTTTTCTGGATAACCAACCTCTGCTAGTATTCCTCTTCCAAAAATCATTGGAAGGAGACACACTGTAATGGTTCTCCACCCTCCATGTAGATCATTTGTCAAACTTCTCGGCTGTAAGCGAGAAGTTTCTAGGCCGCTACGGTTATTAGAGGAATTAGGACCCCCTATATCTCAGACCTAACCATAGAAAGAATGAGGCCTATGGAGGAATTCGAACATTACGTGTCTAGGTGGTGCACACTAGTCCACTGAACCAGCCTGCAACTCATAGAGTGTCAAGAAATTGACATGATATTGCAAAGCCTGAATCCAGAACTCTGTACGAGTCTTTCGTACAAAGACTGTACTACGTACCAGCTTCTAATTGATCGTCACAATAAGATTTCCCATTGTGGACCCCAGTAGCCCAAACCCAATCCCCACCCATCGGCCATAGGGTTGGACAAACCCTACAAAAGGCGCAAACCCCCACCGTAGAGGGGATCACACAAATTTTGGCACTCTACCCAAACTGAGTGCGAATCTATGATCAAGGACAAACTCTGAGACAGCACGCCCGATTCATCCGGATATGTGCCGCCTCGGCCATCCAATCAAAATTCCATTCCTCGATTAGTGCCCACCCCCGTGCCGACACAACGAAACCTGATAATCCGAAGTCATTTAGTCCAGAGCCCCATAACTTAAAGCCAAGGCCAAACTAGGACTCCTCCTGCTTATTCTGCCCCCCCCCAAGAGGACAAAACATAAACCCTAGACAGCCTACACAAAGCTACTACAATGAAGTCTCCCCTCCAACATCCTATGGCCCAAGGCGGATGGGAAAGAGAGACTCTTACCCACCCCTCACAGAAACCTTGACATGGATTTTTAGGTTGATGATAGACACCAATAGTATCTCCCTCCCTGCTGCTAGGCCTTTACTCCACGAGGCCAGCAATGCGCGTTACTGTCAGTACCATCAACAGCATGGTCACACCGTAGAACAATGCATGATTTTTCAGAACTTTGTTTATGATCTAAATGATGACATGCACCTTGATTGGGACATGCCCAAAGGCCATCTAAGCCAGGGCAATCCCCAAGCAACCAAGCCACGTGGCATATTCACTGACCCTATGCCAGATCACAACCAAGCCTCCACTTCTGGAGCCCACACTATCAACATGGTCAAGAGAGGGAGACATCCATCACCAGAGCCGAGCAGCTCAGAAAGCATCACTGATGGTAGTTTATTTGAAGTGTTTGAGGAGGAAAGACATGACGAGCCTTTTCAGCTGAACCTCGACGATCATGACCTTGTCGTACTGTATAACGAGGAAGAACAAGTAGTCCCTGCTCTGCTTGAAGTCAACAACATAGAGTTCGATGAAAGCGAACAGGACGATCCTATCGGTGTTGAAAAAATCCGCGTGTGTGGGGGTTCTTCGGGAATTTGGATCGGATGCGTGCCCTGGCGGGCTCGGTCGGATCGTCTTCTCGGAAGGGGTGAGGGTGTCGTTCCTGGTTGAGGCGCCCGACAACGGCCCAAGAGGATTCAAGGGGTTTTGTGATCGCCACCTGCTTTCTTAAAAAGCAGGAAAAGTTGGTGTTGGATTTGATCGCCTACGTGGGGAGTTTGTGGGGTCTCCGCTCTGAGACACGGATATACCGTACACAGAGGTGAAAAACAGGTAATCCTATTCTGCTTCCGGGCTTGACTAAAGGAGTCTTGGGACAAAGGAGTGCGTGTGGGGTGTAGGTATGGGGCGGCTAGTGGGTTTGAGCCGTCTGGATTGGGGTGGCTGGGTAGGGTTAGCCGTCCAGGGTCTGGGGGGATTTGGGCAGGACTTTGGTAGGAAATGGGTTTGGTTTTGGGCAGAGGCTAAGCTAGGTTTAGCCCGGGTTTCTGGAGGGTGGGATGAGAGGGTGTTTTTGTGTAGGGAATGGGTGTTTTCTCTCACACAAGAGGCTCTCTCTCTCTCTCTCTCTCTTGGGATTTCTAGTGGTGGAAGGGTTTGAAGATGAATTGGTGGTTGTTGTGGATTTGTTGATGTTGTATTTGGGCTTGGGACCCCTCCATTTATAGTAAAAGGAGAGGTAGGAAAATATCCCGAGGGTAATGGAGTGGGTTGGCTTCGATTGGACCTCTCATTAATTCTCTGGTTTTTCTGTCAGAGACCAGGTGAAGGGCGGCTAGTTCCAACTAGCCGCCCAGGATGGGGCGGCTACTTCCTGGTAGCCGCCCCCATCATGACCTGCCAAACGTCCCATCTCTGACAAGCGGTGGCTTGGGTCGGTTACTTGGATTGATTCTGCCAAGAGAGGGCAGCTAAAGGTCATGACCCGCCGCAATGATCAGCATTTATTGCTGCTTTATGTCCCATCCAGGGGACTGGTCCAAAGTCGGCCAGGGGGCGGTTAGGGGGGCGGCTAGTGCAAACTAGCCGCCTGGTATGGGGCGGCTAGTTAGATCTAGCCGCCCCTTTCCAGGGACTTGGGGTTCTAGGGTTTTTAGAATTAGGGTTTCCGATTTAGGTTTTAGGTTTAGGTTTAGGGTTAGGGTTAGGGTTAGGGTTTAGGGCTAGGTCAAGGCTAGGGTTAGGGTTTAGGGCTTAGGTTTAGGTCAAGGCTAGGGTTAGGGTTTCCGGTTTAGGTTTAGGTTTAGGTTAGGGTTAGGGTTTCCGGTTTAGGTTTAGGTCAAGGCTAGGGTTAGGGTTTCCGGTTTACCGAACCTTTGGTTCTCTATTGGATGTCCAACTGTGGGATATTTCCGTGTGTTACTTGAAGTATTTCCGTCTCTCTGGACGGTCAAAATTGGGGTATCTACAATTGTCCCTCATCGGACGGAGTCTTTGTGCGAAGCATGAAAGACTTCGACCGATGATAAGGAAAGAGACCCCTATTTTGGCCGGCCCGACCTTCAAGGAGTTGTGCTAATACGAGCAGTACTACTTGATGAGTTGATTTAGACCGTCAGAGGCTAGGTCTTGACTTAGAATTTTTTATCCGAGAGGATGATCCAGGTGGAAGGCGGGGAAAAGTAAATGGTGAGTGATCCAACCCACGGTCGGGGTTCTTAGCTATCGTGCACGGAGCAGCCTAGCGTCAGTTTCCTCGTGCCTACCGTTCCCGTGCTTGGGAAAACTCAGCAAGGAGGGGATATCGCCGACAGAAAGCAAGTAAAAGTTGATTTGGGTGAATTGGATCATCCGAAGGATAAGAACTCTGGAAAAGAACCAGAACTGAGAAATTTGAATTTGAACGGTACTGAAAGTGTGGCAAAACTTCGAGCAGTCGTGTTTGGTCAAGTAATGTCTGGAAATAAGCCAATACATGGCTGTTTGGTATGGAGAACTTGGAATTTAGGCTGAAAAGATTGGAAAGGGGGTTTTTAAATGAAAGAGAAAACTGGGAGGGGCGGCTAGTTGTAACTAGCCGCCCGAGAGGGGGCGGCTACTCGCGGGTAGCCGCCCCTCGACTGGGTCCCTTATAACCGAAAAGGGACCCTCTCTCTCTCTCCATACGTTTTAAAACGGTTACTCTTCCCTCCTCTCTTCTTCTTTTTCATTTTAAACCGAAACTCTTGATTTTAAAACACCTTGAATCCTTTGTTTAAGCCTTCCATCATTCCTTTCTTCTTGATTTCGGAGCCCTAGATTTTCTTCGGTTTTTCTTTTGTGCGAAATCGGAGGAGATGACGAAGGGGAAGAGGACGGCTTCGATGATGAAGCGCCTTAGGTCTTCCCGAGAGCAGAGAGGGGCTGTCTCGGGGTCTAGTTCATCGGGGAGTGATCGGGTGGAGGAGGAGGTCGTGAGGGAGGTCGTGGGTGCGACGGCGGTGCCGTCGGTGGATACCGGTGCGGCTAGGGGCACGGGTACGTCTTCGGGGCTGTCCCGGAGGTTGGGGGTGTTATGATAGGTTATCACGCAAGAGGAGGCGTGGGGATCGACGGCAGTGGTCGAGGAGGTGGTTTCGGGGGTCGGGGGATTGGTTGGGGGTGCAACGGAGGGAGGGCCGAGGCCGAGGGGGTGAGTGAGAGTGAGAGGGCGTCATTGGACGCCATTATTGGGATGTTAGATAGGGAGGCCATGGAGGCCAGGGCAGCAGAGGAGGAGAGAAGGGCTATGGGTGTTTTTGAGGTTTAGCCTCCGGTGTGGCAGGCACGGAGGAGGTAGGAGGGGCTGATGTTGGGGAGGAGGCCGGGGAGGCCGAGGGTATGGATATGGGGGCGACGGAGGCTGGCGTTGGTGCTGAGGCCGAGGCCGAGGAGGCCGTGTTTGAGGAGGACGAGGAGGGGGATGACGATGGGATGGACGATCCCGACGAGGCCGAGGTGGACGCTCCTGGGTCCACGCGGGCCATGGTATGTTCCCAACCTTTGTCTTACCCTTTTATTTATATGTGTATGTCTTTCGTGGTATAAATAGGTGATAGTGTGTGATATGTGTGTCTAATATGCATGAGTAGGTAGTAGTGAGTGATATGTGTGTCTAAGATGCATGCTTGTATGTATAGTTTGATCACGGTGGGATATTGTGAGCATGCGAACGGGTTCGTGTTGAAAAAAAAGAAAAAAGGAAGGGGACAATTTTTTATATGTACATCCATGCTTGTTGTATGCATATAAAAGAAAGAGGAGTGATACGGCTAGCATGCTTGCATTTGATACTTTTCTACCTGTATGTGACTTCGTATGTGTTTGATTGTGGTAGAGCATGGGGGGGGGGTGTACGCATGCATTTCACGGGTCCAAGTTCTATATTGCTTAGGTGTGTTTAGGGAAGGTATGATAAGCTGTGATGTAAGAAAGCCTGTGAGTGGTGACCATGGTGGGATATGTTGATGTTTGTCTAGTATGCGTGATCATACGAGGAGTGTAGCTTCTTACTTTCATGCTTTTGTTTCTATATTTAGCATATGGAAGTGTCATCTTGCTAAGCATGGTTTAACATGATTTCGTAAACTTGGATTCTTACCTTTCAATCGCTTTTAAACTAACCCGTGTTCCCTTCGTTCGTTTTGTAGAGACCGAACCGTATTCGGGCCTTATGGCACGGGACGAAGAGATGGTAAGACGCCTTGGGGCAGGGGGAGAGGAGTTTGGTGGATGGAGCGGGCTTCCGTTCCTTCTTCCTGATCGAGCCATTCCACGTCCACCGTCCATATGTGGAGGCCTTGGCGGAGAGGTGGGATCCGGAGAGTTGCACGTTCATTCTCCCTACCGGTGCTGTCATGCCGACGCTTGAGGACGTTCATCGGATCACCGGCCTTCCGGTCTCGGGGGAGGCAGTGATTGCGGCCACTCTTGCGGACTACAGGGGGCTTTTCCGAGAGTTGATCGGGGAATGGGAGTTCGTGGAGCGGGAGCGGACGCTGAACCGGATCCCTTTGGGGCGGCTTTCGGGGCAGTACGGCCTCGGTTCCTTTACCGAGCGCCAGAAGGGCGAAGCTGCAGCTAGCTTTGAGAGGAGGCGGGCGATGATTGAGGCGAGAGAGGCGGCCGCGTGTCCACAGAGGGCACAGAGGGAGTTGAGAGCGTTCTTCCTCTACTTCTTCGGCCGGGTCCTCTTTTCGACGGCCTCTGACAAGGTTTCCTCTCATTCTCTTTTGCTGATGAGGGACCTAGAGGGCATGGGGCGATATGCTTGGGGAGCGGCGATGCTTGCCCATTTGTTTGCGGAGCTCTCGAAGAAGGTCAAGAGGGCTGGGGGAAAGAACCTTGGTGGCTTCGCGCCATTCCTTCAGGTATGTGTAAGTGATGAGTGTCTTCTTCTTGGTTTAGCTTACTTTGGTCATGATAATTTCCCTCTTGCTTTGCTAGATCTTCGGGTACGAGCATTTCGCCATTGATCGCCCGACCCTGGTGCCTTTTGATCATGTCCTCCCCTGGGCCATGAGATGGGCGCCCCGGGGATCTTCGCGCTTGTATCGCCTCGCTCAGTTCCGGGAGGCCTTCCGTGTCTTGACGGAGGAAGAGGTATAAATTTTCCTTCGAGGTTTGTTTTGGCTTGTATTCGGTTTTCGTTTGACTAAGCGCTCTTCCTATCTTTTGATGCTTTATAGATGACGTGGAGACCCTACACAGAGGAGGAGGTCCCTGCGGAGTTGTCGCGGGATGTCTGGCTGATCTATTTTAATGAGGTCGTGTTCCATGCGGTCAGCCGGGTCGTCCGCCAGCTTGGGTACCACCAGTGGGTGCCTGATCCTCTGCCGAAGCGCCCCTCGATCCCGGTGGCTGGGATTCCTCGGGACACGAACCTCCCGAGGAACTACGCGACGTACGTGGCGGGATGGATGGCCGAGGCGCTTGGTGGAGCGTCGTCCCGAGGTGGCTAGCAGTGAGGAGTATATGGTATGGTATCGCCAGGAATATGCCAGTATCCTTGGGACTATGGAGGAGGAGGTCCCGGATGCCTATGTAAGTCTTTCTCCCCTTCTTTTCTTTTCTTTTCTTCTCCTTGGGTATATTCTGACCGATGTTGCTTTTGTAGGTTGAGCTGAATGAGATGGAGAAGAGGCTCAAGACCGCCAATGAGCACCTCCAAGCGCGGGCCAGGCAGATAGAGGCCTTGCGGGTACAGAGGGGACGCTTGCAGGACCAGGTCCGGATCCTTGAGGCTCAGGTGGATGCTCTGTCGAGAGCGAGGGCCGACGGCGCTTCTTCTTCCTCCGCCCCTCCTCCTTCCACGGTGTCCGAGCGAGAGCTCGAACTGACGAGGGAGTTGGATGTGGCCCGGAGCGAGTTGATGGCCACAAGGATGGAGTTGGGCCAGGCGAGGGGCAGGGCTTCCCGGGCTGAGGAGGAGGCGGACCGGCTGAGGTCCATGATAGCCTCGAGGGAGGAGGGGTTCATTACCCTAGGCCGTGAGAGGGACTCCCTCCAGATGAGGGTGTCAGAGTTGGAGGCTTCGGAGGGTGTTCCCGGAGGTTTGATGGGAGACTTAGTCCGCTCTCTCCAGGCGGCCGGGGATAGGGACCGAGAGGCGCTCAGGGCGTCGGAGGCGAGGGCGCGGGAGTTGGAGGAGAGGTTGAGGGCCGCCGAGGATCGGGCCAGAGGGTACGGAGAGTCGCCTCCGACAGAGATTGGAGAGGAGAGACAGGGATATGCAGCAGGTCCGTCTCTGGGAGGCGACTATGAGGGGGAAATTGGTCGGAGGGGGTTCGATGACCGAGGCGGACCTCGACCTTCTTCCACTCGAGCCTGATCACTCCCTCTCGGCTTCCTTGGCTACTGGGGCCACCTTCAGCTGTGCCTCTCGTCCTTCTGTGTCTCGGAGTCGTGGGATATATGCGAGGGCCGCGTCTTCGGTTCGAGAGACTCCTGCCGCTCCCGATGCTCCAGAGGTTCTGTCTTCTCCTTATCCGCCGCTCCCTTCTCAGCCAAGTCAGGACGTTCCTCCTACTCAGCCTCCAGCGGATGACGATACGCCAAGGTATAGCTTCTTTGTGTCTTGGTTTTAATAGAAGAATAGTACATATGCGATGAATTCATGCTTTTCTTCTTTTGTTTTTGGTTTTAGGTGATATTTCGGTGAAGTACAGCTCAAGACTTCGGAGTTTGGAGCTCTTGGTGGACCTATCTCTTTCTTATTATTTTTTTGCATTTTAGGTGTTTTTAGAAGACAATTTACGTTTATGGTCATGGTGGGATAATTTAATTTCTTGTTTGTATGCATGGTTTGGTATAGTTTAGCATGGATGTTTAATGTTTTTAGAAAGCCTTCCTAATCTATAGGGATGTGTATGTGTGTGGATGAATGAACTTGGTGTTTATAGGTTTTGATTTATGGATGGATGTAGAATTCTAATATATAATCATTATAGCATGGTATCGATACAGGTCTTGTGTATGAATATGTGTCTAAAATGTGTGTATGCATGTTTGGGAAAGGAATGTTTTGACAGGTATTCAAAGGAGTTGAAGAGTTGATTGAGACTGGGACTGACAGGGCAGATGGGGTAGCAGGTGAGGGGCGGCTAGTTGCGTTTAGCCGCCCAGTGAGGGGCGGCTACTTGCATTTAGCCGCCCCTTGCCTGGGTTTTTACCTGGACAAGAGGGCAGGGGCAGGGGCGGCTAGTATAAATTAGCCGTCTCCAGGGGGGCGGCTAGTCGGGTTTAGCCGCCCCCTGCCTGGGATAATTTCCTGGTTTTGCTTCTTGTCTGTTGCTGCTGAAAGTCCTCCTGAGTGCTTTATCCTTTGAGACCTATAAAAACATTCTTTCCATGGACCAAGTGTTAAATCCGTCCAGATTGCGCCCCTGCACTGACTTTCGAGCCCTTCTTGCTTGAATCGTCAAGGGCTACAATCCATCTTAAGGCGGAATGGAAATATAAATGCGAGAAAGTAAAGTGTGGGAGACCAGGCTTTAGTACGCAAGGAAGGGATTCCAAGTGCGTGAGTGAAGAAGAACTTATGTGTAGGAGGTGGGGACAATTTCTTCTCACGCATGTGCGGAAGGGCATGAGGTGAGTGGGGATAATTTTAAATTTCGTGGGGACAATTCTCATATGAGTGGGGATAATTCTAATATTCGGGGGGGGGGGGGTTAACTTTAATATTTCAAGAAAATCGGATGCCAAGGTGTTTTGGAAAAGGAAAATGCAAGCTTATGCGTAAGTATAAGTGGCATAAGGGGGCATTTTAGTTCTTCAATGACTTTTTTATGTGTGAGGGCAATGTTCTTGATTTTCATAAGTAAAAGACACCATCAAGTCCCCGTGGAGGAGCCCTTGTGGTCACTCATGTCCAAACCAAGATTGTATTTGAGAGGTATAAGCCTTAGGCGTCAATTTTCCTAGGTTCATGGTTTTCAAATGCTTAATCGTATTATTCTAAACATGCTGAAAAATCCATGAATGTACCAAGAGTCAAGTCAAATAAGCTTCCTTTGGATAGGCAAGTTTCTAAGTGAACTCGTGTGAGTGTGTGTGTAAGTGTAAACCTGGACGTGATCTACCCTTGGTCAAAATTTCGCTTTTCCCGGTGGACATAGCTCAATTTTGAACCCCCATTGCAAAAAAAAAATAAAAGGGGAGAGGGTGAATGAGGTAAGAGTAATATCTTCCTTTCGGGCAATATTTTAGAATTGTCCCAGTCTAGCACATGTCTTACTTCCTAGGTCCCTCTGGCTTTCTTCTTTTTACCACTTCTTTATTTTTGGGTGGAAAGTACAGTCCGTTGTTTGGATCTGTACTGGTATAGCCGTTGTTTAGCGTATACCGTGCGTAAAGGCGTGAAAGCCTGCTAAATAGAGAGTTTAACCCGTTCACTTGGGTGTTCGGCATCTCCTTGCCTGATTTTATCTTTTTTGCTTTTTTTTTGTTTGTTTTGATTTGAGGGGGGGGCTCTTCTGTTTTTCACCCCGATTCTTTTCATGCTTCCCCTCTAGAAGTGTTTATATAGTGCCAGAGCCAGTTTTTGGGACATATGCTAGGTCCGGGTAACTCCTCATTTTGACCTAGGGTTAATACGAGCGGGGCGGAAATAAGGGATATTTTGCTTTGGGGAGTTTTTAAATTGTCCCAGTCCACGGGGTAGGCAATTTTTCTTCTATCAGGCAAATCTAGTCCAGTTATACGTGTGTGAAGGGAATGACATGATTTGGCGGGAACGTGTTCAAATAGATACGAGTTTATCTTTGAGAGTCTTACAATTCTATCATCAAGTACTAAACGCTGGAAATCGCAGGAAGGAAGAATAATAGTTCTTAAGTATTGAAAGCTTTTCATGCATGGAATTTCTTCAGATAAAGTGCATTCCACGAACCTGGAACCTCGACTCCTTCGGCATCTACCAGGCGGTAGACATTCCCGGAATAGGCATGGGTGATCACATAGGGTCCCTCCCATGTGGGTTGCAGCTTTCCTCTCAGGTGGGGCAGTCTTGATGGCATGATTTGCTTAAGTACTAATTCCCCGATTTCGAATTTTCTTTTTATCACCTTCTTTTCAAATGCCCTTGCCACCCTTCTTTGGTAGGCCTGGGCATGGTCTGCTGCTCTTAATCTTTTCTCGTCCTTCTCCTAGTTTTTTTTTTTTGTCTAATAGTCCTTTAAAGCATGTAAAGGTTTGGGAATAGGAAAATATGTAAAGGATAATATATGTAGCACTGAAGGATGGCCTCCAGGAATGATGGTGCAAGGTGAGTCCTCTATGGAGGCTCAAATTGCAGGATCTTTAGGGGAATGATACTTGAATTTTCTGATGTATCATTGGTTGTGTATTCGTTCTCCTCTATCTTAAAGCGCGTTTGACGCCTTCTCAGCCACTGTTGTTCAGCGTCTATTCTGACAGCATCTATCAGAATGTCAAAACCTAAAAGATGTCGAAAGCGTGGGTGGCGCTTGCTTTGCCATGGACCCTTAGTAGGAGGAGAATCTTTCCTCAAAGGTGGGTCAGTCAATAAAGATGTGGATATGGAAAAGCAAGTCACAGGGGCGACTATTGACTGAACAAGTGCAAGGGAGCAAGGTTTATCATAATATTGAGGCCCTAACGATGGTGAGGGTGAAGACTCTTCAACTGGAGTAATCAAGGGCTTATGGGTCTGATATAGAATAATTGATTTAGATATTGCGGGGGAATCCGGAGGAAAGAGCTCCTTAGGTAGATGAAATGGCAAGTCTGACAATTTGGATGGCTTGACTGCTCCCTCAAATTGTGCATTTTTAAACATGAGTGGTTCTGGTTCAGAGACATGCATAATTGGTTGAACCGGACCTGGATCAGTCTCAGAATCTGATGAGTCAAAAGGTGAGTCATCCGAGACCACCAAGGTAGGTTCGATGGGCATTGATATGATTTGGTCTTGAGCAGGTAGAGACAAGGGGTATTCAGATTTAATCGGTGGTAAGGCTTGGATGATGGATTGAGGTTGTGTTTGGGAAGGGTAAAATAGTTCTGATAGTTCTCCAGCCAAAAACTCTTCATCATCATCAGAGTCCTGCTTGGGACATTCTACGGATTCAATAATTTCAGGTACTGGAGACTCATAGGTCAATGGGGGTGGAATAGCAGTGTATTTCCTTTGGGGTGGTTGCTGGGGAACAGAGGCTTGTGTCCCCGATGGAGTAGAGGGACAGGCAGGAAGAACTCTGGCTTTGTTGCCAAAGATCTGACTAGGTTGTGTATGGGAGAAATGGTTCAATGGTCGGATGGGACCTCCCTTTATTGGGTGAACCAGAATGGGCTCGGATACTTGTTCTGTGTATAGGGGGAGGGGTTTGATGGGGTTTGGGTGTATTGGGAAAGGCGCCGGAAGGATCAAGCCACCTGAAATGATCCTAGGCAGGTCTTCTGGTTCTTCCACCAGGGGTTGTGTAGCAGGTTCTAGCTTTCGCTTTCCAACATGCGTTATAGTCCCTGCTCTGCTTGAAGTCAACAACATAGAGTTCGATGAAAGCGAACAGGACGATCCTATCGGTGTTGAAAAAATCCGCGTGTGTGGGGGTTCTTCGGGAATTTGGATCGGATGCGTGCCCTGGCGGGCTCGGTCGGATCGTCTTCTCGGAAGGGGTGAGGGTGTCGTTCCTGGTTGAGGCGCCCGACAGCGGCCCAAGAGGATTCAAGGGGTTTTGTGATCGCCACCTGCTTTCTTAAAAAGCAGGAAAAGTTGGTGTTGGATTTGATCGCCTACGTGGGGAGTTTGTGGGGTCTCCGCTCTGAGACACGGATATACCGTACACAGAGGTGAAAAACAGGTAATCCTATTCTGCTTCCGGGCTTGACTAAAGGAGTCTTGGGACAAAGGAGTGCGTGTGGGGTGTAGGTATGGGGCGGCTAGTGGGTTTGAGCCGTCTGGATTGGGGTGGCTGGGTAGGGTTAGCCGTCCAGGGTCTGGGGGGATTTGGGCAGGACTTTGGTAGGAAATGGGTTTGGTTTTGGGCAGAGGCTAAGCTAGGTTTAGCCCGGGTTTCTGGAGGGTGGGATGAGAGGGTGTTTTTGTGTAGGGAATGGGTGTTTTCTCTCACACAAGAGGCTCTCTCTCTCTCTCTCTCTCTCTTGGGATTTCTAGTGGTGGAAGGGTTTGAAGATGAATTGGTGGTTGTTGTGGATTTGTTGATGTTGTATTTGGGCTTGGGATCCCTCTATTTATAGTAAAAGAGAGGTAGGAAAATATCCTGAGGGTAATGGAGTGGGTTGGCTTCGATTGGACCTCTCATTAATTCTCTGGTTTTTCTGTCAGAGACCAGGTGAAGGGCGGCTAGTTCCAACTAGCCGCCCAGGATGGGGCGGCTACTTCCTGGTAGCCGCCCCCATCATGACCTGCCAAACGTCCCATCTTTGACAAGCGGTGGCTTGGGTCGGTTACTTGGATTGATCCGGCCAAGAGAGGGCGACTAAAGGTCATGACCCGCCGCAATGATCAGCATTTATTGCGGCTTTATGTCCCATCCAGGGGACTGGTCCAAAGTCGTCCAGGGGGCGGTTAGGGGGGCGGCTAGTGCAAACTAGCCGCCTGGTATGGGGCGGCTAGTTAGATCTAGCCGCCCCTTTCCAGGGACTTGGGGTTCTACGGTTTTTAGAATTAGGGTTTCCGATTTAGGTTTTAGGTTTAGGTTTAGGGTTAGGGTTAGGGTTAGGGTTTAGGGTTAGGTCAAGGCTAGGGTTAGGGTTTAGGGCTTAGGTTTAGGTCAAGGCTAGGGTTAGGGTTTCCGGTTTAGATTTAGGTTTAAGTTAGGGTTAGGGTTTCCGGTTTAGGTTTAGGTCAAGGCTAGGGTTAGGGTTTCCGGTTTACCGAACCTTTGGTTCTCTATTGGATGTCCAACTGTGGGATATTTCTGTGTGTTACTTGAAGTATTTCCGTCTCTCTGGACGGTCAAAATTGGGGTATCTACAGATCCGAGAGAGGAGGAACCATTCGAAGAGGTTCCCGAAGGAGCAGACGAAGGACCTAAGGGGGGAGGATGCACTTCGGATGACCTACATCCAGATGACAACGGGTCCTCAAAAAGCATTGACTCAGTCGATGGCCCCTACTGTCCGATGACCATATCGTTCACCAATAAGGATCTCCCTGACTCAAGACTTCGAGTATACCCTCTTCACATTAGTGGGCGACTCTAGATGATATTGCTAAACAACATCTTTGTTGACCGGGGTCGGGAATGAACATCATGACTTGCTCACTTATCAAGAAATGCCCAAGTGAGGCCGCCCCTTTGTCCAGCCAGTACACTCCACCATCCATGCCTTCAACCACTCTAGGAAGACCATCTGTGGCCCTGGATTATTCGAACTGGCCGTTGACCCCCTGATCTACGAGATGGAATGCTTCGTGGCTGACATCGACACCAGGTATCCTCTAATGTTGGGACAACCATGGTTGGACAACATCCAGGCTATCTTCTCTCCCACACACCAATGCCTCCAACTACCGTTCATGGGCCACGTACTGACCATTTGGGGAGAGACACACCTCCGATATGAAAATGAGGACATCTGGGTGCTATATAACATGTTTACACTAACTATGCACCCAGGATTTGAGTCCGAAGGCGACAGCCCACCTGGATCCTCTAGTCACAACCCGGGTCCCCTCGAAGAGTCAGTTGGGACCATCAACTTGGTCAACATGGGTCCCAACCAGATCACCTTCCTCCCCAATGAAGTTGCACCAGCTGGAATATGCTCAACGCCTCTAATGATTGCTGCAAGCCTTGAGGGAAGGGAATTCAGACACATCCTGGTGGACACGGGCGCAGAAGCCAATGTCTTAACCTACTCTGCCTACAGCAAGATCAGAAACCATACTTACAAGTTGCAACCAACAGACGAGTTTGTTTACGCTTTCGACAACACCCGGCGAGCCATATGTGGACTAGTCACGCTTCCCTTGAGAATATGTCCAGTCTCCACTATAGTAAATTGTCTAGTGATGGACATCAGGTCACTTCACCCCCAGATCGTCGGAAGGACATGGCTTGTTGGCATCAAAGCTGTCTCATCTACCTGACATCAATGCCTTCGCTTCCCATACTACGGAGGAGTGGTATCAGTCTGGGGAGAAGCACGCATCGGCAGAGCACAAATCCACAATTGGACCATTTGCGCCATGCACATCAAAAGGGAAATGACTCATACCACATGAAGAATTACTCACCCGAAGACATGCTCGGGCTGGGACAGAAACCCAAGAGAAAAAGGGAAGAAGAAGAAGCAGAGCCAGCAAAGACTTCTCCAGGTGAAAGCCGGCCCCCGAAGGCTAGTCGGCTAAGAGAAACGGCCCAAATCCACGAACCCGGAATGGATCCGCCCAGGTAAGCCTTTTTGCTTTAAAAATCCTGTATATATTTGTTTCCATGCTTTAATAAAACAACAAAAAGGAAGAAACAGATTTTTGTAAACAACTTTATGCTTTAAAAATCTTGTACATATTTGTTTTCATTCTTTAATAAAACAACAAAAAAGAAGAAAAAGATTTATTTAAACAGTTTTATGCTTTAAAAATCCTTTACATATTTATTTCCATGCTTTAATAAAACAACAAAAAAGGAAGAAAAAGATTCGTTTAAACAGCTTTATGCTTTAAAAATCCTGTACATATTTGTTTCCATGCTTAATAAAACAACAAAAAAGAAGAAAAAGATTCGTTTAAATAACTTATGCTTTAGAAATCCTGTACATATTCGCCTCTGGCTTTCTCGGAAAGAGAGGCAAAATCAAAAGAGTTTGCCAACTCTTACACTTCTTAGACTCCGAGACTCCGACACATATCTGTTTTAATGCTTTCTTAGAACAAAAAAATAAAAAAAAAATAAAAAATAAAACAACACACAACCAAACAAATAGAAGATGTGTTTACTTGTGAGCCCCTTTTACCTGCTGTCCCAAACAAAGCAAATCATGCCATCAAGACAACCCCACCCAAGAGGCAAGCTGCAACCCACATGGGAGGGACCCTATGTGATCACCCATGCTTACTCCGGGAATGTCTACCGCTTGGCAAACGCTGAAGGAGTGGAGGTCCCAGGTTCATGGAATGCACTTTATCTAAAGAAGTTCCATGCATAGAACTCTCAATACTTGAGAAATGTTATTCTTCCTTCCTGCAATTTCCAGTATTTAGCACTTGACGATAGAATTATAAGACTCTCAAAGATAACTTGTATTTTACTTGAGCTCGTACTCATCACTCATGCCACCTTCATCACACTAGTATGACTTAAGAATCGGTTTACCTGATAAAAGGAAAAATTGCCTACCCTGTAGACTGGGACAACTTTAAAACCCCAAAGCATGCTCCCTTTTATTCTCGCCCTTACTCGTATCAACCCAAGGTCAAAATAAGGAATTACCCAGGCCTAGCATATGTCCCAAAATTGGCTCTGGCACCATGCAAACACTTCTAGAGGGAAAGCAGAAAAGTACAGAGGTGAAAAACAGAAAAGCCCCCCTCAAAACAAAAGAAATAAGGTAATAAGAGGCCAACAAAGAAAAATAACACCCAAGCAAACGGGTTAAACTTTGTATTTTAGCAGGTGCAAATGTCTTTATGCACAGTATATGCCAAACAAAAGCTATACTAGTACACATCCAAGCAAAACGGATTGTATTCTCCACCAATTACGGGTACACGCCTAGCGGGTTGTACTCTCCACCCAAATAAAGAAGTGGTAAAAAGAAGAAAGCCAGAGGGACCTAGAAAGTAAGACATATGCTAGACTGAGACAATTCTGAATATTGCCCCAAAGGAAGATATTACTCTTACCCCATCCCCCCTCCCCTTTTATTTTTGCAATGGAGTTTGGAATTGGCATATTTCTGCTTGGAAAGGCGAAATTTCAACCAACGGTAAACCTTTTCTATGTTTACAACATCACACACTCACATGAGTTCATCTGAAAAACTTGTCTGTCCAAAGGAAGCTTATAATACTTGTTTCCTGGTGCATTTATTGATTTTTCAGTATGCTTAGAATAATATGATCAAGCATTCGAGAACCATGAACCTAAGAAATCGACACCTAGAGTTTATACCTTTCAAATATAATCTTAGTTTGAACATGAGTTACGATAAGGGCTCCTCTTCAGGGACTTGACGGTATCTATTACTTAAGGAAATTAGAAACGTTGCTCTCTCACATGAAAGAACAATTGAAGAAATAAATTGCTCCCTTATGTCACTTACACCTATGCTTAAGCTTGTATTTTGCTTCTCCAAGACACTTGAGCATTCAATTTTCTTGGAAAATCACAATTGACTCCCTATACCAAGAGAAAATTGCCCCCATTACTCTCATTTCATGCCCTTCCACACACTTAAGAAAAGAAGTTGCCCCATTCTCACATACACCTGAGACTCTTTTTCATTTTCTCACATGTTCTCACACTTAGTCACTTACCCCCCTTTTGGATTGAGGAATTGAGTTATTCTAGATAGATAACTATACCAGTATAGATAACAATTATATAGTAATAAGAGATTTTTTGTTTGGTTGTGTTTTTTATTATTCTCATTGAAACATAAGAATAAAGTTTGAGCTGTTTGGTTGATAAAGAATAAAATATAAATAAAGTGTAAAAAAGTTGATTTGCCATGTGGGCCCTTTGATGTATAAGAGGTGTTGATAGATGATTTGATGTGATAAGGTGTAAAAAGTTGATTTGACATGTGGGCCCATGTGAATAGATAAAGTGAGTATAGCTTATCCTAGGGGTTACTTAGAATTGTTATACTCTCTCATTATCATTTATACTAGGATAGAAATTTCAACCTATACTCTTTAAACAAACACCTAATTTCCCCTATCTATTCATATCCCACCTTCTTTCACCCTTAAACCACTCTTATTCCATAATACAAATGGGGACTCCCTCCTCTTTATGCCAAGTGAGGCTTCTCGCGCCTTTTCTCCGCATTACTTTTGATTGCCTTAGATGGGTTGTAGCCCTTGACAATTCAAGCAATAAGGACTCGAAAGTCAGTGCAGGGGCGCAATCCAGACAGATTTAACACTTGGTTCATGAAAGGAATATTTTTACAGGTTTTGAAGGTTGACCAAGCACTTGAGAAAAGTTTTCAGTTGCAACAGACAAATGACAGAACCAGAAAACTCCCCCAGGTAGAGGGCGACTACTGATAACAAGCCGCCGGTATCCGGGCGGCTACTCCCAACATGTTGCCTCTCCCTCCATTTTTTCAGGTATAAACCCACAGTCAAGGGCCGGCTAAACTCCACTAGCTGCCCCCTCCTGCCAGCCTCTCAAACACACCTACTTCAAGGTTTTCTAAAAACAAACAGCCATCTATTGGTTTAAATTCCTAAATCCTACTTGATCAAACACAACTCCCTTGAAGTTTTACCGCATTTCCAGTACCATTCAGCTAAAATTTCTTCAATTCTGGTTCTTTTCTAGAATTTTTATCCTTCGGATGATCCAATTCACCAACTCAACACCTTTTTGTTTTCTGTCTGCGATATCCCATCTTTGCTGAACTACCCAAGCACAGGTACGGTAGGCACAAGGAAACCGACGTTGGGCTGCTCGGTGGATGATAGCTAAGAACCCCGTCCGAGGGTTGGATTACTCGCTCCTTTATTTTTACCCGCCTTCCACCTGGATCACTCCTTTCAGTTGAAAATTCTAGTCAAGACCTAGCCTCTGACAGTCTAAATCAATTTTCTAAACAGTATTGGTCATGTTGTCTAAAAACTTCTTGAAGGTTGGGCCAGTCAAAATAGGGGTCTCTTTTTCTTATCATCGATCGAAGTCGTTCTGTTTCACACAAAGACCCCGTTCGATGAGGGACAATTGTAGATACCCCAATTTTGACCGTCCAATGAAAAGAAATTTACTTCAAGTAATATTTGGAAATGACCACATTTGGACAATTTATAGAAAACTTCCTTAGAAAAACAAAACCGAAAACCCTGGCCCAAGCACTTAGAAGAATTTAAGCCTGGATAGGGGCGGCTACTAGGAAGTAGCCGCCCCTTCCCGGGCGGCTAATATCAACTAGCTGACCCCAAACCGCTTCCCTGGATGGGACATAAAGCAACATTTAATGCTGATGATTGCGGCGGTTTGTTGCCTTTAGCCACCCTCTCTTGGCCGGTTCAACCCTAGTAACCGACCCAAGGCACCGCTTGTCAGAGATGGGATGTTTGACAAGTCATGATGGGGGCGGCTACTTGAGAGTAACCGCCCCTCACCTGGACATTGTCAGAAGAACAAAGAATTAATGGGGGGTCAAATCAATCACCCTATTATCCAATTTGATCTATTGTCCAGTGGACACCGCCTTGGCCCTTTTTTACTATAAATAGGGGGCATCCAAGATCCACAAAACATCAACCATCATAATTCCCAATCCATTACAACAATTCCCACTTAAAGTCAACACATACATTCCCTTCCCAAGCCCACACCCTACACCACCAATCCAAAACCCTTGAGAGAAAGTGAGAGAAAAACCCATTTCCTACACAAATCCACTCTCTAAAACCCAGGTTAAACCTAGCTTAACCTCAGTCAAAATCAATCCCATTTCCTATCCAGGTTCTGCCCAAATTGAATCAGGTCCGAGGCGGCTAGTCCCAACCATCCATCCCCCACCAGGCAGCTAATCCCCACCAGCCAACCGCCACCTACACCCCAACTTCCCAAATCTCCTCTAGTCAGTTCCCAGAAATAGAATAGGACACCTATTTTTCACCTTTGCATATGGTATAGCCATGTCCCAGAGCGGCGATCCCACAAACTCCCCACGAAGGCGATCAAGTCCACCCCTTACTTTTCCTGCTTTTTGAGAAAGCAGGTGGCGATCACAACAAATAAACCCCGTCTTTTCTAAGAAGCTGTCGGGCGGCTCAAAAGTGACTCTCTGGACGGTGATCTGATCAGTCGCGAGACGGACCAGGACCAAGTTCATGGAACCCCCTTCCCTAGTTTTACATACCGACACCTAGGACAGTTCCCGGAGGAGGGGGACGAACATACTCAAAACTAAACTTGTTGTTAGGGCAACAGTAATAATAAATATTTCTCGCACATGTCCAGCCTAGGTTGGACTGTATTTTCTTGTCCCTCCATAATATTTTCATTTCTAAATGTGTCAGGGAAGTGGACGCAACCTAACAGGCTCCCATGGACGGGAGGCTCCACAATCTGACAGGCACTGCGCTAGGATGGACTCCCCTCAAGATCGTGTAGGGCCATCGCCTTTTTGCACATGAGCACTCCTTCCCGAAGAGAGGTCATGCGAGGAAGCCCCTCATCCAATTCAAGGGGGGCCTACTTGTTCCTCCCACTGGAAAGTACTTTGGGCAGGGGGTTGCGCAGAGCCATGCTCCCCTATCACAAATAGCATTCGAGTAGGGACATATTAGGGGTCATACCGTGCTTGGCTGGACAACACCCTCAAACAGATGTCGCGTAGGGCGATCCCCCATCTAGTTCATGTAGGACCCTACATTGGACAACAATGTAGGAGAGGGATCGCTAGGGGAGACCCCCAATCCACAGTCGGGCTCGACTCGCAGAGGCTGCGAAGGGGCAATCCTAGTCCAAAAGTGGTAGGAGTGCACTTTACAACACAATGTGCAAAGAGAACGCTAGGACCTACTCTCCCCCTACCATTCTTATTTATTTTTTGGACATCACCCTGTACTGAGATGGACCCGACTAATGAAAATGCCAACACAACAACAAATTCAGCAAGTTCCACACACAAGAATGGACATTCATTCATAATTACAAAGATTACATGAATGCGGCTCCTCAAATCTCTTCAACAGGGTCATCTTTTCCGCCCGTAGTTGGGAGACCACCGCTGCCATTTTTTCCCTCTTCAAGGAGCACTTCATGCTCACTTGGAGCCCCAAGGCGGTCGCCTACCTCATCTCTTTGTCACTTTCATCCAACATTTCCTACCTTCCGCCTTGTCCTTGAACCCGGTGCGATACCCTCCTTGAAGCTTCCCACTTTAGCAGCGGCGAAGCTTGATCACCTCGTTTAGTTGACTGGCAACCTCCCCCTCTTTAACTCTGTGCCCTTCAGCTGCTCAACCCGAATGCAGAGGGAGGAGTTCTCATCCAAGGTTTTCCCAAGTCAGGTTTCAAGGGCTGCAATTCTTCCTTTAGGGCGAGGGACGTGGCTGACCACTCCTCCACTGCGGCCCAGTTCCTCTCTCTCTCTCTCTCCTCGTGGAGGGCCTTTTCATTCTCAAGGCACCTCCTCATATTTCATTCATCCTTTAAGGCCATGTCTCGCTCTTCTACGGCAGCCTAGTAGTCCTTCAACACGTCCGCCTCTCTATCTCTCGAGGCGGCAAGCTCACGACGAGCATCCTCACGCTCATTGTCAGAGGGGTCCGAGCAGCCAAATAGCTTGGATGTCAACACCGTAGAGTGCTAAACCAAGGAGTATAAGTAAAGACATGAAACTAGAAAGGGACAAAAAAATGAGGTACACAGACTTACCGATTAGAGGAATCAGTCCAGATTGCCAGGGAAGACGCTCTACGGGCCATAGAAAGATCAGCGATGAGGAGACAATCCATAATTTTCTTAAGAGCAATCGATAATTCAACAACCCAGCTACAACATTCCCCTAGGCCAGGTGCTACTAGTCCAATTCGGCCACCTATGCCGAATGTCCACCTGCTCCCTGAGGTGCCCCTGGATGTGGAGTCAAAGGCAGGGGATCTACCAACCCAATATGCACTACAAGAAAAAGAGCCTTTGGCGACGCCTATTACCGTCGGTCAACGGGCACACCGTCGCTAATATGAATCTAGGAATATAGAGTTGAATATTAGCGACGGCCGTAAACGTCGCCAAAAGTGGCAGTAATGACGGCCAGAAGTCAGTCGTCACTGTAGGGCTACCATTAACTCAATGTGGTTTTGTTTCTACATTACTGGTAAGGATGTCGCTGTTACCACCATTAGCGACAGCTAGATCCCGGCCGTCGCTAATAGTGTGGGTTAAGAAAAAAATTACGATGACTTTTTTTTAACCCAACCTAACTATTGCCAACCCCAACCTCTGCCTCGCCCAACCCCTACCTTGCCCGATACACTGCTGCCTCACCCCGATCCACCGCCTCCTCATCCCGATAGGCTGCCACCTCGCTCGGATCCGCCTCTGCCTTGCCTAATCCGTCGCCCAGACCTCGTTCCAGCCTGCCCCTCTCTTGCCCGATCCGCCACCGCCTCTCCCCGATCCACCTCCGCCTCGCCTGATCCATAAGTTTGGGTTTGTTTTTTTTTTCAAGGTGAGTTTTGGCTGATTTATTAAAATTAATTTTATGATTTAATTTGTGATGTTTCATCAAGTTTTTTGTTTTTTCTATTTTTTGTGGGTGAATTCTTATTATTGGGATTTCTGTTATATGAATTTTCATAATATATATATATAGTACTAAAAAAGGATGAAATATTGAATGGTAGATCCTAGCTAGAGTTTTATCATAGATTGAAAATAGAGAGATTTAAAAATAAAAGGGACAATGGAAAAGGAAAACAATGAAGACTAGGTACACAACTTTTTTTTGTCTTCTCTCATTTCACTAATGCAATTAAACAACTTGCTTGGCTGACTCTTATTTTAGTGATTGGGATTGTTTGGTATCCCTTTGGAGCCCAAATCCTCCCTTTGGTATTCCTTTGTTTTGTTTTTTTTACTTTCTTGTAATAATGTGTTTTTTAAGTCACTAATTTGAGTTGGTTGATCTTTGTAATGTGATCAAGCATACTTCTTATTTCCATCTCAGTGTTTTTATGTATGACTGACATTGTTGAAGCTAAAATGTTCATAGTTCAACTACTTGGAATTTAAGTCATATTCTATTAATAACGTCAGGTGATTATGGTATAAAAAGAACTTATGCCAAGTACAACAATGTAGAGTCATAGTTTTTTGTTTATAATCCAGAGTTTCATATTGGGGAGACCTTTTTTTTATATATGAAATGGGATGATACAAATGAATAGAATGTTCTTCCTTACACAGAAAAATAAAGAAATGTGGATTGAGAGTATATGTAAAAATTGATTATTTTTTATTAGGGTTTATTCTATCTAGCTGATGTTTGTCTGTAACTTTGAGTAATATATTATATGCATACAATCATGTTAATGTAACTTTTATGTGCTAACATCTGACCCCCTCCTATATTCTCTCAAGCACGTGTTTTATTTGAATTAGTTGATTTGATTTTTTACTTTGTTTCAATTGATAAAAGTTGGATGCAAATGCCAAGAAATAGTCGTGAATATCTCGAGGGAGTAGTTAAATTTTTAGATTTTGAATTTAGTCGGTCATCATTTGGAAACCAAATTAAATGTCCGTGTCTTGATTGTCGCAATGTATATCGTAAGGAATGGGATGATGTTCATAGTGACTTATTATGGAAGGGAATAATGCCTAACTACACCACTTGGTATTATGACGGTGAAAATTTTTAGAATGAGGAAAGCAGTGATAAATCTGATGAGGGAGATGATATGCAAGGAATGGTACAAGATGCTTTTGGAATACATGATACAGGTGGCAGAGTTGATAATGAATATAATGAGAGTACTTCAAATGAGCCAAATTATCAAGCACATAAATTTTACTAGTTGTTGAAAGATGCCGAGATCGAACTGTACCCAGGTTGTACTACATTTTTTAAGCTTTCTTTCCTTGTTTAGTTATTACACTTGAAGTGTCTGAATGGGTGGAGCAACAAATCCTTCAACATGTTATTGGAGTTGTTAAAAAAGGCGTTTCCAGAGGGTGAAAAACTACCGAAGAACTATTATCAAAAGATTGATGCTCGTCCAAATGACTGTATGTTATATTAGAAAGAGAATAAGAAGGCAAATGAATGCATAGTGTGTGGTTCATCATGTTGGAAATCGGGTACATGTGAAGCTACTGAAGAAGCATCAACTATATTAATGAAAGAAAAAAATTTCAGCAAAGACGTTGCTCTATTTTCCACTTAAATTGAGGCTTCAAAGGTTGTTTATGTCTTCAGAAACAGCTGAGGATATGAGGTGGTAGGTATTAATATAGTTTTCATGTATTTTATCTATTGCAGACTATTTACATCACCTTATATTTTGTATATGTCTGAGTTTGATTTTCATTTAGGTTCCACTAATGTGAGGAGGAGGGGAAAGACGAGAGGCATAGTTCTGCGATAGGGAGAGAAATTGCGTGTTGAATGGAATGAACATGGACAAGCAGTTGGAGATACTGGAGCACGATTTGCAAACACATTGGGAGTGATGGTTAGAAATAGTGAACTCCCCTTAAATGTTAGAAAATGAGCAGACATACCTGAGGAGACAAAAGAAAGATTATGGAAGATAATTCAGGTTAAAAAAATATTGGTTCATATTTGTCTATTAGTTCTTCAATAAAATTTTGACTTATTACATTAGAAGGCAAATTTGTTCATATTTTTCAGGAAACCTTCGATGTAAGGGAGGATAGGAAGAATTGGATTCTACAATCAATGTCTATCAAATAAAAAAAATGGAGAAGTAATTTGAAAGAAAAATTTTATAAGCCATTTGACTCTGATGCTCAACGTTTGGAAAGGAAACCTCCTAATGTTTTTGATAGTGACTGGACTTGGCATGTGCAATATTGGAGTACTCCAGAAGCTCAAGTATTTTTTTTTAGTTTACCACATTCTTTAAAAATGTACTTGTAATATCTTATTGTTGATGTTTATATTCGTGTTTTGCATGCAATAGAACTAAAAATAGTCAGAATCAAAACAAACAAAAAGTAAAGCATATTGGGGGGACAAAGAGCTTTCCTCTGTATAGAGATGAAGAGGAGATTTACATCAAGTTTGTTTTATTTGAAATTTTCAATATATTTATATGCTAACTTTATGTGTCACAATAGAAAAAAGTACTCTATCCTATTATTGCACTGATTCACTTGGATATGCCACATTAAATGATATTTATCAGCATTCAATCCCATCAACACCAGCACAATCATCAAATCGGGTCATCATTGGCTCTGTCCACCAAATCCCTTTAGAATCATGATATATATGTCAACCTTATCTGTCCGATGGGGAAGGATCGATCCAGAACCCAAGAACCATCCCACCTCCTCTATAAAATAGGGGGCAATATATGAGATATGCACAATTTCTTTTTGCTAAAACCTTTTCTTTGGCCACCTTGACTGACTTGAGTGTCAGAGGGTCTTCCGCAGATCCCCCACCTCCCTGTGTCGGCGGCGTTCAAGGAAGTACTCACCGGCAACTTATGACTCAAATGGGCGGAGGAGAACGGGAGAGGCCGGATGCATTTACCCGAACCCGGTAAGAAAAATTTATGTCCCTCCAGTTTTGGCGCAGTCTATGGGATGCGAACGAAAAGCCTAGCTCATCGTTCTGCCTCCCAAGGGAACTCCCCCGCCTACGTCAGTGCCAGTCAGCACGTCAGCGGCCAATTCGTAATCCCTTCCTGGTGTGACCGAAGGAGATGAACCAAGTCCCGAGGTCATCGTGCTACAACAAATATGTGATGAGGCTCTCACCCATATGGAGCTTGTCGAGAAGCGGTCGAAGAGTTGATACGGACGATCGAGGTGGCCAGGGAAGAGAACGATCATCTACGGGCCGATCGGGGTAATCCGAATCCACCTAGCCAACGTTGGCCCATATCTTCGGTGCCTAACGACCCCCAATGAGCTAACAGACACATCAACCTTCTGGGGAACGAGCATCCGGAACAGCCGGCAGTTTCCTCTAATGTTGTCGCGCCTTCCATGCGCCCCCGAGAGGAGGACCACGTTTGGTAGGAGCCTTGCTGTGAAAAGTCTTCCCACAGAGCCTCGGGGGACAGGCCTTGACGTGGATTCGCAAGCTCCCAGCCGGCTCCATTAAGGACTTCCGCAGCCTCTGCGAGGCATTTATCAGCCATTACATATGCAATTGCAAGCCCAAGAAGGATGTGGCAAGATTGTTCGGGATGAAGCAAGCGGAAGGCGAGCGCCTCCAGGACTACCTCACGCGCTTCAACGTAGAGATGACGTAGATCGAACCATGTGACCCTCAGACCACGGTGATGGCATTCCGGGGTGGTTTAATCCCCACCGGGCATCTATACGAGTCCCTCATCCGAAAGCCTCCTACCAACATGGTGAACGTGCTCTCCCGTGCAGAGGGATCCATTTGCTTGGAGGACGATGTCTCGTCCGCCGCCCACAAGGCCACTACAGTCATAACAGTTGAGCCATCCCGCAAGGACGCCCATCCCTCGAAAAAATAGTCCTCCGCAATGTCACAAAAGGACGAGGAGAAGATGGCCAGTTCTCGCCCCCAAAGGGCAAAAGACTTTGTAATGACTCCGCTCACAGTGCCGGTACGGCAAATCTGGAGCGAGAACAAGGATAAAGGGGCAGATGATCCCGATACGAAGCCCCATCAAGAATCCGGATCAATCCAATAAGTGCGAGTTCCACAACGAAGTCGGCCATACCATTGAAGAATGCAGGAGCCTTCGCAGGCAGATCGAGAACCTAATTCGGGATGGACACCTCGCTCATTATGTGGCACGACATCCCCATGCTGCCAAGCCAGAAGGTGACAAGAGCACAGACGCACCCAAGCCAGACGAGTCTACGTTAATGAGATCCTGAAGAGTCAATCAAGATCTCGAAAGCGCCCCACCACGGATCCGACCAACGAGTGCGAGATCACCGTCAATTCTATCCATTTCGGGGCAGATGATCTCGAAAGTATCCCTACCTCACGCTGACCCCTTGTTTATTACTATCTATATATGCAATTGCTAGGTACAGAGGGTTATGATTGATGGAGGAAGCAGCGCATACATCTTGTTTTTGGACGCGTATCGTCGGATGGGATTGGACGTGGATTAGATCAAGCGTTCCAACCCTCCTTTGGTCAGATTTGATGGAAGACGGGTAAGTCCGGTCGGTGTGGTTGTGCTTCCAATAACAGCCGCCGACCGTACCCTCAACGTTGAGTTTATCGTTATCGACTCCCCATCGGCTTATAACACCATCATGGGGCACGAATGGATGCACCGGATGGAAGGGGTTCCTTCCACTATACATCAGGTCATGCAGTGAATCACTAAGGATGGACGGTCCACCAGGTGGCGGCTCAGAAGTGATACGCCTTGGCATCCTGGGTGCTCGACTGCCCCGTCGAAGGACCACCATCCCCTAACTTATAGCATTCAATCAACTGGCCATCGAAGTTGGCTCAGACATTGATCGAATCCGAACCTGAGCCACCCACTCTAGAGCCGGTCAACACAGTCCCTTTAGAAGAGGATGATCCAGAGAAGATTGTACAGCTGGGGAGCCTCCTCCTGGATGATGAAAAAAGGATTATTATTTCATTCTTGCAGGACAACCGGGACGTGTTCACTTGGTCCCACAGTGACATGCTAGGCATTGATCCCACCTTTGCTGTCCATGAGTTGAACATACGCCACGACACAATTCCAATAAAGCAAAAGCAGTGGCGGTTCACGCCCGAACGGAACAAGGTGATCTTTGGCGAAATCGATCGGCTCCTCGCAGCCGGGTTCATCTGGGAGGTCCGCTACCCCGACTGGATATCCAACGTCGTCCTGGCAGAAAAGAAGGGCGGGAAGTGGCATGTTTGTATCGACTTCGTCAACCTCAATAAGGCATGCCCCAAAGACGGTTACCTCTTGCCGAAGATAGATCAGCTCGTGGACACTACCACGTGCTACGAACGCTTGTCCTTCCTAGATGTATATTCGGGTTACAACCAAATCCCCCTCCATCCACGCGATTAGGAGAAAACCACGTTTATCTCATAACGTGAACAATATTGCTACAAGGTAATGCCTTTTGGATTGAAAAATAAAGGTGCCACTTTCCAGCATCTGGTCAACAAGGTTTTCAAGCATCTCATTGGGTGTACAATGGAGGTATGCACTATCGACATGGTGGTTAAAAGCTGAAGCCACACCGAACATTTGCCACATCTTGCCGAAGCCTTTGATGCCCTCTGGGCACTTCGCAAGAAGCTCAATCCGGCCAAGTGTCCCTTCGGCGTGTCATCCGGACATTTTCTAGGCTACATCATGCATCGGTGAGGCATAGAGGCAAAACCGACCAAGATTCAAGAACTACGCAAATTTCGAAGTCCCCACGACCGTTCGTGACGTCCAAGTGATCACCAGCCGAATAGCCGCTCTTTCTCGATTTATTTTCCGTCTCTCGGATCCTTGTCGACCATTTTCTCAGGCTATTAAGGGAGCGAAAGGCGAAGTCTGGTCAGACAAGCAACGAGCCGCCTCACAAAGCCTCAAAGATCATCTCGGCCAGCCACCAATCTTGTCCATCCCAATCGAAAGCGAGCCGTTCTTCCTGTACCTTGCCGTGTCAGTGTTGCACTGTTCAAAGAGGGCCACGAGCAACAACACCCGGTCTTCTACTTAAGCAAAGCCCTACTCGACACCGAGACCCGCTATTCGCCCATCGAAAAGCTTATCTTGGCACTCGTGGTAGAAAAGAGGAAGTTGCGGCACTACTTCAAAGCACATCCGGTCGTCGTGCTGACATCCTATCCCATCCGGGTCTTCTTGCACAAGACGGATCTTTACTGACAAACCGCTAAATAGGCCTTGGAGTTCTCTATTTGACATCGACTATCGCCCTCGGATCGCGAAGAAGGGTCAAGTGGTAGCGGACTTCCTTCTGGAGTTCGACCCCAAGGACGACATACGAAGGGCTTCCCCTCCACAAACAATGTCACCGAATACGAGGCCCTCATCAATAGACTGCAGCTCGCCAAAGCACTCCACATCAGGTATCTACGTAGGTACTGCGACTCACAGCTAGTGGTACTGCAGGTCTAGGGGACTTACACGGATAAGGACGAGAGAATGGAGCAATATCCTAGCCGTCCAGCTCTCCCAAGACTTCTTTGGCTTTGAAATCAGCTACCTCCCCCGAGAGGAAAACAAAGAGGCAGACTCATTGGCTGTGGGAGCCACCATTCCAGGAGGGCGTTGGGACATGCCAACAATCCTTTAGCGGCCCTCCATCAACCTGGAACTCATCATCCATACAATCGAGAGGGAGACTCCTTGCTGGATGGACCCGATTGAGGCTTACATACGCAACGGTGAACTACCGGCGGACCAAATTGAAGCTCAGAAGGTGCGATACCACTCCACCAGCTATGCCATCATAGAAGGCACACTCTATCGAAGCAACGCCGGTGGCCCCTTCCTCCGGTGTCTCACCGCGACCGAGGCCAAGCCGTTGATGGAGGAAATCCATGAGGGATCCTGTGGCAATCACTCGAGCGGACGATCACTTATGGCGGTTGAGTCCCCATCACGAACACTTAGCGTCACGTCTCCTCATTTACGACCCATGTGGGGGCAAAGCGCGACAGTACCTCAAACTGTGCCTCACATGCCGCCACCTACAGGTCGCCCAACTATAACCGTTGGAACTCCAGCATCATGCACTCAATGGGCAGATTCATCACGGGGAGTCCAAGCTCTCGACATCATCAAGTAACACTCTCCCGGTGTGGCCACTACCTGATAGCCTCCTAGGTCCCTATCTCTGCTATATGGGCACACCAACAAAGCGTCGTGGACAGTTCCTAGGGGCACCTCACAGGACTCTGGCCTCTACCGGGTAGCTACTATGCACGATGATATATCGAAGCGACTCCGAATGGCTATGGAACCCTAGTCCATAAGCTATCGCCCACTAAGCTGCAACAAGATGCACTCAATCCCGATCATATGCATCACCACCCGCCATCGCACCTCCCAAGTGAGGAAAAATCAAACATCAATTGATGCTTCAAAGGTATTCCTTGACTGGGAAAAGAACCTCGGGAGGGCCTCATGAGGTCCCGATATAGGATATCCCGACAACCAAACAAGGAACACGGAGTACCCTAGCCCGGGTCTCAACGCTGACCCTGCAAGGCCCCTTATCCTGAGTAGGAAGGCTAGAAGAAGACATCACCCCTTAATGAATACTACACCACATCCTCAACGCTTGAAACTGGTGCCGCACGCAAACTCTATGGTATACCCCTGATAAACAGAACGGAGGAGGATACGGTCTCCAACCGGTACATGGGGTATCTCTGGCACCACTAGTGGACCTACCGCTAAGGGTATCTACGGGATCGCCACGCGGGCTGCCCGCAGCTCCTGGATCTCTCGCGCCTGCTCAGCCAACGCTCCAGTCTATGCCTCCAGTGCTCTAGTCTGAGTGTCCAGAAGATCTTCCATCTCAGCGTTAGCTCGCGCCAACGCTGGAGGCATCCCGCGCAAGTCCTGGCCCAACAGCCGAGAACTCTCAAGTAGACTCCTCGCCTCCGGTAGGTTCGAAAACCTCCGAAGCCCAAGGGTGACCACGTCCACGCGCCCGTCTCCGAGGAGGCATATCAGCAACTAAGGAACCAGCACTAGGATCAGAATACTCGTCTCGAAATCCTAGGACTCATCTCAAAGAAAACAATTGGCTCTGACAGGACATGGCTCTGATACCAACTTTTGTCACGCCCCAGGGCGGCCGTCCCCGAGACGTGGCAAATATATAAATGATATCAGTAATCCATACACGAGGTCAAATAAATACTCCACAATAGAAAAGGCAATACACAAGTAACTGACATCAAATATATACAAAAAGCGGAAGCTCAAATGACTAAGTCTGTAATTCAAAGACATATTACAGACTAGAGTACACAATCAACTGTCCTGTGAGAGCCAATATATACAATAACTGACATCAACAGTCTACATACCGTGCACAAGCACAAGTATAATACATACAATGAAAAGGGAATGCTGATAGCCTCCGACTCGCAAGACATCCAACGCGAACGCAGGTCTCCTACTCGGATGGCGCCAGGGGAGCTCTTCTCTTGGATCCGACTCAGCGTCAACTGGGGAAAAACATAAGCGAGGGGTGAGCTACAAGCTCAGTGAGTGGTCAGAAACCAAACACCAACACCAACATTCGATCCTAAGGCAATCACCTATCAAGGAAACCATGGGTAGAAACCCAACGGTTAACAAGGTCACACGGCGGTGCGACCTACCCTGCCCTCGCCCTAGCCCCCACAGGGGTGAGTCTAGGGACTCGAAGGACAACTTGCTGTTCTACACCGTTCGTCATCCGGTAGCGCTCTCCCAGGCAGCCTCTACCTGGAGCCGGCCACGGTCAGTACACTGTCGAGCGCATCGATGGTACCTACAGGTGGGGGTCCACCCAGGGCGGCTCGTACCTAGGAAGCATCCACACGGATCCGGCGAAGGGGAGAACGATAATTCAGGCTTGCAACATCGTCCGGTGGTCCACCCTCGTGTAGCCTCACCTGGTACACTCCCCTGACCAGTACATCTGCCGAATGCATCGGGAGTACCTACAAGTGGGAGTCCTCTGTCAGGGCAGCTTCTACGTCGGGACCCCGGTATACGACGATATTGGGAGGAAACACTACTTGTTCGCAGCGCGAACCCTATGGAAAGCCAATCACTCAAGCTGGTGGGTCAAGTATCAACTCGAGCCCACAACACTCACACCAACACCCTCACCTCCGAAGGGTGACCTAGGTTGTCGGAAGTAACTGTACCAATCCCTCACCTTCACCCCAAAAGGGGTGACCCAGTCTCTTGGGAAGAGACTAGATCGTTTCTAAGCCCTTGGTCCACCGGTAGCCCTTTCCCCGGGTAGCCTCTGCCTGACATACTCCCACGATCAGTACACTGTCGACCACAGCGATGGTACCTACAGATGGGAGCCCGGTGCCAAGACAGCAATGGTACGCCGAGAAGTTCCTACACGGATCCAACGAAGGGGAAAAACGATAACTCATGCTCGCAGCGCAAACCCCACGGGAAAACCATCTATACAAACTGACGGGTCGAGTATCAACGCGACCCCACCCTACTCACGCCAACACCCTCACCCTCACCCCGACGGGTGACATAGGATCTTGGGGAAGAGGTCGATTGTTCTAAGCCCTTGGTCCACCGGTAGCCCTTTCCCCGGGTAGCCTCTACCTGACATACTCCCACGAATGGGAGCCCGGTGCCAGGACAGCGTTTCCAACGCCGGGAAGTTCCTACACGGATCCAACGAAGGGGAGAAACAATCTACGCTCGCGGATACGATCCTCTTGGATCCGTCATCATCGGTTATCAAACACCGATAGGCGCAATGAATTCTCATGAATTCCCTCCAGGGCGCATAACTCAGATGCGGGGAAGACATTAATTATAAGTGTCAAAACCATGGTATGAACCCACAAGAGGTCATACACTTGTCTAATACATTAGACAAGAATCATGGTCATATCGGCATATATATATATATATGCAATTAACTACCCAACGATGGCCTACTTAAACATGCATACATGGCATCAAACAGATAAACACACACAAATTACAACCTATTATACGTTGGATAAAACCAACCTAGAAGGGAAGGGTTAAGCGCGATCTGCGCAACAACAGGTGCATGCCAATAATTCCAAGCAAACCCGAGTCAAGTAGGAACTACATCTACTCACTCGGTTCGCGAAGAGAAGGAGGGCGAGGGAGAGGGAATGCCTCATCCTCTCTCGAGCTGGTCATAGTTTTGCCCCAACAGATGGGTGCAACAACTATACCACACCCTCGAGTCCTAAATCGGAGGAATATTACGCATACACCCGTTATTAACCCAAGTTTAGACATGCTTGATAAATAGGGGTAGTCATTCAATCAAAATTACCTAAGTCATGCCATATTCTATACAATACATAAGCAAGTATAAGGTAGAATAGGGGTTCTACACAATATACGAGCTATACAACCTAGCATGCATAATATCTAGCATATTTAGGGTGCAAATAAAGCCCCATGGAAGCGCGAAGCACGACTACGTGCCTCGAGCGCTCCCGGAAGGGTTGGAATCAAACCACTCACCGATACCCGAGTCGCCGCGCATCCCAACCGACGAGGTCTGCAAGTCAAGGGGTACCAAAAGGGTGAGTAAAACACATACAAACATATAAAATCAATTAGGCATGCCTAAGGCTAGACATGCACGCAAACGGGCTCGAACGCACGCAAGAATGCACGCACGCACGCGTGCCCGAGCCCCCCGGACACCCACCCAAGGTGCCGACCTCAGCCGCCCAAACCGGGCCTCGGGCAGCACCCGCACGCACCCCAGGGAGCCCCGGGCGCAGCCCCGGGCATCCCCGCGCGCCCCGCGCGTAGCGCGCCTAGACGCGCGCCCTCTGCGCGCAGACACACGCGCGCCCCCGCGCGCACCTCGCGCGACCCCCCGCGCGCAGCACCTCGCGCGACCCCCCGCGCGCACTACCGCGCGCTCCCGCGCGCCCGCACCAGCGCGCACGACCCGCGCGCGCCCGCGCGCCCAGCCTCCAAAACACTCTCCCATGTCCCCCACATGCACCCAACCCCAAACACTACCCATGCATGCCCTCCCAAGCACCCATACAAGCATGAAAACCAAATAAAGAAGAGGGAAAACTCACCCAAATGAGAGGGGGAGCGTAGGGGGAGGTGTAGGGGATCGCAAGCGCACCCTTGGCCACCTCGTCCGCCACCACCGCTTCCACCACCTCCATCTTGCTTCCCATCCTTCTTCTTCTTCACTTGGGCATTTCGACAAACACCTAGGGGGGGGGACTGATTAGAGAGGGGAAGAGAAGAAAGAATCATCAACAACAACAACAACAAGTCCAAAACCCTTAATCACCTTCACTAACCCTTCCACTTTAAGCTTCAACTTCTTCTTGCTCCATCTCCTTCTCCTCCTCCAAATACACACCAAAAGAGGGAAAAAGAGAGGCCAAACCGAGCTGAAGAGCTGAAGTCGTGCTCATTTTTGGGGGGTTAAATAGGCAAAGGTCGGGTGAAAGACCGAGCTGTCCTCGGACTTAAAACCTCTGCGCAGCCTTCACTTAAACGGCCATAACTTCCTCAATACAGCTCCAAATTGCACGATTCCAGTGGCATTGGAAAGCTAAGAAGATTATCTACAACTTTTATGTTTACACCTAGATCAAATAACCCCTTCAGCTATTCCGAAATCTAGGCTAAACATCTTACAGGGCTGCAGCCTGGATTTTCTCAACTTCGGGGTATACATGGAAAAATACCCATAACTTTTAATATATAAATCCAGTTGATCCAATTCTACTTCCATATGGAAGCTATCTCCAAACTAAACATCTCGTAATAATATCGGATTTTTACCTCATCATCTTGGATTTTAACAAAATCAAATCCGAATACCAATTCAAAACTGCATAATTCCAAAAACGTTATCGGAATTAAATGAAAATTTTATGGGCAGTATTAAACAATACCAGGACCCATAATATGCAGTTATATCTTCAATCAGAGTCCTCAACCCCACTAGGTAGCTAAAAACCAAAAATTTTAGCGACTCCGATCGAAATTAGTACTCTAAATGACACAGGTCTAACACATACTGACTCATTGGAACACTATGAACTTAAGAAAGTTTTATGCGTAGAGCCCTCAATGGCCATTATTGAATAAATGTAATGGACCCGGTCTCTCTTACATTATTTCGATTGCTATTTTATAAATAAATGTCGTTCCTTTCGGCCGTTATCTAAAAGCTTGTCCAAACCTGGTTCTCCGTATGTTATAAACCGAGCTGACAACGTCGGCAAACGTCATTTGCAAATAGGTAACTACTAACACCCGATCCTATACGTGCAGAAGAAGGGTGGGATGCGTATAACTCATCCTCCCATCCATAGTACAAAAGGAATCACGGCAGTTCTGCCTCGTCTGCCACGTCGCGCAAAGCGGCTCAAGCCCGAGGCGGACCAACTCTTATAGCCGCCTCGTTTGGCTACGTCGCACAAGCGGCTCACGTCCGAGGCAATCCAACTCTTATAGCCGCCTCGTCTGACTACGTCACGCGAAGCGACACAAGCCCGAGGCAGTCAAACTCTTATAGCCGCCCGTCTAGCCACGTCGTGCAAAGCGGCTCAAGCCCGAGGTGGTCCAACTTTTATAACCGCCTCGTCTGGCTACGTCACGCGAAGCAGCTCAAGCACGAGGCGGTGAAACTCTTATAGTTGTCTCGTCTAACTGCGTAGCGCGAAGCGGCTAAAGCCCGAGGCGGTCAAGCTCTTATAGCCACCCCGTCTGGCCACGACAAGCAAAGCGGCTCAAGCCCGCGGTGGTCAAACTCTTATAGCTGCCTCGCCTGGCTACGTTGCGCAAAGAGGCTCGCGCTCAAGGCGGTCCAACCCCCATAGCCACCTCGCCTGGCAACGTCGCAAATGGCTGAAGCCCAGGGCGGTCCAACTCTAACGACCGCTTCGTCCGACTGCACAGCACGAACGGCTCATGCCCGAGGTGGCACGACCCCAGTAGCCACCTTGTCTGATTATGCCGTCTAATCGGTTCAAACATAGGGTGGTCCAACGCTCGCAACCATCGATTAAATGACTGAAAGGGCCGCACGCTCGACACGTGCCAAAGGCAATAAATCTCATCCCACCCGAGTGGACTTCATTACATTCACTGAACATTCAAACGAGCGGCAATGCAGCAATGTGAAAGTTTTATTGCAAGATTCAGTACATCCATAAAAAATTATTCTGTGCGCCCCCTACTACCACCCAAATTGACGAGAACCGCGGGGTCGGTAGCGGCAGCGATGAGGGAGTTCCGAGTACACATTGGGAGTGAAGCCCTCCTCCATATCATTCACCTCTGGTGGAATCCTCCTAGCACTCCCCGCGGGCAGAAGTGCTACGCCTCAAGCCTCTCAATACGTACGAGCCCACGTCAAGCTTAGCCCAGTGTCGAGGTCGTCTTTGAGGGCATGAACCTCCCCCTCGAGCTCCAGTGCCCGGAATTGCCACCGGGTGGCCAACCGATGGAGGGAGTCCCATTCCACAGTTACAGCGGAAAGCGCCAAATTAGCCTGGAGAGCCGACTCCTCCGCCCTGGCCAGCACTCCCGGGTATAGATACCCCAATTTTGACTGTCCAAAGAGTGGAAAATTACTTCAAGTAGTATTAGAAAATGACCACATTTGGAATCCAATAGAAAACACTTTTCAAAGGAACCAAAGGAGAAACCCTGGCCACAACACTTAGAAAAATTAAGTGACCAGAAGCCAGGCGGCTAGTTAAAACCAACTAGCCGCCCCTTAAACTGCCCCCAACCAACGGTTCAACCTTAGTAACCGTCTCAAGCCACCGCTTGTCAGAGATTGGAAGTTTGCCAGGTCATCATAACGGTGACATCATGTAACTAGCCGCACTATAACTAGCCGACAGTACCCAGGCGGCTGAATTAGGGTAGCCGGCTCTCATCTGGACTCATCCATAAAGCATAAAGCAACTTTACTTAGAGGTGAAGTTACTAGGCACACCCTCTTGTCCAACTCATGCTATTACCCAATGGACCATTAAGTGCGTCTTTTTGCAATGATGGTTACTTAGCCTCACCCTCTTATCCAACCCATGCCATTGTCCAATGAATAATCCTATGCATCCCTTTCTACTATAAAAGGAGGGGTAGGGGTGAGAACCAAAGGTTGGCAAATTCATTTCAAGGTTTCATTTCCAAAGTGTGTGTTAGAGAAAAAGAGAGAGAGAGAGAGAGAGAGAGAGAGAGCCTTAATTGAGAGAGAAGGAAAATCATTCCCCACCAAATTCCACTCTCCATAAACCCCCCTCTAACCAATTTCCTAAAACTCTCCATAAATCCAAATTCTTACCTAGGTGCTGCCCAAATCTAGAAGAGGAAACCACCAACAATCCTCAATCCCTAATTGACATCTTGAATCCACAACCTTGAATTCACCATTCATAGCCTTCACTCCCAACCCATACCCACTACTTGAAATCCTTTGAGAGAGAGAAAGGAGAGCCCCATTTGTGAAGAGAAACCTATTCCTTACACAAAATCCATTCTCCCAATCCACTCTCCAAGACCCAGGTTAAACCAGGTTTAACCTCTGCCAAAGACCAATCCCATTCCTACCCAGGTTCTTCCTAAGTTGACCCAGGCCCCAGGAGGCTAACCCTAACTAGCCGCCCCATTCCAGATGGCTATTTTCTACTAGCCGCCCTCGCCTGCACCACCACTTGAACCAAGTCTCCTCTAGTAAGCCCAGAAGCATAATAGGATACCTGTTTTTCACCTCAGCATATGGTATATCCGTATCCCAGTGTGGAGACCCCTCAAACTCCCCCATGTAGGCGATCAAATCTGACTCAACTTTTCCTGCTTTTTTTGAGAAAGCAGGTGGCGATCACAAACCCCCCTGAATCCTCCTGAGGAGCTGTTGGGCGCCCTAGCAAGGAATGGAACCCCCACACCCTTTTGAGAGATGATCCGACCGGGCCTGCCAAGGCGCGCACCGGATCTGAATCCCCAAAGAACCCCCACACACGCCCCCAAAAACCAAGACTCGGAGGAAGAGGGAAGGGATATAACACACCCTCCCACGAAATCCGATACCGACAAATATGGAGATCACGGTGGGACCTCCCTCGTGAAAAATAACATAGGTAATCCTCTTCTGCTTGACTAGAATGCCATCAACCCCTTGGGGAAACTAGAATTTCTCACCCCTCAAGTGAGACCTTCCTCTAGTTTGCATTATAACATCTTTACTGCTTTAAAGCCGCACACAGGTGCGCACCCCTTACTACTTTAACCACAACATCTTTAATACTTTTTAAGCCGCACACAGCTGCGCACCCCTTTGTTGCTTTAAACTGCACATAACTGCACACCCCTTTACTGATTTCTTAAGTCACACACAGCTGCGCACCCTTACTGCTTTATTTATTGCTTTACAACTGCATTAATCCACACCTGCGTTATCTCCATATTCACCCATGGAAACCTACACCCAGGATAAAATCGTAGAGGAGAGAGATGACCAAGAGGGTCAGGCCACACAGTTCTTAGCCATCTAGAGGAAAGAATGGCTAACCTAGGGTACCAGTCAGAGGAGGACACGTTCCATGACCTCACTGATTACTACCGAGTCAAGACCTTGTGACAAGAAATCCCTGTCGAAATCCCTAAGGCTAGTCCCAAAACCCCATCGACACCCAGCTTCTCGGTCAATCCAAGCATCTTTTCATTCGCCCCATTTTCCCCCACAAATCCAATATTCTCAACCGTTTCTACCTCAGGCCACCCCCAACCCGGGATTGCTAAATAGCCCTCACAGGGGAGAAACACTAGATGAAACTATCTGGAAAATTCTCTCCGAGACTGGTCCCTCTGCCACCAAACACATGTCTCTGCACAACCTGAGACAAATCCTATCAGTTCACTTACCGGAGGAATTCAAAATCTTAAAATTCCACCGGTACAACGGTCGTGGAGACCCAGACGTTCACTTAACCACCTTTTATCTAGATGCCCGACCGTTTCTAGATAGCCAACCTCTGTTAGTGTTTCTCTTCTAAAAATCATTGGAAGGAGAAGCACTGCAATGGTTCCCTACCCTCCTTGTAGATCACTTGTCGAACTTCTCGGCTGTAAGCGAGAAGTTCTTAGGCCGCTACGGTTATCAGAGGATTAGGACCCCCTCGATTTCAGACCTAACCATAGAACGAATGAGGCCTAGGGAGGAATTCAAACAGTACGTGTCTCGGTGGTGCACACTTTTCCATTGAACCGGCCTGCAACTCATGGAGCGTCAAGAAAATGACATGATGTTGAAAAGCTTGAGCCCAGAACTTCGTACGAGCCTTTCGTACAGGGACTATACTATGTAGCAGCTTCTGATTGACCGTCACAACATGATTTCTCATTGTGTCACCCCAGCAGTCCAAATCCAGTCCCCACCTATCAGTCATAGGGTTGGACAACAGCCACGAAAGGCGCAAACCCCCATGGTAGAGGGGATTACAAGACAAGTTTCGGCACTCTACCCGAATGGACCACGAGACCAAAATTGAGAAACAGCTCTGAGACCATACACACCCAGACCTTCTAGATGTATATTGCCTTGGCAGGCGACCTATCCTAGTAATTTTTACTCTCGATCGACACCCGTGTCCGTGCCGTCACTACCAAACCCTGCAGCCCAAAATCCTATAGACCAAAATCATTTCTTCCAAGCACAACCCAGTCAGGCCTATAGCAATAGAGCCAGAGTTCCCCTGACAATGCCCCTGCTCCACAAAGATCACAAACCTTTGTTTCCCAGCAACCGCTCCAAAGGTAATACGCTGCTATTCCACCCCCATCATCCTCTAAGTCTCTGTAACTTCAAATCATAGAATCTATCGAATGTCCCAAGCAGGACTCTGATGATGATGAAGAGTTTTGGATGGAGAACTATTGGAACTCTTTTACCCTACTCCCACACAACCTGAATCCACCATCCAACCCTTAGACCTGACTGAGTTTGAATATCCATTGTCTATACCTGCTCAAGATCCAATCATATCATGGCCTATTGAACCTATCTTGACCATCTCAGATGACTCACATTCTGACTCATCAGATTCTGAGGTTGACACAAACCTAATACAACCAATAGTGCATGCCCTCGAATCTGAACCGCTCATATTTAAAAATGCACAATTTGAGGGAGCAGTCGAGCCATCCAATTGCCATATCCACCTGACTTGCCATCCTATCTATCTAAGGAGCTCCCTCCAGAATCCCCCGCCATATCTAAATCAATTATTTCTGATCTGATCCATAGACCCCTAATCGCACCAATTGAGAAATCTTTAGCCCCACCTTCATTAGGGCCTCAACATTATGTTGAACTGCGCTCCCTTGCACCTGTCCAATCAGTAGTCGCCTCTGCAACCTGCTTTTCCATATCCACATCTTTGTTAACTGACCCCTCTATGAGGTATCGTTCTCTTTCTACGGAGGATCTGTGGCAGATCAAGCGCCACTCGCGCTTCCGATAGCATTCAAGCAGTGTTCCTTTGAAACTGCTTCAATTTGAGCCTTCATAGAGGACTCATCCTGCACCATCATTTTCTGGGGGACACCCTCCAGCACTTTACCTTTTTCTTTCCTATAAAATGTTGTTTGTTTACTTCTTTCTTTAAATTAAAAATCCCCAAAAAAATCAAATATGTTAAAAGTTCAAAAACAAAAAAATTTCCCTTCACAAAGTTTGTTTATTTCACCTATTCTGCATGCATTTGAAGGCTTTCATCAAAATAAAAACAAAAAAAGAGTCCCTTGCGTAAATTCAGTTTATTTCAGTTATACCCTCCATCCTCAAGTTTTCAAATATATATATACCCAAAAAAGGTAGACAAGAAAAAGGGAAGAAAATTGGGGAGATGGTGTCTAAGAAAATCATGCTATCAAGATAACCTCATCCAAGGAAAAATTGCAACCAACATGGGAGGGACTCTATGTGATCACTCATGCCTATTTCAAAAATACCTACCGCTTGGTAAACGCCAAAGGGGGCGATGTTTCAAGTCGGTGGAATGCACTTTACAAGAGGAATTCTATGCATAACTGTCAATATTTTAGAAGTTTTACTCTTCCTTACTATGAATTCCAGCGTTTATTGCTTGATGATAATATTATGAAAATCCGATAACATGCATTTTACTTAGACTCATATCTGTCAATCATGCCACCTCCACCACACTAGTATAATTTAAGGCTTGGTTAACCTCATAAAAGGAAAATTGTCTGCCCCATAGACTGGGGCAATTGTTCATTTTTATTTTTTTGGATCATCTTTCCCTTGTTTTTAATGCTTACTTCGTGTAAACTGAGATTTACAAGAAATATACCCCGGACCTAGCATACATCCTAAAACTGGCTCTGACACCATACAAACACTTCTAGAGGGAAAGCAAGAAAAGAATCAGGGTAAAAAACAAAAAGCCCCCCCTCAAAAAAAAAGAAAAAAGAAAGGCAATGAGAGGTCAACAAAAGAAAATGCACCCAAACAAGTGGGTAAACTCTCTATTTAGCAGGCGCAAACGCCTTTACAAATAGTATATGCTGAACAAAAGCTATACTTTACAGTACACATCCAAACAAACGGATTGTACTTTCCACCCAAAATACGGGTACATACCTGGTGGGCTGTACTCTCAACTCAAATAAGGAAATGGTAAAAAGAAGAAAGAGAGAGGGACCTAGTGAAGTAAGATTTATGCTAGGACTGAGGCAATTTTAAAGTGATTCAAACAAGATATTACTCTCAACCCCATTCACCCACTCTTTTCCCACCATGATTAAATTAAACCAGGTCTGTTGGCTAGGTGAAATTTCAACCAAGAGTGAACCTTTCCTTACATTTACAACAGCACACACTCTCACATGAGTCTATGTAAAGTCTTGCATATCTGAGGGATGCTTATTTGTTTGATTCTTGGCATATTCATGGAGTTTTCAGCATGTTTAGAGTAACATAATCAAATATTTAAAAACTACTCCACTTGAAAACTCACCCCTCAAGCTAAACCACTTCAAAATGCCCAAGGCTGGACATGGATGATCACAAGGTGCTCTCCCTTAAATTTGCAGCATGTCTTAAAATTGCCCATCTCACATCAATGCATGAGTTTCACATCCATCTACATACTTGACAATCAAAAATTGCCCCCCATGCTCATTTACAAATTGCTCCTTTATGCTTCTCAAGAAAAATTGTCCTACCTCTCTTTTCTCGACATCACACAACATATTATGCTTTCATACATGTCACGACACGCATGTGTTAAACTCAAACCATGATGAATGTATGTAAAGTTGTCCTTCTTTTAACTCATATGCTATGCTCCAAACAAATCACATCATATGCATGCAATCCCACCATAACAACACATGAAAACTTTCAAACTCATGCTAATTTAAATCCCACCGTAACAGAACATGCATGCAAAAACAATCCTTTCAAAAAATTCATGCTCACACTTACACTCAGAAATATAAAACATGCTTATTTAAATCCCACCATGATACATATGCACATGACATCCCTTTCGAACAAAGTTCAATTCTATCAACAATGCATTCCCTGCCAACTTTTCAAACACACTTACTTCCAAGTTTTCTAAACCAAATAGCCATGTTTTGGTTTATCTCCAGTACTTACTTGACTACACATGACTCTCTTGAAGTTTTATCACATTTCTAGTACAATTCAGTTTAAATTTCTTCAGTTCTGGTTCTTTTCTGGAATCTTTGTCTCTCGAATGATCCATTCACGAAATCAACTACACTTTACTTTTTTATGTCTGCGATATCCCCTCTTTGCTGAGCTACCTAAGAACGGGTACAGTAGGCACGAGGAAACTGACGCTGGGCTGCTCTGTGGACGATGGCTAAGAACCCCGTCCGAGGGTTGGATCACTCGATTCTTTCCTTTTACTCACTCTCCCACCTGGATCAGTCTTTAGATGACTATTCTAGTCAAAACTCAGCCTCTGATGACATAAATTAAATCCCTGAATGGTATTGGTCATGAGATCAAGACTTCTTAAAGATCGGGCCAGTCAAAATTTTGGTCACTTTTTCTTATGATCGATCAAAGTCTTCTCGCTTCGCGAAAAGACTCTGTTCAACGAGGCGCAATTGTAGATATCCCAATTTTAATCGTCCAAAGAGAGGAAAATTACTTCAAGTAGTATTAGAAAATGATCACATTTGGAATCGAATAGAAAACACTTTTCAAAGGAACTAAAGGAAAAACCTTGGCCACAACACTTAGAAAAATTAAGTAACCAGAAGCCAGGCGGCTAGTTGAAAGTAGCTGCCCCTCACTGGATGGCTAAAACAAACTAGTTTCCCCTTAAACCATCCCCAACCGCTTCCCAGAGAAGGAACATAAAGTAGCATTACATGCTGACCATTGCGGCGATGTGTTCCAATTAGCTGCCCCTTCTCTGACGGTTCAACCTTAGTAACCGTCTCAAGCCACCGCTTGTCAGAGATTAGACGTTTGGCAGGTCATCATACCGGCGGCATCTTAAACCTCTCTTAGCCCTAGCCAAACAAATCCAAATTCCTACTCAGGTGCTTCTCAAATCTAGAAGAGGAAACCACCAACAATCCTCAACCCATAATTCACATCTTGAATCCACAACCTTGAATTCACCATTCATAGCCTTCACTCCCAACCTATACCCACTACTTGAAATCTTTGAGAGAGAGAAAGAAGAGTCCCATTTGTGAAGAGAAACCTATTCCCTACACAAAATCCATTCTCCCAATCCACTCTCCAAAACCCAAGTTAAACCAGGTTTAACCTCTGCCTAAGCCAAATCCCATTCCTACCCAGGTTCTGTCCAAGTTGACCCAGGCCCCAGGCAGCTAACCCTAACTAGCCGCCCCATTCCCGATGGCTATTTTCTACTAGCCACCCCCACCTACACCCCCACTTGAACCAAGTCTCCTCTAGTCAGCCCAGAAGCAGAATAGGATACCTGTTTTTCACCTCTGCGTACGGTATATCCGTATCCCAAAGCGGAGACCCCACAAACTCCCCCACGTAGGCAATCAAATCCGACCCAATTTTTCCTGCTTTTTTTGAGAAAGCAGGTGGTGATCACAAACCCCCTGAATCCTCCTGAAGAGTTGTCGGGCGCCCCAGCAAGGAACGGAACCCCCACCACCCTTCTGAGAGACCATCCGACCGGGCCTGCCAAGGCGCGCACCAGATCCAAATCCCCGAAGAACCCCCACACACGCCCCCAAAAATCAAGACTCGGAGGAAGAGGGAAGGGAAACAGCATACCCTCCCATGAAATCCAATACCGACACCGGGGAGGGGGTCTGGCCAATAGCAGGGCGAGGAGCGGCGTCATCCTCTTCACCACCCGACCCAGAGTCCTCGTCGCTCTCGATAATAAGCCGACGCTTCCCTCGACGATCATCAATCCGAGGCTGCTAGCCGCCAGCTCTGCTGCTATCCCCTCAGACTGGTACGCTGCCACTCGCACCACTATCAAGGGATGGGGGGAAGAATCGATGAGCCCCAGCAATCACCATTAGCTCCCTGGCATCTAGATCCGGCGTCTCTAGCGTGATCAGGTCGAAAAAGGTCTGTTCCCGCATCAGCGTCTTCACCGCCTCTTGGACGATGTCATTCAGGAACCGAACCCTCGATTCGGGCACCCCCATAGTGGGGTCGAGACGCCCTGCATAAACAGTAGCATGCAGGGTCAAAAAATGTATACATAGCAGCAGACAACAACAATAAATATAGCGACTACTCACTGAGTTCGCCGAAGGAGGTCCAAATGGGGGGCACGCAGATGATAGGGCATTGCTAGGGTCCCCCAATCACCGTGACCTCGTCCTTCCACCCTCGATCATGATCCGGGATACCTTGCATGAGGTACTTGTCTCCCCGGATGATGAAGCAATATCTCTAGGAGCTCCCCGGGCATCGCGCGAATCGGTAGAAGAACATCACTTTGCGGATCCTGAGGTTGTACCCCATGGTCTCATTCAAGTAGAGGGCGGCGGTCAGGACTTGGAACACGTTCAGATGGACCTGCATCGGTGCCAGCCCAAATAAAGAAAGGAAGGTGGGGATGAAGGGATGAAGTTGGAACTGGATGGCCATCAAGTGGTAGACGGAGAAGTAGGCTTCCCCTGCGAGGAGGCCAACCCCGTCACGAACAAATGGGCCGCCCTCCACCAGCTTCACCGTCACCCCACGCGGAAGTGAATGACTTTTCTGCACCATTTCGACTGAGCAGCAGGGACGACAAGGGAACGAAGGGAACCAGAGGCAAAATTACGATGATGAGAGCGACTCTATCCGTCGGGCCAATTTATAGGCAATAGACCTGCCCCTTCGTTTCCACCGCGTCGTTTTCCAAAACGAAGCGACCAATTATGACCGGACAATAACCGAGGTCCCTTGCGTGCCGTCCGTCACCTTTCTCGAAGCAACGTCCCTTTGGTTCAAGCGATCTAACATCTGACGCCTCCACTCAGTGCTTCCCTCAATGCAAAAATCAGAAGGGATATGCGTCCGACCCGAGACGAATCATTTTGATGTGATGCAGGTTGCAATCCGACACGTGGCACCTTGTACAAAGTTTTTCCCATTCGACAGAAGTGACTACCAGTCGAATGAGAAAAAGGGGGCATCTGTGGGTGCCCAATTTTCTGGCTGCACAAACCGGGCCGAGTCATGAACCCCATCGGATCTGATCCGACAGAACGATGATCTGTCCGACCCGAACTTCCCACGACAGGCCGGATTACAAACCCCTCTGAGGACTACCCGATAACACGATCGCCCAACCGGTCCTAATCCGAACAGGCTCAACCCGAAGGCCCACACCCGACCAACTATAGCAGACCAAGACAGTATTTACTCTATCCAATTATTGCACCGATCCACTTGGATATGCCACATTAAATGATATTTATTAGCATTCAATCCCCATCAACACTAGCACAATCATCAAATCAGGTCATCATTGACTATGTCCACCAAATCCCTTTAGAATCATGATATATATGTCAACCTATAATTGACCAAATCAGAGAGTATATCTATTGTCTCCTGATTAGTGGTTGATTAATTCTTATCCGTCCGATGGGGAGGGATCGATCCAGAACCATCCCACCTCCTCTATAAATAGGGGGCAATAGCACACATATGAGGTATGCACAATTTCTTTTTGCTAAAACCCTTTCTTTGGCCACCTTGACTGACTTGAGCATCGGAGAGTCTTCCGCAGGTCCCCCACCTCCCTGTGTCCGCAGGTTCACCGGCAGCAGATGTAACATTTCTGTATTTCTCAGCATTATATATTTGTTTTAAATATATAATGAAAGTTTTTAATTAAAATTAATTATTTCATTTTTTCCAGATTTGGCGGTGGGCCCAAATGAGTTCAATTTGGTTTATAATTATGATAATTATAAATTGATATTAAAATATTTATTTTATATTTTTTCAGAGATCTTTATAGTCCCAAGATACCTTGGTTGAAATTTGGTGAGTTTCGGAGTTCGGAAAATTAGATTTTTAGAATTTTTGTCAAGTTATTGGGCCCAGGGATCTAGTTGCGAATCTAGAATACCTTTTAATAGCCTTCTGGGATCTGTTTGAAAATCAGATAGGGATTTGTTTGTAAATCAGATAGGGACCTAGTTGCAAACCCAGAATATTTGAGGGGTCATTCTGTAATTTTGGTAAAACCCGTTTGAATATCACGTTTTGGGTTAGGGTTTTCACCCAAATCTCATAAGGCATTGTCGGTGTCGTCGGGAAGGCCTCCGAATGGCCGCATTTGTGTTGTCGGTGCTTTTGGAAAGGGTCCCGGCGGTGCGCGGGTGCGCGTGCGTGTGTGGGGGTTCTTCGGGGATTCAGATCGGATGCGTGCCCAGGCGGGCTCGGTCGGATCGTCTTCTCGGAAGGGTGAGAGGTGTCGTTCCTGGTTGAAGCGCCCGATAGCGGCTCAAGAGGATTCAGGGGTTTGTGTGATCGCCACCTGCTTTTTCTAAAAAGCAGGAAAAGGGGTGGGGTTGGATTTGATCGCCTACGTGGGGAGTTTGTGGGGTCTCCGCTCTGAGACACGGATATACCGTACACAGAGGTGAAAAACAGGTAATCCTATTCTGCTTCCGTGGCTTGACTAAAGGAGTCTTGGGACATAGGGGGTGTAAGTGGGATGTGTATATGGGGGAAGGGGCGGCTAGTAGGTTTGAGCCGTCTGGTCAGGGGTGGCTAGCAGGGTTTAGCCGTCCGGGGCCTGGTCTAGTTTGGGCAAGACTTCGGTAGGAAATGGGTTTGGTTTTGGACAGGGGCTAAGCTAGGTTTAGCCCGGGTTTCTGGAGGGTGGGATGAGAGGGTATTTTATGTAGGGAAATAGGTATTTCTCTCACAAAAGGGGCTCTCTCTCTCTCTCTCTCTTGGGATTTCTAGTGGGGAAAGGGAATGTGGATTGTGGGATGTTGGTGTTGAATGGTTGTTTTGAATTGGTGATGATGTTTGGGCTTGGGACCTCCTCTATTTATAGTAAAAGAGAGGCAGGGAAATATCCTGGGGGTAATGGAGTGGGTTGGCTTCGATGAGACCCCTCATTAATTCTCTGGTTCTTCTGTCAGAGACCAGGTGAAGGGCGGCTAGTTCCAACTAGCCGCCCAGGATGGGGCGGCTACTTCCTGGTAGCCACCCCTATCATAACCTGCCAAACGTCCCATCTCTGACAGGCGGTGGCTTGGGTCGGTTACTTGGGTTGATCCGGCCAAGGTTGGGCGGCTAAAGGTCATGACCCGCCGCAATGATCAACATTTAATATTGCTTTATGTCCCATCCAGGGGACTGGTCCAAAGTCGGCCAGGGGGGCGGCTAGTGCTAACTAGCCGCCTGGTATGGGGCGGCTAGTTAGGTCTAGCCGCCCCTTGCCAGGTACTCAGGGCTTTTTGGGTTTTAGGGTTTTTCCTAGGTGGGGTTCTGATTTGGGCCAGGGTCTGGTTTAGGGTATGGTTTTTAGGGTTAGGGTTTTAGGTCAGGGCTTGGGGCTAGGTTTAGGGTTTAGGCTTAGGTCTGGGGCTAGGTTTAGGGTTTTAGGTTTAGGTCCGGGGCTAGAGTTAGGGTTTCTGGTTTAGGTCCGGGGCTAGGGTTAGGGTTTCCGGTTTAGGTCCGGGGCTAGGGTTAGGGTTTCCGGTTTCCTGAACTTTGGTTCTCCACTAGATGTCCAAATGTGGGATATTTCCATGTGTTACTTGAAGTATTTTCTGTCTCTCTGGACGGTCAAAATTGGGGTATCTACAGGCATGAACGGTGGTGATGACCTAACCCTACCCGTCGAGTAGAGAAATCATTTTATATTAATTTTTGTTGTTTAATGCTTCAATTTATTTTTGGATAATTGTCTCAATCGATTGTTTGGGGAAGAAAGTTGATGGATTACGGTTAGGGTTGATTTTGATTTTAGATGATTGTTTGATTAGATTTCAATGGATCTCGAAGGATTTCTTAAGATCATATTAGATTTATTGGTTTCGGGGATTAAAGGGTTATTTTCGAGTTGATTATATACCTGGACATTAAATTATGTTTTTTACTATGATAGATTCATTTCTAGAAAAAATGTATTTCAGAAACAGAATTAGGTTTTGAAAAGATCTTTCCAACGAATCATGAATCGTCCAATTCGGAGTTATGGGTAGAAAGTTATGAATTTTTAAATATTTATGTGCAGCTTCTTATAATTCAATATTTAGCTTCATGACCTAGTTTGATGAATTTTAGAGATTAAAGGGATCCCAAATGGATATTTGATTAGTATAATTTGATTTGTGAGTTTTGATGATTTTATTGATCTTGGTGACTCAAATTGGATCTTAAATCGATAATGTGGTTTAGTGTGATCAATGAATATTAATAGGATATTATCGTTATTTGAATGTAAATTGGTTGAGTTAAGTTATTTGGGTATTGGAGTTGTAGTGGAGCCTTATTGGATTTGTCTAAATATTTATTCGAGGAATCAATTATGTGGGTCTTATGAAATAAATGAATACTGATTATCGGATCATTGTGAGTATATGAATATTTTAATATTTATTCAGAGTTGGGATATTTGTTAGGCCTTTGAGGTGAGTTGCAAATTGTAGGTCTAATAGGTATGGGCTTTTGGGATTATTGGGTCTAGTGTTGTTGCAAGTTGGTTGTCAATTGTTTGGGTCATGATTTAATGGTTTCTGATTATCATTGCATAATTGTTATGCTATGTTATCAATGTATGAGTGTGTGACGTTCATGGACGTGCATTGGTTTGTTTTGCGTGGACTAGAGGTGAGTGGACTTGAGTCTCATATGTAGTTTCAAAAGAATATATTAAGTATTCATGCTAGGACCATCTATTTTGTGGAATACAACCGCTAGTTTCGATATAAAATGTGAGCATGCTTTTATTGAGATATTTATCAAGATATGATTGGTATGTTAAGATTTTTGCATGCTCTATTCTTCGTGATTTTAAAGATATGACAGGTTGTCAAATGCATACATTCCGTCTAGGTGGCTCGGTCTTGGTGGCCAATATCTAGGTGGGCGTACGTCTACGTGGTCAGGTCCGAGAACGTAAGACCCAAGTCTTTGTGGCTATGTCTATGTGGCCATGCCTATGGAAAGCTCCGCAAGCTAGGTGCTACGAAGACGGACATGCGTGTTCGTGGTGTTACATGCATCATGTTGGATAGGATTGTGTGTGTGTATATATTATTGCATGTCTTGGTGGCCTTGTTGTATATTAATTTTCTTGATATATTACATGTCTGTGTGGACATATTACGATATTGATATTTTGAATATAAATGTACTAACGGAATAATGATGGTCCATTAATTGAGCGTGTTGTGGCTCACCCCTCCTTTTTCCCATCTTTCATATTAAAGACTTAGAGTTGTGGATCTCATGTAGTTGTGGACGATATCATGTTTTCTAGAAGGCTAGACTTTGCATAGAAGGTGTTGGTCATTTCTTCGGCATGAAGAGAACCCGAATATATGATAGTATGGTGATATTTAGAATTTAGTCATTTCCAATGTATATCGAATTTAAATTGGATTTTAGCATTGACAATTGATGTGTAAAATATGGTGATGTATTCTTATGTTATCTGGATGAAAAAATTTATATATATATATATAGAACTCTGAGATTTGAGAAAATTAGTAAACGCACCCGGATTTCACGTTTCAAAACGGGGCCGTGGATTCGGGGGGGTTACAGTAGAAGATTCAAACGGGTGGAGGAGAATGGGAGAGGCCGGATCCGTTTACCCGAACCCGGTAAGCAAAATTTTTACCCCTCCAGCTTTTCAAAAGATGAGTTTGAAACATAAAATTTTAAGAATCTTAGTGTTTCCACCTCACATCCAAACGCACCCTTAGTGTTTTTTATCAAGCATAAAAAAACTTTTACTAAAATTTATTTTCTAACTCCACCCCTGCCTCTTTTGCTATCATAGAGTCGTAAAACAAGTGGACCACAGTCTCCTCCACCCCACCGCAGAGTACACATAGAGAAGAATCAGACAGGCACCAACGCAAGCGGTAGGCCTTAGTCAAGAGCCTCTCTTAGAAAAGAAACCAGCGGAAACCCCTCACCTTGAGGGGAGCCCTGACCCCCCAGATATCTCGAGCTTTAGATGCCATACCAACATCATTGGATTACATCATATGTTATTTGTAAAAATATATCAAAATTGATTTTCATGCTTGTTCTTCCCGAACGAACAATTATGATCCCAAATTTTTCACTTCAGAATTGATTAGATTCAATCTTATAGAGGTGGTCCATATAAGCTTTTTTCAACCAAATGTTATTCATCTAGAAAATTTGTCAAGACGAACCATTTATGGTCTAGATATTCTATTATTTTTCATACCCCTAATTTGACCCAATTTTGTAACAAAATTTTCATATCTTTTAAAGGTTGAAGTCTTTTTCTCAATTCAGTGAATATAAAAATACATAAACAAATCACACAAGCATATAGAGAAGAGAAGTAAAGACGTATATTTTATTCACTTCTGTTGGTTATAAATTATATTGTAAATCCCTCAATTTATAGGATCCATGGAGAAATCCCAAAAGTTGAAAATTACAAATAATGAGAAGTGAGGTACATAAAATGGAAGGTTAGGGAAGTAAAGAGAGTGGGTTATAGAGATGATAGGAGTTGAAGTGGTGGTGGTTATCCACAATATTTACAACAAAAGTTATATTTTTTTAACTTCTATTTATTATTCATTCTAAAAAAATTTGAATCATGGGTAGAGGAAAAGAAAGAGATCAATGCCAATCATGTTGATCAAAGATCTTCTCCTAAACCTGATGCGATTGAAAAATTGAAGAAATTGAATATCAGCAAGAAGAATGAGAAATCACTCCAAGATACTCTCCAAGTGATTTAAATGAGATATATGTATCTTGTACTCCTATCCATCAACGTGTCAGAAGTCCTTTAGATCTATGATCAATTCTCCAAGATACCAAAATTCATCGAATTCTTCAAATAATCCTCTACCATCCTCGATGATCTCTCAGATTCTCATAGATCTTTAGACTGATTGTTAATAAGTTATTTTTTATAGAAGTTTTTATTTGAACTAGAAATTGATATCATGTGTTTTTTTCTTCTTTTTTTTCTGTGCCTACATCGGTACCCTTTTGTGTTGGAAATTGATTATTTTATCTTTATGAGTGTTTTATTTTGATATGAATGCATTTGACAATTGTTTATTTTGTCAAATGATATTACGGCAATATTTGGATCTGTGTTTGGGTAGATTTCACATTAGAAAAGTTAGAGATTTTCAAATGCGGATTCAAATACATTTTCAGCATTTGGTTTATCAAATCACCATATGTTTCAAGGCTAAAAATATAGCGATTAAAAATTTGACAAAACAATATTTTTTGAAAGTTTTTTTTTTTTTTGAAAAAATGTAGATCTTGCTACCGTCACTTACATTATTAAAAATGTGTTAGAAGTCCGAATTAGAGATGCGATGATATAGAAAATAAACAAGAAAAAAGACAATGTGGCATAGAAAAACAAAAGCGCGGGGTGGGAGTGATTGGTAGTTAGGGTTTCTACCAATTACTCTAAGAGATTCCCCCACGTTACTCTATACCATTACAAGGTAATGTCCAAATGGCCTCTGTCAAGAGAAACTCCTGCAATCCCTCGGTCCCACTCAATGATAGAGAGAGACACCATCTCCCATGTGTTCTCCACGTAGACCCGCGAGCCCTTGAAGATCGTCTCATTCCATGTTTTCCAGATCGCCCATATGACCGTCAGGATCACCATTCAGAGAATGAGAGTTCTCTTATTCACGAAGTGTTTTCCCCACCTTTCACAGAGACTCGGTGTCAACGAAAGAAGAGCGTCACGATGTGACCTCCCCCACAACATCTCATAGGGCTCTTGAGACCCTGCACTAACAGAAGAGATGCGCAATCGTCTCTAGTGCAATGTTTTTCAAAAGTTGAGTTTAAAATATAAAATTTTAAAAATATAAAAATATCAATGTTTCAATCGCACATCTAAATGCAACATATAATGATGTTTACCAATGTTATGCTATAACCCCCCCCCCCCCCCCCCCCGGGGGACCACAGCCTAAGGGCTTTTAATTAATATTCGACGATCTTAATAAGGTCAGCGAATCAATGGAAATTCTAAAGGGGGTCCCCACTTTCTCATAATATCTGTACTACTGAATTAATAATTGTGCCTCATATTTATCCAAACTTTGATAGCGATGGACGACCAGCAACAGAACAAGAAAACAACCCCTTAGTGATGTACATGTCCCTTAGTTCCTTTTGTAATATTTAGCATAACATATATTATGTTATTATAATTTGTAGGATTTTATCGTAATATATAAAATAAAAAACATTAAAAAAAATACTATTATATCTCGTTATGTATTTTAATAGAAAAATATATAACATTTTTAAAAAAAAAAAAATAGTGTGAATTCTGAAAGAGAGAGGATGGGGTTGACATATCATTTTTCATAAAAAAATGAAATAAAATAAAATCTACACGGTTTGAAGCCTCCCACAGATTGTTTGAATTTAAATCCAGGTGTGAATTAGCATGTAAGTTAACAAAATCATATGAACTTTTGAATGTTTTGCCAATAATTCATGGAAATTCTGGTGAGTTATGTGATTTGATAAATTAAATCAAATTACATATTCATGTTTTATAAATGAGTGTTGTTACACTCAGTTTTTTCTCAGTCCAAAAGACAGTCCTATATACCACATTAGAAATCCATTTAACCATATACCTCGTTAGATGTTGTATATACCACATTAAATATTTTCTAACACTTACTAAAAATAGGTTCATTCAACTCAAAATAGTGTGATATGCACTTTTTATCAAAGTATATACTTCATTAGATAATGTTTACTATATTTAAAAAATAAAAACATGTGAGGTATGTGTTTTGGTTGGTAAATGTGAACAGTCTAACATTTTCCTTTATAAATTGTTATAATAAATACTGCATAATTTCAGGACGGGCGACCACAACCATCTTTATTAATATTAATATGATCACCTTTTTAAGCTAGTATTATTTGCAAAGTTTGGTGAAATTTATCAACTTCTATAGAATTTTTTATATTCTTGTAGTTTGATTTTTCTTTTTTCCTTATCTTTAACTGTCAATCAAACTGCCTAAGCAAACCAGTTTCCCAACAATCTCAATAGTCCTCCAATTCTAATGATACCAACTCCTTCCCCAAACAAGCATAACAAATGAGTTGCCTTCACTGACATTCACTCAATACGTGAAAATATATGATCAAAGTGTATACCCCAACATTTGAGTATTTAAAGGAAAATGTAAAAAAAAATTGTATGCATTTAATTAACTTGAATATATACTTCTTTTTTGCATTCAATTCATTTGAGTATGTATTTCAAATTTTATGAATGTATGTATTTTATTAATTAATAGGTGCGGCCATACTACAGGTGCGAATCACATACATACATCTCTTATTGAGGTATATGCGTCGATAAAAAAAAGTATATAACCCAATGAGGTATATGATTCAATGAGCTGATTCTTTCTTTATCGACACGTATAACTCGATAAGGAATGTATCTACGTATACCTCGATAAGGAATGTATATACGCGGTTCACACCTGTCGCATGGCCTTATCTAATTATGTGTGTGTGTGTGTGTGTATATATATATATATATATTTCAACCAAGAAACCTAATAGAACATTGATACACTCAAGAAACTTGTTCTGCAAAAATGACTGCACGAATGACTATAACATTTTCCAACCTAATATTCAGACGTCATCAACACAGAGTTACCTGTGGTGGAAGCACACATACACCATGAAACAACAAAAATGGAGTGGATATCTACCATGAGAATCCTATGAAATTAAGTCCCCCATAAACATGTAAGCTCTACGGTTAGCAGTTGAAGATAAAGAGGTTTTTATTGGGCAAGTCAGATTCTTGATCGTGATTCCCTTCCATGGGAAGAGAGAGTAGATACATCAGCGAAAGTAGCAGGGAAAATTGAGAAAGAGAAACATCTGAAGAAGACAGACCACAATACCAACAGAATCTAATATAAAGTCGGAAGAAACTGGAAAAAAACAGGTGCCCAAAAAAACATAGTTAAAAGCTAATTTCCAATGGGCACTTTGAGACAAAATCATGAACATGACTCAGAGGTCATTAAACACCTGCAGATGGAAGCTCACAAAACTTAACACATTGACCTAATTTACATATGATCGAGTCTAATGTTCTCTGGTTCCTGTGAATTTTTCTTTTGAAAAAAAATAAATTCGCTGTCAGTGGTGATCAATAGTTTATTTCAATTCCACTTTCAGGTTGAATCTATCAAGTAAATTTTAGCAGTTTATGATACAAATATTATCATGGAACCTAGAACATGCCCTCCCAAGTATGGAAGGATTATTCTTTATATTGGACATAGCTGATACCTGTCCAAACCATCATTTAATCAGAAAAGACAGATGAACACGTAATGCACTTTAATTGAAGGAACATAGTTCTAATCAAGAGGGATATGGATGCAACCAAAGGTAAGTGTGGTATATTATATGATTCTTAATGCATTTGTTGATAGAATGTCATGGAAAATAAAGGAAGCCAATAAAAATTGGTCAGGAAAATTTTCTTGGAGGATGAATGGATGATAGGCTGCTTTAGCATCTAATGAAATTGTGATAGTTCCTGTGCCTCCATGGCTTTTTGCAGAAGTAACAAAGCGCTGGAAAAGTCGGAAAAGTTTCATGACAGATGGGAACAACACCTGTTACAGAACCTCTCTTACTAGTCTTTTGCAACCATTATTGGATCCCTATGGACCTGATATGATAGTGCACCTTTGGGGATGACGAGCCAGAACACATCAACATCTGGATTAAAGTTTCATGACAGAATGATAGTTTTTTCAGGAGGACCTAATGGGGATAACGTAAAACACAACCCAAAGTAGCAAAGACAGCAATGTCTTGTGATATACATTGATTTATAAATTAGATGTCATATGGCATCAGTTTCTATTACTACTGCTCAATGCCCTTTTAATCCTTATTTCAAAGTTCCGCCATTTTTCATTCTGGAGCTTAATTATGGCTATATAGAGAGGCATATTCCATGGCATCAATTTTTATCACTACTGCTGAGTACCCTTTTAATCCAAATTTTCATACCGGCTTCAAATTACAGCCAGTGCCGACTATGATGTATTAAAAAGGGGGATCAAAGGAAAAAAAAAAAGATGCACTGTCAATTCTATCCATTCCAAAGATTGCTTTGCACCCCAATATTTTCATATAGCCATCACAATATTTTGAAATTAAGCATGCAATTCATCAAATTACATAATCCAATAGAAGGCCCATGCTTCATCATTGATTTGAATTAAAAAAACATTTCTTTTTAAATAAGAACAATTACCAACCCTTTTATTAAACAATAAAAAAAAAAGAAAAACCCAAGTATCTGATTATCTATCATATACATATATTTCACTTTCTCAATATTCCCAAAAGAAACCAAAATAAATTTACAGATAGAAAAGAAAAAAAAAACATACAGAAGCACATTCAACTGAAGAATAAATATTTAAAAAATACGATAAAAATCCAAAGACACAATTTCAGTATCCAAAAAGCTAAAAAACATAAATTTATACCAATCATGAAAAAGAACTATTGATACCTCTCGGCAAAGTCAATCGTATATTTCACTTTACAAGGGAAAAAACATACAAATTTATCTATCACATATACATAATTTCACTTTCTCATTATTCCCAAAAGAAACCAAAACAGATTTACAGTATAAAAAAAAACACTTTCAAATTCAATCCCCAATAAAGCTTTAGAAACACACAAATTCAGATTAATCACAAAAAAAAACTATCAATACCTCTTCAGTCAGTCATACTTCTCCCTCCAAGAGCAGACAAGAAAGAGCACCCAAGAGAGGCTGAGCACGAAATCTCCAACGACCTGCCTCGGCCAGTCCCCGGAGAGGTCTTCGAGCCGCCTCTCGAACCAGACCCTCCACATCGCCATGGAAAGATGAAGCAAGACGCAACCTTTGGCGAAGAAGGCCTGGAAGTCGTGGTCCCTGACAAAGGCCACCATGAAGAGAAGGAACCCGATCGCGAAGAGGAGGAGTCCGGCGAAGGAGTCGGAGGTGCGGACGAGGAGGCGGTCGTGAGGGGTGGAGCCCTGGAGCTTGGCGGCGGTCTCCGGGTCGTGGCCGATGAGGGCGAGCTCGTCGAGGTAGAACATCATGAGAGCTCCGCAGGTGGTGGCGATGGCGGAGTGGAGGAGGCATATGGAGGAGAATCCTGAGGAAGACATCGCAGATGCTAAAACCCTAAAAAATGGATTGATTTGATGATTGAGTGGTTGAGATTCACATTGTCGAACAACTTTTATGAGTCCCAGTTGGGGATCATTTCGGGAATTTTTTTTTCTTCTTTTGGGTGTTGTTGGGGGACAGGGAGTGCACGGTTTTCGAGACGATAGAAGTGGCAGGGGGGTTTTGCTTTTGGATATTTTTGTTTCGGGGAAGGTTTTGATTTTATTTATTTTTTAATTTAGGGTTTTTGAGGATACAAAATAAGATATTTTATTTTTTAAGTCCCTCTGAATCATATGATTAAGTGATTGATCCCTCATTATTCGTATTTTAATTTTAGTCCTTAGATTTAAAAGATATGTTCCTTTCTAGTCCCTAAGAGAGGCACATCTCTAAATTATTTGGTTTTCTTTTTAGTCAATGGAAGGAACTAAAAATGAATATATCCTTTAAATCTGTATACTAAAACCAAAATACGAAAAAGTGAGGGATTGATCACTAAATCATATGGTTTATGAGGACTTAAAAATATAAAAAAAAACCTATAACATAATGAGCCGTTGAGGAGTGGATCATTGGGAGTAGTTTTTGGAAGTGGGGTCAAACAACATGATATTTAGGGTTAATTTAGCAATGGGTTAAGGTTTTAAGGATAAATTATTCAAATTTTAAAGGATAAAAAATCCATTAAATTTGTTCATATTTACATTTGTTAAAATTGAGATAAATGTTATTCTAGTCTTTAGGTGGAATAAAATATCTTCTTTTTCATTTCAAAATGGGATAATTGTTCCCAGTTTATCCCGATTATTTTTTTATACCAAATAGGGATAAGTTTTTCTAACATTCACTTATCCCCATAATTAACTATTATCTCACCACTTATCCCATTATCAAACTAGCCCTTAAGAATAAGGAGTGTTGTTAGACAGTTTTCAAAAACCCGACCCGAGAATAGGTTTGAATTCTAGTTCGATTTATCTTTAAAATTCAATGACATAAGAAAAGGAAAAATTTGATCAATCCACCGGTTGAATCAATGGTTTTTGTGAGCCAACATGGGTTTTTGTGAAGCAACACGGGTTGATTAAACCGATCCATTCTTTATAGAAAAATTAATTAGGGGTCCATGTGGTCACACGTTTATTATTTTTAGGTCCCTAAAATTTTTAAGTTTTTTTAGGTCACTAAGGCCTTGAAAATTTATCTTTAGGTCCCTCCAGCTGGATGTTATTCAAAAATACAAAAAATAACCTAGCCCAATTATAGGTAGAGTTAACAATGTATTAGAGATACTTAATAATGTATTAGGGATTGCTTACAGTGTGCTAAAATAATTGGGTGCGGGTCATTTTATGCGAAGATTAACAATATACTGGAGAGTGTTAATAGTATACTAGAGATACTTAACAATGTATTAAGAAGTGTTAACAGTATACTAAAATAATTGGGCAGAGGACATTTTTTATATTTTTTTAACAACATCCTGATAGACAGACCTAAAGATAAATTTTCACAGCCTTAGGGACCTAAAAAACTTATAAAATTACAGGGACATAAAAATAATAGACGGGTTGTAATGACTATAGTTTTCCTAGTAATTTCATGTGTTTGTGGCTTGATTTTTGTGCATTGGGTCATATTTCTATAGGGTTTTGGAGGATTTATATATCTCTAATTTCAGAAGTTAAGGTATGATTGGAATCCTTATTCTGTTAGCTTTTCAATGCCTTTTACGTATCGATCAAGTTATAGGCTAAACTATGTTGGGAGGTCGGGTAGAGGAACACTAACGGCTTGAGGGTGAGCCATCAATTTTTCTGACGGGTCCAGTAGGAGCCGTCGATCTGGAAACAATTTCAAACTCGAATATTTCAGTTTTTAGAAATTTTTTTGTGATTTATTTGATTGATTGATGCCGATTTGTTGTCCCCACGTGTAAAAGCTTATATATACCCTCTCTCTCTCTCTCTCTCTCTCTCTCTCTCTCTCCCATCCAAACCCTAAAACTCTAACCCCCGTTTGGAAAATGGAATAAGCGAGTATAAGGATAGTATAAGGGTGATATAAGAATGGATAAGGAAAATGGTTGTTTGTTTGCAGGGTATAACTTGGTATTACTAAGCTAATCTAAACGAGTATAAGAGAGTATAACAATTCTAAGTAACCCTAGGATAAGCTATACTCACTTTATCTATTCTGATGGGCCCACATGTTAAATCAACTTTTTATATCTTATCACATCAAATCAACTATCAACACTTCTTATACATCAAAAGGCCCACATGTCAAATCAACCTTTTTATACTTTATTTATATTTTATTCTTTATCAACCAAACAACTCAACTTTTATTCTTACGTTTTTCAATGAGAATAAAAAAACACAACCAAACAGAAAATCTGTTATTCATGAAGATTTGTTATCAATTCCGCTATCCAAACGGGGACTAAAGTTTTCTCTCTTTCTTTTCCCTTGTTTTGGAACTCCATTGATTGGACCTCTAGGAAGGGAGTTGGGTAAGAAATTTTTTACCTTATATATGTTTTTTCTTTCATGTTTATATTAATATAGGATGATCTCACATATGTATTTAAGATTTCATTAGATTCTTGAGTTTTCTTCTTGAGTTTTTCATAGTTTTGATTGATGTATTGCATACAATTTTTCGGATCCTTGCCATGAAATCATGGTGTTTTCAAGGCATTTTTTAAATCTTTCATGTCAAAAGAAAGGGGATATATATATATCATGTCTAGGGTTGGTTATTAAAGGTAGAAAACATGTTTATAGTCGTTTAAAGTCTTATTTTAACCCTTATATGCATAGATCCGAACCTATACATGTTTTCATGATTAATTGGAATCTTACCATAGATCCATGTTAGTTGTTTATGCATATAAGTGCATCTCCAACCACACTTCATATCACCAAATTTGGAGGGTGGTGTGCTCTAACCACACTCCATATCCACCTTCAATTTGGAGATTTTGATTTGACCTTCCAAATTTGGAGGCCATCTCCATATTTCGAGGCCACATCCAAATCACATTTTTCACTTTTTATTTTATTCACTAATTAATTCAACCTAATGTATATTTAAATCCGCTAATCCATTTTTAATAAAAATATTATAGTTGGAAAGATCTCGTCAGGATCTTCAAAATGAGACTAATATTAAATTATTTTAAAATTGATTTTTAATAAATCCTCATAAGTTTGATTATTCAAGAATTATTTTATTTATTTAATTAAAAAATTATTAATTTAAAAATAATTCCAAAACCATTTAATATTAGACTCATTTTAAAGGTCATAATGAGATCTTTTCAATGGTATAATTTTATATAAATGGATTAATAATAATAATATTTATTAATGAGTTTCCATATAATATTATATAATTTTAAAAATGATAAGAAAAAATGGAGGGTAATGGTTGGAGTGCAACACCCATAACTCCGTTTGAAGCGTAGAATCCGGTTGCGTTACCTTAATTCCTCGAATCTCAGAGTTCTTTTTTTTTTGTTTATCTAGAGATATAACAAAATAATAATAAATGAACTTCAACCTTTAATAATAATATAACATTAAAGATCCCCACAACACCCCAAGTACTCTGGATGTATAAAATATATACAACTTGATACAAAATGTTACTACGAGGATGGGCCAACTACATGCAAATAAAATTGATCAAGTTCTTTGACCAAAGAACAAGTCTTGCGCTCTCGCACCCACGACCTCATTCGCAGCTACACAAGATCCACCAATCTAAGTCTTTAAATCTAAAAGGTTGGGAAAAGAGGGGTGAGCAACTACACGCTCAGTGAATGGACCTTTAGGTCCCAATAATAATTGATATCACAAAATAATATTATTTGATAAATGTATCGTAAGAAGAAACAATTTGTAACATACAATAATATGATATTTACAAATATAATAATTTCCAATAAAACCATAATTTAAACAAACCACCTTTCAAAATGCATGACCTCAAATAAAAGTCAATCTCATGATGCGTATGAATGCAACGGATACGCATGCCCATATTCCATGACACCTAGCCATCTACGTCACCTAGCCGCAAGGATTTGGCTCTGGAAATCGTGTCACCTAGACACATATCACCTAGATATAAGTCACCTAGACATAAGTCCATTCTGAACCGTAGTCACCTAAACTAAGCCACCTAGGCTACGTCACCTAGACGATGTGATGTATGCATGATCAATACATATTTTAATTTCAATAATATGCATGCCACAGTTTTCAAGATAATAACATTTTTAACAAAATACATAATAAGGCTGGCCTATATAATATGACATGCTCGAGTTGTACATAAAATAGCATTTAAAAGTTATTGATAAAAATCATTCAAAACTATGTAGGAGACAAGACCCACTCACCTTCGGTCCAACGACCCGCAATTCAATCCAGAATAATATATAGCAACCTAACCAGACCAAAAATAATACAATTAGGTCACAATGTGCGCAGGTAGTACGGGACCTGATTGTATCCGTACTCACAGAAACCGATGGCTCCTACAGGGACCATCACGGACGAACCTGATGGCTCCCATAGGGACCGTCACTAACAATCCCGATGGCTCCTACTGGGGTCGTCCCTTAACAAACCGACGGCTCCTCTGGGAGCCGTCTCGAACATGCTCGATGGCTCCTACAGAGGTCGTCCCGGGGCAAAAGCCCGAAACCCTAATTATTTTTTTTGTAAAAATTCTATAAATATTCTATCATCGAAAACAAAACATGAGTCGTTTAAAATGGCAGAAAATGGTAAATGACTCATCTCAAAAAGTCAAATCACGCATACAAGAAATCCAATTAAAAATCAATCTGAAACTCTATTTGAACTCTTTGAAAACACTAGATCTATCATAGGTATAAAAGTAATATATAGTACGTAAAACGATACAAAATATTTACGAGATCGATCGAAGATCGTATAAAGAAAATCCACTCGAAACCCTAGCTTATGGAAATGGTAAAAATATCGATAAAACATTAAAACACTTGATACACCCAAGATCTGAACATACTCGATAAAAATCCTTGAAAATAGCAATGAATATATATTAAGATCAATCATGTGAAAGAAAACCCAATTACAACCCTAGGTCATAAGGATTCACCAAAACATGTATATAACAACACCAATCAAATCCCATTCAAAATTCCTGAAAAACCTTAGATCTATCATAGATATAAACAACTAATATGGATCTATGTTAAGTCTAAAACAATTTATAAAAATATGTATAAATTCAGATCTATGTATATAAGGGTCAAAACGATACTTTAAACGATTGTAACATGTTTTCTATTTTTAATAAACAACTCTAGATCTGATATATACATAACCCCTTTCTTTTTACATGAAAGATATGTAAAATACTTTAAAAACTTCATGATTTCATAGCTATAACATAGAGATCCGAAAGTCATATGAAATCCATCAAAACTATGAAAAAACTCAAGAAGAGAACTTAAGAGATCAATGAAATCCGAGGTACATATGTGAGATCTAATACATCATCAAAAACTTGTAAAAACATCATGAAATCATCTACATATCATTGGTAAAATATAAGGATCCGAAATCACGCAAAAACGCTTAAAAATCAATAAGAAGAAACCATTCTTTTGTTGAAAAAATTCAAAAATGAGAATTCATGCAAAGAACTTCTAAAGGGGATCTGTATCAATCAAAAGATCTTCAAAATAGATGATAATACTCACAAAACTCTTGCTAGAACTCCCTTCCCGAGCTCCTCAACCATGGTGCCAAAAATAAGAGGTGAAGAATTTAAGGGCATAGTTTTAGGGTTTCAATGCAAAGAGAGAGGCATGAGGGGTATATATATAGGCTTATACACGTGGGGGACAAAAATATGAAACCATTAACTCAAATTAATCCTAATCAATACACTTGTTTCTTTCCAAAAACGGATTGAATTTGAATTCGAAAACCGCCCAGATCAACGGCACCTCCAAGACCCGTCACACAGGTGCCTGACGGCTCCACTAAGACCCATCACACAATGCGCCCGACAGTACCTTTGTATCCATCAAAAAATCGACGGTTCTCCATAGAGCCGTCACTATTCCTCTGCCCGACCACTCAGAACAGTTTGGCCCATAACTTGATTGATACTCATCCGATTCATGATCTATAAAAAGCGTTGAAAAGCTAACAGAATAATGATTCCAATCATACCTTAACTTCTGAAATTGAAGATATATAAGTCCTCTAAAACCTTCTGGGGCTGTTTGGGTACAAACATTAGGGTGGAATTGGTTGGAATATGATGGAATAAGATGAAAAATGCTATTTTGATGACTGGATTTTGGACACTGGAATAAGCAGGGATTAAGAGGTATAACAATACCACCCCCTAGAATTAGCTATTCCATGCTCCTCCATAAGTGGGCCCCACCCATCCCATCAACATTTTCACTACCCTTGCCACTATTCATTGTCTTCCCCAAAATGAAAACATGGTGGTGACGGTGGTGATTATCCATGGTGGACTGGGTGGTGGTATTGGTGATAGTTCTCAGTTGACCTGGGGGTGGTGGTGATGATGGTGGTTCTCGATGGTGGACCGGGTGGTGGTGGTGGTGCATGGTGGTGGACCGGGTGGTGGTGGTGGTGGTGGTGTTAGTTCCCAACGGTGGTGGCAATATTGGTTCTTGCTTTTGGTGGTGGTGTTTGGTGGTGGTTCATGGCGATGGTAGTGGTGGTGGCTACTGGTGGTGGTTGTGGTGTTCTCGGTGGTGGGTGGTGGTTCTCAAAGGGGTAGTGGGAGGTTAATTTTATCATTTTAAAATTTAAAACACTTATCCCCATCTTATCCAACAATTTATCCAAATTCAGCCAAACACCAAAAGTTTATTATTACGTTTTTAAATGAGAATAACAAAAAACATAACCAAACAGAAAATCACTTATTTCGTTGGTATAGTAATTTATTCCTAGAATAGTCATAAACCCCATAATAGCTTATGTCTCTATCCAAAGTGGCCTATAGGAATAAGACCCAATGCACAAAATCAAGAAATTACTAGAAAAACCATAATCGTTACAAATTTCCTCCAAATATAGAGGGTCAACCCTCCATATTGGAGGCTTGGGTTGGAGATGCTCTAATAGATATACAGTTTATCAAGGATTTTTGGGATATTGTTTATTGATTTCTTATTAATGTTTTTGTGAATCCTTTTAGACCTAGGGTTTTGAATATAAGGATATCATGCTAAATATAATAATATGTTATTTCTTACGGTTTTCAAAAGATTTTATAGAGTATATTCAGATCTTTGTATGTACCAAGTGTTTTTAATGTTTCATCGATGCTTTTACCATTCTTCCATAAGTTAGGGTTTCAAATCGATTTTTCTTTTATACTATCTTTTTGATCTATCTCCTAAATATTTTTGTATCGTTTTACCTATTATATATTGATTTTTATATTATGAATAGATCTAGGTTTTTCGTGTCGATTTCTGTTATGAGTCTTTAAAAAAAAGTGTTATTGCTTCTGGTTCTAGATGACCCTCGTAGGAGCCGTCGGGTTGCTTCTAGACGGCCCTCATAAGAGCTATCGGTTCTGTGTTATGGACGGTGGCCCCTATGGGAGCCGTCGATTTGGTTTTGGATGGTCCCGGTTAGGGCCATCGGTTTCTGTAAAGTACGGTATCACCAGGTCCCATACTGTCTGTGCAATTTGTAATGTAAGTCATACTATTTCAGGTCTGGTTAGGTTGCTATAAATTATTTTGGATTGGTTTGCGTGTCGTTGGACCGAATGTGAGTGGGTCTAGTCTCCTATGTAGTTTTTGAAAGATTTTATTGACACGTCATGATAATTTTAATTGTTATTTTGTGTATAGAACCCGAGCATGACATATTATATAGGCTGATGCCTTATTACGTATTTGTGTTGAAAATATTAAATTTTGAATCTATCACATATATATATTTGAAATGTAAATATGTGGTTGATCATGCATGCATCGCATCGCCTAGATGACTCAGTCTAGCGTGTCCGTTGCATTCATATGCATCATGTATTTTGACAGGATTTTATGAGACCATGCATCTTGAATGAGAATTCTATTAAGTTCTGGTTATTAGAATATCATTTTATTGAATTGCATTATTTTATTGTATATTACAAATTTTTCTTACGATATCTTATTAAATATTATTATTTTGAGATATACCGTATTATTGGGACATAAAGGTCCATTTACTGAGCGCGTGGTAGCTCACCCCTCATTATTTCTCCCTTTCAGATTTAAAGTCTTAGATTGATGGATCTCGTGTAGCTGTGGTCTGGATAATGATTTCTAGAGCACTAGACTTTGTGTAGAAGGTTTTGGTCATTTCTTTAGCATGTAGGGAACTCATATGTATGATAGTGTGGATATATTTAAATTCAATTATTCCTGATGTATATCTTCTTTTGGAATTTAGTCTTGGTAATTGATGTATAAAGTATGATGATGTATTCTTATATTTTCTGGATAAAAAAAATATAGAACTCTAAGATTTTGAGGTATTAAGTTAACGCAACCAGATTTCATGCTTCAAACAGAATCGTGGATTTGGGGGCGTTACACGGGTGACCATGGGGACCCCTAAATAATTTCAACATTCTTTATTTATAAAAATTGTGATTAATTACTTGATAAATATGAAATCTAATAAAAAAAATTAATTTTTTATACACTAAAATCAAGTTATGATGTTAAATAAAAATTTTATGCAAAGGTTTTCTAAAATATTTCATATTTTTTATTTAATGTTAATAATTAACATATTTATTATATGAGAATTATGTAGCGGCTAAAATCACCCATGATCCATGTGGATGGATTCACGTGTATGGTATGCCCTCACTCTTTCTTAAATAACCCTCCTCCCCCCTTCCACATAAAATAAAAGTCTATTTTGACTGTCCTTCTTCATCGACCCCTAAGCTTCCTTCAATATACATATCCCATAGATAGCCATGGAGGCACGGATCCCACTCCTCGGCATCCGCGTCTAGGACATCTTCAAAAAAATAAAATTTTGAAGCTATTTTTTCTTTTTTGTGTATCAACTGTCCTAATATCCATCTCATCTCTAAAAAAATCCTTAATTTTTTTTCCTTCTATTAACCGTTCCACAATCAGCATTCCTCTCCTCCATCAACATTTTGAAAATCTTGCTATTCACCCCTACCCCCACCTCAACATATGTTTTATGTGAAATTATTTATTCCATTTTATACATATTCATTTTTAATCTATGCTATGAAAATTTAAAAATATATATAATAATATAACTTTACAAAATATTTACATAAGTCACATTATGCTCTCCCATTATAAAATAAGGATAATGTTATGTACATCCCTTATCAAGTTCCAATTCCAATCTACATGTGTTTTAAATTTTTTAAAAACAGTATACTTTATTTTTGTAATAAAAAATGAAACATATGCTCTAATGAATTGCATTGATACATTAATAAAAAAATCTGAAAAATTTCTATCGATACATATACCTCGTTAATGTGAGTATATGTTTGGATGATTTTATATCGAATCATATGAGATTGAAATTGAGGCTGAAAGAAAAAACTATGTGTAACAGCATTTGATATTTAATGCAGGTTGAAACATGAGTTTTATCCATCAAGAGTTAAGGGTTAGGGATAGCAATGGAAAAGATCTAATTTTCAACTATATAACATGTTAAAATGTGGTACAATATTTTAGCTTATATATATAAGTAAAACAATGATATGACAAAATATAATATTATTAAATAAATTGATCTACATCTTGTGAATTTAAATGTAGAGTTATAAAGATTATTAACTATACTACTATAAAAAGTACGAGTTGGAGGGGAAACATTTTAGCCGATTTTACCCTTAAAAATTATTAAAAAGACAACTATATCCATAAAAAATTCTTAGCTATATTAATAATATGATAGATTTTATCTCATAAAATATGATTTTCCAAAAAAATGAGTATTTTGGTTAATCAATTAACAAATCTTATCAGATTACACTGGATTTTATTTAATAAATATCACAATAATATTAAATCATCAACATACATCTAGATAAAGTAGGATCTTAAGAAACTAAGAATTAAGTTTTAATGATAGACAAATTTAAAATACTCTATTTTTAATATTAAAAAACATAGATAATAATAATAATGTTTTATATTTAAATTTAAAATTTGAAAGAAATATATTACGAGAATTTGTTTTATTTCTATAAAAAGATAATAATCATTTAATTTATAAAAAATACATATAATAGATATTATAAATAATTTTTTATATTTAGAAATTCAAAATACATATAGATAAAAGTAGATTTTGAAAAACAAATAATTGGTCTTAATTATTTTTGAACTTATATATATAATATATATCATAACAAATTTTTTATTTTTAGAAGTAGATATTGAAAACAAAAAAATCAGTTTAATTTATTTTTCAATTGAAATATATAATATATATAATAACCAATTTTTTATTTCAGAAATTCAAAATACATATAGATAAAATCAGATCTTGAAGATCAAAAAATTAGTTTTAATTATTTTCAAATTTATGTATATAATAGATATAACAACCAATTTTTTATTTTCAATGTTAAATAAATAATTTTCTCAATTCAAAATTATCTTATTTTAATTTGATTTTTTATATTTCAATACATGATATAGATAAAAATGAATCATAAGAAGTAAAAAAATCTGGATATATATATATATATATATATATATATATATATATATATATATATCGGATGAACCATTTTTAAAAAAAAACAAATACCCAACCACTCATATTCAATTCCTTTTTTTAGTTTCTTAGGTCTTTATGTGTTTGGAAGATGATTTTATATGTTTTTTTTGTTTTCTAATTATTATTAGTAAGGATGATGAATGTTTTTATTTTTAATATTTTTGAACATTTTATTTGGATATTCTAATCATTTTATTTAATAAATATGTTTTTAATTTCAGGAGAATTGAATTATATATATAATAGTTCTCTTCTAGAGGCTGATTGAAAGAGTAAAATATTCTTTTTAAATATTTTTATTATATTTTATTTTTAGTATCTAAGTATTGATTTTCTCATGTGTTTATTCTTTGTAATATTGTATTTATAAAAAAAATCATATATATTCTACATACTTGTTAGAAGTACATAGGAATATGCATCTATTACTTATGTCTTTGAATATTTTTTTATTTTTTATGTTTTATTTTAATAATATTTAGATGTAAAGATTATATGTTGTTTTTTGTTTTTCATAATTATGTTTTGGATTTTATTAAATGAAAAAGCACTGCAATTTCACAAATATTTATATATATAAAAACTGATGAATTTTCATAAATAAGATATTATAAGATATATATATATATATATATATATATATATATATATATATATATATATATATATATATATATATATATATATATATATATCAATTCAAAAGAATTTTTTTTATTAATTTAACTTTTGGATAAAACTCCCTAACTAATCCTCCCCAGAATTTTTTTTATTAATTTAACTTTTGGATAAAACTCCCTAACTAATCCTCCCCTAAAAAATAATCATTTAACCTAATAAATAACATGAAAATAGAGTAACTATCTAATTTAAAATAACTTTAAAAAAAAGAAATGCTAAATTGAGAGTGATTGTAGGTGATTGTAGGATAAATATCCTGAACCCACTGTCCCATGATTTTAGGATAAAATCATTTTAAAAGTTATTATATAAATGCCACGTCTACCTAATCACTTCATTTTTTTATGTCTTCCTCTCTTTAGAAAATAATTTTATTTTTTATAATTTATAGTTTATGTGTGGTTATGTTTGAATAATAATTAGATTAAAGAAATAGTTGTAACACTTTTTTAGATGATTGTTTTTAGGGATGATGAATGTGTTTACTTTTTAATATTTATAAATATTTTTCCTAGGAATTTCTTAACAATAAAAAATTATAATCCTTTGATTAACTATTTTTATATATCAGGAGACTTGATTAATGCATACACGAGTTTGACAAATATAAAAAGTAAGTTGTTGTTTTCAATTTTTAAATTTTATTTTTATTGTCGTTGATTCATTTGATTTAGATTGAGTAATTTCTCTTTTGTGCCATGTAATCATTGTGCTCATGACCATCAAGACTTGTTTCAATGTAGTGGTTCACCTGCTGAGAGGTATACAACATGAAAACATTGAAATCTTAATAGGGATATTTCTTTAGAATTTTAAGGTTTTGATAAAATGTGACCATCAGTGAAATTGTTCTGAATTTTATTTTTGTTTAAGACATTTGAAATTCCAGAGAAATTGTCCCCTTTCAATTAATATTTTCATTTTCATTGTAATCTAATAAATAATCCAAAAATACATTAATCATATAATTTATAATCACTTTTATAAAAATTAAAAATCACACCTATTCATTTCATTTCTTTTCTTTTTAAGTCGTCTTTTTTTTAGAAAATGATTTTAGTTTTTCATTTTTTTATAATAATTAAATTAAAAATTAATTTTTCATTAGTTTTTAGATGATTATTTGTTATGGATGATGAGTGTGTTTTATTTTTAATCTTTTTGAATATTTTTAGTAGGGATTGCTTAACAATAAAAAGTTCTAATCATTTGTTTGATTGAATATTTTTAAATATTGGGAGAATTGATTACTGCATGCATGAATTCAACACAGAGAATGAGTAAGTACTTCTTTTCAAAAGTTATTTTAAAAATGTAACTCAAAATCAATAAGACACGGATCTAAAATTTGATATAAAATATGATAAGTTTGGATCAATAACATAAGATAATTAAGTAAAACTGATATTACAAGTGTGGACGTAAAACTCTGCACCCGGACATGTGTCATGCAAAGACGATACGTGGGTCACCTGATGTAAAGCCCATTAGGCCCGATCCATGTAAGGCGACCACATGATGACGTCATTTGATATGTTGACACGACAAGACTGAAGGATCTAGTCGGATGGTCGAATATCTCGGAAAAGATGACACCTCGAGTAATCTAAGACGCAACCAGATGACAGATCTGGTTAGACGACCTTATTATTTGAGTATGAGTAATCTAATGCATGACCAGACAACAGGTCTGGTCGGTTGACCTTACTCCTCAAAAAAGTACCCGAAGGCACAACGAACAGGTATATCAGGAGACTCCGAACAGACGTGGAAATGGTTAGAAGACCCGAAACGTCTGTAAGTGCCACGTTAGTACTTAATGCCCACTACCAGCAGAACGTGGGTAATTAAGGGACGACGTGGAGAGTAATTAAGGGAAACGTTTTACTAAAAAATAGCCCACTAACTCTTAGTGGTAAAACGGTTACAAGATCGCCAACTAAACTACGTGAGACTTGATCCCCCTAGGGTACATAGACAGCCTATAAAAGAGGTCGTGCAACAGCACTCTTACGACAGATTCAAGATTCCACATTTGAGGCAACCGAGAACAATCACGGTGATAACATAGTCATTTGTGACAGCCAGACACAGTCTCTCCCTTTTCCACCAAAAAACCCATTTTTACACAAACCTACCACTAAAAATCCATTACCTAAATCTTTTTAAAGTTTTAAATCATAAAATCACAAATTTAACTGAGGAAAAATTATCCTCCTCACTTTGGCGCCGTCTATGGGAATACGGAACAAAAAGCTGAAATTATGCAATGTCAAATCCGAATGACCTTCGTGGAGGGGGCCTGCAAGATGGGAGTAGCCTCCAATTAACATTGGGGGTGGTTCGCCAGGATCCCTGGCAAGCCAAGTCCAGATCTCATGCGGAAAATGGAAGGTTCGCAAGAAAATCTGTTCATCCGGTTGCAAGGATCAATGCAACAGATGATTGAGGCTTCGATGCAACAGTACCACACGAACGGGTATCAGAGGCCACTAGCATTGGTGGAAGCCCAGCCACCGGCGCTGATGCTTCCTCACCTTACTACCAACAACATTGAAGCCTCGAAAGGAAGTAATTCTTCCTCCAATCAGAGACAATGGTCACGGCGACTCTCGCGCACTCCGCGGACTGGTCGTCGACCTCATGAGGGGCAGAGGTGTGGTCGTTCACCTCAAGCTGTACAACAGCATGATGGATCTATACGATCACATCCTGGCATTTCGGCATTCCATGCCATTGTTTGAGCTATACGATGGGTTGATGTGTCGCCTTTTTCCCTCCAGCTTGGAAGGGGCCGCATTAACCTAGTTCCACCTCCTACCTCCAGCGTCAATAAGGACTTTTGAAGAGCTCGGGACCATATTCGTTGAGCACTTCATTTACAACAAGCGGAGGAAGAAGGATTTGGGGGATCTCATGAAGATCCAAATGAACTCAGGAGAAACGATTCAGCATTACGTTGATCGTTTTCGCATCCTAAAGTTCAAAGTTGAGGACTGCAATGAAGATGTTGTAGTCATGGCTTTTCGGAATAGCCTATCGTCCAGAAATGGCCTCAAGGAGTCACTGATTAAGTGAACTCCATCTGATTTGCGGGACTTGATGGGGCGTGCTGAGAAGTGGAGGAGGAGTCCAAACTCTTGAAGCATGCATCAGCAGCTTCCAAATCATCTCCCGCATCCACCTCTCCATCTACGAAGTCCGTTCGAGAATTTTGTCCGAAGGAGCAGCGGGGTGAGAAGAGCAGAAGATCGGGCACTTCGACCAACGAGGTGCGTGAGGGGCAGGGGATGTACTTCAAGATTCCCCCGTCCCAAATCCTATCCATGATCCAGGGGCAACCTTGGTTCAGGTGGCCCACGCCTATGAAAAGTGATGAGTCGAAGCGAGACCAGAGTCTGCACTGCGACTACCACAAGAGCGTCGGCCACATCACCGACAGTTGTCGAATCCTCCGGACATTACTGGAAAAATAGATCCGGAAGGGTCACATGAGGGAGTACGCTCTGGCGGAGATCGCCCCCAACCCCAACCCAACGATCAGCACTGACAAACAAGGTGAATGCCATGTCACCATGATCGGCCCCAATGATTAGCACATGAGGGGTCATTGACGTCATATCCGGGGGCGTTCCCCACTTGATCACCTCGCTCAAAAGCGCTCGGCGAGACTCGACAATGATGTAGGTCTCATTCGAGATGATGTAGATCGACTAGGAGCCGAAGCTGGTCGTGAAAAGACCACGAGGCGATGACAACAGCATCATCACCTTCTCCGACGCTGATTTGGTAGGAGTCCAAGCCCCACATTTGGATGCTCTGGTAATCACCTTGCGCATCTCAAACTTTGATGTGAAAATGATTCTTGTAGACATAGAGAGCTCGACAGATATCCTTTTCATGAAGCTGTTCCTTCGGATGGGGCTGAAAGCCGCGGACCTGGCTAATGATAGCAGCTTCATGGTGACATGGCATTCATGTCAATTGCAATAATATTGCTACGTTCTCTTACTGAGTTATTATCATTTATTTATTGTTTTTACCACTTAACAATTTTATTTCATTTACTATTTTTGCAATTTAATAGTTGTGGAGGTAAAAATCTGTGCTAGGACACGTGTTAAGACAAGACGGACATGCGCCATCTGGCTAAAGGCCCACAAGCCCCGATCCAGGTCGGGCAACCTCATGATGATGTCATTAGTTGTGCAGGCACGACTAGGCTAAGGGTCTGGTTGGATGGTCGAACACCTCGTAAGCGAGTATCACCTCGGGTAGTCTAAGGCACAACCAGACATGAGGTTTGGTTGGTCGACCTTACTCTTTGGGAATGATCAGTCTAAGGCACGACCGGACATGAGGTTTGGTTGGTCGACCTTACTCCTCGGGAACGAGCAGTCTAAGCCACGACCAGACATGAGGTTTGGTTGGTCGACCTTACTCCACGGGAATGAGCAGTCTAAGGCACAACCAGACATGAGGTCTGGTCGGTCGACCTTACTCCTCGTAGACATACTCAACGCTGTAATGCATGGGCGAGTACACCAAGAGACCCCCAGTAGAATGGAGAAATGGTCAGAAGACCACTAATGCCTGTAACAGCAAGCTGGCACTTAAGGCCCACTAACCAGCTGAACGTTGGTAATCAAGGGCCGACGTGGAGCGTAATTACTAGGGACATTTCCCTAGAATAAAGCCCACTAAACACTTAGTGGCAAAGCAGTTACAAGGGCATTTGTGGAACTACGTGTGGCTTGATCCCTTAGGGGTACATAGGCAGAGCCTATAAAGAGGCGCGAAAGGGAGAGAAATGTCACGCCCCAGGGCGGCTGTCCCCGAGACGTGGTAAATATATAATATATCAGCTATCAATACAAGATATCAACAATGACTTCAATAAATAATACACAAGGCTAACAAGCAAAGATAAATGATAACTCAACTGAAATGCGGAAGCATAAAAATATCAATAAGTCTGTAAACCAAAAATATTATTACAGACTCGAATACACAATCACTGTTCTGTGAGAGCTAAGTCTAGCCAAATAAAATACATCAAGTGCAACACGCACAATTTACAAATACATGACTCTAGGACTGCTGAGAGCCTCACACTCGCCAATCCGTCGGACAGAATGCTTCCACGCACGCAAGACCACGCCACTAGGAAGCTCCAGTTCCACACCCAATAATTCCCATGTAAAAGAAACAGTATGCGAGTGGTGAGCTACAAGCTCAGTGAGTGGTTGGAAACCAAACACCATTAACACTAAGGCAATTTCCTTTCAAGGAAAAACATGGGTAGAAACCCAAAGGATAACAAGGTCATGCGATGGCGCGACCATACCTCGCCCTCGCCCTCGCCCTCGCCCTCACTCCCAGAGGGAGGCTCTTGGGACACTCGGGGAGAAACAACTGTTAGCCATAACACATGGTGTTACTGGATAACAAGACACAACGAGTCCATCCGCTACAAGGTAGAGGTATACCTCGATACCTCAAGCGTTAGGAGCAACGATCCCAGAGTACACTAGATGGGTATATGAGTCACATGACGACGTGACCTTAACTCACCCTCACCCTCACCCCTAAGGGTGACAAAGGACTGTTGGGAGAATATCGACTGTTCTACACCATTCGTCATTCGGTAGCCCTATCCCGGGGAGCCTCTACCTGGTAGCCCCCCATGACCACCACCTCTACCATATGGGCGCACCAACAAGCGTCCTGAATAGCGCCTGGGAGCACCTCGCAGGACAGCTACAATGCTGGGCAGCTTCAACGTATACTCGTGAAGGGGAGAACGATTCCAGGCTCACAATATCATCCGATAGCCCTCTCTCGGGGAGCCTCTACCTGGTAGCTTTCCATGACCACTACCTCTACCGTATGGGCGCACCAACATGCATCATGAGTAGTATCTAAGAGCACCTCGCAGGACAGCTACAATGCCGGGCTTCCGTGCACGATGATATTGGGAGGAAGACTTTGCATTCGCAATGCGAACTCTATGGAAAGTCAGCTACCTCGATAATCATATATCGATGATATCAAAAAAACTCTTGAACTCCTACACAGATGCGTCACTCGGACGTGAGGAGTTACCTCTACACTCGTGTAGAAAAGCCAAGGGCATAACCCAACAGGCGGTTCATACACATGCCTAGCATGGGTAGGCCTATCTTAATGTCATAACCATCGGTTTAACAAAACTGATACAATGATGAATTCTCCTGAATTCTATTCAAGTGCATCTCACGGATGCAGGATGGCGATTATATCGCTCGCGCTCTAACTAATGAGGTACAACCCGATAGCTGGTTGTACCCATGCCTAATTCAGATATGTCTCATTAGTTTAACATGCATATATATATTTTTAAGGAGAATCAAATCAGAGTTATGTGTAGGAATCATATGCACGATAACTTAATAATTGTGTATTGGGATATCCCCTAACATGGATTTACATCATAAATAACAATTCATCCAACATGCATATAAGGTATGGCCTACTTAAACATATATACAAGACCATTATTCATACAATCATACAAAATATATCCTAATTATGCTTTGGATATCACCAGCTTAAGAGGGAAGGGTCAAGCGCGATTTTGCACACTAACAGGTGCACGCCAATATTCCCAAGTGCACTTGAGTCAAGTAGGAACCACTCTACTTACTCAATATTTATGAAGAGAGAGGGCGAGAGAGAGCTCATCATCTCAGAAGCTGGTCATAGCTTTGCCCCAACAATATGGGTGCAACAACTATACCACGCCCTCGAGTCTTGTGTCTAGGAAATATTAAGTATGCACCTTATTATTAACCCATGATTAATCATGCTATATATAATTAATATAGTGGGGGTAGTATTACAATACTACCTAAGGCATGCATATTCTATACATCCATATTAATACAAATAGACACATGCCCCTACTAGCAGGGCACATACAAACATGATCATACAAATATTCTATCATGTAGGCAAGTACATGGTAGAATAGGGGGTTCTACACAATATACGAGCCATATAGTCATATCATGCAATATCTAACATAATAGGGGTGCAAGGAAGCTCCATGGATGTGTGATGCATGACTACGTGCATCGAGCGCATCCCAAAGGGTTGGGTCGAACCACTCACCGATACCCGGGTCATCGCGCATCGAGTGCAGCACGCGAGCAGGGCATGTGGGGCAGCACGCACGCGGAACAGCATGCATGCGGAATAGGCAGGACAACACCCACGCACGCACGGAGCAGCACCTGGGATGCACAGGTAGGGCAGGGCATTTTGGGCATGCCGCTGGGCATGCTGGGAACAGGCGCTGGGCACGATGTCGGGCACGCTAGGAAAAAGCGCTCGACACGCTAGGAACAGGCGCTCGGCACGCTGGGCATATGCACTGAGCTGGTAGGGCACAGGCAGGGCCTGCTGGGGCACAGGTGCTGGTGCTGGCAGGGCCTGTTGGGCACAAATGCTAGTGCAGGTAGGGCACAGGTGCTGGTGCTGGCAGGGCACAGGCAGGGTATGCTGGGCACAAGCGGCACACACAGGGCAGCACGCACGCGGGCACGCCGACAGCCATACACCCAAGTAACCAAGCATACATACACACCACTCAAACATAAATACAAATACATGGCATGCACCACCTCCCAACACACTAAATGTGCTAACAACTAGAAAAAGAAGAGAGGAGAGCTTACCAAGAGAGGGGGAGGGAAGAGGGAGGTGTGGGGGCTCGTAAGCACGCACGACCACCTCAACCGCTACCACCACTTCAACCTTGATTTCTCTTCTTCTTGGCTGGAAACAGGGGAGGGGAACCATGAGAGGGGCTAGAGAAGGAGGAGAGGGAGGAGGCAACAACCACCAAACATGCACACCTTAATCATCCTCTTCTTGTACCACCTCTTCCATGCACTCCATTATCTTCTTCACCAGGAATACCCACACAAAGAGCTAGACTAGAGGGAAAGAGAGGAGAGACATTTGGGGCATTATATAGCCAAAAGAGGTGTCCAAATGACCAAAACATCCCTAATCCAAAATTATGGATATGCATCACTAGAACAGCCATAACTTACACAATATAGCTCCAACTTGCACAATTCAAAAACCATTGGAAAGCCAAGAAGATTATCTACAACCTTTATTTTTATATGCAGATCCAATAACCAATCCAGCTATTTCAAAATATGAGCTAAACATCGCACATGGCTGCTGCCAGGATTTCTCATCCCCGGGGTATACTTGGAAAAATACTCATAACTTTTACTACATGAATCCAGTTGATCCAATTCTACTTTTGTATGAAAGCTAACGCAAAATTGAACTCCTCATGAAAAAATCATATTTAAATCTCTTTATCCTGGATATTACCAAAATTAAATTCGAATACCAATTAGAATTGCATAACTTCTAAAATGTTATCGAAATTCGATGAAATTTTTTTATGGGTAGTACTAAACAGTACCAAGACCAATTATATGCAGTGAGATTTTTAATCAGAGTACTCTAACTCTCACAGGAAGCTAAAAGTTAAAATTTTAGCGACTCAGATAAAAAAATAAGACTCCAAATAACACAGGCCTAACAAGAAATACGATGGAACTTTCTCATCATCCCTAGCACTCTAAAGGCACGGCCAAGCATAGCCCAAGTTTAGTTTATTTCCACTTAAAAATCCTCATCCAAATTATCCTTTGAAGCCTATTTTCCCAAAAATATTTACAAGTTTAACTAAAAGGGAAAAATATCCACCACAGTTTGGCACCGTCTATGGGATTCTGAAAAAAAGCCAGTGTACGCCATGTCTTATTCAAATAACATTCATACAGAGGGGCGGCAGGAAGGGGACGTCCTCCCAACTGATGCTGGTGATGGCTCACCAGGAGATTTGGTCAGTCAGGTTCAGGACCTCAGGCGGGCAATGGAGTCTTTGCAAGAAACTCTACTCATCCGTCTGCAGGGATCAATGCAGCAAATGATTGAACCTTTGATGCAACAGTTCTATATGAACATGCATCAACAACAACCAGTTCAGGAGGAGATTCAGCCACCAGCTCCTGTGCTTCCCAACCCCTTAGCCGTCAATGTTGAAGGTTCGGAAGGAAGTACCTCTTCCTCCAACCAAAGGCAATGGTTCCGTCGGCATTCGCGCACTGTAGATACCCCAATTTTGACCGTCCAAAGAGAAGAAAATTACTTCAAGTAGTATTAAAAAATGACTACATTTGGAATCTAATAGAAAACACTTTTCAAAGAAACTAGAGGAGAAAACAAGAATGAAAACCTGGCCCAACACTTAAAATAATCAAATGACCAGAAACCGGATGGCTAGTTGAAAGTAGCTGCCCCTCACTGGACGGTTAAAACCAACTAGCCGCCCCTTAAACCGCCCCCAACCGCTTCCCAGAGATGGGACATAAAGCAATATTAAATGCTGATCATTGCGGCGGTTTATTCTAGTTAGCCGCCCCTTCTCTGACGGTTCAACCTTAGTAACCGCCTCAAGCCAACGCTTGTTAGAGATGGGACGTTTGGTAGGTCATCATACCGGCGGTTAACTACAACGAGCCGACTCTGCCCGGGCGGCTAAATTACGGTACCCGGCTCTCACTAGGACTCATCCACAAAGCATAAAATAACTTTACTTTAGAGGTTCAAAACAACAACAAAAAAAACCAAAAACAAGTCCATTTCATAAATTCAGTTTATTTCAGTTTTACCTTTCATTTTTTAAGTTATATATATATATATACACATCAAAAAAAAAAAGACAAGAAAAAGGGAAGGAAATTGGGGAGATGGTGCCTAAGAAAGCCATTCCATCAAGACAACATCATCCTAGAGGGAAATTGCTACCAAACATGGGAGTGACCCTATGTGATAACTCATTCCTATTCCAAGAATGCCTACCACTTGGTAAACGCTGAAGGGGGTGAGATTTCAGGTCGGTGGAATGCACTTTATAAGAAGAAATTATATGCATAACTATCAGTATTTGAGAAGTTTTACTCTTCCTTACTATGAATTCCAGCGTTTATTGCATAATGATAATATTATGAAAATCCTAAAGATAACCTACATTTTACTTAGACTCATACCCGCTAATCATGCCACCTCCACTACACTAGTATAAATTAAGGTTTGGTTCTTCTGATAAAAGGAAAAAATTGCCTGCCCAGACTGGGGCAATTGTTAATTTTTATTTGTTTTTGGGATTATCTTTTCCCTATTTTTAATTCTTACTTCGTGTCAACCGAGATTTACAAAAAATATATCCCGGACCTAGCATACATTTTAAAACTGGCTCTAGCACTATACAAACACTTCTAGAGGGGAAGCAAAAAAAGAATCAGGGTAAAAAATAGAAACGGCCTACCCCTCAAATAAAAAAAAATATGGCAAAAGAGAGGCCAACAAAAGAAAATACACCCAAACAAACGGGTAAACTCTCTATTTCCAGGCACAAACGCCTTTACAAACAGTATATGCTGAACAAAAGCTATACTTTGTAGTACACATCCAAACAAATGGATTGTACTTTCTACCCAAAATACGGCTCAACTCAAATAAAGAAGTGGTAAAAAGAAGAAAGCCAGAGAGACCTAGTGAAATAAAACTTATGCTAGGAGTGGGGCAATTTTAAAGTGATTCAAAGAAGATATTACTCTCAACCCCATTCACCCACTCTTTTTCCACCATGATTAAATTAAACCAAGTCTGTTGGCTAGGTGAAATTTCAACCAAGGGTGAGCCTTTCCTTACATTTACAATAGCACACACTCTCACATGAGTCTATTTAAAGTCTTGCATATCTAAGGGATGCTTATTTGTTTGATTCTTGGCATATTCATGGAGTTTTCAGCATGTTTAGAGTAACATAATCAAATATTTGAAAACTACTCCACTTGGAAACTCATCCGTCAAGCTAAACCACTTCAAAATGCACTAGGCTGGGCATGGATGATCACAAGATGCTCACCCTTAAATTAGCAGCATGTCTTAAAATTGCTCCTCTCACATCAATGCATGAGTTTGGCATCCATCTAAATAATTGACCATCAAAAATTGACCCCCATGCCCATTTACAAATTACTTCTTTATGCTTCTCAAGAAAAACTATCCTACCTCTCTTTTCTCGACATCATACAACATATTATGCTTTCATACATGTCACGACACGCATGTGTTAAACTCAAACCATGATGAAATGCATGTAAAGTTGTCCTTCTTTTAACTGATATACTATGCTCCAAACAAATCACATCACATGCATGCAATCCTACCATGACAACATATGAAAACTTTCAAACTCATGCTAGTTCAAATCCCACCATGATGCATATGGATACAAGACATCCCTTTTGAACAAAGTTCATTTCTATCAACAATGCATTCCCTGTCAACTTTTCAAACACACCTATGTCCAAGTTTTCTAAACCAAACAGCCATGTTTTGGTTTATCTCCGGTACTTACTTGACTACACACGACTCTCTTGAAGTTTTATCTCATTTCCAGTAGAATTCAGTTTAAATTTCTTCAGTTCTGATTCTTTTCTGGTATCTTTGTCTCTCGAATGATCCATTCACCAAATCAATTATACTTTACTTGCTTTCTGTCTGCGATATCCCCTCTTTGCTAAGCAATCCAAGCACGGGTACAATAGGCACGAGGAAACTAACGCTGGGCAGCTCCGTGCACGATGGCTAAGAACCCCGTCCGAGGGTTGGATCACTCGCTTCTTTACTTTAGTTCACTCTCCCACATGGATCAGTCTTTAGATGACTATTCTAGTCAAAACCCAGCCTCTGATGACCTAAATCAGATCCCTGAATGGTATTGGTCATGAGATCAAGACTTATTGAAGGTTGGGCCGGTCAAAAGTTTGGTTTCTTTTTTTATCATCGATTGAAGTCTTCTCGCTACACGCAAAAGACTTCGATCGATGAGGGAAAATTGTAGATACTCCAATTTTGACCGTCCAAAGAGAAGAAAATTACTTCAATTAGTATTAGAAAATGACCACATTTGGAATCCAATAGAAAACACTTTTCAAAGGAACTAGAGGAGAAAACAAGAATGAAAACCTGGTCCAACACTTAGAATAATTAAATGATGAGAAATCGGGCGGCTAATTGAAAGTAGCCGCCCCTCACTGGAAGGCTAAAACCAACTAGCCTCCCCTTAAACCGCCCCCGACCGCTTCCCAGAGATGGGACATAAAGAAATATTAAATGCTGATCATTGCGGCGGTTTATTCCAATTAGCCGCCCCTTCTCTAATGGTTCAATCTTAGTAATCGCCTCAAGCCAACGCTTGTTAGAGATGGGACGTTTGGTAGGTCATCATACCGATGGCTAACTACAACAAGCCGACCCTGCCCGGGCGGCTGAATTAGGGTAGCCATTTCTCACCTGGACTCATCCATAAAGCTTAAAGCAACTTACCTTAGAGGTAAAGTTACTTAGCCACACCCTCTTGTCTAACCCATGCTATTACCCAATGGATTGAGTGCGTCTTTTTGCAGTGATGGTTACTTAACCTCTCCTCTTATCCAACCCATGCCATTGTCCATGAATAACCCTATGCATCCCTTTCTATTATAAAAGGAGGGGTAGGGGTGAGAACCAAAGGGTGGCAAAATTCATTTCAAGGTTTCATTTCCAATATGTGTGTGTGAGAGAGAGAGAGAGAGGGGGAGAGAGCCTTAATTGAGAGAGAAGGAAAGTCATTCCCCACCCAAATTCCACTCTCCATAAACCCCCCTCTAACCATTGTCCTAAACAACTCTTAGCCCTAGATAAACAAATTCAAATTCCTACCTAGGTACTGCCTAAATCTAGAAGAGTAAACCACCAACACCACTTTCAATCCTCACTACCACCACCCTAGCCAAAGCCGAAACACTTCCATACCTAGGTTCTGTCCAAATCCAGAAAATCAAGAACTAGGTACTAGGCGGCTAGTCCCAACCAGCCGTCCCCAACCAGGTAGCTAATTCCACTAGCCGACCCCCACCTATGCCGACCATCTTTCAAATCTCCTCTAGCAAGTTTCTGAAGTAGAATAGGATCCCTGTTTTTCACCTCTACGTACGGTATATCCGTGTCCCAGAGCGGAGACCCCACAAACTCCTACACGAAGGCGATCAAATCCACCCTCAACTTTTCTTGCTTTTTAAGAAAGCTGGTGGCGATCACAAACACCCCTGTATCCCCCTGAGGAGCTATCGGGTGCCTCAGCCAGGAACGAAACTCCACCACCCTTCCGAGAGATGATCCGGTCGAGCCTGTCAAGGCGCGCACCGGACCAGAATCCCCGAAAAACCCCCACACATGCCCAAAAGAAACAAGACCGGAGGAAGAGGGAAGAAAACACCACTTCTCCCGAAATCCGATACCGACACGCCTGCGAGTCGACGGCCTCATGAAGAACAGAGGCGCGGGCGTTCGCCTCACGGAGAACATTTCGCCCGGCAGGAGGCTTCACGGAGGTAAATACACCAAGAGCGGTCAGCTTTACGTGAAGTATCCAAAGGGCATCATCATGGCTCTCCACCCCATCAGCGAACTGGGAGAGTAGTCGCGCAGCCTCGTTACACCTTGCACTCTGAGATATGGCGCGTTCAAGTCATGAAATGGTGGAACATGCGATATGGGGATTTGCCTCCCCGTTCTGCATGGAGATCCTCAGAGAACGACTTCTGCGTAAGTTCGTTCAACCCAAATTCAAGCTATACAATGGCACAACGGATCCTTACGATCATATTCTGGCATTCCGACATTCAATGGCACTGTATGATCCATATGACGGGTTGATGTGTTGCCTCTTCCCCTCCAGCCTGGAAGGGGCCGCATTGAGCTGGTTCCATCTCTTTCCGCCTGTGACAATCAAGACATTTGAAGAGCTCGATACAATGTTTGCCGAGCACTTCATATGCAGTCGACGAAGGATGAAGGATTTGGGAGATCTGATGAAGATCATGATGCAATCAGGATAAATGATTCAGCAGTACATCGATCGCTTCTGCATCCTGAAATTTGAAGTTGAAGACTGCAATGAGGATGCTGTAGTCATGGCTTTCCGGAATGGCCTGTCATCCGGAAATGAGTTCAAGGAGTCGCTTATCAAGGGCACTCCTTTCGACTTGCGTGATCTGATGGGGCGTGCTAAAAAATACGCCAAATTGCAGGAGGAGTCCAGGCTCCTAGCAAGTGGTGGCTGCGCCCAAGTCTTCACCAATGGCGGCCACTTCCGCACCAGCGACAAAACGCTCACAGGAGCCACATCAGAAGGCCCAGCGTGGCGAGAGACGCAAGAAGTCTGGTGCCTCAACTAACGAGGTGTGAGAAGGACGGGGTATGTTCTTCAAGATCCCCCCATCACAGATCTTATCCAAGATCCAGGGGCAGTTGTGGTTCAGATGGCCGAACCCATGAAGTGCGACGAGTTAAAATGAGATCAAAATCTTTGCTATGTCTACCACAAGGGCGCGGGCCATACCACTGACCAATGCCGCATCCTCCGAACGTTCCTAAAGAACCAGATCCGAAAGAATCACTTGAAGGAATATTATTATGTGGAAAATACTCCAGCTCCCAGAGAGAAGCATGTGACGAATATTGACTCCAACACTTTGACGGGGGTCATTGACGTCATATTCAGGGGCATACCACATTTTGCTACATCGAAAAGCACCAGACGAGACTCGAAGAAGATGCATGTCTCCTTCAAGATGATACAGATCGACCAGGAGCCAAAGCTGGTCGTGAAAAGACCAAGAAGTGATGATGAAGGGGTCATCACCTTCTTTGACGCTGACCTGGAAGGAGTCCAGGCCCCACACTTAGATGCGCTGATAATCACCTTGTGTATCTCTAATTTTGACGTGAAGAGGATTCTTGTAGACACAGGAAGCTCGGCCGCCATCCTCTTCGTGAAGCTCTTCCTTCGGATAGGGTTAAAAGCCATCGATCTCATTGGAGAGCGATAGGGCGGAGGTGGAGGCCGTGGGGGAGGCTATGGGTGCGGTGGAGGTGTCGTCAGTGGGCACCGGTGTGAGTGAGGTTAGGGACACGCCTTCAGGGGCTGTCCCGGAGGCAGGGGGAAGTATGATAGGGTACACACGCAAGAGGAGGCGTGGGGATCGACCGGTGGTGGTCGAAGAGGTAGTCTTGGAGGTCGGAGGAACGGCCGAGGGCGTGGTTGAAGGAGCCATTGAGGCCGAGGGGGTTGATGAGGGGGCCATTAGTGCAGAGACCGCGCGTATATTGGGCGAGGTCTTCGGTGAGGACGAGGGCGGTCTTGGAGAGGGTGAGGCCAGTGTGGCGAGTGAGGAGGAGGTAAGAAGGGCTATGGAGAATTATGGGGTCTTGGCCTCCTGACGAGGCCGAGGCGGATGCTCCTGGGTCCGTACGGGCTATGGTATTTCCTTCACCCTTTTGCTATATCTTTTATTTATGTATACATGTCTTTTATGGTATGAATAGGTGATTCGTTTGTGAAATTTATATATAAGTGTTTCTAATAGGCAAGCTTGTATGTATAATTTAATCACGGTGGGATAGTAAGCATGCGAATACGAGTTTGGGTTGTAGAAAGGGGACAATTTTATATGTATATCCATGTTTGTTATATATAAAGGAAGGGAAAATGGTACGGCTAGCATGCTTGCATGTGATGGTTTTGTATGCATATAATTTTTGAGGCATGTTTTTCATATGTATTTTGATCATGGTGGAGTAAGAAAGTATATATATGCATTCCATAGGTCTAAGTTCCTTCGCATGCTTGGGGTGAGTTTGTAGAAAGCATATAAGCATGATAGACGGTAACGGAAGAATATATGCAAGTAATGACCACGGTGGGGATAATAGGTTAGAGTAGGTGGTCATATGTACAGTGTTTTGCAAATAATGGAGATGGACCCTTATGTGAAGTCTCTCATTTTCATGCTTTTATTTTGATTTAGCATACGGAAGTTTATATTGCTAAGCATGGCTTCTAAAATGAATTTGTAGACTCGGATTTTTACCGCTTTGTCGGTTTATAGACTAACTCATGTTTACTTCATTTGTTTGTAGCGGCCGAACCGTATCCGGGCTCTGTGGCATGGGACGAACATGTAGTATGCTGCCTTGGGCCAGGAGGAGAGGAGGTTGGGGGATGGAGCTGGCTTCCGCTCCTTCATTTCGATCAAGCCATTCCATGTCCACTGACCTTACGTGGAGGCACTGGCAGGGCGGTGGGATCCCGAGAGTTGCGCCTTCATCCTTCCTACGGGCACCATCATGTCAACTCTCGAGGACGTTCATCGGATTACCGGTCTTCCGGTCTCAGGGGAGGCAGTGATCGCGGCCACCCTTGCTGATTAAAAGGTGCTCTTCTAGGGGTTGATAGGGGAGTGGGACTATGTGGAGCATGTGAGGACGCTGAACTAGATCCCCCTTAGACAATTGTCGAGGCAGTACGGCCTTGGCTCCTTCACGCAACGTCAGAAGGGTGAAGCTGCAGCTAGCTTCGAGAGGAGACGGGCAATGATAGAGGCGAGAGAGGCGGCCGCGTGCCCACAGAGGGCACGGAGGGAGCTGAGGGCACTTTTCCTTTACTTCTTTGGACGGATCCTCTTCTCGACGGCCTCTGACAAGGTCTCTTCCCATTCCCTGTTGCTGATGAGGGACTTGGGGGGTATGTGGCGCTTTGCTTGGGGAGCCGCGATGCTCGCCCACCTCTTTGCGGAGCTCTCGAAGAAGGTGAAGCGGGCCGGGGGTAAGAACCTTGGCAGTTTCGCTCCTTTTCTCCATGTATGTGTGAGTAAAGGGTGTTTTCTTGTTGGTTTAACTCACTTGATTTTGATAATTTCTATCTTGTTTCGCAGGTCTTCGGGTACAAGCACTTCACGATTGACTACCCAACTACTGCGCCTTTTGATCATGCTCTCCCTTGGGCCATGAGGTGGGCACCCCGGGGATCTTCGCGCCTACATCATCTTGTTCAATTCCTAGAGGCCTTCCGTTCTCTGACAGAGGAAGAGGTATATATTTCTTCGGGTTCTTTGGTTTTTTTTTATTTTCTTTTGACTAAGCGCCTAGCCTATTCTTTTTTGTGCATTGTAGATGAATTGGGGGCCTTACACGGAGGAGGAGGTCACCGGGGAGCTGTCGCATGATGCCTGGCTTATCTACTTTAATGAGGTCGTGTTCCATGCGATCCGACGGGTCGTTCGCCAGCTCGGGTACCATGAGTGGGTGCTTGCTCCTTTGCCGAAGCATCCTTCGATCCCTGTGACCGGAATTCCTTGGGATACGAACCACCCGAGGAACTATGCGACATATGTGGCAGGATGGATGAGTAGGGAAACCTTGGTGGAGCATCGTCCTGAGGTGACCATTAGTGAAGAGTACTTGGCCTGATATCGTCAGGAGTACGTCGGCATTCTTGGGACTATGGAGGAAGAGATCCCGGACGCCTATGTAAGTCTTTCTCCTCTCCTTTTCCTTTCTCTTCTTCTCTTTGAGTATTTTTTTTAAATGATGTCTTCTTTCGCAGGTTTAGTTGAACGAGCTGGAGAAGAAGCTCAAGACCACCAACGAGCATCTCCAAGCGCGGGCCAGGAAAATAGAAGTGTTGTGGGTGCAAAGGAGACGCTTGCAGGACCAGGTTCAGGTCCTTGAGGTTCAGGTGGATGCTTTGTCGAGAGCGAGAGCCGATGGCGCTTCTTCTTTTTCTCCTCCTCCTCCGACCACCGCTTCTGATCGAGAGCTCGCGCTGAGGGATGAACTCTTGGCCGTTCATTTGGAGCTTGATCAAGCTTGGGAGAGGGTTACGAAGGCTGAGGATGAGGTAGACCAGTTGCAGTATGAGAGAGACTCGAGCAGAGAAGAGCTGGATCAGTTGCTGTCCAAGGCGGTGCTGAGAGAGGGGGAGCTTTCCGTTCTTCGTAGCGAGCGAGACTCCTTCCAGGCGAGAGTAGTGGATTTTGAGGTGTCGGTTTTTACCTGAAAAAGGAGGGAGCGGTGCCTGCGTTTTTACCTGAAAAAGGAGGGAGCAGGGGCAGCTAGTGCATTCTAGCCGTCTGGTGAGGGGCGGCTAGTCGGGTTTAGCCGCCCCCTGCCTGGGGCAATTTTCTGGTTCTGCTACTTCTGTCTGCTACTGCTGAAAGTTCTTATGAGTGTTTTAACCTTCAAGACCTATAAAAACATCCTTTTCATGGACCAGTGTTAAATCTGTCCAGATTACACCCCTGCACTGACTTTCGAGCCCTTCTTACATGAATCGTCAAGGGCTACAATCCATCTTAAGGTAAAATAAGAAGCTAATGCGAGAAAGTAAAGTGCAGGAAACCATGCTTTAGTACGCAAGAGAGGGATTCCAAGTGAGAGAGTGAAGAAGAATCTTAAGTATATGTGAGAGTGGGATGATTTCTTCTCAAGCATGTGAGAAAGGGTATGAAATAAGTGTAATTTTAACTTTAGTACAGGGAGCCAACTAGAGTATTTTAAGGAAGTTGAATGCCTAATTGTTTTGAAAAGGGAAAATGCAAGCTCATGCGTAAGTGTAAGTGACATAAGGGAGCATTTTCATTTTTCAATCATTCTTTTTATGTGAGAGGGCAATATTTTTAATCTTCCTAAGCAAGAGATACTATTAAGTCCCTATAGAGGGGCCCTTGTGGTCACTCATGCCCAAACCAGGATTGTATTTGAAAGGTATAAGCTTTGGGGGTCGATTTCTTAGGTTCATGGTTCTCAAGTGCTTGATTATGTTAATCTAAGCAGGCTAAAAAATCCATGAATATATCAGGAATCAAGTCAAATAAACTTCCTTTGGACATGCAAGTCTTTAAATAAACTCATGTAAGTGTGTGTAGTTGTAGTCATAGAAAAGGTCCACTTTTGATTGAAATTTTGCCTTTCCGAGCAGACATGCTAAAAAATCCATGAATATTCCATTGCAAAAATAAAAGGTGAGGGGGAGGGGGAAAATTGGGTAGGAGTAATATCTTCCTTTTGGACAATATTTAGAATTGTCCCAGTTTAGCATATGTCCTACTTTCTAGGTCCCTCTAGCTTTTTTCTTTTTACCACTTCTTTATTTTGGGTGGAAAGTACAATCCGCTTGTTCGGATCTGTACTAGTATAGCCATTGTTTAATATATACTGTGCGTAAAGGCATGAAAGCCTGCTAAAGTAGAGAGTTTAACCCGTTCACTTGGGTGTTAATTTTCTTTTGTGGGCCTCTCATTGCCTGATTTTTTTTTATTTGAGGGGGAGCGCTTCTGTTTTTCACCCCGATTCTTTTCATGCTTCCCCTCTAGAAGTGTTTATACAATGCCAAAGCCAGTTTTGGGACATATGCTAGGTCCAGGCAACTCCTCATTAAGACCTCGGATTAATACGAGTAGTGACAGAATAAGGGAGGGATGCTTTGGGGTTTTTATAATTGTCCCAGTCTACGGGGTAGACAATTTCTCTTCTATCAAATGGACCATTTCTTAAGTCATACGTGTGTGAAGGAAGTGGCATGATTGGCGAATATGAGTTTAAATAACTACAAGTTTATCTTTGGGAGACTTATATTTCTATCATCAAGTGCTAAATGCTGGAAATTGCAGGAAGGAAGAATAATATTTCTCAAGTATTGAAATTTTTACGCATGGAATTTCTTCAAATAAAGTGCATTCCATGAACCTGAAACCTCGACTCCCTCGACGTCTACCAAGCGATAAGCATTCCCGGAGTAGGCATGGGTGATCACATAGGGTCCTTCCCATGTGGGTTGCAGCTTTCCTCTTGGGTGGGGCTGCCTTGATGGCATGACCTACTTAAGTACTAACTCCCCAATTTTGAACTTTCTTTCTATTAACTTCTTTTCAAAAGCCCTTGTCACCCTTCTTTGGTAGACCTGGGCGTGGTCTTCCGCTCTTAATCTTTTCTCGTCTAATAGTTCGAGGCGCAGTAAAAGTACCTCCCTCCTTTCTTCAATTTGTAGGTCTTCTTCTAATACTATTCTTAAAGATGGAATGAGAATTTCATAGGGCACTACTGCTTCTACCCGAAATATAAGTGAATAAGGAGTTTGGAAGGAAATTTCTCTTCTATCAAATGAACCGATTCTTAAGTCTTATGTGTGTGAAGGAAGTGGCATGATTGGCGGATATGAGCTTAAGTAACTACATATTTATCTTTGGGAATCTTATATTTCTATCATCAAGTGCAAGACGCTGAAAATTGCAGGAAGGAAGAATAATATTTCTCAAGTATTGAAATTTTTACGCATGGAATTTCTTCAGATAAAGTGCATTCCATGAACCTAAAATCTCGACTCCTTCGGGTATCTACCAAGCGGTAGGCATTCCCAGAGTAGGCATGGGTGGGGCTGCCTTGATGGCATGACCTGCTTGAGTATTAACTCCCCGATTTTGAACCTTCTTTCTATTACTTTCTTTTCAAATGCCTTTGCCACCCTTCTTTGCTAGACCTGAGCGTGGTCTGCCGCTCTTAATCTTTTCTCGTCTCTTCCCTAGGGGGATCAGTTCCTAGTTCCTGGACTTGCACCGCTTTTTCGAGTCGGCTCCTTTACGACGGCCGGCTGATGTCTAGTGGGGGTCCCCTATTCCCGAATTCTTCCTCCCGGAATCTCTTCTGGGGTCTCTCTTGCTGAAGCCGTTCTCCATCGGTGGAGCGTGGCTGCCAACATAGACACTCCAATTTGACCCGTGCCCCGTTGAAACGTGCTTCTCCCAAAATAGATATTACTCCTCTGTGGTATGGGAACAGAAGGCATTGGTGTCAGGTGGATGAAATGGCCTCGATGTTGTTGAGCCAGGTTCTTCCGACGATCAAGGGTGGGGTGATTGGATGTCCATTACCATGCAGTTGACGATGGTGGAGATTGGGCTGATTTTTAGTTGGAGCGTGACCAGTCTGCAAGAGTTCTTGCGTGTGCTGTCGAAGGCGTAGATGAATTCGTCCTAGGGTTCCAGTCTAGGGACCCTGCCTTCTAACTTCTGGTAGGCAAAATATGTGAGGACATTTGTTTCGGCTCCCGTACCGATGAGAATGTACCTGAACTCTCTTCCTCCAAGTGTGGCAATGGTTGCGAGGGGTGCGGAGCGTGCTATGGCTTTTGCAACTTCATGGGGGAGGAAGGCAATTAGATTGGGCTCCATGTGATTGTTCGTTGAGTTCATGGTCCCGGCGGTCTCCTCTGAGAGGTAGTTGCTGTTATAGGGGGTCCAGGTGGGCTATCGCCTCCGTCTTCTGCTCCTGAGCATAGGGTTAGTGTGAACATGTTGTGCAGTGCCCAGTTGTTTTAATTCTCGAACTGGAGGCGTGCCTCTCCTCAAATTGTTAGCACATGGTCCATGAATGGCAGCCGGAGGCATTGGTGTTGGGGGGAACAGATTGCTTGGATGTTGTTCATCCATGGTCATCCTAGCATCAGGGGGTACCTAGAGTCGATATCGGTGATGAAGCATGCCACATCACAGATTAGGGGGCTGAGAGTTAGTTTGAATATTCCAGGGCCACGGAGAGCCTTCCCGGTATAATTGAAAGCCTGGATAGTAGAGTGGTCGGTTGGATGGGAGCGCGGCCTAGTCCGGGTATTTTCTGGTAGATGGAGCACATCATTATATTCATCCATGAACCTGGGTCAACGAAGATGTTGTTCAGTCACAACATCTAAAGCTATCCGCGGATGTGTAAGGGGTATACCCACAGTCTTGAGTCCGGGAGGTCTTCATCGATAAAAGAGATGGTCATCGGGTGGCAGGGGCCATCGACGGTGTCGATACTCTTAGAGGATCCGTTGTCATCCGGATGCAGATCATCCAAAGTACATTCCCCTTGTGTGGGTCCTTCACTCGCTCCTTCGGGAACCTCCTCAAAGGGTTCCTCTTCTATCTTCTCCTGGGTTGCTCAGCCCGCTTTCGTTGGACTCCGCGTTGATGACCGCGGGTAGGGCGAGGACCGCTTATTCTTCTTCACTATAGAGTATGACGAGGTCATGATCGTCGAGGTTCAGCTGGAAAGGCTCATCTTCCCCTTCCTCCTCGGTCTCTTTGGAGAGACTACCGTCGGTGATGTATCCTGAGCTGTTTGGCTTGGCAGTGGTTGTCTCCCCCTCCTGATCATGTTAATAGTGCGGGCTCCAGAGGTGGAGGCTTGATCGTGACCTAGCAACGGGTCAGTAAATATGCCAAGTGGCTTGGATGCTTGGAAACTGCCCTGGCTTAAGTGGCTTTTGATCATGGTTCAATCAAGGCGCCTGTCATTGTTCAAATCATAAATAAAATACCGAAAAACAACGCATTGTTCTACGGTATGCCCATGCTGTTGGTGATATTGACAGTAACGCATCCTGCTGGCCCCAAGGAGTAGAGGCTTAGCAGGTGAGAGGGAGATACTATTAGTGTCCATTAGCACCCTAAAAATCCTAGTTAATGTTTCTGGAAGGGGAGGGTAAGAATCCCTCTTTCCCATTCGTCTCTGGTTATAGGATGTTGGAGGGGAAACCTCATTATAAGCACTTTGTGTAGGCTGCCTAGAACTTAGGTTTTGGTTTCTCAAGAAAGTGGAATAGAAAGGGGTTTTAGGCTGGCCTTGTCTTGAAATTATGGGGCTTTGGACTGGGGAACTTTGGATTACCGGGTTCTGTTGTGTCGGCACGGGGATGGGTATTGATCGAAGGATAAAGTTTTGATTGGCTAGCCGAGGTGGCGCATACCCGGATGAACCAGACGTGTACTGTCTTGGAGCCGTTCCTCGATCAGGAACTCATGCTCCGTTCGGGTAGAGTGCCGAAACTTGTGTAATCCCCTCTACCATGGGGGTTTGCATCTTACGTGGCGGTTGTCTAACCCTATGGCTGATAGGTGGGGACTAGGTTTGGACTACTGGGGTGGCAAAACAGGAAATCTTATTGTGGCGGTCAATGAGAAGCTGATACATAGTACAGTTTCCGTACGAAAGGCTCGTACGGAGCTCTGGACTCAAACTTTGCAACATCATGTTAATTTCTTGACATTCTATGAGTTGCAGGCCAGTCCGGTGTACAAGTGTGCTCCACCGAGACACGTATTATTCAAATTCCTCCATAGGCCTCATTCTCTCTACGGTTAAATCTGAAATAGAGGGGGTTCTGATCCTCTGGTAACCGTAGCGGCTTAAGAACTTCTCTCTTACAGCTGAGAAGTTTGACAAATGATCTACAGGGAGGGTGGAGAACCATTGTAGTGCTTCTCCTTCCAATGATTTCTAGAAGAGGAATACTAGCAGAGGTTGACTATATAGAAACGGTCGGGCATCTTGATAAAAGGCAGTTAGATGAATGTCTGGGTCTTCATGACCGTTATACCGGTAGAATTTGGGGATTTTGAATCCCTCCGGTAGGTGGACTGATGGGATTTGTCTCAGGTTGTGTAAAGACATGTGCTTGGGGGCTGAGGGATCGGTTTGGGAGAGGATTCTCCGGATGGTTTCATCTAGCATTTCTTCTCTGGGAGGTCTGCTTGGCGGTCCCAGGTTTGGGGTGGCCTAGGGTAAAAACGGTCGGGAATATTGGATTCTCGGGGGAAAGGGGGGAAAATGAAAAGATGCTCGGATTGACCGAGCGGCTGGGTGTGGACGGGATTTCGGGAGTAGCCTTGGGGGTTTTGACAGGGGTCTCCTGTCTCAAGGTCTTCGTATGACGGTAGTCAGCGAGGTCATGAAACATGTCCTCCACCGTTTGGTACCCTAGACTAGCCATCTCTTTCTCTAAATGGGTTAAGAGTTGTGTGGCCTGATCATCTTGAGTGATTCTCTCCTCTAGTATTTCCTCCTCTAGGTGGGATTCCATGATGCGGGCGCGGAATGATTTAAGGGAATGGATGCAGATAGAAAGTGGAAAAGGATTACGCAGATGTGTGTGGATTATGAAAGCAGTAAGGGATTGCGCAACGGTGTGCGGCTTACAAAGCAGTAAAGGATTACGCAGCGGTGTGCGGCTTACAAATTAGTAAAGGATTGCGCAGCGATGTGCGACTTACAAAGTAGTAAAGATGTTGTAATGCAGAATAGAGAAGGATCTTATTCGAGGGGTGGGAAACTCTAACAATTCTATAGGGTTGATAGCATTCTAGTCAATTTGTAAAAGGAAGGCAGAAGAGGATCACCTTTTGTTATTTTTCACGAGGGAGGTCCCACCGTGATCGCCAGATTTGTCGGTGTGGGATTCGTCGGGTGTTGAAAAATCCGCATTTCGGCGTGTGTGGGGGTTCTTTAGGGATACGGATCCGGTGTGCGCCTTGGCAGGCTCGATTGGATCATCTCTTGGAAGGTTGGTGGGGTCTCGTTCCTGGTTGAGACCCCCGACAGTGGCTCAAGGGGATTCCGGTGTGTGTGTGATCACCACCTGCTTTTTCAAAAAGCAGAAAAAGTTGGGTGGGATTTGATCGGCTACGTGGGGGAGTTTGTGGGGTCTCCGCTCTGAGATACGATATATCGTACACAGAGGTGAAAAATAGGTAATCCTATTCTGCTTCAGGCTTGGCTAGAGGAGTCTTGGGACAAGTGAGGGGTATAGGTGGGGGGCGACTACTGGGTCTTAGCCGTCCGGGGACTGGGTTAACTAGGGCAGGACCTGGCTAGGAAAAAGGGGTTGGTTTTGGCGGAGGTTAAGATATAGTTTAACCTGGGTTTTGGAGGGTGGATTGAGAGGGTGATTTTATGTAGGGAATGGGTTTTTCTCTCACAAAATGGGACTCTCTCTCTCTCTCTAGGGATTGCGAGTAGTGGAAGGGAATGTGAATTGTGGATTTATGTGTTTGATGATTGTGAATTGGGAATGTGTTAGAAATATTTTGGACCCCCTCTATTTATAGTAAAAGAGAGGTAGGGGAGTGACCAGGGGGTAATGAGATGAATTGTGTAATAGGGTGCTTGGTTAGACCCCCCATTTAATTCCTAGCCTTTGATCTGAAAGATATGGACAACAGAAATCCATGGTACTTTGACATAAAGAACTACCTCGAATATGGTTCATTCCCAGGATACGCCACTAGAAATGAACAGAAAATACTTAAAAGGATAGCAACCAAATACTGCCTCTGAAGAGGAATAATTTTTTGAGCATCCTTCAATGGAGAACTACTCAGATGCCTGGACGATGAAGAAGCATATACCATCGTAGAAGAAGCTCACTCCGGAGTATGCGGAGGACATGTCAATGCTCAGATGCTGGCTAAGAAGGTGCTAAGAATGGGCTACTACTAGCCCACACTCGAAGGAGACTGCAACAAATACGTTCGGCGTTGTATTCAATGTCAAACCCATGCCAACAAAATACATGCACCAGCATTTTTCTTATACCCTATGACTTTACCATGACCCTTTTCTATGTGGGCACTAGAAGTAATAGGACCATTCCGGGACACTATATAAAACACCACCCAAAAAGCTTTTATCCTCACTGCTACAGAATACTTTACCAAATGGGGTGAAGCCGAATCCTATATACTAATCAAAAGCTCCACCCTGGCCCGCTTTGTTGTCACTCATATCCTTGCACGGTTCGGTACCCCCAAGATGATCATAACAGATAATGGCCCCCAATTCATCTCCCAAGAATTTCGAGACTTGTGCAATAAATATCACATAGAGCTTCATCATTCCACACCATATTACCCCTAGGGAAATGGACAGGCAGAGGCTACCAATAAAACCTTGCTCAAGATCATAAAAAAGACAGTAGAAACCCACGAAGCTACTGACTGGCCTGATAAATTGGTAGACACCCTCTGGGCGTACCGAACCTCCATCAGAATACCCACTGCCCAAACTCCATACTCACTTACATTTCGGGTAGAAGCAGTAGTGCCCTATGAAATTCTCATTCCATCCTTAAGAATAGTATTAGAAGAAGACCTATAAATTGAAGAAAGAAGGGAGGTACTTTTACTACGCCTCGAACTATTAGACGAGAAAAGATTAAGAGCGGCAGACCACACCTAGGTCTACCAAAGAAGGGTGGCAAGGGGTTTTGAAAAGAAGGTAATAGAAAGAAAGTTCAAAATTGGGGAGTTAGTATTCAAGTATGTCATGCCATCAAGGCAGCCCCACCCAAGAGGAAAGCTGCAACCCACATGGGAAGGACCCTATGTGATCACCCATGCCTACTCCGGGAATGTCTACCGCTTAGTAGACATCGAGGGAGTCGAGGTTTCAAGTTCGTGGAATGCACTTTACTTGAAGAAATTCCATGCGTAAAAATTTCAATACTTGAGAAATATTATTCTTCCTTCCTGCAATTTCCAGCGTTTAGCACTTGATGATAGAAATATAAGACTCCCAAAGATAAACTTGTAGTTATTTAAACTCATATTCGCCAATCATGCCACTTCCTTCACACACGTATGACTTAAGAATTGGTCCCTTATTTCCGCCACTACTCGTATTAATCCAAGGTCATAATGAGGAGTTGCCTAGACCTAGCATATGTCCTAAAACTGGCTTTGGCACTATACAAACACTTCTAGAGAGGAAGCATGAAAAGAATCGGGGTGAAAAACATAATAGCCCCCCCTCAAATAAAAAAAATCAGGCAATGAGAGGCCAACAAAAAAAAATAACACCCAAGTGAATGGGTTAAACTCTCTACTTTAGCATGCTTCCACGCCTTTACACAAAATATATGCTAAACAACGGCTATACTAGTATAGATCTGAACAAGCGGATTGTACTTTTCACCCAAAATAAATAAGTGGTAAAAAGATGAAAGCCAAAGGGACCTAGAAAGTAGGACATATGCTAGACTGGGACAATTCTAAATATTACCCAAAAAGAAGATATTACTCTTGCCCCCTTTCCGCTCACCTTTTATTTTTTTGCAATAGGGTTTTGAAATTGAACTATGTCTGCTAGGAAAGGCAAAATTTTGACCGAAAGTGGACCTTTTCTATGATTACAACTGCACACACCTACATGAGTTTATTTAAAAACTGCCATGTCCAAAGGAAGCTTATTTGACTTGATTCTTGGTACATTCATGTATTTTCAGCATGCTTAGAATAATATAAACAAGCATTTGAGAACGAGGAACCTAAGAAATTGACACCCAAAGCTTATACCTTTCAAATACAATCCTGGTTTGGACATGAGTTACCACAAGGGTTCCTCTATAGAGACTTAATGGTATTTCCTGCTTAGGAAGATTGAAAACATTGCTCTCTCGCATGAAAAGAATGATTAAAAAATTAAAATGCTCCCTTATGTCACTTACACTTACGCATGAGCTTGCATTTTCCTTATCTAAAACAATTAGGCATTCAACTTCCTTAAAACATTATAGTTAGCTCCCCATATCAAGCTAAAATTACCCCTATTGCACTTATTTCTTACCCTTTCGCACAAGCTTGAGATGTATTCGTCCCACTCTCACACATACTTAAGACTTTTCTTCACTCTCGCACTTGGAATCCCTCCCTTGCGTACTAAAGCATGGTTTTCCACACTATACTTTCTCGTATTAGCTTTTCATTTACCTTGAGATGCATTGCAGCCCTTGATGATTCAAGCAAGAAGGGTTCGAAAGTTAGTGCAGGGGTGCAATCTGGATTGATTTAACACTTGGTCCATGAAAATGATATTTTTATAGGTCTTTAAGGTTAAAACACTCATGAGGACTTTCAGCAGCAACAGACAGAAGTAGCGAAACAGAAAATTGCCCCAGGCAGGGGGCGGCTACTGTACACAAGCCGCCTGATGCTGGACGGCTATTTACAACATGCCGCCCCTACCCCCCTTTCTTTTCTAGGTAAAACCCCCAGGCAAGGGGCGGCTAACCTAAACAAGCCGCCCCACCCCGGGCAGCTAAACGCAAGTAACCGCCCCATACCTGCTGCCCAATCTACTTGTCAATCCAGCTTTAAATCAACTCTTCAAATCTCCAAATACCTGCTAAAAGCATTTTCTTCCTGAAAACTGCATACACACATTTTATACACATATCCATACATAAAACCAGTATAAAAACAAACCAAACAGCAACAAAAGCTAAAATCATATATCAAACCATGCATCCATTCATCCATTCATCCACCCATAAGACCCTATGAAACCATTCCGCACATACAACCATATTTAAACCGATAAAAACCCTTTTCAAAACCAAAGAAAACACCATCCATGTCTGTCCACACACCAAAAGAGGAGTAAAGATTGTTCATAAAGAGGAAAGCTAGAACTAAAAGTTTTTAAACAAGTAAACCAAGTGGTAGGCCCGCCAAAAGCTCCAAATCTCAAAGTCTTGAGCTATGCACCATCTAAATGATCACCTGAGCCAAAAGAAAAGAACAAAAGCATGAACTCATTGCACATACACAATCCTTCTATCAAAACCAAGGCGACAAGAGCTATACCTTGGGGTGTCATCATCCCCGGGAGGCTGAGTCGAAGGAGGAACGTCCTGACCCGAAGGAGGTGGTGGCTGAGGAGAAGACTGAGCCTCTAGAGCTTCAGGAGTGGCAGGATTCTCTCGAACTGAGGATGCAGCTCTCTCGTATATCCCGAAGGATGAGAAGCACGGCTGAAGGTAGCCCCGGTAGCTAAGGAAGCCAAAAGAGAATGCTCAGGCTCGAGAGGAGGAGATCGAGGTCCGTCTCGGTCATGGCCCCTCCACCAACCAACTTCCCCCTCATGGTGGCTTCCCAAAGGAGGACATGTTGAATATCCCTGTCCCTCCGCTCCAACCTCTGACGAAGGCGCACCTCCACCCCTCTCGAACTGTCCTTGACCGCCCTCAATCTCTCCTCAAGCTCCCGCGATCTCACCTCGGCGGCTCTGAGCCTATCCTCGCTTGATCGGAGCGCATCCCGATCCCTATCCCTAGTAGCCTGAAGGGAGCGAAGCAGATCTCCCATCAAACCCCTGGGAACGCCCACCAACGCCTCCAACTCCGACACCCTCATCTGGAGGGAGTCTCTCTAGATGCCATCATGGACCTCAGCCGGCCCATTTCCTCCTCGGCACGTGCGGCCCTGCCTCTCGCCTAGCCAAGTTCCATCCTCGTGGCCGCCAACTCACTTCGGGTCACGTCCAACTCCCTCATCAACTCGAGCTCTCGCTCGAAAGTCACAGATGGAGGAGGAGTAGAAGAAGAAGAGGCACCAACGGCCCTAGATCTCGACAGAGCATCCACCTGAGCCTCGAGGACCCAAACCTGGTCCTGCAACCGACGCCTCTGAGCCCTCAAATGCTCTACCTGCCTGCCTCACACTCGGAGGTGCTCATTGGTCATCTGAAGCTTCTTCTCTAGTTCATTCAACTCGACCTACAAAAGCAACATCACTAAGAAAATACTCAAGGAGAAGAAAAGAAAAGAAGAGGGGAAAGACTTACATAGGCGTCTGAGATCTCCTCCTCCATAGTTCCAAGGATGCTGGCATATTCTTGGCGGTACCAAGCCATATACTTCTCACTGCTGGTCACCTCGGGACGACGCTCCACTAAGGCACCCCTACTCACTCATCCTGCCACACACATCGCATAATTCCTCGGGAGGTTCGTGTCCCGAGGAATTCCAGCCACAGGGATCGAGGGACGCCTCGGCAAGGGATCAGGCACCGACTGGTGGTACTCGAGCTGGCGAATGACTCTGCTGATCGCATGGACCACGACCTAATTAAAGTAGATGAGCCAGACGTCCCGCGACAGCTCCTCGGGGACCTCCTCCTCCGTATAAGGCCTCCAAGTCATCTACAAGGCACCGAAAGAATAGGAAGGGCGCTTAGTCATCAAATACAAGCTCAAAAAACTCGAAGAAAAGTATATACCTCTACCTTTGTCATGACACGGAAGGCCTCCTGAAACTGAGCGAGGCGGTGTAAGCGCAAAGATCCCCGGGATGCTCACCTCATGGCCCAAGGGAGAGCACGATTAAAAGGCGCAGGAGTCGGGCGGTCGATCGAGAAGTGCTCGTACCCGAAGACCTGCAGAACAAGATAGAAATTATCAAAATTAAGTGAGTTAAACCAACAAGAAAACACCCCGTACTCGCTAAACACATACCTAGAGAAAGGGAGCAAAACCGCCGAGGTTCTTACCCCCAGCCCGCTTCACCTTCTTCGAGAGCTCCGCAAAGAGGAGGGCAAGCATCGCGGCTCCCCAAGCATAACACCCCATGCCCTCCAAGTCCCGCATCAACAACAGCGAGTGAGAGAAGACCTTGTCGAAGGTTGTCGAGAAGAGAACCCGGCCAAAGAAGTAGAGGAAGAACGCTCTGAGCTCCCTCCGTGCCCTCTGTGGGCACACGGCCGCCTCTCTCACCTCGATCATCGCCCGTCTCCTCTCGAAGCTAGCTACAGCTTCACCCTTCTGGCGCTCCGTGAAAGAACCGAGGCCGTATTGCCCTGATAGCCGCCCCAACGGGATCCAGTTCAGCGTTTTCTCCCGCTCCATGAACTCCCACTCCCCGATCAACTCCTGCAAGAACGCCTTGTAATCAGCGAGGGTCGCCACGATCACCGGCTCCCCTAAAACTGGAAGGCCGGTATTCCGATGGACATCCTCGAGAGTTGGCATGATGGCACTGGTGGGGAGAATGAAAGTACAACTCTCCGGATCCCACCTCTTTGCCAAAGCCTCCACATAGGGACGGTGAACGTGGAACAGCTCGATTAGAAAGAAGGAACGGAAGCCCCCCCCCCATCCACCAACCTCCTCTCCTCCTGGCCCAAGGCAGCGTACCACCTCTTCGTCCCATGCCACAGAGCCCGAATACAGTTCGGCCTCTACAAACAAATGAAAGGACAATGGGTTAATTTAAAAACCGACAGAGAGGTAAGAATTCGAGTCTACAAATTCATTTTAGAAACCATGCTTAGCAAGATAAACTTCCGTTTGCTAAATCAAAACAAAATCATGAAAATGAGAGACTTCACATAAGGGTTCATCCTTCCATTATCTGCAAAACACTCTTCATGTGATCACCTACTCTAACCTATTATCCCCACCGTGGTCATTACTTGCATATTTTCTTCCAGTACCATCTATCATGCTTATATGCATTCCACGAACTCACCCAAGCATGTATATACTCCCTCTTACTCCGCCATGATCAAATACATATGAAAATGTTCTTCCAAGGATTTATATGCATATAAAACCAGCATGCCAGCCATACCACTTCTCTTTCCTTATGCATGTATAACAAACATGGATGCACGTATAAAATTGTCCCCTTTATGCGATCCAAACCCATATTCGCATGCTTATTATCCCACCATGATTAAATTATACATACAAGCATGCATATTAGAAATACTTATATATAAATATCACACGTGAATCACCTATTCATGCTACAAAAGACATGTATATATAAATAAAAGATAGAGCAAAAGGGTTAAGGAAATACCATGGCCCGTGTGGACCCAGGAGCGTCCGCCTCGGCCTCGTCAGGATCGTCCATCCCGTCGTCATCCCCCTCCTCCTCCTCAATCACAGCCTCCTCAGCCTCAACATCAGCACCGGCCTTCGCAGCCCCTGTGTCTGCACACTCGGCCTCCTCGGCCCTGACCCCAATACCCCCGGTCCCCTCCGTACCCACCGCACCGGAGGCCAACTCCGCAAAGGCCCCCATAGCCCTTCTTTCCTCCTCCTCAGCCCTGGCCTCTGTGGCCTCCATGTTCAGCATCCCGACAATGGCATCCAACGATGCCCTCACATCCTCACTAACCCCCTCGGCCTCGACGGCTCCTTCGGCCGCGCCCTCGGCCGGTCCACCGACCTCCAAAACCACCTCTTCGACCACCATTGGTCGATCCCATGCCTCCTCTTGCGTGTATACCCTATCAAACTTCCCCCTACCTTCGGAACAGCCCCCAAAGGCATGCCCCCGACCTCACCCGCGCCGGTGCCCACCGATGGCACCTCCGCCGCACCCATAGCCTCCCCCACAGCCTCTACCTCCGACCTATCACTCTTCGATGATGAAGACCTCGAGCTACACTCTCCACGAGCCACCCGAGGTCGTTTCCCTCTCGAAGCAATCGCCTTCGACCTTGTCATCTTCCTCGATTTGAAAAGAAAAAGGAGAACCCAAACCTAGGGTTTTGAAATCAAGAGGGAGAGAAAGATCTAGGTCAAATCGTGGAAGAGAAGGCAAAGAAATCAAGGTTTTTTTGTTAGAAACCGAAGAGAAGGAGAAGAGAGGGAAGAGAAAACTATTTTGAAAAGTGGAGAGAGTGAGGGTCTCTTTCGGTTATAAGGGACCCAGTTATGGGGTGGCTACCCACGAGTAGCCGCCCCCTCTCGGGCGGCTAGTTTCAACTAGTCGCCCCTTCCAGTTTTTTAGCTTTCACTTAAGACCCCCTTCCAACTTCTTTTCAAGTCCTAAATTCAAGTTTTCTAAAAACAAACAGCCATGTATTGGTTTATTTTTCAAGTACTACTTGATCAAACACGACTTTCCTGAAGTTTTACCTCACTTCCAGTACCATTCAGTTCTGGTTCTTTTCCAGAGTTTTATTCTTCGGATGATCCAATCCACCAACTCAAATCTTTACTCGCTTTCTGTTGGCGATATCCCCTCCTTGCTGAGTTTTCCCAAGCACGGGAACGGTAGGCACGAGGAAACTGACGCTGGGCTGCTCCGTGCACGATAGCTAAAAACCCCTACCACGGGTTGGATCACTCACCATTTACTTTTTTCGCCTTCCACGTGGATTATCCTTTCGGTTGAAAACTCTAGTCAAGACCTAGCCTCTGACAGTCTAAATCAACTCCCTGAATAGTATTGGTCGCGTTGTCTTAAACTTCTTGAAGGTCGGGCCGGCCAAAATAGGGGTCTCTTTCCTTATCATCGGTCGAAGTCTTTCCTGCTTTGCGCAAAGACTCCATCCGATGAGGGACAATTGTAGATACCCCAATTTTGACCGTCCAGAAAGACGAAAATACTTCAAGTAACACCAAGAAATGACCCATATTTGGACATCAAATAAAAAACAATTCTTGAAAAACTCTGAACCAGAAAACCCCAACACTTAGAAAAACTTAGGGCCCTAGAAAGGGGTGGCTAACCCTAACTAGCCGCCACATCCCAGGCGGCCAGTTTCAACTAGCCGCACCCTGATCGACCTCAAACCACTTCCTTGGATGGGACATAAAACAACATTAAATGTTGATCGTTGTAGCGGGTTGTGACCTTTAGCCGCCCCATCTTGGCCGGTTCAACCCAAGTAACCGACCCAAGCCACCGCTTGTCAAAGATGAGATATTTAGCAGGTCATGATGGGGGCGACTAACCCTAACTAGCCACCCCATCCTGGGCGGCTAGTTTCAACTTAGCAACCCCTCACCTGGTCTCTGACAGAAGAAGCAGAGAATTAATGAGGGGTCTAATCAAACACACTATTAACCAAGTCATTCTATTACCCACTGGACATTCCCCTGTCTCTTTTTTACTATAAATAGAGGGGGTCCCAAGCCTTTCCAACATCATCTTCAATTCATAACCATCAACACATAAATCCACAATTCACATTCCCTTCCACTACTTGAAATCCCTAGAGAGAGAGAAAGTCCCATTTTGTGGGAGAAAAACTCATTCCCTACACAAAATCACCCTCTCAATCCATCCTCCAAAACCCAGGTTAAACTAGGTTTAACCTCTGTCAAAACCAAACCCTTTTCCTACCCAGGTCCTGCCCAGGTTAACCGAGGTCCCGGACAGCTAACCCTAAATAGCCCCCTACCTGACTGCTCAAACCCAGTAGCCGCCCCCCACCTACACCCCATTTGTCCCAAGACTCCTCTAGCCAAGCCTGAAGCAGAATAGGATTACCCGTTTTTCAACTCTGTGTATGATATATCCGTGTCTCAGAGCGGAGACCCCACAAACTCCCCCACGTAGGCGACCAAATCTGACCCAACTTTTTTTGCTTTTTGAGAAAGTAGGTGGCGATCACAAATAAACCCCGTCTTTTCTGAGAAGCAGTCGGACGGCTCAGAAACGACTCTCCAGGCGGTGATCTGATTAGTCGCGAGACGGACCAGGACCAAGTTCATAGAACCCCCCAGTTTTACATACCGACACCGGCAAGAGTAATTACGGGAAACATCTCCATGTAAAAAAGCCCACTAACACTTAGTGGAAAAATGGTTACAATGCAGCCAATGAAACTACGTGAGACTTGATCCCTCCAGGGTACATAGGCAGCCTATAAAGAGTCCGCGAGCCCGCACTCTTAAGGCATCATAGTCATTTTGTGATAGCTAGGCACAGTCTTTGTTATTACCACCCAAAACTCATTTTTTGAATCTAATCCTACCACCTAAATTCCTTCGAAGTTCCAATTCCCAAATTACAAATTCATCTGTAGAGAAAAAATATCCTCCTCAATGATGCAGCATGGGGTCACGCTCTTCTGTGGATCCGATAAAAGATATAAGATCTGCAGGCTCCAACGACGATGTTGATTCTTCATGAAGAATGTCAGGACGATGGACTTCAACGTGTCTGTTGATTCCTAAGAATACCAGAACGATAGACTTCTATGAATATGCTATTCTACCAAGAGCAACAAAGACAATAGGAGAATTTTAATGAAGAGAATAATCTCAAATTTTCAAAAATCAAATCTTATTTAATTATATGATTATAAGCCTATTTATATAGTAGAGAATCCTTAACAAACTAGGATCTCAACAAATCTATCTAAATCTCTCAAATCACATATTTATTTGACCAAATCCTAACTAAACAAATTTGAATTTAAATTCAAATGTTAAATTCAAATCCTATCTAAAAATTAGAAAATCATATCTGAATATATCTAAATATTTACTAATCCTAATTATCTAGAAAAGATATGATATATCTAACAAATAAAACTAAAATACTAAAAAGTACAAATTATTCATAATCCTCCATATGGTGGTTCTCAACATTGATCGAATGGTTCATGATCTTGATGCATCAATAGATAACTACAGCGGTGAAATAAGATTTTTTTCTGTTTGTTTGTTTTTTCAGTTATTCTAATTGAAAAACATAATTATATAATTTTTTTGTTTGATATGCTATGGATAAAATGCATGTGGATAAGAGGTGAATAGGATTGGAATAATGACTTGTGATTTTATAAATGACAAGTCCTTTTTATGCAATTCTATGTTTACATATTCACACCTACGAGCATCTCCAATAAATATTTTAGCTAACCAAGATGTTAAAGTGCTTTGTCAGCACTTTATACCTCAACTACACCATCATTTACTACATCCCTATTTAGTGGGTTGTTGTTGTTCTAATGGACTAGTTAAATAAAGTAGCCAAAATAAGAGTGGGCCCCACCTCCCCACCCACTCAACCTCCTAAATGTATTTTTTTTAATTCTTTAATGAGAATAATGAGGTGGGGCCCACATTTGACTAGTTAAAACACTAGCCACAGTTAGCTTAAAAGATAACATCTGACAGATGGGGCCCACATTTTACTTCATTTTAGCACCTCCATTAGAGCAATATTTTTACATGTTATGTAACAAGTTGGCACTAATATGTTAGTTAACTTATCCATTGGAGATACTCTAAGAATCAATTATTCAATAACAAATCTTGTCCATCCATACAATATGCTTGTTTCCACACTATGTTCCCCATCTATAATACAAAATATAATAATCTTGATCTTCGCATTAAATTTGTATTGTTATTAAATGAAAATTTTCTAAAAAAGTAATTTGGGCGAAAAAGAGGTCCACCATTGCCAACATATATAGAAACATGTCACAAACTTGAATATTTTGAATGAGTGACGAGATATGATGGGCAGGGAAGAACGACACAGAGTATGAAAGCCTATAAAGGGTTCGATTTACTTTAAATATGATACATGTGTTTCAATTGGATGTTAATTGAGTGCAACAATGACGATGGTTGAAGCAATGATTTCAAAATTTGACTGTGTTGCAATGAGTTCAAAATTTGATCTGTATTGCAGGCAGAGATGAAGATGGCATGTAGAAGACGAAGGGCAGTGGAAAAATCAGAAGTGATGGGGGACCCACATATTCGCCTCAATTGAGTAGAATAACCCAATTTTTGTGATAACTAGATTAGATTATCAATATCACCTTATACTAGTTTATTATGATGATATCTAGAATACCAATACCACCTTATATTAGTTTATTCTGACATATCATTTCCTATTTATTCAAATTTTCTAAACAACCGTTTCAGCCCTATTCCACCTTATATCCACTTATTCCAACCTAATTCCCCCATCAAAATAGGGGCTTATAGAACAAAGAATGAAAGAATCAAGCCTTGTGATGGAGTTGTTTTTCACTGTCGAAGGATCCACATTTATAAGAGATGTGAAGGATATGGACATCACCAAAAAAATTTACTAGAGTCTCACACTATAACAAATTTATGGAGGTTCAACATAACTATCTAGGTATGACATAACTATTTTAACCATTTTAGTTTATTTATTTATTTATATGACGTAATACATGTTGTATGACAATTGATATTGCTTTTGTTCGTTTAATAAGACCTTCTAGAAGACCTAACAAACCAGATGTGCATATGGACAAGCACAACAGCTCAAGGCTAAGAAATCTCAACACAATATCCACATATGAACAGGGGTACAGGCATGGTAGAGCAACAACCCGTAGAGATGACATGTTCTCATAATGTAGGTTCGTTTTTTTCTCTCATTTTGTTAATTTATCATAACAATTTTTTATTAATGAATTTCACATTCTGCATTTAATTTTTTAACATTGTTACACTCGGTCTTTTATACAATCTCAATTGTAATCTTATATATCTAATTAGCCCCCTCCACTCACTATGCCTATGTATATACTTTCTTAAAAATTTTCACATGTTCTATTAATGATAGCATTCAATTTATTGAAATATATACTTCACTTTTTATATAAAAATATACACCTCATTAGATATTATATATGATTTTAAAAAACATGTGCGAACCGTGTTTGAGACTAGAAATGGGACTAAGTGTAACATTTTCTTTTATTTTTGTAATTCTTTTATTTTTGTAAGGTGACATAACTCCATGTCAAGGTAGGGCCAGAGGAAGAGCTTTTATGAGTTTGAAAGATATGTTTATTGCAATGCGCCAAGTGGAAAAACACTAGGATAGATTTGTGTGTTTGGAATGTATTAATTATTGTATCTATGAGCACGAGAGTGGGGTCCATGGATATGAATTTTTGTTTTGTATTTGCAGTACAACGTGTGATCCATTGATATTAAAATATAGTGTTGCTACACTCAGTTTCCTTTACCAGCTATTTTGCAGTCCCCACGTCGGATTGCCCAGCTGGAATTTTTTTTTAAGCCATGTCAGCCCAAACAAAAGCACCCACCAAAAAATTCCCCCCAAAAGTTGTCGCTCTTTTTTTTTGTTTTACCCTGTTTTGATAACTTTTCAGTGCTTTGTTTTTTTTTATTTTCATTTACTACTTCTGTTCCTCTCTCTCTCTCTCTCTCTCTCTCTCTCTCTCTCATCAGCGACAACCATCACAGACCAACCATAGCAGCTCCACGATTGGGTAGTAAATATTCCTCGTTTGCAGTGAGGGGACAAAAGTTTGTATATGCATAGTTTTCATGAGATTCCCCTTTTTTCGTGTTCATCTGTTTTTTTAAATGTTTTTTCGTCGAAGGTAGTTGCAAAGTTGATGATAATAAATTCCCCTGTTTCCCACTGCGTATCGATGGACAACTATTTGTTTTTGTTTTGGAGTCGTGTATACTGATACTAATAATGTATATACTTACTTAAATCTCTCAGGTAAATCGGTTGACCAAACGGAGATGAATGATTTGGAACATATTGGAGAGAGTGTTGAAGCTGAACCCCAAGCTGCAGTAAATCGCGATGAAGAAGCTGAAGACATTAGACATTACGAAGCGAATGAAGAGTTGATTATTGGGATGGAGTTTAATAGTATCGATGAAGCATTTTCTCAGTACAAAGCATTTGCTTTTCGCTGTGGTTTTGGTATAATGAGGAGCGGAAGAAGATTCACTCCCGATGGTGACTTGAAAGCAGTTATTTTTGCATGTTCGAAGGAGGAAAAACTGAGAAAGAAGAAGGATGAAAGTAGCACAATGACGAGCGTCTCTCAAACCCGGTAAAAACCGACTTGCAAAACCAATTGCAAAGCCAGTATGCAAATAAGAACGTTCGGTGATGGAAAATGGGTATTAGATCTCCTTGTTCTTGAACACAATCATGAGGTGGACCCAAGACTTTCACGATTTCACAGATGTCATCGCGCATTGACCGCACACGCCATGAATCAGCTAGCTATTAATGATGCTGCCGGACTTCCTCCGTGCAAGACATTTGATGCTCTAGCATACGAAGGAGGAGGCTATGACAATCTTTCAAACACTGAAAAAGATTGTCGAAATTATCTTGAAAGAGTGAGACGCCTGCAACTTGGGGAGGGAGATGCTGAAGCTCTACTGCAGTATTTCAGCAAGCAACAGGAGTTGAATGCAAGTTTCTTTCATAGGATCGATTTGGACGAAGAGGGGAAGCTGAAAAATGTCTTTTGGGCAGATGCACGTTGTCGTGCCGCATATCAGTATTTCGGAGATGTTGTGTCATTTGACACAACATATCTAACAAATAGATACGCAATGCCATTCGCACCCTTCGTAGGAGTGAACCATCATGGGCAGTCAATTTTGCTTGGTTGTGGATTGCTCGCTAATGAGACGATCGAAACCTATGTATGGCTATTCAAATCGTGGTTAGCTTGCATGGGTAACCTTCCACCAGCCGCAATAATAACAGACCAGTGCAAATCGATTGGAGGTGCCATCAAAGAAGTGTTCCCCATGACTAAGCATCGCCTTTGTCTCTGGCACATACTGAAAAAAGTTCCAGAAAAGCTCTGTAAGGTGATGTTTTATTTTCTGTAATTGAAAATTTCTTTCGAGTATTTAACATTTTTACATGAGCACATGCTTATGTTTAGTAAGCATATACCTCGATAGGTTCCTATTTGTAAGTAGATCAGATCACATACTTTGCTAATGTTGTACATGCATATTTATAGTTGTATCTTCCATGCAGGTTGAACGATACAAAGAATTAAAGGATTCTCTTAGCAGCCTCGTCTATGATTGTCTTACCATTGATGAATTTGAAATTGGATGGCAGAATATGATTGAGGATCATCATATGGAGGACAACGCATGGCTGAATTCTTTGTACCAGGATCGTGAAAGGTGGGTGCCAGTATTTGTGAGGGACACGTTTTGGGCTGGCATGTCCACTACCCAGCGCAGTGAAAGCATGAATGCTTACTTTGATGATTATCTAACATCGAAGACAACACTGAAACAATTCGTCCATCAATACGAGAATGCGCTCAGGAACAAACACGAGAAAGAGTCCCTTAAAGACTTCCATTCCTTTCATTCTACGCCACAACTTATTTCTCCACTGAAGATGGAAGAGCAGTTAGCCAATGCATATACCATTAACATGTTCAGAAAATTTCAGGATGAGTTGCGGCAACTAATCCAGCTCAACCACACATGGATTGGAGATAAAAACGACTGCAAAACCTACGAAGTGATTGAGATAGTGAAAACAAACCACGGCGAGAATAAGCGATTGAGATTTGATGTTTTGTACAAAGGAGCAACCGAAGAGGTGAGTTGCATCTGTAAATCCTTTGAATTTCGTGGGATTTTGTGTCGTCATGCTCTATGCATTCTTCGTTCTGAATTTGTGACTGAAATGCCTGAGAAATACATAGTGAATCGGTGGAGAAAGGATTTCAAACGCATTCATTCATTGGCGATAACTGAAAATCCAAGGTCCATAGTCAACTTACCGATGAAGTATGACAACCTTTATAACTTGGGTTTGCGTACTGTCCAAGAGATTGTGGAGATGGTGAGTTTATTTTCTAATGCCTCTATATTTGTTGCGACTCTATTTGAGGAACTGAAGGCGAAAATAGCAAACCACATCTCAACACTCATTGATGCAAGCCTCCCTTACCAGCCTAACTCAACAGCCCAGTCAACTAACCGTGCAAGCAATATTATCAACAATGAAAAGGTGCTTGATCCAATAGTAGCACAAGTGAAGGGTCGTCCGAAGAGCAAAAGAAAGGTCTCACGATGCGAAATTGCTGTCAACAAAATAAAAAACGTGAGTACCATTTAATACTAACTGCATTATATACGGCATGTGCAGACATAGTGAAGCATATACTTATTTGCATAGTGTATATACACATTTTTCGATTTTGAGGCAATAACATATCCGTTTTATTTTACATTCAGAAAACACGAAAGACGAAGAAACAGCATGAGAGCTCTACCCCATCCTCCACACCACCATCACAACCACGAAGTTCTCAAATTAGAGAGCAGTCACACCAGCTAGACCAGCTAGACGAGGAGTTTGAGACGTGGATGGCATCTCAATTGTAACATTGAACATGTTGGGATCTTTATAAGGAGTTAATCTTTGGTTTCTAATAGATGGATGAGTTCTGAAATGTAACATACAACATCTTGGTTATTTATAAGAAGTTAACATTTTGTTTTAATGGATGACATCTGAAATGCAACATTCAACATCTTGGTTATTTATAAGAAGTATAAAATTTTGTTTCTAAATTGATTAGTACAAGATCTAATCATGTTACTTATCGATTCCATACTCACTTAGTATGCACATGCATAACTATATTAAGCATATACCTGTCTGTCGAGGCACCCAACACAATCTAAAGTCACATTACACAATAACCAAACAAACTAATTAATAAGGAACAATAATCACACCAAAATGCATATTTTAAAGCAACACATTTGAACCATCATAGTTTAAACCAATGTACCCAACCACATTCGAAACATTATGTGAAGTGAAATATTCTCTATAGAAAGCTGACGAAGGAGATTTGTTATGTTCCACCACAGGCATCCCGCGCGTCGTTAGACCAAAAATTACTGCCACATCTGATGCGGTAAACCACAATTCCCTCCCTTTCACAACGAACCTCTCCCTTTCCGGGTTCCAGAATGACAAAATGCTCTCCAACAGACACTTCTCAGTTCTAAAGGGAGGGATATCAAGAAAAACCCCAAATGGGGTATCCTTGATAATCTGGACATGGAGGGGCCTTTCACTTAGGTTGTTAGCCTTCATGAAGTCCACTATGCGGGTGGTTGTGCACCTCGTGTTAATGGGCTTCGACATATATTTCACTTTCTTCAACGTTGCCTACAACCACAAAATATGTGACTATTAGATGATAAACAAGAACATCGATGAATTTGAGATGTTCAGGTATATACCTTCACAGTCATGCCGGAATCCATGGTGATCTATGAAGAAATGTTTGGGTGAAACAGAGGTTGAAAATGGTGATCTTTCAGAGGGTTGTTGCCCACGAAAAAAACTTTCAAATGGTGTGTATTCAAGAAAAATTACAGGGAAGGATAGAAGAAGCTAATCAAACTGTTCATATTCTATGCAAAATTACATATTTGCCCTCTGTTTCAACATAAGGAGGGCACATGCGTCGTTACAAATGGCATCTGAAAAGACATTTAAGAAAACGACCAAACTACCCCTGGAGCCATCATTTTTTGGCTGCATTGAAACTGACGTACATGCAGGCATGGGAACTCGAACTGCAGTTGTCAAATCAATCTTAAAAATCGTGCATACATTAAATTAAAAAAATAAGGCAAAGAAGTAACCAGTTGTTGTCAAATCACACTCTAAAAAGTGCTTTTTCACTCAGTTTTTTATTCTCTGCCTAAAACATAGTCTATACACGTTAGAAATTATGGAAAGCATATACCTCATTAGATGTTGTATATACCCGAATTAAACCCTTTTTATACTTATTAAAAATGGGTTCATTCAACTCGAAATAGACTGAAATGCACTTTTTATCAAAGCATATACCTCATTAGACGATGTTTCCTAATTTTAAAAAAATGAAAACATGTGAAGTATTAATGTGCTTTGATTTATGAACATATATCTCCAACAAAAATACACGATGACATTAAAGACAATTCAAGAGTAGAAATGGAATTAAGGTACAAAATTAAGTTGTGAAATTAATCTAAATCTTTGAAGAATTTGTAAAACAGGAATTTAGTACTGATAGCTTACTACTTAGACTTGTATATACTAACATTAAAGTGGTATATACTATTTTAAATCATGTAGATGCATAACTATTCGACCAAAAACTCACGAAAATATAAAATATGTTTCCGAAAGGGCATAACATAGAAGAGTAGAATTTGATTTAAGATACAAAGCAAAACAAACAGATATAACATTAAAAGTATTGAAGTAACATTGAAAATTGTTCGAAAGAGTAAAAAAAAATTAAACAAAAAAAATCACCCAGCCTCCATCGCTATGTGGTCTCCTCCAGAGCAACAACTGGTGAAAGTTAACTGGATAAATAATTTTTTTGTTCTATGGAAGAGATAAGAGAAAATGTGTACTGGGAGAGAGTGAATGGAAGGGAGAATAAACGATAAGGCGGAGAGGGAGAACAGAGCCGGTGAGTAAAAAAGGGAGATGAGAATGGGTGAGGTGGAGAGGGAGAACAGAGCCGGTGAGAAGGAAAGGGATCTCCGAGCCAGTGAGGCGGAGAGGGAGATCAGAGCTGGTGAGGAGGAAAGGGAGATCAGAACCAGTGAGGAGAGGGAGATGAGAGACGGTGAGGCGGAGAGGGAGATGAGAGACGGTGAGGCGGAAACTTGATAGGGTGAGGTGGAGATTTGATGGGTGAGGCGGAGAGGGCGATCAGAGACGGTGATGCGGAGAGGGGGAGAGAGAGAGAGTGTCTTTTTTTGTGGGGGACGAAAGGGTTGTGTAAAACCCAACGAGAGGGTTTTGTCACATCTTAGATAACTCTCCTCGATATCCACCCAACACCTGCAAAAATTGTTGGTCAAGGTACATACTAAGATATCATAGTACATGCGCTCTCGAAAGTTGTATGTACGTACGTATTATTGGGATCCGTGCTGCAAAACTGTGTCAGGATCATGTCATGTCATCGTCAGAAACGTCTATTCAACGATTTAATGCGAACTCAGACGACTTTTAACAGCGATTCAAATTTCAAAATTTAAGCTATAGTCGGTCCCGCCTAATAAAAATGAGACGAAGGAGCCACGTCATCAGTGTTGTCCACTTCGGATCCTACGTGGGGTCTGAATTTTTGACTGTGAACTGGTCGTAGTGTATCATTTTCCTAAAATATATGAACAAACAATGGTATAATAAAATACTAGTTGAGTGTACGCATTAAAATATATGAACAAACAATGGTATAATAAAATACTAGTTGAGTGTATACGCAATTGCATGTGTTGTTTATTATATTTTGGATATTCTTTTATTACTACCACTTTTTTAATGGATATTATAAATATTTACAAACAATATGATAGATATATAAGTAATAGTTAAAAGATTAATGTAGAGGTTGCATAAAAAAAATGTATTAATGAAAAGTTATTCTAGCAGTGGAAGCATACTTGTCTATCAGAATCTTTTATACAAATTTATACATCAAAATTATTGGTAGAGAAACTGCATATCAAAATGTTGTTTGATGGTAGACTTCCTTTTAGTGTCCATGTCACTGCAACAAGGAAAAAATATTTATCAAAATCACAAAATGTAAGAATATAAAAAGGGTTATGCATTTTAAAGTTAGTCTACACATAACTAACATAGTTAGAAATTTCTTTATATACAGAAATGGAAAAAAGAAAATGTTAAATAAAACTCCTTAAAAATTAATAATTTGATCCATTCAAACTGTTTCATAAAATTAACTGTACCTGAAATCACTTTTTATTGGTGCAAGAAGGATTTTACTATATTAATGAAAAGTTATGACATTACCACCAGATATTACCAATCATGAGAGAATATTAAATGGATTTTAACCACATAATGTAATTTCATAAATTAATGGAGAAAATTAATTCTATCATAGAAGATCTGTAGAAACAAATCATTTTCTAACCACAATTGTTGCCGAAAGCAAACCCAATAAATAACTTTGTCAAAATGAAAATACCTTTGATTAAATTGAGCATCGTAGATTTGTGTTAAAAGCATACGGTAGAACAAGAACCGCAAAACCATGAGAATAATAATAATTATTTTTTTATCATTTTTTATAAATATTATAAAAAGAGTTGAAAATGATTATTACCTTTTACTTCTAACGATTGATTACCCAAAACATGGTGAAGAAAGGTGTATACACTAACCATGGTACCAAAAACTATACATGCATGGGTGCAGTTCTTCAATATGCATTAACATGTGATATGATCTTTTCAAAAGATTGTGTATTTAGTGATCACTTTATCAAAATGATATACAATAGCAAAAGTGAAGTTGATAGAGGATGAGGTTAATCATCTTTTGAGAGGCGTGGCATTTTAGACTTGGTGGAAATGCATCATGATCCATCTCTTCAACTGCTAAGACAAAAAATGCTAGGTCACTGTTTGAATCTTTTTTCGAACACTTCACTGTGAAACAATATTCTTTGAATAATTTTTTTTCTAATTCATATTGAACATCTCTCTTTTTGCCTTTTTTAAGGTGCATAAACACACTATAATTATGTAACAAAGTTTGTATTTTACCTTTGTATCAGCTGGCTCCATAAACTCTTCAACTTTACAATTTAGCAAGGACTCTTCAAAAAGAGTTACCCAGGTACTTATGTTGTCATCAATCAGTTTTACTCTCAAAAGATAACTGGGTGATGAAGAACTTATCTAAGGGGCATCGCCTACATTGAAAGCTAGCTTTATATGGTTCATATGTTTTTTTTTTGCACATCAGTTGCATGACATATATCAAATATTATCATTGTTGGATACCATTGTAATTGATGTTCTAACACGATAACAAATATCCTACATGTTAATGTGAGATTTCAATTACTGCTAAATGTACATGTGTGTGCATATATAATTTGTGTGTCAGAAAGTTAATACTTCACTATTTCCAGATGCATGAAAAGGATTGAATACTATTTTGATGTCATGTGTCTCTTCAATTGGAATTACGTTTCGAGATGAACTTGGGATATAGAAGTTGTTTGAATTTCTTATTACTTTCGAATGATCTTCATTTATCATTAACCTGTAATGTGCAACAAAAGCAAGAAATTGTTTTTCAAGAGAGTTGTTGTGAAGTGAGAAAAACCAATTATGAATTGTAGATAAATTAATAAAAGAAAGAAGAGAAGTCAAACCAGTCAAATAATTTCTTTTGCCTCTAATATATCTGGATGAATGAATGATAAATTTTGACACAAGCGTAATTGACAGCGACTCTCTACCATCACACCACACCAACAAATAAAAAATTTGGGTGGGGGGCTTAGTGTTCAAGGCAGTGGGAGTAGACCCTCCCCACAACGCCATCTTTTTATATTAGGACGTCCGAATGACAACCTCTAAATCCCGGTATATATGGAATACAAATCCCGTCCAAACAAAAGACCAATTTCAATCTCTCACAATCCCCAAATCTACATTCATTTCATCTTCAACCCCTCCATCACAATTTGTTGAATCCCTAGAAACCCATTCCAAACCAATCGTCCCCCCCCAAAAAAAAAATGGATCCAAACCCCGAACGGTTCCCCATCGTCTCATACGTCCTCTCACGCATCAAATCCACCCGCCATGACTACTCCCCCGTCGATCCCGACGTCGAACAGCCCCTTCCGCCGTCCGATTGCGATCGGACGGCCCTGGAGATGATGCCTTGCCTCAACAACCCCTCCGTCATGGCTTCCATGGCAGACGCCGTCGCCGAAGTCGTCAAGCTGAGGTCCCTCCTCCAGGTCCTCGGCGACCGCCCCGACCACGAGTCCGTTGACGCCGCGATGAGGAAGATCGCGGAGTCCGAGGCGGCGCTGTCGAGGCGGCTCGAGGAGATCGTGCTGTCGCCCCGGCCGGAGGGGTCCGACCGGATGGGGTGGCGGACGCAACAGGCGGAGGCGGAGAGGGCGGCAAGGGAGGAGGCGGAGAGGGAGAGGGGTTCGTACAGGGCGGTGGTGCAGCTGGAGGGGATGCACGCAGAGTATGAGGAGCTGTTGAGGCAGGCGGAGAAGAGGCTTGTGAAGATCTACGGTTCGACGGAGGGGGCGGAGGAAACGGTGGAGGTGGATGAGGAGGTGGTGGAGATATTGAGGGAGGGTTCTGTGGCGGATTGCTTGGAGAGGGTGGAGTTGTCTGGGCGGCAGCTGAGATTTCTGCCGGAGGCGTTTGGGAGGCTCAGAGGGCTGGTGGTGATGAATCTGTCAAATAATCAGTTGACGGTTAGGATCTTTGACTATCTCTTGTTACTTAACAATACTTATGGGATTAATAGTAGGACTGTTTGATTCCATTATTAATTTGCATTTTCTGTATTTTTTGTGTGTGTCTGTTTCATTAATTTCATTTAACAAAATTGGATTAGCTATTTATGAGATTCTGCATGTCTCATTATGTCTGTGGATTCATGGGATTTTTGGAAATTGTTGACTCTTCAATATGATAATGCATTTCGACAAATGAAATGTTTTATTTTTAAAAATTTAATATATAAATCATTATGTCTTTGATTTTCAAATCATGTTCTTGTAAAAAGTTTACATCAGGTATCTTGTCTTATAAATCTTTCGAATCAGTGAAATTTGATAGTTGAGGTTAAATGGCATATTTGTTAGCCATACCCTACACCGGGATTTCCTAAATCTCATGCCATCAACTGACCTCTTGACATACCTTACACTGCATATGATATCAGCAGCAGTTCCACTTTGGAAACTCAGTATTGTTAAGATATTTGGCCTCATCTCATGGATGTTTAGTTAAGTCTGTCGGTTATCCAAAAAATATATGTATTTGCCTTGAATCTGCATGCAAAAAATCATAAATGATTTGATGTTGAATATCCGGAGTGTGGATACGGATATCAATGTGTCAACTTCAATAAATATCTTAATCTGACATATATTGTAAATTATATTTTGTATTATATATTGTTCAAATTCAATTATTTTACATGATTAATCATTTTCTCTAAAATTCAAATAATTATTATATTGTCTTTGTATGATAGAAATCTTAATTTTAATTCTCACATCTCTCTAATATGTCACCTAATCACTCAAACTGCTGTTTTTGATGTCCCAAGTATTTTTGAGGCCTTTCTTTGACAAAAACGTGAGAGCATACAACTTGTAATTTTACAGTTAGTAAGCCTATATGGAGAGGGATATAAGAAAAAAAAGGCAAAAAGAAAAAAGGGAGAAAATGGGAGATAAGCAATATCCACTGCATGAAATGAAACTAGTAAAAACAGCAAAAACAGCGTATAATAGAATCATGTTCAACAATATTCTGTACCACTAACAACAAAAGGATTCTTGAGGTCATATATTCATAAAAACCAGCTTTTTGAAAACTGGACTGAAATTGACGGTCTGACTTCCTGCTGGTCTGATTTTCCTAACAACCAGAGATCCTAATCAATTGAAAAGGGAAATCCAAACCAGACAGTTCAAATGAAGTTGATGTGTTGTTTAATGATTTTTTCAAATAATGTTGGTTTGGCAAGAAGAATACATTTTATTGAAGTTTACAATGTACTTGTCCCGAAATGTCGATAATTAAAAGAATATTCCTTTTAGTGAATTGGTGGTGTTACTGGTGTATTCCATTTCTGTTTCTCCATCTTCTATTTAAACTATTCTAGGTTGGATTTAATGATGAAATATAGCCTTTACTAGTGCTAGATTCCATGCTATGTCCTTTGAGATTCCATTCCTTCTTGTTCTACTGCCAAGATTGATTTTTCTATTTTTGAATTATGATATTTGGTGCAATAAATTTCCATGGGATACTGGATAACATAATATTCATTCTTATTCTCTAACCTCCATCAATTAAAGTATTTTCTCTTTTCCCTTTTTTCTTTTAAGTCTTGCACCTTGCGGATTATTTTTATTTTAAAAAAGCAAGAATTGCAAAATCTGACTTCAAGAATGTTTTTTTTTTTTTTTTTCAAAAATCACTCATTAAAAAAATTTAGATTCTATATGTTCATATAACAGTCATCTCTCATCAACTCAGGTTTCTTGATTTTTTTCTCTTTTATTTGGCAAATTTTCCATTAAATAGTTTTAATTACATAAACACTCCCAGTATTTGGTGAATACATATTTCATACATTTACATAACTATATTTCATAACTTGTAATCAGCCAAGTAGAAAAATTCAGCTTCACATGTTTTGTTGCACATCCAATGCCTAATTGACCTTCTTAACTTTTGATTACTGGTCCCTTATCAAGCGGATTTCAACAAATCTGGACACCTATCCCTTGATTCATGTGCTGCTCAGGAATAAAACAGAACTTTCCTTACTTTGTGATCTAGCCATTGGAAATGCTCCCATTGATGGGGATCCCATTTAGTCCCTGAGTTGTGGGACCTTGTGTGAGTCTGACACCTTGGTTATGTATATGAATTTAGGATTTTTCTTTGTGTTTATTCAACATATTGCATCTATCCATTCATTGATCTATGAATGGTTGGTATCCACCTAGTAAGATGTCTCCAGTTTTAAAGTGTAAGCCCAAGGGATGTCGTTTGGGGACTTTTGTATCTTTTTGAACATTTGAAGTCTTTGCTTCATCTTCTTCCCTAAGTAAGGTTGAGAGTTTCATTCTCCATTGTTTGATGGAGAGAATCTCGCTTGTGAGTGGTGCAAGCCAAGCATAATTAGAGGTTATCGATTTCTTATTGTGTTTTCTGCATTATTTATACTCTCTTCATTGTCACCTCTCTCACCTCTTGTGTAGAACAAACCAGGATATTTTGTGCCAACATTGACTCCCTGTTACAAGTAATCCACCAGTCAACACCCACCCCATCTTTCAAGATGTTTCTCATCCATTCGTTTCTTCAAACCCCATACCTTCTGGAAAAATGTCATTTGAATGAAAGTATAATAAAAGCCCTATGAGTCGAGGTTTTTTTTTTTTTTTTTTTTTTGGTGATTAAAACCCAACATTAGTTTGAAACACCCACAAACCTTTTGCATCATATAAGCTCGAGGGGATTCAAACTTGAGGTTTATGAGGAGCAAACCTATATCTCTAGCCAAAGAGCCACCTTGTGTTGGTTGTTTTGATTCATCAAGAGAGGGGTATTGGACATATCTAACTAAAGAAAGACCTTTTTTCTTTCTTAAATCTGTTGCAACTAGATTTGCTCCCAGGGATTATTGTTGAAACCGCCTTCAATGGTTCTTTTGCTGCTATCACATGATTTTACTTAAGTAGAAGATGGGCGACCTTCATTTTTTTTCTCATATATTCTCTTTCTTCTTTTTCTAATCTGTTCCAACCCCTCACTGACAAATTGCATTAATATATATTGGATCGCTGTAAAATTGAGAGGCTGTTGTGGATAGGTAGGATGTCTTATTGGAAATATCAAATATGTTATACTCAGTCACTCCTGTTGTCACTTTTGCAAATTGAACATGTTTTAATTTTTTTTTTTTTTTTTCATTTTTTTGTAGTATGTGTCTAATGAAGTACATGTTTTCTCAAGAAATGAAATGCATGCATGAATGATTTGAATGCATAAATTTTTACTTTTTTTTTTTGTAATAGAGCGTACACGAATATACCACGTTGGGTGATATTGTATATTGCGTAGGTGATGTGGTGTTTGTAGGAATGATTGCAGAAGTTTCTGAGTGTAACAATGAGTCTTATTCATTCCATTTTAGGCTTTACTTTTCTAGGTTTCATGGTTAACAAAACACCAATTTCGAATAATTGGATGCATCACAACCAATAACCGTAAAAAGAATAGAGGTCCAAAGATGATAGCACATTGCAGTTTGCTAGATTTCCATACAAGTTGTTACTTGCAAGGTTAAATTATTCCTTGGAGTGGAAACAGGAATGATCGTCTTCAGTTGGACATTTAAACAATATATACTTTATATGACAACCTTTTGGGAAATATGCTAGTTGATGTGTGTGTGTGTAAAGTTTTAAACGCTATGGTATCATAAGATGGAGATCTGAGTATATGCCTCCAATGCGTGCGAAATTTTGAAGTGCTTATGAATTATTCATAACCATTGAATCACAGGACTGACACATCAGCTTCCCTTTCAGCATGTGAATTTGGGAACCATTGTAATACGAAATTCTGTTTGGTGAAGTTGTCACATGTTCTTTCCTTTTTGTTCTTTTCCTTCTTTTTTTTTCTTTGTTTTAGAGTTGTTCTCTACTATGACCCTCTATTTGACCAGTAATAATTCAATAAGAATTTGGTGGTGGTGTTCCTACCAAGTTTCAGGAAAACAAAATATGTATGATTTTTCTTGAATTTGGACGTTTTGTCATTTTATTTTTCCATATTTCCAAACAAATTACTCAACAAAGTTATTCCATATTGACCTGATTCTTTTAACAAAATGTCATCACTGCACTATAATATCTCCACTTTTTTGCATTGATGCATTGACCAAGTAAATGTAGCTTCTCTCAGAATGAATTGTTTCTATATATAATGAGGTCCTGATTCATTCTATGATGAGTAAAATTATACATATCTTTGTCCATCACAATACTCAATAATATTATGTTTTTCCATTGTTTGCTTTCTCCATGTTAATATATTTGTGTTCCATTGCTTTGGATGTCCGGCACCATTTAATAGTATCTTGAGAAACATCCCATCTTTTTTTTCCTCCCAATAAAAGTCTCTTTTGTGCTCAAATAATTTTCATTCGAAGCTATTTATTTTTTGTATGGTTGATAGCCAAGTATATGATCTCATATTTGACATGCAGTTCTTTTTGCTTCTATTGGATTGATGTCCCATATATCTTAAATGGTGATATATTTCTGGTTACATCACAGGTCCTTCCTGATTCAATAGCTGGACTAGAACATCTACAAGAGCTCAATATTGCTTCCAACCTCTTGGTATCTCTGCCTGATTCCATTGGACTTCTACTTAATCTGAAGATTTTCAATGCTTCTGGAAACAAACTCAAGGCATTACCAGACAGCATCTCACACTGCAAGTACTGTGATTTCTCTTTTTTTTCTTCGCTTCTCTTTTAAACACCTTGTCTGGTCATCAATCACTACAACATTCAGCACTGAACTCAGAATTTTCTTCACCCCAGATCACTGGTGGAACTAGATGTGAGCTACAACGAGCTGACTTATTTACCAACCAACATCGGCTATGAGCTGGTGCATCTGCAAAAGTTCTCAATCCACCTCAACAAACTCCGCTCACTCCCCATCTCAGTCTGTGAGATGACATCCCTCCGTTATCTGGACGCCCACTTCAACGAGCTCCGGGGCCTCCCTCAAGCTATTGGGAGTTTGACCAATCTTGAATTCATAAACTTGAGCAGTAATTTCAACGACCTGACGGAGCTGCCATACTCGTTCGGCGACCTAACAAATCTGAAGGACCTCGATCTCAGCAACAACCAGATCCACGCTCTCCCAGAGACATTCGGCCGGCTTGATAATCTCATCCAACTGAACCTGGACCAGAACCCATTGGTCATGCCTCCGATGGAGATTGTGCAGCAGGGAGTTGAAGCTGTGAAGGAGCACATGGCGAAGAGGTGGCTTGACATCCTGTTGGAAGAAGAGCGCAAGAGCGTGCTTGAATCAAGTGAAGAAACGCAGACTGGTTGGCTTACTCGCAACACTTCCTGGTTGAACAATTTGCTGTCCGGCATTTCGGAGACTGTGACAGGCTACATGGGCACAGGAAAAACTTACAGAGACCCGGTCCTTGATCAGCAGCTTTGAACACACTTTACTGGAAGCAGGTGAGTAATTCCTGTAGATTTCTTTAGGTGTAAATTCTGCTGTTGCTTAAGATATTATTGGTATTATGGGTAGATAGCATTAACAGGATTGACCTGCGTCCAATCTGAAGAACTCGCGCATGCCCTTCTCTTGTGCTGACGCACCCCTTTTTCTTTTAAATCATTGTTATGATTGTTGATTAAACTTTTAAATCATTGAAGCTTAGCAGTTAATTTTTTCTGCCATCCTTTGTGGTTACTTTTTTCAGGACAGACTTGGAAAAATTCTACTGTGTTGCATTATAAAACTAGTGATTGGTGATGAATTTTGAGTGAGTATATGAGTATTAGAAAAGCTTTATGAATTGGGTTTTAATGGATTTAGGTCCCTGTGTTAAAGTCATTTGAAATTCATACAACTTCATGCAAGTTGTCATAGTTAAATCATTTTATTTTATTTGGTTACAATTGACTATGGTATTATCTTCAACAATTATGTTTTTTTTATCAAATAAATTATAACTATGGTTTCTTGATGATACTGTCAAATCATTCGAGCTCAGGTCATCTTATTCACTGGAGTTGTCCTCCATTATCTTGTGGATTGATTGATCATCACTTTTGTAGATTTTTGTGATAACATTATTTAAGATAATATCTAGTCTTATAGGCTATTGTGGCACTACTATCCAACCTAAGAGGTCAATTCGGGTGCAGATCCAATTAGGCTTGGGTGCTATCGAAACCGTCAGTATCGAATTGTACAGCCTATGAATTGAATTATACAACCTATGAAGTAAGCTGCATAGTCAATTGTGTAGAGTATAGTATCACTCTCTAATGCAGTTCGATTCATCGGTTGTGTATTCATAGGCTTGTAGCTTGATATTAAATGGTATCAGACCTGATTGGATTCGAACTCGGTCAATTCATAGTCATTATCCACCCTCCCATGCCGTTGGACATTGAGGTATCGTTTGGTTTGTGTTATTTTTTTATATCAATTTATTTTATGAGAAATTAATTTATTAGAAATCTAGATTTTATCAGACTTTGGTTGGTCAGTGGATTTATGCAAATAATCACTTTCCAGGTTCACACATGGAAAATGATGAAGGAACTTGGATTAAACGTCTAAAATACGTTTACTCTTGTATATATACGTGCAAAATTTATTTCTTACCGATATCACAATAATAAAAAAGGAGTAATCTTTCTATAAATATTTAATAAATGCAAATAAATAAATGGATTTTTAGTTTTAAGTCCTTGTAAACATGCTTATTTAGGGATCAATCTCTTACTTCTTCATATTTATTTTTAAGTCCCCCTATTCAACCGCATATTTGGTTTTTAGTCCCTCCGTCAAACGTCCGTTCATATACCGTTAATTTGTGAAATGTAATTTATTTTTAAGTCCCTATAAACTATGTGATTTAGTGATTATAAAATAATCGATTATATAATTAAACACAATATTAATAATATTCCTAAATTAGTTGAATATTACGAACTCTTTTAAAACTTCAAATGATGGAATGTTAATAACTCAAAATAAAAAAGAGAATAAACCGTCTAGCAAGGAAAAAAAAGAGGAGTGTTGTTACACTTAGTTATAAACTTAGTCCATATCTTAGACTCCACGTTAGCTCATCCACGTGGAATTTTTTTTATTTTTTTATATTCCAAGTCAACTTTTAAAAAAGCCTGCGAATATTTTTCCCCCAAAAAGTTTCCGCCCAAGTTCACGTGACAATACCAATCCTGAACCCTTCCTAAAAACCCTCAAATTCAAAACTTCTAAAAAAAAATCACAAAAAAAAATGTCAATAAAGACCAAGTGGGAGTTCTGCGTCGATGATGGCTTTGTGTACAAATGCTGTCGCCGAAACCCCTAGACGATGACCACCACCACCACCCCTCCTCCATAGCAGACGGGTGGCGGAGGAGAGGATTCGGTGTAGGGGGAAAAAAGGGCATTGAAGAGGGTGATGGAGAGGTACCGCAAGGAGCTCAACATGTGGGAGTCCCTCTTTTCGACGCTCGCCGATATGAAATCCAAGATCCCCTCCACCCCGCCATCCCCACCACCTCTTTCTCGCTGCCGCCATCCGATCTGACGGTGTTGAGTGTCATCAGACCGTCCATCGATGAGCTCCTGTTGCAGATGGTGATCACAATATGTTTGATGAAATGCATGATTAGGATTGTCGGTGTTGATGATGCATTTGTTTGTTGTAGGTGGACGCGCAGGTGACGCTAATTGGGGAGATGGAGAACCTGTGCGACATGGCAGAGGCGTTGGTGGCGGAGGAGGAGAGGGTGACACGGTCTCTGTTGAAGCTCCCCATCTGGGGATCTCCGAGGGACCTCGTCGCGATTGTAGCTGATGGTGGTGGCGACAGTGATTCAAATTGATCAAGGTTGTGATGAGTTTTTTGTAGATGTGTTGATGTTTTTTTGACAAGTGAAATTACCACCCCATACAAGCATGTATACAGACAAATTAGTGGTATGAGGCACATACCTCGTTATTTGAAGAACATGCTCTTCCAAAAAGCGCATGTACTAATTTTTGTATTGGGATTCGTGCTTTCAAAATGCACGAGTAACCCATGTCTATGCATCGTCTTTGTCTCTGAGACATCCTGAAAAAATGTTTGGAAAAGCTATGTTCTACAATTTAAATTTTCTATTTGTAATAAATGTGAATACATATTTAACCAGTTTTTAATAGCACATGCAATGTTTAATTAAGCATATACCTCGCTAGGTACAAGACATTTGCTTTTCGTTGTGGTTTTGGTGTTATGAGTGAACCATCATGGGCAATAGGCTTCAACAAGTGTAAAAAATATTTAATGAGTTATATACAATATCTAACGAGATATATACTTACTGGATTTCTAACGTGGTATATAGGACTATGTTTTGAATTGAGAAAAAAAATGAGTTTAACAACACTTGTTGGTTATTTATAAGAAGCTGACTTATTGTTTCCAACCTGGCGTGGATATTTATTCAAGTTCATTTCTGTAAGATGATGGTTTACATTCTGAACTTGACTATTTGTATTAAACGTGAATAAATATTTAACAAGTTTTTAATGACACATACAATGTTTAATTGACCATATACCACGATAGGTTCATAAACATGTGAAGTGATTGGGATCACAACCACACCATCTAAATGAAGAATTTGACATATGGATGACATCACAGATGTAGAATTGAACAATTTGATTATTTATAAGAAGTTGACTTATTATTATCAACCTGGCGTAGACATTTCTTTATTGCGCTACTTATTTAACACATACCAACATACCTACCAAAACATTCTAGGCATATACTTCATCCCACAACTATATAACATCACCAACAATCACATCTCACAATAATTATTAAATAAAATAATCACACTACACAATAATATAACGCAACAAAAAGCATCACGTATATGAAGCCAAAACATGGCTGGATAAACATCAACCCAAATTATATCATTTACTTGTTTAGATTTTACAAAATTCATCAACCATAAATCCAGTGGTAATCATAGCACATATAAGCCATATCATCCTTAGTGCAACAATGGAAATGAATATCAAGTATCCTGCAAATAATCCAATGATAGAGGAAGACGTCGCATTCTTGCTGACCGAACTGCTGCGGAGCAGGGACATTAAGAACATGGGGTCACTCATCTGATTCCTTTAGCACTATCTTCTGTAATAACTTGATAGCCCTCTCCACCCAAGCATTATGCTCCTTGCGATGGGAGTCGTACATGAGGAATTATTGGTTCATCATGTCAATGCAATCACAAGTTTCACTTTCGGGTGCTTTGGTCGTTCCAGCCCCTTTTGGTGCTTTGGTCGCCCCAGCCCATTTCGGCATTTTGGCTCCCTTGGTTTGGGTTGGGTTGTTCCTCCTTTCTCCAAGTTTCATCGCACACTATATCGATATGATCCAATTGTCTTCCCTATTAAAGCATATACGAGTGTCATAAAAGCATACAAATGTCTGACTGGAGTATATACCAATTATAAATCCACATTATAACCCCCATATTCCCTCTTTCTCTTCTTAGTTGGGGAAGAAGAGGACGGTGGAACAACATTGATTAGCATATGCATGTGTAGGAGAACTCTTTGGAGTGCCTTTTTAAATTCCTCCACTGAAGAGAAACCCGAAGGCATGGGTAGATGGTGTATCACACAAGCACAAAGCAAATGTTAAATCACATGGAGCACCGATGTTTATGAATGATGAACATAGCATATTCAACAAAAATACACGTTAAGATTAAAAGAAAATTGAAATAAGGAAGAAATTGATTTAAGATTAAAATATTTGAATTATGAAACCATATGTTAAAAAAATATAAAACATGGAAGAAATTTATTTCATGTTAAAAAATTTGATTTATGAAACTAATATTGGACGAATAATCCATAAAGTGGTATATACTAGACGTTAAGATTAAAAAAAAATTGAAATAGGGAAGAAATTGATTTAAGATTAAAATATTTGATTTATGAAACTATATGCTAAAAAAATAGAAAACATGAAAAAAATTATTTCAGGTTAAAATATTTGATTTATGAAACCAATATTGGACGAATAATCCGTAAAGTGGTATATATTAGCCTCATGACAAGATATAGCTGTGACGCCTGGCCCAGGCCCAAAAGTCCCAAGAGACCCATGGATTGGGTGAGGGTGAGGGTGTTTAGTCCCACATCGCCTAATGGGAGGAGATAGTCTATGCTTATATATGAGCACAACTCTTACACACCAAGACGCGTTTTAAACCCGTGAGCCCATTTAGGGGCAAAGCGGACAATTTCTTGCTATGTAAGCATGGGACGTTACAATTGATATCAGAGCCTGTCCATTTCACGATGGTGGGTGTGGGTGGTCTCACACGAGGATGTGTGGCCTATTAGGGGGTGATTGTGACGTCTGGCCCAGGCCCAAGAGTCCCAAGAGGCCCATGGATTGGGGTGAGAGTGAGGGTATTTAGTCCCACATCGCCTAATGGGAGGAGATAGTCTCTGCTTATATGCATGTGAGCATAGCTCTTACACACCAAGACGCATTTTAAACCTGTGAGTCCATTTAAGGGCAAAGCGGATAATTTTTTGTTGTGTAGGCCTGGGGCGTTACAATAGCAGTAAAAAAAAATGTGTATGCTTTATGTAGCACGAATGTTAATTTTCAACATAGCATATTTGGACAAAAATTTGAATCAACAATGTTTATTTTCAAAGATACATGTTAAGATTAAAAACAATTGAAACACCAAGTCATTGAATGAAAGACAACGAATTATGAAACCATATGCTATCAAAAGAAAATAAGAAAATAAAGAATCCCTGTGAAAAATGATTTATGAAACCATACACTAATGAAAGAAAATAAGGAAAACAAAAATCTCTGTGAAAAAATACCTTTTTAAAACCATATGCTACTAAAAGAAAATAAAGAAATAAAAAATCTATGTGAAAAATGATTTATAATACCATATGCTAACAAAAGAAAATAAGGAAAACAAAAATCTCTGTAAAACATTTATGAAACCATATGCTAACAAAATAAAATATAAGAAAACAACAATCGAAAAGGAGACGATGGTGAAGGCGAAGAAGATCCAAGCTTCAAAGACGGTGAAGATGCAGCAGAAAAACCACACTTGCAGGCACCGACGGTAAGCCATATTGATGAGATTGGAGAGGGCGAGTGAGTGAGGTAAGGGGGGGGGGAAGAGAGAATTTTTTTTTGTGGAAGATGAAATGGTTGGTAAAAGAGAGAGAATGTGAGTTGTGTCAAAAGCAAAGATTATTTTATTTAAAATAATCGCACAATCATTTATTGTAGTGTCACGGGTTCTTATCGATGAATTTTGAATTTTGAAACACCCATCCGGGCCCGTCAAAGGAAAATGAAAACCAATCCACATCAGCTGATCTCGTCACGTCGGATCATTTTGCTGATACTCGAGCCCCCCATTTTGCTGAGCCCTCATTTTCGTCTCCGTCACTTCAAAACCCAATTTTTTTTCCCCCAAATTTGTGAAACGGATATGATCGGACCAGGTGACACAGGTGTTCGGCGTCGGAGAAGGAGAGATGACGGAGGCTGTGGTGAGGAACAAGCCGGGGATGGTGAGCGTCAAGGACATGCCCGTCCTCCATGACTCTTGAAAACAATGCAAAATAGAGGAATTTTAAAATTTTGGACACTCAAAACAAACTAATATTTTTTGTTCTCCCAAAATATTCAAGATTTTTTTTCATAAATATGGGAAAATTTTTACAACCAATAACACATATCGATCTATGAAGTATACATGATTTCATATTATACTGTGACACTTTGAAGCAAAGGAGTTGAGTGTTTAAACCTTGCACACTGAATATATTTTTAAAAGGGTATTGATACAAGCCGTCTCTTTTGCAGCTCATCGCTAGGTCTCCACGTCGGATTGTAGGAAATGCTGCCCCCTCTACTTCACATCAGCGCCAACCACATCAGTTATCCTTTTTTTCATTTTCCTCTGAAAACGAAATTTTAGTTTCCCTCCAAAACCACTTTGAGTGAAAAGAAATAAAACAAAATTCATTTTTTCATTTATTTCACTTTTGGCTTCGTTTTGGTGGGATATCCCGCCTTTTTATGTGATGAATCTTCTGAAAATTGAGTTTTTTTGTTGTTTGTGCTGCATTTTTGCTCAACATTTGAAGCATTGACGCAAATATCTAGTTGAAAGCGGAAAGAAAGTATTTGTTTGTTTGTGTAACATTTTTCATGTGATCCGAGTGAGCATAGCTTTTAATATCTACAAATCTTGACATTTTCTTTTGTGGGAAGAAATATGTGACATTTTTTACTTTTGATATTTGGACAACAAGGGTTCGTTCCAGAAACAGTTCAAATAGTTATTTTATTTTTAAATTGATATTTCGTGGATTAAATTTATTTAGTGTGTAACATTACACGGTTGTTGAATATGACGAAAGAGTGAAAAAATAATCGATTGAAAAACATCCACTAAAATGTATTGGTATATTATATATACTACATTATCTTAGTATATACTTATATAACATAGTGTATACCTATAAAACATAGCATATCCTAAGTTAATATTGTATATACCATTTTAATAAAGCATATACCATTTTAAATGAGTATATGCTAAATTGATTGTGTATTTTTTAAGTACATGGGTTTGTGCGAGGGCGACGAAATACATACAACAGAGGCATATGTCATCATGGAAGACAAAGGAGATGGAGATGCAGAACTGAAGGTTGGAATGGAATTCAAGTCAATCGATGAAACCTTCGAATCCTATAACGAATATGATTTCTATTGTGGGATTGGCATCATTAAAATGGGAAGGAAATGCTGTTGAAGGAGATGTAAATGCCGTGATATTTGCATGTTCTAGGGAAGGTAAGCAGAGGAAGAAGGCAGCCGAGAGTGGCCTAGTCAAATTTGTGCATCGTCATAAACCAATCTGTAAGACCAACTGCAAGACGAGAATGCAAATTAAGACGTATGGAGATGGTATGTGGGTATTCGACCTGCTCGTTCTTGAACACAATCACGAGGTGGATCCAAAGCTCTCACGATTTCACAAATGACACCGGGTATTGACCACACATGCCACGAAACAACTGGCGATAAATGATGTTGCTGGAGTTCCGCCATGCAAGACATTTTATACCTTAGCTATCGAAGGAGGATGATATGATCAACTTTCATTCACGGAAAGGGATTGTCAGAATTTTCTCAATAAAGTAAAACATATCGAGCTTGGAGAAGGTGATGTGGAAGCATTACTTCAATATTTTAGTATGCATCAAGAAATAAATTCTAGCATTTTTCATGGATTAATTTTGATAGCGATGGTAGTTTGAAGAGCATTTTTTGGGCAAACGCATATCAGTATTTTGGTGATGTGATCTCATTCGATACGACGTATTTGACAAACAAATATGCAATGCCGTTTGCCCCATTTGTTGACATAAACCACCATGGATATTCCATGATGTTAGGTATGTATGACTTTCAAGGCTTAGTTGGTGTGCATGGGGAACCGTCCCCTTTAAGCAATAATCACTGACCAATGCAGATTCATTAAGGGAGCCATTGAAAAAGTGTTTTCTCATGCTTGACATTGTCTTTATCTTTGGCACATCTTGAAGAAAGCTTCAAAAACTGGGCATGGTATGTATACTATTATCTTCAATTCATCGACTTATAATTCAAATTTTTAGAGCTTTTGTAAATGATTCTGAATGTAGTATATACATGTTTCAAATAGTGTATAACCTTCTTAAAGCGTACACTGTTTTATTATAGCGTGCACGTTTATGAAAGTGCACATACCTTTATATTATAGTACAAGTCTTTCAAAGATCAACTTATAAATCTAGTTTATGAGTACCTTACCGTGAATGATTTCGAGGAGATGGGATAAGGTGATGGATGTATATAGTCTTCAAGAAAATGCACGGTTGTCTTCATTGTACAAGAACCGAGAACGGTGGGTTCTAGTTTACATGAAGGATACCTTTTGGGCGGGGATGTCCACAACCCAACGTAGCGAGATTATGAATGCATATTTTGATGACTATGTTCCTTTGAAAGCAAGTTTGAGTTAATTTGTTCAACAGTATGAGAATGATTAAAAAATAAACATTAGAAGGAGGCCTTAGAGGACTTTATGTGCTGCTATAGTACCTCCCGACTTGTGTCATCAATGGAAATGGAAGAAAAGATGATGACAATGTACACAATTAATATATTATGGATATTTCAAGAAGAATTGAAACAATTGATCTAATTGAATGTGTTAGGCCTGTGTCATTTGGAGCCTTATTTTTTTCGATCAGAGTGCTAAAATTTTAGCTTTTAGCTACCTGTGGGAGTTGGAGTGCTTTGATTAAAAATCTAACTGCATAATTGTTCTCCTGGTATTGGCATTGGCCTACCTATAAATTCGTGTCGCATTCTGACGTATGTGTAAAAGTTATGCAATCCAATTGGTATTCAGATTTAATTTTGTTAATATCCAATATGAAGAGGTTTAAATATGATTTTATCATGAGATGCTCAATTTGGAGTTAGCTTTCATACAAAAGTAGAATTTGATCAACTGGATTCATGTAGCAATTATGGGTATTTTTCCGAGTATGCCCCGGGAATGAGAAAATCCTAGCATCAGCCCTATTTGATGTTTAGCTCACATTTTGAAATAGTTAGAGAGGTTATTTGATCTGAACGTAAACATTAAAGTTGTAGATAATCTGCTTCACTTTTTAATGGATTTTGAATTGTGTAACTCGGAGCTATATTGTGGATGTTATGGCTGTTGTAGTGAAGCCCATCCAGAATTTCAGGTCAGGAACGATTTGGTCGTTTGGACCCTTCTTTTGGCTATATGATGCCCCAAATGTCTCTCTTTCCCTCTGGTCTAGCCCTTTGTGTGGGTATTCTTGTTAAAGAAGATGATGGAGTGTATGGAAGAGGTGATACAAGAAGAGGATGATTAAGGTGTGCATATATGATGGTTGTTGCCTCCTCCCTCTCCTTCTCTATCTCCTCTCATGGTCCCCCTCCCATGTATCCAGCCAAGAAGAAGAGAAATGAAGGCTGAAGTGGTGGTGGTGGTGGTCGAGGTGGTCATGGGCGTGCTTGTGAGCTCTCACATCTCCCCCTTCCCTCCCCTTTCTCTTGGTATGCTTTCCCCTCATTCTTTTCTGATTTTTTCAGCACATTTGGTGTGTTGGGAGGTGGTGCATGACATGTGTTTGTGTTTATGTTTGTATGGTGTGTGTGCATGATTGCTTGAGTGTAGGGGTGTCGGCATGCTCGCATGCGTGTTGCCTATGCCCAGCAGGCTCTATGTGTGCCCTGCCAGCACCAGCACATGTGCCCAGCATGCCCTGCACCTGTGCCCAGCATGCCCTGTGCTTGTGCCCTACCACCGCCAGCGTCTGTGCTCAGCATGCCCTGCGCCTGTGCCCTGCCAGTGCCAACGCCTGTTCTCAACTTGCCCTGCAACGTGCCCAGTGCCTATTCCTAGTGTGCCCAGCGCCTGTGCCCAGCATGCCCAGCGCCTATTCCCAGCGTGCCCAACGCCCCCAGCACACCTTGCCCTGCCCTGCCCTGCCTACGCATCTCGGGTGCTGCCTACCCTACATGCGCGCTGTCCTGCCTACCCGCATGCGTGTCGTCCCGCGTGCGTGCTGCCCGCTTGCCTTGCACCCGTGCAGCCTCGCGCGTCCTGTTGCCTTTCTTGTTAACTCGACACACAACAACCCGGACATTAGTGAGTGGTTCGATCCAACCCTTCGGGATGCGCTCGATGCATGTAGTCGTGCATTGCGCATTCATGGGTTTCTTTGCACCCTTAATATGCTAGATATTTGCATGCTAGGTTTGTATAGCTCATATTTTGTGTAGAACCCCCAATTCTACCTTATACTAGCCTATGTATTGTATTCATATATGAATATAATTGTGTTTTCATGCACCCTTCTTGTTGGGCATGTATTTTCGTATGAGTCTTATGGATGTATAGAATATGGCATGCCTTAGGTAGTTTCTATTGGTAATACTACCCTATTATTAATAATATCTGACATGTTTAAGTCTGGGTTAATAACCAGGTGCATACTTAATATTCTCTGGTCATAAGACTGGATGACGTGGTATAGTTGTTGCACCTATCTTGTTCGGACAAAGCTATGGCTAGCTTCCGAGAGAATGAGGCTTTCCCTCTCTCTTGCCCTCCCTCTTTGCATAAACTGAGTAAGTAGAGGTGATTCCTACTTGACTCAGGTCCGCTGGGGATTATCAGCATGCACCGGTTGGTGCGCAAGATCGCGCTTAACCCTTCCCTCTTAAGTTGGTGATATCCAACGCATGTTAGGGTGTACCTTGTATGCTTGTATGATCCATGTTAGGGACTATCCCTATAATTAATTATTATGTTATTGTGCATGAAGTTCATGTACATAACTATGATCTAATTCTTCTGTATATATATGCGCTTGTTAAAACTGATTAGGCCTATCTATAATAGGCGTGGGTATGACCCGCTGTCGAGTTGTCCTTATTATTTAGAGCGCTGGCGATATAATATCCCCCTTGCATCTGAGTGATGCATTCGATTGGAATTCAGGAGAATTCATTGTCATATCGGTTTTGTTAAACCGGTAGTTATGGCATTCAGTCAGGCCTCCCATGCTAGGCGCGTGTATGAACCGTCTGTCATGTATGCGCGTGAGAGCATAGGTAACTTCTCGTGTCGGAGTGACACATCCGTGTGGAGTTCAAGAGTATTCGATAGCACCGGTATGTGATTACCGAGGGTAGTTGCATTCCTTTTGGTTCGCATTGTGAACGTAGAGTGTCTCTCCGCTCCTAAATATTGCCGTGGGTCGAAGCTATCATGTGTGCTGCCACCATTTATAGGTGCTACCGATGCATATTGCTGTACCCATTTGGAGAATGTACCGATCATGAAAGGCCGACGGGTAGAGGCTACCAGACGATATTGCGAGCATAGGATCGTTCTCCCCTTCAACAGGTCCGTGTTGAAGCTGCCCGGCATTGAAGGTGTCTTGATAGAGGGCTCCCACAAGTAGGTACTACCGATGCGTTCGGCAGATGTATTGATTTTGGGAGTATACCAGGTAGAGGCTACACGAGAGAGGGCTACCGGATGATGAAGGGTGTAGAGCAAAAAAGATTTTCCCCCAACAGTCTCATGTCACCCTTAGGGGTGAGGGTGAGGGTAAGTTGAAGTCACGTTGCTACGTGACCCATTCATTGTTCGTCCGTTCCCATAGTTGTTGGGTCTGGTTAGGTATCGGTGTTGAGAGATATCAGTGGACAGTTATCTGTATGAGATAATCCAATAGTGTTGTGTGGACCAGTAATTTCGCGTCTCTTTGACAAACGGTATAGTCTCTCCCCAAGAGTCCCAAGAATCTCCCTCCAGAAGTGAGGATAAGGGTGAGGGCGAGGTCGGTCGCACCGTCGCATGACCTTGTTATCAATTGATTCCCACCCATGTTTTCCTTGAAAGAAAATTGCCTTAACATTAGATTGCTATAATGGTGTTCGGTTTCCAGCCACTCACTGAGCTTGTAGCTCACCCCTCGCGTACTGTTTCTTATACAGGGGCATTGTTGGACATGGAGCTAGAGCTTTCCTATGGCGTGGTCTTGCGTGCGTGGAGCGTTCCGTCCGGCTGTTGGCGAGTGCAAGGCTGTCAGCAGTCCTAGAGTCATTGATGTATTGTAAATCGTGCGTGTTGCACATGATGTATTTTATTGGACTAGACTTGGCTCTCACATGACAGTGATTGTGTATTCGAGTCTGTAATAATATTTTTGATTTACAGGCTTATTGATATTTTTATGCTTCCGCATTTCAGTTGAGTTATCAGTTTTTATTGCCTTGTTATCTTGTATGTTGTTGTTGGTGTCTTTGTTGACCTCAGGTATTGATAGATGATATTATACATATTTACCATGTCTCGGGGACGGCCACCCTGGGGCATGACGGAATGCCTAGTGTGTATCAACAGAGGATGACAACATCGTCAAATATGAGGTGATTGAGATGGTGAAGAGGCTAAGCATGCATTTAAAGTTTGAGGTTGTTTTCTACCGAGGCACCGAAGAGATACAATGCATTTGTCAGTCATATGAATTTAGATGAATATTTTGTTGTTATTGTTTATGCGTTCTTCGAAATGAATTCATGACTAATATACCTCAGAGGTATATTCTCCCTCGATGCAGGAATGATTTCAAGCGGATTCATTCTTCATCCACTTGTGGCACACTCGATCATCCCAATAGAGCAATGGACTTGTTCGATTCACTATATAATTTGGGGATATGTACCGAGCAAGAGGTCATGAAGATGGTAAATTCATCTAAAGATAATTCGGAGTATGCTGCGGTATTGTTTAAAGAACTAAAAGGAATGATGGCTACCCACATGTCTAGCAATTATCTTCGACCTTCGTCAATTGGAAGCACACCCACTGAAGTTGATAAAATCCAACCCCCTGAAGTTGTACAATCGAAGAGTCATCCTCGGTTGTAAATGCAGAACTAAAGTTGCATGCAACAAGAAGAAGAAAATAGGTGTAAGTATATTATTTGTTCAAACACTTAGTGTAGCACAAACTTTCTTAGGCTAGCACATAATGTGTTACTGATCATTTTCCCCACCATTGTACAGCAAACAAAGAAGAATGACAAACGTGTACCGTCACGCAATATTCTACACCAACGCAGGTCCATGTACTGTCAATACAGGAGAGCATCAATTAATGTGCACCATCAACGTAGTCCTCTGTAGATGCATATGATGATGACAATTTTGATCAGTGATCGTAGTACATTAAAATGTAAAATATGTGTACTTTATTAAATTGGTGTATAAAATGCAATCAGAATACAAAATAATTGTCCATTTGCCCAAAATAGGTGAGTTATCTCTTGGATACATATAGGCATGTCAACAGGTCGGGTCTGGGTCAGGTCAGGGTGGACCCGGACCCGACCCGTGACAAGACCCGGTGTGTCCGGGTCCAACCCAGGACCCGTCAGGTCCTTGAAAATGTGGACTTAGACCCGGACCGTCTGACCCAGGTCCGACTCGACCCGAATATGTTAAATAAAAAAAATACTACATATAACATTCAAAACAATAAACACTACATATTAACCTAAACAACATTCAAAACAATAAACACTAACATATTAACCTGAACAATAAACATAAATCATGCAACGAACCAATTAATTATACAAATTCAAAAGCTAATATGTAGTGTTAAACAATAAACATAAATCATGCAACAAACAAATTAATTATACAAATTCAAAAGCTAATAAGCTAATAAGGCATGTCAATGGATGGGCTTGGTTGGTTATGGGTTTGGTTATGTACTTATGGATACAAAAATGAATTAAAACTTATACTTGATAAATAAGAAACAAAATTATGGGTCAACTAATACTAACAGTCTTGTAATATATGAGCATATATTAATAAAACAGTCGGGTCTCGAGTGCAACTGGTCAGGATGGGGTGTACCCGGACCCGATCCATTTGTATGTTCGGGTCCACCAGGTCAGGTCCAAATTGGGTCGGGTATATTACACGTGTAATCGGGTCCGGATTGGGTTGGGTCCGGGTCTGGACCCGACCCGTTGACAGGCCTAGATATAGAGCACATAGTTGATTGTAAAATCCATTCAAAGTGTAACATCATATCATACACCATACTATGAAATAATAAGCGTATGCAAGTTGAACATAGTGTGTACTCATATAACATAGTGTAAACGAGTTTAACATAGTGTGTATTAGTTTAGCATAGCATATACTAATATGTAATGCTATGTATATTGTGTCTGTATTACAACCACCAACTAGTACATATCTTCTCATATTATGTACACTTGGGGGTTGTTCATATTACAAACCCATCAAAAATAAAATTTCATATTACAAAAACGTTAGAAAAATGCTTTCATATTATAAAACCGTCAAAATACATATTCATATGATAGGTAAATGATATGTAAATTATATAAAGATTGTTTAAATCACCCACCCAACACATATGTTTATACAACATACATTACCACAAATCAAACAGGTTCGACAAGTAAAAAAGAAGCAGTGATTTTGGTCCGCGGGAAATCCATGTTTTGCTCACTGGATAGATAGAATTCACGTCGTTGGAACACAGTCCATCCAATGTGAGATAAAGACACCACAAAGTTGTCCACTTTTTTTGGGTTGGACATCAACGATTCTTGTTAACCTTGAATGTTGATGTATACTGCATGTAACTCTTCAGCAAGCCAACCTACAAGATTTGATAACACGGAAAATGGAGTTCACATGACAGTATGTATTTTATTTGAGAATTTGAAAGTTAAATGCAGCACGTACCACTTGTTTGGCAATTGTGTAGTGCTTAGGGTTGCGAGTGGAGTTGAATACATCATATGTATTCTTCACTCAGGACCAGCAATAATCAGTGAATGTCGCGCCACATAGGAAACACAAACTTCTCCACCCCACCAAGCTCTTCTAGCTTGAAGCATTGCTCCTACAGGAATTTCAATGCTTGGTCCACCCCAAGTCTAATCATATGTTGTGTTTAAAATATATCTACATTAGAAAACAACGCAACAACCACTAGAAGAACAAACCACCAAAGAAAGAAAAGGATATACGCACATTGAAAGTGGACTTTACAAACTTTATCTTGTCCACAATGTCATGTGTATGCTCCCTATTAGTGAACATCAACCCTAGGCCATCGATGACCTCTTCACCCAGTCAATCATTTCCAATCACTAGCAATAGTTCCCACCTTCTCATGTCAACGTCTTATTGCTTCTAGACCACAACACTATAAGGCATGAAGTTTGCAAATTGTCAAAAAGAACGTATACGCTATGTTAGATTTATATATGCTATGGTAGATTAGTATATGCTATGTTAGGTAAGCATATTCTATGTTAGCTAAGTGTATGCTATATTAGAAAAATATACGCTATGTTAACTAAGTAAATGCTATGTGAGCACTGTATACGCAATGTCAAGAAAGTATCAAAGAATGTGAAGACTACTACCGGAGATAATATTAAACAATGGAGAAAATATCAAACTGAATTGTTCAGTTCAAGCTGAAAGAATTCCAAAATGATTCGGCGCTCTTCATCTGAAATTGCCGATTTTTCAAGGAAATTCTACAAAGGTAATATAAGAAAGTTTACTCTAAGTTAAGTCAAAAGATGTTTCACTACACCAAAGCTATCAATATGATACTTACATTGATTAGTGTTGGGGTAACTTCCTTGTATACGGGCTTCTTTGCTTCAACTTCCTTGTGTGTGTGTGTGTGTGAAAGAGAGAGAGAGAGAGAGATCATTAATTGACATGTCAAAGAGTGTTGAATTTCAAATTTCGTCCACCCAAAAATAAAGAAAGCAAAGAAAAGTCACGTCAGATTGCTGCCATGTTAAATTGTTGAGGTAGAGACTATATGCTTGGCTGCATTCGGGGTTGAGTATATTATTTTCCTTTTTAAAAAAAATACAAATTTAAAATGTATTCTCCCAATAATACTTACTAATTCATGATCCAACAACTATTGTTAAAAACAAGGTGATGAAATTTACACACAACAACATGTATAGATTCATTACACCAAAAAATCATTTATAGATTCATGAGTATATGATTATATGATTGGAGATCATTCATGTTATACCTCGGACTATAATATTGATGAGGTTCTTTCATGTCCCTCAAAGAAAAAGTAAAAGAGGCATCAAGGGAACGAAGCATTCAAGCCGAAGTCTTTCAATATTTTGTCTTAGGTAATGCGTGGTCCATTTGGTTAGAACGAAACAATGTAGTTTTCAAAGATTGCATCCCGTATAGTGAAAATATTTGGCAGTCGGCCTTGCGGGTTATCCTTGCCTAGGAAAGATGTTGCGCAAGTCGGTCGAATTGGTTAGGGGGCAACTGGTTATTCAGAGATGATTAGTAGAGGGGTGGGGAGGCGTCCCGTCTGGTAGACTTCTCTTCTATGGCGGGACACCTTATTTGTTTCATTTTTTTCTTAAAATTTGGGCATAGTTCTTCTAATACAAAGGCGTATGCCTACCATTTATCTCAAAGAAGAAAAGAAAATAGAAATTAGGAATGGTACCAAAAACACTTAGGGCATGTTTGTGTAGAGACATAAGCTATTTTGAGGTTATATCTATTCCAGGAATAAATAATTTTATCAATGGAATAAATGATTTTTCTGTTTGGTTGTTTTTTTTGTTATGCTTATTGAGAAACATAATAATAAATGTTGAATCGTTTGGTTGATGAAGAATAAAATGTGAATAAGATGTAAAAAATTGATTTCACCCCATTGATATATAAGAGGTGATAACATGTGATTTAATGTGATGACAAGTGATTTAATAAGTAAGTCCCCTTATACTGGTGGATGAATAATACTATTCCATAGGGGGACTTGGAATCCAAATACTAGCTTATTCTCATCTAGTTATGCATAGCTATACCTCTTTATACCACCGACCCAAACATCTTTTCTATCTTTATCCCACTTTATCCCCCCTATTCCACCCTTTATTCCCCTTTATATGATTCATGATCCAATGACTATCGTTAAAACACACACAAGAAACTTATACCCTGTAACACTATACTTTTTATGAGCATAATTATGTTTGCTTTGCAGACAATGGTAGGTCAGAAGAACTTTCTTATTCATCAACTCCAAAATTCCAATGATTTACCCAAAAAAAAACTCCAAAATTCCAATGAACACCCATTTTAACCAAACTAGTTTTTTTTTTAATTCCTAAAAAATTGAATAAATCATTAACAAAACTAGTGGTTATGCATGAACAAATGCAATATGTTCTTTTTTATAATAATATAAATAATATAGATTAGCAAAACAATATCACACAAATTTAGGTTAATAGAAAATGATTAAATAAAAAGAAACATAAAATGCAAGAAGCAATCCAGTACCTACAAAAAAAATCAACAGGTCAAGAATTATAAAAATATCATAATCTGATCTAATCTAACATCACAATGTCAAAATGATTATAGCAAAAAAAAGGACGAGTTTATGGATGATTTGACAAGTTCCTCAAACGTGCTGTGCTACACCTAAAATTGATAATACTAAAGCTAAAAGAAATCTTCCAAGACCGAAAATGTCAATTTTTCCCTAAAAACAATATAAAAAAATGAGTAGATGGGAAACCCCTAAGATAACTAGTACGATCAAAATAGTTTAAAAAAATTCAAACAAAACCAAGGTTGAAATATTTAGTGAAATCAGGATTGATGATAATCATTAGAACTGTTAGATTTTGCACCTTTAACAAAACAAAACCCCAAAGATATTAATCCATCAGAAAAAAAAAAGATACATGCATGATTGATTGTTGATTGTGGATGGCCGTGGCATACTCAGGGCCTGCCTTAAGGGTCTTCAATAGGCCCGAAAGCCCGGCCCGCCCGGCCCGGGCCCGTTTTCAGGGCGGGCCGGCTTGGGCCTGGTTCTGGGCCCAGGCCCGGCCTGTAGGCCCGTGGAGGGTAATCTAATAAACTAGTAACGTGTAATTTTTATTTGAATTGTGGTTGAGTTATATAAATTATTAATATTTATGTAGGTGTCAACCTAGTTAGGTACATGTAGTTATTCATTTTTGTAAGTTATTAATTCATTTAATATTTTTATTTTGAAAATTAAATAGATATAAATATTATTTTCAACATTATACTTTAAATTTTGTGTTATTTGAACATTATGTATACAAATAAACAACGTAAAATAAAAAAATAAAATGTTTTGAATTTGGGCCCGTAGGCCCGAACCCAGACACGGCCCTTGAGGCCCGTTCAGGCCCGGGCCAGTGGGCAGGGCCTAGGCCTTGTTTTTTTGCCACGGGCTGGCCCGGCCCGGGCCCGCTGGCCAAGCAGGCCTGCGAGCCTGGGCCCAGGGCCGGGCTTGGGCCTTGTTTCAACGGGCCGGGCCGGCCTGACCCGGCCCGTTGCCGACCCCTAGCCTGCCTTGAGCTCAGGCGATCAAGGTGGTAGGGCCCCACATGCATTCTCGAGAGCTCTAATCTTAAAACAAAACAAAAATTTGTTATCCCCTGGTATGTGTTCTTTTCTTGTTCTTTTGTTAATGTTTTATTAGAATTTTATTTTTATTTATTATTTGGTTTATAGAGAATAAAATCAATACACATGTATAATTTCATATGCATTTTTATTATTTTTCTATTATTTTGATATTTTATTCTACTTTTTTGTGTTTTTTAGTTCCTATTTTATTGAGATTTTTTATATTATTTTTAAAAACATATGGACATCTTTATCTTTATGTGATAGTTTTACTTGTCCCTAATTTATGGGGATTTAATTTATCTTTATTTATTTACAAAAAATCATATTGCATAACATGTTTATTTATTTTTCATATTTGTTGTTCTGTTTTTTCCGTCCATTCTTATCTTTTATTTTCTGTTTTTTAACACATATTAAATTATGTTTTCTATAGTTATTTATTTTCTTTCTTCTTATTTTGTTGTGATTATTTTTTGTTAGACTTGGTTGTTTTAAAAATTAAAAATTAAATTAAAAAAACTATCCAAATGTTTTTTTAAAAGAGTTGTTTAAAAATTAAAAATTAAAAAATATTCACTAGTTTTTTTAATAAGAAACATAAAAAATACATGTGTGTTATAAATGTAAATAAAAGAATAAGATTAAATATACCAACCAAATGAGAAAAATGGGAGAGAGATGAAGGGAGAACTCTGTATTTTCTATTTTCTTTTATTGATAAAATGAATACAATGATGGCCTGTATTTATAGGCATTAAAAGATAGCAACAAACAAGATTTTACAGAGATTTGGTTTTATCTATCCTTTACAAAGTGAAAAGGATTGAGTCTAATCCTTTAAGATAAGTGCTGACAAAGTCAAAGTCAAAGTCAAAGTCAGTCATCCATATTTACAACACTCCCCCTTGGATGACCATCAACCATTATACTAAGGTAATTGCCTCATTAAAACCTTGCTTGGAAAAACCCATTGGGAAAAAACCAAAGCGAAGGAAAAAGAGTACAATTACTTGATCTTAGCCATGTTGGACGCGTTTAATACTGCCTCATTAAAATCTTGCTAGGAAAACCCAGTGGGACAAAACCTAGACGAAGGAAAAAGAGTACAATATGTAATCGATGTCCATGGTTGAATATTGTCACATTTATTAGTTACTCCCCCTGATTTAGAAAAGTTTCAGACTGTCTGATGATTAAGTCGACGCATGCCAACTTCACGCACCATCTTCTGGAAGGTTGATTTTGGCAGAGCTTTAGTGAATAGATCTGCAAGATTATCACTAGAGCGGATCTGTTTGACTTCAATTTCGTGATTCTTTTGGAGTTCATGAGTGTAGAAGAACTTCAGTGAGATGTGCTTAGTCCTATCTCCCTTGATGTAACCACCTTGGATTTGAGCAATGCATGCACTATTGTCTTCATATATGGTTGTAGGAATATTTGTTGTAGATGACAATCCACAGGTGCTTTGGATATGTTGAATCAATGATCTTAACCAAACACATTCTCTACTAGCTTCATGTAACGCCAATATTTTTGCATGATTAGATGAGGTAGCCACCAATGTTTGCTTTGTAGATCTCCATGAGATAGCAGCATTGTTATTAAGATACACATAACCTGTCTGTGATCGACCTTTGTGAGGATCAGAAAGATAACCTGCATCTGCATAGCCAACTAGATGCGAATCATTAGATTTATCATTTGAATAAAATAAACCTAAATCGGTGGTTCCACGAAGGTATCTCATAATATGCTTGATACCATTCCAATGCCTACGAGTTGGTGCAGAACTGTATCTAGCTAAGAGATTGACTGAGAAGGCGATGTCTGGTCTCGTATATTGAGCCAAGTATAGCAGTGCACCAATAGCACTCAAATATGGTACTTCTGGACCAAGAGTTGCCTCATTTTCATCTTTAGGACGATATGGGTCTTTCTTAACGTCCAAGGATCGAACGACCATGGGTGTACTTAGAGGATGCGCTTTATCCATGTTAAAGCGTTGCAATACCTTTTCTATATATTTTGATTGGTGGATCAATATTCCATTAGAATTTTGTTCGATCTGCAGACCGAGACAATATTTAGTTTTCCCAAGGTCTTTCATTTCAAATTCCTTCTTCAGACATTCTGCAGTTTCGTTGAGCTCTTCAGGAGTCCCAATTAAATTTATGTCATCAACATAAACTGCTAAAATAGCAAATCCCTTATTGGATTTCTTTATAAAGACACATGGGCAAATGAGATTGTTTTCATATCCAGCTTTTATCAAATATTCACTAAGACGGTTGTACCACATTCTTCCAGATTGTTTTAAGCCATACAATGAACGTCTTAGTTTTATTGAATACATACTCTTTGATTTTGCTTCAGGCAATTTATATCCTTCAGGGATTTTCATATAAATATCAGCATCTAAATTCCCATATAGATAAGCTGTTACAACGTCCATTAGTCTCATATCAAGTTTTTCAGAAACTGCGAGACTTATTAAGTAACGGAACGTTATTGCATCCATAACTGGTGAGTAAGTTTCTTCATAATCAATCCCAAGTTTCTGCAGGAAACCTTGTGCCACAAGACGTGCTTTATATCTAGTGATTTCATTTTTCTCATTTCGTTTTCTTACAAACACCCATTTGTAACCTACAGGGTTTACACCTTTTGGGGTCTCTACTATAGGTCCGAATACACCACGTTTTTCAAGAGAACCCAATTCTGCTTGAATAGCATCTTTCCACTTTGGCCAATCACTTCTTTGTCGACATTCATTTATGCTATGTGGTTCATTATCATCATCGCCCTTTGAAATTTCAGTAGCTACTGCGAATGAAAAATGTCATCGATGATCATTTCTTTACGATTCCACATTTCTCTTGAATGCGCATAAAATATAGAGATCTCATTATTATTAGGTACATTTTCCTCTTCAAGAGTTTGTACAGTCACTTCTGGGACATTATACTCTTCTGGAGTTTTAGAGAAAGTGGATCTGTTGTTCATAATCTCTTCTGGAGCATTATGTATAACTTCTTCTGGAGCATTCTTAGGGCATGATATTTCATTTGGTCTCCTCTTCCGGGGAGCTGAATCTTTAGAACCTATAGGTTTACCACGCTTCTGGCGTGCATCAGGAATTTTATTTTCTATATCTTTCATACTTCATTTTTACATTGAGCGGTACAGGGTTTAAATGAGACAGAGTGAAAGTATTCCACTATAATTCTCATCGTTCCAATAATTCTCGTCGTTCTTCAGGAACGGATCGTACTTCAGGTACGTTCTTTCCTCCCCCTAACGGTGAGAATATTGTCTCATTAATATGACAACCCCAAAAAAATAATACCCATAATTGGATGAAAGAATCTTCTGGTTCTTAGGTAGGTATGCAATTGAATTTTTTTTTTTAATTGTTTGAAGCATCATTATGTAATTCATGAACATATGATGTTTGCTCTTCTGGAGCTTACAAACAATTTTGTAATATTCAAGATATGATATTAAAATTTTCATACTTTATTCTACGAAAGATGTGAGAAGAATAAGATAAATCTAGAAATGTAAATTGCATTTCATATAATAAAGAAAAATAAAGACGTATATATAAAATCAGCAAAGGTCTAATCATACATCAGGTACGTGATCGATCATGAGTTTAAGCGTGCTTCAGGTACGTAACCTATTTAAAGATTTGTACGTACTTCAGGTACGAGACCAAAATTATGTTCTCAAATATCACAATATGTTCTCAAAGACAATAATTTTCCTTTGCATTTCAGGGATTTGTTATGCGAACTTTTTCCTTGATTTTATTTAATAACATTCTACTTCTGGTGATTTTCAATAACTTGTCATTTCTACAATTGTTGTGGTTATATTAACCATCATTTATCCCTTGAACATGATCATGTTCATAGCTTAAAATAAAATAAAATTCATTTGCTTCAGGCAAAAATGCTCAATGTATCAGGTTTCATTATTTTTATTATTATTATCAAAGCTCATTGTTCAACAATGAGAAGACATGAAAATTGATAATAATATTGCTCTCGATATTGCTACTACTGGAGCATATTTGAGGCATAATGGTCGATGAACCATTGTCAATGAAGTATTTATCTTTAAATCCTCTTCATTATAATGGTAAACTAGTTAATCATAATTTTTACATGTTCATGTTGGGATACATGCATCTTTTTTTTTCAGATCCTTCAGGGACCCAAAAAAACATTACAACTTTTGTATGTTCCTACAAACACGGGTAACCATGATTTTTGTATAATCCTTTATGGATAAAAAAAATTACAAGGTCCTTCAGAGACACTTTTACATGATCCTTCAGGGATTCATGTAATCATAATTTTTTTTTTGTATGGTCCTGCAGAGACACATGACTATATAACACCAAAGTGGATCATAAATATATTATGTGGTAAATATGAATTTCATCAAATTTGATATAACAATCATCTACTTGTGTCATGTAGTATAGGCCTTGAATGAATGTAGCACAATTAAAGCAATAGATTTAAAGTTAAAATATATAACCTATGGAATATGGGAACCATAAATCAATCTCTACTAGAAAATGCATGGAAAAATATATTACTTGCTTAGATCATTCATCATAGACATGCTATTTGCTATGCTGATATATAATCTGTATCATGTAGAGATGATATAAAAATAACCAAGTTATATAAAAAAAAATTTAGGAACATAATAGCCTCAAGCTAAAGAAACAATAGGAATAAGAGCACAAGTAATTTAATTACCTGAAAATCACGAAAATCTATCGATATATATTTACTAATATATACAATGAAAATCGGATATATACAGCTTGAATCTTATCCAATCTTCATTAGTAATCTCCACCGAGAGTTCCATGCAACAAATCCATAGCTTTAAAATGAATAATTAAATATAAATGTAAAAATAAATAGAAAGCGTAAAGAGTTTTTCTAGTGTAAGCTTCAGGCTTTCAACACTAGAAGCAAACTTCTTTTAGATTTTTTTTTTTTTTGAGTATTGTGTCTGAATGAATAGGCGATATCATTTGGTAACACCACATGGGGTCTTCTGGAGCCTTCAATAATATTAATTGGTCATGCTATGGTGGATACCACAGTTGTATTTTATACCAAATCAGAGAAAAAACTTCTGATTTTTCATAATTGTATTATTGTACTACCTACCAAACAAATGTCATTATTTGCTCTAACTTCTCGATCCATACCATTAAAATGGATAATAGAATTCATAAATTTCTATTTACTTTAGACTCCTATAATAAAAATCATTTATAAACAGGTTCTCATAATAAAAAACCAAAAAAAATACGTGATAAGCCTTTAATTTTATATATGAGCTTTATGTAATCCAAAAATATTAATAGGATTACTTAATCCAAACATTTATAAACGTCAAGCTTTATGGGTTGTTAAAACATAAAATGTATTAATATAATACAACCCGGTTACTTGAATACATGCATAATCGGATGAAAACAATACACATGAAATAATATATGTATTCTGTTAATTAAAACCGAAAAACCCAACAGTAATATATATAAAATATATAATACATGATTTCTCTCATCTAACATACATGCATGACAAATGCCCATACAAGAGAAGTGCTCAAGACTTTTATTTAATACTTAATACCCTACACGTGGACGAACTCATTATATCAGGCATATGTGTGAACTTTCAAAATGAGTGAGATTTTTCTCTTTATATTAATCTACCATTCAATGAATATGTGGAACATATTCACGTGTATAAATATCTCTTCTTCTTCCTTTTTATTTTATTTTTAAGAGAGATTTAAATCCCAAGAAAATCATAACAAAATTTTAAAATCATGCATGACGATGTCATTAATAACAGATGCCGTCATAAATAAATAAAAATTCATGAAATTCCAAGAAATAAAATATTTTTCAACACATCATAATGATCATATAACATTTATGATATAAACATAAATCATCATCAACATACATGATCTAAACAATTATTTGAAAAGGTGATCTAAACATAAATCATCATTAATATACATCATCGAAATGTATGTTCTGTCATTTGTTTGTGAGAACTTCAGGTTCTACACATAAATAAGAACTTCTGGTCATATAATTTATTTGTGTGAATTTTTGTTCTACACATAAAATTGTTGAACTTCTGCTACTGTATAAAAAATAAGAACTTCTGGTTCTATTAATTATTTGTGAGAACTTCTGGTTCTACACATGAAATTAGAACGTCTGATTCTAATTATTTATTTTGTAAGAACTTCTAGTTCTACATAAAAAATTAGAATTAGAATTTATTTGTTAGAACTTCTGGTTCTACATATGAGATTAGAACTTCTTATTCTAATTATTTATTTGTGAGAACTTCTGGTTCTACACATAAGTTTAGAATTTCTGGTTCTCTTAATTATTTATGAGAACTTCTGGTTCTACATAGATGCATTATATTTGAATAACAAAAAAATTTAAATTTTAATAACAGATATGGAACTATTGCATGAATAATAATAAAAAAATGCATACTGTTTCATGGAAAAAAAATTGCATGCATAATTAGATGTATACGGGTTGAAAAAAATAATGCATACTGTTTTGCACGGAAAAATTGCATATATAATCATAACATATGCATGGAAATAATTCACGTGGATTGCATGTATGGAAAATAGAAGATAGATGTATACGGGTTCTACACATAATTTTCCTACGGTTCCCGGCTTATTGAATAAAATTAATTATATGTATGTAGTAGTTGATTTACATAGAGAATCGTGCTGATAATGTGTTATAAATGTAAATAAAAGAATAAGATTAAATATACCAACCAAATGAGAAATATGGGAGAGAGATGAAGGGAGAACTCTGTATTTTCTATTTTCTTTTATTGATAAAATGAATACAATGATGGCCTGTATTTATAGGCATTAAAAGATAGCAACAAACAAGATTTTACAGAGATTTGGTTTTATCTATCCTTTACAAAGTGAAAGGATTGAGTCCTAATCCTTTAAAATAAGTGCTGACAAAGTCAAAGTCAAAGTCAGTCATCCATATTTACAACTGTGAATTAGGGGCCCTTAAGGCCCATCTCATTTCATTAATGTCATTATGGTTGGCCCCGAGGTTCATGACAAGATTATTTTTTTTATAAGAAACAGTAGGCAAACAGTATCTAAAATTTTATAAATTATAGAGGGATGCCTAACACAAAGCAAAGAAAAGAAACTTGAAAAACTTAAAATATAAAGAACTAAATCTCAGAAAGATCAACCCAGTAGAAACAGTCTCCAAAATTTTATAAATTATAGAGAGATGCCTAATACAAAACAAAACAAAAAAGAAACGCAAAAAACTTAAAATAAAGAACTAAACCTGGGAAAGATCAACCCAATAGAGGAGAACTCTACCGCAGAAGCACCCAGGGACCTCCACTAATTACTCATGAATATGAAACTTGTTCCCCCCTATCAACCGTACTGGTATCGAGCTCGCTTGGGCACAGAAACAGCCCCAAACTTGAATCAGCGCCACTACAGACTCCTAAATGTTTTCCACATAAGGGATGACATCTTTGAATAAAGCTTGATTTCTCATGATTCATACAGACCAAATCACCGCGAGAATGAATGATTGAGTGATTTTTGCTACTTATAGCATGACTCTGGGAACTAATATTACCTGAGTGATTTCTCACAGGAAGGAATGCTTATTTTATTTTATTTTATGTAATTAATAAATGTTTTGACTTCAGATGCGGTAGCTTGGGAAGGAATTTAATCCATTTATATTTTTAATTTTTTAATGCTCTCTTATGCTTAATCCATTTTACTATCTTAAAAAGTGTCTCATACATCTTGTTAATTCTTCCTGTAAAGAGATATAGACCTCGTTTATTTTTTTTAATTATTAATAAATTATATTATTCAATTTATTAGAGTAAATATTTTATCTTTAAAAAAATGCATATCTCATAATAAGATGAGATATATGATTTTTAATGAAAACATATGCGGACTGCGTTTTAGACTATAAATGAACTTAGTGTAACATTTTTCTTATTTTTTATGTCTTTATGGAATCTGAAAATCTTCACAACCAGAATGGTGACATGTCATCTCTCAATTGCACAGTACTAAAAAAAACACGATGAAAACAGGCTTGTTTGAACCTGGACACCGAATTGGTGTCTGCCAAAGGGTCTCAAACGCTTATAATAATGGAGATACTTTCAAGTCCAACAACCCAAAAGTAGATAAGAATACTTCATATCTTTTCTCATGAGAGAGTGTGTGCCCCGTATGTATTGTGAAGACTAATAGTTGACCACCACATGGCGTATATGAAAGTGACTCGTAACAAACTTCAGGACATTAAGAGTGCATTTGGTAACTGCTTAGAAGTACTTCTAGACTACTTCTCATTCTACAGAAAGAGAAGTGGTCGCATTTGGAAACCCAATAACTATCACTTCTCTTTCTACAGAAGGAGAAAAACTCCTTTTTTCACAAAGAGAAAATAACTCCTTCAGTAGAAGGAGTTTTTTCAAAAATGCAGAATTTAAAAAAAGTTAATGTTTTGATAAAAATGCCCTTATGAAATTTTGTAAATTCTCAAAAAACCATTTGCCCATGTTTGGTTAAAATTAAGTTATTATGAGATTTATGACTATTCTAGTATAAATATAAATAAAATGATTTTTTTTTGTTAGAATAACTTAATTATAAGGATTGGTTGGAATCCATATACCACTTTATACCAGTTAATCCTGGCATACAGATTCTCATTTATTCTACCTTTCCACAAACGTATTTTGAAACTATTCCTATTTATTCCCATTTATTCTCACCCTATTCTCGAACTAAACATGGGCTTTAGGTACTATATAAAATAAATTTTCTCTCATCTATCTCATTAGGTGATGTAGAACAAATCTAGGATTTATTTTAGATTTGTTAGTTTAGGTTTTTTTCTATTTTAAATTTGAATAAGTTTGCTAGTATCTTTTATTTGTTAGAATAAATTTGTTAATAATATCTACCTTTTGTTCACAAATAAAAAGCTTGTTAGTATTTTAATTGTTAGGATCTGTCAGTGTGATATTGTAATTAATTGTGGTTAGAAAAAGTTTGTTAATATTTAAGATCTATATAATTGATTATATTTATTTATTTATATTGATTTATTAAGATAATTGTATAATATGGGTGCAAGGGTATTTTAGACAATTCATATGACTTCTATTACAAAAATATTTTTTGAAAACATTCATCAATATGTGTTCTCAAATAGCTTCTACTCCAGAAACAAGAAGTTCTTTTTGTAGAAGTCCTTCTAGACAAGTTGCTAAACTATCCCTAAAGTAAGCCCTTGTTTAAATTTGTGTCCGAGATGCGAGTGTCATGACCTGGGTGATCGACTTCTACGCCTCCAAACTAGATCTAACCCATGGCAACCAATGTAGTCTATAAGAGGTCAAACATTGCCACATTTTCGTGACACGTGATTGTCGGTATGGGATTCATCGGGCATCGAGGAATCCGCATTTCGGTATTGTCGGTGTGCGTGATTCGATCGGGTGTCGATGAATCTGCATTTTCGGGTGTGTGTGGGGGTTCTTCGGGGATTCGGATCCGGTGCGCGTCTTTGACGGGCTCGATCGGATTGTCTCTCGAAAGGGTGGTGGGGTCTCATTCCCGGTTGAGGCGCCCGACAACGGCTCAAGGGGATTCCGATGTGTGTGTGATCGCCACTTGCTTTTTGAAAAAGCAGAAAAAGTTGGGTCAGATTTGATCGCCTACGTTGGAGAGTTTGTGGGGTCTCGCTCTGGGACACTGATATACCGTACTCAGAGGTGAAAAACAGGTAATCCTATTCTACTTCTGGCTTGGCTAGAGAAGTCTTGGATCAAGTGGGGTGTAGGTGTGGGGCGGCTAATGGGTTTGAGCCATCAGGTAGGGTTAGACCTGGGTTGAGAATGAGTTTGGTTTTTGCAGAGGTTAAGTTGGGTTTAATCTAGGTTTTGGAGGGTGGATTGAAAGGATGATTTTGTGTAGGGAATGGATTTTTCTCTCACAAATGGGACTCTCTCTCTCTCTCTCTAGGGATTTCAAGTGGGGGAGGGGAATATGAATTGTGCATCTACGTGTGAATTGGGAATTGAAGGTTGGGAATTATGAAGGTGTGTGAATATGTTAGAAAGGATTGGGACTTCCTCTATTTATAGTAAAACAGAGGCAGGGGAATATCTAGGGGGTAATAAAATGTCTTGGGTAATAGTGTGTTTGATTAGACCCCTCATTAATTCTATGTTTTCTCTATCAGAGACCAAGTGAAGGGTGGCTAGTTGAAACTAGCCGTCCAAGTTGGGGCGGTTATTACAATGTAGTGCCCCCATCATGACTTGCTAAACGTCCCATCTCTTACAAGTGGTGGCTTGGGTCGGTTACTTGGATTGAACCTGTAAAGATGGGGTGGCTAAAGGTCATAACCCGCCGCAATGATCAGCATTTAATGCTGCTTTATGTCCCATCCAGGGAAGCGGTTTAGGGTCGGTCAGGGGGGCGGCTAGTGCAAACTAGCCCCCTGATATGGGGCGTAGTAAGGGTTAGCCTCCCCTTTCCAGGTTTTTAGGTTTTCTAGGGTTTGGATCAGGGTTTAGGGTTTTCGGTTTTCTTATATTTGTTTTCTATTTGATGCCCAAATGTGTGCTATTTCTTAGTATTACTTGAAGTATTTTCATCTTTCTAGACGGTCAAAATTGGGGTATCTACAATTGTCCCTCATCGGACGGAGTCTTTGCGCGAAGCAGGAAAGACTTCGACCGATGATAAGGAAAGAGACCCCTATTTTGGTTGGCCCGACCTTCAAGAATTTAAGACAACACGAACAATACTATTCAGGGAGTTGATTTAGACTGTCAGAGGCTAAGTCTTGACTAGAATTTTCAACCGAAAGGATGATCCAAGTGGAAGGTGGAAAAGTAAATGGTGAGTGATCCAACCCATGGTTGGGGTTTTTAGCTATCGTGCACGGAGCAGCCCAGTGTGAGTTTCCTCGTGCCTACCATTCCCGTGCTTGGAAAAACACAGCAAGGAGGGGATATTGCCGACAGAAAGCAAGTAAAGAGTTGAGTTGGTGAATTGGATCATTTCAGGTTTTTAAGTTTTCTAGGGTTTGGACCAGGGTTTTGGGTTTTTGGTTTTCTGAGATTTATTTTCTATTTGATGCCCAAATGTGGGTCATTTCTTAGTATTACTTGAAGTATTTTCATCTTTCTAGACGATCAAAATTGGGGTATCTACAGTGATGAAATAACCCGAATCCTTTTATGCTGGATTATGCTAATGTTTATTTGTTTGGATTGCAAGATAGCATATTGTAATAACTATGACTTTTAACCATTTTAATTATTTAGTTTTCGACGGATAGTGGGAGAGCCGTCGGGTTCAACGGATCCTAAAGGTGCCGTCGGGCACGTGGTGTCACGCCCCAGGGCCGCCATCCCCGAGACGTGGTAAATATATATATATCAGCTATCAAGTACAAGAGGTCAACAATGACTCCAATAAATCACACACAAGCAGGCAAGCAATGATAACTGATAACTCAACTAAAAAGCGGAAACATAAAAATATCAACAATGTCTGTAACTCAAAATATTATTACAGACCGGAATACACAATCATTATCCTGTGAGAGCTAAGTCTAGTCCAAATAAAATACCACATGTGCAACATGCATGATTTACAAATGCATGACTCTAGGACTGCTAACAGCCTCGCACTCGCCAACCGCCAGACGGAACGCTCCACGCACGCACGCAAGACCACGCCATAGGGAAGCTCCAACTCCACGCCCAACAACGTCCCTATAAAAGAAACAGTACGCGAGGGGTGACCTACAAGCTTAGTGAGTGGCCTTGCCAAGCACCAACATAATAATTAGATACTAAGGCAATTTCCTTTCAAGGAAAAACATGGGTAGAAACCCAATGGATAACAAGGTCACGCGACGGCGCGACAATATCTCGCCCTTGCCCTTCCGCTCACTCCCAGATGGAGGCTCTTGGGACACCCGGGGAGGAACAACTTATAGCCATAACACATAGTGTTACTGGATAACAAGACACGACGAGTCCATCTGCTACGAGGTAGAGATATATTTTGATACATCAAGCGTTAGGAGCTACATACTCAAAATATACTCGATGGGTATATGAGTCATGTGACGTCATGATCTTAACTCACCCTCACCCTCACCCCTAAGGGTGACATAGGACTGTTAGGAGAATCCTTTTGCTCTACACCCTCCATCATCCGGTAGCCCTCTCCTGAGTAGCCTCTACCTGGTATACTTCCATGATCAGTACATCTGCCAAATGCATCGGTAGTACCTACAAGTGGGAGCCTTCTGTTAGGACAGCTTCAACGTCGGGCAGCTTCAACACAGACTCGTTGAAGGGGAGAATGATTCACGCTCGCAATATCATCTGATAGCCCTCTTCCGCGTAGCCTCTACCTATCGGCCTTCATGATCGGTACATAAGCCAGATGGGTACCGCAGTACGCATCGGTAGCACTTACAAGTGATGGCACTACACAAGATAGCTTCGACGCTGGGGCTTCGGTGCACGCTAATATTGGGAGGAAGACTTTGCATTCTCAATGCGAACCTTATGGAAAATTAACTAACCTCGATAATCCCATACCGATTGCTATCGAAATACACCTAAACTCCCATAGAAATGTGTCGCTCAAACGGAGGGTGTCACCTCTGCTCTCACACAGAAATAAGCCCTAAGGCATAATCCAACAGGCGGTTCATATACTCGCCTAATATGGGTATGCTTAGCTTAATGCCATAACAACAGGCTTAATAAAATCGATATGACAATGAATTCTCCTGAATTCCAATCGAATGCATCGCTCGGATGCAAGGGGGCGATTACATCACTAGCGCTCTAACTAATAAGGTATAACCCGATAGCGGGTCATACCCACGCCTATTTCAGATAGGTCTAATCTATTTTAACAAGCGCATATATATACAAGAGAATTAGATCATAGCTATGTACGTGAACTTCATGCACGATAACATAACAAATAATTATAGGGATAGTCCCTAACATGGATAAAAAAACATAAACAATATATATATGCAACATATATTGTGACACCTGGTCCAAACACAAGAGTCCCATGGATTGGGTGAGGGTGTTTAGTCTCACATCGCCTAATGGGAGGAGATAGTCTGTGCTTATATGTGAGCACATCTCTTACACACCAAGACGCGTTTTAAACCTGTGAGCCCATTTAGGGGCAAAGCGGATAATTTCTTGTTGTGTAAGCCTGGGGCGTTACATATATACCATGTATGGCCTAAATAATATGCATACAAAGTCTTTAATCATACAAGCATACAAGCATACAAGCATACAAGGTACACCATAACGTGCGTTGGATATCACCAACTTAAGAGGGAAGGGTTAAGCGCGATCTTGCACACCAACCGGTGCATGCCGATAATCCCTAGCGGACATGAGTCAAGTAGGAATCACATCTACTTACTCAGTTTACGCAAAGAGGGAGGGTGAGAGAGAAGGAAAGTCTCATCCTCTCCGGAAGTTGGTCATAGCTTTGCCCCAACAGATGGGTGCAACAACTATACTACGTCCTCCAGTCTTATGACAAGGGAATATTAGTTATGCACCCGGTTATTAACCTAGACTTAATCATGCTAGATCTTACTAACATAGGGAGGTAGTTCTATAAATATGGACTACCTAAGGCACATGCAAATATGATCATTCAAAGATGAATACGATACGTAGGCAAGTACATGATAGAATAGGGGGTTCTACACAATATACGAGCCATATAGTCCTAGCATGCAATATCTAACATATTTAGGATACAAAGATGCCCCATGGATGCCCGATGCATGACTACGTGTATCGAGAGCATCCCGAAGGGTTAGATTGAACCACTCACCAATACCCGGGTCATCGCGCATCGCAAGGCAGCACACGAGCAGGACTAGCCGGCAGCATGCACGCGGAACGACACGCATGCGGGGCAATCGGGACAACACGCACGTGAGATGGCACACATGCGGAACAAGTAGGATAGCATGCACGCGGGCAGCACACCCGCATGGGGAAGCACGCACGCACGCACGGGGCAGCACCCGAGATGCTCAGGCAAGGCAGGGTGTGCTGGGCATGCAGCTGGGCACATGCGCTGGGCACGCTGCAGGGCGATGGGCACGCTGGACATAGGCACTGGACACACTGGGAATAGGCGCTGGCAGGGCGCAGTCGCAGGGCATGCTGTGCTCTGGGCAACTCACGCAGGGCAGCACGCACGCGGGCACGCTAACACCCCTACATCCAAGCACACACACACACACTCAAAACATAAACACAAATACATGGCATGCATGGACTATCCATAACCCTCAAGGGACAACAATCACCAACAAAATGCATGGAGGGAGGGAGGAAAACTCACCTAGAAAGAGAGAGGGTCAAGGGAGGGGGCACCATCACTCCCAAGTGCACACACCCTTACCAACCATGCCCTCTACCTCTTCCAACCACCTCCACTAGCATTTGCACAATTAATCCTTGCTATCCCATCACCAAGAGAGGAAAAGAAAGGAAGGCAAATGGTGTTAGATGACAAGGGTGGCCAAAGAACAAAGGCACACACACAAACACATCTTCACACACCAACACATACCTTCACTTTCTCCATCATTACATGCTCAAAACACACTCCAAAAAGGGCTGGAACAAAGGGAAAAGAGAGAGGGACAACCACCTAAGAACACAATCACACCAAACCTACCCCAAGATCTCTTCTTGAACTACTTCCTTCATGTTCTCATTCTCCTTCTTCTTGGTCCTTCTCCACCAAACACTCACACACACAAATGGGAGTGAAAGAGAGGTAAAAGAGAGAAAGCGAGACTAAAAGGGCTGATTTTCGGATGGAGAGAGAGGGGTGTGCAGAGGGTGACAAAAGTCACTAGGGGGTGCACACAAGGGAAAAATGGGGGGTGAGGTTAAGCATATCATCACCCACACTCAACCACCTTTATTCATTTTATTGGGAAGCGTGCGGAGAACCACCACACACTCGAAAATATCTCACCCACTGAAACCCAGTAACGACCAAATCCGGATGCGATTCAGAACTATATATTTTCCAAAACGTTAGTGGAATTCGATGGAATTTATATGGGTAATACAAAACAGTACCCAGACCCATAATATGCAGTTAGATTTTCAATCAGAGTACTCCCACTCTCGTAGGTAGCTAAAAACCAAAATTTTAGTGACTTCGATCGAAAAAAGAAAAGGCCCTAAACGACCCAAATGTGATCAAGGCTTAATAAAAATGGTTACAAATGATACGGGCACAACATCTGGGAGACGGCTCTTGGTGGAGCCGTCGGGTATGTGAGTAACGGGCTCAGTAAGAGCCGTCGATCTGGGTGAAATTGTCAATTCAAATTTCAGTCCAATTTTGGAAAGAACCAACGCATTGATTTGGCATTATTTGGTTTGATGGTGTCGCGAAATTTGTTCCCACGTGTGTGAGGCTATTAATTTCTTTAAGTCCGAGTCTGTGTACCCTATTGATGTCAGACTCTCTGCTTGGTAAACACAATGAGTGTTCTCTTTGACGTGTGAAATCCTTATGGTTAGGTGTTGTAGATGGTAGGTGCCATAGAATACGGGCATGCATGTCCGTTGCATTCATACGCATCATGAGTTTGACATTTATTTGAGATCATGCATTTTAAAAGGTGGTTTGTTAAGTTATAATTTATTGGAAAATTATTATATTGCAGAAATCATATTATTGTATGTTGTAAATTGTTTCTTATGATATATTATCAAATATTATTTATGATATCAATTATTATTGGGGCCTAAAGGTCCATTCACTGAGCGCGTGATAGCTCACCCCTCTTTTTCTGAACCTTTCTGAGTCGCCGTTGGTGATCATCGATCTCGGTGGTGGCGATCGTAGTTCGTACGTTATCTTTCATTGCATCTAGATGGTTGAATAAGCCTTTCCTTGGCATGCAGTTTCCTTAGTCCCTTTCAGCAAAAACAGTTTGATGTTGAGTTAAATCTATTGTGTGTAATCATCCGCATTTAGGATGAATTATGTTAGATCTTGGTTATGCTTTCATTGGTATGTTTAAATAAATCTTTTGTGTTTTCAAAAAAAAATATGCCCCGTGTTTTATTGAGAGTTCAAGGTAACGGTCCGTATTCAAGCTTCGAAATGGATCCTTGGGTACGGGGGCGTTACACATATATTCTAAATTGGGCTTACAATTTTTATTGTCCATGAAGTCGTGTATGCAGTTTAATTTTTAAAAAGCACCTTTCAGACATATTTAAAATTCGAGCTAAACATAAAAAGTCTTCATTGTTTAGTTACCTTTCATATAAAATTGTTTGGTATCATTTGGAGATATATTAGAAAAGTTATACATGTTTTATTATTGCTACCCCTGGAAGAAAGAAGCGTGGTGTCTCATGTTACTCGCTATTTTTAGTATAGTTGGATGCTTCTTTCTGATTTTGACCTAAATATAGAAGTTGTAGATATTTTTATCAGCTTTCAAAGAAGTTGTATCATTTGAATTGGAGTTCTCAGTGAGAAGATATGACAGTTCTAGTCGAGGCTGCGTAAGTTGCTAAGGAAGGGTAGTTTGGTATTTTCGTGGATTTATGAATTTCATTGAAATGCTAAGTAGGGGGTGGTGGCTAGTTATATTAATGGAGGAGTCACCGAGACTCATTCGGAGAGAGAATCAAATGGGGAAGAGTAGTGAAAATTGGGAGAAATTGGGAAAGCTCCGTGAAGTAATTTTACGTTGCATGAGTAAAGATTCTCGCTCTTTTCATTCTTGTTCTCCATCTGGGGTTATTCTATTTCAGTTTTGAATCAAAATTGTGATTTGGGGCAGAAATATAAATATATTTGTGGGGCTGGATAGAGGGAAATTAGATAGTTGGTTTTATTGTATCAATTTAGGGTTTGTAGTGGGGATATCATGTTTGTCTTGGTGGATTTGAGGATTATATTTTAGTATCTGATTGAGATTATATTTTTTATCAGTGGGTTCCTCTCTGTGTGGTTTAGGAGCTGAATTAGGGTAACTCCAGCTTGTGGTTGAGAGTTGCGAGGTAAGTGACCTAATCAATATTTATTTGTTCCATTCCATTCTACGTTTATTGTTCTAAGTGGCCCTATATCGTATTTGTTACTTCCATTTTCATGCTTCATTGTTGCTGATTATCGTTTTTGTTGTTATTTGAGTTTTAGAATTATTTTCCTCACTATTGATTAGTAATATTTCCTTTTTTGTTGAGCCTTATGGTGTGCTTGGTATCACTACTTGTCATATATTATCTTGGTGGTGTGCTTGGAGATGGATGACCATTGATGACAATAGACCTGACTTCTCTAGCGCGTGTGAGTAGTATGTATGAGTCCTGTAGGGGGGCTCAGAGATAAACCCTACTGTGCCTAGAAGGCGAGGGGCCAGATAGCTTTTCCGCGGTGGACATTCTGAAGGCCACGCGCGTGGTTTGTGTATGTGTTTATATGTGGAGTATAGCTTAGACGCAGGGGCTGAGGTGATGTTGTGGAAGTAGTCAATCCATTGGTTGTAGATGTTTCGAGGGCCACAGTGAGTATATTTGACATTGTTGGTATTCTTCATATTAGAGAGAGTTCTAATGCATTCCCTCCTGAGTACGAGTTGTGTTTCAGAGTTTCATTTCTTAATCATTGCGGTGCACCCTAATGATATCTATTGGCATTATTGGTTGTGATGCATTATTCTTGGCTATTACCTCATATTTCATGCGTGATCGTATATGAGAGATGTTCCTTTCCTTATTGATGTCGTGAATTGAGTTCATTGCTATTCATGCTTTGGCCTGGTGTTTATTGAGATTATTGATCTTGATTCTCATGTCCTCCCCTTTTCTTTATATGTGGAATGTCTCGGTTACTTACTGAGGCATGTTTTGCTCATTCTATTTTCTTTTATTATATTTTTGTAGAGTAGGGGCGGGGGTTTCTGGACGTTGGCTTGGTCTCCTTTGGGTGCCACGTCCAGCTGGTGATAGGTATATAATGATGTGTATATTTTGATGTTTTGGATATGAACATGATTATTTTCATAGAGGCTGGTCTAGCAAACCTGGCTTTTGTTATAGTGCTCCGTATATATGGATGATTGTATATTAGGCGTGTTAAGTGCTATGTTGACTACTTAGACTTTCCTGGGCATGTTGTGATATAGTTGATTAAATGTTATATCATTGTTGAGTAGCAAAAGTGTTTTAGGATGGTGGCATGCACATACCGATGTTTTTGGGCGCGAGCCGTCACAATTGGTATCAGAGCTTAGGTGGCGTGCATGTGTCGGTGGTTTAGGACACGGGCCGTCACACGTGATGTCTTTCTAGAGCTTGTTATCCCCCTCCCCCTCTTAATCTTCTTTTGAATTTTGGCCAATTTTGTGTTTAAAATTCAGGTTAAAAATCAAGAGCCAATTTAACTTGTTGTGTATAAAAAGTTGCCTTTGAGCGTTTTTCGAATTCTAAATTGCAGAATCAGCCAGTTATGTATGTTTGTGTATGTTGTCTCTGACTATCTCTCTCTATATATATATATACCTATATATGTATAGTAGTTATTATGTATGTGCCAAAGCACATGGTATAACAATCAAATTACATATAAATAAATAAATAGTGATAATTATATAAAAACTAAATTATGATTAGATAAAAAATACAAACTTGTTGATATATATATATATATATATATACAATGTTAAAAAGAATGTGCTATTATAATACAAAAATAACATGTATATATATTTTAAATGAAAAATCAAACACAAATTTCCTTATAAAGAAAAATAAATAAAAAATATTTGACACATATTATTAGTTCAATTACACATAATATGTTTGTATTTTTTATTTTTGTAGACCAAATGTATCTCACAAAAGAAAAACAATAATTTATTTTGCCTTAGCTTAGCATTTCATAAAACACATTTTAATCAAAAGAGAACTAAATAAATCTAAATTAACTCCCTATAATTCATGAAAATATGTTCATAAATTTCACATCATAACATACATAAATAAAAGTAGAGATTTTTAATTTTAGGTTCCACTAAACTACTCCAATTAGCTATTGATCTCTACATTCTTTCATTTTCTTTTGAAGTCCCCATATTTAAATGATACTTCTGTATTCATCCTTACAATAAACTTTCATCAGTCTAAAAGGGGTTAACAGAACTTTGAGACACCCAAACAACCCCGAACCCTAAAAATAACCCTCTAAGTCCCTTGACCCCACCAAACCTTTGTTGGAAATTGACGGAGACTTCAAATGAACACTTCGAGTCGCGTTACGATGTCGCTCTCCTTAAAACAGTATTTGCCCCTTATACAATGTGCACAGGTGTAGATACCCCAATTTTGACCGTCCAGAAAGACAGAAATACTTCAAGTAACACCTAAGAATAACTCACATTTGGGCATCTAATAGAAAACTAGAAGTTCAGGAAACCGGAAACCCAAAACCCTAAACCAAACACAAGCCGAAAACCCTATACCCATCAAAATCCAAAAATCCCTAAACCAAACCCAAGCCGGAAACCCTATACCCATCAAAACCAAAAAAACCTAAACCAAACCCAAGCCGGAAACCCTATACCCATCAAAACCAAAAACCCTAAACCAAACCCTGACCAGAAACCCTATACCCATCAAAACCAAAAACTCTAAACCAAACCCTGACCAGAAACCCTAACCCTAAACCAAACCTAAGCCGGAAACCCTAACCCTAAAAACTCCAAAAATCTAGAAATCCCCTAAGTCCCTGGCAAGGGGCGGCAAACCCTAACTAGCCGCTCCATACCCGACGGATGAATCCCACTAGCCGCCCCATATACACACCCCACTTGCACCCCATTGTCCCAAGACTCCTTTAGTCAAGCCCCGGAAGCAGAATAGGATTACCTATCTTTCACCTCTGTGTACGGTATATCCGTGTCTCAGAGCGGAGACCCCACAAACTCCCCACGTAGGCGATCAAATCTAACCCAACCTTTTCCTGCTTTTCAAAAAAGCAGGTGGCGATCACACAAACCCTGGAATCCTCTTGAGCCGCTGTCGGGCGCCTCAACCAGGAACGACACCACCCTTCCGAGAAGACGATCCGACCTGAGCCCGCCAGGGCACGCATCCGATCCGAATCCCTGAAGAACCCCCACACACGCACCACACACGGATTTTTCAACACCGACTAATCCGATACTGACAAATCTGGCGATCACTGTCACGCCCCAGGGCGGCCGTCCCCGAGACGTGGCAATAATATAATATCAGCTATCATAAACAAGAGGTCAACAATGACTCCAATAAACAATACACAAGGCTAATGAAGCAATGACAACTGATAATACAACTGAAAAGCGGAAGCATACTATCAATAAGTCTGTAAACCAAAAATATTATTACAGACTCGAATACACAATCACTGTCCTGTGAGAGCCAAGTCCATCCAATAAAATACAACAAGTGCCACACGCACGAATTACCAATACACAAGACTCTAGGATTGCTGACAGCCTCGCACTCGCCAATCCGCCGGACAGAACGCTTCCACGCACGCAAGACCACGCCATAGGAAAACTCCAGCTCCACGCCCAACAACGCCCCTGTAAAAGAAACAGTACGCGAGGGGTGAGCTACAAGCTCAGTGAGTGATTGGAAACCAAACACCACTATAACAATTTAATGTTAAGGCAATTTCCTTTCAAGGAAAGACATGGGTTGAAACCCAATGGATAATAGGGTCACACGGCGGTGCAACCCGTCTCACCCACACCCTCACTCCCGAAGGGAGACTCTTGGGACTCTTGGGGAGAGACCATACCGTTTGTCAAGGAGACGCGGAATTACTGGTCGACACCACACTATTGTGATCATCTACATAGAGATAATTGTCATTGATGTCACTCAACATCGATACCTAACCGGACCCAACAAATATGGGAACGGGTGAACAAACAAATGGGTCACGTAGCGACGTGACTCAACACATTCGTCGCCCCCGCCCCCGAAGGGGAGCTCTAGGGAGACCCGGGGACAAACGAGGGTTAACCATAACACCACGTGTTACTGGTTAACGAGACACAGCGCGTCCATCTGCTACGAGGTAGAGATATACTTCGATACCTCAAGCGTCAGGAGTAAGAAACCCAGAGTATACTCGATGGGCATTTGGGTCACGTGGCGACGTGACAACAACTCATCCTCACCCTAGCCCCGGAGGGGTGACTATAGGGACTTTTAGAACGAACTCAGTTGCTCTACACCCATCGTCATCCGGTAGCCCTCTCCCGGAGAGCCTCGACCTGGTAGCCTCTCCATGACCGCTATCTCTACCATATGGGCACACCAATAGGTGTCATAAATACGTCTGGGAGCACCCCACAGGACAACTACGAACCGGGCAGCTTCAACACGGATCCGACGAAGGGGAGAACGACTTGAAGCCCGAAATATCACTTGGTAGCTCTCTCTCCCGCGCAGCCTCTACCTGTCGGCCTTCCACGATCAGTACATTCCCTAGATGTGTACCGCGGTACGCATTAGTAGCACCTACAAGTGGTGGCACCATACAGGACAGCTTCTATGTCGGGTAGCTTCGACTCATGACGATGTCAGGAGGAAGCACCCTGCGTTCGTAATGCGAACCCTATAGGAAAGCCAACTACCCTTGGTACTTACATACATATATCGATGATATCGAATACTCTTGTATTCCCACACGGAGGCGTCACTCGGACGCGAGGACTATCTCTACACTCATGTAGAAAAGCCAGGGCATAACCCATAGGCGGTTCAGACACACGCCTAGCAAGGGTAGGCCCAAATTAATGCCGTAGCTATCGGTTTAACAAAACCGATGCCACGATGAATTCTTCAGAATTCGATACGAATGCATCACTCGGATGCAAGGGGCGATTACATCGCTAGCGCTTTAACTAATAGGGTACGACCCGACCGCGGGTCATACCCTCGCCTATTAGAGATAGGCCCAATTAGTTAACATGCGCACATATATATATATATGAGGAGAATCATAACATGATAATATGTGCCACATGCACAATAATATATATATAACTATAGGGGTACTCCCTAACATGGATTTACATCATAAACAACAAATCATACAATATGCATACAAGGTATGACCCACTTAAACATGCTTATAAGGCCATAATAAACATTCAATCATGTAAAGGATGACTCAAGCAAGCGTTGGATATTACCAACTCCAAGGGAAGTTAAGCGTGATCTCGCGCGCCAACCGATGCATACCGATAATCCCAAGCGAACCTGAGTCAAGTAGGAATCGTATCTACTTACTCAGTTTACGCAAAGAGGGAGGGCGAGAGAGAGGGAAAGTCTCATCCTCTCCGGAATGCTGGTCATAGCTTTGCCCCAACAGATGGGTGCAACAACTACACCATTCCTCCAGTCTAATCATAAGGGAATATTAGTACGCATCCGGTTATTAACCCAAGGTTTGACATGCTGGATATTACTCATATAGGGGGAGGAGTATTACAATACTACCTAAGGCATTCATATTCTATACATCCATACACTCATTCGAAAATATATGCCCGAAACACAAGGGGCGCATGAAAACACATTTATTCAAACATGAATACATACATAAGCAAGTATAGGGTAGAATAGGGGGTTCTACACAATATACGAGCTATACAACCCTAACATGCAAATATCTAGCATATTTAGGGGTCGAGATGCCCCAAGGATGCACAATGCACGGCGGCGTGCATCGAGCGCATCCCAAAGTGTTGGATCGAACCACTCACCGATACCCGAATCGACGCGCATCCCATCCGACGAGGTCTGCAAGGTAAGGGTATCAATAGGGGTGAGTATAACCACATACAAACACATAAAAATACTTAAAATATACTAGAAATGTCAAAGACTCAGATACGCACGCATACGGGCTCGCACGCATGCAAGAACGCGCGTACGCACGCATATCCGAGCACCCCGACACCTACCCGAACCCCCGGGCAGCCACACGCGTGGCCCCCGCACTCATACGCACGCATGCGCACACGCGCACGCGGCCCCTCACACCCCCGGCGCACTGCCGCGCGCCCAGGCTCGTTCCCGCGCGCGCTCGCGCGCACCGCCCGCGCGCAGCGCACACCGGCGCACACTGCGCGCCCGCGCGATCGCCAAGCGCGCACACGTGTGCCTGCACGCACGCGCGTGCCCGCCAGCGCGCCCGACTGCGCGCCAGCGCTCCCCAGCGCGCCCAGCCTCCAAAAGCTTCTCCTATGCCCCCCACATGCACCCAAACACAAACACCTCACATGCAAGCCCTCCCAAGCACCCTTATATGCTTTAAAACCAACAAAAGAAGAGGGAAAACTCACCAAATGAGAGGGGGGAAGGAAAGGGGGGAAACGTAGGGGCTCGCAATGCACCCTCGGCCACCCCGACCGCGACCACCGCAACCACCACCTCTTCCTTGCCCATCTTCTTCATTGTGGCATAAACACAAACACTTGGGGGGGGCTGTTGGTCCAAAGGGGAGGAAAACATAAGGGTTTGCTAGGGGAGGAGAAGAGGAGAAACAACAACACAATATACACAACTCACTTAGTTTCTTCTCTTCTAAAACTTCCTCTTCTTGCTCCACCTCCTTCTCCTTCCTCCACCTTCTCCTTCTCCACTAACACTTAGGGCTGGACCAGAAAAGAGAGGCCCAAGTCGTGGGTTTGGGGGGGGGGGGGGTATTTATAGCCAAAGTGAAATGGAAAGACCAACCCGTCCTCGGACTAAAAACTCTGCGCAGCCTTCACTTAAACGGCCATAACTTCCTCAATACAGCTCCGAATTGCACGATTCCAGTGGCATTGGAAAGCTACGAAGATTATCTACAGCTTTCATGTTTACACCCAGATCAAATAACCTCTCCAGATATTCCGAAATCTAGGCTAAACATCTTACAGGGCTGCTGCCTGGACTTCTCAACTTCGGGGTATACTCAGAAAAATACCCATAACTTTTAATATACGAATCCAGTTGATCCAATTCCACTTCTATATAGAAGCTATCTCAAAACTGAACATATCATAATAATATCGGATTTTTATCTCTTTGTCTTGGATTTTTACAAAATCAAATCCGAATACCAATCTGAAACTGCATAATTCCAAAAACGTTATCGGAATTAAATGAAAATTTTATGGGTAGTACTAAACAGTACCAGGACCCATAATATGTAGTTATATCTTCAATCAGAGTCCTTAAACCCCAGAAGGTAGCTAAAAATCAAAATTTTAGCGACTCTGATCGAAATTAGGACTCTAAATGACACAGGTCTAACATTCTCCCCCCCTTAGGAAATTTAGTCCTTGAAATTTAAGGAAACCCAAAGGGAAGATCGAACGTAGAAGTGTCACGCATAAAGTCCCTTGGCTCCCAAGTGGTCCGCACACCAAACTGGTGCTACCACGCACTTTAGCCGAAGGAACGGTCTTGGTGCGGAGCCTCTTCTCGCATTGGTCCATGTTCTCGATCAACTGCTTCGCGAACGACAAATCCAGCGCGAGGATGAGCCGCTTGAACTGAAAGATATGAGCAGGATCGTGGACTTAATGTCTCAGCTATGAGACAGGGATGACGTCACGGCATGAGCCCGCTGTGGGGGAAAGGCTACATGCAAGCCACCTCCCCAATCCACTCAAGGACGAGAACAGTCCGAATGGAGGGCCGACTCACTAGCCTCGAACGTCGAAACAGATGATGCCCCTTACCCGGGACACCTTCAGGAAACTTGACCGCCCAACCCGAAGGTAAGTTCCTGGCGACGATGACCTGCGTAGCCCTTCCGACGGTTCTGGGTGGTGCAGAGGCACGCATGAACCATCTCGGCTACCGCAAGGTCAAATAATTATTTGCGGCCGCTCCAACTGGCGCTCTTCAACCGTCCCAACACAAGGGAGGTATAATACAGCGCCTGTAGAGTGTCTCTTACAATTCCATCCGGATGCTCGAATAGCAGCCGCCTCGCAGGCAAACCCCACAATCAAGCATACAGGCACTTAGCATGTCCTTCAAGGTTTAAACCGTCCTCTTGCCTGGCTATCCGTCAATGATGAAACGCCGTACTTAAAGGGAGGCTCGCGCAAAAGCCTGCTGAAGGCTATGCCAGAACCTTGAAGTAAACCACGCGTCTCAATTCGAAATAGTGTCGACCGGAGTGCCATGAAGACGAACAATCGCGAAGGTTTATACACGCGCCAAAGTGTCCAGCGATTCAGGTAGTTGGATAGGGAGGAAAGTGCGGACTTAGTCAGTCGGCCACTGATCACCTAGACGGCGTCGCGACCCGAACATAACTTTAACGAGCCCGCAACGAGATTCATGATAACTCACTCCCACGTCCACTGAGGAATCTTGATGGACGAACGCATTCCATCGCGACGATCCACAACTTCACCTGAGGGCATGCAGAAGGCTAACTCAGATTAGCCCACGGAGGCCCAATAAAACTTTTGAGATCTTCGTAGGCATCTGGCGCATTCGTCTAGCCCGACGGCAATACTCAAATTCGTAGTGTCCGAAATGGTCACGAAAGGCCACCTACGGAATGCCAAACTCCCGGATCTCCAAATTAGGGTACCTTGCGCGAAGATCGATCAACAGAAAGACACTAGCTCCCAAACCTGGTCAAAACAGATCATCAATTCGTGGCAAGAGGTACTTGATCTTCAACCCCTATGGGGAGATCAAAAATAATTCCTGGGACGATTAAGTCCAAATCTGCTCCTCGAGCATGGCTGACGCTCATGATGACCCTTACATGCTGGGTAAGCCGCTCGACCGCACTTAATCCACAAGACACGCAAATAGGAGGTCGTCGATTCCCGACAACGCCTAAGCGATGTCATCTACCTGATATGGCGGTTGAGTCCCATCACGAACGCTTAGCGTCGCGTCTCCTCATTTACAACTCATGTGGGGGCAAAACGCGACAGTACTGCAAACTGTACTTCACATGCCGCCACCGACAGGTCGCCCAACTATACTCATTGGAACTCCAGCATCCTGCACTCAATGGGCAGATTCATCACGGGGAGTACAAGCTCTCGACGTCATCCAGTAGCACTCTCCCGGTGTGGCCTCTACCTGATAGCCTCCCATGTCCACTATCTCTGCTATATGGGCACACCAACAAGCGTCGTGGATAGTCCCAGGGAGCACCTCACAGGACTCTGCTACACCGGGCAGCTACAATGCACGATGATCCATCAAAGCGACTCCAAATAGGGCTATGGATCCCGGTCCATAAGCGATCGCCCACCAAGCTGCAAAAGGACGCACCCATCCCGATCGTATGCTTCACCACTCGCTATAGCACCTTTCAGTGAGGAAAAATCCATCATCAATTTGATGCTTCAGAGGTATTCCTTGACTGGGAAAAGAACCTTGGGAGGGCACCATGAGGTCCCGATATAGGATATCCCGACAACCAAACAAGGAACACGGAGTACCCTAGCCTGGGTCTCAACGCTGACCCTGCAAGGCCCCTTATCCTAAGTAGGAAGATTGGAAGAAGACATCACCCCTTAATGAGCAATATACCACATCCTCAAAACTTGAAAATGGCACAGCACGCGAACTCCATGGTTAATAGCAATAACGATGTCCGGGAACGAAGCTCCATAATTGAGACGCGATCCAACCTTAGAAATTACAACGATCCATCAAAACGACACAACAGGGCTGGAAATTCCTTCCCAAGCCTTAGTCCCACAACAGGGACCCAACACAAACCCTGATTAGTCGACCCAATCGACAACATAAGGGGGTCTACGGGTGGCCACGTCCACGTCCACGGATGCGAGGAGGCATGTCAGCAACCTAAGAAAACTTCTAACACCAGAGTACTCGGATAACAATCCTACGACTCATCTATACGACTCAACTTAGGCTCTGACAGGACCAGGTTCTGATACCAACTTTTGTCACGCCCCAGGGCGGCCGTCCCCGAGACGTGGCAATAATATAATATCAGCTATCATAAACAAGAGGTCAACAATGACTCCAATAAACAATACACAAGGCTAATGAAGCAATGACAACTGATAATACAACTGAAAAGCGGAAGCATACTATCAATAAGTCTGTAAACCAAAAATATTATTACAGACTCGAATACACAATCACTGTCCTGTGAGAGCCAAGTCTAGCCAATAAAATACAACAAGTGCCACACGCACGAATTACCAATACACAAGACTCTAGGATTGCTGACAGCCTCGCACTCGCCAATCCGCCGGACAGAACGCTTCCACGCACGCAAGACCACGCCATAGGAAAACTCCAGCTCCACGCCCAACAACGCCCCTGTAAAAGAAACAGTACGCGAGGGGTGAGCTACAAGCTCAGTGAGTGATTGGAAACCAAACACCACTATAACAATTTAATGTTAAGGCAATTTCCATTCAAGGAAAGACATGGGTTGAAACCCAATGGATAATAGGGTCACACGGCGGTGCAACCCGTCTCACCCACACCCTCACTCCCGAAGGGAGACTCTTGGGACTCTTGGGGAGAGACCATACCGTTTGTCAAGGAGACGCGGAATTACTGGTCGACACCACACTATTGTGATCATCTACATAGAGATAATTGTCATTGATGTCACTCAACATCGATACCTAACCGGACCCAACAAATATGGGAACGGGTGAACAAACAAATGGGTCACGTAGCGACGTGACTCAACACATTCGTCGCCCCCGCCCCCGAAGGGGAGCTCTAGGGAGACCCGGGGACAAATGAGGGTTAACCATAACACCACGTGTTAATTGTTAACGAGACACAGCGCGTCCATCTGCTACGAGGTAGAGATATACTTCGATACCTCAAGCGTCAGGAGTAAGAAACCCAGAGTATACTCGATGGGCATTTGGGTCACGTGGCGACGTGACAACAACTCATCCTCACCCTAGCCCCCGGAGGGGTGACTCTAGGGACTTTTAGAACGAACTCAGTTGCTCTACACCCATCGTCATCCGGTAGCCCTCTCCCAGAGAGCCTCGACCTGGTAGCCTCTCCATGACCGCTATCTCTACCATATGGGCGCACCAATAGGTGTCATAAATACGTCTGGGAGCACCCCACAGGACAACTACGAACCGGGCAGCTTCAACACGGATCCGACGAAGGGGAGAACCACTTGAAGCCCGAAATATCACTTGGTAGCTCTCTCTCCCGCGTAGCCTCTACCTGTCGGCCTTCCACGATCAGTACATTCCCTAGATGTGTACCGCGGTACGCATTAGTAGCACCTACAAGTGGTGGCACCATACAGGACAGCTCTATGTCGGGTATCGACTCATGACGATGTCAGGAGAAAGCACCCTGCGTTCGTAATGTGAACCCTATAGGAAAGCCATACCCTTGGTACTTACATACATATATCGATGATATCGAATACTCTTGTATTCCCACATGGAGGCGTCACTCGGACGCGAGGACTATCTCTACACTCATGTAGAAAAGCCAGGGCATAACCCCATAGGCGGTTCAGACACATGCCTAGCAAGGGTAGGCCCAAATCAATACTGCCTAAGGCATTCATATTCTATACATCCATACACTCATTCGAAAATATATGCCCGAAACACAAGGGGCGCATGAAAACCCATTTATTCAAACATGAATACATACATAAGCAAGTATAGGGTAGAATAGGGGGTTCTACACAATATACGAGCTATACAACCCTAACATGCAAATATCTAGCATATTTAGGGGTCGAGATGCCCCAAGGATGCACAATGCATGGCGGCGTGCATCGAGCGCATCCCAAAGTGTTGGATCGAACCACTCACCGATACCCGAATCGACGCGCATCCCATCCGACGAGGTCTACAAGGTAAGGGTATCAATAGGGGTGAGTATAACCACATACAAACACATAAAAATACTTAAAATATACTAGAAATGTCAAAGACTCAGATACGCACGCATACGGGATCGCACGCATGCAAGAACACGCTACGCACGCATATCCGAGCACCCCGACACCTACCCGAACCCCCGGACAGCCACACGCGTGGCCCCCGCACTCATACGCACGCATGCGCACACGCGCATGCGGCCCCGCACACCCCCGGCGCACTGCCGAGCGCCCGTGCGCACCGCTCGCGCGCAGCGCGCACCCGCGCGCACTGCGCGCCCGCGCGATCGCCACACGCGCACGCGTGCGCCTACGCACACGCGCGTGCCCGCCAGCGCGCCCGACTGCGCGCCAGCGCTCCCCAGCTCGCCCATCCTCAAAAAGCTTCTCCTATGCCCCCCACATGCACCCAAACACAAACACCTCACATGCAAGCCCTCCCAAGCACCCTTATATGCTTTAAAACCAACAAAAGAAGAGGGAAAACTCACCAAATGAGGGGGGGGAATGAAAGGGGGGAAACGTTGGGGCTCGCAACGCACCCTCAGCCACCCCGACCGCAACCACCGCAACCACCACCTCTTCCTTGCCCAACTTCTTCATTGTGGCATAAACACAAACACTTGGGGGGGCTGTTGGTCCAAAGGGGAGGAAAGCATAATTGTTTGCTAGGGGAGGAGAAGAGGAGAAACAACAACACAATATACACAACTCACTTAGTTTCTTCTCTTCTAAAACTTCCTCTTCTTGCTCCACCTCCTTCTCCTTCCTCCACCTTCTCCTTCTCCACTAACATTTAGGGCTGGACCAGAAAAGAGAGGCCCAAGTCGTGGGTTTTGGGGGGGTATTTATAGCCAAAGTGAAATGGAAAGACCAAACCGTCCTCGGACTAAAAACTCTGCGCAGCCTTCACTTAAACGGCCATAACTTCCTCAATACAGCTCCGAATTGCACGATTCCAGTGGCATTGGAAAGCTAAGAAGATTATCTACAGTTTTGATGTTTATACCCATATCAAATAACCTCTCCAGCTATTCCGAAATCTAGGCTAAACATCTTACAGGGCTGCTGCCTGGACTTCTCAACTTCGGGGTATACTCGGAAAAATACCCATAACTTTTAATATACGAATCCAGTTGATCCAATTCCACTTCTATATGGAAGCTATCTCAAAACTGAACATCTCGTAATAATATCGGATTTTTATCTCTTCGTCTTGGATTTTTACAAAATCAAATCCGAATGCCAATCCGAAACTGCATAATTCCAAAAACGTTATCGGAATTAAACGAAAATTTTATGGGCAGTACTAAACAGTACCAGGACCCAGAATATACAGTTATATCTTCAATCAGAGTTCTTAAACCCCAGAAGGTAGCTAAAAATCAAAATTTTAGCGACTCCGGTCGAAATTAGGACTCTAAATGACACAGGTCTAACAATCACGGTGGGACATCCCTCGTGAAAAACATCAAAAGATAATCCTCTTCTGCCCCCTTTTACAAGCTTGACTAGAATGCTATCAACCCTCTAGGAAGGTTTGAGTTTCCCACCCCTGGAATCAGATCCTCCTCTGCTTTGCATCACAATATCTTTTACTACTTTGTAAGCCGCACACCGCTGCGCAATCCTTTACTGCTTTGTAAGCCACACACCGCTGCGCAATCCATTACTGCTTTGTAAGCCGCACGTCGCTGTGCAATCCTTTACCGCTTTATTTACTGCTTTATATCTGCATTCATTCCCTTGAATCATTCCACACACATCATGGAATCCCACCTAGAGGAGATACTAGAGGAGAGAATCACCCACCAAGAGGGTCAGGCCACGCAATTCCTGACCTATTTAGAGAAAAAGATGGCCAGTCTAGGATACCAATCCATAGAGGACATGTTTCATGACCTCGCCGACTACCGACATGCCATGACCTTGAGACAGGAAGCCCCTGTCGAAACCCCCAAGGCCATTCCCAAAATCCCGTCCACACCTAGTCGCTCGGTCAATCCGAGCATTTTTTCGTTCACCCCCCTTTCCCCCGCGAATCCAATATTCCCAACCATTTCTACCCCAGGCCCTTACCAGGTCACCCCAAACCCAGGACTGCTAGGCAGCCCTCCCAAGGGAGAAACACTAGATGAAACCATCCGGAGAGTCCTCTCCCAGACTGGTCCCTCATCCCCCAAGCACGTGTTTCTACATAACCTGAGACAAATCTTGTCAGTCCACCTGCCGGAGGGATTCAAAATCCCCAAGTTCCGTCGGTATAACGGTCATGGAGACCCAGACATCCATTTAACTGCCTTTTATCTAGACGTCCGCCCATTTCTAGATAATCAACCTCTGCTAGTCTTCCTCTTCCAGAAATCATTGGAAGGAGAAGCATTGCAATGGTTCTCCACCCTCCCTGTAGATCACTTGTCGAACTTCTCGGCTGTAAGCGAGAAGTTCTTGGGCCGCTACGGTTACCAGAGGATCAGAACCCCCTTTATTTCATACTTGACCATAGAGAGAATGAGGCCTAGGGAGGAATTTGAATAATACGTGTCTCGGTGGTGCACACTTGTCCATCGGACCTGCCTACAATTCACAGAAGGTCAAGAAATTGACATGATGTTACAGAGCCTGAGTCCAAAGCTTCGTATGAGCCTTTCGTATGGAGACTATACAACGTATCAGCTTCTAATTGACCGCCACAACAGGATTTTCTGTTGTGCAGCCCCAGTAGTCCAAACCCAGTCCCCACCTATCAGCCATAGGGTTGGACAACCGCCTCGTAAGGCACAAACCCCCACGGTAGAGGGGATTACACAAGTATCGGCACTCTACTCAAACGGAGCGCGGGTTCCTGATCGAGGAACGGCTCTGAGACAGTACACGTCCGGTTCATCCGGGTATGCGCCGCCTCGGCCAATCAACCAAAATTTCATTACTCGATCAATGCCCGTCCCTGTGTTGACACAACAAAACCCGGTAATTCAAAATTCTCCTGTCCAAAGCCCTGTAATTTCAAGACAAGGCCAGCCTAGGACCCCTTTCTATTCCACCTTCCTAAGGAACCAAAACCTAAATCCTAGGCAGCCTACACAAAGTACTTATAATGAGGTCTCCCCTCCATCATCCTATGATCAGAAAACAAGTGGGAAAGAGTGACTCTTACCCTCCCCTCCCCTCCCAGAAACACTAACTAGGATTTTTAGGGTGCTATTGGACACTAATAGTATCTCCTTCCCAGTTGCTAAGCCTCCACTCCCCAGGGCCAGCAGACTGCGTTACTGTCAATACCACCAATAGCATGGACATACCGTGGAACAATGCGTTGTTTTTCAGGATTTTATTTATGACTTGAATGATGACATGCGCCTTGATTGGGCCATGATCAAAAGCCACTTAAACCAGGGCAATTCTCGAGCCTCCAAGTCACTTGGCATATTTACTGACCCATTGCCAGGTCACAACCAAGCATCCACATCTGGAGCCCACATGGTAAACATGGTCAGGAGAGGGAGACAACCATCACCACAATCAAGCAGTTGAGAAGATGTCACTAATGACAATCTATCCGAAGAATCCGAGGAGGAGGGGTAGAACGAGCCCTTCCAGCTGAACCTCGACAACCATGACCTCGCCATACTCTATGGCGAAGAAGAAAATGCAGTTCTCGCCCTGTCCGTGGTCATCAACATTGAGTCCGATGAAAGTGAACTAGAAAACCCGGTTACACCATAAATTAATAGGGAATGATATCTCACCTTAGATCCGGTTACACCACCCACCATCTCCATCTAGGGTTAGGTCATCACAACCCTTCATAACTTCTGAGATTTGGATGAAAAACCCTAACCCAAACATGTTATTTAAAGGGGTTTACCGAAATTACAAAACAACCCCTGAAGTGTTTCCAGTTTACAATGACGTCCCTATCCGATTTACAAACAGATCCCTATCCGATTTACAGAAAAGTCCCAGAAGGCTATAAAAATGTATTCTGGATTCGCAACTAGATCCCTAGGCCCAATAACTTGACACTAAGCCTAAAAATCAAATTTTCCGAACTCCGAATCTCACCAAATTTCAACCAAAGTATCGTAACACTATAAAGATCTATAGAAAAATATAAAATAATTATTTTAATATCAATTTATAAATATCATAATTATAAATCAAATTGAACCCATTTGGGCAAAACGCCAAATCTGAAAAATGAAATATAAAAAATCAAATTTTAAAATTTCCATTATATATTTAAAATAAATATATAAGGCCGAAAAATACCGAAACGTTACATTCTTCCCCCTTAAAGGAATTTAGTCCTCTAAATTCAAGGGAGAACACAAAAGAAAGATATATAACATTCAATAATAATAATCATCCAACCAATAGTTGTAAGAGTAGTCTTACAATTCTAAGTCATAACAACATCAATACACCAGTAGGTTTACACGTTTGTGTAATACCTAACAAGCACAATAATATAGAAAATAGTATAAGAATCCAACTTATACCCCACAAACAAATGTACATCCATACAATAATTGTATAAGTCAGCTTATAGGTCTGACTCATACTCAACAAGCTCAATAATGTGAAAAATGGTATAAGATTCTAACTTATACCCCACAAACAATATTCAATCGAATGCACAAGCAAAACTATCAATGATTTGCATTGAAGTTCCAACAAATATCAATACAGACAACTATCATACAACAAAATAACCATATAAATCAGATCCATAATTCTTCCGCTGCGCCACTCTGATAGTGACCCAAATCACAGGTGGATGAACTTATACATCACCAACAATGACAAAAATCATTTACAAAAATTAAATATGTAGGTCAAATCCACCCATGTTTCACATCATAGGTGTTATAACTCATACAGCATAAGCAATGACAAATAATACAACGAAAATACACGCTCGCCCATGTCCCATACCATGGGTGATTCAGTTTGTACAGAACAAACAAAGACATAACAAGCAACAAATTGCATAAGTCAACCCACCTACGTCCCATACCATAGGCGGTCCAACTAATACAATGCAAACATTGACAATAACAAAAACAATCACATCAAACAATTTCGTACATAATTGTCCAAGTTAGGCTCATCTACGTCCCATACCATAAATGATTCAACTTGTACCATCAACATAAGAGCAATAATAATGACAACAAGATGAAACTAAAGATATTTACAATCTTTAGAATTTACATATATATAAGAAAATCATCTACTGACATGGATATTCACGGATTGATTAAACCATCCGTGATGCTATACAAAACATGAAAAACATCCTAATAAAATTGTGAATACATAGTTACACTTAATAACTTGAAAATATCGGTTGTTAAGGTATGTCTCTCATGTGTGTACGCTATGACGTATATTGAGTATGAACGATCATCCACTATATAGAGCTCTTATATAGACTAACATCTAATAAGAATTCAAATCCTATATGCATCAATTCTAATTGACTCAACTTATTCTAGGCTTCAAAAAAAAAAAATGACTCTCATACTAGCTTATCTCAAGGCTCTAAAAAAAAAATAATTTACAATCAACCAAAATAACTAAGCTCTATAAGATAGGGTATCCAAAAAAAATCTGGTGGGATATCTTAAGATCCAATCATGCAATCTAAACTCTTAAAGATATAGATAAATCTATACGCGTTCTAAATGCACGTGAATCTGAATTTACAAGACGGTAAATGGGTCGCTACTAAACTTAATCCAAACACAAGACCAAAATTTGTACTTTTTTTTTAAACAATACTAATATAATAAAAACTGAAAGTGATAAAATATGAAAACAATATCCAAAAGTTATAAACCACTAACGGTCTTACAGAATATCAGAGTCTGACATAAATAAAATACTAGAATGAAAAGACACACTAAATCACCCATGTGGGAGCCATCTAAACTAAAATAGATCCAAATAGTCGGCTGCGACTATTATTTATTCTCCAAACATTGCTACCTCAAGATCCTTGGAGTGTATGAAAGGTTCAAACTTTGCCTTGATCCCAAGAAGATGAGCTACCTGGTTATAAAACAACCAGCCATTTGGAATAGGGTGAGTGTTTAACTCAGTGAATAAGCCCACTGACAAATTACTTCATATGATAGTTACATATAAAAATAAGGTTTTATGAAAATCAGAATTTCATTTAATAAATATTTTATTTTATTAAATCAATTTAAAATCATAAACTTTAAAAAAATATTTTAATGCACACGTGGCCCAAATCATTGGCCCACATCAGAGAAATCATGAGAGTTAAAAAAAATATCATTATATATATATATATATTTATATATATATAAAAATAAGAATTTTCTTTAAAAAAAATCAAATTAAATTCATGAGCTTAATAAAATATAGTTTTAATGCAATCACGTGGCCCAATCCTTGGTCCACGTCATAGAAATCATGCAGCTTAAATGATATGACCGGGTAGGGTTCTCAATCGGAAGAACCGTTCCCCAAAACAGGTGTGCTAAGCCCCAAGCGACTAAATCGCTCAAAAAGCTCCCTCGAGGAGACGTCGGATCTAGAAGACGCTGATGGGTCGCCGCTGCCATCACTACGAGAACACCAGCACAGGATGCCCCGGTTGCTGCAGACTCCAAACAAAGGAATCCGCCGCTGCAAGGAATGCTTTACCACACCCCTCACCGATCTTGGGACTCTTCGAGTCCTAGACCTTCCTCCCCAAAGGCGAAATACAACGGGGGGATTTATTCCAGAAAATATGTCATGATATGCATCTTGATAAAATATCCTAGGACTAGGTTGTCTCCACTAGTCCTAAATTTTTCCAAAACTCTCGAAATGAAAATCTTTAATCCAAATATTATTTCGAAAGCATAAGCATCAGAAAATATATTATGTTAATTCTTGAAACATGAATAGCATAATTCATGCTATTTTAATGACATGATGAATGAATTAAATCATGCAACTTCATTCAACGAAAATGCAATTTGATCAATATGAAGAAAATATCCAAATCATGCAAATTTATCAAAATATAAATGCATGGATGACACATAATATCACACAAATATGATTGGCATATGAAATTCAATGTTATAGAGCAAAAGCTCACACGAAATAAATCGATAGGCCTACTCACCTTCGGTCCACGCAAGCATCAACGATACACACTCGCACGTTGATAACCTAGCATAACAATTATACAATAATAGATCAGAAACAATCAATCACGACCCAAACAACTGACAACCAACTTATAACAGCACTATGCCCAATAATCCCAAAAGCCGATATCTTATAGACCTACAATCAACAACTCACTTCAAAGTCCTAATGAAAATCCCAACTTCGAATAAATATTAGAATACTCATATACTCACAATGATCCGATCCGATAATCAATATCCATTTATTCCATAAGACCCATATGATCGATCAATCCTCGAATAAATATTTGGACAAATCCAATAAGGCTCAACTATAATTCCATGATCGAGTAACTCAAATCCAATCAATTTACATCCAAATAACAACAATATCCAATCAATATTCATTGATCCCACTAAACCAAATTATCGATTTAAGATTCTATTTAAGTTCTCAAGATCAATAAAATCATCAAAACCCGCAAAACAAACTATACTTCATTAAACATCAAATTTGGGATCATCTAAATCTCTAACATTCATCAAACTTGGTCATCAAGCTAAATATTTGAATTTCAATAAACTGCACAGAAATCTTTCAAAAACCATAACTTTCTATCCGTAACTCCGAATTGGACGATTAATGATTCGTTGGAAAGCTCTTTTCAAAACCTATTTCTGTTTGTCAAATACATTTTTTCCAGAAACGACTCTATCATAGTCAAAAACACGATTTACGTCCAAGCATAAAATCAACCCGAAAATGGCCATTAAATCCCCAAAACTAATAAATCTAATTTGATCTTAAGAATTCCTTTGAGATCCATAAAAATCAAATCAAATAATCATTAAATTAAATCAATCAAACCCTAACCCTAATCCATCAAACTTCTTCCCCAAACAATTACTTGACGTAATCATATCCTAACAAAAATAAATTAAAACTAACAAAATCAATAGGGAATGATATCTCACCTTAGATCCGGTTACACCACCCACCATCTCCATCTAGGGTTAGGTCATCACAACCCTTCATAACTTCTGAGATTTGGATGAAAAACCCTAACCCAAACATGTTATTTAAAGGGGTTTACCGAAATTACAAAACGACCCCTGAAGTGTTTCCAGTTTACAATGACGTCCCTATCCGATTTACAAACAGATCCCTATCCGATTTACAGAAAAGTCCCAGAAGGCTATAAAAATGTATTCTGGATTCACAACTAGATCCCTAGGCCCAATAACTTGACACTAAGCCTAAAAATCAAATTTTTCGAACTCCGAATCTCACCAAATTTCAACCAAAGTATCGTAACACTATAAAGATCTACAGAAAAATATAAAATAATTATTTCAACATCAATTTATAATTATCATAATTATAAATCAAATTGGACCCATTTGGGCCCACCGCCAAATCTGAAAAATGAAATATAAAAAATCAAATTTTAAAATTTCCATTATATATTTAAAATAAATATATAAGGCCGAAAAATACCGAAACGTTACACTATCCCTCGGAAGAAGCGGCCGGGACCCTACATCCATCAAGTGATCTTACGAAGCCCAACTCGATTACCTTCCGCCCCCATGAAGTTGCAAAAGCCGGAGCATGCTCCACACCTCTCGCAATCGCTGCCATACTCAGAGGAAGAGAATTCTGGTACATTCTCATCAATACGGAAGCGGAAAATAACGTTCTCACATATTCCACCTACCAGAAACTAGAAGGCAGGGTTCCTAAATTGGAGCCCTCGGACGAATTCATTTACGCCTTTGACATCACACGCAAGAACGCTTGCAGACTAGTCACGCTCCCACTAAAGATCGGTCCGCTCTCCACCATTGTCAACTGCATGGTAATGAACATTCGATCACCCCACCCTCTGATTGTTGGGAGGACATGGCTCAACAGCATCGAAGCTGTCTCATCCACCTGACACCAATGCCTTCGCTTCCCGTATCGCGGGGGAGTGATATCCATCTGGGGAGAAGCACGCTTTAACGAGGCACGGGCCTGAAATTGGAGCGTCTGTACCATGCGCATCCGGCTAGAGGTGCTTGCATGTTGGCAACTAGGCTCCTCTGATGAAGAACTGCTCCAGCAAGGAAGACCCTTGAAATGGCTCAGGGAGGGAGAGTTCGGGAATAGGGGACCCTCACCGGACATCAGCCGGCTGCCAAAAAGGAGCCGACTCGAGGAAGCAATACGAGTCCAAGAACCAGGTACCGGTCCCCCTGGGTAAGCCCCCACTTCACCCTGTACATATTTGTTTACAGCTTTTTCTAAAAATCGAAAATCAAAAACATTTACTTACCAGCTTTCACTTTCATCACCCTATACATATTTGTTTACAGCATTTTCTAAAAATCAAAAATCAAAAACAGTTACTTACCAGCTTTCGCTTTCATCACCCTGTACATATTTGTTTACGGCTTTCCTAAAAATCAAAAATAAAAAACATTTACTTACCATCTTTCGCTTTCATCACCCTGTATCTATTTGTTTACGGCTTTCCTAAAAATCAAAAATATTTGTTTACCGGCTTTCGCTTTTATCGCCCTATACATATTTGTTTACACGCTTTCCTAAAAGAAATCAAAATCCAAAAATATATGATAATCAACTCTCATTCCCCAACCCTGAACATACCTATTTCCTGCTTTGTTTCCGCATTTTTCTTCAAAATAAAAATGTTTTCTAACTGTCTTTACATGTTTTCCAAACAACGAAAATATTTTACAAGCTTTCTTTACATACTTTCCAGACAACGAAAATATTTCACAAGATTTCTTTACATGTTTTCCAAAACAACGAAAATATTTACAAACTGTATTTCCACACTCTTCTTCAGAACGAAAATGTTTTCCAAAACTGCACTTCCACACTCTTCTTCAAAACAAAATGTTTTACAAAGCCGTATTTCCATGATTTCCGCCAAAGATGTTTTACAAACTATCTTTCCATGCTTTCCTTCTAAAAACAAAATCGTTTTCCAAACTTTATCTCCATTCTTTTTTCAAAAAATAAAATCTATTTACCAACTCATGCCCTTTTCAAAACCATAAGTATGCATCTATTTCCACACTTTCGAAAACATAAAATACCAAAATACCAAAAAAAGGAGAGAAAAGGAAAAGATGAGAAAAGATTAAGAGCAGCAGACCATGCCCAGGCCTACCAAAGAAGGGTGGCAAGGGCATTTGAAAAGAAGGTAATAGAAAGAAAATTTGAAATCGGAGAGTTAGTACTTCAGCAAATCATGCCATCAAGACAGCCTCACCCAAGAGAGAAGTTGCAACCCACCTGGGAGGGACCCTATGTGATCACCCATGCCTATTCCGGGAATGCCTACCGCCTGGTAAATGCCGAAGGAGTCGAGGTTTCAGATTCGTGGAATGCACTTTATCTAAAGAAATTCCATGCATGAATAGCTTTCAATACTTGAGAACTATTATTCTTTCTTCCTGCAATTTCCAGCGTTTAGTACTTGATGATAGATTTATAAGACTCTCAAAGATAAACTCGTATTTATTTGAACACATCTCCGCCAATCATGCCGCTTCCTTCACACACGAATGACTGGACAATCGATTTACTTGATAGAAGAGAAATTGCCTACCCCGTAGACTGGGACAATTTAAAACCCCAAAGCAAACTTCCCTTATTTCCGCCCTACTCATATTAACCCAAGGTCAAAATGAGGAGTTACCTGGACCTAACATATGTCCCAAAAATGGCTCTGGCACTATACAAACACTTCTAGAGGGGAAGCATGAAAAGAATCAGGGTGAAAAATAGAAGAGCCCCCCCCCCCCCCTCAAATCAAAAAAATCAGGCAATGAGAGGCCAACAAAAGAAAAATAACTTCCAAGTGAACGGGTTAAACTCTCTACTTTAGCAGGCTTTCACGCCTTTACACACAAGTATATGCCAAACAAACGGCTATACTAGTACAGGTCTAAACACAGGACTGTACTTTCCACCCAAAATAAAGAAGTGATAAAAAGAAGAAAGCCAGAGGGACCTAGAAAGTAGGACATATGCTAGACTGGGACAATTCTAAAATATTATCCAAAAGGAAGATATTACTCTTACCCCATTCCCCCCCCCCCCCCTTTTTATTTCACAATGGGATTCAAAATTTAACTATGTCTACCGGGAAAGGTGAAATTTCAACCAAAGGTAGACCATTTCCATGTTTACAACTCCACACACTCACATGAGTTCATTTAGAAACTTGTCTATCCAAAGGAAACTTATTTGACTTGACTCCTCGTGCACTCATGGATCTTTCATCATGTTTAGAGTAATACGATCAAGCATTTGAGAACCATGTACCTAGAAAAAAACTGACACCTAAGGCTTATGCCTTTCAAATACGATCCTGGTTTGGACATAGGTGACCACAAGGGCTCCTCCATAGGGACTTGATGGTATCTTTTACTTAAGAAAGTCGAAAACATTGCCCTCTCACGTAAAAAACCATTGAAGAACTAAAATGCCCCCTTATGCCACCCATACTTACGCATAAGTTCGCATTTTTCTTTTCCAAAACACCTAGGCATCAGATTTTCTTGAAATACTAAAATTGACCCCCCATACCAACATTAAAATTACCCCCATCTACACTCATTTCATTCCCTTCCGCACATGCTTGAGAAGAAATTGTCCCACTTTCACACATACTTGAGAGTTTCTTCGCTCACGCACTTGGAATCCCTCCCTTGCGTACTAAAGCATGGTTTCCCACACTTTACTTTCTCGCATTATCTTTCCATTTACCTTGAGATGGATTGTAGCCCTTGAAAATTCAAGCAGAAGGGTTCGAAAGTCAGTGCAGGGGCATAATCTGGACAGGTTTAACGCTTCATCCATGGAAGGAATGTTTTTATAGGTCTCGAAGGTTGAAACGGTCACAAAAGCTTTCAGCAGCAGCAGACAAGAAACAAAATCAGAAGAATTGTCCCAGGCAAGGGGCGGCTAAACCCGACTAGCCGCCCCCCTTTAGACGGCTAGATAGTACTAGCCGCCCCTGCTCTCTGCTCCCTTTTCCAGGTAAAAACCCAGGCAAGGGGTGGCTAAATGCAAGTAGCCGCCCCTAACTGGGCGGCTAGTTGGCACTAGCCGCCCCTCACCTGCTGCCCACAAAACCTGCTGTCAGCCTCATCTTTTCAACTCTACAACTCCTTTAGGTACCTATAGAAAACATTTTTCCCTCGAAACCTGTGCACATGCATTTCATACACTCAACACACATGAAAACAGTATAACTACGAATCAAACAACAATCAAAACCAAAATCGTACACCAAGCCATACATCCATTCGCCCATCCATCCACCCGTAAAGCCTTATGAAACCATTCCACATATACGACCAAGTTAAAACCAACAAAACTAACTTAAAAATAACCATGTTTGTCCATACACCCAAAATATAAGAAGAAAAGAAAATTATTCATGAAAAGGAAGGCCTAAAACTATAGAAATAAACAAAAGATAAAAAGATCCATCAAAAGCTTCCATCTAGAACGTCTTGAGATACACACCATTGAAATGATCACCTGAGTCAAAAAAAGAAAAGAAGAAAAGCATGAATTCCTTGCATACATACTATTCTTCCACCAAAACCAAGGCGCAAAGAAGCTATACCTCGGCATATCGTCATCTACTGGAGGCTGAGTAGGAGGAACGTCCTGACTTGGCTGGGAAGGGAGCGGCGTCTGATGAGAAGACTGAACCTCTGGAGCATCAGGGGCGATAGGAGTCTCTCGAACTGATGATGTGGCCCTCGCATATATCCCACGACTCCTGGACGCCGAGGGACGAGAAGCGCGACTGAAGGTGGCCCCGGTAGCCAGAGAAGCCGAGGCAGAATGCTTGGGCTCCAGAGGAAGGAGGTCAAGGTCCGCCTCAGTCATGACCCCTCCGCCAACCAATTTCCCTCGCATGGTGGCTTCCCAGAGGAGGACCTGCTGAACATCTCTATCTCTCCATTCCAACCTCCCTCGAAGACCGTCTCCACCACCCTCAACCTCTCCTCGAGCTCCCGCGATCTCGCCTCAGCAGCCCGGAGTCGGTCTTCGCTTGAGCGAAGTGCCTCTCAATCTCTATCCCCGACAGCGTGGAGAGAATGGAGCAGATCCCCTATCAAACCCTGGGAACGCCCGCTGAAGCCTCCAACTTCGACACCCTCGTCTGGAGGGAGCCCCTCTCGCGGCCCAGGGTGATGAACTCCTCCTCCCTCGATGCCATCATGGACCTCAGCCGGTCCATCTCCTCCTCAGCCCGAGAGGCCCTGCCCCTCGCCTGGCCCAACTCCATCCGCGTGGCCGCCAATTCACTCCGGGCCGCATCTAACTCCCTCGTCAGCTCGAGCTCTCGCTCGGAAACCATCAAAGGAGGAGGAGCAGAAGAAGAAGAGACACTGACGGCCCTCGCTCTCGACAGAGCATCCACCTTAGCCTCGAGGACCTAGACTTGATCTTGTAACCGGCGCCTCTGAGCCCTCAAGTGCTCCACTTGCCCACTCCGTGCTCGAAGGTGCTCGTTGGCGATCCTGAGCCTCTTCTCCATCTCGTTCAACTCAACCTGCAAAAGAAACACCACTCAGAAAATATTCAAACGAAAGAGAACGAGGAAGAAGATGAGGGTTTCCAACTTATGTAGGCATCCAGGATCTCCTCCTCCATCATCCCAAGGATACCCGCATACTCCTGACGATACCAAGCCAGGTGTTCGTCACTCGAAGTCACCTCGGGACGACGCTCCACCAAGACACCTCGGCCCATCCATCCCTCCACATACGTAGCATAATTCCTCGGGAGGTTCGTGTCCCGAGGAATCCCGGCCACACGGATCGAGGGACGCCGCGGCAGAGGATAGGACACCCATTGGTGGTACCAAGCTGGCGGACGACCCGGCTGATCGCATGAAACACGACCTCATTAAAATAAATCAGTCAGACATCTCATGACAGATCCTCAGGAATCTCCCCTTCCGTATAGGGCCTCCACGTCATCTATAAAGCATCAAGAGATTGGAAAAGTTCTTAGCCAAAAGAAAACCAAATACAAGCCAAAGAAATTCGAAGAAAAACTTATACCTCTTCCTCCGACAAGACATGGAAGGCTTCTCGGAATTGGGCGAGGCGGTGCAAGCGCGAAGATCCCCGGGGTTCCCATCTCATGGCCCAAGGGAGGGCGCGATCAAACGGCGCCAGAGTCGGGCGATCAATGGTGAAGTGCTCGTACCCAAAAATCTAGCAAAGCAAGAGAAAATTATCATAATCAAAGTGAACTAAACCAAGAAAAGGACATTACCGCTCACTACACATACCTGAAGAAATGGCGCGAAACCGCCAAGGTTCTTTCCCCCGGCCCTCTTGACCTTCTTCGAGAGCTCTGCAAAGAGATGGGTGAGCATCGCCGCTCCCCAGGCATAGCGTCCCATGCCCTCCAGGTCCCTCATCAGCAAAAGGGAATGAGAGGAGACCTTATCAGAGGCCGTCGAGAAGAGGACCCGACTGAAGAAATAAAGGAAGAACGCCCTCAACTCCCTCCGTGCCCTCTGTGGGCACGCGGCCGCCTCTCTCACCTCGATCATCGCCCGCCTCCTCTCCAAGCTAGCTGCAGCTTCGCCCTTCTGACGCTCTGTGAAGGAATCGAGGCCATACTGCCCCGAAAGCCTCCCCATCCTGGGCGGCTAATTAGAACTAACCGCCCTTCACCTGGTCCTGACAGCAGAACCAGATTTTAAATGAGGGATCTAATCAAACACACTATTAACCAAGCCATCCTAATACCCCTGGACATTCCCCTGCCTCTTTTTTACTATAAATAGAGGGGGTCCCAAGCCTTTCAAACACAATTCAAAAAATCATCTTCATATCTAGAGATCCAATAGACAATCCACTCATAGTCCACACCCCCTTCCACTACCAAAAATCCCTAGAGAGAGAGAAAGAGAGCCCCTTTTGTGAGAGAAAAGAACCATTCCCTACACAAACACACCCTCTCATTCCACCCTCCAGAAACCCAAGTTAAACCTAGCTTAGCTTATGTCCAAAACCAAATCCATTTCCTACCGAAGTTCTGCCCAAACCGACCCAGGCCCCGGACGGCTAAACCCTAGTAGCCGCCCCATACCCGACGGCTGAATCCCACTAGCCGCCCCATATCTACACCCCACTTGCACCCCTTTATCCAAGACTCCTTTAGTCAAGCCCCAGAAGCAGAATAGGATTACCTATTTTTCACCTCTGTGTACGGTATATCCGTGTCTCAGAGCGGAGACCCCACAAACTCCCCACGTAGGCGATCAAATCCAACCCAACCTTTTCCTGCTTTTTAAAAAGCAGGTGGCGATCACACAAACCCTGGAATCCTCTTAAGCCGTTGTCAGGCGCCTCAACAGGAACAACACCACCCTTCCAAGAAGATGATCCGACCGAGCCTGCCAGGGCACGCATCCGATCCGAATCCCGAAGAACCCCCACACACGCACCACACGCGGATTTTTCAAAATGACGAATCCGATACCGACAACAGCGTACTGCAAATCTATCTACAGATAATTCAATGAAATTTCCACCAGCGTTTGCACGAATGATGGTGAACAAAATACTGTTGATGAACCCAAATGAACCAAGACCCCTGTATTAGGCTCTGCAGAAACCCAATACAAGAACACACTTTAGGAAAAAGAGAATGCTTTTTTTGAGATAGTTTGAATGGTAGGAAATAATGTATATTTATAGATATAGGAGCATCTTTTCAATGCATCTCTTGAGGCTTAACCACCTCCAATCTGGATCATTGGATCTTCAGTTACAAGATCGACGGTCCAGATCGATCAATATCCAATGCACCTTTTCCGATGGCACCCCTTCGATCAGTGTAACTGATTCTTGATCAATTCAACGGTACACGTTGCATCTGACGGGTTTACCTTTGGACGGTCCAGATCGCATCTGATGGAATAATCTCCACCGTCTGATTAGCCAAAATGAAATTGGCTCCAGCTCCTAGCGATGATGCGCACGTGCCAAGCGCCAAGTGCGCCAACAAGGCGTCACATTGCGCCCATCGCACACGCGCGGACAGTGCTAAAGCACCATGTGCGTAACACCTTACCTTTCCTAAAGTAAACATTACTTTATTCACACCACACTTTATATAGTGCCAAACATTTTCCTCTTTAACCGATGTGTGACTAAAAACCCAACACACAAAGTTACAAACAAAGATCCAACTTACAAGACACATGAAAATACATTTTGAGAAACACTAACAACCTTCGTCCCCACCAAACTTTTCTCACCTAAAGTGAAAAAAACTTTCTCATAATTTTTTTCAAAAAAAAAAAAAGAAAACCGGTGTGGACTGCAATTGGGGGCTTGACAAAAACGGTACCTTGAATGACTTCGTCAGTTGCGCGAACAACTCCCACTAATAGGGCATGAACCTGTCCACGCGGCTGTGGCTGATTACGAGAACTCAAAGTTCCTGATCCACCAGTGTTTTGCTGTCTTGGCGCTCCACATTGCGCCTTTCTTGGTTCAGTGCAGTCGGCCTGATTGTATCATGCACGATTGTCCCTCCACTTCTGGGGACATTCATTTGACTTGTGTCCCGGCTCCCGACAATTGTAGCAGATGATTGTCCTATGTACTTCTCGGCCGCGATTATCGTCAACAAAATTCCTCTTGCAATTATCTGTCCTTTGGCCGCTACCAAAACATTGACTATTCTGGTTCTTCGCACGGACTTCATTTTCCTTCTTCCACTCTAAGTAGTCCTGTTCCGTGACAAGCGGACAATCCTCCAACTCCTCATATACGGATTCAAAGGTTTCGCAGTCTATGTCGAATGTCGCACCTTAGCCTTCTTGGAAGCGACGACATTTTTCATTCTCAACTTGGATGTAATGAGGTGCAAAGTGTGACAATTCCAGGAATCAATGCCATTGTTCCTTTAAAAAATGACAACTTTCGAATTTGAAATTTGCCCAGATCGACGGCTCTTATTGAGCCCGTCACACGAGCACCCGACGGCTCCACGAGGAGCCATTGCCTAGATTCCCGACGGTTCCCTTATGATTTGTTGCCCAAGTGCCCGATGACACCTATAGGATCCGTCAGACATAGTCTGACACTCTGCTATGGTTTGATCCATAACTTGACCTAAACACATCTGACTTACTATCCGTAAGAAGTGTTGGAAAGCCAACGAAACGAGAAAATCTAACCATGCCTAATTATTAGAAATTTGGAATACTAAACATACCATAAAAGCAGGTTAATTACGTTCTAAAGGTCATAGTCGTTAGAAATTATCCGCTTTGCCCCTAAATGGGCTCATGGCATCTCAATCACCCCCCTAATAGGCCACACGTCCTCGTGTGGAGCCACCCACACCCACCATCGCGTAATGGACAGGCTCTAATACCAACTGTAACATCCTAGGCTTACACAACAAGAAATTATCCGCTTTATCCCTAAATGGGCTCACAGCTTTAAAACGCGTCTTGGTGTGTTAGAGCTGAGCTCACTTATAAGCATAGACTATCTCCTCCCATTAGGCGATGTGGGACTAAACCACCCTCACCGTCACCCATTCCATGGGCCTCTTGGGACTAGGCCAGACATCACATTTCATCAGACTGCTTGGTTCGCCAGTGGATTTCTACAAAAAATTATTTTCTAGTGTTTGGTTCACACATGGAAAATGATAAAGAAATTTGGTTTAAATGTCAAAAATACCTTACTGTTATACATCTATTGCAAAATTTATTTCTTTACCCTATGAAAAAGGACTAATTTTTTATAAATATTTAATGAGTGCAAATAAATAGAAAAACTTATTATATAATTAAACACACAACAATTTCTTAAATTAGTTGAACACTATGAACTCCCCTAAAAACTTCAAATGGCGGAATATTAATAACCCCAAAAAAGAGAGGAGGCTATTTATTTTATAATGAATGTAGATAGTAATGTAATTAATTTGTAAAGGGTAGAATAGTAATCTAATTTAAGATTCCTAGTGTAATTTGATATTACCACAAAAAAGTGAGAATTTATTCCACCCTATTTTCCCATATGCCTTGATTCTAATTCTAGTGGGTCCACAATTATATCAAGATTACCACTAATCAGACACTAGATTTTACATACTTTCCTGGTAATCTCACATCGAATCAAAATCCATCCCAAAATGACACAAACCAAATGAGACCAAAATACTGGATTTTATACACACTCCTGATAATCTCACATGGAATCAAAATCCATCTCAGAATGAAACGAACCAAATGGGGCTTTATTATTTTTGTTAGGAATTGCTTAACAATAAAAAAAGTTCAAAACATTTTTTTGGTGGAATTGTTTTTATATATTGATTAGTGCATATGCACACAAAGTTCGACAAAAGAGTAAGTTGTTCTTTTCAATATTTTGATTTTATTTTTATAATCTAATTAATTATTTTAGTCAATAGTAGAGTTAATGTTCTTAATGTTTTTTTATTTAAATCATCATTAAAAATAATTTTGGAAATATCCTTCAATCATAAAATAAAGTTCTTGGATAACATTTAATTAATTTGTATGTAATATGAAGAATAAAATTCAGTAGTTCTTTGTAGGTAGAAATAAAATTAATATTTGAGAACTCAAATTCACTGTATTTTTTTCCAGAAATCATTTATAAAAATATTTTGGGAAAAATCCATATAACCCCCTGTAAAATGTCCAAAATCCATATAACCCATTAAAAACATATATGTAAATCCAAATAACCCCTCGAGTTAAACTTTCGTTAACAGATGATGAATATTATGAGAATATTCTGTTTTGTTTATGTAACAACTATGACTTTTAAGTCCTAATTAAACTGCTTTTGTAGTATGTCTAGTATTTCAAATTTTTGATAATTTGGCATGGTAGGAATCCTTTTTTTTTGGCTTTCTAACGCTTTTTACGGATCATGAATCGGATGAGTATCGATCAAGTTATGGATCCAGCCGTGGTATGGTGTTGGGCAAAAAGAAAAATGGACGGCTCGGGTGAGAGTTGTCAGTTTTTGTGACAGATCATATAGGAGCATCAATCAGGGCAATTTTTTTATTTTGAATTTCAGTTCTCTTTTTGGAAAGAACAAATTCTTTAATTGTGATTATTCTGAGTTAATGGTTTCGTATTTTTGTCCCCACATGTGTGTGAGGGTTATAAACCTCTTTTTTTTCTTTACATTGAAAACCTAAAAACTAAAACCCTAAAAATCTTTCTTCTTCCCTTATTTCAGCACCGTTGTAGGGAGCTCAGGAAGGAGAGTTCAAGTGAGGTTTTGGTGAGTTTCTAAAGAGTTTTTTTATTGATAGTTATCCGTTTTAGAAGTCTTTATTATATGATCTCATTTTTTAGCTTTTTCAAAAAAGAATAGGTTTTTTCCTTAGTTTTTGGAAGTCCTTATATGATTTCAAGTCTTGTATTATACCAATGATTTGTCGATACTTTTCTGATGTCTTTACAAGTTTTGATAATAGTATTACGTCTCACATGTATATATTTGAAATTTGTGATTTCTTAGGTTTTCTTGTTGGATTTTTCATGATCTTTAAGATGATTCAAATGATTTTTCAGATCTGATGTTATAGCTATGATATTATAGGATTTTTAAGATGGTTTGAAAGTCTTTCATGTAAAAATAAATATGTTTATGTATATACCATGTTTAGGTTAGATCGTTTAAAAGTAGAAATCATGTTTTTATGATCTTTAAACCTTGTTTTGACCCTTATATGCATAGATCCAAACCTACGATTATATTTTATGATTTTTGGAGTTTAAACATAGATCCAGATTAGTTATTTATGCCTACGATGGATCTAGGGTCTTCAAAGATGTTTTCAATGAGTTTTTTTATTGGTTTTAATTGGATTTTTCGTACGCATGATTTGATTTCATTATGAGTTCCTTACTGTTTTACATTGTGTTTAAATGACTCGTGTTTGGTTTTCAACAATAGAATGTGTTATCGTATTATTAACAAAAAATAATAGGGTTTCATGCTTTCTGCCTCAAGACGGCTCCATTGAGAGACGTCGGGCACGTTTCTAGACGGCTCCCAGAGGAGCCGTCAGTTTTATCATAGACGCCTGTGGGAGCCGTCGGTTTGCCTCTGGACGGCTATTAAGAGAGCCGTCGGGTTTTTCTATGAGTACAGGTACTATCAGGTTTCGTACTATTTGAGCATATTGTAACTGAGTTGTATCATTTCAGGACGAGTTTGGTTGACTAGACTTTTGGAGTTATTTCGTATCGTTAGACCAAAGGTGAGTGGGTCTAGTCTCCTATGTAGTTTTTGAAATATTTTATTGACACACTTTATGGAGAACTCAAGCATGTCTTATTACACAGGCTGATGCTTATTTACGTATCAATATATTTTGAAACTGTCGCATGCATATATACTTGATATATAATATGTAGTTGAATATGCATGCATCGCATCGCCTAGGTGGCGTAGCCTAGGTGGCATGTCTAGGTGACACGATTTTCAAAGCAAAATCCTTATGGCTAGGTGCCATGAAATACGGGCATGCGTGTCCGTTACATTCATATGCGTCATATGGTTTGAGAAAGTTCCTTTGAGACTATGCATATCTAAATGAGATTTTATTTAAGTTATGATTTATTGGGGTATCGTTTATTGTATATGCAATTGTTTCTACAACATTTTTTTAAAGTTATTATTCTTGTAATATATTATATTATTGGGACATAAAGGTCTATTCACTAAGCGCGTGGTAGCTCACCCCTCTTTTTTCAACCTTTCAGAGTAGCCGTTGGTGATCGTAGTTCTTGGTGGTGTTGGCGGTCGAGGCTAGTGCTATTTATCTTTCGTTGCCTTTTGGTGGTTGAATAAGCATTTCCTTTGACATGTAGTTCCATAGTCCCTTTCAGCAAAAACATATGGCTATTGTGTTAAAACTATTATGTGTGTATTTCATCCGCATTTAGGATGAGTTATCATTAGATCCTGGATATAGTTTTATCATTTAGTATGATCAAATAAATATTTGATTTAAAAAAAAATATATGACCCATGCTTTGAGAAATTAGTGTAACATACTGAATTCAAGTTTCAAAATGGAGTCTTGGATTTGGGGGCATTACAGAAGTGGTATCAAAGCCTATTTTTTCTGTTAGGGGTAAGGACTTAGGATAGACTAATAGGTCTACATTCATATAGATCACGTTCTAACTAGGTGTTACTTCATGATAGGAGAAAAACTTGAGATGGCAAGTAGTAGCAACATCATGCATCAAGATCTCTAAACCTTGTCAACCTGGTGGCATAGCGTTGCGTTGCGTAGACTAGGGGAGATTCAGAACCAACCCGAGCAGTTGGTGATGAGATTTAAGAAGATGGATCCGCCAGTATTCCAAGGCGTTGGCACCGATCCACTGGCTCTGAAGCTCTGGATCACTGAGCTCGAAGGGATCTTCAAGACCATGTTGCTAACTGGCAGCCAGCGTATTCTCTTAGCAGCTCATCAACTGAGACGGACTTCTATTCAATGGTGGAACGTCCATCAACAATCTATGAACCGTGGAATCGAGCAGATCACCTGGGAGGAGTTTGTGGAGGTGTTCTACAAGAAGTACTTTCCTCCGGCGGAACGCGACCGCATCGTTCAAGCATTCTTGGACCTTTGTCAGACTCATGACATGATGGTGGTCCAGTATGAAGAGAAGTTCCTACAGCTATCGGTCTTCACGCAGCAGTACATTCAAGTAGAGAGCGAGAAGCGCCATCGTTTTTAAGAAGGTCTGAGGAGCGACATTCATCATAGACTATGTAATCTCCGAATTCGTGTCTATGAGGAGTTGAAGGATTGCACACTGGTTACGAAACAAGAATGCTTGGAGTGGAAGAAGGAGAATGAAGCCTGCTTTTAGTTTCAAATCCTTTTAAACTACTGTAATTACCGATCGATTCCTACATTCTTTAAATTCTTTTTAAGTCCCCATATTCAAATGGTACTTACTGTATTCATCGCTACAATGAACTTCCGTCTGAATATACGGGGAATATTCCCCTACCATTTAAATTAATGTTTCAAATTTTTAAAAAATACTCAATCTACCTTTTATCAAATACTCAATTACCCTTTTATTAAATACCCAAATGTTCTATCAAACCAAAGAATTTCACAATTCTATGATACACATTAGGATTTATAGGCGAGGTTTGGTTCATTTAAGATTGAAATGATATGTTTTTTTGGGTTAACTTGGAACGCTATGCTCTAAAGATATTTAAAACAAAACATATTCATCATCCTTTAAAAAGTCATATTCAAATAAATACAAAACCTAATTTTTTTAACATAATCATACATAAACCATAAAACATAAAAAATAAATCATTTTCTAAATAAACGAAGACCACATAAAAAACAGAATGAACTAAATAGAAGGGGCAAGTCATTTATAAATCTCTTAGAGCATCTCTAAAAGACTCCCTACACCACATTTTTCTCTATATAGGGAGTCAAAAACCTTAAAATTCCCTCCAAAAGCCTCCCCACACCCTCCCTACCATATTTTTTCCCTACAAAGCTTCATACATGTATGGAGTCTTGTAGGGAAAACTACAATGCAAAAAGATGTTTTTACCCCTTTCAACAAAACCCTTTTTTTTCAACCAACTCTCTCTCTCCCCCATTTTTTAAATCATCTCCCCCAAATGTATCCCATCTTCCTCTCTACCCTAAAAACCCTAAAAAAATAAAAAATCAAAACTTATCCCGTCCACCCCGCCCACCGTCCGCCCCATCCGCCATTCGCCCGCCCGCCGTCCACCCGCCGTCTATCGGCCGTTTGTCCACCAGTATATATATCTCTCTCTCTCTAATTGAGCTCATTTTGTGTTTGAAAATGGATTGAAAGTGTTCTTCTATTTTGGGGTTTTGGTTTCTATGGATGAGGTGATTATTTTCTTATGTTGTTTCTCTTAAAGTATCTGAAGAAAATTGAAATACTAGAAACCCTGAGTAACCTATTGTGTGATGGGAATTAAAAATGGGGACTTGGGTTGTGGAAAACTTAAGCTATTGCTTTGTATGTTTTGTTTGATTTAGATAGATTTCTAATTTGTATTCTTTGAGTTGGATGGCGTACTACGTGACTTGAATTTTTCTACGTGAAAGTTTTTTTTGGAATTCTTAGAATTATTGACCCAATATTATTCTAAAAAAGACCCAATATTATTTCTAGATGTGTAGCAATGTAACGTTATAAGTACATTATAAAAGGTGTTAATTCAATAATTAAGCTATCAGGACAACAGCATCTTCTTGGAATTCTAGATGATATTTAACAGCAGAACAACAGCTATTTAGAATTCTTGACGATATCTATATTTTTGGAGACCTTTTGATATTTATATGTAATGTCATGCTTACTATTTTTTCTTAAAGGAGATGGTGGATCAAATCTTAAACATGATTCTTCATGACTCTGATCATAGTAACAAAGTTCGTGTACGGCAAATGTTCGGCTAGTGTTCCGTTCGGTACGGTGTGTGTACATTCGTGAATCATATGAGATAGATACGGAAAATGTACGGGGACATATAAATATGATTTAAACCATGAGTAAACAAAAATATCAAACTATATTTTATTATCCTAATAGAATGTCGAACCACAAAAAAAATTTATTATCAAATGTATTGAACACTGGTGTTCAAAACTTTTATTTTAATAAAAAAGATTAGCATAAAATTAAAACATAAATAAACATAATTATGATGTTATACATCATCTAATTGTTTATTTCTTCTTCTCCCTGCTCTTCAATGATTAAATTATCTTCTTCAGTATTTGGAAAAGCATTAATGTGATCCAAATATATGGGCTTCAAAGTATCAGTTTGCAAAGTATGAGTCTTTTTCAAGTGAAGATTCATTCGCACAAACACGAGATCATTGAGTGTTTTTGGCTCCAGTCGATTTCTTTTCTTTGTATGAGCTGCTTCAAATGCACTCCAATTTCCTTCACAAGCTGATGCGCTGCATGGCTGACTTAATAACCTTAATGCAATTCTTTGGATTTCTGGAACTTTATCAACTACGATCACAGTTTTCCACCATTGACCTTTTCACATAATATAAAATAGTGAATTAATAGATGTCTTATGTATATGAAAAAAATAAAAATAAACAAGAAATAATGAGTTTTGAAATAAACCATACTTGGATGTCTAGAATGAATAGCGAGTTTCCCAAACGACGAGAATATGTTGGATTCAAATGCAATGTAATCCATCATTTGACTGCTAAAGGCCCCTTTTTCAGCTTGAGTGGTGAGCATCTTTTTAAGAACTTCTGCAATCCCTTTACTAGTTTCTTCATCATGTTTTACAATTTTATCATAATACAAATGAGGATTGAGTAGGGCTGCAATCGCATGGATAGGATGATGTAGGTTATCTGCCCATCGTTTGTCAATTATGTTCCAATAAGGTTCATATTTGACAAATATTCCATCATAATATTTAGATATTGCTTCCTTTGCGCGATCCATGGCTTCATACACATAACCGAGTGTCACCCCTTCACTATCAACCATTCTTAATACTTTCACAAGCGGCGCAATAACAGCTATAATTTCTCTTCCATCCTCCCAGAAAAGAGTATCATGTATGATATAGCTAACTTCTTTTCCATCTACAGTTTTACTCTGTGATAATGCACACCACTCATTCGATGCAACCATATATCGCAATGACTGCTCCAAGTTAATTATTGATTCCAACATCAAAAAATTTGTTGCGAACTGGGTGCTTGCTGGCCTCTTCAATTCCTTCCCCTTTGTGAAGCTTCGCATGCAATCTAAAACATGGGTAGATTTATAGATGAAATTTTTGATATCTCGTGCCTTATGTATTGTGTCTCTGACCTTTAATATTTCCCTGTCAATGTCTTCAAGAATCAAATCCAAACAATGTGCAGCACAATTAGTTTTAAAAACATGTGGCATTTGAGCTTCCAAGATATATCCAGCAGCAGTGTAATTTGAAGCATTATCTGTTACAATTTGCACTACATTTTCTCTTCCCACATGTTCATCAATACTGCGTAAAATAAAGTCGGCAAGGTATTTTGCATCTTTCACTTTTCCTTCAGTTGTCTCCGAGCATAGAAAAACAGTGCCTTTAATTGAAGAAGCTAATAAATTAATATGATTTCTATTTCTCTGGTCCTTCCAACCATCAAACATGATCGTACATCCAGTTTCCACCCAAGAGCTTTTTATCACATTTACATATTCTGTAGCTTCTTCTTTCAAATCACACAACAACTTGGTCCTAATAGTTTCACTGCTAGGTGGCTTATAACCAGGACCATGATTTACAACTGCACCAATAGCATTAATAAACTCGGGCGACCTTGCAACATTGAACGCAATATTTTTAGCAATAAAAAATCTTCCAATTGCCAAATCAGCTGCTTCTTTTTCTTTCTTTCGAATAAGAGTACTGACATACTTTGGTATACTCCTTTTATTTGATGGTCGTGCTCCTCCACTGATAAATCATTCAAGTTTGTCGTCTGAGAACCTGACCCACTTGAAGAAGAAATATTTTCACTTCCACAATTTTTTCCTTTCTTTCCTGCTTCTTCAATTAAGCCTCTAGCAATAGTTTGTACAGAATCCGGGACAACATTACATACTTTAATATCCTTACCAACTTTTCCTCCTAAATGAAATTTCATTCGTGCTATAGAACATGAAAACTCTTCTTTACAGTATTTGCATTTAATTTTATTTCCTGTTCCAATTCTTTCACAATGCTCCCAATCTTACCTTTGTCTCTAGGCATTTTTAATTCTACAAAATATAAAAGATAATAATGAAAATAAAAATCTAATATTGAGAATAATTAAACTATAATATAATAATTTTTTTAAAACAAAAATGAAATACACAGAAAGGAAGACACATAAGTGTTATTAAAAAAATATATTACATTATAACCCATTAGTAAACATGAAAAAAAACTTTCAATTTCTAATAAAAAAACCAGAAAAAAAAGTACATAATGAGAGTGTTAACATGTGCACCGACTTTTGAAAAGATTTTTAAAAAACAAATATTAAAATACTTTGTCAAGTCACATCATATCCAATAAAAATAAATAAATAACAAGTAACCAGTACTTGTGAGTCTTGTGACTTGTCTGATTGTCTCGACATAAGAAAATCAGAGGTCTCTCATCACTCATCAGCCTCAGAAACAAAGTCTCAAACAGGGTAAAAATCCACAAACAGAGGTAAATAAACGAACCAGTAAAAGAAGGCTGATTTGTGAAGATTGAAGACAGTGTCGCCTGCGTCGGAACTCGGACGGCGGCGATTTGGGGGCAGGGCAAGGGAGGAGGCCGGACTCCGGAGGCGAATCAGTCGTCGTAGCCTCGTAGGTCGGTGAGGGCCTTGAAACTTCTGTGATTTTTTTTTAAAACTAAAGAAGAAGATAAATAGTGATCCGAATAATCCGTTCCGTATGGATTTTGTACGGATTTTCCGAATATTCGTATGATCCGGCGATTTAACGTATATTCGGCCGTTCTATTGGAGGCACCCCAAATCGGTGAATTTCACCGAATATTCGATGAAGTTCGCTGAACTTTGTTACTATGACTCTGACTCTGACTCAGATGATGAAGTTGAGTTGCTTACAATAGCTACATTAGATTCGATACAACTCCGTAATCAAAGGCAATCAAGATCAATGAGAGGTTCCCTTCAAGGTCATGCAACGATTATGCGTAATCGACTTGAAGGACACAACAAACTATTCCAGGATTATTTTGCTCAAGAACCCATATATCTGGCACATTTATTTCATCGGAGATTTTGGATGAGTCGTGAGTTATTTCTTCGAATTCAAGAGGCGGTGGAACAATTTGATCCATACTTTCTCCAGAAGAGAAATTGTGCTGGAATAATGGGTCTCTCTTCCCTTCAGAAGATCACTGCAGCCATGAGGATGCTCACCTACGGAGTAGCGGCAGACTCTGTTCTGTGGATGATTACGTGCGGATAGGAAAGTACCGCAATCAAGAGCCTAAAGAGATTTGCTAGAGCAGTTGTTGTAGTCTTCTATGATCAATATCTGAGGCGACCAAACAATGATGATGTTGCAAGATTGTTAGTTGTTGGTGAAAGTCGTGGATTCCCTGGTATGTTGGGTAGCATTGAATGCATGCACTGGAAGTGGAAGAATTGCCCAACAACATGGAAAGGTATGTACTCTGGTCATATTCATGAACCTACCATTATTTTAGAAGCTGTAGTTTCGTATGACCTGTGGATATGGCATGCCTTTTTTGGATTATCGGAATCTCACAATGACATCAATGTGCTCGACAGATCACCTGTCTTTGCTGACCTCGCCGAAGGACGTGCTGCTCCATGTAACTTCTCAATCAACAACAACTACACAATGGGATATTATCTCGTCGATGGAATATATCCACCATGGTCAACACTTGTGAAAACAATATCATCCCCTCAAGAGAATATGCAGAAGCATTTTGCTGTAGCTCAAGAGTCAGCAAGGAAGGACGTGGAACGAGCATTTGGAGTATTACAAGCACGATTCGCTATTGTTCGAGGACCGGCACGTTTGTGGAAGTGTGAGACGCTCAAAGAAATTATGACAGCATCATCATAATGCATAATATGATTGTTGAAGATGAGCGAGATGTCAATGCTTCAGAATATAACTATGATACAATTGATGAGTGTCCAAGCATAACCTTATCACATCAGCGTACAACTGAATTGATGGAATTTATTAGCGTTCATCATCGTTGTCTTTTAAGTTTAAAAAGATCTTATTGAGCATCAGTGGCTACTACATGCAGAATTTTAAGAAGTTGTAATATTATTTTATTATCCTTGTTGTCTTTTAAGTTAGGATATTTCTAATTTCGATAATATGAGTTTTACTCATTTTATTTATATTTTATGTTTTTTAATAATTTTATTTATTTTTTATATTTTTTAAATGATCTTTATTTCATGTCAATGTTTGATAAATTATAGAATGTGATTTTAAATTTTATAATTTATAGATGTGAATTGGGGTAAATGAGTAATTCGGATTGAAGATTTTTATAATTTTTAATACATTTTTATCAATCATGAAATTTAAATAAAAAATGATTTTATATGCATTATTTATTCAATTTTAAATTATCTATGAGATTTTTTAAATTTAAATAAATAACACATTTTTTTATTTTTAAATCCCCATAAAATAGGATAATTGAAACTATCAAGCACAGAGAAAGTATGGATAAAATTTTTTTTTAAAAAAAGAGTTTATCTATATCTATACTACTATAAAAAGTACGAGTTGGAGGGGAAACATTTTAGTCAATTTTACCCCTAAAAATTAATTAAAAGACAACTATATCCATAAACAAATCTTATGTTATATTTGTAATATGATAGATTTTATCTCATGGAAGAAATATGTATATTTTTAAAAATCAAATGAATATTTCAATTGCCTTATTTTAGGCATTAACAAATAGCAATCAAGATTTTACAGATTTTATTTAATATCATATCTTTTACAAAGAGATATTAAATTGAGTCATAATACATTATAGGATAAAGTGTAGACATCTTAAGTCAAAGTCAAAGTCAGTCATTAGTTTTACAACATGGATGACCAAACCATTATTAATATATTCTCATTTTTTAATATTGGGAAAAAACCAATAGCGAAGGATAAAAGATACAATCATACTTGATCTTATGTTGGACGCGTTTAATACTGCCTCATTAAAACCTTGCTAGGAAAGTGGGACAAAATAAAAAGAGTACAATATGGTTATGTCCATGGTTGAATATTGTCATTTATTATATGATAAATGACTGTCTGATGATTAAGTCGACGCATGCCAATAATCTTCTGGAAGGTTTTTTGGCAGATTTGTAGAGATCTGCAAGATTACATTACTGGAGCGGATCTGTTTGACTTCAATTTCGTGATTCTTTTGGAGTTCATGAGTGTAGAAGAACTTCGGTGAGATGTGCTTAGTCCTATCTCCCTTGATGTAACCTCCTTGGATTATGAGCAATGCATGCACCTATTGTCTTTATATTTGTAGGAATATTTGTTGTAGATGACAATCCAGCTAAAATTGGATATGTTGAATCAATGATCTTAACCAAACACATTCTCTACTAGCTTCATGTAACGCCGAATATTTCTGCATGATTAGATGAGGTAGCCACCAATGTTTGCTATTTTGTAGATCTCCATGAGATAGCAGCATTGTTATTAAGATACACATAGATCTGTGATCGAAAGGATCAGAAAGATAATCATCTGCATAGCCAACTAGATGCGAATCATTAGATTTATCATTTGAATAAAATAAACCCAAATCGGTGGTTCCACGAAGGTATCTCATAATATGCTTGATACCATTCCAATGCCTACGAGTATGGAGCAGAACTGTAAAATCTCGCTAAGAGATTGACTGAGAACAAAAGAATGTCTGGTCTCGTATATTTTGAGCAAAGTATAGCAGTGCACCAATAGCATAAATATGGTACTTCTAGTTGCCTCGTCTTTATCTTTAGGAATGGGTCTTTCTTAACGTCCAAGGATCGAACGACCATGGGTGTACTTAATTTTTTTATCCATGTTAAAGCGTTGCAATACCTTTTCTATATATTTTGATTGGTGGATCAATATTCCACTAGAATTTTGTTCGATCTGCAGGCCGAGAAATAAAAAAATCAGGTTATATTTAGTTTTCCCAAGGTCTTTCATTTCAAATTCCTTCTTCAGACATTCTGCAGTTTCGTTGAGTTTCTTCAGGAGTCCCAATTAAATTTATGTCATTAACATAAACTGCTAAAATAGCAAATCCCTTATTGGATTTTTTATAAAGACACATGGCAAATGAGATTGTTTTCATATCCAGCTTTTATCAAATATTCACTAAGACGGTTGTACCACATTCTTAAGATTATTTAAGCCGTACAGTGAACGTCTTAGTTTTATTGAATACATACTCTTTGATTTTGCTTCAGGCAATTTATATCCTTCAGGGATTTTCATATAAATATCAGCATCTAAATTCCCATATAGATGAAGCTGTTACAACGTCCATTAGTCTCATATCGAGTTTTTCAGAAACTGCGAGACTTAGAAGTAACGGAACGTTATTGCATCCATAACTGGTGAGTAAGTTTCTTCATAATCAATCCCAGGTTTCTGCAGGAAACCTTGTGCCACAAGACGTGCCTTATATCTAGTGATTTCATTTTTCTCATTTCGTTTTCTTACAAACACCCATTTGTAATTACAGGGTTTACATTTTTGGGGTCTGTACTATAGGTCCGAATACACCACGTTTTTCAAGAGAACCCAATAGTGCTTGAATAGCATCTTTCCACTTTGGCCAATCACTTCTTTGTCGACATTCATTTATGCTACGTGGTTCATTATCATCATCGCCCTTTGAAATTTCAGTAGCTACTGCGAATGAAAAAATGTCATCGATGATCATTTCTTTACGATTCCACATTTCTCTTGAATGCGCATAAAATATAGAGATCTCATTATTATTAGGTACTCCAATCAAGAGTTTGTACAGTCACTTCTGGGACTCGTGTCACTTCAGGGACATTATAACTCTTCTGGAGTTTTAGAGAAAGTGGATCTGTTGTTCATAATCTCTTCTGGAGCATTATGTATAACTTCTTCTGGAGCATTATCAGGGCATGGTTTTTCATTTGATTCCACTTCCGGGGAGCTAAATCTTTAGAACCTATAGGTTTGTCACGCTTCTGGCGTGCATCAGGAATTTGATTTTCACGTTAAGCGGTACGTGAGTTTAGATGAGACAGAGTGGAAGTATTCCACGATAATTCTCGTCGTTCTTCAGGAACAGATTGTACTTCAGGTACATTCTTCTCTCCCCTAACGGCGGGAATATTGTCTCATTAAAATGATGATTCATGAATCGTGTGGTAAAAAAAATTCTAATTATTGAATGAAAGAAACTTCTGGTTCTTTCAAAAATGAGAATGCAATTGAATTTTTAATTGTTTGAAGCATCATTATGTAATCCATGATCATATGATGTTTGCTCTTCTGAAGCTTTCAAACAATTTTGTAAAATTCAAGATATAATATTAAAATTTTCATACTTTATTCTACAAAAGATATGAGAAGAATAAGATAAATCCAGAAATGTAAATTGCATTTCATATAGTAAAGAAAATAAAGACATAAATATAAAATCGACAAAGGTTTAGTCGTACATCAGGTACATGATCGATCAAGAGTTTAAGCGTACTTCAGGTACGTAACCAATTTAAAGATTTGGGCGTACTTTAGGTACGTAACCAAAATTATGTTCTTCAATACCACATAAATGACAATAATTTTCCTTTGCATTTTTAGGGGTTTGTTATGCAAACATTTTCCTTACTTTCATTCAATAGGCTCTCGATATTGCTACTACTGGAGCATATTTGAGGCATAATGGTCGATAAACCATTGTTAACGAGGTATTTATCTTTTAAATCCTCTTTATGATAGTAAAACCAACTAATCATAATTTTTACATGTTCCTGCAGGGATACATGAATTATTCCTTCTTTTTTTTTAGATCCTTCAGGGATCAAAAAGAAATATTATAATTTTTTGTATATTCCTACAGACATGAGTAACCATAATTTTTGTATAATCCTTCATGGATAGTAAAAAATTACAGTTTATTTTTTTTAGGGACACTTCTACATAGGATCCTTCGGGGATTCATGTAATCATAATTTTTCATTGTCATACAGAATATGATTTTATGTGAAACATCAAAGTGAATCAAGTATTTATGAAAGATAATTTTTACTGAAAGATAAAATATGACATATTTGAATTTCATCTAAATTAAATATATAAAAAAAACTATATAATGTTAACACATCTATGTTAACCAAATAATAACAAAATGAATTCAAAACCATCATTTGTGGCTATAATGAAACTGTCCTCCGCTTCATATTCTAATTTCAATAATGATTTCAACCATTGATCCTAATTATAATATTTTTTAGCTATCACATGAATAAATATAATGAATTGATCTTTCCAGAAATAAGAAATCAGAAGCACATCAGAATTAGTATATGAAAATTAATATTTTTTCAATTTTAGAAATATTTTTTTACTCAATTTCATTCCAACGTGTATATTAATGCATATGAAAATATATTATACCAAAATCATACGAGGACTTTGATATCCAAAAAATGTATCGTAAATAATCGATTCTTACTCAGTTCTTCCACAACACTAGGTGTTGTATGGTATAACCCCATGCAGAGAGTTTTTCTAGTGTAAGCTTCAGGCTTCCAACACTATAAGCAAACTTCTATTTATTTCAGAATTGCTTGATAAAAAAATCTATAGTGCATACCCCATCTAGATTAGAATAGGTGGGTACGATTTGAAGGGGTAATATCTCATGGGCTCTTCTGGAGCCTTCAATAATTAATTAACTGGTCCAGCAATGGTGGACACCTTAGCTGCATTGCATACCAAATCAGATAAAAAATTTGGTTTTTCTGAATGGTATGAGTTATTGCACTATTTATCTCAGACAAATGTCAATATTTGCTCTAACTTCCTAATCCATACCATTAAAATGGATAATAGATTTCACAAATTTCTGTTTACTTTAAGACCTCTATAATTCAAAAGTACATTTATAAACAGGTCCTCATAAAATAGATCTTGTAAAACAAAAAATAACTTAATGAGCATTTAATTTTATATATGGGCTTTATGTAACCCAAAAACATTAATAGGAGTACTTGATCCAAACATTGATAAACATCAAGCTTTATGGGTTGTTAAAATCAAAATAACATATTAATAAAAGATTATACAACCCGATTATATTAATGCCCACAAATTATACAATACATTGACGAATAATGATGCTCATTTCAATAAAACTTTCAATCCATAAAAAAAATGCATGCATGATTACAATCCATAAAATTACATCACTGCCATCCTCAATATCATCCATATATATTTGCTGATTTCGAGTAATTTGTCTATACGTTGTTGCATGGGCTATATTATAAAACAAAATACAGATCATATGATATGGAAATCATATTTGCATGCATGTGGATAATATCAAATCTTCAAGTTATCAAAACATTACCGGATAAAACCAATATATCCTACGGGATTATTTGTGAGACATTTCATCTTTAACCGAAATAGATGAAAACAAAACCATAAAATCATTTATAACAATTCTATCAGAATGATATCTTTATGTCATTGATTAATTTTTTTTTGTTTGATTAATATCATTCACATACATTAATCAATTTATATACAAAAGAAAATTCAAATACATTAAATCCGAAAACTAGAGAAATAAATTTTTGTCAAAAATATTTTCAATAATTTTGAGCTATCATAATGATCATCAAACATACATGATTTTCTAAACAATTATTTAGGCAGAACGTGAATCTAAACATATAAGAGTTCTCTTCATCATTAATAGGAAATGTTTTTATATTCTGTCATTTGCTTGTGAGAACTTCAGGTTCTACACATAAAGTTATTGAACTTCATGTGTTTATTCTTTGTAATATTGTATTTATAAAAAATTATATATAACATTCTACATACTTGTTAAAAGCACATAGGAATTTACATCTATTACTTTATTTAATTATCATTAGAACTTCTGGTTCTATATATATAGTGAATACGAACTTCTGGTTTTATTTTTTTTATTTTCTAAGAACTTCTTTGTTCTATTTATGGAAAGTTATGAACTTCTGGTTTATTTTTATTTTTATAATTAATTAGAACTTCTATGTTTGGTTATATTTCAATAATATTTTTTTTTATTTGCTTTTAGGAACTCCTGGTTTTTATGGATAAGTTAGAACTTCTGGTTTCTATTTTTAATTATTTTGTAAGAATATATTGTAAGAACTTCTGGGATTGCTTACACAAAAAAAATTAGAACTATAATTTATTTGTGATTGAACTTCTGGTTCTACACATGAAATTAGGAGAATTCGGGTATTAGTAATACATGATATTCAGACACTTCTGGTTCTATAAAGTGTAAGACTAATGAACTTCAGGTTCCATAAAAGTTATTTAGAAACATCTAGTAACTCAAATATCAATAAGAAATGGAACTAAATTAGAACTTCAGGTTCCATATAAAAAATGATAAGAACTTCTGGATCAATAACATATTATAAGATAATTACTTAGTAAAACTTCGGGATCCATTACAAGATTATTTGATCAAATATGAACTTCAAAACGGATATAACTACACTTTAAAATTCAAAAGTTATATGAATATATTTATAAGAACTTCTGGATTCTACACATAAAATTAGAATTGTGAGAACTTCTGGTTCTACACATAAAATTAATATTTGTGAGAACTTCTTATATTCTACACATGATAAATTAGAACTTCTGGTTCTAAATAATATTTAAATAAATAAAAATTGAAATATTAAGAAATGGAACAATTCAAAAATATGGTTAATTACAATATAAATGTATTATATTTAAAAAATAATAAAAAAAATTTAAATAATTCATAATAATAGATGATAATTTTAATATGGAACTATTTGTATTGAATAAGTTTAAATTAAACTTAAATAGAAAATATTGCAAAATAAAAAAATTATTCACGGTTTACGTATGGAATAACTTAATTACATGGCTGTGAAAATCAGTGTAATATTCATGTAAATTACATGGAGAAATACAATTAATTTCTTTAAATTATAATTGGTATTGATTTAAATTTTCTATATATACATCAACGGGTTGCAGTGTATGTAATTGATTGTAAAAAAAAAAAGATATGTATCGTATATCTACTAATCTATTTTGTGTACGGGTTGCATGGATATACAAAATTATTATCTAGATTAAAATTAAAATTTGCATGGATTTTCTTTGTATTTGGAAAAATTGCACACATATTTGCATACGGGTTGTAAAAGTTGCCGCATAGAAAGAAATAAATTTAACGTCCACGCATAACTTCAAATATTTTTGTTAAATAACCCCTATTCATGCCGTAAATTTAAATTTATCAATTGATCCAAGATCTCTTTTTCAATTGCTCATACCGGGCATAATTTTTATTTATGTTCATTAATATTATGAAAATAATAAGAATTTTGAAATAAAACATGAATCAATATTTAGCATTGAAATATTCATGATCTAAACATAAACAGTCATTAACATACATGATACATGATCCAATTTATTTTATACAAATTAATGTCACAAATCAAATGGGTTTTCATTAAATAGAGCTTCGTGCTGATATCACGATTGTTATAATTATGTATCTATTGAATTCTTTTATTTATTTAAGAGTTTTTCTCTTATAAGATTATTTGCCTATTTATATACCAACCAAAGTACAAGATAATATGGAAGAGAGATGAAGGAAGAACTTCTAATATTTAATCTAAATAATAATAATTCTTAAATAATTGATCATAATGAATTACACGTGCATCGCACGTGGCCTGTATTAACTAGGCATAAATAAAAGATACCAACAAACAAGATTTTACAGGGATTAGAAAATCAAAAAATCTTTTACAAAGAAGATAAAGATGAATTGGAAAGTGTAATAATTTAGGATAAGTGTTGACAAAAAACCAAGTCAAAGTCAAAGTCAGTCAAAAATATTTACAACAGGATACTTTTTTAAAAATAAAAATAATGCAAAAAATCCTAATAAAATGTCAAATGCAATCCAAATATTATTTAAATCTTGTATATCATTGAGTATTTTGAAATTTTAAAATTTATATAATACTAATAATTAATTAATTGTTTTAAAGATATGTAGATGAGGGTATGTATGCATGTATGAATGCAAATTGAAACGTGGAATGGATTAAATTCCTTCCCAAGCTACCGAACTGAAGATAAAACATTTTATTAATTACACAAAAAATAATAAAAGCATTCCTTAACCGTGAAGGCAAATCCGAATAGACATATAAATAGAAAACTCTCTCCACTGCTCCTCAACAGAATTCTAATCTCTCTCTCTCTCTCTTCAAGCGGCTCACGGCGACGCGATTACGGTTGGAAATCTTTCTCACTTTTTCATTCTCTATATTTTGAACTCTCTCTTGTATCGGTTTGATTGTGTAGATTTAGCGGCTCAAGGTGACGCTTGCCCGATCGATGGCTTCACATTCGCTTGTAGATATGGCTGCGACTGACTGGGATTTGGTGTTTAAGGTAAACATTCCTCCTTTGGTTGTGTTTCTGTTTTTATTTTTGGTGTTGATTTGTTGATTTGGGTTTTTTTTTTTTTTTTTTTTTTTTTTTTTTTTTTTTTGTGGTTTTTGGTGGTTCTTGATGATTTTTTTTTTTTTTTTTGTGTGTTTGTATAAGTTAGGGTTTTTTTATTTGGTTGAATTTAATCTATGCGTGGGGAAATGTTTTGATTGAAATTGATTTCACAAACTATAATACCTTTTCCTCTGTTTGGTTTGTTGGTAGCTTGTTCAGGCATGAAATAGTTGTCGGCAGAGATGAAAATTAGATGACTTTCTGTTTAGTTGATATTCCTTGTTCTTTAGTCAGCTTTGGGTAACGTTTTTTTCTTTGTTTTTTGAGAGTTAAGCCTTTTTCTCCCTTATCTACTTTCGAAACAAACGGGGTTTTGGAGATTAATTAAGGGTCCTTAAATAGTTTGGGCATGTTCTTGGCCGCTCTCTTGTTGAGATTGTTGGATGTGCTTTGAGTTGAGCTTGTTTATTAGAGTTAAAATTATGATTATCTTGTGTGTTGTCGTGTCTTTCTCTGGTTCTATATATATATATATATATATATACGCGACCGATGAGGTGCGGTCGTGCGGTCGTGCGGTCGCGGTCGTGGGCCGTCCGATCGCGGGTCCATCGCATCCAACGGTCGACGTGATTCGCACCCGACCGTCCGATGCGATGGACCCGTGATCGACGGCCCGTGATCGACGGCCCGTGATCGCGGACGCACCGACCGCACGACCGCACGTAATCACTTCCCTATATATATATATATATATATATATTCCGAGTATATGAGGTGTTCTGAGTATTTATATGTTTTTTTTTGTGTGTTTTGATTTGATTTTGTGACTTTTTTTTTCATGTTTAGAATATTTTTTTGTTTTATGAATCACTTGGGCTTTGTAGTAGTTAATGAAATTATAAAAATTAATCGAGATGAAGTATAGACAATTTTTCCAATTTTGAAATGAAAATGTGAATTGTTTTTGTTCCATCCAAAAGCTAGAATAACATTTATCCCCTCTTTTTGTCCATAATTTGGTAAATGTGATTAATGACCAAATTGATGTATATTTTATCCTTTAAAATTAGGATTATATATCCTCAAAATCTTATCCCTTGCCACTGGCCTTGTGGATGTAATTGCCACCTTTGGAGTAGAGTCCTTCTATTTTTTGGGTGCGGGAACAAGGGTGTGATGATGTCTATATAGCTAGATTATAGCTTTTCTTGTACCCAGTGGCCATAGCATAACGGTTCAGGGCTTGTCTGGTTAAAAGGGAGGTCTTGAGTTCGAGTCTTGGCGTTGACTTACTCACCTGTTTGTTGACGATTATTCGAAAAAATTTACGTGGGACCAGGATAAACAGGCGGAGATAGCTTTTTCAGCTCGACCTTAAGGTCAGCCACGGGGAGTCCCTCCGATATAAAAAAAATAAATAAATAAAAGATTATAGCTTCTCGTGCCTAGGTTGTTTTGTGAGAGAAGTGGATGATTATTTTTTAATAGAAAAATTCATGGAATTGGACAAAAACATCCTAATTCTGGTTTGAAATAGGAGTGGAATTGAGTTATGATTGACTGATCATTATTTTTTTTGTAAAACTTCTACATTCATGGTGTAGTTTAGGAATTTAAGGAAATTATATTTTTATGTAATAAAAGAAAAATAGGTGATCGAAATAATAATAAATGAAGAAATACTTCAACAATGAGGGTTTAAGGAAGTTCATGATGATATGACTTGTAGCTTGATTTTTTTTTAATGAAACAGTAAGCCAACGCCCTTTAATTAAATTAAGGAAGTGCCCCAAAGGAAACAAAACAGCAAAACAAGAAACAAAAACAATAAAAAAAAACCCGACCAGTAGAGGAGAACTCTATTGAATCAAATGGCCAAAAAAAGGGACTACCCCTGCATCTGTAATCATCCCCCAACTATATCTGTAAGGCATTAGGTTGGTGATTGATTGACTGTTGGATGTGAAAGTTGATGGTGGTTTAATGGGTAAAACCAGTCTTAAGTTTTTATGGAGGGTATTTGGGGTTGACCGGTGGCCTGTTGAACTGCTCCTCCACCTTGCGGTTTCAAAGAATTAGATCACTTCCACTTGTTACATAGTACCTCGAATTATTGATTAACTTGCGTATTAAATACACATGATTCTTTAAAGTTTAATTCCTGTTTAATCGCTTCTCATAAAATAATACATGAATTGTTCAAGAATTCACGTATTAATAAGTAAATTACACATGCATTAAACACATGATGCATATTTTCCTTGTGCAATAGAATTGAAACCCAAAAGAGAAAATGCTTGACTAAGTTTTGGTTTTAGTAGATATAATGCTATTAATGATTTTGTCTAAACTTGAACTCACAATTTTTGTTAACGTTTGATGTTATATTTTTGGGAGATCATGAATTTGATTTAATATTGGTGATATTGCATATTTGAATATTTTTTAATACATATGTTTTATATTTTAAAATTTTCCTTTTTTTTTTACAGTCTTACTGGAATTATAATGAATAATGAATGTGTCCTTGCCGGATTATTCCAGAATTTTGAAGTGATGATTAGGTCGCCATCAAGTGGACAAAAGATTAGAACACATTTTGAATATAGTCAGCTTGGATTGGTTTAGGGCTAAAGTATGAACTATTTTAGAAATATTTTTAATCATTTATTTTCGAATTCAACATCGTAAATTTTCCAGAACATCAACCTTCGGTGATAAACATGTTGTCTGAGGATTTAATTTTTTGCAAGCTTAGGAATTCAACTTTTGATACAGCTTAATCAACCTCTGCAATATGTTCAAAATTTGCTACAACATTGAGAAACAAAGTTTTCTGAAATCCTTTTTGGAAAGTGCTAGATGACATGGTTTCTCTTGGTTCCTGTCATCAAGCGCTTCATGTTTCTTCTCTAGGCCCTCTGATGACATAACTACCATGATTTTTAAAACTTTATCCATCAACTGTGGACGAACGTCTTTATCAGTCCTTTCATGTAGCATGATAGCTCAATTATCATAGTTTCTGAACTTTGTGTGATATAATGGTTCAAAATTCTTTATTGGTATGTTAGTGTATAATTTTTGGGGTAAATTAACTATGAAAGCTGGGTGGTAAACAATTATTATGATGTGGGTATGATTTGGAGTGGATTAAGATACATTAATGTTAAAATGTTGTTACCTTGTAGCTGAGTAGTGAGCCATCTAACTCATAAAATGAGTCCATGGTCTCATCTATTGACATTCATTATAAATCATCTCCTAAAAGCTAACATGCAACAAGTGGATGGTTTTATTGATTTTTGTCTTGGATAATTTACTTATATCTGGTTTGTAAATATTCAGAAGCTATCAAATTTTTTTCCATTTTAAGGTACAATCTTATATGTTTTCTCATTTTGAATCCTGCCCTGTTATCTGATAGGAAGAGTAAAAATTCACGGAGAGTGAGATACTCTCCTGTGGATGAGAAATAGACTTCCCAATTTTTGGTTATTACCATAGGGGCTAATTTTAGGAGATTTGATAACTGCCCTAATGTGTGTACTTTTGAATTTTGGAAAACTGCTGTGAAGAATTTCCTTTCCATTACACATAAGACTAGGTCCATTAACCGGGCCTGGAGTAGCAGTACTGTTATATTCTTTTTTTGCTACTCATTTGTTAATGTGCCTCAAATTTGCTTTTGCCTCGTGAATGATTTAATTAATTAATTATTATTATTATTTAGGGGTAGGTGTGACATTGATATTAATCGACATTTTTTTAATGCAACCTTTTTTTTTAATCATGCTTCGGTAAGCACATCTCACCTCTATGAAAGATGACAAGGGATCAAATCTTGGGGAGCATCATTCTTAAAAAAAAAAAAAAATTTAATCATGCTGGAGGGGGAAGCAAAATTTTATATACTAGTATCCCTTTTGTCTATATACTCATTCTATTTGGATTCGGTGTTATGAGTCATCATATTTACTTTTTTGGGCAAACCGATTTTTGGGTATCACATCATTTTTGATCCATGACCAGTACATTGGCATTCTTGGATTCCTTGTTCAGGTTCATCATATATTTACCATAGGCTTAGATGTCAATATGCTTGTCTCCTATTTCAAAAATTAAAAATGGTATATTTGTTTCTGCACGATTTGTTGTGGGTTTGGAATATTTAATTAAAACATGCTGGAAATAGTTCATATATACTGATACTGGTACACTTACAATCTGGAATATGGCCTCCATGAATGCACAGACTGGAGCTCTGATTGTTTGAGATGGCTGGCAAAGATTGTGTTGTGCATGGATTTTTGTGTTCGCACATAGCTTTCCCCCTTTTTTAATGTGTGTGTGTGCATTGGTTACGTGCAACTCTGAATTTTGAGATGCCATATAGCTCTATGAAATTGTACTCATGGTATGCCACATCTCTATCAAATTGAAGTCATGTTATGAATTTATGTTTGAGTAATTTCTTCATTGTGGATTCCATCAGATAAAATATGGAGATGCACTCAGACGGTTGGTGCATGTGTCCGTGGAAGAATGATAGACTTTACTATGGGATCTTTGAGGTCAAAGATCATCGTTCTTTTCAATTTTAAGCCAGATGCTGATTTGACACTCACATATATTGATGAAGATGGCGATGTTGTTACACTAATGGATGACAATGATCTGCATGATGCGGTTATTTTACAGCGCCTTAATCCTCTGAGAATCACTGTACAATTGAAAAGTAATATCACAGCTGGAAACTCTGATGCAAGGATCCCTACCCCTACTCAGAGTTATGGTCCACCCAAGACCCATTATAGTGTAGATGAATTCTTGAATTCCATGTCGGAGCATGTACACCTCACTGGTTCACGTTTTGAAGAAGCTTTGAAACATGCACCGGAGCCAGTCCATGCTGCCATTTCAAAGGTATCTGGTGATCTTCAATCTTTGGTTTCGAAATCTGCTCTGCCAGCAGCTGAAATAGTAGAGCATCTCTTGAAGTCTGTATTGTCCTCTGGGACTCCAACTTCAGGTAGTCATGATGCTCCTCTGAAGGAAGCCACTGGTGCTCCTCCTACCAGTGGCAATGTGCATCCATCTTCTAACATGCCTGCTACAGTTCCTAATGTTTCATCCCCTACCGAACTAAACAATTGTGAGCAGGATGGTATTAACACTGTTGTGGGGATGGGAACCTCTGTTTCTATGAATCGTGTTAATGATAATGTGCCTGGAAATAGAAAGGCAGTTGTGGGTGATCCAGTTTCTACTCTTTTTCCAGCTCGGGGTATTGCACAGCTAAGAAGGGATGATGCTGTTAGGTCTCGTATGGAAAAATCTCATGCTCAAGAGACCTCCTCCACTATCCCATCCATTCAGCAGACTGGCCAAAATGCATGGCTTCCAGGCTCTCATAAGGTGGTATCAAAGCAACCAGCTCTCCAAGTTCCCACTGAAGGAATTTCAGGTGCTTTGGGTGGTGACCAGAACAGGCCTCTCTCCGGCGATTCGGGGCCGTACATACCGCCGCACATGTACCTCCCACAAGGTCCTCCCATTGTCATGCCTCCACCAGGATTTGGATATTCTCTGAGCAGGGCCTTTTCACCTGTATCGTTTCACACAGGTGTCCATTGTGATGGTTGTGGAGTGCATCCAATAATGGGTTCCCGTTACAAGTCTAAAGTGTAAGAAGAGTGATGATGCTCCACTTTGTCTTATTTTAAGCTTTTAAACAACCTTTATCCTATGTTATCTTCATATTCTTTTTGCAGGAAAGAAGATTATGATCTATGCAGCACATGCTTCTCAACGATGGGCAATAAAGCTGATTACTTCAAAATTGATCGCCCGATCCGGTCATTGGGGTTCTATCCTGTATGAATTATATAACTCACTAATCATGGATTGATCTTTATATCCCTTTTTATGTAAATATGATCTAATATGTGTTCTTTTGAATTCAGCATTATAAAGCTCACATGGCAGCATCACGTGCCTTCCGTTATGGAGCGAAGTCAATGAAGCCATACAAATTAAAGCTTGAGAGTCGGTTTATTCAAGATGTCTCTGTATTGGATGGGACACTGATGGCCCCTGGTACTCGGTTCACTAAGATATGGCGCATGTTTAATAGTGGCAATGTTGAATGGCCTTCTGGTACACAACTTGTGTGGATCGGTGGAGACCAATTTGGTGATACAGGCTCTGTTTTATTGGAGGTGAGCCAAATAATGCTGTCTTTTTATTTGATTATATATATGAGGTTCACAAGATGAATGCATATGTGTGTATGCTTATGTATGAAATACCAGTCTGACCTGGGTTTTTTTAGTTGATATTATGTTGCATAGGTCTTTTAGGCCATTCAACATTTCTCGTGTATCTGAACTTTTTGAGTTTTGAACTGTTGTATTTACAGATTTCAAGCAATGGTTTCCCCATTGGTGGGGAGATTGACGTGGCAGTTGATTTCACAGCTCCATCCAGGCCCGGCCGCTACACTTCATACTGGAGGATGGCTGCACCAAGTGGTCAAAAGTTTGGGCAACGTGTTTGGGTCCTCATCCAGGTCTTGATATTGCATCACTTATTTCCAATTTTATCCATCCTGGACTATTTTTTTTTTCTATTGATCCTCAAAACTACTAACAATTTCTTTGTTTTGTCCTCATGGAGCTCAGGTGGATAATAGATCTGATATAATGTTCAATGGTTTTCATGGTGTTCCGAAGTTGAACCTGCCCCCTGAAAACAGTGGACAAAAGGGAAAGGAGATTGTTGATGTGAATGCTGAACCCTTGGAACATAGTTCCTCCCCTGTACCAGACTTATCCCACATCACCATGGAAATCATAAAGCCATTGACCGATGGCCTCTCAGGTGATGGCACAATGGAGCCCATGCAGGTGGATGAACTTATGGCCCATCTGTCCGAATCTGGATCTCCCACGGCAGTGTCATATCCTCTCATTGATCTCTCAGTTCCCGCTTCTGAAACCACACCTTTTGCTCCCCCTCCACCAATGACTACTACTGAGGGTGGGCCTTCTGAAACTGGCATTGGTGGGAATAACTCATTGGAGCAGATCCTTCTGAAGGAGCTGGAAGAGATGGGTTTCAAACAGATTGACTTGAACAAGGAGATTTTGAGGAGGAATGAGTATGATCTTGAGCGATCCGTGGATGAACTTTGTGGTATTTTTGAGTGGGATCCGCTCCTTGTTGAGCTTGAAGAGATGGTAAAACTTAAAAGCACTGAATTATTATTATTATTATATTTTTTTTGAAAAACTAATTTGTGGTGCATGTCGGGGGGTGTAGGGATTTTCTGACAAGGAGAAGAACAAGGAGGTGCTTCTGAAGAATGGGGGTAGCATCAAGCGGGCTGTAATGGATCTCATTTCCAAGGAGAAGGTGAATAAATCTGGTGGTGATTTATATATGTGCGTGTGTATATGGTTTGGTGGTGTTAGAAACTCGCAAACCTGCTTGTGTTTGGCTTATGTAACCCATAGTACTATAGAATAAAGAAACCTGATGATATCTGGTGGTTATGTTTGGATTTATAGACATGAAACCTGGTTTCCTGTTTAACATACAGTGATATTTTATGGTTTATTGAATTATCTTTTTTTAAGAATTATCTGGATGTGGTCTTAATTTTTTTGACATTTTTTTCCGCACTAATGGTCGTCGCAGGGCTGGAAAGAATTCATCTTCAAACAGGTGGGGATGTTGGGTTATGAAACTATGAAAACTGATTTGGTGCCTGAATTTATTAGGTTAAAATGCAGTATAATTTGAATTGACATCTTTGGAATATGATATCAGCCTTTTCTTTTAAAGTTCAAAATTCTGATATTGGACAGGGAATGAAAGGTAAAGGAATTGAGCAACCAATTTTGATAATTGGGACATGAATCCAAACCACTAAAAAAAATAGAATTGCTGATCATAATCAGGTTATTGATGCTTCTGGTGTTGTACTTGGGAGGCTCTTTCCAGTAATTGCACCATAATGCCATAAGGAGCTTTTCAGGAAAAATAATAGTCATGTAGTCAATTTTGCCTATTCGAACACACCTTGAATTTTTTATATACTTGTTTAATGAAGTTCATACTTTCACAAAAAGTCTTTTTTTCTGTTATTTAATAGAATAGAGTATATATATACACTATGTTTGATTGAATGTATGAGCATTGTGTTAAATGATGATTTTAGGTGCATCATGTATGTAACTTCAAAAGTTACAACCCAATGCTATTTTTGTAAAACAAGGCCAAATTTGGTGTGGACCTCACATTTTTTTTAATCTGCTTTAGAAAACTCTTTCTTTGAAGGTTTTTTCTTGGGTTATCTTTATTCTGGAACTTTTCTTTGTGTGTGTGAATAATAATAATAATATCTTAAATATCAGGAAAGGGAATTTTTTTTTGCTTGGTTAGGAAAATTTTATGTACAATTTTTTTTTCAATTCTAATTCAGTTATTTTTTTTTTCAAAAAATTTGATACCATTTAAGGGTTAATGATGAATGTGTTTATATAAATAAAATAAAATGTATACCCAAATGAATTATATGGATCCATTTATAGTCGTAAAAATTTCAAACGAATTATATACATTGTTAATGGAAGCATTCTAATTATAGTCCGCACATATTTTAAATTTTTTTTCAAAACATATTATACTTTATTTAATGATGAATTTGCTTTTATAAAATATGAAATGTATACTCAAATTAATTATATGGATCCATTTATAGTTGTAAAAAATTTAAAACCAACGAGATATGGGGCATTGTGGGATGTCTGGATTATGTGATGTACAAATGTGTATATGTATGTATAGAGGAGACATGCACCCCATTTCGCAGAGTTGTACTTATGATAATTTGCCTATATAGAGAAAGAGATTTCTAATTGAATAAACACACCATATGTATTATAAGTATACCTATCTATGACCCGCCACAGATGATCGGAACACAGTGATATACCTCTACCAATCTATCAGAGGTGGTTTGACTTGTATGAGAATGTTACGTGATATAACTTTTTAATACGAGAGGATATATAAATTCATTGATATGGATGAGTTATTCTTGCTATACTTTGAAATTGCTATCAAAGTCTATGTCAAAACTATCTAATTTGTTTTCATGTTTAAGATTTAGGGTGTTAGTGTTAGGCCTATTTAATGAGGCTCATTCTTGAGTTTACCACAAATGCATCCCTTCTCTTTTCCTTTCCATCACTTTAGTCCCACATGGTTAAATTCACTTGGATTTTTTACCTTATATATTGAGCCATATCATTCCATTTTGGGACTTGTTGAACCAAATCCCTATGCGGGTGCGCACAAGGTCTAGCCCATCGGCCCATAGACTTGAATTTTCATTGGTGAAACCATGTGTGTGGGTATCATTTTTGTTACTTGCGGATTCTTCTTTTATTGCATTAAAAAAGGGTGTTTCGTCTTTCCAAAATGTGTGCGCGAAGATCTCTCAACGGATGCGATTACAATTATAACAAAAGCATTAATTTCATCCGTTACTTTTTTATTAGTGCGATTGTCTATTCCATTTCCTCTTCAAACATTCGAACGTTGCCTAGAGGTTTATATAAGGGGAGCTTCTCTGTTTGTCCCAACATCTATGATTCATCGCTCCTCAACTGCTTTGTTTCTATCTAACTCTATTTCTTATATGAGCATTTGAAATGATTACGGTTGTTCATTGTAATCTCATCGTACTCCAAGAAGGCATAACATTGGTAATCGTAACTTTCAGTGATATGACTTTGTGCATGAGTGAGCTTTATTCATTGAAAACATAGTCGCTTCCGCCAAACAAATATGTTTCTCTAATCCTCTTTACTGTTTACTTGCAGAACTTTTCATCCATGCTGTGTTTATATCTTGGTTTATATCTGCAACATTAATAGATTAATGCGGCTCTGAAGGGGGGACGAGGTAACCGACTTTAAAATTAAATAATTGTCAAACAATGTCTTTATATATATAATGTTTGATTTATCACAAGATGACGTTTCCCAGTTTTAGTTGATTAAAAATATTAATCCAATTTTCAAGTTGTACGAAATAGTTTTTTATATATATTTTCAATGGATAATGTTTTCTTGGATTGGCTTATCCATGTACCTTAATGTCACATTATATTCCACATCTTGGCCCAGAGAGTGACCTATCATGTGTTGTAATTCTCACAAAATTTTCAACTAAAAGATTGGAGAAAATGTCACATCAGATTGAAAAGAAATGTAGTATAAGTATTCCAATTTAAGGACATCCGATTTTAGAAAAGATTTTTTGGTGTATATAAGTTCATCAGTAGTGGAGATTTTAATTTTTAACTCAGTTTTTTTTAAGGGAAAATGATTAAAAAGATCTCCTAAAAGTTAGAAATACAAAAGACCTAAAAAACTCTTAGGTTATTCAACACTAAAAATCTATTTTTCATACAAAACAACAATTTCTCAAAATCAATTCTTTTAGCCCCCGTTTGGATTGAAGAATTGAGTTATTCTGGATAGATAACTATACCAGTATAGGTAACAATTCTACATGAATAAGAATTTTCTGTTTGGTTGTGTTTTTTTAATTATCATTGGAAACGTAAGAATAAAGGTTGAGTTATTTGGTTGATAAAGAATAAAATATAAATAAAGTATAAAAAAGTTGATTTGACATGTAGGTTCTTTGATGTATAAGAGGTGTTGATAGGTAATTTGATGTGATAAAGTGTAAAAAGTTGATTTGATATATGGGCCCATGAGAATAGATAAACTGAGTATAGCTTATCCTAGGGGTTACTTAGAATTGTAATACTCTCTTATACTTGTTTAAACTGATTTAGTAATACCAAATTGTACTGTGCAAACAAACAGTCATTTTCACTATCCATTCTTATACCACCCTTATACCCCCCTTATACTTCATTAACCCGCTATCCAAACGGGGTGTTAGAGGTTTTGTTATTATATATCTTATTGTGTTTTTCATATATATATCTTACATGATGTTATTTATCATTTTTCATTGTGTATAATCACAATATGTAATCTAAATCTGTGTTGTGCCTCAATGCAATAAATAATATTTTAATATTTTAAATCCTTATTTACATTTTTTGGGGCTATTCACGTATATTTATGACATCATTAATATAAACCTATTTTTTTAAAGAAGCATCGACGTTTATTAGAGTTTATCATAAAAAACTTAAATTATATTGATACATATTTTAAAAAATCCACCTAAAGACAAAAAAATTAGAATAAAATTGATCTATATAAAAATGTGTGAAATACATTAACAAAATTAGGAGGGTGAAATATTTTACTAAAGTTAAGGAGGTATGAAATATATTAATGATCTAATTGCATATGGGTAAATTGGTCTTTTGTGTTTCTAAAATTGTGAAATACGATTTTTTAGGTATAATTTTAAAAAGTGGCTGATTTGAATATTTCTAACTTTTAGAAGATTTTTTTTTGTCATTTTTTCCTTTTTTTATGGAAAATGTCAGACATAATCCCATTTATAATTTCATATTTACTTTGTACACATTTTAATTTTTTTTAAAAAAAAAAGTTTATAAAATATCAAATAAGGTATATATATTTTTATAATAAAAAAAAAGTATGTTCCACCCAATCCAATTGTGTAAACTCATTTACAAAAAACTAAGAAAATGGTAATGAATGTTGACACAACATTTGTAAAAAATATTAAAACCGTCAAAAGTGTCATTCATAAATTTATAAGATTTATTTTAGATTTTTCCTAACTTTTAAAGTTTTTATTTTCAAATTTTTTGTTATTTATATTTTATAAATGTTTTGCATAATCATTTTTTATATTATAATATTAAACATATATAAATGTCCCGAAAGACTTTAGAAAGTTTAAAATTATTTATCTAAAAAATATTTATTTGAAACCATTATAGAAACAGGAGAAACACAATCAATTTCATTATTAATGATCAATTATTTATATTATCATAAAGATTAGGTTATTATTAATATTAAACTAAATTATTATTGTCATTTCTTTCCACTAGTTAGGGTTGAACTCAAGTTAAGTTAGATTTTGAACATAATAACTGTCAAATGACACATTTTCCCATTAAATTAAATTTCAGTTTGTAAGGGAAATATCCAAATAAGCCTCGTAAACTTCTTGAAATCCATATAACCCCTGACTTTTTCTAAATTTCATATAACGCCATGAAAATACTATGTAAATCCAAATAACCCATGAATTAAGCTTTCGTTGAGAGATGAGGAATATTATGCGAATAATCTATTTGGTTAACCCTGACTAAGAACACAGTATACCAAAAAAACCCTTACAAATTGTTTAAATTGTGAAAAACCCTCTGTAAATGACGATTTTATCATTTTGGATATATTATAAAGCTATATCTAGAGGGATAAAATCATCATTTACAGATGATTTTTCATATTTTTACTAATCTGTGAGGAGTTTTTTTATATATTATATTTTCTGCTAGAATTAACCAAACAGAATTTTTGCAGAATAATTTAAATTTGTCAATGAAAAATTAATTCAGGGGGCTATTTGGATTTACATAGGTACTTTTAGGGGGTTATATGGATTTCAAATTTTTTTTATAAGAGGCTATATGGATTTTTCCCTATTTGTAATGGAATAAAATAATTAACTTGTTCTGAAGGGTATATTTTTAAAAAAAAATTGAAAACCTATTTCAGGAATCTTATTTGGTAGAGCAGGGGACTGGATATGATATATATATCTATACTTCTTTTTTTTTTTTTTTTCTATTATAATGCGCAATAGCAGGCACCTCGTCGCCCAGCAGTCCAGGTTAGTGCCGAAGAGATTTGGGTGAAACACTTTAATTGCATTTTTTATATAAGCCCCCAAGTTTTAGAATTGTTTATAAACAAGCCCCTATATTTATTATAACCAGATTCTTACTATTTATAAACAGGTCCCTGATAAAAACGGCTGCTTTTGTTTTTTCTGGGTGTTTTGCAGATCCACCCACAGATTCTACCAATGTTACAATTAGACTCTATTTATGTTGCAAACAGGTCCTTGATCCAGTTTTCAAAAGTTATAAGTAGGTCTTTCATATCAAAACATGATTTCGCGGACTTCAAATTTAATGAAGTTTCATTCAATGATTTTTCAAACCATTAATACCATTAAGATACCAATAAAATTATAAAATATAAATATTTTAGTCACATTTAATAAATATGAAATTTACAAATGCAATCGAACTCATTTGAGCCCATAAAATTATTGATCGATGTCTTACTTTTAAATTTAAAATTTGTTCTCTATCTTCTTTTTAAAATTAATTTTGGATCTATATGTATCAAATTCATAAAATTTAAATTATAAAATTATATAATAAATGTTTTAGTATCATCATTTGAGCGCATAAAGTTATTTATTGAAAGTTTATACTACAATCTCAATTTTTATTTTCATATTTATGTTAATAATTATAAAACTAATTATCTCGTAAATTCTTTTAATTTCATGCAACAAGTGTATCCACTTGTTCTTCAATGTCTTTTTTTTCTCTCTCTCTGGAATTTGACTTCGAATAAAAAGATTTAAATTAATCTCTATATTTATACTCTATATGAAGCAGCATAGCAGACATGAGTTGTCCAACTGGAGTATTTTTAAAATTTTACTAACACGTATCGGACAAATGGATACACATGCATAAATGCATTTGCTGGGCGTTCTTCACAAGAATTTGATGAATTGTGTCTGCTCTGAAATGTTTGCAAATCAACCGCTGAGTTCTAGCTTTTAACAGTAATGTGTTACAAAAAAATCCATTATATTTATAATCACGTCCCTCATAAAAATTAGCTACTATTATCCTGTTTTGGACTGCTTGCAAATCTATCCGAACAAACAGACCCTTATACCCTATAAACAAGTTCTTCATTTAGATTTTCATATTTATAACCAGATTCTTCATCTAAAAACATAACTTCTCAAACTTCAATTTCATGAAATTTGAACTAATAGTTCCAAGATTTATAAAGGTTCCTAATCTCCTAACATAACTTTTTGAACTTCATTTCATGAAATTTTATTCAAAGATTTTTCAAACCATTAATATATCCATATAATTAGGAAAAATAATTATATTTTAGTCACATTTAAGAAATATGAAATTTAAAATTTAAAATTTGTTCTGTATCTTTTTTTTTAAGATCGATTTTGGATCTATATATATCAATTTTTCTTTAGATGTGAAAATAAATATTTTTTCACATCTAAAAATTTAATTGGATATTCAGTTAATGTTAGGTACAGTCCCAAATACAATATCAAATAGTAAACATTGCACAATTTTGAATTTAATATACTTACTTTTTGTCAATGTTGATATATTTATTTAATATATATCGAAAGATAACTATTAAATAATTGAATAGATATATAAGGGTATATTTCATGTTGTAAAAGTAACTATGACTTATAATTATAATTAGTACTCGCTGCATGTATATTTCAATTGATCTGATAATATGATAATTTCAAATGAACCATGAAATACTCACTGTTACGCGCAAAGCGCGTACACCATATTAGTATTATTTATATGGGAGATGTTGTATATTATAGATTCTAAAGAAAGTATAATAATTGCTGCTTTCATATGGTCCCATCTAAAAACAAAATGCTTTCAACATCTCAACCATTAGAGGCCACATAGGGTCCTCTTCTCTTTTGACTCTTTGGATATGATCACAGAAAACTGTCATTCTCACTCTTTGCCCAACTCCACAAGAAGAGATCCTATGCTTGGAGCAGAATGTGGGGGTCTCTGCCTCTCATTAATTGCTAGTACCCCACCTCCTTTTTTCTGAAAAGGAAGTTTGGATTATTGTTTCATGTTCTTCTCTCCTTTTTTGAAAGACTGAACTTGTAAGTTATTCATAAGCTTTGGAGCATAAGTCCATAAAACCAATCCAAAGAAATGTTCTTACCAATAAAAAAACTATTTAATTATGTTCTTTAATAAATTGAAAGACAAGGGGTATAGAAGAATTTTCATCATTGGAATTCTCACAGGGCTTCCATGTGATAACTTTAATTGACAATTCCATTTCTATTGGCTTACAATTATAAGCATAACATAACTCAAGATTAGATGATTCTAAATTTTTGTTACATTGAACACAATTGCCGTGAAAATTCTTGAAAATTATGTGGGAGTTTGGAGCTCTGAGTGCAAAATGCATTGGATACTTCCTGTGCCTATCTGCTAACCAAATTTTATTTGTCAAATCTTGCGTTTAATATCTTCAAGATCCATGTATCCATTTGGTTGAATGGTTTGTTATATTTTATTAATTTAGGAAACTAGCTCTAATTTTGGTAATCTTTATACAACATAAAATTTTTGTGCATGTTTCTCGTACAAAACAGTTTAACTGTTTTTGTATTTTTACTGTACTTTTCATGTATCATTTACAAATATAGACTTGTCGTAATAAATAAAGCCCTTGCCTGATATTTTCCATATATGAAATTTGTGATTATGGCAAGACAAACACCTTGCTATGTAGAACATCAACTAAGCCTGTCAATGGATACGTTAATATCTGTATCATCCTATATGAACCATTCCGATTGGTACATGTACTAATTTTTAAATGGGGGCCGATATTACCACCCCACAACTTACGCAGCCCACCCCAATATCAAACCCACCCAATAACTTTTCTTATTTTTCCAAACCCACCCCCTATATATGATTAGTCATGAACCATGTGATCCCACCCCTTTCATTTTCTCCTCTTCTTCCTCTCTCCATTTTCTTTTTTTTTTTCATTCTTCCCCTCACAGATTCTCATCCTCCGCCCTTCCTTCGCCGGCTTGCATTATTATTGGCCCACCCTCGATCGTGAAGCATCCCCGTTCACTCACCCATCATCTTTCAATGTTAGAAACCCCTTTTTGTTTTTCTATTGTTTTGAGGTATGAGAAACCCTAAATTTCCTTATAAACCCTAGTTTGTTCATTTTGATATGATTGTTTGATGGTAAGTTGTATGTATTATGGTTTATATGCATCATTTGATGAAAAATGATTTCTACATTGGTTGGGAGACATAATACACTAGTATCATGTATGGAAATGGATGGATTGGCAATCAATTTTGTATTTTTTCTTTCGTTTTACCTTTATGGATTCTTGTGACTGTTTTGTAGTGTACTAATCCCATTTTTATTTAACACATTTGTTTTCTTTTGAGTTTACTTAATTTTTCTATTAGTATTCCATTGTTATAGGATAACACTGTGTCTTGTTAAATGAAGAAAGTAGATTGAGATTTCTTAATTCATCCAAAAACGGATCCTTAGAACAATAAGGAAACTATGGAATGTATATATTGTTGTATGGGCATCAAATTCTAGGTAAATGAGTGAACTGCTAAATTTTTTTGTCAATGGAAATGATGAGAATGTCTGTGACTGAATCAGGTGGGAGGTTTTTTATGCTATGCATTAGCGATTGTGTTTAGCTGTTATTTATATGAATTTTTTATTCTTCATTTATGATTTATGGAGTTAGGAATGATCGATAGTTAATAGAGTTTTTACAGTAGTTCTTTCAGTTCTAGTAAAGGAGTTAGAATTATGGGATAAGGAAATGTTTATTTCATCTTCCTCCATATACATGAGTACTAACACTTTTTTTTGATGCAATATGGATCCGAAAGAATGTGTTCGACCTACAGCTTCCAATCGAAGAGTAGATCAAAAGATGCACCTTTAAGTTATCAAAATGTTGTTGATGACCCATAAGAAGAGAAAATGGTGGTGGAAAAGGTAGAGGAAGATTGAGATATCGATGAGGCCAGCTTGAAAGGTCTTTTCCAAGTGGACCAACAAATAATGATCTCGTGGACTACTGACATCATATGGCATACCGTACCTGGAATGACAAAGTATACATATGACGTTTTACAAAAGCACATGCAGAATGTGATTAACTACTATCAATATAGCATGTCTCTTCCTGCTTCAATCACTTTCGACACATTGGGAACTAGGGAACATTGTAGTAACAGAGGGAATGATCGTTCTTCGCAACACTGAACTAAGCCCAATGTGTTGAGTTTTCCATGAATGTTTTTTTTTTTTTTGAGAATCCTTTGGCTAAGCATTAATTACATCCATGTATCAAATAGGCCAATCAACTATTTTTTTATTATATATTTTGACTTTCGTATGTAATACCTGTTGTTGGAAGTTTCTTGAACTATTTTCTTCGAAGTAGATACTTGTTTTGGGTATGATGACTACCAGATTTAAATTTAAAAAATTCTGAGTTTATGGATTTTAAATATTACCATGACTACCAAGTTGTGAGTGATTCATTGGCTGAGAATTCATTTAATGTGCAATGTTTTCGAATGTTAGTCAATATAGTGCTCATTTGAAACCACATAAATTCAGTATCAACGAGTTTGAAATGTATTGGTTGAATGGATAGGTTTTGAGCAATCACTAGCCCAGAGCTGAATCAATAACAGTTTTAATTTCCTTGTCTGCTTGGTTCGACACTATCAGTGTCGACAATCTTAGGTTCTGTCGACAATTAGATTGTTGAATCAAGCAGAACCGAGACAGTAGGTTCAAGTACATACATCGACAATAGTAATGTCGACAGTATCAACTTCTATTCGCCATTTGGATTGTCGAATGAAGCATAATAAAAATAGTAGGTCCAATACATTCATTGACAGTAATCATGTCGACATCGGGATTGTCGAATCAAACAAAATAAGACAGTAGGTCCACTACATACATCGACAATACTAGTGTCGACAATATCAACGTTTGTCGACATCTTAATTGTCGATTCAATGATTGGGGTGGGTTTGGGTTACATTCAAAAACTAATAACAATATTATTTTATTATTTAATGTGGGGTGGGGTGAATATGTCATGGGGTGGTAATAGCCCCCCCTTTTTGAATTCCAGCATCTTCAAATAGGATATGGATATTTTTTAAATAATTTTCATGTCTATGTTTAGAAATGAATTTTTTTTTTAAAAAAAAGGTAGACATCACCAACCGATTTGATTAAAGAAAATAAATTAGTACAATGTCTAAATTGGGGATTAGAGGAAGTAGAGATAATCAAATACAAAAATGAAGGATCTACACCAAAACATAGGAGATGGACATGGGGTAGACACGACATCTACCCTCTAAGAAACTGAGCCCCTTCCTCGATGTGCTACATGATGACTTCTATGGCGCCACCAGCAAACCGGACGCCTCACACTCCCACCAGCTCACACGCCTAGTCCTGAATGAGCAACCCTCGCATCCACGGCGATGACCGAATGTGTGATGTGTTTTGATGGTCCCAAGGACATCCTCGAGCACAGTTCCAGCCCCGCGTCCCACATTTCTATGAGTGATAAGAATGGGGACAGTGACATAGCCGATCCCACCTCCCACCATCGTGCCTGCGCCACACGATACTAGCAGAAAAGGTGCGTGACCGTCTCCGGCGCTTCACCATAGAGGATGCAAAGGACTAGCTCATTGAAACACCACTTTGCCCTATAAACTTTGGTAAGTAAAAATTCATGTGTGAGGAGCCCAGAGAAGACCTTGATCTTGTGAGGGATTTTTGCTCACCATATTTCCAATAGGCAGGTGCACGAGAGGGAGGTCATAAGCAACACCTGTCGCCGTCACTCATAACTGCTCTTCACCTCAAACCCTAATACCGGGCTAGGAGTCCACCATAGTCAATCCGGCGAACTGTTGAACGCCCCGTCTCAGTCTGCTAGCAGATCGGCCAAAGACGTGATTGCGCCTCCTCCATGGTGATTAGACAGGATTTGCATAGAGGGATCGACCACCGGCCACCCTCCCCATTTTCTGACCAAAAACTATGCACCGCCACGTCTGGAGTCTTTGCCAGCGAGAAAATTATTAGGAACTGCTCGCTCAAAGGAGTGTCCCGCACTAGACATCCCTCTAGAATTGAATGCCTTGGCCGGTGCTAACCTCCCAATGCATGAACTAAGTAGTCTTGTCACAACACGCACGGACACCAACAGAGGGCCAGCGGTGCACCCCTAACCCGTGACCCCCGTAGGGATCAAGGAAGATGCGCATCCAAGTTCGTGGTTGCTCGCAAATCCACTGCCATCGCCACTTCGATAGAAGCCCTTGTTCATGTCATGCAAGTCAAGGATCCCCAGACCGCCTACCTCATTCCTTAGGGAAACCGTGGACTAGTACTCCACATGATGAGGTTTGACCGCCAAATTCTATGTGCCCTGCCAAAAGAAGCGACGTCGAACCACCTCAATACGGTCCAGTACCCTGACAGGTATGCGAAACACTAAGAGGAAGAAGAGCGAGAGTGAGGAGAGAACAACTTGCAACATAGTCAAACGCCCCCCGTAACTCAAGAATCGTCCCTGCCACCCTGCAAGGCAATGCAGGAAGTGCTCAACTAGTGGCTCCCAATCCAATTTCTTCATTCTTCCACACAAACAGGAGCCCCAACACTCGAGATGGGAAAGCTTGCAGCGTCATGCAAAACATTGACCGGGAGCAAGACACATTTAGCCCAATTGAGTCGGAGGCTATAGACCAACTCAAAATAGAAGGTGATGAAACGGGCTACCCTTGCATTTGGACCCGACGCCTCAAATAGCAATAATGTATCATCCGCATATTGAACCAAAGCCACCCAATGCCCCCCCCCCCCCCCCCAACCGAGCTCGCTAGCCTGCTGAACCAACCTTTATGCAAAGCCGCCTTACACATCCGACTTAGTATGTTCACCATGGAGACAAAAAGAATCGGGGATAGGGGGTATCCTAGTTGGAGACCATAGTTAAGCGGACAGTAACCGTGTGGGGGGTTCCATTCAAGAGGACTGAGCCATGTGCCATGTCAATGCACCGTTGGAGCATCTCGATCCAGTGGGCATTGAAATTGTGCAACTCCAACACGCTATTTAGAAATGATTTTGGTGATTAAAGAACATATAGAGAGATATGAGAATTAAAATAAAAATTTTAGGATTTATCCCCTCTTTTGAATATCATAAGTAGATATAATTAGTCACAATATCATGATTGTGATGAATCATGCAATATAATAAAGAGTTTTTGAGTTTTAAGTCCCTATAAACATACCTATTTAGGGATCGATTTCTCACTTTTTCACATTTGGGTTTTAGCCCTCAGATTTAAAAGATATGTTCTTTTTTAGTCCCTCCTAGGGACTAAAAAGAAAACTAAATAATTTAGGGATAGGTCCCTCCCATGGGAATAAAACAAACACTCTGGGGACTAAAACTAAAATATAAAGAAGTGAGAGATCGATCACTAAATCCTATGATTTATGGGGACTTAAAAAGAAAAAAACCCTATAATAAATATGAACAATATGTAATACAAATACATAATTTTATAATGTGTCATGTGCAGATATTTTTTAGATAAGATACACTAATATTTGTATCTGTACTCTGAGTATTTTAGATAATTTTTATTTTTGAATACAAATTTGGATTGGATACAAATATGTTTTGGATAATTCACAGGTTCGACATCAACAAAAAGACTTTCTTGGAGTGCACATGGCTGACTAACCATGCCACTTTCAGATGCTATGACTTTTCAACTATGCCTTTCAGATCACTTTCATTTGAGAGAGAAACATCAAAACTGCTTTCCTAATTCAATTTTGCATCAATTAGCCTAGTATAAATATGTAACCGAAAAACCATGCTTAGTCATCTTCATTGATGGAGTATTATTAAAAAGGACTTTTTTCTGCTGTTGTGTATGTCAATTGATTTGAATAAATTTCACAAGGCATGCTTTGCATTATTAAAATTGAAAGAGCCCCACATGGGATGAAAAAATCCTCTTTTAGTCTTTTGCGTGGCCCAAATGAACTCTTCAAATGAACAAAATTAGCTTGTCATGAGATAAATTGTGTAAAATGTGTTTATTGAATTTGAGGTTTGGATCTGAATCATATTAGGAATTTTGAAGTCTTGCTTCACTGTGACATGATTAGTGCTAAGACAATGGAAACAACAATTTTTGGGGATTCCACTTTTTTAGGAATTATATTCAATCTAAACTTATTTTTAAAGTACTTATTTTTATAAAAATAAAATATGTACTTGAATTAATTAAATGCACACGTTTTTGTATCATTTGAATCTAGTATATATTACTCAAACCTAGTATATAATAAGCTCAGAGAAGATGGAGCTACAAGAATGATCGAATGTACCCAATATTATATATCTAATTGGGATAGCTGAAACCGAAAAAGGTTGAGTAAATGGCCAAAGGCCCATTTAGGACCACTTGATTTTCAAATTTTGCTTCATTTCAGCTCTCCAAAAAGATAAATGCACACAAGATTGAACGTATTAGATAAAGATTGTGGAATTTCGAGCCCATGAGCATCTAGTTTTCACCATCACCAACATCATCCTATTTATTTATTTTGGTAAGGATCATCATGTCTATTGAAGATTGACTATTTCAAGCTTGTTGTACTACTTATGACATCAACCCAATGCAACTTGCCCAATCTATTGATACATTGTTCATGTATGGGATCTGCACCTACATTAAAAGCACCTGTAACCAAAAATCCCAAATGGTCCAATTGAGTACTTATTTTTGCTGTATAAAGGAGGGATATAGACAAACCGACTTCCTCGACAATCACTGATCCTCTGAAAGAGTTGTCTGATTCTAGACTGACCATGCAAGCAGTGCTTTTAGATGGGAAGCATGTGTTTGATGTGCTCTCAAATGAATAATGATACAAACAGCCCCATAATATATACATATGTTTGTTTTCGTGATATTAAGTCGTTTTTTTAAAAAAATATGAAATTTCAAATTCTATATATATATATATATATTTGACTTCAAACTCTAATTCCTAACATGATTTCAAATAATCATTAATTAGCTAAGTATAGGACTTGAATATAATATGGACAAGTATAGGACTCGAATATAATATGTACAAGGGTTATGGGGGCATGTGATGTATTTGGGCAAGTGGAATATGTACATTGAACTATATTAATGTTGATTTGTGTATAATAAACTTTGCAAGATTTATGACCTAGCTTGGCAAAGAGATAAATATTTAGGATAAGTTAGCTTAATTTATAAAGATAAAAAACTATTATTTTTATCCATATTTACATTTGGTAATGCATTTTATTATCCCTATTTTTTTGTGTTCTATTAAAGGAGCATTAATATTATTGGTTTTGGTTTTATAAAGTTTTTTGTTTTGGTTTTTTTGGGAAAGACAGTCATAAATATTGTGCATGTTACAAAATAAGGTTAAAAAATGGGGATAAAGTTTATTCCACATTTTACATATAATAAAATATCCCCACTTTTTCTCTCAAAATACGGACAATGATCCATGTTTTATCTCTTTTTTTCTTACACCATATGGGATAACATGTGATTTAACCCAATTATTTCCTTATTTCAACTCCTTATCCCAATGCCAAACTAGACCTATGTGTTTAGGATTCTTATATATGATGCATCTAGGTTGGAATAAACCATATTTATGATTATAAATATGCAAGTTTGAATTTCAATAATGTAGCTAGATAGAAAACATGAAACTTTGCATGGAGAAGTGAAGAGTCCTATATATGTACATTGAACTTGTCATCATCATTGACTATGGAACAATGAACCACGCATGGAATAATTATAAGTCTATTATTTCCAATTAATTGAAGAAATTAATTAAAGGTCCCTGGGGACACCTGTATAATAACAATAGGTCCCTTAACTTTTTCTTGTTTTCTTTAGATCCCTAAGTCAGTTGTGGTATTTTGTTTGGGTCATTCCATCCAGCTTCCATCCATTCTAGTTATTTTTCTCCATCTTTTACCCCCAAGTGAATATTAATTTTCTATCTTACCCAACCTCTCTCTTTCTCCCTCAAAAAACTCAAAAATAAGTCAAACCACCTCCACGAGCCCCCATTGCGCCGATCTCGCCCCCAAACATCTCTGATCGCGCCCCCGACTGTCTCCCTTGTCCCCCACGGTGCCCCTCACCCACTTCCCGCAACCCCAACCCACAGAGAGTGTACACAGTGTAATTGTGAAGCTATAACATGTATAACAGTGTACATACTGTTGATAACAATGTACATAGTGTAACACATAGAACCTGTAATAGGTATAAGAGTGTACAAATTGAGAATAATAGTATACATATGGTAACCTGTTAACCTGATATGCACATACAACATGTATAACAGTGTACATACTGTTTATAACAATATACATAGGGTAACACACAACATGTAAATACATTTTAAACATAAATTTCACTTCATAAACACATTTCAAACATAAATTAAACTTCATAAACACATTTCAAACAATTATATATCATGTGGGGGACAAGGGAGACAGTCGGGGGCAAGATCGAAGTTGTTTGGGAGCGAGATCGGCCCAATGGGAGCTCGTGGAGGTGGTTTGACATATTTTTGAGTTGTTTGGGGGAGAAAGAGAGAGGTTGGGGGAGATTGGGAAATTAGTGTTCACTTGCGGGTAAAAAAGGAAGAAAAATAACTAAAATGGATGGAAGTTGGATAGAAGGACTCAAACAAAATACCACCGCTAACTTAGGGACCTCAATAAAATAAGAAAAAGTCAAGGGATCTATTGTTATTACACAGGTGTCCCCAGGGACCTCTAATTAATTTCTCCCAATTAATTTGAGACTTTGAATTCGGAAAGGACCTTTAGGTTGTCTAGAGGCCTATATGAAGGATCTCATGTATGCCATTCCATCTATCCAACTTAGAAAAGTGAGCATTCACTCAAAAAGAGAGAGTCTATACTTTATAGTAGATGCTCTATTAGTCCAGTAGCTCGAGTACTTTTGTGATGATAGAGTTCTGAGTCAATGAGTCAATTTCTAATTATGAGGAGACAAACTTTAATCAGGCTATAAAAATCATGATTAGAAATATTGCAGTCATGCATATGCAAACAAATCTATAATAGAAAACAAAAGGCAAAACACATGTGATGGCGTGAGAAATGTGTCACTGAAGTGGAAGTGAGTGTAACTCTGTTTTTAATAAATATGGACCTATTCTTTCATATAAAGATAAGACCACCAGGTTTTTGTTTAATCAGGTACAGAGTAGTGTGAAAAATCATAGTAGTCCATAAAATCACAATAAAATAAATTTTGACTCTTTCAAATGCTAGATATTATGTGATCATTGATAAGAGAATTTGAATATCGGTCCCAAACCCGAATAAAGCAGAACTCAATTTGGATTGAATTTGGGTAGAGGGATCAATTTTTAAAGACAAGTCCTCAACCAAATGGAGCGAGCAATGAATTTAAATGTTCAACTAAAATTTAATATGATGGGGATAATCCAAAATCGAAGTTCACAGATCGTACACCACCTGCTCGACAGATGGTTGCAGAGCCTGGGAGGACAGGCAAAGTTCCTAGTAAACAACAAGAGGGATTGGCGGTTAGTGTGACACTGGTGGCTCCTCCATTTGGGAGGCCTTGCTCCTCGTCATGTGGAGGGTCGGGTACAGTCTCCCTCCATTGTTCAACCCTCACCACAAATTCAATGTGTGGTGCAGGAGGCTAATAATAAAAAAGAAAAGGAACCAACAAAGGGAATTCTTCAGATGGACTCATCAAAGGCCCTAACTATAGTGCAACAAGCTGTGGAAAGAGCCTCTAAGAAACGAAGTCTTGTTTCAGAGACTCAGGAGGACTCAAGTAGTACTGCGGATCGGTCAGCGAAATCTCAGTTCGCATAGCATAGTAGAACTTTGGAACTTTTCCAGAGGTCATGGGCTACAGAGTTCGATAATCAAGGGGAGTAGCATCTTATAACGGGATCATATATGGACTGTGAGAGCCCAGAAAACCCAGTACCTCCTGGGGTATTTGGATGTATTTCCTCTTCTTGAAATACTTATGTTCTTTTTTGGAATTGTCGAGGTATTTTGCGACTTGATGTGCGTTCCCATTGTAAATACTTGGTAACCTCGAACAATCTTGATGCTTTTGTGCTTCTTGAAACACACGCTGTACATGATCAAATGGTTAGGTTTGGCAATTCATGGGGATCGGATTTCCAGTGGATGAGAATTTCCGAAACAGGTCATGCCGGTGGTTTGATAGCAGTCTGGAAAGCTACAACACCTATCACAGGCTATGTTGCTAGTGAGCAGGCGATTTACTTGACTGTTAGCTCCTCACAGGTGACGCCTTGGGTATTGGCTGGGGTATATGCTAGCCCTAATGCTAGTATGCGAAGCTCCTTGTGGAATGAGACTTCTGAGGTGTTAAAAACTAACATGCCAATGGTTCTGGTTGGGGACTTCAATACTCTTTTAGGTCCTGAGGATAAGAGAGGAGGCTCTCTCTTTCGGGTTACTCCTGCGGTTTGAGAATTTCGTCATTGGTATGAAAATAATCAACTTCGAAAAGTTCCCTCCAAAGGTTCACAATACACGTGGTGTAATAATTGACAAGGGACAACTCGTACATGGGAGGGCCTTGATCGTGCCTTTGCTAATATTGAGTGGAGTAATGCTTTTTCTTATGCTACGGTCATGGTCTTTCTAAGAATTTGTTCAAATCATGCTCCTTTAGTCCTGAATACAGACATGCTTCCCCCCAATGGTTTTAAACCATTTCGTTTTGAGAGATTGTGGTTTGAATACCCAATCTTAAAAGAGATGGTCAAAAGCCCCTGGAGGCAGAGAGTAAGGGTACCACCCAAGGGGGTGGTCCATTACAGGTTGCGGATTCTGCAACGAGACTTAAAGGTTTGGAACAAATATGGGATTGGTAATATTGATAATCGAGTCACACAGGCATATCAGGAGGTCTGGAAATTGGAGGAACAAGACCAACATGTCTCTTCAGTGGGGACTCTTGGCCTTCGTATTCAGGAGGCTCATCAAAAGTTGATCGCTTTGCTGCGTCAGTAGGAAATTTTTTGGACCCAAAGGGCAATGATCCAATGGATTAAGGAGGGTGATAGAAACACTACCTTTTTTCAGCAGAAAGCACAAAGAAGAAGGGTAAGAAATAGAATTAGTTGTCTCTCTACGGAGGATGGACAAACCTTGCAGAACATCGAGGAAATTCGGGAGTATATTACCAATTTTTTCACAGACCATTGGAATACGAAGCATATTCAGTTAGATCAGATTCCACAACACCTCTTTCGTTCAATAATTCCCCCCTAGATGGCTGCTGAACTGATATTACCATTTACGGAGGAGGAGGTGGATCTTGCTGTGCAACGCTTACCAACAAATAAAGCATCGGGACCTGATGGTTATCCAGTTGAATTCTATAAGCAGTTTTGGGATATTTTAAAGCCAGACTTCTTGTGGGCCCTTAGGAACTTCCAAGACACAATGCAGTTGCCTGTATCGTGGGGTGAGTTTTATATAGCTCTTATACCCAAAAAGCAACACCCTTTATGTTTAAAAGATTTTCGCCCCATAAGTATGTGTGATACAAAATATAAGATTTCATCGCACATCATGGTTAGACGACTTAAGAAGGTCTTACCATTACTCATTGGCCAAGAACAAGGGGCCTTTGTGACGGATCGGTCAATTAATGCCCACCTCCTCCTTGTAAGTGAAATTATGCATTCTTTGCATGTTCGAAAGGGTAGAAATGCACTATTAGCTACTAAAATAGACTTAGCCAGTGCATATGATTCAATTGAATGGGAGAGTCTGGTTCCGATAATGAAGGGATTTGGCTTCCCTGATAGATGGATTGGGTGGACACTGCAATGTGTTACTAGATCTCGTATGGCAGTTTTGGTGAATGGAACCCCAACCCCTTGGATATTTCCGAGAAGGGGATTGCGCTAAGGGGATTGCACCAAGGGGATCCTATGTCACCATATCTGTTTGTCATGGTGGCGGAGGTTCTCATCAATGCTAAGACAACAACATCAACAGGGGCACTTGGTTGGTTATCAACCTCATGTTAGCATGAATGGTCAGAATGTCTCATCAACCATAACTCATGTCTTATATGCAGATGATTTGTTAATTGTGACAACTGCAACCCCGACGCAATGTCATACCATTCGAGATACTCTTCAGTTGGTTAATTAAATGACAGGGCTAACAGTAAGTTGGACCAAGAGCTCGGTGAGGTTCTCATCGTCAATTCCACAATGTTTTCAAAGATGGATGCGCAGAGTGATGGGTATGTATGCTGCTAGAACTAATTGGAGGTATTTGGGGATCCAGGTCTATGGTAGAAACATACAGCGGACTACAAGGTTGGACCTGGAACAAAATCTGTCTCATAGATTACAACAATGGAAGGCTTCTACACTCACACTAGCAGGGAGAGTAATTTTGATTAAATTTGTATTGGCTGCTCTTCCAGTTTACTTAATGTATGCGACATCTCTTTCCGTTGGAGCAGCTCAATGAGTTGATAAGTGTGTTTGTGCATTTCGTTGGAAAGGCAATAGTGAGGGTAGACATTGTGACTGGCCCTAAATTCGCAGGTGGATTGGGGATACGAAGGACTAATATGATGAGAAAGGCCGTTTTGGCTGTGATAGCATTTAAGATCCTTCTTAAACCATCGATTTTAAACTGGATCATCTCAGTGAAGCATCAATGGTCTGGAAACCTTGGGAGATGAAATTGTCTGCCTCTACATCTATAATGTGGAAATTGTTAGGCAAAGGTATGAAGTTGATACCTATGTATGTTCATAAAAGGCCGAGAATCTATACTGATGTGTATGTACTATGTGATCCTTGGTTCAATCATGTGCCGTTTTCTCATATTCCTACATATATTAACATGCATGCTGCTATTCTGGATTATAAATTGTCGAATATTGTTGAGGAGGATAGATGGAGGACTGATGTAATATATCACCTCTTACCCCCATTTTGGGAGGATCAGATCATACAAAGTATTCCACCCATATGTACACCTGAGGGTGAGTCACAATGGTGTTGGGAGGGCTCCACATCTCCATGTTCAAGGGCAGCTGATATGTATCAATTAATCCTACCGCGTCGAATGACCTTTGAGGATCAAAATTGAAAATGGGTATGGTCTCTTCCCGTAATTCCAAAGGTTAAAATGTTTTTATGGAAACTTATTTGGAATTTCTTGCATACGAGGACAATTTTGGATTCTAGAGGTATTCATATGGATTTACGGTGTCCTTTGTGCAACAATAACCATGAAACCTCCAATCATTTATTTAGAGAGTGTCCATATACTGAGGACTGTTGGGCGTATATACGGAATGTATTTCAGCCTCCCTCTATAATTTGGCGGACAGATTCTTGGATGCTGATTTTTAGTAAATCCATATGGGTCAGTTCACCAAATGCGGTTATCAAATTAGTTATATTTTCGTGCCTCTGTTGGCAGATTTGGAAATCCAAGAATTGGGTTATATTTCGGGGAATCCAGTTGCCTCCATTGTTTGTTTTCAAAGGGCTCTAGTCTTGGCACGTGAATGTATGAAGTTCTTATCCAAGGGACGAGAAACTAGTATAAATAATATTTAGAATCTTAAGCCCCCATTGTCTTCCATACAAGTTGACAGAGTTGATGGAAGAACAAATGCAGAGCATGCTTATGTGATCTCGGATGGGAGTGATGACCTGCATTCAAGATTGTTAGGGGCTGCTTTTGTTGTGGTGCGGGAAGACCCATGGTAAATTTTGGGAGTTGGTTGCATCAATAGAATGTGGTCAACTCCATTGAGAATGGAAATTGAAGGGATCCTTTCAGGTGTCTCTTGTGCAAGAGGTATGGGTTTGTCCAATGTTCCTGTGTGTAGTGATGCTGAGTCACTCATAAAAGCTTTGTAGGGCCACGGTCTTGGTCCCCCATAGATTCAGGATCAGGTTTCCAAGATCAGGCAAATGGATTCTTTGGAGGATCATTTACAATTTCACAAAGTCTCTCGTTTGGCTGTCAGGGCACTAGAAAACATTGCAAGACAGGTAGCGAGGACCTAATCAACAAGATATACAGCTGGTCTGTTGGATGATCGCTTACGTGAGTGGGTATCTCCATATGTAGATTCTATACATGAATGTATACAGGAGGTTAAACAGGGGCATGTTTTTGTAAATGTACAGGTTGTTAACTCCTTTGATAGTTTTGAATAGATAAACCCTATTTTGGGTCTGATCACAAAAAAAAACTAAAATTTAATATGAAATTTGAATCATTTAATTTTTTTTAACTTGAAATCTATCATACTTTTATATTTTCATTTTTCAATTCCCTCTTTTTCGCCACTAATTGTTTTATCTCTATCATCTCTTCCACTGAGACAACAACTATTCTTTGTTTTGATGGTTATAAATTACAAAATTTTCAAAATAACATCTTTTTTTAAAATCAAATCTAAACTCAATCTAAATCCGAATCAAACTCATTCAACTTAAGTCAAACTCCAATGTAATCTAAACACGGCCTAAATTTGACCCAACCCAAATCCCACCCAAAATTCAATCAAACCTAATGGATAAAATTTAAGGTTGATTTCATGGGTTTGATATGGGTTGGGTTACATTTGGGTTAGCCTACTCTAGTATCAGGTTGGGTTAATGTTGAGTTTTAACCCAACTCAAACCAGCTAGAGTCGCAGCTCTAGTAGCTTAGGAATTGCTTTTTGAGGAAAATGATATATGCAGTCGTGTGTAGTCTCGCTTGCAACCCTCATCGATTTTTTTTTTAAAAAATACACATTCGCACATTAAAGTGCATATTATTTTTAAAGATAAAATAAACTGAAATACACTAGCATATTTTTTCTTTTAAAAAATAAAAAAAATCATTTTCATACACCGTGATAATCCAATATATAATGTAATAACGCAGTGCATAATGTACTATTGCATTGTATAGGTGGCTGGGAGACCATTTTTGAGTTATAGATGATTCTGTAAAATGGACTGAGTGTATCAGCCCCTTGCTTTAATTATTGATATAAGTGTTAGGTAACATTGAATGGTGATTTGCCAAGTACATTCATTGAGGGCGCTGTTACATTCAATTTTTTTAAAGTCCAAATTATAGTCTTATATACCTCATTAAAAATCCAGTGGAACATATTAGAAACTTGAGTTTTAACCAAGCATACTTTGGAATAAATCAAGTTGGGTTTCACTAATTGTTAGTAGTGGAAACAGATTGGATTGCGTTCCTCTCGTTGAAGAGATGAATGTAGTATATTTACATTCTCAAAACCATTTCTGAGTGAATGAGAAAATGAGATCCAAATTATCCCAAAAACATGTTGAAAGTGATTGGTGATTGATGGGAAAAGTTTTAGCCCCACATCAGTTGTTTGAAAAAGTTTTGGTGTGTAGATATGGAAAGTAGGACTACTAAGTTGAACCCTAAGGGGCACCCCTCTTTTGTACATCATGGTGAGCTTGGTCCAAAACATGCGTGTGCCCTGCTCGGTTCAGTTTGGTCGTGCGAAATAATATTTTGGACAAAATTTATTTGATAAATTTTTTGGTCTATGAAACATAATCTTCCAAACATTTTTTTTTAAATGATGGGATTCTACCCGGGTCGGATTATATGTGGGAAAGTCCATCCGAATTTGCATTGTTAGATAATCAAGTCATTAGGCATTCAAGTCCCTTAAAATCTGCGTTTGAGTCTCCAATTCATTCAATGCATGCATTCAGTCAGTAACAAAGGGAGTAAAAATAGAGTTAGTTCGCTGCCCCATCGGTTTGAAGTGTTGCTACCATCAGGAGCTAGGCCGTTGTATCTTGGGAGACTGACTCCAGAACCATGAGCACCTGTGCAGAGCGAATATTGTTTTAAGGACATAGAGTCCAACTCTAGTCTTGATCTTCCTATTCATCACATCAGAACAAACCGGTTTTCCCAAATCAGTATACATCACTCTTCTTTGTATTGTAGGCAAATTCTTACTAATTTATCTTACAATATCCCGTTAGACGATGCATATATCTCTTTAAATTTTTTCTTACACTTACTAAAAATATGTTCATTCAACTTGAAATTGAGCGATATACATTTTTTATTAAAGCATATACCTCATTAGATGATGTTTATTATTTAAAAAAATAAAAATACGTGTGGTTTGAGTTTTTGTTGATAAAAATAACTGAGTCTAACATTTTTCATTAATTGATCATGCCTCCCTGAGTAGGGCCTCCAAAAAGCCTCCCTTTCATTTCATAAAAACTTACACTCCATATGCACTGAGAGTGATAGGGAAAGGAGAAGAATCCAAGGGAGAGAAGGCAAGATGTGTAGCTTGCTTTTTATCTCCCATCCTTTCTACCTGTGCAGAAGGGTTGGGTGGAATAAAATTAAAGCCTGAAAAAACTGTATTTGTTTTGACACTTCTTTTTGTCACTGGCTCACTGCAACAACAGATCATGTGAAAATACACACAAAATCTTTTTTTTTTTTTTTTTGGTAACTATCACTCTCACAAGCATGCACTACACTTGGAAGAGATATCTCTCTGGTACCACCTCAAAAGATCTCTCTCTGGTACCACCTCAAAAGTTGAATTATATCCTTTCAATCTCTCTCTCTCTCTCTCTCTCTCTCTCTCTCTTTCTTTCTCACAGAATAGGATCCTCTTGTTTGGGAGAATTTTGAGATTTTGGTTTTGAGCACATAATTGAAGGAGTGTGACATGGATTAATGATGTGTCTCTCTGGTTTCTTCAACTATCTTTTTATTTACTTTTGCCATCATTATCTGTAATTTTTTCATGTTCTTATTTCACCTTAATAACAACAACAACAATGATGATGATGATAATATGATGATTATGATGATGACGACGACGTTGATGATGGGAACAATAAATGTCTCTGCTCTTATTTGATGTGATTCAATGCAGCAATTCAGGTTTTCCTCAACTAATATTGGAGTTATGAATTTGAAATGAACCGCCTAAAATATAAGTTTATCCTTACTCATCAAGTCAAATTTTGACATAAACGAAATGAAATTCGAAACTAATACACAAACATGTGATGGATACTAGAAAAACTTATTTATTGAACATGCATAAAATACATACATGACACTACAAGACATTACAGAAATATAAAAAGAAACTTACAATACTGGGGTTGAGAAGGATATCTCCCTCTTCTGCCCTATCTTTTCTATCTTACAAAGCACTCTTGGTTCTTACAAAGCACTATTGGGTTTTGGTGGATTTTTGGTAGAGGGGTTTTGTAGACTTGGTTTTTTGCCGATGCCCTCCTTCGTCTCTCTTGCTTCCTTTATATAGGCAGAGTTTGTGGACTTCAAAGGGTTTGGAGTCCGTGGTCATTCAGTTTTGAGTGACATCTTGTCTTCTTCTGGTGTCACTTTTCTTGCTTTACGTCTTTTCTTCTTTTCCCATCTTTGTCGGGTGCTCCCGTGATTAGCTTTTTGTAGCGTAATGTTGAACCCGTGAGTTACTAGGGTCTTCTGGATCCTTCTTCCTTTTTTATATTTATTTATTTATATATATATATATATATATATATATATATATATATATATATATATATGGTCGTGATTACGTGCGGTGTGCGGTCGGTGCGGTTTACGACGTGGGCCGTTCGATCGTGGGTCCATCGCATCCAACGGTCGACGTGAATCGCACCCGACCGTCCGATGCGATGGACCCGTGATCGACGGCCCGTGATCGCGCACCGCACCGACCGCACACCGCACGTAATCGGATCCCTATATATATATATATATATAAACAAATCCTTCAGCTGGATCAAACTCATCTTCAGGAAAATCTGAGGGTATGTTTTCAAGCCCTTGAGAGTCGTTGTCCGTTTGAGAATCACCATCTTCTGGCCTTTGAGAGTCATCCTCCATCCCTTGAGCCCCTTGAGTCCCTCCCGGACCATGAGAGCCGGTAGCCATTGGTGATGGCAGAGACGCCTTCTCTCCTTTGAACATTTTAAACATGTGCTCATATGCCTTTAATTCAATGCATTCTTGACTTAAATTTGGGAATCTTTTAGTGTATTCTCCAATAAGGCTCGCTTTGATAGTCTCAGAACTATCTTCCCGTGGTTTTCCATAAATTGGTAATTTATAACCGGATAAAATTTTTCGTGGGCCATGTTTAGCCCACCATTTGGTATATATGTCTCTCTTGAGGTGAAGAGGAAACCTTTTTTCTACCTGGAAATCCCATTGGAGGATCCATGGTATTCCCGTCTGGTTGTGATATTTTAATAAATCAATGCTATTTTGTGGGTTTAATTCTTCCTGCTCCATATGAGCTTAGATGTCTCCGGGTAAATTTTTCCAATTAGCACCAAATACTTGCCACCAGGAGTAAAACCAATTTGGAATTTTGGCTTGGTAGACAAAATGGATAAACCAAGAATGTTTTAAGACACAATTTTGGACTAATAGTGCATTTTCCCAGGCTTTCTAGTAATCCCAATAATTATAGTAATTGGGTCTGATCATTGATTTTTGGAATCGCCTAGAGGTATTGGGACTCTTATCCCAGTCTTTTAAGGTTAATATCTTTTGGATGCATAGTTTAGAGTATGAGATCTCTAAAGTGCTCTTGTTCTTATAGTGGTGCACAATTCTGATACTGTTTGTTTCCAATAGGATATTTTCATAGTAATCAGGATTTTTCCCTATCATATCAGGGATATAGAAATGGTAGCCAGTACCAGAATGGTCATCTTTGGGGAAGTATATCTTAATAAGTTCTGCTATTTCTTTGTCTACTTCATATTTCTCAATAGAGAATAGTGGAACGGAAGTTTTGAATTCATATTCGGTTTGTGGTTCTGAAGTTTGAGATCCTATTTCAGCAAGTATGGCAAACTGATTTTGATCTTCGAACAGATTTTCTTCCTTAACCTCTGGCTTTATAAGGTTCACAGAAGGCCTTGAGCTCTCAATCTTTAGGGTTCTTTGAGGAAGGATTTTTGCATTATTCTTTTGGTCCATTTCCCTGCAAGAATTCACGTGAGAGATAATTAGGAAGACTATTAAAGTCTCCTTTAATGTATTCTATGTCAAAATTATAAATTCCAAGTAATGCTTGCCATCTGGCAAAAATCTGTTTTGATGCAATATTTTTAACATTTTTTTCAAGAACATATTTTTCGGAGCTGCAATCTATTCTTAAGAGGAATTTTTGGTTTAAAATGTCCCCTTGGAATTTTGTTATGCAGTTAACTATAGCTAGGATTTCCTTTTTTATAGTGGAATATTTTCTTTGAGCTTCATTCCATGTTCCTGAAGTAAACCTTACTAATTGTTCTTTGTTGTCAATCCTTTGTTTTAGAATCCCTCCATATCCGATGTCAGAGGCATCAGTTTCTATGATCTTTGGTGCATTGGGGGTTGCTATATTCAAGCATGGCAACTGTTTTACTTTCTCTTTAATCCTTTGGACTGCATGGGTATGTTCTATGGTCCAAGGTGTAGGGTTTTTCTTTAGTCTGTTGGACAACAGTTTCCTGTCCAGAGCTATATTTTTATAAAAGTCTCATACGTAGTTAAGACAGCCAAGAAACCTTTGAAGTTGTTTCTTATCTTTTATGCTATCTGGGAATTTATCTGCAAAATCTATTACCCTTTTTATGGGGGTAATATCATTCCCAGAGATTTTATATCCTAAAAATTGAACTGTGGTTTGGAAGAGTTTTATCTTCTTGGTTGATACCACCATACCATTTTGTTTAACAATCTTAAGGAAGATATTAAGATGCTTCCAATGCTTATCTACGTTCTCAGAAAATATCAGTACATCATCGATATAAACAATGGAAAAGGATCCATAAGGATTAAATATTTCATTAATTATGTTTTGAAATTCCGATGGTGCATTCTTTAACCCAAACGGTAAAACATTCCACTCATAATGCCCAAACGGTACTGTAAAGGCGGTCTTATATCTATCTTCTTCTTTTATGTGGATTTGCCAGAATCCTGATTTAAGGTCAAACTTGGAAAAAAATCTTGGAATTATAGACTCTTTTGATCAGATCTTGCTTATTAGGGATAGGATACCTGATCCACTGGAGTACTTTATTTAATGGCTTATAATTCATGACAAGCCTTGGTACTCCCCTTTCTAATTCTGCAGCTTTTTCTACATAGAAAGCCGCCAGAAGGCAGAGGGTAGATCTGAGCAGGCCTCATTTTCAATAGTTTTTTGAAAATCAGAGACTTTCTTTTGAAAAATAGGACTACTGATTTGTTCAGATGTCTTTTGAATCCTGATCTCTTCAGAGAGTTCATTAATAAACTTTTCTTTATATTCCAGGGCCTGCCTAAGCTGGTTAAGAAAAGATAGCTTTGGTGTAGTACAAAATTTGTATAAGATATTTTTCCCATTTTGGGTGGCATGAATACCCTCAGTATCAACCGAAAAGGGCTTTATCATATTTATAAAGGGGGTTCCAAGGATAACACCCTACGAAAATCTTTTACCAAAAGGAACGATGTTTTTAAACATGATCCTTTATTACAAACATGAACTTCAGGTATTTTATAATTAATCTTAAGACTTTCCCCATTGGCAGTATTAATACCATGGGTTGTCTTTTCAAAGTATCTTGAAGGGATCAATCCTTCACGAATACAGTTCATATCAGCCTCAATGTCAATAAGGGCCTTATATTTTAGAGAAAATGTTTTAATTTTCAGGAGGACTTCAACATTCCATTTTTGTTTTGTATATCTTTCGAGAGAGCTAATAAATTCTTCTTCCTCTTCAAGTTGATCCCTGACAGATTCTTCATTATCATAATTTTCAGCGGTTTTTCCCATTCTAGGGATGGCTTCAAGGTATGTAACCCTGTCTCTAAGGTCCTTGATTTCTTTTTTCATATCAATTTGTTCTTTTCTTAATTCCCTTATAGTCACTCTTTTGGGTTTTTCAGCTTCTAATCTTTGAATTATCTCCTTATAGGAGTATTTTTCTTTGTTATCATCTTGGGCCTGACTGACAGGAGTTTTTATCAGGCTAATATATCTTTCTAACTGTCGTTTCTTTTCAACAGGATTCTCGATGGAGTCAATAGTATCCAAAATAAATTGTTCTTGGACCGAAAGGACCATCAGACCATCTGTATCTGACGATGAATAATAGGATTCAGGGTCACAACAGTTACAGCTACAACTTTCAGATTCAGAATTCTGTTCTTCTAAGTTATGGATGAATTCTTTATTTTTTGGTTTGCTACTAAAGCATTTATTGGCATAATGGCCTTTCTGCTTGCATTTAAAGCAGGTAGGAGGATTAGAGGTGTTGGGTTTCCTTTTGGAGAACCGCTTTCTAGTTTTCTGAGCAGGAACTCTATTTGTTTTATAATATTGTCTCTCAAAAGGTTTTTTATTATAAGAATGTTTGGTATTCCTTTTTCGAGATTTGGAAGGATTCTTAATGTCTTCCTTCTGATACCCGAATTGGTAACAGAAGTCTCCAAGTTCTCTTTTGGAAGTCAAATGTTGATTCTTGAGCTGATTCTTTATCTTTAGATCATTGCAAAGGGCCAGACCTATCAAATTTATTTTTTGTATGAGTTCTCCGAATGTTATAACGGAGTAAGGGATATGTCCCCCAAATTCTTGACGGAGGCTGTTTCTGACTCTTTCGACGAAGAGCTTGGGTAGTCCAGAGACAAATTTTTCTTTCCAAAAGTCATTGTTTGAGTTATCTATCTTATAAATTTGTGATAAAAACGTGTCCTTATACCACCTAAAATCAGATAAGGTAGGACACCTAAGATTTATAAGTTGTTTTTGACATATTCTTTTGTTTAGTGCTAATCATTACAATTTTAGTCTTAAGAGAAACATATGTTTATCTAAAGTAATGATCAGAAAAAAAAGTTAGTAAAATAAGTTTTCACTTAAAATAACTTTTGAAAATAGTTTTTGAGAAAGAATATTTTTGTTAGTTTCCTTAAAAATGTTTTTTTAACTAAAAATTATTTATCATTTTTTTCAAGACTGCTTTTTTTTTTTCAAACATATGCCTTTTCAAAGCATATCCATACCCCACCCGAATAAGAATTTTAAACTAAGGTAGTGTTTGATAGCGGGATTGCAAAACTGATTTTCTATAAACACCTAGTTTAAAATTGATTATGCAGGAAGTTGCCTCCTCCAGTTTTCTCCAATCGCAGCATTTGCAAAACTATCTGGTTGCACGATTGCAGAAACAATTTCTTACACACATAAATCGCAGATCCAAACGCTGTGTGGAAATTGCTATGTTGGATGGGGACAATTTTGTTGGGGCCTAGAGGCTTTTAGCATTTTTTTTCCTTTATATTTATATATGTTAAAGTTGTAATTAGAAATGAACCAGGATAACAACTTTTACTTTTTCGGAGAAAGAAGATACTCCTTTGTATTATTATTTTGTGAGTGCTTGTAAATACACGTGAATGATAAATCACAGCATATGTTGTCAAATATTTTTCATATATATGTTTCTTGAATATGTCCCAACATATTTTGATTTTTTTGAAGTGTATCTTTCAAGTGACAACATGTATATTCATAAAAATAAAGTATGTATAGACATTTTTTTATTAAACTAATGAAACATTATATATTTCATCTGAGATTCAAATATCCCATTAAATATGATACTGCATGTAGAACTATAAATAAGATATGTATATAAAAACACACACTTGAAAATGTATACATTAGAAAGAAAAAAAAAGTGGATATGTATTTCTCACAAAGCATACAGATGATGGCCTGAGATATGTTCACTCGGGGAAGAATTTCTCACCTAACCAGTGGATTGCTATAGAATATCTTACAAATATACTGAGATGTAAGGAAACCTTTTTCTTTCATTTTTAAATATTTTTTTTCTTATATTAATTATGATATCCAAGATGAACAATTTCAGCCATCCAGTCACATTTTCTTTAGGGGACGTGGTTAACATATTTGGAAAGAAAGCACCATTAGTAGATAAAACTGTCAACCCAATAATGATTGTGATTAATGTTTCCATAATATTCTTCTTTTGCCCACTGTTTAATTCTAAAAAGCAACATGAATAACTATCACCATTTTATGTTAATCTCGCATGTTATTCTCTCTCGGATAAATTTTTATTAAAAAATCTTACAAAAAAATCCAATATGTATTTTGAGGTAATGATTTCTGGTGGAATAGAAACATGAATAAAGACTGTTTTGGTAACTCTAGTACAGAAAAAAAAAATCCTCCTGAATCCAATTCTAACTAGGAGATTTTGTTTCAGATATCCATAAATAAACATTTGAATGTAAAATTTTAATATAATTTTTTTAGATGTTCTAATAAGAATGAGAATGAAAATGATAAATTGGTCCTCAACATGTTGTATTGCTTTTTAAGTAAGTAAAGAAGAAGGATAATGTTAGGTATAGCACTAAATGCACTTCACATATGTTTTTATTTTTTTAAAATAATAAATCTCGTTTAATGAGAATTGTGCTTGGTTGAAAATTGTATATCGTTTCAATTTTCAATTGAATGGACTTAATTTTTAACAATTTTTTTTTTAAATTTAACGAGGTATATACCTCACCTAAGAGGGTATACACCTCTCTAGATGGCTAACGAGATATATGAACTCAAAAATTATATTTGAGGATGTAAAAAATAATGTGTAACAACACCCAAAGAAGAATGAACAATTGATACTATTTCAATTCCTTTTTGGGGTTTATTCGGATCACAAAGGGATACACCTCTCTAGATAGCTATCAAGATATATGAACTCAAAAATTACATTTGAGGATGTAAAAAATAATGTGTAACAACACCCAAAGAAGAATGAACAATTGATACTATTTCAATTCCTTTTCGGGGTTTATTCCGGATCCAAAAGGGCTAACTAAATCACAACCACTTTATCACCCACCTGTGGTATACACAAGCTTGCAAACCACTTTCAATGATTCAAAATTATCCATATCAAATTCAAAAGTTAACTTATATTCCATATCCTGAATGTGATGTGTATAATTAAATTATATTATATTGTAAAATTTAAATGTTTTTTTTATAGAAGAGAAACCCAACTTTGCTTCGAAAAACTCTAGATCTACACAATCATCCACAAACAATGTGCATTGCTGAAAGACTTGAACTTTAGACACATGGGAAGCATATCAACAGCTCTAACTAAAATATCAACCATAGGGGTTAAAATTTTATATAATTATTCACAACTTAACCTTAAGAATTCAAATGGCAGTTTTCGGAAACCTTAACGTCCTGATTATGTTATCGTACATTTCAGTTATCCAGAAAATTATCTCCATTAGACATGAAATAATAATTTCTATATCCCAAGAAATAATATCTATATCCCAAAAAATTTTAAGCAAGTAAATTCAAACACCATCATTAATATAATTATCTAACAGATTCATGAGTCAATACTAATATTACTGCATGCATGGGCGTTGTTATACACATTCTCATTTATAGTCTCCAGTGTATCTCTAACCCCCCATTTGGTAAACGGAATAAACGAGTATAAGGTGGTATAAGAATGGATAGAGAAAATAGTTGTTTGTTTGCAGGGTATAACTTGGTATTATTAAGCCAGTTTAAACGAGTAAAAGAGAGTATAACAATTCTAAGTAACCTCTAGGATAAGTTATACTCACTTTATCTATTCCCATGGACCCACATGTCAAATCAACTTTTTACACATTATCACATCAAATCACCTATCAACACCTCTTATAAATCAAAGGGCCCACATGTCAAATCAACTTTTTTACACTTTATTTATATTTAATTCTTTATCAACCAAACAACTCAACCTTTATTCTTACGTTTTCCAATGAGAATAAAAAGAAACACAACCAAACAGAAAATATCTTATTCTTATAGATTTGTTATTTATACTGGCATAATTATCTATCCAGAATAACTCAATTCCGCTATCTAAACGGGAACTAAGTGTCTAATGATTTATATATTTTGTTAAACAGAACATTTAATTTTTTATTTCTTTTATAAATGGATACATATGTATGACCCATTACATGAGTTATACACACATTAAAAAAAAATCAAAATCAGGTGCCTGGGTTTGGATTGAGGCATAACGTGGAATAAGAGAGAATGGAGGGCAATAAGAAAAAAAAAAGCTGTCTGTTTTAGAAAGATAAACTCATTCTTGGGGTGTGCTGAAAATACTTATCTAGATTTGTCTATGTCAATAGATAAAAATACATTTTCAAATCATCTTAAAAAATTTAACTTATCAAACACTTTTACACACATCTCAAGAATATATCACATCTATAATATCACTCATACATATTTCACTTATTCTGAAATACAAATAATTATGTTGCGATATAATTGTTATTTAGAAAGTTATAAACATTTATCCATCTCTAATCCCAACTTATTATTATTTTATCTAAAGTAAATCAAATAACAAAAAATATCACTTTTATGTTTCTCAGTAATAATAACTCTATACACACCCAAAGTGGGGTAAGGATTATACGTGGCATTATAGTGGGCCTTCCATAAAACTAATGGAATAGCAATTCAGGCTTCCAAAACTGTGTGATCATCCACGGAATAAACAAAAAAAATGTCAAGAAAAAAAAAAAACAGTGTGACACAGCTCATTAGCAACAAAATAAAAACCATATAAAAGTGGTAGGTAGGGTGGCACATCCGTTATTTCCTTTTCTGTATTTTTTATTACATTATACATTATATTGCATTTTATATATAAATAAAGAGCTTTGTTACACATGCTCTATTATATAAGTCACACTCATAGATTCCATAAGGTGTCAAATTTTTATTTGATGTTTAGTTGTCCTTCACAAAATAACAAAAAAAACAAAGTACAATACTACCCCTCTTTCTAACCATTTTTACTATTACATATCTACCACTTAAAAAAATCACTCCGGCCGACCTACTCATATTTGATGAACGGCTTCACCACCATTCGATTCTTTTCATCGCTCACTATCATATGAGAGGTGGTTCGACTACCTTTTCGGTCCTCCTCCATATCCACTTTTTGATGAATGTAACTGAATTTTGACGAAACATTAAGATCATATAAAAAAGTCAGTTACATTTCGTGCATATAACTTAGTTTAAAAATATATTGCACAAATAGTTCAGTTAACTGACTTTTATTATTTGAGTTTTTTATTTTCAAGTTCTCATAAACCATAAGATTTAGTAATCGATCGTTCACTTCTTCGTATTTGGTTTCAGTCCCTAGATTTAAAGGGTATGTTCCTTTTTAATCCATGAGAAACATATTTAACATCAAACACCAAATTTAAAGAAAAAATTATAACTAAAAGCCAGATCAAAAGATGACATATTTAAAATGAAACACCAAATTCAAGAAATAAATTGTAATATATGCAAAAACAAACAATAAGAAAGATCATACCTGAATTGGCAGACATTGAAAAATGATAGCCAAATTGATCTATTGCACAAAAAAAGTTAGTTATATTTATGAATGTAACTAACTTGTACAATATATTCTTATAACAAATCAATTACATTCATAAATGTAATTAACGTATAAAAAAAGTGTGTGAATATACATATTAATTTGGAATGTAATTATCTTATGAAACTTAATGTATATAAGTCCAATAAAATTGTGAATATGTAACTGACTTTAAATATTAAACAACAACATTCTACATTCAAATTTCAACATCAAAATACCGGATCACCAAAACATACGAAAATATCACATAAACTAATGCAATTAGTTTGTCAGATACATTTGAAATGTATCTGAATTTCAAAAAAAACGATGGAGATGGAGGTTGGAGGAAGTGGATGCCAGAGGAAGGCTTGAAAGATAGTCAAACCACATCTCATATGATAAAGGGCGACGAGAAGAATCTAGAGGTGGTGAAGTTAGTAGCAAATGATGAACATGCATGCCAGAATGATTTTTTAAAGTAATGGATGAGTTAGGAGGGTATAAAAAGAATTTTACATTTACCTAATTGTTTCATTAATACGAAGAGGTTAATCAAATTGAAATTAATTGTATTATCAATAATGTCATCAATACCACATCATGAGGCTTAGGGGTTCTGGTATACGCGACCGATGAATCGCGGGTCCATCGCATTTGATTACCGTCCGATGCGATGGATGAAATACGTAATCATATATATATATATATATATATATATATTTTTGTCTTTTGTTCCTTCCTCTCCCTATATAAGACCCATCAACTCTTCCATGCTCTATCGGTTTCTGCGGCTCCAAAAAACCGTTTATAAGACGCAGAGAAGAATATATAAAGGTCTGATTTTTATGGGTTTTTATTTATTTTATATATATATATTGTTTGAAATTTGTGGTCAAGGTGGTTTTTTTATTGTTGTTTTTGCATTATATATGTGTTTTCATTGTTCGGTTTTTTTTTTTATTTTGTTTTTATAAAGAAAAACAGGGATGCCTTGGAGTGTTGTTAATGACGCCGACGGCCTTCCGAGGGTCATCTTGACGGAGCCCGGCGGGTCCTCCGCCGAGGTGAACCCTCTCTCTCTCTCTCTCTCTCAGATTTTGATATCTTTTTTTTTTTTTGGAATGCTATGTATATAACAGTTATTATTTCTTTATGGAATTTTGTGTTGGAAATTTGGTTGAGAAAGAAAGAAAAAATTGGATTTCTTTGCTTATCAATTTAAGGTTTGGTTGTATTATTTTTTATTATTTATTTATGGATTTTGTATTGGAAATTGGTTGGTGGAGGAAAAAGTAAAAAAAAAAAAGGGATTTGTTTGCTTTGAAATCAAGTTTATTGAATTTTGGTTTTTGGGTAGTTTTAATTTTAATTTTATTTTTATATATGATTATTGAGTCATTTTTTTGTTGGTGACACTTTCAGGTATTGTGTAGTTCACTGAATTACATTTGATACCCTTTTAGATATCAGAGTTAATCCATCTTTATATATTTTCTTCCCTTTTGTTTTCCGATGTTTTCCTTGCAATAAATTAGCTATGCACATCATGCACTTGCTTGAAGATTTTATTCAGATACATAGAGCTGGTTGAGAATATGGAGTATATGATTTATGATATGATGAACCCTTCTCAGGACTGACCTGTTTGGGGGGAGGGAGGGGTGGGTGGGTTGGCAGTTCTCAGGGAATAACTAGGATTACATTTTCATTATGAGAGTGCTTTAAAGAAATGGAATTTCAATTGCATCCATAAATTTTCAGGGAAAGAATTAAAAAAAAGGTAACTTTTTATGCTCTCTTTGAAGTGATTTCTCCGATGCAACTTTGTTGGATCTGATATGACTTTGGGAACTACTTGTCTTGGACAGAGATAAAGCTACTTGAGACTGATATTCCCCCCCTTAGAATTGTGACAGTCATATTGCTCGTCCTTTTGTCAAGCCTTCTTGAAAGACTTGTCAAAACTTTATCCATTTCAAAAGTTGTACAAGAACATCTAGATTAGAAATAACCAACGGGAATTTCTAAACTTATTTGAAAGAGGGTTGGAAGTTAGGACCCTTAAATATTCTTTAAATGAATGGTAGATCCTGTTAGAGGATTCCGATCCATTGCTCTAATTAAATGGGAAGATAATGGTTTCCCTAAAAGATACCAACTGCAAAGAAATTAGGTACAGGTCAAGAACTTGTGTTTTAATTTGCTCTTCATGGACATCTGATTTCTTAGTTCCCAGGTCTCTTCTGCAGAATCATCTTGATTTTTGTTTCAGGTTAAAATTAAGCTTGAAAAAGTTTCTTTTCGTCCCTTAGGGAAACATTTATTGCGTAATACAATTTCCTTGTTATTGGAAAACTTTTGTTTCTGTATAGATATTCTATGGGTTCTTTTATAGTAAATAAATTTTGCTGTATTTTATTCCAACCTTGAGAACCCTTAGCCCCCGTTTGGAATGGGAATAAGCCCCTGGATAACCTAGTATAAAGGGAAATAAGGGATAAAGGGTGTTTGGAAACATAGAATAGGTAGGGATAAAGTATGCCATAATAAATTGGTATAAAGTGGTATATGAATTCCAACCAACCCTGTAATTAAAGTTATCCTAGGTTATTCTACCCAAAGAATATGTGGGTCCACTGTCAAATCAACTGTCATCACCTCTTATAAATCACCTGTCAAATGAACTATCATTATTTTTCACCTTTTATAAATCATTATCTATACTTTATTTACATTTTACCCAAACAACAAAACATTTATTCTTACGTTTACCAACGAGAATAATTCAAAACGCAACCAAACACAAAATTATTTTATCCTCACTTATGCCATAATAAATGTATACCCAAGAATAAGTCATATTCCCGTTCCAAACGGGGGCTTAGTAGATGTATGACAAATTATTTGCCCTTATTAAAAAGATGTTTATGAATTCAATGAGTCTATTTCAGACAAGGTTTTACAAAGCTATTATTTGACTGAGTGTCCTTATGGATCAGACAATTTGTTTTACTTTTTGTTTATGAGGATCTCACCTTTCACATTAAAGGTTTCAATTCAAATTTATAATGAAATCCTTCCCAGTATTGAATTGAATTAAGAAATTACTTATTAATTTGTAGTTGAGCTTAAGTATCTCCTTTATTTGTATTTTTTAGGAGGTAAGGTTTATATCGCCCTCCTACTTTTGGAGCTATACCTTTGTTTTAATAAAATTGTGGCCACTTTCAATACAAAAATATTGAGAGTTTTTTTCATATTTTATTATCGCATGCTGTTCAGCGGTTGTATCCATCTCTTCATCACAGTGTTATTTTTTGTAGCTTTTAAAAAGCACACCTTTTTATTCACTAGAAACGAAGCCAGCTGATTAGTCTTCTGTGACTAATAATCCTTTTTAAATTTTAAAGATAATGAATTCCATTTTACATTTCATTTAAGGCTGACATTCGCCTAACATTTATCATTCGTGCCATCTCTTAATTTTTGCTTTTCATTTTGTCAGATTTCTATTTAAGGAACATAGATCATCTGTGGGCAATTGTTCTATCCTGTTACTTGTCACGTGATTAAAAGTTGTCCTTTGTCTTCTTTCTATTGCATTATCCAAAAGATATCTTATGTTCTCCGCAGCATTTTGGACATTGTGCAATGCTTATATTATGCTGTAATGGTTTAGCCATTTGTGTATCCAGAGAAATTCTCTTTTGTAACAGTATTATTTTTATTCTTGTTATGCTAGTTTTTTTTTTTTTTTTTGATATCGGAGGGACCCCGGTGGCTGACCTTACGATCTGGGAAGGCTACCTCTGCCTGTTTGCCCCGGTCCCACGAAAAATTCTTTCGAATAATCGCCAACAAAGATAATCTTGACACTTCCACCTTTTTTTGTTGTTATCTGATGTTTACTGAAATGATTGTACAAGGTGCTTTTGTATGGTGGGCAAGTAGTATCATGGAAAAATGATCGTCGAGAAGAACTACTATATGTGAGCAGTAAGGTATGTTTCATTTTGACGATTTTTTAAAAAGCGCTTTTCTTGCACAGATTTTAGAGTGCCTTTAGATGCATCGTACAATTTTCCATCCACAAGTTTTGTGATTCATATTTTGATGGAAAAGGATTTCCGTTTTACATTGTCAACGTATCCATGTTGGATACTTGAAGCCATATATGGACACGAGAGATAATTATTAGACGCTCATTGGAAATGAAAATTCAGAACATATACAACATATAATAAGATGTCATGCTATGTTTTAAGTACTTGTGTAAACATATCCTGAAATTTGTTCAAAACATGATTGCTCCCTGTCAATTGGATGTTATCCCGGCTCGTAAATTAAAGCTTTAGGAAGGTGCTGTTCTCATTGCTCATGCTTACAGTCAGTTGTAGAAAAATTGCCTCCATCTCATGTGGAGTTATTTCTTGTTGGAAGCACTTCATGGCAAACCCCATTAGATAAGGTCGAGCTTGATGTTTTATGTTTATATTTATTTTGTATTTGATTATGCAGATATGAATTTAATATGCATGTTGATGTGCCTAAATAATGATAATTATGATATATGGGGATTATTCAATTGTTTATACCATTGTTTTAACTCTCGATGTCGGTGTCAGTTTATTTGAGTTGAATGATAGTGTGATTGTGATGTACATCATAGATTACAGGATACATATCTGATACTATCCACATATTTCTAGTATGCCGATATTAATGTACTTCAAAATTTGTCAAGTTCTGTTCACTTTGTCTGAAGAGTGGTTTTTTCAGATTAAATGGTGAAAGCAGTGGATACATTGAGGGGTCATATCTTGCATGAAGAAGATTCCTACAGATCAGTTACACAACCATATTTGCTTAATTATTTCTTCCTCCCTTTCCCCTTCTTTTTGTTGGGTTCTTAGGGTGTGGTTGTCGGAAAATTAGAGAAAGTGAAAGAATCAGGGTCATATGGAAGGCGATAGAAAGTAAATCTTCTTATCTTTGTTTGTGACCGATAGAAAGTGAAAATTAATTCCATCATTTTTTTCTCACATACACACTTATGGGGAGGGGAAAAAGTTTACCCCTCGTTTCTAATGAAACAAAAGAGATAAAAAGAAAATGAAGAATTGTTTTTTCATTCTCTTTTTTGGCAGAAATACTAGTTTATAGAGTGAGCGAAGAAATTTTTTTAACTTTTATGTCACTTTTCTTCATTTTCTTGCATGCACACACACCTTTATTCCCTGAGTCTCAAGGTACAAAAACATTCTTGCGCACTGTGAGGTGCAACCATTTACTAATAGAAATTAAAAAGAAATAGTACACTAAGTAAAATGTATTTGAATCATAATTTAAAAATGAAGTTTTATATAAGCGAAAATTGGTTACTATATCATGCCCAAGTTATGAATACCAATGCGAAGTTATGGAAAGGACAAAAAGGAACAGGGAAGAAAAAAAGGTACAAAGAAGAAGATGTGGAGGAAAAACAAACATGTAAATAGAATAGTCTAAGAAGAAGAGAGAAGTAGACGAGGAAAAGAGATGACGACGACATGAACAATTGGAATTTGGAAATGAAAAAATGGGATAGAAAGAACACTATTTTCATAGTTTTTTTCTAATTATATTTTTATAGATAAGTGGTGGGATTTGAACACTGGATCTCATTATTGCAAATTTTGTTGTCAACTATCGAGGTATGGTTCCAGTCCCACTTTTTTTTTTGCTTAACAATAAAAAGAAAGAAAGGGTAGTTGTAGTTAGGAGGGATGTGAAAAGATCACCTTTTTCACAATATTTCGCTCCGATACAACAGAGGAAGAATGGTGGGTTAAGCCTCATTATTAGGTGGTAAAGTTAGGTTAAGAATTCGTCTATGGGGTTGTCTATCTGAATGTTGAATCCTACTCTGCCTCTTCATTGCTAGATATTTCTACAGAAAGTCTTAGGCCCCGTTTGGTGTCGCTTAAAAAAGGTGTTTTTGCTTTTAAAAAAGCAAAAAGCTAAAAAGTGTTGCCCAACGCATTCTAAAAAACAGAATTAATTAAAAAGTTACTTACACCTTTTAGTACAAAAATGTTGCTTTTAAAAAAGTGCAGAAATGCGCTTTATAGGAATAAAGTCTATTTAAGCCACTTTATTCAAAATCTTATTTTTCAAACGTGTTTCCAAACAGACCCTTAAATCAATAATGTTTACCGGAAAAAAAGTTCAAATATTTTCATATTTGCATCCTTTGATTAGTAGGCTATTTCAAAGTTTTAGAAAGTGGGGTTCAGTGGTTGCCTAGGTGGAACTGGGCCTAGCTTGCGTCATCCAGGGTATTTAGAGGTCGTGGGTTAAGTGGTGATTAAGTGAGCAGTAATTGGCTGTGCGAGAATTAAGTGGGAAATAACCGGAGCTTAATCTGATTAATTCCATTTTTTCCTTGCTATATATATAAGTATTTTATCATTAAAAATAATTGATTAATCCGCACATAATCCCCATCTAGCCGATTAATTCCTAGATTGCAACGACTGTCCGACTAGTGCCTATCACTTTTTAGAACATTGGTTTATATTAATGCATAGCATGGGGGTTAAACCAGCCATTTTCATTCGATGGTGTGAAATGATTTCCTTACATTACTAAAATGTTGTCCATTGTGTGAAAGGATAAAATATTTTTTTCCCACATTGACAAAAGTCACATTACATGTGCAAGTGGCTGCCATTTCGTTGTTACCATTTTCTCCCTTTCAGAGCACCCAAACTCAACGTTAGAGAAATTAAAAATATGTTACATCTTATGTAGATTTTAAATTTTTAATAGTGGATGAAATTGGTAGAATTGTATTCATACTAATTAAAATATGATCGACAACATGATAAATTAAACATTTCTACATGTATGACATAAAATTATATTTTTTTTGTTTTTTATTTGTTAAAAAAAATCTAATCGTCTTTTTTTAATATTAAAAAGTTAAAAAATAATAAGATTTTAAATACAATCAAGTGATTGTATGCTATTAGAATGAATAGAGAATATCTAGAATGAATATTTGTTGTCTTGGGGGAGTTCACTCCTTAATTAGTAAAGATGGTTGGGAAGTAATCAAAAGGACACCTTCAAGTATCTTGGTTTACTATTACAAGATTTTAGTAATACAAGATAATTTGGAGCCCACACAGGGTGTCTCTTCAGCTAGAAGCACGGATTTGCTCCCTTATGTATAAAGCATGGATAGTTGGATACAGACTCAAGACTTGGACATGAGTACATGACACGATATGGACAAGGTGACATGGGAAATCTTGAGAATCTAGGACACGAACACAGCAAAGATGCAACAATGACTGGATAATTGGATATATATGTTTCATAATGGGTATTTGAAAAAAATGAGTACACATGCATATACTATAAAACTATCTAATCACTTCAATTTATTACAACCTCTATCTACATCTTATTAAGCATTTCTTCTGCCCACACTATCAACTACAGTATTGCCTGCCCTGTCATATTGGTCCACTCAATGGTAGATGTCATACATGTATATACCGCTTATGTTGATGTTTGACAAGTTATCTCCTGCAAGAGCTACTCAGAAGCTTCCCATTATAAAAAATGTTTCACATCTTATCCTTCCTAGTTTCACCACAAATGCACATCAACATTATATGGTACACACAGGTTGTTTTGTAATAACTCAACATTAAGATTAGTACAACAGTTGGAACACAATCATCATCTGTCTAAAATTCTAGTGATTTGGTGCATGTATCTTTTAGTTTTGCTGAATATATTGTATCTACAAGATACCTATTATGGTTGAGCGAAGCTTATAGGTTGGATAAAAAGGTCTACATTTGGAAATATGGAGGCTGTATGTAACCTGTAGACACTGTAGCTTCACCCATTCTAGAAAAATAGCTACTATTCCACTTTCTTTACAAGCACAGTTGTAGGCCTTAGCCTCAATCGCATTTTTATAATTATTTGATTTGAATGACATATTTGCAGCATGACGATTTTTTAAAATTCAAATTTGAAATTTATATTTTTCTTGTTTGAATGTTCCATTGATCATCTTCTCAAAGCCAAGAGAACCATTGTGTTTTGGCAAGTCACAAGCTCGTATACTTAAAAATTCAAAACACAGATGCCATATCAAATTTTCACACAAAAGTATGTGAATGACTTACGGAGTTCATTGAAATTTGTATTTCAGAATTCATAAAATTGTTTATGAACATGTAACCTTGCTTGAAGGTTTTATTTTTATTTTTTATTTTTTTTGCATTTTTATATATATTTCCATTTTTTGCAAGTTTGTTATCTGAAATAACAATCCTTTGCTTAGTTTCGCTATGGTCACGTGCTTCAATTCTGTTAATATTGGCCCTTGAGATGTGTAAATTCCTTTTTTGAGTAAATTGTGCATGGTTTTTCTATAACATTTCCTATCAGAAGACTAGAAGGCTGTAATATTGGGCCAGAAAGCATGCCAAAAACTGAAAAGTAGCTATCTGAGCAACTGCAATTTTTTCAATATAATCATTTTAGTGTCAAATAATTTATATATCAGACTTCCAAGACATGGAATATTGCCTCCTCATTTCGCACCAGCCTTTTCATGTCTGACCTTCTGAGTTCCAAGTGACAAGGGCTTCTGGTTTGATACTGAATTTGTTTTCATATTCTACAGGCTGTTCAGAAGCCTCCAAAGGCAATCAGAGGAGGAATACCCATCTGCTTCCCTCAGGTCTGTCTCAAACAGTAGCATTTAGTGTACCTACATGATTTAAACTAGCTAAGTTTGGTGATATTTCTTAAAATGTTATATTTTATCAATAAAAAAAAAGTTTGGTGATATTAAACTGGACTTTTCCTGGCAGTTTGCAAATTTTGGGTCTCTAGAACAGCATGGATTTGCAAGAAACAGGATGTGGTTGTTAGACAGCTGCCCATCTCCCCTACCTCCAGCTAGAAACCAGTCAACTGTAGACCTCATTTTGAAGTCCAGTGAAGAAGATCTTAAGTCGTGGCCACGCAGGTATCCATAAGCTACCTTTCAATATTTTGAAGATTTCCATTATAGGCTGACAGACCCACCTAATACTCTGATATGGGGTGTCCCTACAGTTTTGAGTTACGATTACGGATTTCATTATCTCCTGGTAAGCTGACTTTTATTCCTCGAGTAAGGAATACTGATAGCAAGGCATTCTCATTCACATTCGCACTGCGGAATTACTTCTCAGTTTCAGATGTCAGGTTTGTGATATTATTGTTAGTTTTAATCTCTGATACCTGTTGATAGCAATTTCTGTTTTTTGTTTTTGTCCTACACAGTTTTTGCTACTCTTAGGTTCCTTTATTAGTTGGGGAGTTATATTATTTTTTATCCGAAGTTGCTTGATGTGGTTTCTTTTGCAGTGAAGTGCGTGTTGAGGGATTAGAGACCCTTGACTATTTAGATAATCTGATGCAACAGGAGAGGTTCACTGAGCAGGCGGATGCCATAACTTTTGATGGGGAGGTATTTTTTTTACTTTTCTTAATAATCACTTGCCCCCTTTCCATCTTGAAGAACTCAGCTAAACATTTTGAGAAACGAAGATTGAAGTTTTTGTTTCTAAAATAAAATGAAAATGTGATTGAATGCTGTGTGCATATTCTATGCATCAAAAATAGAAAAAGAAGGCATGCCGAAATGAACCAGCACTTGATCCAAACTACAAATTAGAATTTTGATTTTATGTCACTCGCCTTGATATATTTTCTCATGTGCATCTTATTCACTGCCATTTGCTGATCTGATGAGAGTATTCCAAAATCAATATTTTATTGATTAAAATTTTTACTTACTGCACATTTATTCTTTTCCTAAATTTTCTTTTCATCTATGCACCGTATAAAATGGATTAATTTCTTTGTTCAACAGATTGACAGAGTTTATCTGAGTACTCCGACAAAGATCAACATCATAGACCATCAGAAGAAGCGGACCTTGGTATTGAGGAAAGAAGGAATGCCAGATTCAGGTTCATATAGCAATCTGTTAATTTGCATTGAAACATTATTCGATCAAACATGAAAAAAGAGACTCTATGTACAATTAGGCTATCATACATGGTACACATTTGGATTTTGAAATGAGGCTCACACTGATGCCAAATTTTGAAAAACATCTATTAACTTTGCATTCAAGTCGCATATTGATTGATTCAATTTATGTAAATAAAACATGGGAAACAATTTATTTCATTTATCCATTACTAAAATTATTAAATGATCGTTTAGCACATCTTGGTCAAATGTGTTTTCATTTGTACGTTCAGACTTTATCTTCTCCTCCTGTTGGCTAAATTGTGTGGGTTGTACTCAATACACTTATGTAGTCATGCTTGCAGACGAATGTTACCCAACACAGTATGTTAAATCACGTAGTACAGTATATATTCAACTATTTCAGTATATACTCAAAATGAATACATTCGATTATGTATTTCACTTCCTGTGAGAGTATGTACATCATTAGATAAGTAAAAAATGAAATATGTACTTCATTAGATAAGTAGAAAAAATCACAATGTGTTTGCCATCATTATTCAGTCATTTATAAATGTATTATGTGGTTGCGCAGTTGTTTGGAATCCATGGGACAAGAAAGCGAAGGACATACCGGACATCGGTGATGATGATTACAAGACAATGTTGTGTGTGGATTCAGCAGTGGTCGAAACCCCAATAGGGTTGAAGCCGTTTGAGGAGTGGAGGGGGCGACAAGAGTTGTCCACCGTCTCATCAAGCTATTGCAGTGGGCATCTGGACCCCCAAAGGGTTCTTCATGGGTGAGAAACTTGACTTTGTTTAACAAGGGAAATGGAAGGTTTATTTATTATTTCAGTTCCCTTCTCTCATTTTTCTCGTCTTTTTTTTGTGTGTATAGTCATTTTCTCTCCGATCTGAATTTCTCATTGTAATTAGGGTTTTTGTTATGTGATACTGATGAATCACATCATAAGACTACAATTACCAGGCATGGTATTGGAGAGGGTTGCGGCATCTGTACCACATCTTTTTAGCTTCTGGACTTGATTAATTTTTTTTTGCATGTGTCTGTCTTGCCTCTGGACTTGATTAAGGTCATATGCTTGATATGAGCTCCTTGTTTTCAATGAAGTTTTTCTTCTTTCATCATAAATATTCTTTGATCTCAGTTTCAGGGAATTGAGCATTCACAGGGATCATGCATGAATTCATAACTGTAGAAGCCTCTTTGGGCATACGGAGAACATGCATCTTTATAATTGCACTATGGAACAAAGCAACCAAAATTCAGTATAGGAAAAACCTAAGAAAAATTCTCTACAGTCTTTTTTACAGGCCAAAACGTAGATCACATATGTTTTTATTTTTTTCAAATAATAAAAATTGTTTAATGAGATATATTTTGAAAAAAGTATATATCGTTCTATTTTAACTTGAATGAATTCATTTTTAGTAAGTGTAAGAGATATTTTTAATGAGGTATATTATATGCTTCACTAGATTTCTAATAAAGTATATGACTATATTTTTTTTAGTGTAACAGCGCACTTATTCTATATTTGTTTTGAAATGGGAAGATGTGTGATCTGTTCTTTTGAAGAAGCCAAGTTGGTGCATTCCAGATTCGTTTTTGAATACCAAATCACATTGTTAGAGTTGGTGCATTCCAGACCAAATCACATTGTTTACCCTCTTTTATCAAGGGTTCTTATCTCGGGTCTTTTTTTGAGAAGATTTAACTAGGAAAAATAAAAAAATGTGCTTATGAAAACGTTAAATTCAATTCATTCGAGTATATATCTTTTTTAATTAGTAAAAGTACGTAATTACTAGATGAATATATAATCTTCAAAGAAATTCATAAATGTTTGGAGACTCAAGAAAAAAGACTTCAATAATGACTATCCTGAAAACTTGTGTGGTTATTTTGTCAAAAGATTCGTCTCCCATGCATGTACATGTTGGAGTAGGCTCAGCATAGTAGCTCAATTTCCACATTTGCTCACCAAATCACCTTTCACTGCAGATAACAAGGATTGAAATTTAAAAGGTGCAAAAAAGAAAAAAAATCCATTCCCCTCTTTTTATGATAATAATTATCCAGCTGACAATTTGATACCTTTGCTTGGTCAGTTTTCTGTTCTCATAAACAGATGTAACATATGCATAGATACACTTAAGCCCCCGTTTGGATACCGGATAAGCTCCGGATAACCCCAGATAAATTTTTTTTTGTGTTTGGAAAGCTCGGATATACCCAGATAAAATGTGCCAGAATAAACTGGTATAAAGTGGTATATGAGTTCCAATCAACCCCTAGCATAAAATTTATCCTAGGTTATTCCACCCAAAGAATAAATGGGCTCACTGTTAAATCAACTGTCATCACCTCTTATAAATCACCTGTCAAATCAACTATCATTACTTTTTTACCTTTTATAAATCCTTATCCATACTTTATTCACATTTTACCCAAACAACAAAATATTTATTCTTATGATTCCCAACGAGAATAATTCAAAACACAACCAAACACAAAATTATTTTATCCTTATATACACATTTATGCTCGGATAAATGTATACCCAAGAATAAATCTTATTCTACATCCAAACGGGGGCTTATTGTTTGATACAAAGGTATAGACTGCTTTTTGTTACTAGATAAATATGGATCAATATGAATATAAAGATATTTGCATTGATCTACACTACCCTTGTGCGCTTTTACATGATGTTTTGTTAGGTAAAATGAGATATACGAATAATTACATGACTCTTTAGTGTAAAGCCAGCCCTAGCTTGCATGCATCACAATTATCATACAAGAAAGAATTTGATAGCCAACTGAACATGTTGGATTTGGAACTAAAAAGTATGATTACAACTCAGACACCACATCAACAGCACTCACTTGGCTGTCTCAAACTTCTAATTTTTAGGCCATTTGGGTGTTCTAGGCCTCTTGACCCAATCTTCTAAAATAGCTACAACTGGTCCATGGGCTTATGGTTCATTGTTTATTTTAGGCTCGTTGGCTCAATTGCTCAAACCTGATCCCTACAGGTAGTAGGAACTGTGTAGTCCATCGGGATCTTTCTTGATTAGATCCAGATGACGAACTGCTTTGGATACAAAGCTATTTTTAAAATAAAAATAAAGGTCTCTCTATTTGCGCCCATACAATCCATAAGCAAGTTTCTTATATGGATCTTGATATTAAAGAATAATTTAAATCTATTTGATTTGCACGCCCCCCAATATCAAAACACATCAAAATATATTTTTGTCTCACAAGAAGGAAGATGAGGAGGAGAAGGATTTGATTGGAAGCATGACTTCTTCACCAAATAATGGAGTATAAATTTTTTTTTCTAGGCTTTTTGTTGTAAATATGGTTTGTATATGGTTTGGAATAGGAAAATCTGATCTAGTTGTTTTTTAGGTTTTGAGGGATTGTGTGACTATGTGCATCAACAATAGATTTCATATTGTTGGTATATGTAGATTTGATTATTTGTTTAATGCGTTATGATTTTTGTAATTTTAATTTTAAACAATGATGCATCTTGTTTGAAAAAATAAATTTTAATTATTTTGTGAATAATTATTTTAAGTGTTGTATTCATTTACAATAATAATATGTATTTGAAGAAAATCATATAGATTTATGTTAGGATTAAACATTCACTAATTTAGGGTTTACATTGTTCACTTTTCTGTATATTTAAATTCGCATTGAAATAATAAATAATGTTCTAGGATTTTGTTGTGATGCAATGGATAACAGAGGGGCGTGCAAATGGTTTCAATTTGAGTTTATGTATGTGGGGCGCGCATCTAAATTAGACCTTCAAAATATAAAGGGGGTGCAAACAGGAGATCTGCTTACATTCTAGCACTACTGCAGCATCAAATGTCTTGGTGAAGGAAAAAAAATAAAATCTCTTGATGAACATGAGGAAAAATTGCCCTAGATATGTTTGAAATTTGGTTAGTCTGTAGCTTTCCAGTAAGGAAAATGTTATGGACCCAACATGTTTTGAATGTTTTAGAAAGATATATACCTCGAAGTACATACTTTGACAATGAAATTAATGCATGTTTTTTTTAATGTTTTTCTAATCTACTACATATTGGCTCAACCTAATGTCCTAGTATATAATAGGTTGGGGTGGATATATGCTAATAGCAGGGCAAGTATACCAACGCGTAAATCATAATTAATAATACGATGAAAGTAATCATCTAATCATCACATCTATGATTTTTTTTTTTGGGGGGGGGGGGGGGGGGATTAATTCTAAACAGGGGCTTTGATGCATCCAATCCTAAAAATAGCCCCAATTTTAGCTACGGGTCATATACATTATCCATGGTTCCCATGTAAAATGCTTATAATCTCAAAGAAAATGGTGATGCAAAAGTTAGGCTAATATCAGGTTGGATATATGTAATTTTTTTTTTTTACATCCCTAAACTTTTTTAGCATATGTAAACATCCCAAAATTCTGAGATTTGATGGATAAACTCTATCTTTTGAGATTTATGGATAAACTCGATTTTTCAACGACACTGGGGAGTGGGGACTCACCCCTTCCTCTTTATAACTCGATTAAGTTAACAAACACTCCGTAGACACGATTGTCACAACGGGTATGAATGAAAAACCACATTAGATCGAGCGTTGTCTGGGCCACTTAATTAGGAACCAAAACAACAATAAAAAGACATTAGAAAAATGATATGTCTGTTATAAACCTAAGTAAAAGCATAAGATTAAATGTACCAACAAAAAAGAGATATAGGAGAGAGGAAAAAAGAACTCTTCTGTATTTTCTAGGCATTAAAAGATAGCAACAAACAAGATTTTGGGGGGATTTAGTTTTATCTAACCTTTACAAAGTCAAACGGGTTGAGTCTAATAATTTAGGATAAGTGATGACAAAGTCAAAGTCAATAGTAGTCATCCATATTTACAACACTCCCCCTTGGATGACCATCAACCATTATACTAAGGTAATTGCCTTGTTAAAACCTTACTTGGAAAAACCCATTGGGAAAAAACTAAAGTGAAGGAAAAAGAGTACAATTACTTGATCTTAGTAATGTTGTACGTGCTTAATACTGTCTTATTAAAACCTTTCTAGGAAAACCCAGTGATACAAAACCTAGATGAAGGAAAAAGAGTATAGTACGCAAAATATGTCCACAGTCAAATATAGTCATCTTTATTAGTTACTCCATTTGATTTTGGTAAGTCTCAGATTGTTTGATGATTAAGTCGACGCATGTCAACTTCACGTACCATCTTCTGGAATGTTGATTTTGGTAGAGCTTTAGTGAAGAGATCTGCAAGATTATCACTGGAGCGGATCTGCTTGACTTCAATTTCATGATTCTTCTGGAGTTCATGGGTGTAGAAGAACTTCAGTGAGATGTGTTTAGTCCTATCTCCCTTGATGTAAGTTTCTTGGATTTGAGCAATGCATGCACTATTGTCTTCATATATGGTTGTAGGAATGTTTATTGTAAATGATAATCCACAAGTGCTTTGGATATGTTGAATCAATGATCTCAGTCAAACACATTCTCTACTAGCTTCATGTAATGCCAATATTTCTGTATGGTTAGATGAGGTAGCCACCAATGTTTGCTTTGTAGATCTCTATGAGATAGCAGCATTGTTATTAAGATACACATAACCTGTCTATGATCGACCTTTATGAGGATCAGAAAGATAATCTACATCTGCATAGCCAACTAGATGTGAATCATTAGATTTATCATTGGAATAAAATAAACCCAAATCGGTGGTTCTACAAAGGTATCTCATAATATACTTGATATCATTCCAATGCCTGTGAGTTGGTGCAGAACTATATCTCGCTAAGAGATTGACTGAGAAGGCTATGTCTGGTTTCGTATATTGAGCCAAGTATAGCAGCGCACCAATAGCACTTAAATATGGTACTTCTGGACCAAGAGTTGCCTCTCCTTCTTTAGGTCGGTATGGGTTTTTCTTAACGTCAAAGGATCGAACGACCATAGGTTTACTTAGAGGATGCGCTTTATCCATGTTAAAGCGTTGCAATACATTTTCTATATATTTTGATTGATGGATCAATATTCCACTAGAATTTTGTTCGATCTGCAGGCTGAGACAATATTTAGTTTTTCCAAGGTCTTTCATTTCGAATTCCTTCTTCAGACATTTTGCAGTTGAGCTCTTCACGAGTCCCATTTAAATTTATGTCATCAACATAAACTGCTAAAATAGCAAATCCCTTATTGAATTTCTTTATAAAGACACATGGGTGTAGATACCCTAATTTTGACCGTTCATAGAAAAGAAATTTACTTCAAATAATATTGGAAAACAACCACTTTTGGACACCAAATAGAAAACCATCTTAGAAGAAATAAAAATCAAGAAACCCTGGCCCAAACACTTAGAAGCTTAAAAACCATGAACACGAGTAGCCGCCCCATCCCAGGCGGCTAGTTTATGCTAGCCGCCCCCCTTAACCGACCCCAAATCGCTTCCCTGGATGAGACATAAAACAACATTAAATGCTGATCATTACGGCGGGTTGTGACTTTTAGCCGCTCCATCTTAGGCGGTTTACCCCTAGTGACCGACCCGAGCCACTGCTTGTCAGAGATGGGACGTTTGGCAAATCATGATGGAGGAGGCTAGTTTCAATTAGTCGCCCTGAGCCTGGTCTCTGACAGAAGAACAGAGAATTAGTGGGAGGTTAAATCAATCACCCTATTACTCACGTCGTTCTATTACCCACTGCACACTCTCATGCCTCTCTTTTACTATAAATAGAGGGGGTCCAAAACATTTCTAGAGAATCCAATCCACATCTTCAATTCCCAATCCCTTGAGTTCCAATTCCACAACCCACACCCACTACTTGAAATCCCTTTTGAGAGAGAGAAAGAGAGTTCCATTTGTGAAGAGAAACTTATTCCCTACAAAAATCCATCCTCTCAATCCACTCTTCAAAACCCAGGTTAAACCAGGTTTAACCTTTGCCAAAGCCAAAACCCATTCCTACCCAGGTTCTGCCATGGTTGACCCAGGCCCCGGACGGCTAACCTATACTAATCGCCCCATACCCGACGGCTCCATCCCACTAGCCGCCCCATATCTACACCCCACTTGACCCAAAACTCCTTTAGCCAGCCCAGAAGCAGAATAGGATTACCAGTTTTTCACCTCTGCGTACGGTATATCCGTATCACAGAGCGGAGACCCCACAAACTCCCCCACGTAGGCGATCAAATCCGACAACTTTTCCTGCTTTTCGAAAAAGCAGGTGGCGATCACACACACACACCGGAATCCTCTTAAGCCGCTGTCAGATGCCTCAACCAAGAACGACACCCCTACCACCCTTCCGAGAGACGATCTGACCGAGCCCGCCAAGGCGCGCACCGAATCCGAATCCCCGAAGAACCCCCACACATGTGAATTTTTCCAACACCGACAATGGATAAATGAGATTGTTTTCATATCCAGCCTTTATCAAGTATTCACTAAGACAGTTGTTCCACATTCTTCCAGATTGCTTTAAGCCGTACAATGAACGTCTTAGTTTTATTGAATACATACTATTTGATTTTGCTTCAGTCAATTTATATCCTTCATGGATTTTCATATAAATATCAGCATCTAAATTCCCATATAGATAAGCTGTTACAACGTCCATTAGTCTCATATCGAGTTTTTCAGAAACTACGAGACTTATTAGGTAACGAAATGTTATTGCATCCATGACTTCAATACCAGGTTTCTGCAGGAAACCTTGTGCCACAAGACGTGCCTTATATCTAGTAATTTTATTTTTCTCATTTCATTTTTTTACAAACACCCATTTGTAACCTACAGGGTTAACACCTATTGGGGTCTGTACTATAGGTCCAAATACACCACGTTTTTCAAGAGAATCCAATTCTGCTTGAATATCATCTTTTCACTTTGGCCAATCACTTCTTTGTCGACATTCATTTATGATATGTGGTTCATTATCATCATCGTAATTTGAAATTTTAGTAGCTACTACGAATGAAAAAATGTCATCGATGATCATTTCTTTACGATTCCACATTTCTCTTGAATGCGTATAAAATATAGAGATCTCATTATTATTAGGTACATTTTCCTCTTTAAGAGTTTGTACAGCAGGGACATTATTATTAGGGACTCGTGTCACTTCAGGGATATTATACTCTTCTGGAGTTTTAGAGAAAGTGGATCTGTTATTCATAATCTCTTCTGTAGCATTATGTATTACTTCTTCTGGAGCATTCTTAGGGCATGATATTTCATTTGATCTTCTCTTCCGGGGAGCTGAATCTTTAGAACCTATAGGTTTTTCACGCTTCTGGCGTGCAGCAGATTCATTTGACGCCAAATTTGTAGTTTTTTCTCTTGTGACATCTATTCGTGCTAGAACATTTACAGCTGGTACATGTGATTTGGTCACTTTAGCTGCATAATTGAATGCATCAGGAATTTGATTTGCAATCTCCTAAAGATGCAATATCCTTCGTACTTCATTTTCGCATTGAGCGGTATAGGGGTCTAAATGAGACAAAGTGGATGTATTCCACGATAATTCTCGTCGTTCTTCAGGAACGGAACGTACTTCAGGTACGTTCTCCCCTCCCCCTAACGGCAGGAAGAGTGTCTAATCAAAATGACAATCAGCAAACTTAGCAGTAAACACATCACCTGTCAATGGTTCCATATAAAAAATGATAGAAGGAGAATCATAACCAACATATTTGGGGGCCCATTTTTGTACGTTGTGGTGGTGGGATAGGAACTTGCACTGTGCAACAAAATTTACGCAAGTGTGAAATGTTGGGTTGACAACCTGAAACAAGTTGTGAATGTGAAAAAGGGTGATAAGTAGTTGGCCTAAGTTTAATTAACTTAGCAGCATGCAAGATATCATGTCCCCAAGCAGATACAGGTAATTTGGATTGCATGAGTAAAGGTCTTGCAATAAGTTGCAAACGTTTGATCAAAGATTCTGCAAGACCATTTTGTGTGTTAACATGGGGGACTGGGTGTTGAATATCAATACCTTGTGATAAACAATAATCATAAAAAATTTAAGAAATAAATTCTCCTGCATTATCTAATCGAATGGACTTAATGTAATGGTCAGGAAAATGTGCTCGAAGTCTGATAATTTCAGCAAGTAATCTAGTAAATGCTAAATTACGAGTAGAGAGTAAACAAACATGTGACCAACGAGTAGATGCATCAATTAAAACCATAAAGTATTTTAAAGGTCCGCTATGGGGATGAATTGGACCATAAATATCACCATGGATTCTTTGTAAAAAAAGATGGAGATTCAGATGCAATTTTGAGAAAAGAAGGCCTAGTGGTAAGTTTACCTTGTGAGCAAGGGATACAAATGTAATTACTATGTAGGGTAAGGTGTTTGTTTTTTATAGAGTGTCCATTAGAATTATTCATAATCCTTCGCAACATATTGGCTCCAGGATGACCCAAACGTTCATGCCATAATATTAAGATATTTGGATCATTGAGCTTCGGGCTCATGACGGAGTGTGTTTCTACAACGCTAAGTGTTGTATGGTATAACCCCATGGATACTGCAGAGAATTTTTCTAGTGTAAGCTTCAGGCTTCCAACACAAGAAGTAATGCAAAAAAATTCTTTGTTACCTTCATTGCTTGTTTCAATGTGGTACCCATAATCCTTATGTCTTTAAAACTAAGCAAATTTCTTTTAGAATTGCTTGAATATAGTGCATTCTGGATGAATAGGTGAGTACCATTGGTAATATCACATGGGCTCTTCCGGAGCCTTCAATAATATTAATTGGTCCAACAATGGTGGACACCTTAGCTGCATTGTATACCAAATCAAAGAAAAACTTCTGATTTTTCAAAATGGTATGAGTTGTTGCACTATCTACCAGACAAATGTCATTATTTATAATGACTTCCTGATCTATACCTTTAAAATGGATAATAAAATTCTGTAATTCAAAATAGGATAAATATGTTAATAAATTAACCATTAAATAATCCAAATGCAATAAAAAATACCACGAGGTAAAATAATAAAGATAAAGACATTTCAATTATAAATAATAATGTCAATATCTCTAAACTAAGTGAAGATATATATAAAATTGAAGTCTTCAGGACCATCTCTCAATAATAGCTTTGAAAGTCTCGTTATCAATAGTATTGAATATTTAAATTTAGCCATTTATGGCATGCCTTTGAAAATATGATCACTTCAAGTGATCATAACACTGATTGAAGGAGTTTCACAAGTTCAATAGATACTCATTTATTTTTCAGGTCATCATGTATGTGATGTCTCAAAGAAAAAAAAAAAACAACCATTGATACAAAATGAATAATAAATTATATAATATGAATATAGATGAGAGCTAATTTCATATCAACCCCTTTATCACCATAAATGTAGTTTATGAGACATTAATAAAAAAAATAACCCGATTAATTATATGCCCACGGGTTGACATGAAAATCCCATACATGCATGCACGGTAACGAATCAATTATAACTATCTTAGTAATTATAAATCTTCCATCATCATTGATTTGACCGAATCAACCATGCTTTCATCATATAAGTCTCACAGGAATCATCATTAATTGCATAATAGGAGCCCAAGTTGCATATTGTTAACCGAAAGCCCAACATTAATTAACAGAACATGTGTGCAAATATATTTATAACTTTAAACCATTTAAATTTTTACACGGATGACGTTTGTACCAAAGCATCATACATGCAATATTATAAAAATATCCTCTTCATCAAACTCATTGGCAGATAATCGATCATCATTCACCCATAACAGATTACAAATGATTTATTTAGTATTGGTTAAAACAAATTCATCCCAAAAATAGTGGAACTAACTTAAAAGAATATATGAAGGTAGAACTTCTGGTTCTATATATAAAATTAAGTAGAACTTCTAGTTTTATATATAAAATAAATAAGAACTTCTGGTTCTATATATAAAATAAATAAGAACTTCTGGTTCTGTATATAAAATTAAGTAGAATTTCTGGTTCTACACATGAAATTAGAACTTCTGGTTCTAATTATTTATTTGTGAGAATTTTTTATTCTACACATGAATTTAGAACTTCTGGTTCTAATTATTTATTTGTGAGAACTTCTGGTTCTACACAGAAATGTATAATATTTAAATAATAATATTTGAAAAAATTCAAATTTCAATAAGAGATCACATGGAACTCTTACATGGAAAATACACTAAAACAATATTGCATGAAAATAAAATTAAGTACGGGTGCAATATTGCATGGATGTTGACATAATTCCAAATCCATGAATAAAAAAATATATATATATGGAATTGCATGGTCTACGTGTACATGAGTGCCCATATGATGAAATTAAACTCTAAATAATATATACACATACGGGTTGTATGCAAGGAAAAAAAATTGCATAAGATATGGATGTATACGGATTGCATAAAAAAAATGACATAGTTGTTCATTGCATTGCACAAAAAAAATTGCATAAACTAATCCTTATTGCATGCATGAACCTTATCTAAATAACCGAACACCATCCTTCATCTTAAATCATACGGGTTGTGGTTACGGGTGGTTACGGTAAAAAAAAAAAAAAATCATCCGTCCCGTGCATATAGAAAATAAAATTGAATCTATAATATAATATATGATCTTAATGAGCATTGTACTGTTATAAATCTAATTAAAATATAAGATTAAATATACCAACCAAAAGAGAGATACAGGAGAGAGGAAAAAAAAACTCTTCTGTATTTTCTATCTTCTTAATTTATCAAATGAATACGCAGGTCTATATTTATAGGCATTAAAAGATAGCAACAAACAAGATTTTTGGGGGATTTGATTTTATCTAATATTTACAAAGTCAAAAGGATTGAGTATAATATTTTAGGATAAGTGATGGCAAAGTTCAATGGTAGTAATCCATATTTACAACAATATCCAGCTCTATGGTGCAATCTCTTCCGCAGTTTTCACAAATTTTTTTTAAATGTTTACTCGCCATTAAAATACATATTCTTATTAAAAGTGAGATAAATATTAAGATATATTAGTATATTTAAAAAAATGAATAAAATTAATTTTCATAAGCACTGAAATGTTGGGGAATCACTTCTGAAATGTAAACCAGGCTATAAAAATAGATTGAGTATACCACCCGCACTTAAGAAATTAACAATGCACACTTTCAAGCTGAGCAGAGAATTAAGGGAGAGGTTTCAAAAGCATACATACGTGTGTATGAAGATACAATATAAAGTAAAGAGGGACTCAAATATCTAAAAGGTGCAAAAGAAAAACAAGCTTTTAATGGACAGTGCAGGTAGAGGTTACAGATGTGAACCTACAAAGGTACCCTAAAGAATCTTCTCCCTCCCCCACTGCCAATCTGTATTACAAACCCTACAACAGACAAGTCCACGTGAACAAGGCCTTGGTTTCCCAAACCCTAAATACACAACAAACAAACCCTTCTCTCCCTCACAGAGATCCAAAACCCCAAAAAAAGGCTCAGAAGGTGCCAAACGAAGAACAACAACATAAATGAATGCACAATAAGTCAGAATATATTGTGTGTGTGTTGAAAAAATCCATACATTCTCCACCCAATAAAATAAATGATAATACAAGAGTGAGAGGAGGGGAACATTTTCTGAGCGCCGCCAGTGTAATCATTCAAAATGATAATGTAATCCCCCTCTCTGTCTTCAACACACAAACAAACACTCTCTAACAGGACTCACACACAAACACAAAACCAACAACTGTGTATTTGTAATGGATGTGAAGAGGGAGAGAGAGAGTACCATATGCACCATTGGAAATAGTAGAGGAGGACAATTACTGAACATGATAGATCCATAGCTGTCACAGGAAACTAAGCCCCCCCCCCCCCCCACATTAAAAGTCCTCCTCTTTTGATTGATTAATAATATTTTTTTATTTTTCATTGATTGTGTTGCTTTGTTTATTTTGGGTATGCTCGTTGGATGGATGTGATTCGGAGGAGTTTGTGATTGAAACGTTGATGGAAGAAATTAAACTGAACAGTGTGATTCGGAGGAGTTTGTGATTGAAACGTTGATGGAAGAAATTAAACTGAACAGTGTGTTTGTATACGTAGAGAGAGAGAGAGAGGGGGGAGGGTTATGGGGAAGTGTGAAGAGGTGCTTAAGGGACAACAGAATCAATGCATATCATATGTAGCTGCATGCACGTCCCATGCATCTTCTCCTCTTCTATACACACACTCTCTCCCCCCCCCCCTCTCTCTCTCTCTCTCTCTCTCTCGACATGCCAGCATTGATGAGAGTTTGATATACAAGTTAAAGGTATGTCATCAAATGGTCTTCAATTTGTATGAGAGAAAATAACTTTTAAATAAATGATTATATATATATATATATATATATATGAAAATGATTAGGTGGGGTTATGGACATATGCGAACTGTGTATATACATCACTTATCGTGGTATATGCGTCGATAAAGAAAGTATATACCTTGATAAACTTTAATAAGATATATGTTTCAATGATATGATATACTATCTTTATCGACGCATATACCATGATAAATTATGTATATATGCGGTTCATACCTACCGCATGGCCACACCTAATCATGTATATGTATATATATATACGGGGGCGATTAGGTGCGGCGAGCGGCAGGTGCGGCGGCGACGTGGGCCGTTCGATCGCGGGTCCATCGCATCCAACGGTCGACGTGAATCGCACCCGACCGTCCGATGCGATGGACCCGTGATCGACGGCCCACGATCGACGCCGCACCTGCCGTTCGCCGCACCTAATCGGCCCCCTATATATATATATATATATATATATAGTGAAACGATTAGGTGCGGCGAATGACGGCCGCGACATGGGCCGTCCGATCACGGGTCCATTGCATCCGATGGTCGATGTGAATCGCATCCAACCGTCAAATGCGATGGACCCGTGATCGCGACCGCACCCGTCGTTCGCCGCACCTAATCGGTTTATATATATAAGCCTGACTGGATATGACAGGTGAACCCCTTGTATAATAATATAAAAAACAAACCAACCCATCCTATATAAATACCACTCCAACCCCCCCCCCCCCCCCCCCCCCCCCCCCACATTTTTCATTCTCTTTCATGCCTCCATCAATCAAAACCCACTCTTCCTATCTTTCTTTCATTCAAACAATGGACTACCAACACCACCACATGAACCTCACAAGGAGATCCAATTCACTCCCCCCCTCCCCACCATCACCACAACCACCACTCCCACCACCACCACCCCAACCCCCAATGCGTTACAGGGGAGTCCGGCGCCGCCCCTGGGGCGGTACGCGGCGGAGATAAGGGACCCCCAATCCAAAGAGCGTCGCTGGCTCGGCACCTTCGACACCGCTGAAGAGGCCGCCTGCGCCTACGACTGCGCCGCCCGCGCCATGCGTGGCGTCAAGGCCCGCACCAACTTCCTCTATCCTCCCTCCCCCATCCCCTCCTCCTCCTCCTCCTCCGCCCTCTACGGCGGCGCAAGGTCCTCCGGCGAATGCTGGCTTCCTCCTCTGCCGACCCCCACCACCACCACCAACCTCCACCACCACCATCTCCTCTTCCTTTCAAACCCAACCCCACCTCCACCACCACCACCACCACCTCCTCCACCCCATGCAGAACCTCTTGGTAGGTGGGTTTGATTTAATTAGTATTGGGTCATTGGGTTTTATGATTATGTTGTTTTTTTATATATTTTTTATAATTATGTTATATATATATATATGTATATATAAACTGAAAAAAATCCCTATGGAATTATTACTGAATTTGTGAGTATGAGCAGAGGTTGATATGGAGCCCTTCTTTCAACCGGAGCCGTCGGATTCGGGTCTGCTTCAGGAGATCGTCAATGGGTTCCTCGGCAATAACCCTTCCAAGAAGCCGAGCACGAATCACGAGGCGGACAACACGTCGGCCGAGGCGGCGTCCACTACTGGGGGTGGTTGTGGTGATTTCGGTTGTGTCTGCTTCGGGTGCTATCCGGGGAACTCGTCGATGGAGTTTGGGCAACCAAACAGTGATGATTGTTATCCGGGCTTCTCGTATTCTGGGGGGATGCTTCAGGATTTGATTGAGTATCCGGAGTTCTTTGAGGTTGTCTCTGCTGCTAAGCTTCAGAATGCTTGAGATGCTGTTAGGGTTTTTTTTTTTTTTTAGGGTTAGGATTTTAATATTGCTTTCTCTCTTGGTTTTGTTTTGGGGGGGCAGGGGGGGGGGGGTGTATAGGATCTTTGTATGGATGGAGAGATGCATTTGTAGTCTTTGTTAGTGGTTTGTGATGGTTTGTAATGTGAAATTTTATTAGGGTTTTTGTGCTTCATTAGGGACTGTTTTGCAAAATCTTGTAAGCTATGGTAGAATTGTGGTTTCTATTACATGTGATCTGTATCACATGCTATGTTTTAGCTGTTTTGAGTGTCCTCATCTTTTATTCAGTTCTTTAATTGTTGCAGGTGTGGTGCCACAACAATGACTTCTTAATTAATATCCAAAAAAAAATAAAAATTGTGGTATCGAATTCTCTTGTTTGCCATAAAAGGCTAAACACCCAAATCTCTGATGATTCTCCTCTGATGAATATTAAAAAAAAAACTGAATTGACAGATACCCCACATAAAATCTCCCTTCATTTTCACACAATCAGCTTCTCTTCTGTGTTGTTTTCAGCATTCAATTGAAAAACGAATCATAAACTTTTGTTCCTTTTTTCTCTCTCTTGTGTTTCAAATGTATTCTGTATAATGTGAAAAGTTTGTAGTAGGCAGGGTTATAAAGTGTTTTAATTAAAAGGCTTTAGTTGACCTTCGAGAGGGTATAGAGAGAGAGAGACATCTTTTCATTTTGTGAAAGGTCATTAAGTGGAAAGCTGTCCTTGTCGGGCCTTTTTTTCTCCTTCCTCACTAATAGAGAGAGAGAGCTCTCTAGGGTTTGCGTGAGGAGGTTTGTGCGTATAAAACTGAAGTGTTTGAGAGAGAAAAATCAAGTAAAATATGAGTGAGAGAGAGAGTGAAATGAAAGAGGGAGAGAGGAGTATATGAAGAGAAAATCTTTGTGGGATAATGCATAGTGAGGTTGACATTGGACGTCGACTTACATGCCTCACTCATCAATATTATATTATGTTTTGACATTCTATATACATAGTATGTAATCTTCACATATTCAATGTACGATATCTCGATTGACATACATACCTTATGCTATTCGTAAACTGTCCATAGGCATGTTTTCAGTGAGTACATTCCCCATGAAATATATATAATATAATACTCTCATGAGTTCCAATGGATTTTTCTTTAAAAAATTGTTTTTATAGGAGATCAATGTGCAGTGAAAGTGTGGAGTAAAGTGGATGGGTTTTATGAGAAAAAAAAAACTAGGGTTTTTACAAAAGTGGATGTCATGTTATGAATCAGTTTTAAAAATTAAGCACGAAAAATTTAAGGGCATGCAGGGTGTGGTTCTTTCACTAACTTATCTGTTGAACTTGGCTTGAAATATATTTCAATTAATCATTAAAGTAATTACACTAATAAATTGGTAATTATTTTGGTTAATCTGCATGGAAACATTGGTTAGTAGTTGAAAATTTCCATTGGATACATTAATTTTCACATATTAATATATGATTATCGCAAATTAATGGTAGAAACCTCGCCATTACATGATCTCTAATGATTCACAGATTAATATATAATGGTAGAAATTTCATTTATTTAGCACAGTAACTCAAAAGAAAATTAGTCTTAAAATTAATAAAAAGCCAAAAATGTAAAAGAAGAGGTTACCATATAGGAATAGCCTTATGTGAATTTCTGATTATTTAATGTTTAAAAAGAGTTTGTCTCAATTAATGATCAACTTTTAACCCCACATTTTAAATAAATGATAAGATGACATGTCATCCTATCACTTTTGGATGGAGTGTTGGAAAAGTTAATGATTGTATATTAATTTCTTATTAGCTTGGATTAAAGTTTTGGTGAAATTTTTGTAATTAAATCTTTTCAATTCCTTCCAACAAACTCTTGGGCTTTCCAAGAATTCTCTATGAACTCCAAATTGCTAGGAAAGTGTTACACACAGTTTTTTTTTATAATCCAAAACACATACCGTACAATATGTTTTTATTTTTTTTATATAATCATACACCTCATTTAATTAAAATATACAATTTATAAAAGATGAAGTATATACTCAAATGAATTGAATAATATCATTTATAGAAAATAAGAAAAATGTTTTTACAATGTATATGCCTCAACACATTGAGTATGAGAGACTACATTTGTGATTGTAGAAATGAAAACTGAGTGAAACATAGCTCAATTGCCTAATATATAGTGTTGGCTCAGTTGGAGCAATTTTGCTTTGACATATCGCGTGTGATGATGAAAGAAATTGAATCCCCCCAAATCCCCACCTAATCCCTATTTGTACATATAGATAGCTTTGACAATAGGGAACCAAATCATATGATGGTCCTCCATTGATCCTTCAGTCAGAAATGAAATTGATCGACAATAATGGAGATGATGCCCAATGTGTTGTGTGGAAGCTGTCCCCCAATTCTAGATCAATGTTTGATGGTTTTGAAAAGAGAAATATTAATATAATTAAGAGGAGATTCTATTAAGGATCTTGAAATCTCTTACAAATTACAATCATTTTCATGAAGAAAAATAGAAAGAAATAGAATTTTTTTGGGCTTTTTGCATGTATACCATACAAAAACATGCTATTCATTTTTATACCACTCTAAATAACATATTTTATTTTATACTATTGGAATATGTGAAAATTATGCATATTTACCATCCTAGTTAAATTCCATCCAAATTTATATTAAAATGGTTAAAGTCTTTGTGAAATGATCAAATTGCCATTTTTTTTTATTTTACATATTTTACCTTACCAAATACAATATTTATAAAAATAAAAATATTTTAATATGAAAATGATAAATTTCATTTATAAAATCCAAAAACATAAAAGTTAAACATACAAACCATTTATTAGCAAAAAGATAATAATTTTTAATACTTATATTAGTAAAAATGAAATAAAATTATTTTGAGAACAATTAATCATATATATTACAAAACGATAAATTTTAAAACAAAACTAGATCTAGATTGAAAGAAAAGGTAAGGTTAAATGGCTCCTCGTTTATTTGAAAAGAACAAGAGGTTAATTAGATTATTATTTACATTATGTAAACTATTATGTTAAGGTTATATTTATCATTTTTACTTCTTGGTTAAGAACTAACTATAGTTATGTTTTATTTTGGTAAAAAAGAGATGAAAGAGGGGCACTTTTTTCGTTAAGAAAAATTTTATGGTATAAAAATAAATATGTTATTTGCGGTGGTATAAAAATAAATAACATATTTTTATGGTATATTTTTTTTATCATTTTAGAATTGCTAATTTTTTGTGCTCGTTCGAATGATCTTGAGATCATTGGGATGATCTGGGCAAGAAATAAATTACAACATGGATGTTCATACTAAGAGAAAAATCCTCCAAATCATCTCACTTCATTAATTTTTTTAATGACATCTCTATGACTTGAACCATTGTAAATCAGTACTTTTTAATTAGATAATTGGTTTCAAACGGATATTTTTTAATTTTGATCTTTAGTCTTTATGTTTTAAAAGTCACAATATGACTTGTATGAAAAAGTTGGTTGAAAGTGGTTTTTTTTAATGGATTACTTTTAGAGTGTTAAAATGTTTTAGAAATAGGTTCCAAACGGGGTTATAGGCTTTAATATATACTAATTATTTCTTCATTAAAGGCCTCCTAATTGTCTTGCTTATTAGCACCATATATTTTTTTTTTGGTTAAAGACATCAAAGTCCTCATAAACATGGATAATCCCATATAAATGTAGCGCCCCCGTACCCATTATTCTTAATTAAGGCATGCGATACGGTGCATTACGTAAATCACAATTTTCACAATTCAACAGATAACATAAAAATTCAAAATCATATAAGTTTAAAACATTAACCAACCATATGATCTCAATAATTCATTTTTAAGTGAATGATTACACAAGAGTTCTTTATTTACTATTAATAAAACATCCACTGGTTTTACTGATAAAGCTAAGGACGTCCACTACGTGCTAAGAAGAAAGCTTATTCAACACCTACGATGCAACGGAATAACATGAACTAATACTTGAAGTAAATTTTTTTTCTTTGGACGGTCAAAATTAGGGTATTATAGATACCCTAATTTTGATCGTCCAAAGAAAAGAAATTTACTTCACTACAAGAAATAACAGTTTTTCCAGGGAAATGTTTCCTTGATAAATTTATTTCACTACAAGAAATAACAGTTTTTCCAGGGAATTTTCCTTGGTAAATTTGTCGCAGCAATCCCTTTGTTGAGTGTTTTTATCAAGGAAAAAATAATCCCCAATGAATGTATTTCCTTGGTAAAAAGACATTTACCAACGAAATATTTCATTGGAAAACCAAAATGTTCGTGGCTAAAAAGGCTAATTTCGTTGGTAAAACTTACTAATTACCAAAGAACTCTTTTCCTAGGTAAAAGTTTATATTTACGTACAATGTTTTTTGAACCTCATCATATACGTCACATCCATAAGAAAAAAAGTCAAATACACAAAAATTTTCATCAAATTCCACTTCAAACATGTTTCATCAAAACCCCCAATCATTACATTCTTTTTTTTTTTTTTGAAGATTCCAATCATTACATTCTTTTTTTTTTTTTAAGATTCCAATCATTACATTCTTAAAAAACTTAAATTCAATGTATCAAAGTGAAAATACATAATCTTTCTAATCCACATTCTACATCCAATCTAGAAGACAAAGGAAATACTTCTTCCATATTGGATTGCTCAGCGAAATGAAGAGATGATCCTTCCAACATTGCATCTTGTGTGTCTTGTTCTACAGCGAGATTCCCATAGCTGTTTGAAAGCCAAAAGAAAAAGTTTTTAACTTATATCAACCAACCAAATGAACAAAAGAATTAGACAATAAAATTAATGTATATTTACATTTTGAGTCCAGAAAGACCTGAGGGGAATGCTTCAAAATTGTTTTCTTCCGCAACACCAGCCAGCTGTAAAACATATTATGAAATAATACAACACTATATAAAATCATGAAGAAAATTATGTTTGGTTCTACCATCCACCCCAGTTAATCAACCTCTCATATCCAACTAGTTATACTACCATAATATTACATGCAGAATTTCTGAACCTCACCCTAGAGATATACTGCCATAATATATTACATGCAGAATTTCAAAAAAGTGTCATGCTATCATATACTGCCGTATGCAAAATTTCAAAAAACAAAGACAACTGATTAAGGCACACTTACCTCCCAATTTGAGCTTCAATTCACCCTTCTGTACAGCCTAGACTATGAAAATCCTAGAGTAACCAGTCTCAAATGGGTTTTCCTGTATTACATCAAACAGACACCTTTATATAACACCATAATTGACTATACAAAATGAAGGTAAAAGTTTTGGCTCACCACAAAGAGAAGATCAGCCTTTGAAAACCAAGTTGCATTGCATGAAGACTACCACTTAACTGTGAGATTGTTCTAGATATTAATGTAGAACATTCAGTCTACATAATGATTAAAATCCAGTAAATAGTGCTACCACAACAAGTGATCTATATGTGTCTTATTAAACTTCAATCATATAAAAATCTCTCCCAATATGGACTCCAGTCTATCTTCTTTTGCTCTGATTTATTAGATGCCTTCCACCATTTTATCAAGCATCATTATATAATTAGTAGAACATCTATTATCAGCACCCTATCCAATAAAGACAATTCCTCATCTCCTGCGATTTCATAATTGCATTCTTGCACTAGTTATTTATTACACTCACAATAAACCTCAGCCATCAGGATGCTTGTCTTTATTTAACTCATGCTCCTCCCAGTGCACTTGGTTTATTTTTTTCATTGGAGTCCACCGATTTTATTAAATTAAAACTAACAAAATACAGCATCGACTTATACTCTTGTTTAATTGTGATATACATGCGCATAGATAATTAAAAACTTAATTTCTGGTGTACTGTAAACCAACTGAAGCGGCTACAGACCTACAGTGAGTGAATCACTTCAGCCTTTTTTTTAAAAAAAAAATCCCCCAAAATATGAACAAAAAGGCATCAACAACTACAGAAGAACAAATAAAAACCACCTAAAGCATGAGCAACTGTTGAATTACTAATCAATCAGAACTGGAGACGAACTTTACCTAACAATTCATGCCGATCAATTGATTCGATGGAGGAACTCTGCATCTGAGACGGCGGTGAGGCTGAGGTCCTCGTTGCTGAACGATGCGGGGATGTTGAGATCTAACAGGTTCTCCACAACGGCTTGGTGGTCGAACCGGCTCCAGCAACAGGAGGTGAGGCGGAGGTGCAGGCGGCGATGGCATGGGAAGGTTTTGGCCGCCGAGGGTCTGGCCAGAGGCAAAGATGTGGAAGCAGAAGGGGTATTGGTGGACGGCCGCCGCTGTCCGATGGGTGGTGGCGGCCTCTGACGATCCGTGGCCCTCCGATTCGATCGCGGCTGGCCCTGCGTTCAACGAGCGAAGCAGAGGAATAACTCCTGTGATCTGAGGATTTGTAACCTTCAATGCCGAATTGGTGCTGGAGAGATGACCGGTGATGGAGAGACAGTTGGTGCTTTCAATCTTCTGCGGCGGAGAGAGTTGGAGAAGGAGACAATCGACGAAGGAGAGAAAATTTGATGTTAGGGTTTCACAGGTGGTGAGAAAATTGGGGGAAAGTTAAATAAGCCGGACATATAGTTCCTTGGTATAAAAATCCTAGCTAATAATCATTTTTCTTGTAGTGCAAGTAATATTAGCAAATGATCATATTTGGACATTAAAGAGAAAACATCCTTAGAAAAATCAAAACCGGAAAAATCTGATCCAACACTTAGAAAGATCTAAGCTTGGACGGGGGCGGCTACTTCCAAGTAGTCGCCCCATACCGGGCAGCTAGTTTCAACTAGCCGCCCCCTTGACTAACCCCAAACCGCTTCTCTGGATGGGACATAAAAAAACATTTAATGTTGATCATTGTGGCAGGTGGTGCCCTTTGGCCGCCTCATCTCAGCCAGCTCAACCATAGTAACCGACTCAAGCCACCGTTTGTCAGAGATGGGGCGTTTGACAGGTCATAATTGGGGCGGCTACTTGAGAGTAACCACCCCCCATCTTGGGTGGCTAGTTTCAACTAGCCGCCCCTCACCTGGTCCCTAACAGAAGAACGGAGGATTAATGGGGGTCAAATCAATCACCCTATTATCCAATTTGATCTATTGTCCATTTGACATTCCCCTGCCTCCCTTTTACTATAAATTGGGGGTATCCAAAACATTTCTAACACATCTTCAATTCCCACTTCACACCACCCTTCATAATCTTCATCACCAATTCACAACCCAACACCCAACCTCACACCCACTACTTGAAATCCTTTGAGAGAGAGAGAGAGAGAGAGGGAGAGAGAGTTCCATTTGTGAAAGGAAACTCATTTCTCTGCACAAATCCATTCTCCCAATCCACTCCCCAAAACCCAAGTTAAACCAGGTTTAAAAATCAAATCCCTTCCTACCTAGGTTCTGCCCAAATTGACCCAGGCCGTAGGCGGCTAACCCCAACTAGCCGCTGTCGGTACCGTAGGGAAGGCCTCCGATGTCGGTGGTGTCGGAGCGGATCCCGGCGGGGTGCGCGGTGAGCGCGTGCGTGTGTGGGGGTTCTTCGGAGATTCAGATCGGATGCGTGCCCTGGCGGGCTCGGTCGGATAGTCTTCTCGGAAGGGTGAGGGGTGTCGTTCCTGGTTGAGGCGCCCGATAGCATCTCAAGAGGATTCAGGGGTTTGTGTGATCGCCACCTGCTTTTTCTAAAAGCAGGAAAAGGTTGGGTCGGATTTGATCTCTTACGTGGGGAGTTTGTGGGGTTTCCGCTCTGAGACACGGATATACCGTACACAGAGGTGAAAAACAGGTATCCTATTCTGCTTCCGGGGCTTGACTAAAGGAGTCTTGGGACAAAGGGGTGTGGATAGGGGGGGCGGCTAGTTGTGTTTAGCCGTCGGCCAGGGGGCGGCTAGCTAGGGTTAGCCGTCCAGGGTCTTGGTTGGTTTGGGCAAAACTTCGGTAGGAAATGGGTTTGGTTTTGGACAGAGGCTAAGCTAGGTTTAGCCCGGGTTTGTGGAGGGTGGGATGAGAGGGTATTTTATGTAGAGAATGGGTGTTTCTCTCACAAAAGGGGCTCTCTCTCTCTCTCTCTTGGGATTTCTAGTGGTGGAAGGGTGATTGAAGATTGTTGTGGATTTTTGGTGATGTTGTTTTTTTTGTATTTGGGCTTGGGACCCCTCTATTTATAGTAAAAGAGAGGCAGGGAAATATCCCGAGGGTAGTGGAGTGGGTTGGCTTCGATTGGACCTCTCATTAATTCTCTAGTTCTTCTGTCAGAGACCAGGTGAAGGGCGGCTAGTGCTAACTAGCCGCCCAGGATGGGGCGGCTACTTCCTGGTAGCCGCCTCTATCATGACCTGCCAAACGTCCCATCTCTGACAAGCGGTGGCTTGGGTCAGTTACTTGGATTGATCCGGCCGAGAGGGGGCGGCTAAAGGTCATGACCCGTCGCAATGATCAACATTTAATATTGCTTTATGTCCCATCCAGGGGACTGGTCCAAGGTCAGCCAGAGGGGCGGCCAGGGGGGCGGCTAGTGTAAACTAGCCGCCCGGTATGGGGCGGCTTGTTAGGGCTAGCCGCCCCTTTCCAGGGACTTGAGGTTCTAGGGTTTTGGGTTTTTAGAGTTAGGGTTTCCGATTTAGGTTTAGGTCAAGGCTAGGGTTCACGGTTTCTGGTTTAGGTTTAGGTCAAGGCTAGGGTTTAGGGTTTCCGGTTTACCGTACCTTTGGTTCTTTATTGGATGTCCAACTGTGGGATATTTCCGTGTGTTACTTGAAGTATTTCTGTCTCTCTGGACGGTCAAAATTGGGGTATCTACAATTGTCCCTCGTCGGACGGAGTCTTTGTGCGGAGCAGGAAAGACTTCGACTGATGATAAGGAAAGAGACCCCTATTTTGGTCGGCCCGACCTTCAAGAAGTTTATGCCAAAACGAACAGTACCATTCGGGGAGTTGATTTAGACCGTCAGAGGCTAGGTCTTGACTTGATATTTTTAACCGGAAGGATGATCCAGGTGGAAGGCGGGGAAAAGTAAATGGTGAGTGATCCAACCCGCGGTCGGGGTTCTTAGCTATCGTGCGCGGAGCAGCCCAACATCAGTTTCCTCGTGCCTACCGTTCCCGTGCTTGGGAAAACTCAGCAAGGAGGGGATATCGCCGACAGAAAGCAAGTAAAAGTTGAATTGGGTGAATTGGATCATCCAAAGGATAAGCACTCTGGAGAAGAACCAGAACTGGAGAAATTCAAAATTGAGTGGTACTGAAAGTGCGGCGAAACTTCGGGAAAGTCGTGTTTGATCAAGTAATGTCTGGAAATAAACCAATACATGGCTGTTTGGTATGGAGAACCTTGGAATTTAGGGCTGAGAAGAGTTTGGAAAGGGGTTTTGAAGTAAAACAAAGAAACTGGGTCCCTTATAACCGAAAAGACCCTCTCTCTCCCCATACGTTTCAAAAACGGTTTCTCTTCCCTCCTCTCTTCTTCTCTTCAGTTTCAAACTCAAAAACCCTAATTTCTTTGCCTTTCTTTCCTCCATTTCGACCTCAATCTTTCTCTTGATTTTGAAGCCCTAGGTTTGGGTTCTCCTTTTTTCTTTTTCACGCCGAGAAAGATGACGAGGTTGAAGGCGATTGTTTCGAGGGGAAAGCGACCACGGGTGGCTCGTGGAGAGCGTAGCCCGAGCTCTTCATCATCGGAGAGCGATAGGCCGGAGGTCGAGGCCGTGGGGGAGGCTATGGGTTCGACGGAGGTGCCGCCGGTGGACATCGGCGCGGGTGAGGTTGGAGATTTGCCTTCGGGGGCTGTCCCGGAGGTAGGGGGGAGTGTGATAGGCTATACACGCAAGAGGAGGCGTGGGGATCGACCGGTGGTGGCCGAGGAGGTGGTTCCGGGGGTTGGAGGATCGATTGATGGTGCACCCGAGGGGGTAGGGGTCGAGGAAGTTAGCGAGGAGGTGAGGGCGTCGTTGGATGCCCTCGTTGGGATGTTGGATAGGGAGGCCACAGAGGCCAGTGCTGAGGAGGAGGAGAGTAGGGCTATGGGGGCCTTTGCGGAGTTTATCTCCGGCGTGGGGAGGGTGGAGGGGATAGGAGAGGCTAGGGATGAGGCCGGGGAGGCCGAGGGTATGGGCACCGGGGCTGCAGAGGCCGGTGTTGGTGTTGGGGTTGAGGCCGAGGAGGCCGTGCTCGAGGAGGATGAGGAGGAGGATGACGACGAGATGGACGATCCCGACGAGGCCGAGGTGGACGCTCCTGGGTCCACACGGGCCGTGGTATGTTCCTAACCTTTTAGTCTTAGCCTTTTTATTTTGGTGTATGTGCATGTCTATTGGGTGGTATGGGTAGGTGTTTTAGCGTATTTTATACTCGTATATGTGCGTTTCTAATTAGGCATGCTTGTGTATAAGTTTAATCTCGGTGGGATGTGTAAGCATGCTGATATGGTTTTATTTTTCCTAGGAAGGGGTGCAATTTCTATATATATATCCATGTTTGTTATATGCATATAAAGGAGAGAGAAGTGATATGGTTAGTATGTTTGCATGTGATACCTTTTTTACGTGTGTATGACTTCGTACGTGTTTGATCGTGATAGAGCATGAAGGAGTGTATGCATGAATTTCATGGGTCCAAGTGTTCTATATGCTTAGGTGTGTTTTAAGGAAAGTGTAAGCATGATAGGCTGTGATGTGGGTGGTGACCACGGTGGGATAAGAGGGTAAAGCATGTGATCTTTTTGCAAATAAAGGAGGGTAAATTTTCGTATAAAGTCTCATATTTCATGCCTCAGATGTGTAGGAGTTTTTTTTTTATTGTGCTAAGCATGGTTTCTAGAAAGTGGATTCGTTTAGACTTGGATCCTTACCTCTCGATCGCTTTTAAACTAACCCATGTTCCTTTTGTTCATTTTGTAGAGGCCGAATCGTATCCGGGCTTTATGGCACGGGACGAAGAGGTGGTACAATGCCCTGGGGCAGGAGGAGAGGAGCTTAGTGGATGGAGCGGGCTTCCGTTCCTTCTTTTTGATCGAACCGTTCCACGTCCATCGTCCATACGTGGAAGCCTTGGCGGAGAGATGGGACCCGGAGAGTTGTACGTTCATCCTCCCTACCGGCGCTGTTATGCCGATGCTCGAGGACGTCCATTGGATTACTGGCCTTCCGGTTTTGGGGGAGGCAGTGATTGCGGCCACCCTTGCGGACTACAGGGGGCTTTTCTGAGAGTTGATCGGGGAATGGGAGTTCGTGGAGCGGGAGCGGACGCTGAACCGGATCCCTTTGGGGCGGCTTTCGGGGCAGTACGGCCTCGGTTCCTTTACAGAGCGTCAGAAGGGCAAAGCTGCAGCTGGCTTCGAGAGAAGGCTTGCGATGATCGAGGCGAGAGAGGCGGCCGCGTGCCCACAGAGGGCACGGAGAGAGTTGAGAGCATTCTTCCTCTACTTCTTTGGCCGGGTCCTTTTCTCGACGGCCTCTGATAAGGTCTCCTCTCATTCCCTTCTACTGATGCGGGACTTGGAGGGCATGGAGCACTATGCTTGGGGAGCGGCGATGCTCACCCATCTCTTCGTGGAGCTCTCGAAGAAAGTCAAGAGGGCCGGTGGAAAAAACCTTGGCGGCTTTGGGCCATTTCTTCAGGTATGTGTAAGTGATTGGTAAATATCTTTTTTGGTTTAGTTCACTTTGATCGCGATGGTTTTCCTCTCGTTTTGTCAGATCTTCGGGTACAAGCACTTCGCCATCAATCGCCCGACTTTGGCTCCGTTCGATCATGCCCTCCCTTGAGCTATGAGATGGGAACCCCGGGGATCTTCTCGCTTGCACTGCCTCGCTCCCGCGTCTTGTCGGAGGAAGAGGTATAAGTTTTCTTTGAATTTCTTTGGCTTGTATTTGGTTTTCTTTTGGCTAAGCACTCTTCCTATCTTTTGATGCTTTTTTAGATGACGTGGAGGCCTTACTCGGGAGAGGTTCTTGAGGCTATGGCGCGAGACGTCTGGTTGATCTACTTCAATGAGGTCGTGTTCCATGCGATCAGCCGGGTCGTCCGCCAGCTTGGGTACCATCAGTGGGTGCCCGATCCTCTTCCGCGGCGCCCCTCGATTCCGGTGGCCGGGATTCCTCGGGACACGAATCTCCCGAGGAATTACGCTACGTACGTGGCAGGATGGATGGGTTGAGGCGTCTTGGTGGAGCGTCGTCCTGAGGTGACTTCGAGTGACGAATACCTAGCTTGGTATCGTCGGGAGTATGCGGGTATCCTCGGGACGATGGAGGAGGAGATCCCGGATGCCTACGTAAGTTTGGAAGCTCTCCTTCTCTTCTTCGTTCTCTTTTGCTTGAATATTTTCTGAGTGGTGTTTGCTTTTGTAGGTTGAGTTGAATGAGATGGAGAAGAGGCTCAAGGCCGCCAATGAGCACCTCCAAGCGCAAGCTAGGCAGATAGAGGCATTGCGGGTTCAGAGAGGACGCTTGCAGGACCAGGTCCGGGTCCTCGAGGCTCAGGTGGATGCTTTGTTGAGAGCGAGGGCTGACAGTGCTTCCTCTTCTTCCTCCCCTCCTTCTTCCATGATTTCCGAGCGAGAGCTCGAACTGACGAGGGAGCTAGATGCGGCCCGGAGCGAGTTGACGGCCACACAGATGGAGCTAGGCCAGGAGAGCGGTTGGGTTTCTCGGGCTGAGGAGGAGACGGACCGGCTGAGGTCCATGGTGGATTCGAGAGAGGAGGGGTTCATCACCCTAAGCCGTGAGAGGGACTCCCTCCAGATGAGGGTGTCGGAGTTGGAGGCTTCGGCAAGTGTTCCCGGAGGTTTGATGGGGGACTTGGTTCGTTCTCTCCAGGTGGCCGGGGATAGGGATCGAGAGGCGCTCAGGGCATCGGAGGCGAGGGCGCGGAAGTTGGAGGAGAGGTTGAGGGCCGCCGAGGATCGGGCCAGAGGGACAGAGAGTCGCCTCTGACAGAGATTGGAGAGGAGAGACAGAGATATGCAGCAGGTCCGTCTTTGGGAGGCGACTATGAGGGGGAAATTGGTTGGAGGGGGCTCTATGACCGAGGCGGACCTCGATCTTCTTCCACTTGAGCCTGACCATTCTCTCTCGGCTTCCTTGGCTACCGGGGCCACCTTCAGCCTTGCCTCTCATCTTTCGGTGTCTCGGAGTCGTGGGATATACGCGAGGGCCGCGTCTTCGGTTTGAGAGACTCCTGCCGCTCCCGACGCTCCAGAGGTTCAGTCTTCTCCTCATCCGCCGCTCCCTTCTCAGCCAAGTCAGGACGTTCCTCCTACTCAGCCTCCAGCGGATGACGATACGCCGAGGTATAGCTTCTTTGTGTCTTGGTTTTAAGTAGAAGAATAGTATATATGCGATGAATTCATGCTTTTCTTCTTTTGTTTTTGGTTTTAGGTGATATTTCGGTGAGGTATAGCTCAAGACTTCATAGTTTGGAGCGTTTCGAAGGAAAAATATCCTCTTTTATGCTCTCTCTTAGGTTTAGAAAAACAGTCTATGTTTGTGGTTTTGGTGGGACAATTTAATTTCTCGTTTATATGCATGGTTTAGAATAATTTAGCATGGATGTTTAGGTGTTTAAAGAGCTCCCTTTATTTAGAAAAACGAGTATTTCGTGGATGGGTGATTTTGGTGTTTTTATACGTTTAATTCATGGATGGGTGTAGGGTTTTGATTACATATTTGTTTTAGCATGGTATTTATACAGGTTTTGTGTATGAATATGTGTATGAAATGTGTACATGCAGGTTTTGGAAAGAACTGATCTTAATAGGTAAAGAAGTGTTGAAGAGTTGATCGAATACGGACCGACACAGCTGAAATAGGTGCAGGCAGGGGGCGGCTAGTGTAAACTAGCCGCCCAGTGAGGGGCGGCTAGTTGTGCTTAGCGCCCCCTGCCTGGGGCTTCCTCACTTGAAACAAAGGGCAGGGGCGGCTACTGTAAACTACCGCCCAGTGAGGGGCGGCTAGTCGAGTTTAGCCGCCCCCTGCCTGGGGCAATTTGGTTCTGCTGCTCTTGTCTGCTGCTACTGCCGAAAGTCTTCGTGACCGTTTCAACCTTCGAGACCTACAAAAACATCCCTTCCATGGACCAAGTGTTAAATCTGTCCGGATTGCGCCCCTGCACTGACTTTCGAGCTCTTTCTTGCTTGAATTGTCAAGGGCTACAATCCATCTTAAGGTGAAATGAAAAAAAGATAATGCGAGAAGGTAAAGTACGGGAGACCATGCTTTAGTATGCAAGGAAGGGATTCCAAGTGCGTGAGAAAAACTCTCAACTGTGTGTAAAGGTGGAACAATTTCTTCTCAGGCTTGTGCGGTAAGGGCACGAAATGAGTGGGGACAATTTTAATATTTAGGCAAGGGGGGGTCAACTTTAATATTCCAAGAAAATCGGATGCCAAGGTGTTTTGGAAAAGGAAAATGCAAGCTTATGCGTAAGTGTAGTTGGCATAAGGGGGCATTTTAGTTCTTCAATGGTTTCTTACGTGAGAGGGTAATGTTCTCGATTTTCTGAAGTAAAGGATGCCATCAAGTCCCTGTGGAGGAGCCCTTGTGGTCACCCATGTCCAAACCAGGATTGTATTTGAATGGTATAGGCCTTAGGTGTCGATTTTTCTAGGTTCATGGGTTTCAAATGCTTAATCATATTATTCTAAACATGCTGAAAAATCCATGAGTGTACCAAGAGTCGAGTCAAATAAGCTTCCCTTGGATAAGCAAGTTTCTAAGTGAACTCATGTGAGTGTGTGTAGTTTGTAAACCTGGACATGATCTATCTTTGGTCGAAATTTCGCCTTTCCCGGCAGACGTAGTTCAATTTCGAATCACATTGCAAAAATAAAAGGGGGGGGGGAATGGGGTAAGAGGAATATCTTCCTTTCGGGCAATATTTTAGAATTGACTTAGTCTAGCACATGTCTTACTTTCTAGGTCCCTCTGGCTTTCTTCTTTTTACCACTTCTTTATTTTGAGTGGAAAGTGCAGTCCGTTGTTTGGATGTGTACTGGTATAGCCTGCTAAAATAAAGAGTTTAACCCGTTCACTTGGGTGTTATTTTTCTTTTGTTGGCCTCTCATTGCCTGATTTTTTTTTGATTTGAGGGGGGGGGGGCTCTTCTATTTTTCACCCCGATTCTTTTTATGCTTCCCGTCTAGAAGTGTTTGTATAGTGCCGGAGCCAGTTTTGGGACATATGCCAGGTCTAGGTAACCCCTCATTTTGACCTAGGGTTAATACGAGTGGGGCGGAAATAAGGGATGTTTTGCTTTGGGGGTTTTAAATTGTCCCAGTCTACGGGGTAGACAATTTCTCTTCTTTCAGGTGAATCTAGTCCAGTTATACGTGTGTGAAGGAAACGACATGATTTGGCGGAGATGTGTTCAAATAGATACGAGTTTATCTTTGAGAGTCTTATAATTCTATCAAGTACTAAACGCTGGAAATCGCAGGAAGGAAGAATAATAGTTCTTAAGTATTGAAAGCTATTTCTGCATGGAATTTCTTTAGATAAAGTGCATTCCACGAACCTGGAACCTCGACTCCTTTGGCATCTACCAGGCGGTAGGCATTCCCGGAATAGGCATGGGTGATCACATAGGGTCCCTCCCATGTGGGTTGCAACTTTCCTTTTGGGTGAGGCTGTCTTGATGGCATGATTTGCTTGAGTACTAATTCCCCGATTTCAAATTTTCTTTTTATTACCTTCTTTTCAAATGCCCTTGCCACCCTTCTTTGGTAGGCCTGGGCATGGTCTGCCGCTCTTAATCTTTTTATTTTTTGTTGTTTTGTGTTTTGTGTTTTTTTTTTAAAAGCGTGTAAAGGTTTGGAAATAGTAAAGCATGTAAAAGATGGTATACGTAGCACTGAAGGATGACCTCCACGAATGATAGTGCAAGGTGAGTCCTCTATGGAGGCTCAAATTGCAGGATCTTTAGGGGAATGATACTTGAATTTTCTGATGTATCATTGGTTGTGTATTCGTTCTCCTCTATCTTGAAGCGCGTTTGACGCCTTCTTAGCCACTGTTGTTCAGCGTCTATTCTGATAGTATCTATTAGAATATCAAATCCTAAATATCGTTGAAAATGCAAGTGGTGCTTAGTCTGCCTTGAACCCTTAGTAGGAAGAGAATATTTCCTCAAAGGGGGGTCAATCAATAAAGATGTGGATATGGAAAAGCAAGTCACAGGGGTGACTATTGACTGAACTGGTGCAAGGGAGCACGAATCAACGTGATGTTGAGTCTCTAATGATGGTGAGAGTGAAGACTCTTCGACTGGAGTAATCAGGGGCTTATGGATCTGATATAGAATAATTGATTTGGATATTGCGGGGGAATCCAGAGGAAAGATCTCCTTAGGTAGATGAGATGGCAAGTCTGGCAATTTGGATGGCTTGACTGCTCCCTCAAATTGTGCATTTTTAAATATGAGTGGTTCTGGTTCAAAGATATGCATAATTGTTTGAACTGGATCTGGATCAGTCTGAGAATCTGATGAGTCAGAAGGTGAGTCATCCGAGACCACCAGGGTAAGTTCGACGAGCATTGATATGATTTGATCTTGAGTAGGTAGAGACAAGGGGTATTCAGATTTAATTGGTTGTATGGATTGGATGATAGATTCAGGTTGTATTGGGGAAGGGTTAAAAAGTTCTGCTAGTTCTCCAGCCAAAAACTCTTCATCATCGTCAGAGTCCTGCTTGGGAAATTCTACGGGTTCAATAGTTTTAGGTACTGGAGACTCATAGGTCGATGGGGGAGGAATAGCGGTGTATTTCCTTTGTGGTGGTTGCTGGGGAACAAAGGATTGTGTCCTCGGTGCAGCAGGGGGATATGCAGGAAGAACAATGGCTGCATTGCTATTGGGTTGACTAGGTCATACCTGGGAGAAATAGTTCAATGGTCGGATGGGACCTCCCTTCATGGGTTGAACCAGGATGGGCACAAGTACTTGCTCTGTGTATAGGGGGAGGGGTCTAATAGGGTTTGGGTGTATTGGAGAAGGTACTGGAAGGATTAGGCCGCCAGGAATGATCCTAGGCAGGTCTTCTGGTTCTTCCATCAAGGGTACTATAGTAGGTTCTAGCTTTTGCTTTCCAATATTCGTTACAGGATCTACACGTACAGAGATCTGATTTATAAAGTTTTGGAATATAGGATTTAGTCGTGTCGGCACGGGGGTGGATTCCGATTGAGGAGTGAAATTTTGATTAGCTTGCCGAGGTGGCGCATATCCGGATGAACCGGGTGTGTATTGTCTCAGAGCCGTTCCTCGATCGCGAACACGCGCTCCGTTCAGGTAGAGTGCCGATACTTGGGTAATAATCCCCTCTACCGTGGGGGTTTGTGCCTTGCGAGGCGGTTGTCCAACCCTATTGCTGATAGGTGGGGACTGGGTTTGGACTAATGGGGCTGCACAACGGGAAATCCGGTTGTGGTGGTCAATCAGAAGTTGATACGTAGTACAGTCTCCGTACGAAAGGCTCGTACGAAGTTCTGGACTCAGGCTCTGTAACATCATGTCAATTTCTTGACATTCTGTGAGTTGCAGGCCGGTCCGGTGGACAAGTGTGCGCCACCGAGACACGTATTGTTCGAATTCCTCCATAGGCCTCATTCTCTCTACGGTTAAATCCGAAATAGAGGGGGTTCTAATCCTCTGGTAACCGTAGCGGCCCAAGAACTTCTCGCTTACAGCCGAGAAGTTTGACAAGTGATCTATAGGGAGGGTGGAGAACCATTGTAGCGCTTCTCCTTCCAATGATTTTTGGAAGAGGAAGACTAGCAGAGGTTGATTATCTAGAAACGGGCGTGCGTCTAAATAAAAGGCAGTTAAATGAATGTCTGGGTCTCCACGACCGTTATACCGGTGAAATTTGGGGATTTTGAACCCCTCCGGTAGGTGGACTCACGGGATTTGTCTCAGGTTATGTAGAGACATGTGTTTGGGGGCTGAGGGACCAGTCTCGAAGAGAATTCTCCGGATGGTATCGTCCAGTGTTTCTCCCCGGGGAGGGCTGCCTAGCGGTCCCGGGTTTGGGGTGGCCTAGTAGGGGCCTGGGGTGGAAACGGCTGGGAATATTGGATTCGCGGGGGAAAGGGGGGTGAATGAAAAGACGCTCGGGTTGACCGAGTGACTGGGCGTGAATGGGGTCTTGGAAATGGCCTTAGGGGTTTCGACAGGGGCCTCTTGTCTTAGGGTTTTGACCTGGCGGTAGTCGGCGAGGTCATGAAACATGTCCTCTACGGATTGGTATCCTAGACTGGCCATCTTTTCCTCTAGATGGGTTAGGAATTGCGTGGCCTGACCCTCTTGGTGGGTTCTTTCCTCTAGTATCTCCTCCTCTATGCGGGATTCCATGATGTGTGTGAAATGATTTAAGGGAACAAATGCAGATATAAAGCAGTAAAGGATTGCGCAGCGGTGTGCGGCTTACAAAGCAGTAAAGGATTGCGCAACGGTGTGCGGCTTACAAAGCAGTAAAGGATTGCGCATCTGTGTGCGGCTTACAAAGCAGTAAAGGATTGCGCAGCTGTGTGCGGCTTACAAAGCGGTAAATGATGTTGTGGTATGAATTAGAGGGGGAACTGATTCGAGGGGTGGGAAATTCTAACCTTCCTAGAGGGTTGATAGCATTCTAGTCAAGCTTGTCAAAGGGGGCAGAAGAGGATTACCTTTTGTTGTTTTTCATGAGGGAGGTCCCACCATGATCGCCAGATTTGTCGGTACCGTCGAGAAGGCCTCCGATGTCGCTGGTGTCGGAGTCGATCCCGGCGGGGTGCGTGGTGAGCGCGTGCGTGTGTGGGCGTTTTTCGGGGATTCAGATCAGATGCGTGCCCTGGCGGGCTCGGTCGGATCGTCTTCTCGGAAGGGTGAGGGGTGTCGTTCCTGATTGAGGCGCCCGATAGCGTCTCAAGAGGATTCAGGGGTTTGTGTGATCGCCACCTGCTTTTTCTAAAAGCAGTAAAAGGTTGGGTCGGATTTTATCGCCTACATGGGGAGTTTGTGGGGTCTTCGCTCTGAGACATGGATATACCGTACACAGAGGTGAAAAACAGGTATCCTATTCTGCTTCCGGGGCTTGACTAAAGGAGTCTTGGGACAAAGGGGTGTGGATAGGGGGGGCGGCTAGTTGTGTTTAGCCGTCGGCCAGGGGGCGGCTAGCTAGGGTTAGCCGTCCAGGGTCTGGGTTGGTTTGGGCAAAACTTCGGTAGGAAATGGGTTTGGTTTTGGACAGAGGCTAAGCTAGGTTTAGCCCGGGTTTCTGGAGGGTGGGATGAAAGGGTATTTTATGTAGGGAATGAGTGTTTCTCTCACAAAAGGGGCTCTCTCTCTCTCTCTCTCTTGGGATTTCTAGTGGTGGAAGGGTGATTGAAGATTGTTGTGGATTTTTGGTGAAGTTGTTTTTTTGGTATTTGGGCTTGGGACCCCTCTATTTATAAAAGAGAGGCAGGAAAATATCCCGAGGGTAATGGAGTGGGTTGGCTTATTGGACCTCTCATTAATTCTCTGGTTCTTCTGTCAGAGACCAGGTGAAGGGCGGCTAGTGCTAACTAGCCGCCCAGGATGGGGCGGCTACTTCCTGGTGTCGGTACCGTCGGGAAGACCTTCGAATGGGCCGCGTGGTGTTGGTGCTTTCGGAAGGGGTCCCGGCGGTGCGCGGGTGCGCGTGCGTGTGTGGGGGTTCTTCAGTGATTCAGATCGGATGCGTATCGTCTTCTCAGATGGGTGAGGGGTGTCGTTCCTGGTTGAGGCGCCCGATAGCGTCTCAAGAGGATTCACTGGTTTGTGTGATCGCCACCTGCTTTTTCTAAAAGCAGGAAAAGGTTGGGTCGGAATTGATCGCCTACGTGGGGAGTTTGTGGGGTCTCCGCTCTGAGACACGGATATACCGTACACAGAGGTGAAAAACAGGTAATCCTAATCTGCTTCCGGGCTTGACTAAAGGAGTCTTGGGACAAAGGGGTGTGGATATGGGGCGGCTAATGGGTTTCAGCAGTCAGGAATGGGGCGGCTAGATAGGGTTAGCTTTCTAGGGTCTGGGGGGAATTGGGCAGAACTTTGGTAGGAAATGGGTGGGGTTCTGGACAGAGGCTAAGCTAGGTTTAGCCCGGGTTTGTGGAGAGTGGGATGAGAGGGTTTTTTTTTTGTGGGGAATGGATATTTCTCTCACAAAAGGGGCTCTCTCTCTCTCTCTCTCTTGGGATTTCTAGTGGGAAGGGGGATTGGATGATTCTTGTTGTGTATGAATTGGGGATGGATTGATGGATGTTGGGATTGTTGTATTTGGGCTTGGGACCCCCTCTATTTATAGTAAAAGAGAGGCAGGGGAATGTTCAGGGGGTAATGGAGTGGGTTGTCCTTGATTAGACCCCTCATTAATTCTCTGGTTCTTCTGTCAGGACCAGGTGAAGGGCGGCTAGTTCTATCTAGCCGCCTAGGATGGGGCGGCTACTTTCTGGTAGCCGCCCCTATCATGACCTGCCAAACATCCCATCTCTGACAAGCGGTGGCTTGGGTCGGTCACTTGGATTGATCCGGCCAAGAGGGGGCGGCTACAGGTCACAACCCGCCGCAATGATCAGCATTTAATGCTGCTTTATGTCCCATCCAGGGAACTGGTCAAAAGTCGGTCAGGGGGCGGTTAGGGGGGCGGCTAGTTGAAACTAGCCGCCTGATATGGGGCGGCTAGTTATGTCTAGCCGCCCATTTTCCAGGGACTTGGTTTTTTTTTTGGGTTTTTTTAGGGTTTCTCTAGGTGGGGTTCTGGGGTTTAGGGTTTCTGGCTAGGTTTAGTTTAGGGCTAGGGTTAGGGTTTCTGGCTAGGTTTAGTTTAGGGCTAGGGTTAGTGTTTCCGGTTTCCTGAATTTTGGTTCTCTACTGGATGTCCAAAAGTGGGATATTTTCGGGTGTTACTTGAAGCATTTCTGTTTTTCTGGACGGTCAAAATTGGGGTATCTACAATTGTCCCTCATTGGACGGAGTCTTTGTGCGAAGCATGAAAGACTTCGACCGATGATAAGGAAAGAGACCCCTATTTGGGCCGGCCCGACCTTCAAGAAGTTATGCCAACACGAACAAAATTATTCGGGGAGTCGATTTAGACCGTCAGAGGCTAGGTCTTGACTCAGAATTTTTAACCGAGGGGATGATCCAGGTGGAAGGTGGAAAAAGTAAATGGTGAGTGATCCAACCCGCGGCCGGGGTTCTTAGCTATCGTGCGCGGAGCAGCCCAGCGTCAGTTTCCTCGTGCCTACCGTTCCGTGCTTGGGAAAACTCAGCAAGGAGGGGATATCACCGACAGAAAGCAGGTAAAAGTTGATTTGGTGAATTGGATCATCCGAAGGATAAGAACTCTGGAAAAGAACTAGAACTGGAGAAATTCGATTTTGAACGGTACTGAAAGTGTGGCAAAACTTCGAGCAAGTCGTGTTTGGTCAAGTAATGTCTAGAAATAGGCCAATACATGGCTGTTTGGTGTGGAGAATCTTGGAATTTAGGGCTGAAAAGAGATTGGAAAGGGGTTTCGAATGAAAACAGAGAAACTGGGAGGGGCGGCTAGTTGTAACTAGCCGCCCGAGAGGGGGCGGCTACTCGCGGGTAGCCGCCCCATGACTGGGTCCCTTATAACCGAAAAGACCTTCTCTTTCTCTCTCCATACGTTTTAAAACGGTTCCTCTTCCCTCCTTTCTTCTCTTCTTCGTTCCAAACCGGAAAAAACTTGCCTTGAATCCTTTGTTTTCGTCCTTCATCATCCCTTTCTTCTTGATTTCAAAGCCCTAGGTTTTCTTTAGGTTTTTCTTTGTGCGAAATCGGAGGAGATGACGAAGGAGAAGAAGACAACTTCGTTGATGAAGCGCCAAAGGTCTTCCCGAGAGCAGAGAGGGGCTGTCTCGGGGTCTAGTTCATCAGGGAGTGATCGGGTGGAGGAGGAGGTCGTGAGGGAGGTCGCGGGTGCGGCGGAGGTGCCGTTAGTGGATACCGGTGCGGCTAGGGGCACGGGTACGTCTTCGGGGGCTGTCTCGGAGGTTGGGGGTGTTATGATAGGCTACTCACGCAAGAGGTGGCATGGGGACCGACCGGCAGTGGTCGAGGAGGCGGCTTCGGGGGTCGGGGGATTGGTTGAGGGTGCAACGGAGGGAAGGGCCGAGGCCGAGGGGGTAAGTGAGAGTGAGAGGGCGTCATTGGACGCCATTATTGGGATGTTGGATAGGGAGGCCATAAAGGCCAGGGCAGTAGAGGAGGAGAGAATGGCTATGGGTGTTTTTGAGGGTTTAGCCTCCGGTGCGGCGGGCGCGGAGGAGGTCGGAGGGGCTGATGTTGGGGAGGAGGCCGGGGAGGCCGAGGGTATGGACATGGGGGCCGCGGAGGCCGGTGTTGGCGCTGAGGCCGAGGAGGCCGTGTTTGAGGAGGATGAGGAGGGGGATGACGATGGGATGGACGATCCCGACGAGGCCGAGGTGGACGCTCCTGGGTCCACACGGGCCGTGGTATGTTCCTAACTTTAGTCTTAGGCTTTTATTTGTATGTGTATGTCTTTCGTGGTATGAATAGGTAATAGTGGGTGATATGCGTGTCTAATATGCATGAGTAGATAATTGTTAGGCCTGTGTCATTTAGAGTCCTATTTTCGATCGGAGTCGCTAAAATTTTGGTTTTTAGCTACCTGCTGGGACTGGAGGACTCTAATTGAAGATATAACTGCATATTATGGGTCTTGGTACAGTTTAATACTGCCCATAAAATTTTCGTTTAATTCCGATAACGTTTTTGGAATTATACACTTTCGGATTGATATTTGGATTTGATTTTGTTAAAATCCAAGACGAAGAGATAAAAATCCGATATTATTATGAGATGTTAAGTTTGGTGATAGCTTCCATATAGAAGTGGAATTGGATCAACTGGATTCGTATATTAAAAGTTATGGGTATTTTTCCGAGTATACCCCGAAGTTGAGAAATCCAGGCAGCAGCCCTGTAATATGTTTAGCCTAGATTTTGGAATAGCTGGAGAGGTTATTTGATCTGGGTGTAAACATGAAAGTTGTAGATAATCGTCTTATCTTTCAAATGCCACTGGAATCGTGCAATTCTGAGCTGTATTGAGGAAGTTATGGCCGTTTAAGTGAAGGCTGCGCAGAGGTTTTAAGTCCGGGGATGACTTGGTCATTTACTCGACCTTTGCTTATTTAATCCCCAAATGTGCACGACTTTGGGTCTCTCCTCCTCTCTTTTCTGGTCCAGCCCCCCTTTTGTATGTGTTTTGGGTGGAGGAGGTGATGGTGGTGGAGAAGAAGATCAAAAAGGAGTGGAAAAGGTGTGTTTATGTTGTTGTTGTGCTTTGTTATCCTCCCTTCTTAATCCATCTTCCTCAAGCTCCCCCTCATTGTTTTCCCCTCCCCTTTGGACAGCAGCCCCCCATGTGTTTGTTGTAATGCCACATTGAAGAAGAAGAGCAAGGAAGAGGTGGTGGTTGCGGTGGTTGCGGTTGGGATGGCCGAGGGTGCGCTTGCGAGCCCCTACGCCCCCCTTTCCTTTCCTTTTCCCCCCCCTCCTTTGGTGAGTTTACCCTCTTCTTTTTGTGGTTCTTATGCATATAAGGAGTGCTTGGTTGTTGGTGGAGGTGGTGATGAAGTCTCCTCTTCCAATGTATTTGAAGGTGTGTTGTTGTAAGGAGGTGCGGGGCGTCGGGGGTGTTGGCGGTGGAGTAGCGGTGTGCGGGCATGCCGGAGCCACGTATGGACCTCCCGCTCTCCTCGGTTGGGTTCAGCCATCTCTTTTGTAGCTGGTGTGCATGCCACATGTTTGTGGGGGTGCTCGCATGCGTGCGGAGTGCGCGGGAAGCATGCATAAGGTGCTCGCATGCGTGCGGAGTGCGCGGGAAGCGTGCATGAGGTGCTCGCATGCGTGCGGAGTGCGCGGGGAGCGTGCATAAGGTGCTCGCATGCGTGCGGAGTGCGCGGGAAGCGTGCATGAGGTGCTCGAGGGTGTGCTTGACGTTGTTCGATGCGTGCGGAGTGTGCGGGCAGCGTGCACGAGGTGCTCAAGGGCGTGCTTGGCCTTGCCCGATGCGTGCGGAGTGCGTGGGAAGCATGCACGAGGTGCTCGAGGACGTGCTTGACGTTGTTTGATGCGTGCAGGGTGCATGGGCAGCGTGCACGGGGTACTCGAGGGCGTGCTTGCGGTGCTCAGACACGTTCGGAGTGCTTCGTGGTGTTGAGCAGCTTGTTATAGCCAAATGCAACCATGGGATGATCCTTGGCGGATTGATTTCAGGCTTCGGATTCAACTCGTAGCTCTCTTGCGTTTCGCTAGCCGTGCGCTCGTTAGGTGAGTGGTTCGATCCAACACTTTGGGATGCGCTCGATGCACGCCGCCGTGCATTGTGCATCCTTGGGACATCTCGACCCCTAAATATGCTAGATATTTGCATGTTAGGGTTGTATAGCTCGTATATTGTGTAGAACCCCCTATTCTACCCTATACTTGCTTATATATGCATTCACGTTTGAATAAATGTGTTTTCATGTGCCCCTTGTGTTTTGGGCATATATTTTCGAATGAGTGTATGGATGTATAAAATATGCATGCCTTAGGTAGTATTGTAATACTCCTCCCCTATATGAGTAATATCCAGCATGTCAAACCTTGGGTTAATAACCGAATGCGTGCTAATATTTTCCCTTATGATTAGATTGGAGGAATGGTGTAGTTGTTGCACCCATCTGTTGGGGCAAAACTATGACCAGCCTTTCCGGAGAGGATGAGACTTTCCCTCTCTCTCGCCCTCCCTCTTTACGCAAACTGAGTAAGTAGATGTAGTTCCTACTAGACTCAGGTGCGCTTGAGAAAATTAGTATGCACCGATTAGTGCGCGAGATCGCGCTTGACCCTTTCCTCTCAAGTTGGTGATAACCAACGAATGCTATGATATATTTTGTGTGATTGTATGATTATGGCCTTATAAGCATGTTTAAGTGGGTCATACCTTGTATGCATATTGTATGATTTGTTGTTTATGATGTAAATCCATGTTAGGGAGTACCCCTATAGTTATATATATATATTATTGTGCATGTGGCACATATTATCATGTTATGATTCTCCTTATATATATATATATGCGCATGTTAACTAATTTGGCCTATCCGTAATAGGCGAGGGTATGACCCGCGGTCGGGTCGTACCCTATTAGTTAAAGCGCTAGCGATGTAATCACCCTTGCATCCGAGTGATGCATTCGTATCGAATTCTGAAGAATTCATCGAGGCCTCGGTTTTGTTAAACCGATACCTACGGTATTAACTTGGGCCTACCCGTGCCAGGCGTGTGTCTGAACCGCCTATTGGGTTATGCCCCTGGCTTTTCTACACGAGTGTAGAGATAGTCCTCGCGTTCGAGTGACGCCTCCGTGTGGGAATACAAGAGTATTCGATATCATCGATATATGTGTGTAAGTACCAAGGGTAGTTGGCTTTCCCATAGGGTTTGCATTGCGAACGCAAGGTGCTTCCTCCTGACATCGTCATGAGTCGAAGCTACCCGACATAGAAGCTGTCCTGTAGGGTGCCACCACTTGTAGGTGCTACCAAGTGATATTTCGGGCTTCAAGTCGTTCTCCCCTTCGTCGGATCCGTGTTGAAGCTGCCCGGCTCGTAGTTGTCCTGTGGGTGCTCCCAGACGTATTTATGACACCTATTGGTGCGCCCATATGGTAGAGATAGCAGTCATGGAGAGGCTACCAGGTAGAGGCTCCCCGGGAGAGGGCTACCGGATGACGATGGGTGTAGAGCAACTGAGTTCGTTTCAAAAGTCCCTAGTCACCCCTCCGGGGGCTAGGGTGAGGATGAGTTGTTGTCACATCGCCACGTTACCCAAATACCCATCGAGTATACTCTGGGTTTGTTACTTCTGACGCTTGAGGTATCGAAGTATATCTCTACCTCGTAGCAGATGGATGCGTTGTGTCTCGTTAACCAGTAACACGTGGTGTTATGGTTAACCCTCGTTTGTCCCCGGGTCTCTTTGGAGCTCCCCTTCGGGGTCGGGGCGATGAATGTGTTAAGTCACGTCGCTACGTGACCCATTGGTTTGTTCACCCGTTCCCATATTGGTTGGGTCTGGTTAAGTATCGATGTTGAGAGATATCGATAACAACTATCTCTATGTAGATGATCACAATAGTGTTGTTTAGACCAGTAATTCCGCGTCTCCTTGACAAACGGTATGGTCTCTCCCCAAGAGTCCCAAGAGTCTCCCTTCGGGAGTGAGGGTGTGGGTGAGACGGGTTGCACCGCCGTGTGACCCTATTATCCATTGGGTTTCAACCCATGTCTTTCCTTGAAAGGAAATTGCCTTAACATTAAATTGTTATAGTGGTGTTCGGTTTCCGACCACTCACTGAGCTTGTAGCTCACCCCTCGCGTACTGTTTCTTTTACAGGGGCGTTGTTGGGCGTGGAGCTGGAGTTTTCCTATGGCGTGGTCTTGCGTGCGTGGAAACGTTCTGTCCGGCGGATTGGCGAGTGCGAGGCTGTCAGCGGTCCTAGAGTCTTGTGTATTGGTAATTCGTGCGTGTGGCACTTGTTGTATTTTATTGGCTAGACTTGGCTCTCACAGGACAGTGATTGTGTATTCGAGTCTGTAATAATATTTTCGGTTTACAGACTTATTGATAGTTTATGCTTCCGCTTTTCAGTTGTATTATCAGTTGTCATTGCTTCATTAGCCTTGTGTATTGTTTATTGGAGTCATTGTTGACCTCTTGTTTATGATAGCTGATATTATATTATTGCCACGTCTCGGGGACGGCCGCCCTGGGGCGTGACAATAATAGTGGGTGATATGTGTGTCTAATATGAATGCTTGTATGTATAGTTTTTATCATGGTGGGATAATAAGCATGTGAATATGGGTCCGTGTTGGAAAAGAAGGGGGCAATTTTCATATGTACATCCATGCTTGTTGTATATAAAAGAAAGAGAAGTGGTACGGCTTAGTATGCTTGCATGCGATACTTTTCTACGTGTATGTGACTTCGTACGTGTTTGATCGTGGTAGAGCATGAGGGAGTGTATGCATGCATTTCATGGGTCCAAGTTCTATATTGCATAGGTGCGCTTAGGGAAGGTATAAGCATGATAGGGTGTGATGTAAGAAAGCATGTGAGTGTAGCTTCTTACTTTCATGCTTTTGTTTATGTATTTAGCATATGGAAGTGTCATTTTGCTAAGCATGGTTTTAAAATAATTTCGTAGAGTTGAACCCTTACCTCTCAATTGCTTTTTAAACTAACCCATGTTCCCTTCGTTCGTCTTGTAGAGACCGAACCGCATTCGGGCTCTGTGGCATGGGACGAAGAGGTGGTACGATGCCTTGGGGCAGGAGGAGAGGAGTTTGGTGGATGGAGCGGGCTTCCGTTCCTTCTTCTTGATCGAGCCGTTCCACGTCCACCGTCCTTACGTGGAGGCTTTGGCGGAGAGGTGGGATCCGGAGAGTTGCGCTTTCATTCTCCCCACTGGTGCTGTCATGCCGACCCTCAAGGATGTTTATCGGATTACCGGTCTTCCGGTGTCAGGGGAGGCAGTGATCGCGGCCACCCTCGCCGACTATAAGGCACTCTTCCTGGAGTTGATTGGAGAATGGGACTACGTGGAGCGTGTGAGGACGCTGAACCGGATCCCCCTTGGGCAGCTGTCGAGGCAATACGGCCTCGGCTCCTTTACAGAGCGTCAGAAGGGCGAAGCTGCAGCTAGCTTCGAGAGGCGGTGGGCGATGATCGAGGCGAGAGAGGCGGCTGCGTGCCCACAGAGGGCAAGGAGGGAGTTGAGGGCGTTCTTTTTATACTTCTTCGGCCGGGTCCTCTTCTCGACGGCCTCTGACAAGGTTTCCTCACATTTTCTTCTGTTGATGAGGGACCTAGAGGGCATGGGGCGATACGCTTGGGGAGCGGCGATGCTGGCCCATCTATTTGCGGAGCTCTCGAAGAAGGTCAAGAGGGCTGGGGGGAAGAACCTTGGTGGTTTTGCGCCCTTTCTCCAGGTATGTGTTGTCCCTCATCGGACGGAGTCTTTGTGCGAAGCAGGAAAGACTTCGACCGATGATAAGGAAAGAGACCCCTATTTTGGCCGGCCCGACCTTCAAGAAGTTATGCCAACACGAATAGTACTTTTCGGGGAGTTTGATTTAGGCTGTCAGAGGCTAGGTCTTGACTTAGAACTTTTATCTGAGAAGATGATCCAGGTGGAAGGCGGGAAAAGGTAAATGGTGAGTGATCCAACCCGTGGTCGGGGTTCTTAGCTATCGTGCACGGAGCAGCCCAGCGTCAGTTTCCTCGTGCCTACCATTCCCGTGTTTGGGAAAACTCAGCAAAGAGGGGATATCGCCGACAGAAAGCAAGTAAAAGATTGATTTGGGTGAATTGGATCATCCGAGGGATAAGAACTCTGGAAAAGAACCAGAACTGAAGAAATTTGAATCTGAATAGTACTGAATGTGTTGCAAAACTTCGGGAGAGTCGTGTTTGATCAAGTAATGTCTGGAAATAAGCCAATACATGGCTGTTTGGTATGGAGAACCTTGAATTTTAGGGCTGAAAAGATTGGAAGGGGGTTTTTTAAGCAAAAGAGAAAAACTGGGAGGGGCGGCTAGTTGTAACTAGCCGCCCGAGAGGGGACGGCTACTCGCGGGTAGCCGCCCCTCAACTGGGTCCCTTATAACCGAAAAGACCCTCTCTCTCCCCATACGTTTTTAAAACGGTTTCTCTTCCCTCTTCTCTTCTTCCCTTCGGTTTCAAACTCGAAAACCCTGATTTCTTTGCCTTTCTTTCCTCCATTTCGACCTCAATCTTTCTCTTTCCCTTGATTTCGAAACCCTAGTTTGGGTTCTCCTTTTTCTTTTCCAAACCGAGGAGATGACGAGGTCGAAGGCGATCGCTTCAAGGGGGAAACGACCGCGGGTGGCTCGTGGGGAGCGTAGCCCGAGCTCTTCATCATCGGAGAGCGATAGGCCGGAGGTCGAGGCCGTGGGGGAGGGTATGGGTATGACGGAGGTGCCGCCGGTGGATATCGGCATGAGTGAGGTCGGGGATTTGACTTCAGGGGCTGTCCCAGAGGTAGGGGGGAGTGTGATAGGCTATACACGCAAGAGGAGGCGTGGGGATCGACCGGTGGTGGCCGATGAGGTGGTTCCGGGGGTTGGAGAATCGATTGAGGGTGCAACCGAGGGGGTAGGGGTCGAGGGAGTTAGCGAGGAGGTGAGGGCGTCGTTGGATGCCCTTGTCGGGATGTTGGATAGGGAGGCCACGGAGGCCAGGGCTGAGGAGGAGGAGAGTAGGGCTATGGGGGCCTTTGCGGAGTTTATCTCCGGCGTGGGGAGGGTGGAGGAGATAGGAGAGGCTAGGGATGGGGCCGGGGAGGCCGAGGGTATGGGCACTGGGGCCGCCGAGGCCGGTGTGGGTGTTGGGGTTGAGGCCGAGGAGGCCGTGTTTGAGGAGGATGAGGAGGAGGATGACGACGGGATTGTCGATCCCGACGAGGCCGAGGTGGACGCGCCTGGGTCCACACGGGCCGTGGTATGTTCCTAATCCTTTAGTCTTTGCATTTTATTTTGGTGTATATGCATGTGTTGGTGGTATGAGCAGGTCGTATGTGTGTATTTATACTCGTATATGTGTGTTATTATTTTTTAAATAGGCATGCTTGTGTGTAAGTTAATCACGGTGGGACGCGTAAGCATGCTGTCATGGGTTTGTTTTTATAGGGAGGGGCAATTGTTCTATATATATATCCATGTTTGTCATATGCATGTAAAGGAGAGAAATGATATAGCTAATATGCTTGAATGCGATACTTTTCTATGTGTATGTGATTTCGTACGTGTTTGATCATGGTAGAGCATGAGCGGGTGTATGCATGCGTTTCATGGGTTCGAGTTCCATATGGCTGTATTGCTTAGGTGTGTTTGATAGGCTTGATGTAAGAAAGTGTGTGAGTGGTGACCACGGTGGGATGTGTTTGGATATTTGTCTAGCATGCGTGATCATATGAGGAGTGTAGTTTCTTACTTTCATTCTTTTAGTATGTGGGAGTTTTGATTTCGCTAAGCATGGTTTAAAACGATTTCGTAGATTTGGACTCTTACCTCTTGCTCGTTTTAAACTAACCCATGTTCCCTTCGCTTGTTTTGTAGAGGCCGAATCGTATCCGGGCTTTATGGCATGGGACGAAGAGATGGTACAATGCCCTGGGGCAGGAGGAGAGGAGCTTGGTGGATGGAGCGGGCTTCCGTTCCTTCTTCCTGATCGAGCCATTCCACGTCCACCGTCCATATGTGGAGGCCTTGGCGGAGAGATGGGATCCGGAGAGTTGCACGTTCATCCTCCCTACTGGCGCTGTCATGCCGACGCTCGAGGACGTCCATCGGATCACCGGCCTTCCGGTTCTGGGGGAGGCGGTGATCGCGGCCACCCTAGCTGACTACAGGGGGCTTTTCCGAGAGTTGATCGGGGAATGGGAGTTCGTGGAGCGGGAGCGGACGCTGAACCGGATCCCTTTAGGGCGGCTTTCGGGGCAGTACGGCCTCGGTTCCTTCACAGAGCGTCAGAAGGGCGAAGCTGCAGCTAGCTTCGAGAGGCGGCGGGCGATGATCGAGGCGAGAGAGGCGGCCGCGTGTCCACAGAGGGCACGGAGGGAGTTGAGAGCGTTCTTCCTCTACTTCTTTGGCCGGGTCCTTTTCTCGACGGCCTCTGATAAGGTCTCCTCTCATTCCCTTCTACTGATGCGGGACTTGGAGGGCATGGGGCGCTATGCTTGGGGAGCGGCGATGCTTGCCCACTTGTTTGCGGAGCTCTCGAAGAAAGTCAAGAGGGCTGGAGGAAAGAACCTTGGTGGCTTCGCACCATTCCTTCAGGTATGTGTAAGTGATGAGTGTCTTCTTCTTGGTTTAGCTTTACTTTGGTCATGATAAATTCCCTCTTGCTTTGTTAGATTTTCGGGTACGAGCACTTCGCCATTGATCGCCCGACTTTGGCTCCGTTCGATCATGCCCTCCCTTGGGCCATGAGATGGGAACCCCGGGGATCTTCCCGTTTGCATCGCCTCGCCCAATTCCGAGAGGCCTTCCGCGTCTTGTCGGAGGAAGAGGTATAAGTTTTCTTTGAATCCTTTTGGTTTGTACTTGGTTTTCTTTTGACTAAGCGCTCTTCCTATCTTTCGATGTTTTTTAGATGACATGGAGGCCTTACTCGGAGGAGGTTCCTGAGGCCCTGGCGCGAGACATCTGGCTGATCTACTTCAATGAGGTCGTGTTCCATGCGATCAGCCGGGTCGTCCGTCAGCTTGGGTACCATCAGTGGGTGCCCGATCCTCTTCCGCGGCGCCCTTCGATTCCGGTGGCCGGGATTCCTCGGGATACGAATCTCCCGAGGAATTACGCGACGTACGTGGCGGGATGGATGGGTCGAGGCGTCTTGGTGGAGCGTCGTCCTGAGGTGACTTCGAGCGACGAATACCTAGCTTGGTATCGTCGGGAGTATGCGGATATCCTCGGGACGATGGAGGAGGAGATCCCGGACGCTTATGTAAGTTTAAAGAATCCCTTTTCTTTCCTCGTTCTCTTTTGTTTGAACTCTTCTGAATGGTATTTCCTTTTGCAGGTTGAGTTGAATGAGATGGAGAAGAGGCTCAAGACTGCGACTGAGCACCTCCAAGCGCGGGCCAGGCAGATAGAGGCGTTGCGGGCACAGAGAGGACGCTTGCAGGACCAGGTCCGGGTCCTCGAGGCTCAGGTGGATGCTCTGTCGAGAGCGAGGGCCGATGGCGCTTCTTCTTCTTCCGTCCCTCCTCCTTCCATGGTGTCCGAGCGAGAGCTGGAGTTGACGAGGGAGTTGGATGTGGCCCGGAATGAGCTGACGGCCACAAGGATGGAGTTGGGCCAGGCGAGGGGCAGGGCTTCTCGGGCTGAGGAGGAGGTGGACCGGCTGAGGTCCATGATAGCCTCGAGGGAGGAGGGGTTCATTACCCTAGGCCGTGAGAGGGACTCCCTCCAGATGAGGGTGTCGGAGTTGGAGGCTTCGGCGGGTGTTCCCGGAGGTTTGATGGGAGACCTGGTTCGTTCTCTCCAGGCGGCCGGGGATAGGGACAGAGAGGCACTCAAGGCGTCGGAAGCGAGGGCGCGGGAGTTGGAGGAGAGGTTGAGGGCTGCCGAGGATCGGGCCAGAGGGACGGAGAGTCGTCTCCGACAGAGATTGGAGAGAAGAGACAGGGATATGCAGCAGGTTCGTCTCTGGGAGGCGACTATGAGGGGGAAATTGGTCGGAGGGGGCTCTATGACCGAGGCGGACCTTGATCTTCTTCCACTCGAGCCTGACCATTCTCTCTCGGCTTCCTTGGCTACCGGGGCCACTTTTAGCCGTGCATCTCGCCCTTCGGCGTCTCGGAGTCGTGGGATATATGCGAGGGCCGCGTCTTCGGTTCGAGAGACTCCTGCTGCTCCCGATGCTCCAGAGGTTCAGTCTTCTCCTCATCCGCCACTCCCTTCTCAGCCAAGTCAGGACGTTCCTCCTACTCAGCCTCCAGCGGATGATGATACGCCGAGGTATAGCTTTTGTGTCTTGGTTTTAAGTAGAAGAATAGTACATATGCGATGAATTCATGCTTTTCTTCTTTTGTTTTTGGTTTTAGGTGATATTTCGGTGAAGTATAGCTCAAGACTTCGGAGTTTGGAGCTCTTGATGGACCTATCTCTTTCTTATTTTGCATTTTAGGTGTTTTAGAAGACAATTTACGTTTATGGTCATGGTGGGACAATTTAATTTCTTGTTTGTATGCATGGTTTGGTATAGTTTAGCATGGATGGTTAATGTTTTTTAGAAAGCCTTCCTAATCTATAGGGATGTGTGTGTGTGGATGAATGAACTTGGTGTTTATAGGTTTTGATTTATGGATGGATGTAGAATTCTAATATATAATCATTATAGCATGGTATCGGTACAGGTCTTGTGTATGAATGTGTGTCTAAAATGTGTGTATGCATGTTTGGGAAAGGAATGTTTTGACAGGTATTCAAAGGAGTTGAAGAGTTGATTGAGGCTGGGACTGACAGGGCAGATGGGGTAGCAGGTGAGGGGCGGCTAGTTGCGTTTAGCCGCCCAGTGAGGGGCGGCTACTTGCATTTAGCCGCCCCTTGCCTGGGTTTTTACCTGGACAAGAGGGCAGGGGGGAGGGGCGGCTAGTATAAATTAGCCGTCTCCAGGGGGCGGCTAGTCGGGTTTAGCCGCCCCCTGCCTGGGACAATTTTCTGGTTTTGCTTCTTGTCTGCTGCTGCTGAAAGTCCTCCTGAGTGCTTTATCCTTCGAGACCTATAAAAACATTCTTTCCATGGACCAAGTGTTAAATCCATCCAGATTGCGCCCCTGCACTGACTTCCGAGCCCTTCTTGCTTGAATTGTCAAGGGCTACAATCCATCTTAAGGCGGAATGGAAATATAAATGCGAGAAAGTAAAAGTGCGGGAGACCAGGCTTTAGTGCGCAAGGAAGGGATTCCAAGTGCGTGAGTGAAGAAGAACTTATGTGTAGGAGTTGGGGACAATTTCTTCTCACGCATGTGCGGAAGGGCATGAGGTGAGTGGAGGCAATTTTAATATTTGTGGGGACAATACGTGGGGACAATTTTAATATGTGGGGACAATTTTCAAGAAAATCGGATGCCAAAGTGTTTTGGAAAAGGAAAATGCACGCTTATGCGTAAGTATATGTGGCATAAGGGGGTATTTTAGTTTTTCAATGACTTTTTAGGTGAGAGGGCAATGTTCTCGATTTCCATAAGTAAAAGATGCCATCAAGTCCCCGTGGAGGAGCCCTTGTGGTCACTCATGTCCAAACCAGGATTGTATTTAAGAGGTATAAGCCTTAGGCGTCGATTTTCCTAGGTTCATGGTTTTCAAATGCTTAATCGTATTATTCTAAACATGCTGAAAAATCCATGAGTGTACCAAGAGTCAAGTCAAACAAGCTTCCTTTGGATAGGCAAGTTTCTAAATGAATTCGCGTGAGTGTGTGTGTAGGTGTAAACCTGGACGTGATCTGCCTTCGGTCAAAATTTCGCTTTTCCTGGTGGACATAGCTCAATTTTGAACCCCCATTGCAAAAAAAATAAAAAGGGGAGAGGGTGAATGGGGTAAGAGTAATATCTTCCTTTCGGGCAATATTTTAGAATTGTCCCAGTCTAGCATATGTCTTACTTCCTAGGTCCCTCTGGCTTTCTTCTTTTTACCACTTCTTTATTTTTGGGTGGAAAGGTACAGTCCGTTGTTTGGATCTGTACATGGTATAGCCGTTGTTTAGCGTATACCGTGCGTAAAGGCGTGAAAGCCTGCTAAATAGAGAGTTTAACCCGTTCACTTGGGTGTTTGGCCTCTCCTTGCCTATCTTTCTCTTTTTTTTTTTTTTTTTTTGTTTGTTTTTTTTGATTGAGTTGAGGGGGGGGGCTCTTCTGTTTTTCACCCCGATTCTTTTCATGCTTCCCCTCTAGAAGTGTTTATATAGTACCAGAGCCAGTTTTTGGGACACATGCTAGGTCCGGGTAACTCCTCATTTTGACCTAGGGTTAATACGAGTGGGGCGAAAATAAGGGATATTTTGCTTTGGGGAGTTTTAAATTGTCCCAGTCTACGGGGTAGGCAATTTTTCTTCCATCAGGCAAATCTAGTCCAGTTATACGTGTGTGAAGGGAATGACATGATCTGGCGAAAACGTGTTCAAATAGATACGAGTTTATCTTTGAGAGTCTTATAATTCTATCATCAAGTACTAAACGCTGGAAATCTCAGGAAGGAAGAATAATAGTTCTTAAGTATTGAAAGTTTTTCATGCATGGAATTTCTTTAGATAAAGTGCATTCCACGAACCTGGAACCTCGACTCCTTCGGCATCTACCAGGCGGTAGGCATTCCCGGAATAGGCATGGGTGATCACATAGGGTCCCTCCCATGTGGGTTGCAGCTTTCCTCTCAGGTGAGGCTGCCTTGATGGCATGATTTGCTTAAGTACTAATTCCCCGATTTTGAATTTTCTTTTTATCGCCTTCTTTTCAAATGCCCTTGCCACCCTTCTTTGGTAGGCCTGGGCATGGTCTGCCGCTCTTAATCTCTTCTCGTCCAGTAGTTCGAGGCGTAGTAATAGAAACAAATGTATGCTTACGTTTTTGAAAAGGGGCCTATGTTGGCGAAAAGATATGTTTTTGGAAGGAAAGGGGATAAAGTTCCGGAAAGCGGTTTTGTTTTTAGAAGACAAGTATGGAAAGACCGTTTGTAAAACGTTTTTCGGTGGAAATCATGGAAGTATGGCTTTGTAAAATATTTTACTTTGAAGAAAGGTGTGGAAGCGTAGATTTGGAAAACATTTTCGTCGTGAAGAAGAGTGTGGAAATGTAGTTTGTAAATATTTTCGTTGTTTTTAGAAATGATGTAAAGGCAGTTAGAAAACATTTTTTTTTCTTTTGTTTTTTTTTGTTCGTTTTGAAGAAAGATGCTTGGAAACAAGTATGTTCAAGGTTGAGAAATGAAAGCTGATTAGCATGTATATTTTTTTTGGATTTTTGTTTCTTTTTGGAAGCAGGTAAACAAATATGTATAGGAGTTGAAAGCGAAAGCTAGTAAACAAATATTTTGGCCTTTTGTATTTTTTGGAGGAAAAGCTGTAAACAAATATGTACAGGAGTTGAAAGCGGAAAGCTGGTAAACAAATATTTTGGTCTTTTGATCTTTTTAGAAAAAGCTGTAAACAAATATGTACAGGAGTTGAAAGCGGAAAGCTGGTAAACAAATATTTTGGTCTTTTGATCTTTTTAGAAAAAGCTGTAAACAAATATGTACAGGAGTTGAAAGCTTACCCGGGAGGATCGGTACCTGGTTCTTGAATTTGTATCGCCTCCTCGGGTCGGCTTCTTTTGGATGGCCGGCTGATGTCTGGTGGGGGTCCCCTGTTCCCAAATTCTCCCTCCCTGAGTCTTTTCAAAGGCCTCCCTTGGTGGAGTAGTTCTTCGTCTGTGGCGCCTGGTTGCCAACATGCGAGCACCTCTAGTCGGATGCGCATGGCACAGACGCTCCAATTCCGGGCCTGAGTATTATTAGAGCGCGCCTCTCCCCATATGGATATTACCTTCCCGCGGTACGGGAAGCGAAGACATTGGTGTCGGGTGGATGAGACGGATTCGATGCTGTTGAGCCATGTCCTCCCAACAATCAGAGGGTGGGGTGATTGAATGTTCATCACCATGCAGTTAACGATGGTGGAGACTGGGCCAATCTTCAGTGGGAGCATGACTAGTCCGCAGGCGTTCTTGCGTGTGCTGTCGAAGGCGTAAATGTATTCGTCCGAGGGCTCCAATCTGGGAACCTGGCCTTCTAGCTTTTGGTAGGCGGAATATGTAAGGACGTTAGTTACCGCTCCCGTGTCAATGAGAATGTGACGGAATTCCCTTCCCCCGAGTATGGCGGTGATTGAGAGGGGTGCGGAACGTGCTCTGGCTTTTGCGACTTCATGGGGGAGGAAGGTGATCGAGTTGGGCTCCGCAAGATTGCTTGGTGGACGCTGGGTCCAGGCCACTTCTTCTGAGGGAGAGTTGTTGCTACAAGGGGACCCAGGTGAGCTACCGCCTTCATTCTCGTTCCCCGGTCGGAGGGCTAGGGTGAACATGTTGTGCATGGCCCAATTGTTCTCGTTCTCGTTCTCGTATTAGAGGCGTGCTACTCCCCAAATTGTCAGTACATGATCCAAGAAGGGCAATCGAAGGCATTGGTGTCGGGGGGAACAGATAGCTTGGATGCTGTCTAACCACGGTCGCCCCAGCATCAACGGGTACCTCGTGTCGATGTCGGCCACGAAGCAGGCTACTTCACAGATGAGAGGTCCGACGGATAGCTCGAATGTTCCGGGGCCGCGGAGAGTCTTCTCGGTATGGTTGAAAGCTTGGATAGTATGGTGGGCCGGTTGGACGGGAGGACGGCCTAGTCCGGGTATCTTCTGGTAAGTGGAGCATGTCATTATGTTCATGCCCGATCCTGGGTCTACAAAGATGTTGTTCAGCCACAACATCTGAAGTCGTCCGCGGATGTGTAGGGGGTAGACTCGCAGTCGGGGATCTGGGAGGTCTTGGTCAGTGAATGAAATGGTCATTGGGCGGCGGGGGCCATTGACAGTGTCGGTACTCTTAGAGGACCCGTTGTCGTCCGGATGCAGATCATCTGACGTACATTCCCCTCCTTCGGGTCCTTCGCTAGCTCCTTCGGGGATCTCCTCGAATGGCTCTTCTTCTTCGTCTTCTCCCGGGTTTTCTAGTCCGCTTTCGTCGGACTCGAGGTTGATGACTGCGGGGAGGGCGAGGAGTGCGTCTTCTTCTTCGCCATAGAGTATGGCGAGGTCATGGTCGTCGAGGTTCAGCTGGAAGGGCTCGTTCTGCTCTTCCTCCTCAGACTCCTCGGATAGGCTGCCATCAGTAGCATCTTCCGAGCTGCTTGGTTCTGGCGATGGTTGTCTCCCTCTCCTGATCATGTTGACCGCGTGGGCTCTAGATGTGGAGGCTTGGGTGTGTCCTGGCAAGGGGTCAGTCAATATGCCAAGTGGCTTAGGTGCTTGGGGATTTCCCTGGCTCAGATGGCCTTTGATCATGGCCCAGTCAAGGCGCCTGTCATCATTAAGATCATAAACGAAGTCCCGAAAAACAATGCATTGTTCTACGGTATGGCCATATTGTTGATGATATTGACAGTAACGTGCCGTGCTGGCCCCGAGTAGTGAAGGCCTGGCGTCGGGGAGGGAGATACTATTTGTGTCCAACATTACCCTAAAGATCCTAGTTAAAGTTTCTGGGAGGGGAGGGTAAGAGTCCCTCTATCCCATTCGTCTTAGGTCGTAGGATGCGGGAGGTCTAGCCTCGTTATAAGAGCTTTGTATGGGCTGCCTAGGGGTTGGATTTTATGCTCTTGGGGGAGCAGAGTAAAAGGGGGCCCGAGTTTGAGTTTGGCTCTGGATTATAGGGCTTTGGAGTGGGAAATTTTGGACTGTGGGGTTTTGTCGTATTGGCACGGGGACGGGTACTGATCAAGGGGTAAAATGTTGATTTGCTTGCCGAGGCGGTGCATATCCGGATGATCCGGGCGTATACTGTCTCGGAGCTGTTCCTCGGTCAGGAACTCGTGCTCCGTTCGGGTAGAGTGCCGATACTTGGTTAATGATCCCCTCTACCGTGGGGGTTTGCGCCTTACGAGGCGGTTGTCCAACCCTATGGCTGATAGGTGGGGACTGGGTTTGGACTGCTGGGGCTGGACAACGGGAAATCCTGTTGTGGCGGTCAATCAGAAGTTGATACGTAGTGCAGTCTCCGTACGAAAGGCTCGTACGGAGCTCTGGACTCAGGCTCTGTAACATCATGTCAATTTCTTGACATTCTGTGAGTTGCAGGCCGGTTCGGTGGACATGGGTGCGATACCGAGACACGTATTGTTCGAATTCCTCCCTAGGCCTCATTCTCTCTACGGTTAGATCTGAGATAGAGGGGGTTCTAATCCTCTGGTAACCGTAGCGGCCCAAGAATTTCTCGCTTACAGCCGAGAAATTCGACAAGTGGTCTACAGGGAGGGTGGAGAACCATTGTAGTGCTTCTCCTTCCAATGATTTCTGGCAGAGGAAGACTAGTAGAGGTTGACTATCTAGAAACGGGCGTGCGTCTAGATAAAAGGCAGTCAAATGAATGTCTGGGTCTCCACGACCGTTGTACCGGTAGAATTTGGGGACTTTGAATCCCTCCGGTAGGTGGACTGATGGGATTTGTCTCAGGTTATGTAGAGACATGTGTTTGGGGGCTGAGGGACCAGTCTCGGAGAGAATTCTCCGGATGGTGTCGTCCAGTGTTTCTCCCCGGGGAGGGCTGCCTAGCGGTCCCGGGTTTGGGGTGGTTTGGTAGGGACCTGGGGTGGAAACAACTGGGAATTTTGGATTCGCGGCGGAAAGGGGGGTGAACGAAAAGACACTCGGGTTGACCGAGTGACTCGGTGTGAATGGGGTTTTGGGAATGGGTTTAGGGGTTTCGACAGGGGTCTCCTGTCTCGAGGTCTTGGCATGACGGTAGTCAACGAGGTCATGAAACATGTCCTCTACCGTTTGATACCCTAGACTAGCCATCCTTTCCTCTAGATGGGTCAGGAACTGTGTGGCCTGACCCTCTTGGTGATTCCTTTCCTCTAATATCTCCTCTTCCATGTGGGATTCCATGACGTAGAGTGGGGGGATGAATGCAGGTTGAAAGTAGTAAATAAAGCAGTAAAGGATTGCGCAGCTGTGTGCGACTTACGAAAGCAATAAAGGATTGAGCAGCTGTGTGCGACTTACGAAAGCAGTATAGGATTGTGCAGCTGTGTGCAACTTACGAAAGCAGTAAAGGATGTTATAATGCACAGTAGAAGAGGATTTAATTCAAGGAGTGAGAAACTCTAACCTTCCTAGAGGGTTGATAGCATTCTAGTCAAGCTTGTAAAAGGGGGCAGAAGAGGATTACCTTTTGTTGTTTTCCACGAGGGAGGTCCCACCGTGATCGCCAGAATTTGTCGGTGTCGAGAAAATCCGCGTGTGTGGGGTTTCTTCGGAGGGTTCGGATCGGATGCGTGCCCTGGCGGGCTCGGTCGGATCGTCTTCTTGGAAGGGGTGAGGGTGTGGTTCCTGGTTGAGGCGCCCGACAGTGGCTCAAGAGGATTCAAGGGGGGTTTGTGATCGCCACCTGCTTTTTCTAAAAACAGGAAAGGGTTTGGGTTGGATTTGATCGCCTACGTGGGGAGTTTGTGGGGTCTCCGCTCTGAGACACGGATATACCGTACACAGAGGTGAAAAACAGGTAATCCTATTCTGCTTCCGGGCTTGACTAAAGGAGTTATGGGACAAAGGGGTGTGAGTATGGGGTGTGTATAGGGGGGCGGCTAGTTGGATCTAGCCGTCTGGTCAGGGGCGGCTACTAGGGTTTAGCCGTCCCAGGTCTGGTTTGATTTGGGCAGAGGTTTAGTAGGAAATGGGTTTGGTTTTGGGCAGAGGCTAAACTAGGTTTAGCCCGGGCTTTTGGAGGGTGAGATGAGAGGGTATTTTATGTGGGGAGTGGGTGTTTTTCTCACAAAAGGGGTCTCTCTCTCTCTCTCTCTTGGGATTTCTAGTGTGAAAAAGAGAATGTGAATTGTGGGATGTTGGTGTGGAATGGTTGTTTGTGGATTTGTTGATGATGTGTTGGTTATTGATTGAGGGCTTGGGACCTCCTCTATTTATAGTAAAAGAGAGGTAGGAAAATATCCCGAGGGTAATGGAGTGGGTTGGCTTCGATTGGACCTCTCATTAATGCTCTGGTTCTTCTGCCAGAGAACAGGTGAAGGGCGGCTAGTGCTAACTAGCCGCCCGGGATGGGGCGGCTACTTCCTGGTAGCCGCCCCTATCATGACCTGCCAAATGTCCCATCTCTGACAAGCGGTGGCTTGGGTCGGCTACTTGTTTTGATCCGGCCAAGAGAGGGCGGCTAAAGGTCATGACCCGCCGCAATGATCAGCATTTAATATTTCTTTATGTCCCATCCAGGGAACTGGTCCAAAGTCGGCTAGGGGGCGGTTAGGGGGGCGGCTAGTGTAAACTAGCCGCCCAGTGAGGGGCGGCTAGTTAGGGCTAGCCGCCCCTTTCCAGGGACTTTAGGTTTTTAGGGTTTTGGTTTTGGTTTAGGTCTGGGTTAGGGTTTAGGGCTAGGTCAAGGCTAGGATTAGGGTTTAGGGCTAGGCCAAGGTTCTAGGGTTTCCGGTTTAGGTTTAGGTCACGGTTAGGTTTAGGGTTTCCGGTTTACCGAACCTTTGGTTCTCTATTGGTGTCCACTTGTGGGATATTTTCGTGTGTTACTTGAAGTATTTGTCTCTCTGGACGGTCAAAATTGGGGTATCTACATGTGTGAGTAGAGGGTGCTTTCTTTTGGGTTTAGCTCACTTTGATCATGATAATTTTCCTCTCGCTTTGCCTGATTTTCCGGTACGAGCACTTCGCCATCGATCGCCCGACCCTGGTGCCTTTTGATCATGTCCTCCCCTGGGCCATGAGATGGGCTCCCCGGGAATCCTCGCGCTTGCATCGCCTCGCTCAGTTCAGGGAGGCCTTCCGTGTCTTGGCGGAGGAAGAGGTATAAATTTTTCTTCGAGTTTTCTTTGGCTTGTATTTGGTTTTCTTTGACTAAGCTCTCTTCCTATCTTTTGATGCTTCACAGATGACGTGGAGGCCCTACACGGAGGAGGATGTCCCTGCGGAGTTGTCGCGGGATGTCTAGCTGATCTATTTTAATGAGGTCGTGTTCCATGTGATCAGCCGGGTTGTCCGCCAGCTTGGGTACCATCAGTGGGTGCCCGATCCCCTGCCGAAGCGCCCCTTGATCCCGATGGCTGGGATTCCTCGGGACATGAATCTCCCGAGGAACTACGCGACGTACGTGGCGGGATGGATGAGCCGAGGCGCCTTGGTGGAGCGCCGTCCTGAGGTGGCTAGCAGTGAGGAGTATATGGCTTGGTACCGCCAGGAATATGCCAGCATCCTTGGGATTATGGAGGAGGAGGTCCCGGACGCCTATGTAAGTCTTTCTCCTCTTCTTTTCTTTTCTCTTCTTCTCTTCTCCTCGAGTATTTTGCCGACTGATGTTGTTTTTTTTGTAGGTCGAGTTAAATGAGATGGAGAAGAGGCTCAAGACTGCTAGTGAGCACCTCCAAACGCGGGTCTGACAGATAGAGGCCCTGCGGGCATAGAGAGGGCGCTTGCAGGACCAGGTCCGGGTCCTCAAGGCTCAGGTGGATGCTCTGTCGAGAGCGAGGGCCGACGGCGCTTCTTCTTCTTCCGCTCCTCCTCCTTCCATGGTGTCCGAGCGAGAGCTCGAATTGAAGAGGGAGTTGGATGTGGCCCGGAATGAGTTGACGGCCACAAGGATGGAGTTGGGCCAGGCGAGGGGCAGGGCTTCTCGGGCTGAGGAGGAGGTGGACCGGCTGAGGTCCATGGTAGCCTTGAGAGAGGAGGGGTTCATCACCCTAGGCCGCGAGAGGGACTCCCTGCAGGCGAGGGTGTCAGAGTTGGAGGCCTCGGTGGGAGTTCCCGGGGGTTTGATGGGGGATTTGCTTAGTTCTCTCCAGGCGGCCGGGGATAGAGATCGGGAGGCACTTCGATCCAGCGAGGACAGGCTCCGGGCTGCTGAGGCGAGATCATGGGAGCTCGAGGCGAGGTTGAGAGCAGTGGAGACGCGTCTTCGAGGGAGGTTGGAACGTAGAGATAGAGATATTCAGCAGGTCCTCCTTTGGGAGGCGACTATGAGGGGGAAATTGGTTGGCGGGGGCTTGATGACTGAGGCGGACCTCGACCTTCTTCCACTTGACCCTGACCATTCTCTCTCTGCTTCCTTGGCCACCGGGGCAACCTTCAGTCGTGCTTCTCATCCTTCGGCGTCTCGGAGTCGTGGGATATACGCAAGGGCTGCGTCTTCGGTTCGAGAGACTCCCGCCGCTCCCGATGCTCCAGAGGTTCAGTCTTCCCCTCAGCCGCCACTTCCTTCAGGCCAGGACGCTCCTCCTTCGATTCGGCCTCCCGGGGATGATGATACGCTGAGGTAAAGCTCCTTTGTGTCTTGGTTTTAGGCAGAAGAATAGTATATATGTGATGAATTCATGCTTTTCTTCCTTTTTTGTTTTTGTTTTAGGTGATATTTCGATGATGCACGACTAAAGGCTTTGGAGTTCAGAACTCTTGGTGGACCTATCTCTTTTCTATATTTTAAGTGTTTAGCAGACAATTTACGTTTATGGTTTCGGTGGGACAATTTAATTTCTGGTTTTGTATGCATGGTTTAGAGTAGTCTTAGCATGGATGTTTAGTTTTTTAGAAAGCCTTCTTAATCCATATGGACGTGTATGCGTGTGTAAATGAATGAATTTAGTGTTTTTAAGTTTTGATTTTATGGATGGATGCAGAGTTCTAATATATAATCATTATAGCATGGTATTGATACAGGTTTTGTGTATAAATATGTCTAAAATGTGTGTATGCATGTTTGGGAAAAGAATGCTTCGACAGGTATTCAAAGGAGTTGAAGAGTTGATTGAGACTGGGATTGACAGGGCAGATGGGGCAGCAGGCGAGGAGCGGCTACTTGCGTTTAGCCGCCCAGTGAGGGACAGCTACTTGTATTTAGCCGCCCCTTGCCTGGGTTTTTTACCTGGACAAGAAGGGCAGGGAGCAGGGGCGGCTAGTATAAACTAGCCGTCTCCAGGGGGGCGGCTAGTCGGGTTTAGCCGCCCCCTGCCTGGGATAATTTTCTGGTTTTGCTTCTTGTTTGCTGCTCCTGAAAGTCCTCCTGAGTGCTTTAACCTTCGAGACCTATAAAAACATTCTTTCCATGGACCAAGTGTTAAATCTGTCCAGATTGCGCCCGTGCATTGACTTTCGAGCCCTTCTTGCTTGAATCGTCAAGGGCTACAATCCATCTTAAGGTGGAATGAAAATATAATGCGAGAAAATAACGTGCGGGAGACCATGCCTTAGTGTGCAAGAAAGGGATTCCAAGTGCGTGAGCGAAGAAAAACTTTTAGGTATATAAAAGGTGGGACAATTTCTTCTAACGCATGTGCGGAAGGGCATGAAGTGAGTGGGGACAATTCTCATATGAGTGGGGACGATTCTAAATTTTGTGGGGACAATTCTCATATGAGTGGGGACAATTTTAATATTCGGGGGGGGGGGGGTTAACTTTAATATTTCAAGAAAATCGGATGCCAAAGTGTTTTGGAAAAGGAAAATGCAAGCTTATGCGTAAGTATAAGTGGCATAAAGGGGCATTTTAGTTCTTCAATGACTTTTTATGTGAGAGGGCAATGTTCTTGATTTTCATAAGTAAAAGACACCATCAAGTCCCCGTGGAGGAGCCCTTGCGGTCACTCATGTCCTAACCAGGATTGTATTTGAGAGGTATAAGCCTTAGGTGTCGATTTTCCTAGGTTCATGGTTTTCAATTGCTTAATCGTATTATTCTAAACATGCTGAAAAATCCATGAATGTACCAAGAGTCAAGTCAAATAAGCTTCCTTTGGATAGGCAAGTTTCTAATGTGAGTGTGTGTGTAGGTGTAAACCTGGATGTGATCTACCCTTGGTCAAAATTTTGCTTTTCCCGGTGGACATAGCTCAATTTTGAACCCCCATTGCGGAAAATAAAAGGGGAGGGGGTGAATGAGGTAAGAGTAATATCTTCCTTTCGGGCAATATTTTAGAATTGTCCCAGTCTAGCACATGTCTTACTTCCTAGGTCCCACTGGCTTTCTTCTTTTTACCACTTCTTTATTTTTGGGTGAAAAGTACAATCCGTTGTTTGGATCTGTACTGGTACAGCCGTTGTCTAGCGTATACCGTGCGCAAAGGCGTGAAAGCCTGCTAAATAGAGAGTTTAACCCGTTCACTTGGGTGTTTGGCCTCTCCTTGCCTGATTTTCTCTTTTTTTTTGTTTTTTTGTTTGTTTTGATTTGAGGGGGGGGGGGCTCTTCTGTTTTTCACCCCGATTCTTTTCATGCTTCCCCTCTAGAAGTGTTTATATAGTGCCAGAGCCAGTTTTTGGGACAAAAGCTAGGTCCGGGTAACTCCTCATTTTTACCTAGGGTTAATAGGAGCGGGGCGGAAATAAGGGATGTTTTGCTTTGGGGAGTTTTAAATTGTGCCAGTCCACGGGGTAGGCAATTTTTCTTCTATCAGGCAAATCTAGTCCAGTTATACGTGTTTGAAGGGAATGACATGATTTGGCGGAAATGTGTTCAAATAGATACGAGTTTATCTTTGAGAGTCTTATAATTCTATCATCAAGTACTAAACGCTGGAAATTGCAGGAAGGAAGAATAATAGTTCTTAAGTATTGAAAGCTTTTCATGCATGGAATTTCTTTAGATAAAGTGCATTCCACGAACCTGGAACCTCGAATCCTTCGGCATCTACCAGGCGGTAGGCATTCCCGGAATAGGCATGGGTGATCACATAGGGTCCCTCCCATGTGGGTTGCAGCTTTCCTCTCGGGTGAGGCTGTCTTGATTGCATGATTTGCTTAAGTACTAATTCCCCGATTTTGAATTTTCTTTTTATCACCTTCTTTTCAAATGCCCTTGCCACCCTTCTTTGGTAGGCCTGGGCATGGTCTGCCGCTCTTAATCTCTTCTCGTTTTTTTTTTTTTTTTTTTTTGGGTTTTGAAGGAAAACATGAGAAAACATTTTGAAAAACATTTTTTTTGGTTTTGGAGGGAAGTATGAAAACTTTGGAAAACATTTTTGTTTTGAAGGAATGCATGGAAAGAACTTTGGAGAATATATTTCTGTTTTGAAGGAAAGCATGGAAAGAACTTTGGAAAATATATTTTTGTTTTGAAGGAAAGCATGGAAAAAAATTTTGGAAGCAAAACTTTTAGTTTTTGAATAACATGGAAGTAAAGTTGCATAGGATGCCAAAAACTGATGGATAAATATTTCGGAAAGCTTAAAACAGTTATGTATAGAACGATGAAAGCGAAAGCTGGTAAACAAACATTTGATTTTTCGTTTGTTGTGATAAAAGCAGGAAACAAATATGTACAGGGTTTGAGTTGGAAGTGAAAGCTGATAAACAAATATTTTGAGTTTTTTTTTGGTTTTTAGGAAAGCTGTAAACTATGTACAGGATTTGAAAACTTACCCGGGAGGATCGGTACCTGGTTCTTGAATTTGTATTGCCTCCTCGGGTCGGCTTCTTTTTGATGGCCGGCTGATGTCTGGTGGGGGTCCCCTATTCCCAAATTCTCCCTCCCTGAGTCTCTTCATGGGCCTCCCTTGATGGACCAGTTCTTCGTCTGTGGCGCCTGGTTGCCAACATGCGAGCACCTCTAGCCGGATGTGCATGGCACAGACGCTCCAATTACGGGCCTGAGTATTATTAGAGCGCGCCACTCCCCATATGGATATCACTTTCCCGCGGTACGGGAAGCGAAGACATTGGTGTCGGGTGGATGAGACAGCTTCGATGCTGTTAAGCCATGTCCTCCCAACAATCAAAGGGTGGGGTGATTGTATGTTCATCACCATGCAGTTAACGATGGTGGAGACTGGGCCGATCTTCAGTGGGAGCGTGACCAGTCCGCAAGCGTTCTTGCGTGTGCTGTCACCTTCGTCCTCGTTCCCCGGTCGTAGGGCTAGTGTGAACATATTATGTATCGCCCAATTGTTCTCGTTCTCATACTGGAGGCGCACCTCTCCCCAGATATTCAGGATATGACTTAAGAAGGGCAGTCGAAGGCATTGGTGCCGGGGGGAACAGATAGCTTGGATGCTGTCTAACCATGGTCGCCCCAACATCAATGGGTACCTTGTGTCGATGTCGGCCATGAAGCAGGCTACCTCACAGATAGGAGGGCCGACAGATAACTTGAATGTTCCATAGCCGCGGAGAGTCTTCCCGATATGGTTGAAAGCTTGAATAGTATGGTGGGCCTTTGATTATGGCCCAGTCAAGGCGTCTGTCATCATTAAGATCATAAACGAAGTCCCGAGAAACAATGCATTGTTCTACGGTATGGCCATATTGTTGATGATATTGACAGTAACGCGCCGTTCTGGCCCCGGGTAGTGAAGGCCGGGCGTCGGGGAGGGAGATACTATTTGTGTCCAACATCACCCTAAAGATCCTAGTTAAAGTTTCTGTCCCTCTTTCCCATTCGTCTTTGGTCGTAGGATGCGGGAGGTCTAACCTCGTTTTAAGAGCTTCGTATGGGCTGCCTAGGGGTTGGATTTTGTGCTCTTGGGGGAGCAGAGTAAAAGGGAGCCCGAGTTTGAGTTTGGCTCTGGATTATAGGGCTCTGGAGTGGGAAATTTTGGACTGTGGGGTTCTGTCGTGTTGGCACGGGGACGGGTACTGATCGAGGGGTAAAATTTTGATTCGCTTGCCGAGGCGGTGCATATCCGGATGAACCGGGCGTGTACTGTCTCGGAGCTGTTCCTCGGTCAGGAACTCGCGCTCCGTTCGGGTAGAGTGCCGATACTTGGCTAATGATCCCCTCTACCGTGGGGGTTTGCGCCTTACGAGGCGGTTGTCCAACCCTATGGCTGATAGGTGGGGACTGGGTTTGGACTACTGGGGATGCACAACGGGAAATCCTGTTGTGGCGGTCAATCAGAAGCTGATACGTAGTGCAGTCTCCGTACGAAAGGCTCGTACGGAGCTCTGGACTCGGGCTCTGCAACATCATGTCAATTTCTTGACATTCTGTGAGTTCCAGGCTGGGTCGGTGGACAAGGGTGCGCCACCGAGACACGTATTGTTCGAATTCCTCCCTAGGCCTCATTTTCTCTACGGTTAGGTCAGAAATAGAGGGGGTTCTGATCCTCTGGTAACCGTAGCGGCCCAAGAACTTCTTGCTTACAGCCGAGAAGTTCGATAAGTGATCTACAGGGAGGGTGGAGAACCATTTTAGTGCCTCTCCTTCCAATGATTTCTGGAAGAGGAAGACTAGCAGGGGTTGATTATCTGGGTCTAGATAAAATGCAGTTAAATGGATATCTGGGTCTCGACGACCGTTGTACCGGCAGAATTTGGGAACTTTGAATCCCTCCGGTAGGTGGACTGACAGGATTTGTCTCAGGTTATGTAGAGACATGTGCTTGGGGGCGGAGGGACCAGTCTCGGAGAGGATTCTCCAGATGGTTTCATCCAGCGTTTCTCCCCTGGGAGGACTATTTGCCAGTCCCGGGTTGGAGGGGGCCTGGTAAGGGCCTGGGGTGGAAACAACTGGGAATTTTGGATTCGCGGGGGAAAGGGGGGCGAGTGAAAAAATGCTCGGATTGACCGAGCAGCTGGGTGTGGATGGGGATTTGGGAGTGGATTTGGGGGTTTCGACAGGGGTTTCCTGTCTCAAGGTCTTGGCATGACGGTAGTTAGCGAGGTCATGAAACATGTCCTCTACCGTTTGATACCCTAGACTAGCCATCCTTTCCTCTAGATGGGTCAGGAACTGTGTGGTTTTGGACAGAGGCTAAGCTAGATTTAGCCCGGGTTTCTGGAGGGTGGGATGAGAGGGTATTTTATGTAGGGAATGAGTGTTTCTCTCTCTCTCTCTCTCTCTCTTGGGATTTCTAGTGGGAAGGGGGATTGGATGATTCTTGTTGTGTATGAATTGGGGATGGATCGATGGATGTTGGGATTGTTGTATTTGGGCTTGGGACCCCCTCTATTTATAGTAAAAGAGAGGCACGGGAATGTTTAGGGGGTAATGGAGTGGGTTGTCCTTGATTAGACCCCTCATTAATTCTCTGGTTCTTCTGTCAGGACCAGGTGAAGGGCGGCTAGTTCTATCTAGCCGCCCAGGATGGGGCGGCTACTTTCTGGTAGCCGCCCCTATGATGACCTGCCAAACGTCCCATCTCTGACAAGCGGTGGCTTGGGTCGGTCACTTGGATTGATCCGGCCAAGAGGGGACGGCTACAGGTCACAACCCGCCGCAATGATCAGCATTTAATGCTGCGTTATGTCCCATCCAGGGAACTGGTCCAAAGTCGGCCAGGGGGCGGTTAGGGGGGCGGCTAGTTGAAACTAGCCGCCTGGTATGGGGCAGCTAGTTATGTCTAGCCGCCCATTTTCCAGGGACTTGGTTTTTTTTTTGGGTTTTTTTAGGGTTTCTCTAGGTGGGGTTCTGGGGTTTAGGGTTTCTGGCTAGGTTTAGTTTAGGGCTAGGGTTAGGGTTTCTGGCTAGGTTTAGTTTAGGGCTAGGGTTAGGGTTTCTGGCTAGGTTTAGTTTAGGGCTAGGGTTAGGGTTTCCGGTTTCCTGAATTTTGATTCTCTACTGGATGTCCAAAAGTGGGATATTTCCGGGTGTTACTTGAAGTATTTCTGTCTTTCTGGACGGTCAAAATTGGGGTATCTACACCTGGTAGCCGCCCCTATCGTGACCTGCTAAACGTCCCATCTCTGACAAGCGGTGGCTTGGGTCAGTTACTTGGATTGATCCGGCCGAGAGGGGGCGGCTAAAGGTCATGACCCGTCGCAATAATCAACATTTAATATTGCTTTATGTCCCATCCAGGGGGGTGGCTAGTGTAAACTAGCTGCCCGGTATGGGGCGGCTAGTTAGGGCTAGCCGCCCCTTTCCAGGGACTTGAGGCTCTAGGGATTTTGGGTTTTTAGAGTTAGGGTTTCCGATTTATGTTTAGGTCAAGGCTAGGGTTTAGGGTTTCCGGTTTAGGTTTAGGTCAATGCTAGGGTTTAGGGTTTCCGGTTTACCGTACCTTTGGTTCTTTATTGGATGTCCAACTGTGGGATATTTTCGTGTGTTACTTGAAGTATTTCTGTCTCTCTGGACGGTCAAAATTGGGGTATCTACAGCCGCCCCATACCCGATGGCTATTTTCCATTAGCCGACCAGTAACGCCCCCATACCCATTATCCTCTATTAAGGTATGTAGTACGGTGCGTCACTTCAATCATGATAACACCTATTCAATAACATAATATGATAAATTCAAAACTAATAAGTTTTTAAAACATAAGCAATTCAGGATCTCAATAATTCATTCTCAATGGAATGATTACACACGAACTCTTAATTTACTAATAACTAAACATCCCCTAGTTTGCTGATAAGACTAAGGATGTCCACTACATGCCAAGAAGAAGGCTTATTCAACACCTACGATGCAACGGAAACTAAACCGCCAACGCCCACCACGATCGGCGATCGCCAACGACTACTCTGAAAAGTTGAGAAAAGGAGGGGTGAGCTACCAGTACACGCTCAGTGAATGGACCTTAACATCCCAATAATAATAATAATAATAATAATAATAATAATAATAATAAAATCTTCAGAATAAATTCTAAAAATATCCGAACCAACAGAATATAAATTTTCACAAATATTGGGATAAAACAGAATGCATCTCTTTAGACGAAATAACCACCATCTCATCCTATTTACATGATGAGCATGATGCAACAGACACGATTGCCCGTATGGTACGCAGCTGAAAGTGCTCCAACTAGAGCTTGATCATGCAGACCAATCGTCACACAGACGGCGTCACGCAGACGGGTGTCAAGCAGACATGGTCCCATTGGACTGAGTCACGTAGATCCTCGTCACACAGACGAATGATATGCATGCAAGTTAACCTCCATAATTCACATGTTTGCATGCAAGAATAATAATATAATATTCGATATACAGTTCATACGTAAAATAACGTTTCAAAATATGATGCATGCCCATGTATTCCATAGTCAAGATAACAATAGTATTCATAAAATAGGCATGATGCGTTCATGATATAAATATAAATTGTTTCGAAATCTACATAGAGACTAGACCCACTCACCTTTGGTCCAATGACTCGCGATCAAACCCAAGCCTTACAGTAACCTAATCTGGTAAGAAACGGTATGAACCGATCAAAATACACACAACCCGTACGGAACAATGTACCCGTACACACAGAACCCGACGGCTCCAACAGGGGTCGTCACTGACCTATCCAACGAATCCCGCAGGGACCGTCTGAAGCACACCCGACGGTTCCTACTGGAACCGCCGCTTACTAGCCTGACGGCTCCTCTGGGAGCCGTCCCAAATCTGTTCGACGGCTCCTATGGGAGCCGTCCCGAGACAGAACACAAAAACCCTAATTTTAATTTTATAAAAATTCTTTAAAACCTTTTATCATTTAAAGCAAAACCCAAGTTATTTTAAAACGGTACAGAACCAGTGAGAAAATTTAGTTTGAAATCAAATCATACATATCAAAAAAATCCGATTGTAACCAAATCAAAACCCATAAAAACATCTTCAAAACCCTAGATCTACCTTGAGTGAAAAATACAAATCTGGATCTATGTTCAAACCTTCCAAATCACGAAAATACTTCACTGGTTTGGACATAAGTATACAAGGTTTAAAACAAGGCTTTACGGATAAAACAATACAATTCCATTTAAAATTACTTAAACATGATATATATTCTTAAACATATTCTTTTTCTTTCATGAAAGGCTCATAAAACATCTAAAAATATCATAATATCCTATCTATAACCTCAGATCCAAAAATTATTTAAATCATATTGAAGATCATGAAATAAAAGAAAAACCCAACCAAGAAGGCTTAAGAAATTGAAACTTGTGATCATTTACAAGTGAGACTCAATAAAAAAAAACCAAAGAACTCGTAAAACGCCATAAATCATCATCGTATGATTGTTAAAATATAAGAACCCGAAATCATAACAAGATCTAAAGAAAAACAAAGGGAAACTTATTATTTTTGTTTGAAAAAACTTGAAAACGAGATCTTATTCAAAGAACAACCAAAGGGACCCATTGCCATACAAAACTCTTCATAAACTGAAGGGAATACTCACAAGAACTCGTCGTTTGAACCCTTCCTGAGCCCCCTCACCACAATGGCCGAAAACAAGAAAAACAAATTTAGGGTTTGGAGTTTCAATGCCAATAGGAGAGAGAGGGGAGACTTAATAATCTCGCACGCATGTGGGGACAAATTTCGCGACACCATTAAAGCCAATTAACGCGAATCAAATCATTTGTTCTTTCAAAAGATGGACCAAATTCAAAATTCAAAATTTTTTTAGATCGACGGCTCCTCGAGGACCCGTCACCCATGTCAACCAACGACTCCTCATGGATCCATCGCCTAGGTGCCCGACGGCACCTATATGATCTGTCTGGCACTGCCTAACCCGATTGAAAGTTACAATTGTTACATCATTTCCCCCTTAAAGGAATTTTATCCTCAAAATTCAAGGCATACCTGAGGGAGACACAAACAACGTCGGATACTTTTTTAGCATCTCCTCTTCGCGTTCTCAAGTCATTTCGAGCGGTCCATGATGATATTGCCACTGCACTTTGACTAATAGAATGGTCTTATTGCACAAGACTTGGTCCTTTCGATCTAAGATCTTTACCGGCCGGTCGATGATAGATAGGTCTTCTTGTACTTGAATTAAGTCTGGTTTAATGACATGAAAATGATCATGCACGTATTTACTTAGCATTGACACGTGAAATACAATTGCAGCGGTAACGCCAAGCGATACTCCACTGGTCCAATCCTCTCCGGAACTTCAAACGGTTCGGTGAAACGCGGGTTCAGCTTTTCCCGTTGTCCAAATTGAACTACGCCCTTGGATGGAGATATCTTCAAGAACTCATGATCTCCCACCGCGAACTCCAACTCTCGCCTTCGATTGTCGGCATAGCTTTTCTGTCTACTCTGCGCTGTTCAAAGTCGATCCTGAACCAATTTCACCTTGTCGATTGTATCTTGTACGAGTTCTGGCCCAATAAGACTTCTCTCGCCAACCTCGTCCCAACACAGAGGTGTGTGGCAATTTCTTCCATACAAAGCTTCGAAAGGTGACGTCTGAATGCTTGCTTGGAAACTATTATTGTATGCAAACTCCGCCAAAGCTAGGTGATCTTCCTAGTTTCCACCTAAATCGATCATGCAAGCCCTCAACATGTCTTCCAATATCTGGATCGTTCTCTCAAACTGTCCATCTGACTGAGGGTGCAATGCCCTACTAAAGTTCAACCTTGTCCCTAGTGCTGTTTGATGAGCATTCCAAAATCGTGAGATGAAACATGAATCGCGATCCGAAACAATACTGACTGGAGCTCCGTGGAGACGAACAACTTCACGAACATATAACTTTGCCAGCGTTTCTAGTGAATCATTCACGCGTATTGCCAGAAAATGTGTGGACTTCGTCAATCGGTCCACTACAACCCAAACATCGTCATGTCCCTTCTTTGACTTTGGTAGGCCAGTTACAAAGTCCATGGTGACATGTTCCCACTTCCACTCTGGAATTTCCAATGGCCGTAGTTTTCCAGCTGAACTTCGGTGTTCCGCCTTAACTTTCTGGCACACCAAACATTTTGACACATACTCCACAATATCCTTCTTCATCCCATTCCACCAGAAGTTTAACTTGAGATTTTGATACATTTTCGTACCGCCAGGGTGTACAGTGTACCAAGATCTCTGTGCCTCATCAAGGATCCTATTTTTCAACTCAGCGTCCGCAGGAACGCAAACACGACCTCAAAAATAAAGGACACCATCAGCTCGGATGGCAAAGTCCGGCTTCAATCCTTGCTCATTGTCGGATGAGATCTTCTTCAACTCTTCATCCACCAATTGTGTCTTCTTTATTTCATCGATGAGATCTGGATTAACAACAAGCCGTGCAATGAAAAGGTTTTCTGATGGACGTATCACACAAAAAAGATCGGCCGCTTCATTCAACATTTCCACTGACCCACCATCATGTGTGATAAAAATTTCAAAGGTTGACAACTTAGCTCATCCACGACCACATTAGCTTTTCCAGGGTGATACTGGATTTTGCAATCGTAGTCCTTAAAAAATTTAACCCATCACCTCTAATGATTATTCAATTCTGGTTGAGATTGCAGATACATCAGACTTTTATGGTCAGTGAAGACTTCAAACTCCTCGTCGTAGAGATAATGTCTCCAAATATTTAGAGCAACGATCACTGTTGCTAATTTCAAGTCATGAATGGGATAATTCACTTCTTGTACCTTCAGCTAACGAGATGCATATGCGACTACTTTTCCGTATTGCATCAACACATCACCCAAGCCTCGATAAGAAACGTCGCAATACACCACATATCCACCAGTGCCAGATGGAATGGTCAAAATAGGAGCAAATGTAAGTCTCCGCTTCAGCTCTTGAAAACTCTTCTCACACTGCTCAGACCAGACATACTTGGCGTTCTTCTGGGTTAGACGGGTTACCGGAAATGCAATCTTCGAGAAATCCTGAACAAATCTTCGATAGTAATCCACTAAGCCCATAAAACTTTGAATTTCTGTAGCATCCATCGGTTGCTTCCACTCCATCACCGCCTTGATCTTCGATGGGTCAACTGAAATTCCAGTTTCAGAGATGACAAGACTGAGAAACATCACACTCTCTAACCAGAACTCACACTTACTGAACTTTGCATAGAGTTGATGCTCCTTCAGTTTCTGGAGTACCAAATGAAGATGTTCAGCATGCTCTTCCTTGTTCTTTGAGTATATTAGAATGTCATCAATGAAGAAAATCACAAACTCAACAAGGAAGGGCTTAAAGACCCTATTCATTATGTCCATGAATGCTGCAGGGGCATTTGTCAAATCAAAATGCATGACCAAAAATTCATTCCCATATCGAGTACGAAATGCTGTCTTCGGAATATCCTCCTTCTTGATCTTCAACTGGTAATAGCCTAACCTTAAGTCGATCTTGGAGATGACCGTAGCTCTGTGAAGTTGATCGAACAGGTCATCTATTCTCAGAAGAGGATATCGGTTCTTGATCGTCTTCTGATTTAGCAGATGGTAATCGATGCATAGACGCAACGAACCGTCCTTCTTCCTGACAAACAATACTGGTGCACCCCAAGGAGATACACTTGGTCGTGCAAATCCTTTCTCCAGCAGTTCTTTCAATTGAGCCTTCAATTCTACCAACTCTGTAGGTGCCATACGATATGGAGCTTTTGATATCGGCTCTATACCAGGAATTAGATCGATAGAAAACTCAATTTCACGATCAGGTGTGTAGATACCCCAATTTTGACCGTCCAGAGAGACAAAAATACTTCAAGTAACACCCAGAAATATCCCACAGTTGGACATCCAAGTAGAGAACCAAAGGTACGGTAAACCAGAAACCCTAACCCTAGCCCTAACCTAGACCTAAACCGGAAACCCTAAACCCTAGCCCTAACCCTAGCCTTGACCTAAACCTAAACCCTAACCCTAGCCTTGACCTAAAACCAAAAACCCTAAACCTAGCCTTGACCTAAACCTAAACCCTAACCCTAAGCCTAAACCCTAAGCCAGGCCCTAACCCTAAAAACAAAACCCCGCCACTCTAAAAACCAAAAAAAACCCCAAGTCCCTGGAAAGGGGCGGCTAGTTAGGGTCCCTGGAAAGGGGCGGCTAGCCCTAACTAGCCACCCCATACTAGGCGGCTAGTTTAGACTAGCCGCCCCCCCTAACTGCCCCCTGGCCGACTTTGGACCAGTCCCCTGGATGGGACATAAAGTAGTATTAAATGCTGATCATTGCGGCGGGTCATGACCTTTAGCCGCCCCCTCTCGGGCGGATCAATCCAAGTAACCGACCCAAGCCACCGCTTGTCAGAGATGGGACGTTTGGCAGGTCATGATAGGGGCGGATACCAGGAAGTGGCCGCCCCATCCTGGGCGGCTAGTTAGAACTAGCCGCCCTTCACCTCGTCTCTGACAGAAAAACCAGAGACTTAATGAGAGGTCCAATCGAAGCCAACCCACTCCATTACCCTCGGGATATTTTTCCTACCTCTCTTTTACTATAAATAGAGGGGTCCCAAGCCCAAATACAAAATCATCATCCTTCAATCCACAAAATCCACACCAACATCCCACAATTCACATTCCCTTTCCACACTAGAAATCCCAACAGAGAGAGAGAGAGAGAGAGCTTCTTTTGTGAGAGAAAACACCCATTCCCTACACAAAAACACCCTCTCATTCCACCCTCCAGAAACCCGGGCTAAACCTAGCTTAGCCTCTGCCCAAAACCAAACCCATTTCCTACCAAAGCTCTGCCCAAACCAAACCAGACCTGGGACGGCTAACCCTAGTAGCCGCCCCACACCAGACGGCTAGATCCAACTAGCCGCCCCCCTATACACACCCCACTTACACCCCTTTGTCCCATAACTCCTTTAGTCAAGCCCTAGGAGCAGAATAGGATACCTGTTTTTCACCTCTGTGTACGGTATATCCGTGTCTCAGAGCGGAGACCCCACAAACTCCCCACGTAGGCGACCAAAACCAAACCCAACCTTTTCCTGCTTTTAGAAAAAGCAGGTGGCGATCACACAAACCCCTGAATCCTCTTGAGACGCTATCGGGTGCCTCAACCAGGACCGACACACCCCTCACCCTTCCGAGAAGACGATCCGACCGAGCCCGCCAGGGCACGCATCCGACCGAATCCCCGAAGAACCCCCACACACGCACACGCGCGCTCACCGCGCACCCCGCCGGAATCCACTCCGACACCTTCGGAGGCCTTCCCGACGGTACCGACAAAATTTGGCGATCACGGTGGGACCTCCCTCGTGAAAAAAAACAAAAGGTAATCCTCTTCTGCCCCCTTTTACAAGCTTGACTAGAATGCCATCAACCCTCTAGGAAGGTTGGAGTTTCCCACCCCTCGAATCAGATCCTCCTCTACTTCGCATCACTGCATCATTTACTGCTTTGTAAGCCACACACAGCTGCGCAATCCTTTACTGCTTTGAAAGCCGCACACAGCTGCGTAATCCTTTATTGCTTTGTAAGCCGCACACCGCTGCGCAATCCTTACCGCTTTATTTACTGCTTTATATCTGCATTCGATCCCTTAAAACATTTCACACGCATCATGGAATCCCACCTAGAGGAGGAGATACTAGAGGAAAGAACCCACCAAGAGGGTCAGGCCACGCAATTCCTGACCCATCTAGAGGAAAAGATGGCCAGTCTAGGATACCAATCCATTGAGGACATGTTTCATGACCTCGCCGACTACCGCCAGGTCAAAACCCTAAGACAGGAGACCCCTGTCGAAGCCCCTAAGGCCTTTCCCAAAACCCCATTCACACCCAGTCACTCGGTCAACCCGAGCGTCTTTTCATTCACCCCCCTTTCCCCCGCGAATCCAATATTCCCAACCATTTCCACCCCAGGCCCTTACCAGGCCACCCCAAACCCGGGACCGCTAGGCAGCCCTCCCCGGGGAGAAACGCTGGACGAAACCATCCGGAGAATCCTCTCCGAGACTGGTCCCTCGGCCCCCAAACACATGTCTCTACATAACCTGAGACAAATCCCGTCAGATCACCTACCGGAGGGATTCAAAATCCCCAAATTCCGCCGGTATAACGGTCGTGGAGACCCAGACATTCATTTAACTGCCTTTTATCTAGACGCACGCCCATTTCTAGATAATCAACCTCTACTTGTCTTCCTCTTCCAGAAATCATTGGAAGGAGAAGCACTACAATGGTTCTCCACCCTCCCTGTTGATCACTTGTCGAATTTCTTGGCTGTAAGCGAGAAATTCTTGGGCCGCTACGGTTACCAGAGAATTAGGACCCCTTCTATTTCGGATTTAACCGTAGAGAGAATGAGACCTAGGGAGGAATTCGAGCAATACGTGTCTCGGTGGTGCACACTTGTCCACCGGACCGGCCTGCAACTCACAGAATGTCAAGAAATTGACATGATGTTACAGAGCCTGAGTCCAGAACTTCGTACGAGCCTTTTGTACGGAGACTGCACTACGTATCAGCTTTTGATTGATCACCACAACAAGATTTCCCGTTGTGCAGCCCCAGTAATACAAACCCAGTCGCCACCTATCAGACATAGGGTTGGACAACCGCCTCGCAAGGCACAAACCCCCACGGTAGAGGGGATTATTACACAAGTATCGGCACTCTACCCGAACGGAGCACGAGTTCCTGATCAAGGAACGGCTCCGAGACAGTACACGTCCGGTTCATCCGGGTATGCGTCGCCTCGGCCAATCAACCAAAACTTCACTACTCGATCAGTACCCGTCCCCGTGCCGACACAACAAAACCCGATAATCCAAAGTTCCCAGGTCCAAAACCCTGTAATCTCGAGACAAGGCCAACCTAGGACCCCTTTTTATTCCAGCTTCTTAAGAAATAAGAACCTAAGTCCTAGGCAGCCCTCCCCAAATACTTATAATGAGGTCTCCCCTCGAACATCCTATGATCAAAGACGAATGGGAAAGAGAGATTCTTACCCTCCCCTCTCAGAAACACTAACTAGGATTTTTAGGGTACTGATGGACACAAATAGTATCTCCCTCCCAGCTGCTAAACCTCCACTCCCCGGAGCCAGCAGACTGCGTTACTGTCAATACCACCAACAACATGGTCATACCGTAGAACAATGCATTGTTTTTCGGGATTTTATCTATGATTTAAATGATGACAGGTGCCTTGATTGGGCCATGATCAAAAGCCACTTAAACCAGGGCAATTCTCGAGCCTCCAAGCCACTTGGCATTTTTTCTGACCCATTGCCAGGTCACAACCAAGCATCCACCTCTGGAGCCCACATGGTAAACATGGTCAGAAGAGGGAGACAACCATCACCACAACCAAGCAGTTCGGAAGAGGTCACTGACGACAGTCTGTCCGAAGAATCCGAGGAGGAAGAGCAGAACGAGCCCTTCCAGCTGAACCTCGACGATCATGACCTCGCCATACTCTATGGCGAAGAAGAAGATGCAATTATCGCCCTTCCCGCAGTCATCAACATCGAATCCGACGAAAGCGGACTAGAAAACCCGGGAGGAGACGAAGAAGAAGAGCCATTTGAGGAGATCCCCGAAGGAGCTAGCGAAGGACCCGAAGGAGGGGAATGTACGTCGGATGATCTGCATCCGGACGACAACGGGTCCTCCAAGAGTACCGACACTGTCGATGGCCCCCGCCGCCCAATGACCATTTCATTCACTGACCAAGACCTCCTGGATCCCGGATTAGGCTGTCCTTCCATCCAACCGGCCCACCATACTATTCATGCTTTCAACCATACCGGGAAGACTCTCCGTGGCCCCGGAACATTCGAGTTGTCCGTCGGCCCTCTTATCTGTGAAGTAGCCTGCTTCGTGGCCGTCATCGACACAAGGTACCCATTGATGTTGGGGCGACCATGGTTAGACAGCATCCAAGCTATTTGTTCCCCCCGGCACCAATGCCTTCGACTGCCCTTCTTGAGTCATATTCTGACAATCTGGGGAGAGGCGCGCCTCCAGTATGAGAACGAGAACAACTGGGCGATACATAATATGTTCACACTAGCCCTACGACCGGGGAACGAGGATGAAAGTGGCAGTCCACCTGGGTCCCCTTACGACAACAACTATCCCTCAGGAGAAACGGCCAGGACCCTGCATCCACCAAGCGATCTTACGGAGCCCAACTCGATCACCTTCCTCCCCCATGAAGTCGCCAAAGCCGGAGCACGCTCCGCACCCCTCGCAATCACTGCTGTACTCGGGGGAAGGGAATTCCGGCACATTCTCATTGACACGGGAGCGGAAACTAACGTCCTTACATATTCCGCCTACCAAAAGCTAGAAGGCCGGGTTCCCAGATTGGAGCCCTCAGACGAATACATTTATGCCTTCGACAGCACACGCAAGAGCGCTTGCGGACTGGTCACGCTCCCACTGAAGATCGGCCCAGTCTCCACCATCGTTAACTGCATGGTGATGAACATACAATCACCCCACCCTCTGATAGTTGGGTGGACAAGGCTCAACAGCATCGAAGCGGTCTCATCCACCCGACACCAATGTCTTCGCTTCCCGTACCGCGGGAAAGTAGTATCCATATGGGGAGAAGCACGCTTTAACGAGACGCGGGCCCAGCATTGGAGCGTCTGTGCCATGTGCATCCGGCTATAGGTGCTCGCATGTTGGCAGCCAGGCTCCACCGACGAAGAACTGCTCCATCAAGGGAGGCCTTTGAAAAGGCTCAGGGAAGAGGAGTTCGGGAATAGGGGACCTACACCGGACATCAGCCGGCCAACCAAGCGAAGCCGACTCGAGGAAACAACACAAATCCAAGAACCGGGTACCGACCCCCCCGGGTAAGCTTTCGTCACACCCTGTACATATTTGTTTACAGCTTTTTTCTAAAAATCGTATCTATTCGCCAACACAGTCCCCCTTTTTAAAACCATAAGTATGCACCTGTTTCCACACTTTCAAAACAAATATGAAACAAAAGCGAACTACTAGACGAGAAAAGACTAAGAGCGGCAGACCATGCCCAGGCCTACCAAAGAAGGGTGGCAAGGGCATTTGAAAAGAAGGTAATTAAAAGAAAATTTGAAATCGGGGAATTAGTACTCAAGCAAATCATGCCATCAAGACAGCCTCACCCAAGAGGAAAGTTGCAACCCATATGGGAGGGACCCTATGTGATCACCCATGCCTATTCCGGGAATGCCTACCGCCTGGTAGATGCCGAAGGAGTCGAGGTTCCAGGTTCGTGGAATGCACTTTACCTAAAGAAATTTCATGCATGAATAGCTTTCAATACTTAAGAACTATTATTCTTCCTTCCTGCTCCTTCCAGCGTTTAGTACTTGATGATAGAATTATAAGACTCTCAAAGATAAACTCGGATCTATTTGAACACATCTCCGCCAAATCATGCCGTTTCGTTCACACACGTATAACTGGACTAGATTCACCTGAAAGAAGAGAAATTGCCTACCCCATAGACTGGGACAATTTAAAACCCCCAAAGCAAAACATCCCGTATTTCCGCCCTACTCGTATTAACCCTTGGTCGGAATGCACCTCCGCCGTACCCACGACCTCCCTCACGACCTCCTCCTCCACCCGATCACTCCTCGATGAACTAGACCCCGAGGCAGCCCCTCTCTGCTCTCGGGAAGACCTGAGGCGCTTCATCATCGAAGTTGTCTTCTTCTCCTTCATCATCTCCTCCGATTTCGCACAAAGAAAAACCTAAAGAAAACCTAGGGCTTCGAAATCAAGAAGAAAGGGATGATGAAGGACGAAAACAAAGGATTCAAGGTAAGTTTTTTCCGGTTTGGAACGAAGAAGAAGAAGAAAGGAGGGAAGAGGAACCGTTTTAAAACGTATGGAGAGAGAGAGAGAGAGGGTCTTTTCGGTTATAAGGGACCCAGTCATGGGGCGGCTACCCGCGAGTAGCCGCCCCCTCTCGGGCGGCTAGTTACAACCAGCCGGCCTGCAACTCACAGAATGTCAAGAAATTGACATGATGTTGCAGAGCCTGAGTCCAGAGCTCCGTACGAGCCTTTCGTACGGAGACTGCACTACGTATCAACTTCTGATTGACCGCCACAACAGGATTTCCCGTTGTGCAGCCCCAGTAGTCCAAACCCAATCCCCACCTATCAGCCATAGGGTTGGACAATCGCCTCGTAAGGCGCAAACCCCCACGGTAGAGGGGATCATTAGCCAAGTATCGGCACTCTACCCGAACGGAGCGCGTGTTCCCGATCGAGGAACAGCTCCAAGACAGTACACGCCCGGTTCATCCGGGTATACGCCGCCTCGGCCAACCAACCAAAATTTTACTCCTCAATCGGAACCCGCCCCCGTGCCGACCCGACTAAGTCCTATATTCCAAAGCTTTATAAATCAGATCTCGGTACGTACAGATCCTATAACGCATGTTGGAGAGCGAAAGCTAGAACCTGCTACACAACCCCTGGTGGAAGAACCAGAAGACCTGCCTAGGATCATTTCAGGTGGCCTGATCCTTCCGGCGCCTTTCCCAATACACCCAAACCCCATCAAACCCCTCCCCCTATACACAGAACAAGTATCCGAGCCCATTCTGGTTCACCCGATAAAGGGAGGTCCCATCCGACCATTGAACCATTTCTCCCATACACAACCTAGTCAGATCTTTGGCAACAAAGCCAGAGTTCTTCTTGCCCGTCCCTCTACTCCACCGGGGACACAAGCCTCTGTTCCCCAGCAACCACCCCAAAGGAAATATCCCGCTATTCCACCCCCATTGACCTATGAGTCTCCAGTACCTGAAATTATTGAATCCGTAGAATGTCCCAAGCAGGACTCTGACGATGATGAAGAGTTTTTGGCTGGAGAACTATCAGAACTATTTTACCCTTCCCAAACACAACCTCAATCCATCATCCAAGCCTTACCACCGATTAAATCTGAATACTCCTTGTCTCCACCTGCTCAAGACCAAATCATATCAATGCCCGTCGAACCTACCTTGGTGGTCTCGGATGACTCACCTTTTAACTCATCAGATTCTGAGACTGATCCAGGTCCGGTTCAACCAATTATGCATGTCTCTGAACCAGAACCACTCATATTTAAAAATGCACAATTTGAGGGAGCAGTCAAGCCATCCAAATTTCCAGACTTGCCATCTCATCTACCTAAGGAGCTCTTTCCTCCGGAGTCCCCCGCAATATCTAAATCTCTTGCACTTGTTCAGTCAATAGTCACCCGTGCGACTTGCTTTATTGACTGACCCACCTTTGAGGAAAGATTCTCCTCCTACTAAGGGTCCATGGCAAAGCAAGCGCCACCCGCGCTTTCGACATCTTTTAGGTTTTGACATTCTGATAGATGCTGTCAGAGTAGACGCTGAACAACAGTGGCTGAGAAGGCGTCAAACGCGCTTCAAGATAGAGGAAAATCGATACACAATGAATGATATATCAGAAAACTCAAGTATCATTCCCCTAAAGATCCTGCAATTTGAGCCTCCATAGAGGACTCACCTTGCACCATCATTTCCTGGAGGTCACCCATCAGTGCTATATACTACCTTTTACCTGCTTTCCTATTTCTAAATGTTTTACATGCTTTCAAAAAAAAGATAAAAAGAAAGATTTGTTTACCATCTTATGCTTTCAAACACCTATATATATATGTCTACAAGCTTTCAAAAAAAAAAAAGCATGAAAAAAGATTAAGGGTGGCAAGGGCATTTGAAAAGAAGGTGATAAAAAGAAAATTCGAAATCGGGGAATTAGTACTTAAGCAAATCATGCCATCAAGACTGCCCCACCCGAGAGGAAAGCTGCAACCCACATGGGAGGGACCCTATGTGATCACCCATGCCTATCCCGGGAATGCCTACCGCCTGGTAGATGCCGAAGGAGTCGAGGTTCCAGGTTCGTGGAATGCACTTTATCTAAAGAAATTCCATGCATGAAAAACTTTCAATACTTAAGAACTATTATTCTTCCTTCCTGCAATTTCCAGCGTTTAGTACATGATGATAGAATTATAAGACTCTCAAAGATAAACTCGTATCTATTTGAACACGTTTCCGCCAAATCATGTCATTCCCTTCACACACGTATAACTGGACTAGATTTGCCTAATAGAAGAAAAATTGCCTACCCCGTGGACTGGGACAATTTAAAAAATCCCCAAAGCAAAATATCCCTTATTTCCGCCCCGCTCGTATTATCCCTAGGTCAAAATGAGGAGTTACCCAGACCTAGCATATGTCCCAAAAACTGGCTCTGGCACTCTATAAACACTTCTAGAGGGGAAGCATGAAAAGAATCGGGGTAAAAAACAGAAGAGCCCCCCCCGTCAAATCAAAACAATAAAAAAAAAATAGCAAAAAAAGAGAAAATCAGGCAAGGAGAGGCCAAACACCCAAGTGAATGGGTTAAACTCTCTATTTAGCAGGCTTTCACTCCTTTACGCACGGTATACGCTAGACAACGGCTGTACCAGTACAGATCCAAACAACGGATTGTACTTTCCACCCAAAAATAAAGAAGTGGTAAAAAGAAGAAAGCCAGAGATACCTAGGAAGTAAGACATGTGCTAGACTGGGACAATTCTAAAATATTGCCCGAAAGGAAGAGATTACTCTTACCTCATTCACCCTCTCCCCTTTTATTTTTCGCAAAGGGGGTTCAAAATTGAGCTATGTCCACCGGGAAAAGCTAAATTTTGACCAAGGGTAGATCACGCCTAGGTTTGCACCTACACACACACTCACACGAGTTCACTTAGAAACTTGCCTATCCAAAGGAAGCTTATTTGACTTGACTCTTGGTACAATCATGGATTTTTCAGCATGTTTAGAATAACACGATTAAACATTTGAAAACCATGAACCTAGGAAAATCGACGCCTAAGGCTTATACCTCTCAAATACAATCCTGGTTTGGACATGAGTGACCGCAAGGGCTCCTCCACGGGGACTTGATAGTGTCTTTTACTTATGAAAATCAAGAACGTTGCCCTCTCACATAAAAGTCATTGAAGAACTAAAATGCCCATTTATGCCACTTATACTTACGCATAAGCTTGCATTTTCCTTTTTCAAAACACTTTGGCTGTTAGGCCTGTGTCATTTAGAGTCCTATTTTCGATCGGAGTCGCTAAAATTTTGGTTTTTAGCTACCTGCTGGGACTGGAGGACTCTAATTGAAGATATAACTGCATATTATGGGTCTTGGTACAGTTTAATACTGCCCATAAAATTTTCGTTTAATTCTGATAACGTTTTTGGAATTATACACTTTCGGATTGATATTTGGATTTGATTTTGTTAAAATCCAAGACGAAGAGATAAAAATCCGATATTATTACGAGATGTTCAGTTTGAGATAGCTTCCATATAGAAGTGGAATTGGATCAACTGGATTCGTATATTAAAAGTTATGGGTATTTTTCCGAGTATACCCCGAAGTTGAGAAATCCAGGCAGCAGCCCTGTAAGATGTTTAGCCTAGATTTTTGGAATAGCTGGAGAGGTTATTTGATCTGGGTGTAAACATGAAAGTTGTAGATAATCGTCTTATCTTTCAAATGCCACTGGAATCGTGCAATTCTGAGCTGTATTGAGGAAGTTATGGCCGTTTAAGTGAAGGCTGCGCAGAGGTTTTAAGTCCGAGGATGACTTGGTCATTTACTCGACCTTTGCTTATTTAATCCCCAAATGTGCACGACTTTGGGTCTCTCCTCCTCTCTTTTCTGGTCCAGCCCCCCTTTTGTATGTGTTTTGGGTGGAGGAGGTGATGGTGGTGGAGAAGAAGATCAAAAAGGAGTGGAAAAGGTGTGTTTATGTTGTTGTTGTGCTTTGTTATCCTCCCTTCTTAATCCATCTTCCTCAAGCTCCCCCTCATTGTTTTCCCCTCCCCTTTGGACAGCAGCCCCCCATGTGTTTGTTGTAATGCCACATTGAAGAAGAAGAGCAAGGAAGAGGTGGTGGTTGCGGTGGTTGCGGTTGGGGTGGCCGAGGGTGCGCTTGCGAGCCCCTACGCCCCCCTTTCCTTTCCTTTTCCCCCCTCTCCTTTGGTGAGTTTTCCCTCTTCTTTTTGTGGTTCTTATGCATATAAGGAGTGCTTGGTTGTTGGTGGAGGTGGTGATGAAGTCTCCTCTTCCAATGTATTTGAAGGTGTGTTGTTTGTAAGGAGGTGCGGGGCGTCGGGGTGTTGGCGGGAAGCATGCATAAGGTGCTCGCATGCGTGCGGAGTGCGCGGGAAGCGTGCATAAGGTGCTCGCATGCGTGCGGAGTGCGCGGGAAGCGTGCATGAGGTGCTGCATGCGTGCGGAGTGCGCGGGAAGCGTGCATAAGGTGCTCGCATGCGTGCGGAGTGCGCGGGAAGCGTGCATGAGGTGCTCGAGGGTGTGCTTGACGTTGTTCGATGCGTGCGGAGTGTGCGGGCAGCGTGCACGAGGTGCTCAAGGGCGTGCTTGGCCTTGCCCGATGCGTGCGGAGTGCGTGGGAAGCATGCACGAGGTGCTCGAGGACGTGCTTGACGTTGTTTGATGCGTGCAGGGTGCATGGGCAGCGTGCACGGGGTACTCGAGGGCGTGCTTGCGGTGCTCAGACGCGTTCGGAGTGCTTCGTGGTGTTGAGCAGCTTGTTATAGCCAAATGCAACCATTGGATGATCCTTGGCGGATTGGTATCGGGCTTCGGATTCAACTCGTCGCTCTCTTGCGTTTCGCGAGCCGTGCGCTCGTTAGGTGAGTGGTTCGATCCAACACTTCGGGACGCGCTCGATGCACGTAGTCGTGCACCGCACGTCCTTGGGGCATCTTAACCCCTAAATATGCTAGATATTTGCATGTTAGGGTGTATAGCTCGTATACTGCGTAGAACCCCTATTCTACCCTATACTTGCTTATATATGCATTCATGTTTGAATAAATGTGTTTTCATGTGCCCCTTGTGTTTTGGGCATATATTTTCGAATGAGTGTATGGATGTATAGAATATGCATGCCTTAGGTAGTATTGTAATACTCCTCCCCTATATGAGTAATATCCAGCATGTCAAACCTTGGGTTAATAACCGAATGCGTGCTAATATTTTCCCTTATGATTAGACTGGAGGAATGGTGTAGTTGTTGCACCCATCTGTTGGGGCAAAACTATGACCAGCCTTTCCGGAGAGGATGAGACTTTCCCTCTCTCTCGCCCTCCCTCTTTACGCAAACTGAGTAAGTAGATGTAGTTCCTACTAGACTCAGGTGCGCTTGAGAAAATTAGTATGCACCGATTAGTGCGCGAGATCGCGCTTGACCCTTTCCTCTCAAGTTGGTGATAACCAACGAATGCTATGATATATTTTGTGTGATTGTATGATTATGGCCTTATAAGCATGTTTAAGTGGGTCATACCTTGTATGCATATTGTATGATTTGTTGTTTATGATGTAAATCCATGTTAGGGAGTACCCCTATAGTTATATATATATATTATTGTGCATGTGGCACATATTATCATGTTATGATTCTCCTATATATATATATATATGCGCATGTTAACTAATTTGGCCTATCCGTAATAGGCGAGGGTATGACCCGCGGTCGGGTCGTACCCTATTAGTTAAAGCGCTAGCGATGTAATCACCCTTGCATCCGAGTGATGCATTCGTATCGAATTCTGAAGAATTCATCGTGGCATCGACTTTGTTAAACCGATAGCTACGGCATTAACTTGGGCCTACCCGTGCAGGCGTGTGTCTGAACCGCCTATTGGGTTATGCCCCTGGCTTTTCTACACGAGTGTAGAGATAGTCCTCGCGTTCGAGTGACGCCTCCGTGTGGGAATACAAGAGTATTCGATATCATCGATATATGTGTGTAAGTACCAAGGGTAGTTGGCTTTCCCATAGGGTTCGCATTGCGAACGCAAGGTGCTTCCTCCTGACATCGTCATGAGTCGAAGCTACCCGACATAGAAGCTGTCCTGTAGGGTGCCACCACTTGTAGGTGCTACCGATGCGTACCGCGGTACACATCTAGGGAATGTACTGATCGTGGAAGGCCGACAGGTAGAGGCTGCACGGGAGAGAGCTACCAAGTGATATTTCGGGCTTCAAGTCGTTCTCCCCTTCGTCGGATCCGTGTTGAAGCTGCCCGGCTCGTAGTTGTCCTGTGGGGTGCTCCCAGACGTATTTATGACACCTATTGGTGCGCCCATATGGTAGAGATAGCGGTCATGGAGAGGCTACCAGGTAGAGGCTCCCCGGGAGAGGGCTACCGGATGACGATGGGTGTAGAGCAACTGAGTTCGTTTCAAAAGTCCCTAGTCACCCCTCCGGGGGCTAGGGTGAGGATGAGTTGTTGTCACGTCGCCACGTGACCCAAATACCCATCGAGTATACTCTGGGTTTGTTACTTCTGACGCTTGAGGTATCGAAGTATATCTCTACCTCGTAGCAGATGGATGCGTTGTGTCTCGTTAACCAGTAACACGTGGTGTTATGGTTAACCCTCGTTTGTCCCCGGGTCTCTTTGGAGCTCCCCTTCAGGGTCGGGGCGATGAATGTGTTAAGTCACGTCGCTACGTGACCCATTGGTTTGTTCACCCGTTCCCATATTGGTTGGGTCTGGTTAAGTATCGATGTTGAGAGATATCGATAACAACTATCTCTATGTAGATGATCACAATAGTGTTGTTTAGACCAGTAATTCCGCGTCTCCTTGACAAACGGTATGGTCTCTCCCCAAGAGTCCCAAGAGTCTCCCTTCGGGAGTGAGGGTGTGGGTGAGACGGGTTGCACCGCCGTGTGACCCTATTATCCATTGGGTTTCAACCCATGTCTTTCCTTGAAAGGAAATTGCCTTAACATTAAATTGTTATAGTGGTGTTCGGTTTCCGACCACTCACTGAGCTTGTAGCTCACCCCTCGCGTACTGTTTCTTTTACAGGGGCGTTGTTGGGCGTGGAGCTGGAGTTTTCCTATGGCGTGGTCTTGCGTGCGTGGAAACGTTCTGTCCGGCGGATTGGCGAGTGCGAGGCTGTCAGCAGTCCTAGAGTCTTGTGTATTGGTAATTCGTGCGTGTGGCACTTGTTGTATTTTATTGGCTAGACTTGGCTCTCACAGGACAGTGATTGTGTATTCGAGTCTGTAATAATATTTTCGGTTTACAGACTTATTGATAGTTTATGCTTCCGCTTTTCAGTTGTATTATCAGTTGTCATTGCTTCATTAGCCTTGTGTATTGTTTATTGGAGTCATTGTTGACCTCTTGTTTATGATAGCTGATATTATATTATTGCCACGTCTCGGGGACGGCCGCCCTGGGGCGTGACAAAAGTTGGTATCAGAGCCTGGTCCTGTCAGAGCCTAAGTCAAGTCGTATAGATGAGTCGTAGGATTGTTATCCGAGTACTCTGGTTTAGAAGTTTTCTTAGGTTGCTGACATGCCTCCTCGCATCCGTGGACGTGGACGTGGCCACCCCTGGACTCCCCTTAAGTTGTCGACTGGGTCGACTGATCAGGGTCAGTGTTGGGTTCCTTGTTGTGGGACTAAGGCTTGGGAAGGAGTTTCCAGCCCAGTTGTGTCGTTTTGATGGATCGTTGAAATTTCTAAGGTTGGATCGCGTCTCGACTATGGAGCTTCGTTCCCGGACATCGTTATTGCTATTAACCATGGAGTTCGCGTGATGCGCCAGTTTCAAGTGTTGAGGATGTGGTGTGTTGCTCATTAAGGAGTGATGTCTTCTTTCAGTCTTCCTACTCAGGATAAGGGGCCTTGCAGGGTCAGCGTTGAGACCCGGGCTAGGGTACTCCGTGTTCCTTGTTTGGTTGTCGGGATATCCTATATCGGGACCTCATGGGGCCCTCCCAAGGTTCTTTTCCCAGCTAAGGAATACCATTGAAGCATCAAATTGATGATGGATTTTTCCTCACTTGGAAGGTGCGAGAGCGAGTGGTGAAGCATACGATCGGGATTGAATGCGTCCTTTTGCAGCTTAGTGGGCGATAGCTTATGGACTAGGGTTCCATAGCCATATCCGGAGTCGCTTCGATATATCATCGTGCGTTGTAGCGGTCCGGTAGAGGTCAGAGTCCTGTGAGGTGCTCCCTGGGACTATCCACGACGCTTGTTGGTGTGCCCATATAGCAGAGATAGTGGACATGGGAGGCTACCAGGTAGAGACCACACCGGCGGAGTGCTACTGGATGACGTCGAGAGTTCAGACTCCCCGTGATGAATCTGCCCATTGAGTGCATGATGCTGGAGTTCCAATGAGTATAGTTGGGCGACCTATCGGTGACGGCATGTGAAGCACAGTTCGCGGTACTGTCGCGTTTTGCCCCACATGGGTCGTAAATGAGGAGACGCGATGCTAGCGTTCGTGATGGGACTCAACCGCCATATCAGGTAGATGACGTCGCTTAGGCGTTGTCGGGAATCGACGACCTCCTATTGCGTGTCTTGCGGATTAAGTGCGGTCGAGCGGCTTACCCAGCGTGTAAGGGTCATCATGAGCGTCAGCCATGCTCAAGGAGCAGAATTTGGACTTAATCGTCCCAGGAATTATTTTGATCTCCCCATAGGGGTTGAAGATCAAGTACCCTTGCGCGAATTGATGATCTATTTTGACCAGCTTTGGGAGCTAGTGTCTTTCTGTTGATCGATCTTCGCGCAGGGTACCCTATTTGGAGATCCGGGAGTTGGCATTCTTTAGTTGGCCTTTCGTGACCGTTTCAGGCACTACGAATTTTGTGTACTGCCGTCGGGGTAGACGAGTATGCCAGATGCCTACAAGGATCTCGAATATGTTATTGGACCTCCGTGGGCTGTTCTGAGGTAGCCTTCGTTGAGGATGTTGGTTGGCATGCCCTCAGGCGAAGTTGTGGATCGTCGCGATGGAATGCGTTCGTCCATCAAGATTCCTCAGTGGACGTGGGAGTGAGTTATCACGAATCTCGTTGCGGGCTCGTTAAAGTTATGTTCGGGTCGCGACGCCGTCTAGGTGATCGTTGACCGATTGACTAAGTCCGCACCTTCCTCCCTATCCAACTAACTGAGTCTCTGGACGCTTCGACGCGGGTTTGAGCCTTCGCGATTGTTCGTCTTCATGGCACTCCGGTCGGCGCTATTTCGGATCGAGACGCGTGTGTTACTTTGAGGTGCTTGCACAGCCTTTGGTAGGCTTTGTCGCGAGCCTTCATTTAAGTATAGCGTTTCATTGCTGATGGACAGCCAGGCAAGAGGACGATTTAGGCCTTGGAGGACATGCTATTTGCCTGCGTGCTCGACTTGGGGCAGTTGAGAGAGGCACCACCCTCTAGGAAGGGGTCTGCCTGTGTAACGACTGCCATTTGAGCACCCAGATGAAATGGAAGAGGCACTCTACGGGCGCGGTTTTATACCTCCCTTGTGTTGGGACGGTTGTAGAGCGCTAGTTGGAGTGGCCGCAAGTTATTTTATTGACCTTGCGGTAGCCGAGATGGTTCGTGCGTGCCTCTGCACCACCCAGAACCGTCGGAAGGGCTACGCAGGTCATCGTCGCCAGGAATTTACCTTCGGGTTGGCGATCAAGTTTTTCTGAAGGTGTCCCGGTTTAAGGGCATCCGTTGTTTCGACGTTCAGGGCGAGCTGAGTCGGCCTTCCATCGGACCGGTTTCGTCCTTGAGTGGATTAGGGGAGGTGGCTATCATGAAGCCTTGCCCCCGTGGCTGACTCATGCCCGTGACATCATCCCGTCTCATAGCTGAGACATTAAGTCCACGATCCTGCTCACATCTTTCAGTTCGAGCGGCTCATCCTCGCGCTGGATTTGTCGTTCGCGAAGCAGTTGATCGAGAACATGGACCAATGCGAGAAGAGGCTCCGCACCAAGACCGTTCCTTCGGCTAAAGTGCGTGGTAGCACCAGTTTGGTGCGCGGACCACTTGGGAGCCAATGGACTCTATGGGTGACACTTCTACGTTCGGTCTTCCCTTTGGGTTTCCTTAAATTTCGAGGACTAAATTTCCTAAGGGGGGGAGAATGTTAGGCCTGTGTCATTTAGAGTCCTATTTTCGATCGGAGTCGCTAAAATTTTGGTTTTTAGCTACCTGCTGGGACTGGAGGACTCTAATTGAAGATATAACTGCATATTATGGGTCTTGGTACAGTTTAATACTGCCCATAAAATTTTCGTTTAATTCCGATAACGTTTTTGGAATTATACACTTTCGGATTGATATTTGGATTTGATTTTGTTAAAATCCAAGACGAAGAGATAAAAATCCGATATTATTATGAGATGTTCAGTTTGGTGATAGCTTCCATATAGAAGTGGAATTGGATCAACTGGATTCGTATATTAAAAGTTATGGGTATTTTTCCGAGTATACCCCGAAGTTGAGAAATCCAGGCAGCAGCCCTGTAAGATGTTTAGCCTAGATTTTGGAATAGCTGGAGAGGTTATTTGATCTGGGTGTAAACATGAAAGTTGTAGATAATCGTCTTATCTTTCAAATGCCACTGGAATCGTGCAATTCTGAGCTGTATTGAGGAAGTTATGGCCGTTTAAGTGAAGGCTGCGCAGAGGTTTTAAGTCCGAGGATGACTTGGTCATTTACTCGACCTTTGCTTATTTAATCCCCAAATGTGCACGACTTTGGGTCTCTCCTCCTCTCTTTTCTGGTCCAGCCCCCCTTTTGTATGTGTTTTGGGTGGAGGAGGTGATGGTGGTGGAGAAGAAGATCAAAAAGGAGTGGAAAAGGTGTGTTTATGTTGTTGTTGTGCTTTGTTATCCTCCCTTCTTAATCCATCTTCCTCAAGCTCCCCCTCATTGTTTTCCCCTCCCCTTTGGACAGCAGCCCCCCATGTGTTTGTTGTAATGCCACATTGAAGAAGAAGAGCAAGGAAGAGGTGGTGGTTGCGGTGGTTGCGGTTGGGGTGGCCGAGGGTGCGCTTGCGAGCCCCTACGCCCCCCTTTCCTTTCCTTTTCCCCCCTCTCCTTTGGTGAGTTTTCCCTCTTCTTTTTGTGGTTCTTATGCATATAAGGAGTGCTTGGTTGTTGGTGGAGGTGGTGATGAAGTCTCCTCTTCCAATGTATTTGAAGGTGTGTTGTTTGTAAGGAGGTGCGGGGCGTCGGGGGTGTTGGCGGGAAGCATGCATAAGGTGCTCGCATGCGTGCGGAGTGCGCGGGAAGCATGCATAAGGTGCTCGCATGCGTGCGGAGTGCGCGGGAAGCGTGCATGAGGTGCTGCATGCGTGCGGAGTGCGCGGGAAGCGTGCATAAGGTGCTCGCATGCGTGCGGAGTGCGCGGGAAGCGTGCATGAGGTGCTCGAGGGTGTGCTTGACGTTGTTCGATGCGTGCGGAGTGTGCGGGCAGCGTGCACGAGGTGCTCAAGGGCGTGCTTGGCCTTGCCCGATGCGTGCGGAGTGCGTGGGAAGCATGCACGAGGTGCTCGAGGACGTGCTTGACGTTGTTTGATGCGTGCAGGGTGCATGGGCAGCGTGCACGGGGTACTCGAGGGCGTGCTTGCGGTGCTCAGACGCGTTCGGAGTGCTTCGTGGTGTTGAGCAGCTTGTTATAGCCAAATGCAACCATTGGATGATCCTTGGCGGATTGGTATCGGGCTTCGGATTCAACTCGTCGCTCTCTTGCGTTTCGCGAGCCGTGCGCTCGTTAGGTGAGTGGTTCGATCCAACACTTCGGGACGCGCTCGATGCACGTAGTCGTGCACCGCACGTCCTTGGGGCATCTTAACCCCTAAATATGCTAGATATTTGCATGTTAGGGTGGTATAGCTCGTATACTGCGTAGAACCCCTATTCTACCCTATACTTGCTTATATATGCATTCATGTTTGAATAAATGTGTTTTCATGTGCCCCTTGTGTTTTGGGCATATATTTTCGAATGAGTGTATGGATGTATAGAATATGCATGCCTTAGGTAGTATTGTAATACTCCTCCCCTATATGAGTAATATCCAGCATGTCAAACCTTGGGTTAATAACCGAATGCGTGCTAATATTTTCCCTTATGATTAGACTGGAGGAATGGTGTAGTTGTTGCACCCATCTGTTGGGGCAAAACTATGACCAGCCTTTCCGGAGAGGATGAGACTTTCCCTCTCTCTCGCCCTCCCTCTTTACGCAAACTGAGTAAGTAGATGTAGTTCCTACTAGACTCAGGTGCGCTTGAGAAAATTAGTATGCACCGATTAGTGCGCGAGATCGCGCTTGACCCTTTCCTCTCAAGTTGGTGATAACCAACGAATGCTATGATATATTTTGTGTGATTGTATGATTATGGCCTTATAAGCATGTTTAAGTGGGTCATACCTTGTATGCATATTGTATGATTTGTTGTTTATGATGTAAATCCATGTTAGGGAGTACCCCTATAGTTATATATATATATTATTGTGCATGTGGCACATATTATCATGTTATGATTCTCCTTATATATATATATATATATGTGCATGTTAACTAATTTGGCCTATTCGTAATAGGCGAGGGTATGACCCGCGGTCGGGTCGTACCCTATTAGTTAAAGCGCTAGCGATGTAATCACCCTTGCATCCGAGTGATGCATTCGTATCGAATTCTGAAGAATTCATCGAGGCTCGGTTTGTTAAACCGATAGCTACGGTAGTAACTTGGGCCTACCCGTGCAGGCGTGTGTCTGAACCGCCTATTGGGTTATGCCCCTGGCTTTTCTACACGAGTGTAGAGATAGTCCTCGCGTTCGAGTGACGCCTCCGTGTGGGAATACAAGAGTATTCGATATCATCGATATATGTGTGTAAGTACCAAGGGTAGTTGGCTTTCCCATAGGGTTCGCATTGCGAACGCAAGGTGCTTCCTCCTGACATCGTCATGAGTCGAAGCTACCCGACATAGAAGCTGTCCTGTAGGGTGCCACCACTTGTAGGTGCTACCGATGCGTACCGCGGTACACATCTAGGGAATGTACTGATCGTGGAAGGCCGACAGGTAGAGGCTGCACGGGAGAGAGCTACCAAGTGATATTTCGGGCTTCAAGTCGTTCTCCCCTTCGTCGGATCCGTGTTGAAGCTGCCCGGCTCGTAGTTGTCCTGTGGGGTGCTCCCAGACGTATTTATGACACCTATTGGTGCGCCCATATGGTAGAGATAGCGGTCATGGAGAGGCTACCAGGTAGAGGCTCCCCGGGAGAGGGCTACCGGATGACGATGGGTGTAGAGCAACTGAGTTCGTTTCAAAAGTCCCTAGTCACCCCTCCGGGGGCTAGGGTGAGGATGAGTTGTTGTCACGTCGCCACGTGACCCAAATACCCATCGAGTATACTCTGGGTTTGTTACTTCTGACGCTTGAGGTATCGAAGTATATCTCTACCTCGTAGCAGATGGATGCGTTGTGTCTCGTTAACCAGTAACACGTGGTGTTATGGTTAACCCTCGTTTGTCCCCGGGTCTCTTTGGAGCTCCCCTTCAGGGTCGGGGCGATGAATGTGTTAAGTCACGTCGCTACGTGACCCATTGGTTTGTTCACCCGTTCCCATATTGGTTGGGTCTGGTTAAGTATCGATGTTGAGAGATATCGATAACAACTATCTCTATGTAGATGATCAAATAGTGTTGTTTAGACCAGTAATTCCGCGTCTCCTTGACAAACGGTATGGTCTCTCCCCAAGAGTCCCAAGAGTCTCCCTTCGGGAGTGAGGGTGTGGGTGAGACGGGTTGCACCGCCGTGTGACCCTATTATCATTGGGTTTCAACCCATGTCTTTCCTTGAAAGGAAATTGCCTTAACATTAAATTGTTATAGTGGTGTTCGATTTCCGATCACTCACTGAGCTTGTAGCTCACCCCTCGCGTACTGTTTCTTTTACAGGGGCGTTGTTGGGCGTGGAGCTGGAGTTTTCCTATGGCGTGGTCTTGCGTGCGTGGAAACGTTCTGTCCGGCGGATTGGCGAGTGCGAGGCTGTCAGCAGTCCTAGAGTCTTGTGTATTGGTAATTCGTGCGTGTGGCACTTGTTGTATTTTATTGGCTAGACTTGGCTCTCACAGGATAGTGATTGCGTATTCGAGTCTGTACTAATATTTTCGGTTTACAGACTTATTGATAGTTTATTCTTCCGCTTTTCAGTTGTATTATCAGTTATCATTGCTTCATTAGCCTTGTGTATTGTTTATTGGAGTCATTGTTGACCTCTTGTTTATGATAGCTGATATTATATTATTGCCACGTCTCGGGGACGGCCGCCCTGGGGCGTGACATTGGCATCCGATTTTCTTGAAATATTAAAGTTAACCCCCCCCCCCGAATATTAGAATTGTCCCCACAAAATTTAAAATTGTCCCCACTCATATGAGAATTGTCCCCACTCACCTCATGCCCTTCCACACATGCGTGAGAAGAAATTGTCCCCACCTTCTACACATAAGTTTTTCTTCACTCACGCACTTGGAATCCCTTCCTTGCGCACTAAAGCCCGGTCTCCCACACTTTACTTTCTCGCATTTATATTTCCATTCCGCCTTAAGATGGATTGTAGCCCTTGACGATTCAAGCAAGAAGGGCTCGAAAGTCAGTGCAGGGGCGCAATCTGGACAGATTTAACACTTGGTCCATGGAAAAAATGTTTTTATAGGTCTCGAAGGTTAAAGCACTCAGGAGGACTTTCAGCGGCAGCAGACAAGAAGCAAAACCAGAAAATTGTCCCAGGCACGGGGCGGCTAAACCAGACTAGCCGCCCCCCTGGAGACGGCTTTCTAAAAACATTAAACATCCATGCTAAACTATACCAAACCATGCATACAAACATGAAATTAAATTGTCCCACCATGACCATAAACGTAAATTGTCTTCAAGAAACACCTAAAATGCACAAAGTAAGAAAGTGATAGGTCCACCAAGAGCTCCAAACTCCAAAGCCTTGAGCTGTACATCATCGAAATATCACCTAAAAGCAAAACAAAAGAAGAAAAGCATGAATTCCTTGCATATACCAAATCTTCTACTTAAAACCAAGACACAAAGAAACTATACCTCGGCATATCGTCACCCACTGGAGGCTGAGTGGGAGAAACATCCTGACTTGGCTGAGAAGGGAGCGGCGGCTGAGGAGAGGAGTGAACCTCTGGAGATCAGGAGCGGCAGGAGTCTCCCGAACTGAAGACGCAGCCCTCGCATATATCCCACGACTCCGAAACGCCGAAGGGCGAGAAGCACGGCTGAAGGTAGCCCCGGTAGCCAAGGAGGCCGAGAGGGAGTGATCAGGCTCAAGTGGAAGAAGGTCGAGGTCCGCGTCGGTCATCGAGCCCCCTCCGACCAATTTCCCCCTCATAGTCGCCTCCCAGAGACGGACCTGCTGCATATCCCTGTCTCTCCTCTCCAATCTCTGTCGGAGGCGACTCTCTATCCCTCTAGCCCGATCCACGGCGGCCCTCAACTTCTCCTCCAACTCCCGCGCCCTCGTCTCTGACGCCATGACCGCCTCTCGGTCCCTGTCCCCGGCTGCCTGGAGAGAGCGAACCAAATCTCCCATCAAACCCCCAGGGACACCCGCCGAAGCCTCCAACTCCGACACCCTCATCTGGAGGGAGTCCCTCTCACGGCCTAGGGTAATGATCCCCTCCTCCCTCGAGGCTATCATGGACCTCAGCCGGTCCGCCTTCTCCTCAGCCCGGGAAGCCCTGCCCCTCGCCTGGCCCAACTCCATCCTTGTGGCCATCAACTTGCTCCGGTCCACATCCAACTCCCTCGTCAATTCGAGCTCTCGCTCGGACACCATGGAAGGAGGAGGAGAGGAAGAAGAAGAAGCGCCGTCGGCCCTCGCTCTCGACAGAGCATCCACCTACAAAAGCTTCCAAACATTGGCGGTCTTGAGCCTTGTCGGAGGCTCATTGGCGGTCTTGAGCCTCTTCTCCATCTCGTTCAACTCAACCTACAAAAGCAACACCACTCAGAAAATATTCAAGCAAAACGAAGAAGAGAAGGAGAGCTTCCAAACATACGTAGGCGTCCGGGATCTCCTCCTCCATCATCCCGAGGATACCCGCATACTCCCGACGATACCAGGCTAGATATTCGTGACTCGAAGTCACCTCAGGACGGCGCTCCACCAAGGCGCCTCGGCTCATCCGTCCCGCCACTTACGTCGCGTAGTTTCTCGGGAGATTCGTGTCCCGAGGAATCCCAGCCACCGGGATCGAGGGGCGCTTCGGCAGAGGATCAGGCACCCACTGGTGGTACCCAAGTTGGCGGACGACCCGGCTGATCGCATGAAACACGACCTCATTAAAATAGATCAGCCAGATATCCCGCGACAACTCCGCTGGGACCTCCTCCTCCGTGTAGGGCCTCCACGTCATCTGTGAAGCATCAAAAGATAGGAAGAGAGCTTAGTAAAAAAAAACCAAATACAAGCCAAAGAAAACTTGAAGGAAAATTTATACTTCTTCCTCCGTCAAGACACGGAAGGCCTCCCGGAACTGAGCGAGGCGATGCAAGCGCGAAGATCCCCGGGGTGCCCATCTCATGGCCCAAAGGAGGGCACGATCGAACGGCGCAGAGGTCGGGCGATCAATGGCGAAATGCTCGTACCCGAAGATCTAGCAAAGCAAGAGGGAAATTATCATGACCAAAGTAAGCTAAACCAAGAAGAAGACAATCATCACTTACACATACCTGAAGGAATGGCGCGAAGCCACCAAGGTTCTTTCCCCCAGCCCTCTTGACCTTCTTCGAGAGCTCCGCAAACAAATGGGCAAGCATTGCCGCTCCCCAAGCGTATCGCCCCATGCCCCCAGGTCCCTCATCAGCAGAAGAGAATGAGAGGAAACCTTGTCGGAGGCCGTCGAGAAGAGGACCCGGCCAAAGAAGTAGAGGAAGAACGCCCTCAACTCCCTCCGTGCCCTCTGTGGGCACGCGGCCGCCTCTCTCGCCTCGATCATCGCCCACCGCCTCTCGAAGCAAGCTACAGCTTCGCCCTTCTGACGCTCTGTAAAGGAGCCGAGGCCGAATTGCCTCGACAACTGCCCAAGGAGGATCCGGTTCACCGTCCTCACGCGCTCCACGTAGTCCCATTCTCCAATCAACTCCAGGAAGAGTGCCTTATAGTCGGCGAGGGTGGCCGCGATCACTGCCTCCCCAGACACCAGAAGACCGGTAATCCGATGAACATCCTCGAGGGTCGGCATGACAGCACCGGTGGGGAGAATGAAAGCGCAGCTCTCCGGATCCCACCTCTCCGCCAAAGCCTCCACATAAGGACGGTGGACGTGGAACGGCTCGATCAGGAAGAAGGAACGGAAGCCCGCTCCATCCACCAAGCCCCTCTCCTCCTGCCCCAAAGCATCGTACCACCTCTTCGTCCCATGCCACAAGGCCCGAATACGGTTCGGTCTCTACAAAACGAATGAAGGGAACACGGGTTAGTTTAAAAGCGATTGAGAGGTAAGAGTCCAAGTTTACGAAATCATTTTAAACCATGCTTAGCGAAATGAAACTTCCACATGCTAAATATAGAAACAAAAGCATGAAAGTATGAAGCTACACTCCTCATATGATCACGCATACTAGACAAACATCAACATATCCCACCGTGGTTACCACTCACACGCTTTCTTACATCACAGCTTATCATGCTTATACCTTCCCTAAACACACCTAAGCAATATAAAACTGGGACCCGTGAAACGCATGCATACACTCCCCCATGCTCTACCACAATCAAACACGTTCGAAGTCACATACAGGTAGAAAAGTATCAAATGCAAGCATGCTAGCCGCATCACTCCTCTTTCTTTTATTGGCATACAACAAGCATGGATGTACATGTAAAAATTGTCCCCTTCCTTTTTTTTCAACACGAACCCGTTCGCATGCTTACAATATCCCACCCTGATCAAACTATACATACAAGCATGCATCTTATACACACATATCACTCACTATTACCTACTCATGCATATTAGACACACATATCACACACTATTACCTGTTTATACCACGAAAGACATACACATATAAATAAAAGGGTAAGACAAAGGTTGGGAACATACAAGGGCCGGCGTGGACCCAGGAGCGTCCACCTCGGCCTCGTCGGGATCGTCCATCCCATCGTCATCCCCCTCCTCGTCCTCCTCAAACACGGCCTCCTCGGCCTCAGCCCCAGTACCAACACCGGCCTCCACGGCTCCCATGTCCACACCCTCGGCCTCCCCGGCCTCCTCCCCAACATCAGCCCCTCCTATCTCCTCCGTGCCCACCGCACCGGAGGCTAAGCCCTCAAAAACACCCATAGCTCTTATCTCCTCCTCTGCTGCCCTGGCCTCCATGGCCTCCCTATCTAACATCCCAATAATGGCGTCCAATGACACCCTCTCACTCTCACTCACCCCCTCGGCCTCGGCCCCTCCCTCCGTTGCACCCCCAACCAATCCCTCGACCCCTGAAACCACCTCCTCGACCACTGCCGGTCGATCCCCACGCCTCCTCTTGCGTGAGTAGCCTATCATAACACCCCCAACCTCCGGGACAGCCCCCGAAGACGTACCCGTGCCCCTAACCGCACCGGTATCCACTAACGGCACCTCCGCCGCACCCACGACCTCCTCCTCCACCCGATCACTCCCCGATGAACAAGACCCCGAGACAGCCCCTCTCTGCTCTCGGGAAGACCTGAGGCGCTTCATCATCGAAGTTGTCTTCTTCTCCTTCGTCATCTCCTCCGATTTCGCACAAAGAAAAACCTAAAGAAAACCTAGGGCTTCGAAATCAAGAAGAAAGGGATGATGAAGGACGAAAACAAAGGATTCAAGGCAAGTTTTTTCCGGTTTGGAACGAAGAAGAAGAAGAAAGGAGGGAAGAGGAACCGTTTTAAAACGTATGGAGAGAGAGAGAGAGGGTCTTTTCGGTTATAAGGGACCCAGTCATGGGGCGGCTACCCGCGAGTAGCCGCCCCCTCTCGGGCGGCTAGTTACAACCAGCCGCCCCACCCAGTGTTCTCTTTCATTTAAAAAACCCCTTTCCAATCTTCTTTCAGCCCTAAAATTCAAAAGTTCTCCATAACCAAACAGCCATGTATTGGCTTATTTCCAGACATTACTTGATCAAACAAGACTTGCTCGAAGTTTTGCCACACTTTTAGTACCGTTCAAAACCGAATTTCTCCAGTTCTAGTTCTTTTCCAGAGTTCTTATCCTTCGGATGATCCAATTCACCAAATCAACTTTTACCTGCTTTCTGTCAGTGATATCCCCTCCTTGCTGAGTTTTCCCAAGCACGGGAACGGTAGGCACGAGGAAACTGACGCTGGGCCGCTCTGTGCACGATAGCTAAGAACCCCGACCGCGGGTTGGATCACTCACCATTTACTTTTACCCGCCTTCCACCTGGATCATCCCCTCGGTTAAAAATTCTGAGTCAAGGCCTAGCCTCTGACGGTCTAAATCGACTCCCCGAATAATGTTGTTCGTGTTGGCATAACTTCTTGAAGGTCGGGCCGGCCAAAATAGGGGTCTCTTTCCTTATCATCGGTCAAAGTCTTTCATGCTTCGCACAAAGACTCCGTCTGATGAGGGACAATTGTAGATACCCCAATTTTGACCGTCCAGAAAGACAGAAATACTTCAAGTAACACCCAGAAATATCCCACTTTTGGACATCCAGTAAAGAACCAAAATTCAGGAAACCGGAAACCCTAACTCTAGCCCTAAACTAAACCTATCCAGAAACCCTAACCCCGGCCCTAAACTAAACCTAGCCAGAAACCCTAACCGGAAACCCTAAAACTCAACCTAAACCTGACCCTAGCATTGACCTAGACCTAAAACCAGAAACCCTAACCCTAACCCTAAAGACCCAAAAACTCTGTGTCCCTTGCAAAGGGCGGCTAGATCTAACTAGCCGCCCCATACCAGGCGGCTAGTTTGAACTAGCCGCCCCCCTAACCGCCCCCTGGCCGACTTTGGACCAGTCCCCTGGATGGGACATAAAGCAGCAATAAATGCTGATCATTGCGGCGGGTCATGACCTTTAGCCGCCCTCTCTTGGCCGGATCAATCCAAGTAACCGACCCAAGCCACCGCTTGTCAGAGATGGGACGTTTAGCAGGTCATGATGGGGGCGGCTACCAAAAAGTAGCCGCCCCATCCTGGGCGGCTAGTTGGAACTAGCCGCCCTTCACCTGGTCTCTGACAGAAGAACCAGAGAATTAATGAGGGGTCTAATCGAAGCCAACCCACTCCATTACCCCCGGGATATTTCCCTGCCTCTCTTTTACTATAAATCACCAAAAAATCCACAACAATCTTCCATCACCAATCCACCATCCTCAAACCCTTCCACCACTAGAAATCCCAAGAGAGAGAGAGAGAGAGCCTCTTTTGTGAGAGAAAACACCCATTCCCTACACAAAAACACCCTCTCATTCCACCCTCCAGAAACCCGGGCTAAACCTAGCTTAGCCTCTGCCCAAAACCAAACCAGGCCCAGGACGGCTAAACCCTAGTAGCCGCCCCTCACCAGACGGCTAGATCCAACTAGCCGCTCCCCATATCCACACCCCATATCCAAATTGCCCCAGGCAGGTGGCGATCACACAAACCCCGTCTTTTCTGAGAAGCAGTCGGGCGGCTCAGGAACGACTCTCCGGGCGGTGAACTGATCAGTCGCGAGACGGACCAGGACCAAGTTCGCAGAACCCCCAGTTTTACATACCGACAAATCTGGCGATCACGGTGGGACCTCCCTCGCGAAAAAACAACAAAAGCTAATCCTCTTCTGCCCCCTTTTACAAGCTTGACTAGAATGCTATCAACCCTCTAGGAAGGTTAGAGTTTCTCACTCCTTGAATTAAATCCTCTTCTACTGTGCATTATAACATCCTTTATTGCTTTGTAAGCCGCACACAGCTGCGCAATCCTTTACTGCTTTCGTAAGTCGCACACAGCTGCAAAATCATTTACTGCTTTATTTACTGCTTTCAATCTGCATTCATCCCCACTCCACGTCATGGAATCCCACATAGAAGAGGAGATATTAGAGGAAAGGAATCACCAAGTGGGTCAGGCCACACAGTTCCTGACCCATTTAGAGGAAAGGATGGCTAGTCTAGGGTATCAAACGGTAGAGGAGATGTTTCATGACCTCGCTGACTACCGTCACGCCAAGACCTTGAGACAGGAAACCCCTGTTGAAACCCCCAAATCCACTCCCAAAGCCCCATCCACACCCAGCTGCTCGGTCAATCCGAGCATTTTTTCCTTTCCCCCGCGAATCCAATATTCCCAGCCGTTTCCACCCCAGGCCCCTACCAGGCCACCCCAAACCCGGGACCGCTAGGCAGCCCTCCCAGGGGAGAAACATTGGATAAAACCATCCGGAGAATCCTCTCCGAGACTGGTCCCTCGACCCCCAAACAAATGTCGCTACATAACCTGAGACAAATCCCGTTAGTCCACCTACCGGAGGGATTCAAAATCCCCAAATTCCGCCGGTACAACGGTCGTGGAGATCCAGACATTCATTTAACTGCCTTTTATCTAGACGCACTCCCGTTTCTAGATAATCAACCTCTACTAGTCTTCCTCTTCCAGAATCATTGGAAGGAGAAGCACTACAATGGTTCTCCACCCTCCCTGTAGATCGCTTGTCGAATTTCTTGGCTGTAAGCGAGAAATTCTTGGGCCGCTACGGTTACCAGAGGATTAGGACCCCCTCTATTTCGGATTTAACCGTAGAGAGAATGAGGCCTAGGGAGGAATTCGAACAATACGTGTCTCGGTGGCGCACCCTTGTCCACCGAACCGACCTGCAACTCACAGAATGTCAAGAAATTGACATGATGTTGCAGAGCCTGAGTGCAGAGCTTCGTACGAGCCTTTCGTACGGAGACTGCACTACGTATCAACTTCTGATTGACCGCCACAACAGGATTTCCCGTTGTGCAGCCCCAGTAGTCCAAACCCAATCCCCACCTATCAGCCATAGGGTTGGACAACCGCCTCGTAAGGCGCAAACCCCCACGGTAGAGGGGATCATTAGCCAAGTATCGGCACTCTACCGGAACGGAGCGCGTGTTCCCGATCGAGGAACAGCTCCGAGACAGTATACGGCCGGTTCATCCGGGTATACGCCGCCTCGACCAACCAACCAAAATATTACTCCTCAATCGGAACCCGCCCCCGTGCCGACCCGACTAAGTCCTATATTCCAAAGCTTTATAAATCAGATCTCGGTACATACAGATCCTATAACGCATGTTGGAGAGCGAAAGCTAGAACCTGCTACACAACCCCTGGTGGAAGAACCAGAAGACCTGCCTAGGATCATTTCAGGTGGCTTGATCCTTCCGGCGCCTTTCCCAATACACCCAAACCCCATCAAACCCCTCCCCCTATACACAGAACAAAAATCCGAGCCCATTCTGGTTCACCCGATAAAGGGAGGTCCCATCCGACCATTGAACCATTTCTCCCATACACAACCTAGTCAGATCTTTGGCAACAAAGCCAGAGTTCTTCTTGCCCGTCCCTCTACTCCACCGGGGACACAAGCCTCTGTTCCCCAGCAACCACCCCAAAGGAAATATACCGCTATTCCACCCCCATTGACCTATGAGTCTCTAGTACCTGAAATTATTGAATCCGTAGAATGTCCCAAGCAGGACTCTGACGATGATGAAGAGTTTTTGGCTGGAGAACTATCAGAACTATTTTACCCTTCCCAAACACAACCTCAATCGATCATCCAAGCCTTACCACCGATTAAATCTGAATACTCCTTGTCTCCACCTGCTCAAGACCAAATCATATCAATGCCCGTCGAACCTACCTTGGTGGTCTCGGATGACTCACCTTTTAACTCATAAGATTCTGAGACTGATCCAGGTCCGGTTCAACCAATTATGCATGTCTCTGAACCAGAACCACTCATATTTAAAAATGCACAATTTGAGGGAGCAGTCAAGCCATCCAAATTACCAGACTTGCCATCTCATCTACCTAAGGAGCTCTTTCCTCCGGAGTCCCCCGCAATATCTAAATCCCTTGCACTTGTTCAGTCAATAGTCACCCGTGCGACTTGCTTTTCCATATCCACATCTTTATTGACTGACCCACCTTTGAGGAAAGATTCTCCTCCTACTAAGGGTCCATGGCAAAGCAAGGGCCACCCGTGCTTTCGACATCTTTTAGGTTTTGACATTCTGATAGATGCTGTCAGAGTAGACGCTGAACAACAGTGGCTGAGAAGGCGACAAATGCGCTTCAAGATAGAGGAAAATCGATACACAATGAATGATACATCAGAAAACACAAGTATCATTCCCCTAAAGATCCTGCAATTTGAGCCTCCATAGAGGACTCACCTTGCACCATCATTTTCTGGAGGTCACCCTTCAGTGCTATATACTACCTTTTACCTGCTTTCCTATTTCTAAATGTTTTACATGCTTTCACAAAAAAGATAAAAAGAAAGATTTGTTTACCATCTTATGCTTTCAAACACCTATATATATCTGTCTACAAGCTGTCAAAAAAAAAGCATGAAAAAAGATTAAGGGTGGCAAGGGCATTTGAAAAGTAGGTGATAAAAAGAAAATTCGAAATCGTGGAATTAGTACTTAAGCAAATCATGCCATCAAGACTGCCCCACCCGAGAGAAAAGCTGCAACCCACATGGGAGGGACCCTATGTGATCACCCATGCCTATCCCGGGAATGCCTACCGCCTGGTAGATGCCGAAGGAGTCGAGGTTCCAGGTTCATGGAATGCACTTTATCTAAAGAAATTCCATGCATGAAAAGCTTTCAATACTTAAGAACTATTATTCTTCCTTCCTACAATTTCCAGCGTATCTGTCGGTACCGTCGGGGAGGCCTCCGAATGTGTCAGATGTGTCGGAGCGGATCCCGGTGGGGTGCGCGGTTGTGCGCGTGGTGCGTGTGTGGGGTTTCTTCGGGGATTCGGATCGGATGCGTGTCCTGGCGGGCTCGGTCGGATCGTCTTCTCGGAAGAGGTGAGGGGTGTGTCATTCCTGGTTGAGGCGCCCGATAGCGTCTCAAGAGGATTCAGGGGTTTGTGTGATCGCCACCTGCTTTTTCTAAAAGCAGGAAAAGGTTGGGTCGGATTTGATCACCTACGTGGGGAGTTTGTGGGGTCTCCGCTCTGAGACACGGATATACCGTACACAGAGGTGAAAACAGGTAATCCTATTCTGCTTCCGGGCTTGACTAAAGGAGTCTTGGGACCAAGGAGTGTGGATATGGAGGGCGGCTAGTGGGTTTGAGCCGTCGGGTATGGGGCGGCTACTAGGGTTTAGCCGTCCAGGGCCTGGGTTGGTATGGGCAGAGCTTTGGTAGGAAATGGGTTTGGTTTTGGGCAGAGGCTAAGCTAGGTTTAGCCCGGGTTTCTGGAGGGTGGGATGAGAGGGTATTTTATGTAGGGAATAATTGTTTCTCTCACAAAAGGGGCTCTCTCTCTCTCTCTCTCTTGGGATTTCTAGTGGTGGAAGAGTTTGAACAAGTGGGGATGGTGGATTGGTGATTGAAGATGAATTGGTGATGTTGTTGATTTGTTGATGTTGTATTTGGGCTTGGGACCCCTCTATTTATAGTAAAACAGAGGTAGGAAAATATCCCGAGGGTAATGGAGTGGGTTGGCTTCGATTGGACCTCTCATTAATTCTCTGGTTTTTCTGTCAGAGACCAGGTGAAGGGCGGCTAGTGCTAACTAGCCGCCCAGGATGGGGCGGCTACTTCCAGGTAGCCGCCCCCATCATGACCTGCCAAACGTCCCATCTCTGACAAGCGATGGCTTGGGTCGGTTACTTGATTTGATCCGGCCAAGAGAGGGCGGCTAAAGATCATGACCCGCCGCAATGATCAACATTTATTGTTGCTTTATGTCCCATCCAGGGGACTGGTCCAAAGTCGGCCAGGGGGCGGTTAGGGGGGCGGCTAGTGCAAACTAGCCGCCTGGTATGGGGTCGCTAGTTAGATCTAGCTGCCTCTTTCCCGGGACTTGGGGTTCTAGGGTTTTTGTAATTAGGGTTTCCGATTTAGGTTTTAGGTTTAGGTTTAGGGTTAGGGCTAGGTCAAGGCTTCTTACTTTCATGCTTTTGTTTCTATATTTAGCATATGGAAGTGTCATTTTGCTAAGCATGGTTTAACATGATTTCGTAAACTTGGACTCTTACCTTTCAATCGCTTTTAAACTAACCCGTGTTCCCTTTGTTCGTTTTGTAGAGACCGAACCGTATTCGGGCCTTATGGCACGGGACGAAGAGATGGTACGACGCCTTGGGGCAGGGGGAGGGGAGTTTGGTGGATGGAGCGGGCTTCCGTTCCTTCTTCCTGATCGAGCCATTCCACGTCCACCGTCCATATGTGGAGGCCTTGGCGGAGAGGTGGGATCCGGAGAGTTGCACGTTCATTCTCCCTATCGGTGCTGTCATGCCGACGCTTGAGGACGTTCATCGGATCACCGGCATTCCGGTCTCGGGGGAGGCAGTGATTGCGGCCACTCTTGCGGACTACAGGGGGCTTTTCTGAGAGTTGATCGGGGAATGGGAGTTCGTGGAGCGGGAGCGGACGCTGAACCGGATCCCTTTGGGGTGGCTTTCAGGGCAGTATGGCCTCGGTTCCTTTACCGAGCGCCAGAAGGGCGAAGATGCAGCTAGCTTTGAGAGGAGGCGGGCGATGATTGAGGCGAGAGAGGCGGCCGCGTGTCCACATAGGGCACGGAGGGAGTTGAGAGCGTTCTTCCTCTACTTCTTCGGCCGGGTCCTCTGTTCGACGGCCTCTGATAAGGTTTCCTCGCATTCTCTCTTGCTGATGAGGGACCTGGAGGGTATGGGGCGCTACGCTTGGGGAGCGGCGATGCTTGCCCATTTGTTTGCGGAGCTCTCGAAGAAGGTCAAGAGGGCTGGGGGAAAGAACCTTGGTGGCTTCGTGCCATTCCTTCAGGTATGTGTAAGTGATGAGTGTCTTCTTCTTGGTTTAGCTTTCTTTGGTCATGATAATTTCCCTCTTGTTTTGCTAGATCTTCGGGTACGAGCATTTCGCCATTGATCGCCCGACCCTGGTGCCTTTTGATCATGTCCTCCCCTGGGCCATGAGATGGGCGCCCCGGGGATCTTCGCGCTTGTACCGCCTCGCCCAATTCTGAGAGGCCTTCCGTGTCTTGACGGAGGAAGAGGAATAAATTTTCCTTCGAGGTTTGTTTTGGCTTGTATTCGGTTTTCGTTTGACTAAGCGCTCTTCCTGTCTTTTGATGCTTTATAGATGACGTGGAGGCCCTACACGGAGGAGGAGGTCCCAGCGGAGTTTTCGCGGGATATCTGGCTGATCTATTTTAATGAGGTCGTGTTTCATGCGATCAGCCAGGTCATCCGCCAGCTTGGGTACCACCAGTGGGTGTCTGATCCTCTGCCGAAGCTCCCCTCGATCCCGGTGGCTGGGATTCCTCGGGACACGAACCTCCCGAGGAACTACGCGATGTACGTGGCGGGATGGATGGGCCGAGATGCTTTGGTGGAGCGTCGTCCCGAGGTGGCTAGCAGTGAGGAGTATATGGTTTGGTATCGCCAGGAATATGCCAGTATCCTTGGGACTATGGAGGAGGAGGTCCCGGATGCCTATGTAAGTCTTTCTCCCCTTCTTTTCTTTTTTTTTCTTTTCTTCTCCTTGGGTATATTCTGACCGATGTTGCTTTTGTAGGTTGAGCCGAATGAGATGGAGAAGAGGCTCAAGACCGCCAATGAGCACCTCCAAGCGCGGGCCAGGCAGATAGAGGCCTTGCGGGTACAGAGGGGACGCTTGCAGGACCAGGTCCGGATCCTTGAGGCTCAGGTGGATGCTCTGTCGAGAGCGAGGGCCGACGGCGCTTCTTCTTCCCCCGCCCCACCTCCTTCCACGGTGTCCGAGCGAGAGCTCGAACTGACAAGGGAGTTGGATGTGGCCCGGAGCGAGTTGATGGCCACAAGGATGGAGTTGGGCCAGGCGAGGGGCCGGGCTTCCCGGGCTGAGGAGGGGGCGGACCGGCTGAGGTCCATGATAGCCTCGAGGGAGGAGGGGTTCATTACCCTAGGCCGTGAGAGGGACTCACTCCAGATGAGGGTTTCAGAGTTGGAGGCTTCGGCGGGTGTTCCCGGAGGTTTGATGGGAGACTTAGTCCGTTCTCTGCAGGCGGCCGGGGATAGGGACCAAGAGGCGCTCAGGGCGTCGGAGGCGAGGGCGCGGGAGTTGGAGGAGAGGTTGAGGGCCGCCGAGGATCGGGCTAGGGGGATAGAGAGTCGCCTCCTACAGAGATTGGAGAGGACAGACAGGGATATGCAGCAGGTCCGTCTCTGGGAGGCGACGATGAGGGGGAAATTGGTCGGAGGGGGCTCGATGACCGAGGCGGACCTCGACCTTCTTCCACTTGAGCCTGACCACTCCCTCTCGGCCTCCTTGGCTACCGGGGCTACCTTCAGCCGTGCTTCTCGCCCTTCGGCGTCTCGGAGTCGTGGGATATACGCGAGGGCCGCGTCTTCTGTTCGAGAGACTCCTGCCGCTCTCGATGCTCCAGAGGTTCAGTCTTCTCCTTATCCGCCGCTCCCTTCTCAGCCAAGTTAGGACGTTCCTCCTACTCAGTCTCCAGCGGATGACGATACGCCAAGGTATAGTTTCTTTGTGTCTTGGTTTTAATAGAAGAATAGTACATATGCGATGAATTCATGCTTTTCTTCTTTTCCTTTTGGTTTTAGGTGATATTTCGGTGAAGTACAGCTCAAGACTTCGGAGTTTGGAGTTCTTGGTGGACCTATCTCTTTCTTACTTTTTTGCATTTTAGGTGTTTTTAGAAGACAATTTACGTTTATGGTCATGGTGGGATAATTTAATTTCTTGTTTGTAAGCATGGTTTGGTATAGTTTAGCATGGATGTTTAATTTTTTTTTTTTAGAAAGCCTTCCTAATCTATAGGGATGTGTATGTGTGTGGATGAATGAACTTGGTGTTTATATGTTTTGATTTATGGATGGATGTAGAATTCTAATATATAATCATTATAGCATGGTATCGATACAGGTTTTGCGTACGAATATGTGTCTAAAATGTGTGTATGCATGTTTGGGAAAGGAATGTATTGACAGGTATTCAAAGGATTTGAAGAGTTGATTGAGACTGGGGCTGACAGGGCAGATGGGGTAGCAGGTGAGGGGCGGCTAGTTGCGTTTAGCCGCCCAGTGAGGGGTGGCTACTTGCATTTAGCCGCCCCTTGCCTAGATTTTTTCCTGGACAAGAGGGCAGGGGGCAGGGGTGGCTAGTATAAATTAGCCGTCTCCAGGGGGGCGGCTAGTCGGGTTTAGCCGCCCCCTGCCTGGGACAATTTCCTGGTTTTGCTTCTTGTCTGCTGCTGCTGAAAGTCCACCAGACTGCTTTATCCTTTGAGACCTATAAAAACATTCTTTCCATGGACCAAGTGTTAAATCCGTCCAGATTGCGCCCCTGCACTGACTTTCAAGCCCTTCTTGCTTGAATCGTCAAGGGCTACAATCCATCTTAAGGCGGAATGGAAATATAAATGCGAGAAAGTAAAGTGTGGGAGACCAGGCTTTAGTGCGCAAGGAAGGGATTCCAAGTGCGTGAGTGAAGAAGAACTTATGTGTAGGAGGTGGGGACAATTTCTTCTCACGCATGTGCGGAAGGGCATGAGGTGAGTGGGGACAATTCTCATATGAGTGGGGATAATTCTAGTATTTCGGGGGGGGGGGTTAACTTTAATATTTCAAGAAAATCAGATGCCAAGGTGTTTTGGAAAAGGAAAATGAAAGCTTATGCGTAAGTATAAGTGGCATAAGGGGGCATTTTAGTTCTTCAATAACTTTTTTAGGTGAGAGGGCAATGTTCTTGATTTTCATAAGTAAAAGACACCATCAAGTCCCCGTGGAGGAGCCCTTGTGGTCACTCATGTCCAAACCAGGTTTGTATTTGAGAGGTATAAGCCTTAGGCGTCGATTTTCCTAGGTTCATGGTTCTCAAATGCTTAATCGTATTATTCTAAACATGCTGAAAAATCCATGAATGTACCAAGAGTCAAGTCAAATAAGCTTGCTTTGGATAGGCAAGTTTCTAAGTGAAAGCGTGTGAGTGTGTGTGTAGGTGTAAACCTGGACGTGATCTACCCTTGGTCAAAATTTCACTTTTCCTAGTGGACATAGCTTAATTTTGAACCCCCATTGCAAAAAAATAAAAGGGGAGAGGGTGAATGAGGTAAGAGTAACATCTTCCTTTCGGGCAATATTTTAGAATTGTCCCAGTCTAGCACATGTCTTACTTCCTAGGTCCCTCTGGCTTACTTCTTTTTACCACTTCTTTATTTTTGGGTGGAAAGTACAGTCCGTTGTTTGGATCTGTACTGGTATAGCCGTTGTTTAGCGTATACCATGCGTAAAGGCGTGAAAGCCTGCTAAATAGAGAGTTTAACTCGTTCACTTGGGTGTTTGGCCTCTCCTTGCCTGATTTTCTCTTTTTTGCTTTTTTTTTGTTTTGTTTTGATTTGAGGGGGGAGCTCTTCTGTTTTTCACCCCGATTCTTTTCATGCTTCCCCTCTAGAAGTGTTTATATAGTGCCAGAGCCAATTGTTGGGACATATGCTAGGTCCGGGTAACTCCTCATTTTGACCTAGGGTTAATACGAGCGGGGCGGAAATAAGGGATATTTTGCTTCGGGGAGTTTTTAAATTGTCCCAGTCCACGGGGTAGGCAATTTTTATTCTATCAGGTAAATCTAGTCCAGTTATACGTGTGTGAAGGGAATGACATGATTTGGCAGAAACGTGTTCAAATAGATATGAGTTTATCTTTGAGAGTCTTATAATTCTATCATCAAGTACTAAACGCTGGAAATCGCAGGAAGGAAGAATAATAGTTCTTAAGTATTGAAAGCTTTTCATGCATGGAATTTCTTCAGATAAAGTGCATTCCACGAACCTGGAACCTCGACTCCTTCGGCATCTACCAGGCGGTAGGCATTCCCGGAATAGGCATGGGTGATCACATAGGGTCCTTCCCATGTGGGTTGCAGCTTTCCTCTCAGGTGGGGCAGTCTTGATGGCATGATTTGCTTAAGTACTAATTCCCCAATTTCGAATTTTCTTTATATCACCTTCTTTTCAAATGCCCTTGCCACCCTTCTTTGGTAGGCCTGGGCATGGTCTGCCGCTCTTAATCTCTTCTCGTCCAGTAGTTCGAGGCGTAGTAGGAGTGCCTCCCTCTTTTCCTCAATTTGGAGATCTTCTTCTAGTACTATTCTCATGGATGGGACGAGGATTTCGTAAGGTACTACTGCTTCGGTCCCAAATGTGAGTGAATAGGGGGTTTGACCAGTGGGCGTTCTAATGGAGGTTCGGTATTCCCAGAGGGCGTCTACCAGTTTATCAGGCCAATCGGTAGCCTTGTGGGTTTCTACCGTTTTCTTTATAATTTTGAGCAAGGTTTGTTGGTGGCCTCTGCTTGTCCGTTCCCCTGTGGGTAGTATGGCGTGGAATGATGAAGTTCTATATGATGTTTATTGCATAGGTCTTGGAATTCTTGGGAGATGAACTGGGGGCCATTGTCAGTTATAATCACTTTGGGGGTGCCAAACCGTGCCAGGATGTGAGTGCGGACAAAACGAGATAGGGTAGAGCTTTTAATTACTACATAGGACTCGGCCTCAGCCCATTTGGTAAAATATTCTGTGGCGGTGAGGATGAAGGCTTTTTGGGTGGTGTTTTCTATAGTGTCCCGGAATGGTCCTATTAATTCTAATGCCCACATGGAGAAGGGCCATGGTGAAGTCATGGGATGTAAAGAAGATGCTGGTGCGTGTATTTTGTTGGCATGGGTTTGACATTGGATACAACGCTTAACGTATTTGTTACAGTCCCCTTCGAGCGTGGGCCAATAGTAGCCCATTCTTAGTACCTTCTTTGCTAGCATCTGGGCGTTGACGTGCCCTCCGCATACTCCGGAGTTAGCTTCTTCTACAATGGTGTATGCTTCTTCTACAATTTGAGCCTCCATAGAGGACTCACCTTGCACCATCATTTCCTGGAGGTCACCCTTCAGTGCTATATACTACCTTTTACCTGCTTTCCTATTGCTAAATGTTTTACATGCTTTCACAAAAAAGATAAAAAGAAAGATTTGTTTTCCATCTTATGCTTTCAAACACCTATATATATCTGTCTACAAGCTTTCAAAAAAAAAAGCATGAAAAAAGATTAAGGGTGGCAAGGGCATTTGAAAAGAAGGTGATAGAAAGAAAATTCGAAATCGGGGAATTTGTACTTAAGCAAATCATGCCATCAAGACTGCCCCACCCGAGAGGAAAGCTGCAACCCACATGGGAGGGACCCTATGTGATCACCCATGCCTATCCCGGGAATGCCTACCGCCTGGTAGATGCCGAAGGAGTCGAGGTTCCAGGTTCGTGGAATGCACTTTATCTAAAGAAATTCCATGCATGAAAAGCTTTCAATACTTAAGAACTATTATTCTTCCTTCCTGCAATTTCCAGCGTATCTGTCGGTACCGTCGGGGAGGCCTCCGAATGTGTCGGATGTGTCGGAGCGGATCCCAGCGGGGTGCGCGGATGTGCGCGTGGTGCGTGTGTGGGGGTTCTTCAGGGATTCGGATCGGATGCGTTCCCTGGCGGGCTCGGTCGGATCGTCTTCTCGGAAGATGTGAGGGGTGTGTTGTTCCTAGTTGAGGCGCCCGATAGCGTCTCAAGAGGATTCAGGGGTTTGTGTGATCGCCACCTGCTTTTTCTAAAAGCATGAAAAGGTTGGGTCGGATTTGATCGCCTACGTGGGGAGTTTGTGGGGTCTCCGCTCTAAGACACGGATATACCATACACAGAGGTGAAAAACAGGTAATCCTATTCTGCTTCCGGGCTTGACTAAAGGAGTCTTGGGACCAAGGAGTGTGGATATGGGGGGCGGCTAGTGGGTTTGAGCCGTCGGGTATGGGGCGGCTACTAGGGTTTAGCCGTCCAGGGCATGGGTTGGTTTGGGCAGAGCTTTGGTAGGAAATGGGTTTGGTTTTGGGCAGAGGCTAAGTTAGGTTTAGCCCGGGTTTCTAGAGGGTGGGATGAGAGGGTATTTTATGTAGGGAATGGGTGTTTCTCTCACAAAAGCGGCTCTCTCTCTCTCTCTCTTGGGATTTCTAGTAGTGGAAGGGTTTGAACAAGTGGGGATGGTGGATTGGTGATTGAAGATGAATTGGTGATGTTCTTGATTTGTTGATGTTGTATTTGGGCTTGGGACCCCTCTATTTATAGTAAAAGGAGTGGGTTGGCTTCGATTGGACCTCTCATTAATTCTCTGGTTTTTCTGTCAGAGACCATGTGAAGGGCGGCTAGTGCTAACTAGCCGCCCAAGATGGGGCAGCTACTTCCTGGTAGCCGCCCCCATCATGACCTGCCAAACGTCCCATCTCTGACAAGCGGTGGCTTGGGTCGGTTACTTGATTTGATCCGGCCAAGAGAGGGCGGCTAAAGGTCATGACCCGCCGCAATGATCAGCATTTATTGCTGCTTTATGTCCCATCCAGGGGACTGGTCCAAAGTCGGCCAGGGGGCGGTTAGGGGGGCGGCTAGTGCAAACTAGCCGCCTGGTATGGGGCAGCTAGTTAGATCTAGCCTCCTCTTTCCCGGGACTTGGGGTTCTAGGATTTTTAGAATTAGGGTTTCCGATTTAGGTTTTAGGTTTAGGTTTAGGGTTAGGGCTAGGTCAAGGCTAGGGTTAGGGTTTAGGGCTTAGGTTTAGGTCAAGGCTAGGGTTAGGGTTTCCGGTTTAGGTTTAGGTCATGGCTAGGGTTAGGGTTTCCGGTTTAGGTTTAGGTCGTGGCTAGGGTTAGGGTTTCTGGTTTAGGTTTAGTCAAGGCTAGGGTTAGGGTTTCCGGTTTGCCGAACCTTTGGTTCTCTATTGGATGTCCAACTGTGGGATATTTCCGTGTGTTACTTGAAGTATTTCTGTCTCTCTGGATGGTCAAAATTGGGGTATCTACAGTATCGTCATCCGCTGGAGGCTGAGTAGGAGGTACGTCCTGACTTAGCTGAGAAGGGAGCGGCGGATGAGGAGAAGACTGAACCTCTGGAACATCGGGAGCAGCAGGAGTCTCTCGAACCGAAGACACGGCCCTCGCGTATATCCCACGACTCCGAGACGCCGAAGGACGAGAGGCACGGCTGAAGGTGGCCCCAGTAGCCAAGGAAGCCGAGAGAGAATGGTCAGCCTCAAGTGGAAGAAGATCAAGGTCCGCCTCGGTCATAGAGCCCCCTCCAACCAATTTCCCCCTCATAGTGGCTTCCCAGAGACGGACCTGCTGCATGTCTCAGTCTCTCCTCTCCAATCTCTGTCGGTGGCGACTCTCTGTCCCTCTGGCCCGATCCTCAGCGGCCCTCAACCTCTCCTCCAACTCCCGCGCCCTCGCCTCCGACGCCCTGAGCGCCTCTCGATCCCTATCCCCGGCCGCCTAGAGGGAACGAACCAGGTCTCCCATCAAACCTCCAGGAACGCCCGCCGAAGCCTCCAACTCCGCCACCCTCATCTGCAGGGAGTCCCTCTCATGGCCTAGGGTAATGTACCCCTCCTCTCTCAAGGCCACCATGGACCTCAGCCGGTCCGCCTCCTCCTCAGCCCGAGAAGCCCTACCCCTCGCCTGGCCTAGCTCCATCCGCACGGCCGTCAACTCACTCCGGGCCACATCTAGCTCCCTCGTCAGTTCGAGCTCTCGCTCGGAAATCATGGAAGAAGGAGGGGCGGAAGAAGAGGAAGCACCGTCAGCCCTCACTCTCGACAGAGCATCCACCTGAGCCTCAAGGACCCGAACCTGGTCCTGCAAGTGTCCCCTCTGAACCCGCAACGCCTCTATCTGCGTAGCTCGCGCTTGAAGGTGTTCATTGGCAGCGTTGAGCCTCTTCTCCATCTCATTCAACTCAACCTACAAAAGCAAACACCACTCAGAAAACATTCAAGCAAAAGAGAACGAAGAAGAGAAGGAGAGCTTCCAAACTTACGTAGGCATCCGGGATCTCCTCCTCCATAGTCCCAAGGATGCTGGCGTATTCCTGGCGGTACCAAGCCATATACTCCTCACTGCTAGTCACTTCAGGATGACACTCCACCAAGACGCCTCGGCTCATCCATCCCGCCACATACGTTGCGTAGTTCCTCGGGAGGTTCGTATCCCGAGGGATCCCAGCCACTGGGATCGAGGGGCGCTTCGGCAGAAGATCAGGCACCCACTGATGGTACCCAAGCTGGCGGACAACCCGACTGATCGCATGGAACACGACCTCATTAAAGTAGATCAGCCAGACATCTCGCGCCAGAGCCTCGGGAACCTCTCCCGAGTAAGGCCTCCACGTCATCTAAAAAAGCATCAAAAGATAGGAAGAGTGCTTAGCCAAAAGAAAACCAAATACAAGCCAAAAAAAATTCAAAGAAAACTTATATATCTTCCTCCGACAAGACGCGGAAGGCCTCTCAGAATTGAGCGAGGCGGTGCAAGCGGGAAGATCCCCGGGGTTCCCATTTCATGGTCCAAGGGAGGGCATGATCGAACGGAGCCAAAGTCGGGCGATCGATGGCGAAGAGCTCGTACCCAAAGATATAGCAAAGCAAGAGGGGAATCGTCACTATCAAAGAGAGCTAAGCCAAAGAAAAGACATTTACCACTCACTTACACGTACCTGAAGAAACGGCGCAAAGCCGCCAAGGTTCTTTCCCCCGGCCCTCTTGACTTTCTTCGAGAGCTCCGCAAATAGATGGGAAAGCATCGCCGCTCCCCAAGCGTAGTGCCCCATGCCCTCCAGGTCCCTCATCAGCAAGAGAGAATGCGAGGAAACCTTATCAGATGCCGTCGAAAAGAGGACCCGGCCAAAGAAGTAGAGGAAGAACGCCCTCAACTCCCTCCGTGCCCTCTATGGGCACGCGGCCGCCTCTCTCGCCTCGATCATCGCCCGCCTTCTCTCGAAGCTAGCATCAGCTTCGCCCTTTTGACGCTCTGTAAAGGAACCGAGGCCGTACTGCCCCGAAAGCCACCCCAAAGGGATCCGGTTCAGCGTCCGCTCCCGCTCAATGAACTCCCATTCCCCGATCAACTCTCGGAAAAGCTCCCTGTAGTCAGCTAGGGTGGCTGCGATCACTGCCTCCCCCAAAACCAGAAGGTCAGTAATCCGATGGACGTCCTCAAGGGTCGTCATGACAGCGCCAATAGGGAGAATGAAAGCGCAACTCTCCGGATCCCACCTCTCCGCCAAAGCCTCCACGTAAGGACGGTGGACGTGGAATGGCTCGATCAAAAAGAAGGAGCGGAAACCCGCCCCATCCACAAAACTCCTCTCCTCCTGCCCCAAGGCATCGTACCACCTCTTCGTCCCGTGCCATAAAGCCCAGATACGATTCGGCCTCTACAAAACAAACGAAGGGAACATAGGTTAGTTTAAAAGCGAGCGAGAGGTAAGAGTCCAAATCTATGAAATTATTTTAAACCATGCTTAGCGAAATGAAACTTCCACATGCTAAAAGAAGAGAAACAAAAGCATGAAAGTAAGAAGCTACACGCCTCATATGATCACGCATGCTAGACGAACATCAAACACATCCCACCGTGGTCACCACTCACACGCTTTCTTACATCACGGCCTATCATACCAATATAGAACTCGAACCCATGAAATGCATGCATACACTCCCTCATGCCCTACCACGATCAAACACGTACGAAATCACAAACACATAGAAAAGTATCGCATGCAAGCATATTAGCTATATCATATCTCTCTCCTTTGTATGCATATAACAAACATGGATATATATATAGAAATTGTCCCCCTCCCTATAAAAACAAACCCATGACAGCATGCTTACACATCCCACCGTGATTAACTTATACACAAGCATGCCTATTTAAAAAAAAACACACATATACGAGTATAATACACATATACAACATGTTCATACCAACCAAAACACATGCATATACACCAAAATAAAAGGCTAAGACTAAAAGGTTAAGAACATACCACGGCCCGTGTGGACCCAGGAGCGTCCACCTCGGCCTCGTCGAGATTGTCCATCCCGTCGTCATCCTCCTCCTCATCCTCCTCGAACACGGCCTCCTCGGCCTCAGCCCCAACACCGGCCTCTGCAGCCCCGGTGCCCATACCCTCGGCCTCCCCGGCCCCATCCCTAGCCTCTCCTATCCCCTCCACCCTCCCCACACCGGAGATAAACTCCGCAAAGGCCCCTACAGCCCTACTCTCCTCCTCCACAGCCCTAGCCTCTGTGGCCTCCCTATCCAACGTCCCAATGAGGGCATCCAACGACGCCCTCACCTCCTCGCTAACTCCCTCGACCCCTACTCCCTCGGTTGCACCCTCAATCGATCCTCCAATCCCCGGAACCACATCCTCGGCCACCACCGGTCGATCCCCACGCCTCCTCTTGCGTGTATAGCCTATCACACTCCCCCCAACCTCCGGGACAGCCCCCGAAGGCAAATCCCCGACCTCACCCACGCCGATGTCCGCCGGCGGCACCTCCGTCGAACCCATAGCCTCCCCCACGGCCTCGACCTCCAGCCTATCGCTCTCCGATGATGAAGAGCTCGGGCTACGCTCTCCATGAGCCACCCGTGATCGCTTTCCCCTCGAAACAATCGCCTTCGACCTCGTCATCTTCCTCGGTGTGAAAAAGAAAAAGGAGAACCCAAACCTAGGGCTTCGAAATCAAAAGAAAGAGAAAGATTGAGGTCAAAATGGAGGAAAGAAAGGCAAAAGAAATCAGGTTTTTGAGTTTCAAACCGATGGGAAGAAGAGAGGAGGGAAGAGAAACCGTTTTGAAACGTATGGAGAGAGAGAGGGTCTTTTCGGTTATAAGGGACCCAGTCCAGGGGCTTTAGGTTTTTAGGGTTTTGGTTTTTAGGGTAGGTTTAGGTTTAGGTCTGGGTTAGGGTTTGGCTTAGGTTTAGGGTTTGGTCTAGGGATTGGGTTTAGGTTAGGGTTTGGGCTAGGGTTTGGGGTTAGGTCAAGGTTTAGGGTTTTCGGTTTAACGAACCTTTGGTTCTCTATTGGTGTCCACTTGTGGGATATTTCCGTGTGTTACTTGAAGTATTTCTGTCTCTCTGGACGGTCAAAATTGGGGTATCTACAATTGTCCCTCATCGGACGGAGTCTTTGTGCGAAGCAGGAAAGACTTTGACCGATGATAAGGAAAGAGACCCAACCTTCAAGAAGTTATGCCAACACGAACAGTACTTTTCGGGGAGTTGATTTAGGCTGTCAGAGGCTAGGTCTTGACTTAGAATTTTTATCCGAGAGGATGATCCAGGTGGAAGGCGGGGAAAAGTAAATGGTGAGTGATACAACCCGCGGTCGGGGTTCTTAGCTATCGTGCACGGAGCAGCCCAGCGTCAGTTTCCTCGTGCCTACCGTTCCCGTGTTTGGGAAAACTCAGCAAGGAGGGGATATCGCCGACAGAAAGCAAGTAAAAGTTGATTTGGGTGAATTGGATCATCCGAAGGATAAGAACTCTGGAAAAGAACCAGAACTGAAGAAATTTGAATCTGAAGGGTACTGGACGTGTTGCAAAACTTCGGGAGAGTCGTGTTTGATCAAGTAATGTTTGGAAATAAGCCAATACATGGCTGTTTGGTATGGAGAACCTTGAATTTTAGGGTTAAAAAGATCGGAAAGGGGTTTTTAAGTAAAAGAGAAAAACTGGGAGGGGCGGCTAGTTGTAACTAGCCGCCCGAGAGGGGCGGCTACTCGCGGGTAGCCGCCCCTCGACTGGGTCCCTTATAACCGAAAAGACCCTCTCTCTCTCCATACGTTTTTAAATCGGTTTCTCTTCCCTCTTCTCTTCTTCCCTTCGGTTTCAAACTCGAAAACCCTGATTTCTTTGCCTTTCTATCCTCCATTTCGACCTCAATCTTTGTCTTTCTCTTGATTTTGAAACCCTAGTTTGGGTTCTCCTTTTTCTTTTCCAAACCGAGGAGATAAAGAGGTCGAAGGCGATTGCTTCGAGGGGGAAACGACCGCGGGTGGCTCGTGGAGAGCGTAGCCCGAGCTCTTCATCATCTGAGAGCGATAGGCCGGAGGTCGAGGCCGTGGGGGAGGGTATGGGTACGACGGAGGTACCGCCGGTGGATATTGTCGTGGGTGAGGTCGGGGATTTGCCTTCGGGGGCTGTCCCGGAGGTAGGGGGGAGTGTGATAGGCTATATACGCAAGAGGAGGCGTGGGGATCGACCGGTGGTGGCCGAGGAGCGGGTTCCGGAGGTTGGAGAATCGATTGAGGGTGCAACTGAGGGGGTAGGGGTCCAGGGAGTTAGCGAGGAGGTGAGGGCGTCGTTGGATGCCCTCGTCGGGATGTTGGATAGGGAGGCCACAGAGGCCAGGGCTGAGGAGGAGGAGAGTAGGGCTATGGGGGCCTTTGCGGAGTTTATCTCCGGCGTGGGGAGGGTGGAGGCGATAGGAGAGGCTAGGGACGGGGCCGGGGAGGCCGAGGGTATGGGCACTGGGGCCGCTGAGGCCGGTGTGGGTGTTGGGGTTGAGGCCGAGGAGGCCGTGTTTGAGGAGGATGAGGAGGAGGATGACGACGGGATGGACGATCCCGACGAGGCCGAGGTGGACGCCCCTGGGTCCACACGGGCCGTGGTATGTTCCTAATCCTTTAGTCTTTGCCTTTTATTTTGGTGTATATGCATGTGTTGGTGGTATGAACAGGTTGTATGTGTGTATTATACTCGTATATGTGTGTTATTTTTTAAATAGGCATGCTTGTGTATAAGTTTAATCCTAGTGGGATGTGTAAGCATGCTGTCATGGGTTTGTTTTTATAGGGAGGGGGGCAATTTCTATATATATACATACATGTTTGTTATATGCATATAAAGGAGAAAGAAATGATATAGCTAATATGCTTGCATGCGATACTTTTCTATGTGTGTGTGGTTTCGTACGTGTTTGATCGTGGTAGGGCATGAGGGAGTGTATGCATGCATTTCATGGGTTCGAGTTCTATATTGCTGTATTGCTTAGGTGTGTTTAGGGGAGGTATAAGCATGATAGGCATGATGTAAGAAAGTGTGTGAGTGGTGACCACGGTGGGATGTGTTTGATATTTGTCTAGCATGCGTGATCATATGAGGAGCGTAGTTTCTTACTTTCACGCTTTTGTTCCTTTTCTTTTAGCATGTGGGAGTTTTGATTTCGCTAAGCATGGTTTAAAATGATTTCGTAGATTTGGACTCTTACCTCTCGCTCGCTTTTTAAACTAACCCATGTTCCCTTCGTTTGTTTTGTAGAGGCCGAATCGTATCCGGGCTTTATGGCACGGGACGAAGAGATGGTACGACGCCTTGGGGCAGGAGGAGCGGAGTTTGGTGGATGGAGCGGGCTTCCGTTCCTTTTTGCTGATCGAGCCATTCCACGTCCACCGTCCATATGTGGAGGCCTTGGCGGAGAGATGGGATCCGGATAGTTGCACGTTCATCCTCCCTACGGTGCTGTCATGCCGACGCTCGAGGACGTCTATCGGATCACCGGCCTTCCGGTTCTGGGGGAGGCGGTGATCGCGGCCACCCTAGCTGACTACAGGGGGCTTTTCCGAGAGTTGATCGGGGAATGGGAGTTCGTGGAGCGGGAGCGGACGCTGAACCGGATCCCTTTGGGGCGGCTTTCGGGGCAGTACGGCCTCGGTTCCTTTACAGAGCACCAGAAGGGCGAAGCTGCAGCTAGCTTCGAGAGGCGGCGGGTGATGATCGAGGCGAGAGAGGCGGCTGCGTGCCCACAGAGGGCACGGAGGGAGTTGAGAGCGTTCTTCCTCTACTTCTTTGGCCGGGTCCTTTTCTCGACGGCCTCTGATAAGGTCTCCTCTCATTCCCTTCTACTGATGCGGGACTTGGAGGGCATGGGGCGCTATGCTTGGGGAGCGGCGATGCTTGCCCACTTGTTTGCGGAGCTCTCGAAGAAAGTCAAGAGGGCTGGAGGAAAGAACCTTGGTGGCTTCGCGCCATTCCTTCAGGTATGTGTAAGTGATGAGTGTCTTCTTCTTGGTTTAGCTTTACTTTGGTCATGATAAATTCCCTCTTGCTTTGTTAGATCTTCGGGTACGAGCACTTCGCCATTGATCGCCCGACTTTGGCTCCGTTCGATCATGCCCTCCCTTGGGCCATGAGATGGGAACCCCGGGGATCTTCCCGCTTGCACCGCCTCGCCCAATTCCGAGAGGCCTTCCGCGTTTTGTCGGAGGAAGAGGTATTAGTTTTCTTTGAATTTCTTTGGCTTGTATTTGGTTTTCTTTTGACTAAGCGCTCTTCCTATCTTTTGACGTTTTTAGATGACATGGAGGCCTTATCCGGAGGAGGTTCCCGAGGCTCTGGCGCGAGACGTCTGGTTGATCTACTTCAATGAGGTCGTGTTCCATGCGATCAGCCGGGTCGTCCGCCAGCTTGGGTACCATCAGTGGGTGCCCGATCCTCTTCCGCGGCGCCCTTCGATTCCGGTGGCCGGGATTCCTCGGGACATGAATCTCCCGAGGAATTACGCGACGTACGTGGCGGGATGGATGGGTCGAGGCGTCTTGGTAGAGCGTCGTCCTGAGGTGACTTCGAGTGACGAATACCTAGCTTGGTATCGTCGGGAGTATGCGGATATCCTCGGGACGATGGAGGAGGAGATCCCGGACGCTTATGTAAGTTGAAAAATCCCTTTTCTTTCCTCGTTCTCTTTTGTTTGAACATCTTCTGAATGGTATTTCCTTTTGCAGGTTGAGTTGAATGAGATGGAGAAGAGGCTCAAGACTGCCAATGAGCACCTCCAAGCGCGGGCCAGACAGATAGAGGCCTTGCGGGCACAGAGAGGACGCTTGCAGGACCAGGTCCGGGTCCTCGAGGCTCAGGTGGATGCTCTGTCGAGAGCGAGGGCCGATGACGCTTCTTCTTCTTCCGTCCCTCCTCCTTCCGTGGTTTCCGAGCAGGAGCTCGAACTGACGAGGGAATTGGATGTGGCCCGAAGTGAGTTGGCGGCCACAAGGATGGAGTTGGGCCAGGCGAGGGGCAGGGCTTCCCGGGCTGAGGAGGAGGCGGACCGGCTGAGGTCCATGATAGCCTCGAGGGAGGAGGGGTTCATTACCCTAGGCCGTGAGAGGGACTCCCTCCAGATGAGGGTGTCGGAGTTGGAGGCTTCGGCGGGTGTTCCCGGAGGTTTGATGGGAGACCTGGTTCGTTCTCTCCAAGCGGCCGGGGATAGGGACAGAGAGGCACTCAGGGCGCGGGAGTTGGAGGAGAGGTTGAGGGTTGCTGAGGATCGGGCCAGAGGGACAGAGAGTCGCCTCCGACAGAGATTGGAGAGGAGAGACAGAGACATGCAGCAGGTCCGTCTCTGGGAGGCCACTATGAGGGGGAAGTTGGTCGGAGGGGGCTCTATGACCGAGGCGGACCTTGATCTTCTTCCACTTGAGCCTGACCATTCTCTCTCGGCTTCCTTGGCTACCGGGGCCACCTTTAGCTGTGCCTCTCGTCCTTCGGTGTCTAGGAGACGTGGGATATATGCGAGGGACTCCTGCTGCTCCTGATGCTCCAGAGGTTCAGTCTTCTCCTCATCCGCCGCTCCCTTCTCAGCCAAGTCAGGACGTTCCTCCTACTCAGCCTCCAGCGGACGACGATACGCCGAGGTATAGTTTTTGTGTCTTGGTTTTAAGTAGAAGAATAATATATATGCGATGAATTCATGCTTTTCTTCTTTTGTTTTGACTTAGGTGAATATTTCGATGATGCATAGCTCAAGACTTCGAAGTTTGGAGTGTTTTGAAGAAAAAGATTCCCTTTTTATGCCCTCTTTTAGGTTTAGAAAACAGTCTATGCTTGTGGTTTTGGGTGGGACAATTTAATCATTCTCCTTTATATGTATGTGTTTAGAGCAGTTTAGCATGGATGGTTCATGGATATGTATGTTTGTGTAGATGAATCTTGGTTTCATAGGTTTGATTCATGGATGGACATATGATTTTGGTATATAATTCGTTTTAGCATGGTATCTATACATGTTTTGCGTATGAATATGTGTATGAAATGTGTACATGCAGGTTTTGGAAAGGATTTGATTGTAATAGGTAAAGAAGTGTTGAAGAGTTGATTGGATATGGAATGATATAACTGAAAGGGGTGCAGGCAAGGGGCGGCTAGTGTAAACTAGCCGCCCAGTGAGGGGTGGCCAGTTAGGTTTAGGGGCAAACTTACCTGAGACAAGGGGGAGGGGCGGCTAGTTAGCTTTAGCCGCCCCCTGCCTGGGGCAGTATGGGCCTGCTGCTCCTCTATGCTGCTGCTGCTGAAAGTTTTTGCGACCGTTCTATTCTTCAATACCTATAAAAACATTCTTTCAATGGACCAAGTGTTAAATCTGTCCAGATTGTGCCCCTGCATTGACTTTCGAGCCCTTCTTGCTTGAATTGTCAAGGGCTACAATCCATCTTAAGGCGGAATGGAAATATAAATGCGAGAAAGTAAAGTGCGGGAGACCAGGCTTTAGTGCGCAAGGAAGGGATTCCAAGTGCGTGAGTGAAGAAGAACTTATGTGTAGGAGTTGGGGACAATTTCTTCTTACGCATGTGCGGAAGGGCATGAGGTGAGTGGGGACAATTTTCATATGAGTGGGGATAATTTTGAATTTTGTGGGGACAATTCTCATATGAGTGGGGTTAATTTTAAATTCGGGGGGGGGGGGTTAACTTTAATGTTTCAAGAAAATCAGATGCCAAGGTGTTTTGAGAAGGAAAATGCGAGCTTATGCGTAAGTATAAGTGGCATAAGGGGGCATTTTAGTTCTTCAATGACTTTTTAGGTGAGAGGGCAATGTTCTTGATTTTCATAAGTAAAAGACGCCATCAAGTCCCCGTGGAGGAGCCCTTGTGGTCACTTATGTCCAAACCAGGATTGTATTTGAGAGGTATAAGCCTTAGGCGTCGATTTTCCTAGGTTCATGGTTTCAAATGCTTAATCGTATTATTCTAAACATGCTGAAAAATCCATGAATGTACCAAGAGTCAAGTCAAATAAGCTTCCTTTGGATAGGCAAATTTCTAAATGAACTCGTGTGAGTGTGTGTGTAGGTGTAAACCTGGACGTGATCTGCCCTTGGTCAAAATTTTGCTTTTCCCGCTGGACATAGCTCAATTTTGAACTCCCATTGCAAAAAAATAAAAAGGGGAGAGGGTGAATGAGGTAAGAGTAATATCTTCCTTTCGGGCAATATTTTAGAATTGTCCCAGTCTAGCACATGTCTTACTTCCTAGGTCCCTCTGGCTTTCTTCTTTTTACCACTTCTTTATTTTTGGGTGGAAAGGTACAGTCCGTTGTTTGGATCTGTACTGGTATAGCCGTTGTTTAGCGTATACCGTACGTAAAGGCGTGAAAGCCTGCTAAATAGAGAGTTTAACCCGTTCACTTGGGTGTTTGGCCTCTCCTTGCCGGACTTTCTCTTTTTTTTTTTTTTTTTTTTTTGTGTTGTGTTTTGATTTGAGGGGGGGGCTCTTCTGTTTTTCACCCCGATTCTTTTCATGCTTCCCCTCTAGAAGTGTTTATATAGTGCCAGAGCCAGTTTTTGGGACATATGCTAGGTCCGGGTAACTCCTCATTTTGACCTAGGGTTAATACGAGCGGGGCGGAAATAAGGGACATTTTGCTTTGGGGAGTTTTAAATTGTCCCAGTCTACGGGGTAGGCAATTTTTCTTCCATCAGGCAAATCTAGTCCAGTTATACGTGTGTGAAGGGAGTGACATGATTTGGCGGAAACGTGTTCAAATAGATACGAGTTTATCTTTGAGAGTCTTATAATTCTATCATTAAGTACTAAACGCTGGAAATCGCAGGAAGGAAGAATAATAGTTCTTAAGTATTGAAAGCTTTTCATGCATGGAATTTCTTTAGATAAAGTGCATTCCACGAACCTGGAACCTCGACTCCTTCGGCATCTACCAGGCGGTAGGCATTCCCGGAATAGGCATGGGTGATCACATAGGGTCCCTCCCATGTGGGTTGCAGCTTTCCTCTCGGGTGAGGCTGTCTTGATGGCATGATTTGCTTAAGTACTAATTCCCCGATTTCGAATTTTCTTTTTATCACCTTCTTTTCAAATGCCCTTGCCACCCTTCTTTGGTAGGCCTGGGCATGGTCTGCCGCTCTTAATCTCTTCTCGTCCAGTAGTTCGAGGCGTAGTAGGACAAATGTATACTTATGTTTTTGAAAAGGGGCCTGTGTCGGCGAAAAGATATGTTTTTGGAAAGAAAAGAATGGAGATAAAGTTTGGAAAACGATTTTGTTTTTAGAAGACAAGTATGGAAAGACAGTTTGTAAAACGTTTTTTGGCGGAAATCATGGAAATACGGCTTTGTAAAATATTTTGCTTTGAAGAAAGGTGTGGAAGCGCAGATTTGGAAAACATTTTCGTCGTGAAGAAGAGTGTGGAAATGTAGTTTGTAAATATTTTCGTTGTTTTTAGAAATGATGTAAAGACAGTTAGAAAACATTTTTTTGTTTTGAAGAAAGATGTGGGGGTAAGCTGGAAACAAGTATGTCCAAGGTTGAGAAATGAAAGCTGATTAGCATGTATTTTATTTGGATTTTGGTTTCTTTTTGGAAGCAGGTAAACAAATATGTATAGGAGTTGAAAGCGAAAGCTAGTAAACAAATATTTTGATCTTTTGATTTTTGGAAAAGCTGTAAACAAATATGTACAGGGTGATGAAAGACGAAACCTGGTAAACAAATATTTTGATCTTTTGATTTTTTTTTGGAAAAGCTGTAAACAAATATGTACAGGGTTGAAAACTTACCCGGGAGGATCGGTACCTGGTTCTTGAATTTGTATTGCCTCCTCGGGTCGGCTTCTTTTTGATGGCCGGCTGATGTCTGGTGGGGGTCCCCTGTTCCCAAATTCTCCCTCCCTGAGTCTTTTCAAAGGCCTCCCTTGATGGAGTAGTTCTTCGTCTGTGGCGCCTGGTTGCCAACATGCGAGCACCTCTAGCCGGATGCGCGTGGCGCAGACGCTCCAATTTCGGGCCTGAGTATTATTAGAGCGCGCCTCTCCCCATATGGATATTACCTTCCCGCGGTACGGGAAGCGAAGACATTGGTGTCGGGTGGATGAGACGGCTTCGATGCTGTTGAGCCATGTCCTCCCAACAATCAGAGGGTGGGGTGATTGAATGTTCATCACCATGCAGTTAACGATGGTGGAGACTGGGCCGATCTTCAGTGGGAGCGTGACTAGTCCGCAGGCGTTCTTGCGTGTGCTGTCGAAGGCGTAAATGTATTCGTCTGAGGGCTCCAATCTGGGAACCTGGCCTTCTAGCTTTTGGTAGGCGGAATATGTAAGGACGTTAGTTTCCGCTCCCGTGTCAATGAGAATGTGACGGAATTCCCTTCCCCCGAGTATGGCGGTGATTGAGAGGGGTGCGGAACGTGCTCTAGCTTTTGCGACTTCATGGGGGAGGAAGGTGATCGAGTTGGGCTCCGCAAGATTGCTTGGTGGACGCTGGGTCCTGGCCGCTTCTTCTGAGGGAGAGTTGTTGTCACAAGGGGACCCAGGTGGGCTACCGCCTTCATTCTCGTTCCTCGGTCGGAGGGCTAAGGTGAACATATTGTGTATGGCCCAATTGTTCTCGTTCTCGTATTGGAGGCGTGCTTCTCCCCAAATTGTCAGTACATGATTCAAGAAGGGCAGTCGAAGGCATTGGTGTCGGGGGAACAGATAGCTTGGATGCTGTCTAACCACGGTCGCCCCAGCATCAATGGGTACCTCGTGTCGATGTCGGCCACGAAGCAGGCTACTTCGCAGATGAGAGGTCCGACGGATAGCTCGAATGTTCCGGGGCCGCGGAGAGTCTTCCCGGTATGGTTGAAAGCTTGGATAGTATGGTGGGCCGGTTGGACGGGAGGACGGCCTAGTCCGGGTATCTTCTGGTAAGTGGAGCATGTCATTATGTTCATGCCCGATCCTGGGTCTACAAAGATGTTGTTCAGCCACAACATCTGAAGTCGTCCGCGGATGTGTAGGGGGTAGACTCGCAGTCGGGGATCTGGGAGGTCTTGGTCAGTGAATGAAATGGTCATTGGGCGGCGGGGCCATTGACAGTGTCGGTACTCTTAGAGGACCCGTTGTCGTCCGGATGCAGATCATCCGACGTACATTCCCCTCCTTCGGGTCCTTCGCTAGCTCCTTCGGGGATTCCTCAAATGGCTCTTCTTCTTCGTCTTCTCCCGGATTTTCTAGTCCACTTTCGTCGGACTCGATGTTGATGACCGCGGGAAGGGCGAGGACTGCGTCTTCTTCTTCGCCATAGAGTATGGCGAGGTCATGGTCGTCGAGGTTCAGCTGGAAGGGCTCGTTCTGCTCTTCCTCCTCGGACTCTTCGGATAGGCTGCCATCAGTAGCATCTTCCGAGCTGCTTGGTTCTGGCGATGGTTGTCTCCCTCTCCTGATCATGTTGACCGCGTGGGTTCTAGATGTGGAGGCTTGGGTGTGACCTGGCAAGGGGTCAGTCAATATGCCAAGTGGCTTGGGTGCTTGGGGATTTCCCTGGCTCAGATGGCCTTTGATCATGGCCCAGTCAAGGCGCCTGTCATCATTAAGATCATAAACGAAGTCCCGAAAAACAATGCATTGTTCTACGGTATGGCCATATTGTTGATGATATTGACAGTAACGCGCCGTGCTGGCCCCGGGTAGTGAAGGCCTGGCGTCGGGGAGGGAGATACTATTTGTGTCCAACATCACCCTAAAGATCCTAGTTAAAGTTTCTGGGAGGGGAGGGTAAGAGTCCCTCTTTCCCATTCGTCTTTGGTCGTAGGATGCGGGAGGTCTAACCTCGTTATAAGAGCTTTGTATGGGCTGCCTAGGGGTTGGATTTTGTGCTCTTGGGGGAGCAGAGTAAAAGGGAGCCCGAGTTTGAGTTTGGCTCTGGATTATAGGGCTTTGGAGTGGGAAATTTTGGACTGTGGGGTTTTGTCGTATTGGCACGGGGACGGGTACTGATCGAGGGGTAAAATTTTGATTCGCTTGCCGAGGCGGTGCATATCCGGATGATCCGGGCGTGTACTGTCTCGGAGCTGTTCCTCGGTCAGGAACTCGTGCTCCGTTCGGGTAGAGTGCCGATACTTGGTTAATGATCCCCTCTACCGTGGGGGTTTGCCTTACGAGGCGGTTGTCCAACCCTATGGCTGATAGGTGGGGACTGGTTTTGACTGCTGGGGCTGCACAACGGGAAATCCTGTTGTGGCGGTCAATCAGAAGTTGATACGTAGTGCAGTCTCCGTACGAAAGGCTCGTGCGGAGTTCTGGACTCAGGCTCTGTAACATCATGTCAATTTCTTGACATTCTGTGAGTTGCAGGCCGGTTCGGTGGACAAGGGTGCGCCACCGAGACACGTATTGTTCGAATTCCTCCCTAGGCCTCATTCTCTCTACGGTTAAATCTGAAATAGAGGGGGTCCTAATCCTCTGGTAACCGTAGCGGCCCAAGAATTTCTCGCTTACAGCCGAGAAATTCGACAAGTGATCTACAGGGAGGGTGGAGAACCATTGTAGTGCTTCTCCTTCCAATGATTTCTGGAAGAGGAAGACTAGTAGAGGTTGATTATCTAGAAACGGGCGTGCGTCTAGATAAAAGGCAGTTAAATGAATGTCTGGGTCTCCACGACCGTTGTACCGGCGGAATTTGGGGACTTTGAATCCCTCCGGTAGGTGGACTGACGGGATTTGTCTCAGGTTATGTAGAGACATGTGTTTGGGGGCCGAGGGACCAGTCTCGGAGAGAATTCTCCGGATGGTATCGTCCAGTGTTTCTCCCCGGGGAGGGCTGCCTAGCGGTCCCGGGTTTGGGGTGGTTGGTAGGGGCCTGGGGTGGAAACAACAAGGAATTTTTGATTCGCGGGGGAAAGGGGGGTGAATGAAAAGACGCTCGGGATGACCGGGTGACTGGGTGTGAATGGGGTTTTGTGAATGGGTTTAGGGGTTTCGACAGGGGTTTCCTGTCTTGAGGTCTTGGTATGACGGTAGTCAGCGAGGTCATGAAACATGTCCTCTACCGTTTGATACCCTAGACTAGCCATTCTTTTTCTAGATGGGTCAGGAACTGTGTGGCCTGACCCTCTTGGTGATTCCTTTCCTCTAATATCTCCTCTTCTATGTGGGATTCCATGACGTAGAGTGGGGGGATGAATGCAGATTGAAAGCAGTAAAGGATTGCGCAGCTGTGTGCGACTTACGAAAGCAGTAAAGGATTGCGCAGCTCTGTGCGACTTACGAAAGTAGTAAAGGATTGCGCAGCTGTGTGCGGCTTACAAAGCAATAAAGGATGTTATAATGCACAGTAGAAGAGGATTTAATTCAAGGGATGAGAAACTCTAACCTTCCTAGAGGGTTGATAGCATTTTAGTCAAGCTTGTAAAAGGGGGCAGAAGAGGATTACCTTTTGTTGTTTTTCACGAGGGAGGTCCCACCGTGATCGCCAGAATTTGTCGGTGTCGAGAAATCCGCGTGTGTGGGGGTTCTTCGGGGATTCGGATCGGATGCGTGCCCTGGCGGGCTCGGTCGGATCGTCTTCTCGGAAGGGGTGAGGGTGTCGTTCCTGGTCGAGGCGCCCGACAGCGGCTCAAGAGGATTCAAGGGGGTTTTGTGATCGCCACCTGCTTTTTCTAAAAACAGGAAAGGGTTTGGGTCGGATTTGATCGCCTACGTGGGGAGTTTGTGGGGTCTCCGCTCGGAGACACGGATATACCAAACATAGAGGTGAAAAACAGGTAATCGTATTCTGCTTCCGGGCATGACTAAAGGAGTTATGGGTCAAAGGGATGTTGATATGGGGTGTGGATAGGGGGTGGCTAGTTGTGGTTAGCCGTCGGCCAGGGGGCGGCTAGCTAGGGTTAGCCGTCCAGGGTCTGGGGGAATTTAGGCAGGGCTTTGGTAGGTAAAGGGTGGGGTCTTGGGCAGAGGCTAAGCTAGGTTTAGCCTGGGTTTATGGAGGGTGGGATGAGAGGGTATTTTATGTAGGAAATGGGTGTTTCTCTCACAAAAGGGGCTCTCTCTCTCTCTCTCTCTCTTGGGATTTCTAGTGGTGGAAGGGTTTGAAGATGAATTGGTGGTTGTTGTGGATTTTGTTGGGTGTGTTGGATGTTGTTGAAGGCTTGGGACCTCCTCTATCTATAGTAAAAGAGTGGTAGGAAAATATCCCGAGGGTAATGGAGTGGGTTGGCTTCGATTGGACCTCTCATTAATGCTCTGGTTCTTCTGCCAGAGAACAGGTGAAGGGCGGCTAGTGCAAACTAGCCGCCCGGGATGAGGCGGCTACTTCCTGGTAGCCGCCCCTATCATGACCTGCCAAACGTTCCATCTCTGACAAGCGGTGGCTTGGGTCGGCTACTTGGTTTGATCCGGCCAAGAGAGGGTGGCTAAAGGTCATGACCCGCTGCAATGATCAGCATTTAATATTGCTTTATGTCCCATCCAGGGGACTGGTCCAAAGTCGGCCAGGGGGCGGTTAGGGGGGCGGCTAGTGTAAACTAGCCGCCCAGTGAGGGGCGGCTAGTTAGGGATAGCCGCCCCTTTCCAGGGGCTTTAGGTTTATAGGGTTTTTGGTTTTTAGGGTAGGTTTAGGTTTAGGTTTGGGTTAGGGTTTGGCTTAGGTTTAGGGTTTGGGCTAGGGTTTGGGTTTAGGTTAGGGTTTGGGCTAGGGTTTGGCGTTAGGTCAAGGTTTAGGGTTTCTGGTTTACCGAACCTTTGGTTCTCTATTGGTGTCCACTTGTGGGATATTTCCGTGTGTTACTTGAAGTATTTCTGTCTCTCTGGACGGTCAAAATTGGGGTATCTACAGCTGGAATGTTGGATAGGGAGGCCACAGAGGCCAGGGCTGAGGAGGAGGAAAGTAGGGCTATGGGGGCCTTTGCGGAGTTTATCTCCGGTGTGGGGAGGGTGGAGGGGATTTGAGAGGCTAGGGATGGGGCCGGGGAGGCCGAGGGTATGGGCACCGGGGCCGCAGAGACTGGTGTTGGTGTTGAGGCTGAGGCCGAGGAGGCCATGTTCGAGTAAGATGAGGAGGAGGGGGATGATGACGGGATGGACGATCCCGACGAGGCCGAGGTGGACGCTCCTGGGTCCACACGGGCCGTGGTATGTTCCTAATCTTTTAGTCTTAGCCTTTTATTTTGGTGTATGAGCACGTGTTTTGGTTGGTATGAATATGTTTGTATATGTGTATTATACTCGTATGTGTGTTTTAAATAGGCATGCTTGCGTATAAGTTTAGTCACGGTGGGATGTGTAAGTATGCTGAGATGGGTTTGCTTTTATAGGGAGGGGGATAATTTCTATATATATATATATATCCATGTTTGTTATGTGCATACAAAGGAGAGAGAGATGACATAGTTAATATGCTTGCATGCGATACTTTTCTATGTGTATGTGATTTCGTACGTGTTTGATCGTGGTTGGGCATGAGGGAGTGTATGCATGCATTTCATGGGTTCGAGTTCTATATTGCTGTATTGCTTAGGTGTGTTGAGGGGAGGTATAAGCATGATAGGCCTGATGTAAGAAAGCGTGTGAGTGGTGACCACGATGGGATGTGTTTGATATTCGTCTAGCATGCGTGATCACATGAGGAGTGTAGCTTCTTACTTTCATGCTTTTGTTTCTTTTTTTAGCATGTGGAAGTTTCATTTCGCTAAGCATGGTTTAAAATGATTTCATAGATTTGGACTCTTACCTCTCGCTCGCTTTTAAACTGACCCATGTTCCCTTCGTTTGTTTTGTAGAGGCCGAATCGTATCCGGGCTTTATGGCACGGGACGAAGAGATGGTATGACGCCTTGGGGCAGGGGGAGAGGAGCTTGGTGATGGAGCGGGCTTCCGTTCCTTCTTCCTGATCGAGCCATTCCACGTCCACCGTCCATATGTGGAGGCCTTGGCGGAGAGATGGGACCCGGAGAGTTGCACGTTCATCCTCCCAACCGGTGCTGTCATGCCGACGCTCGAGGACGTCCAACGGATCACCGGCCTTCCGGTCTTGGGGGAGGCAGTGATTGCGGCCACTCTTGCGGACTACAGGGGGCTTTTCCGAGAGTTGATCGGGGAATGGGAGTTCGTGGAGCGAGAGCGGACGCAGAACCGGATCCCTTTGGGGTGGCTTTCGGGGCAGTACAGCCTCGGTTCCTTTACATAGCGCCAGAAGGGTGTAGCTGCAGCTAGCTTCGAGAGGAGGCGGGTGATGATCGAGGCGAGAGAGGCGGCCGCGTGCCCACAGAGGGCACGGATGAAGTTGAGAGCGTTCTTCCTCTACTTCTTCGGCCGGGTCCTTTTTTCGACGGCCTCTGATAAGGTTTCCTCGCATTCTCTCTTGCTGATGAGGGACCTGGAGGGCATGGGGCGCAACGCTTGGGGAGCGGCGATGCTTGCCCATCTCTTTGCGGAGCTCTCGAAGAAAGTCAAGAGGGCCGGGGGCAAGAACCTTGGCGGCTTTGCGCCGTTTCTTCAGGTACGTGTAAAAGAGCGGTAAATGTCTTTTCTTTGGCTTAGCTCTCTTTGATCATGACGATTCCCCTCTTATTTTGCCAGATCTTTGGGTACGAGCATTTCTCCATTGATCGCCCGACTTTGGCTCCGTTCGATCATGCCCTCCCTTGGGCCATGAGATGGGAACCCTGGGGATCTTCCCGCTTGCACCGCCTCGCCCAATTCCGAGAGGCCTTCCGCGTCTTGTCGGAGGAAGCGGTATGAGTTTTCTTTGAATTTCTTTGGCTTGTATTTTGTTTTTTTTTTTACTAAGCGCTCTTCCTATCTTTCGATGTTTTTTTAGATGACGTGGAGGCCTTACTCGGAGGAGGTTCCCGAGGCCCTGGCGCGAGACGTCTGGCTGATCTACTTTATTGAGGTCGTGTTCCATGCGATCAGCCGGGTCCTCCGCCAGCTTGGGTACCATCAGTGGGTGCCCGATCCTCTTCCGCGGCGCCCCTCGATTCCGGTGGCCGGGATTCCTCGGGACACGAATCTCCCGAGGAATTATGCTACGTACGTGGCAGGATGGATGGGTCGAGATGTCTTGGTGGAGCGTCGTCCTAAGGTGACTTCGAGTGACGAATACCTAGCTTGGTATCGTCAGGAGTATACGGATATCCTCGGGACGATGGAGGAGGAGATCCCGGACGCTTATGTAAGTGGAAAATCCTTTTTCCTTTCCTCGTTCTCTCTTGCTTGAGCATCTTCTGAATGGTATTTCTTTTTGTAGGTTGAGTTGAATGAGATGGAGAAGAGGCTCAAGACCGCCAATGAGCACCTCCAAGCGCGGGCCAGGCAGATAGAGGCCTTGCGGGTACAGAGAGGACGCTTGCAGGACCAGGTCCGGGTCCTCGAGGCTCAGGTGGATGCTCTGTCGAGAGCGAGGGCCGATGGTGCATCTTCTTCTTCCGTTCCTCCTCCTTCCGTGGTTTCCGATCAATGCTCGAACTGACGAGGGAATTGGATGTGGCCCGAAGCGAGTTGACGGCCATACGGATGGAGTTGGGCCAGGCGAGGGGCAGGGCTTCTCGGGCTGAGGAGGAGGCGGACCGGCTGAGGTCCATGGTGGCCTTGAGAGAGGAGGGGTTCATTACCCTAGGCCGTGAGAGGGACTCCCCCCAGATAAGGGTGTCGGAGTTGGAGGCTTCGGCGGGCGTTCCTGGAGGTTTGATGGGAGACCTGGTTTGTTCTCTCCATGCGGCCGGGGATAGGGATCGAGAGGCGCTCAGGGCGTCGGAGGCGTGGACGCGGGAGTTGGAGGAGAGGTTGAGGGCCGTTGAGGATCAGGCCAGAGGGACAGAGAGTCGCTTCCGATAGAGATTGGAGAGGAGAGACAGAGACATGCAGCAGGTCCGTCTCTGGGAGGCCACTATGAGGGGGAAATTGGTTGGAGGGGGCTCTATGACCGAGGCGGACCTCGATCTTCTTCCACTTGAGCCTGACCATTCTCTCTCGGCTTCCTTGGCTACCGGGGCCACCTTCAGCCGTGCCTCCCGTCCTTCGGCGTCTCAGAGTCGTGGTATATACGCGAGGGCCGCGTCTTTGGTTTGAGAGACTCCTACCGCTCCCGATGTTGCAGAGGTTCAGTCTTCTCCTCATCCGCCGCTCCCTCCTCAGCCAAGTTAGGACGTTCTTCCTACTCAGCCTCCAGCAGATGACTATACGCCAAGGTATAGCTTCTTTGTGTCTTGGTTTTAATAGAAGAATAGTACATATGCGATGAATTCATGCTTTTCTTCTTTTGTTTTTGGTTTTAGGTGATATTTTGGTGAGGTATAGCTCAAGACTTCGGAGTTTGGAGCGTCTCGAAGGAAAAGATTCCCTTTTTTATGCCCTCTCTTAGGTTTGGAAAAACAATCTATGCTTGTGGTTTTGGGTGGGACAATTTAATTATTCTCCTTTTTATGCATGTCTTGGAATAGTTAGTATGGATGTTCATGGATATGTATGTATGTGTAGATGAATCTGGATTTTTACAGGTTTGATTCATGGATGGGTGTAGGTTTTGATATATAATTTGTTTTAGCTAGGTATCTATACAGGTTTCGTGTATGAATATGTGTATGAAATGTGTACATGCAGGTTTTGGAAAGAATTTGATTTTAATAGGTAAAGAAGTGTTGAAGAGTTGATTGGATATGGAATGATATAACTGAAAGGGGTGCAGGCAAGGGGCGGCTAGTGTAAACTAGCCACCCAGTGAGGAGCGGCTAGTTAGGTTTAGCCGCCCCCTGCCTGGGGCAAGCTCACCTGAGACAAAGGGCAGGGGCGGCTAGTGTAAACTAGCCGCCCAATGAGGGGCGGCTAGTCGAGTTTAGCCGCCTCCTGCCTGGGGCAGTTTGGTCCTGCTGCTCCTGTCTGCTGCTGCTGCTGAAAGTCTTTGTGACCGTTCCAACCTTCAGTACCTATAAAAACATTCTTTCCATGGACCAAGTGTTAAATCTGTCCAGATTGCGCCCCTGCACTGACTTTCGAGCCCTTCTTGCTTGAATTGTCAAGGGCTACAATCCATCTTAAGGTAAAATGGAAAGGTAATGCGAGAAAATAACGTGCGGGAGACCATGCCTTAGTGCGCAAGGAAGGGATTCCAAGTGCGTGAGTGAAGAAAATTCTTAAGTATGTGTAAAAAGGTGGGACAATTTCTTCTCAGGTATGTGCGACAAGGGTACGAAATGAGTGGGGGCAATTTTATTGTTTGTGGGGGCAATTTTAATGTGTGGGGACAATTTTAATATGTGGGGACAAGTTTAATATGAGTGGGGACAATTTTAATGTTTGTGGGGGCAATTTTAATGTGTGGGGACAATTTTAATATGTGGGGACAATTTTAATATTTGTGGGGACAATTTTAATATGTGGGGACAATTTTAAAGAAAATCGGATGCCAAGGTGTTTTGGAAAAGGAAAATGCACGCTTATGCGTAAGTATATGTGGCATAAGGGGGCATTTTAGTTCTTCAATGGCTTTTCATGTGAGAGGGCAATGTTCTCGAATTTCTGAAGTAAAGGATGCCATCAAGTCCCCATGGAGGAGCCCTTGTGGTCACCCATGTCCGGACCAGGATTGTATTTTGAATGGTATAGGCCTTAGGTGTCGATTTTTCTAGGTTCATGGGTTTCAAATGCTTAATCGTATTATTCTAAACATGCTGAAAAATCCATGAGTGTACCAAGAGTTGAGTCAAATAAGCTTCTCTTGGATAAACAAGTTTCTAAGTGAACTCATGTGAGTGTGTGTAGTTTGTAAACCTGGACACGATCTATCTTTGGTCGAAATTTTGCCTTTCCCGGCAGACGTAGTTCAATTCAGAATCCCATTGCGAAAATAAAAGGGGAGGGGGAGAATGGGGTAAGAGTAATATCTTCCTTTTGGGCAATATTTAGAATTGTCCTAGTTTGTAAACCTGGACACGATCTATCTTTTAATTACCTTCTTTTCAAATGCCCTTGCCACCCTTCTTTGGTAGGCCTGGGACTGGTCTGCTGCTCTTAGTCTTTTCTCGTCTAATAGTTCGCTTTTGTTTTATATTTGTTTTGAAAGTGTGGAAACAGATGCATACTTATGGTTTTGAAAAGGGGGGCTGTGTTGGCGAACAGATACGTTTTTTTTTTTTTTTTGGAAAGAAAGTGGGGATAAAGTTTTGAAAAATGGTTTTGTTTTTAGAAGGGGAGTGTGGAAAGGTACTTTGTAAAAAAAATGTTTTTGGCAGGAAATCATGGAAGTGCAGTTTTGTTAAAACATTTTGTTTTGAAGATGAATGTGGAAGTACAGCTTTGGAAAACATTTTCGTTGGAAACGCGGCTTGTAAACATTTTCGTTGTTTGGTAAATAAGTAATGAAAGTTTGGAGAATTTCTTTGGAAGCCCGGAAATACGGTTTTGTAAAAAAAAACTTTTGTTTTGAAGGAGAGTGTGGAAAACATTTTTTTGTAAGAACATTTTTTTGTTTTTAAAGAAGAGTGGAAATAAAGCTGGAAACAAGTATGTTCAGAGTTGGGGAATGAAAGCTGATCAGCATGTGTGCGTGTGTGGGGGTTCTTCGGGGATTCGGATCGGATGCGTTCCCTGGCGGGCTCGGTCGGATCGTCTTCTCGGAAGGGTGAGGGGTGTGTCGGTCCTGGTTGAGGCACCTGATAGCATCTCAAGAGGATTCAGGGGTTTGTGTGATCGCCACCTACTTTTTTTCTAAAAAGCAGGAAAAGGTTGGGTTTGGTTTTGGTCGCCTACGTGGGGAGTTTGTGGGGTCTCCTCTCCGAGATACGAATATACCGTACACAGAGGTGAAAAACAGGTATCCTATTCTGCTTCTAGGGCTTGACTAAAGGAGTTATGGGACAAAGGGGTGTGAGTATGGGGTGTGTTTAGGGGGGCGGCTAGTTGGATCTAGCCGTCTGGTCAGCGGCGGCTACTAGGGTTTAGCCGTCCCAGGTCTGGTTTGGTTTGGGCAGAGCTTTGGTAGGAAATGGGTTTGATTTGGGCAGAGGTTTGGTAGAAAATGGGTTTGGTTTTGGACAGAGGCTAAGCTTGGTTTAGCCTGGGCTTTTGGAGGGTGGAATGAGAGGGTGTTTTTGTGTAGGGAATGGTTTCTTCCTCTCACAAAAAAGGCTCTCTCTCTCTCTTGGGATTTCTAGTGTGGAAAGGGAATGTGAATTGTGGGATGTTGGTGTGGAATGGTTGTTTGTGGATTTGTTGATGTTGTATTTGGGCTTGGGACCCCTCTATTTATAGTAAAAGAGAGGTAGGAAAATATCCCGAGGGTAATGGAGTGGGTTGGCTTTGATTGGACCTCTCATTAATTCTCTGATTTTTCTGTCAGAGACCAGGTGAAGGGCGGCTAGTGCTAACTAGCCGCCCAGGATGGGGCGGCTACTTCCTGGTAGCCGCCCCTATCATGACCTGCCAAACGTCCCATCTCTGACAAGCGGTGGCTTGGGTCAGTTACTTGGATTGATCCGGCCGAGAGGGGGCGGCAAATGGTCATGACCCGCCGCAATGATCAGCATTTAATGCTGCTTTATGTCCCATCCAGGGGACTGGTCCAAAGTCGGCCAGGGGGCGGTTAAGGGGGGGGGGCGGCTAGTTAGGGCTAGCCGCCCCTTTCCAGGGACTTAGGGTTTTGGGTTTTAGGGTAGGTTTAGGTTTAGGTCCGGGCTAGGGTTTGGTTTAGGGTTAGGGTTTGGGCTAGGGTTTTAGGTTTTGGCTTAGGGTTAGGGTTTAGGTTTTGGTTTAGGTTTATGGTTTAGGGTCAAGGCTAGGGTTAGGGTTTAGGGCTAGGTCAAGGTTAGGGTTTCCGTTTTAGGTTTTGGTCAAGGCTAGGTTTAGGGTTTCCTGTTTAGGTTTATGTCAAGGCTAGGGTTAGGGTTTCCGGTTTAGGTTTAGGTCTAGGCTAGGGTTAGGGTTTCCAGTTTACCGAACCTTCATTTCTACCAACTCTGTAGGTGCTATACGATATGGAGCTTTTGGTATCGGCTCTGTACCAGGAATTAGATCGATAGAAAACTCAATTTCACGATCAGGTGTGTAGATACCCCAATTTTGATCGTCCAGAGAGACAGAAATACTTCAAGTAACACCCGGAAATATCCCACAGTTGGACATCCAAGTAGAGAACCAAAGGTACGGTAAACCAGAAACCCTAACCCTAGCCCTAGCCTAGACCTAAACCGGAAACCCTAAACCCTAGCCCTAACCATAACCTTGGCCTAAACCTAAACCCTAACCCTAGCCTTGACCTAAAACCAGAAACCCTAAACCTAGCCTTGACCTAAACCTAAACACTAACCCTAAGCCTAAACCCTAAGCCAGGCCCTAACCCTAAAAACAAAACCCCGCCACTCTAAAAACCAAAAAAAACCCCAAGTCCCTGGAAAGGGGCGGCTGGCCCTAACTAGCCGCCCCATACTAGGCGGCTAGTTTAGACTGGCCGCCCCCCCTAACCGCCCCCTGGCCGACTTTGGACCAGTCCCCTGGATGGGACATAAAGCAGTATTAAATACTGATCATTGCGGCGGGTCATGACCTTTAGCCGCCCCCTCTCGGCCAGATCAATCCAAGTAACCGACCCAAGCCACCGCTTATCAGAGATGGGACGTTTGGCAGGTCATGATAGGGGCGGATACCAGGAAGTAGCCGCCCCATCCTGGGCGGCTAGTTAGAACTAGCCGCCCTTCACCTCGTCTCTGACAGAAAAACCAGAGACTTAATGAGAGGTCCAATCGAAGCCAACCCACTCCATTACCCTCGGGATATTTTCCTACCTCCCTTTTACTATAAATAGAGGGGTCCCAAGCCCAAATACAAAATCATCATCCTTCAATCCACAAAATCGACACCAACATCCAAAAATTCACATTCCCTTTCCACACTAGAAATCCCAAGAGAGAGAGAGAGAGAGAGAGAGAGAGCTTCTTTTGTGAGAGAAAACACCCATTCCCTACACAAAAACACCCTCTCATTCCACCCTCCAGAAACCCGGGCTAAACCTAGCTTAGCCTCTGCCCAAAACCAAACCCATTTCCGACCAAAGCTCTGCCCAAACCAAACCAGACCTGGGACAGCTAAACCCTAGTAGCCGCCCCTCACCAGACGGCTAGATCCAACTTGCCGCCCCCCCTATACGCACCCCACTTACACCCCTTTGTCCCATAACTCCTTTAGTCAAGCCCTAGGAGCATAATAGGATACCTGTTTTTTACCTCTGTGTACGGTATATCCGTGTCTCAGAGCGGAGACCCCACAAACTCCCCACGTAGGCGACCAAAACCAAACCCAACCTTTTCCTGCTTTTAGAAAAAGCAGGTGGCGATCACACAAACCCCTGAATCCCATTGAGACGCTATCGGGCGCCTCAACCAGGACCGACACACCCCTCACCCTTCCGAGAAGACGATCCGACCGAGCCCGCCAGGGCACGCATCCGATCCGAATCCCCGAAGAACCCCCAGACACGCACACGCGCGCTCACCGCGCACCCCGCCGGAATCCGCTCTGACACCTTCGGAGGCCTTCCCGACGGTACCGACAAGGTGGTAGTCCAGTAGATCATCCAGAAAGACTTCAGGAAATTCAACGACTACTGATGTTCCTTCGATACTCGGCTCTTCTGCCTTAGTGTCGACAATGCTTGCTACATGCCTTAGTGTCGACATCTGCCTTAGAAGATGCTGCGCTTGTAATGCCGAAATAAGACCCAATGGTCCGACACCTCCTTCACCGACAAATTGCAACGTTCGTAACCCTTGTAGATACCCCAATTTTGACCATCCAGAAAGATGAAAGTACTTCAAGCAACACCTGGAAATAACCCACATTTGGGCATTAAATAGAATACCCAATTTCAGAAGACCGAAAACCCTAAAACCTGGCCCCCAACACCTAGAAACCTAAACCGTGGCCCTCAAACCCTAGAAACCTAAACCCTGGCCCCAAAACCCTAGAAACCCTAAAAAACCTGACCCAAACCTAAAACCCTGGAAATGGGGCGACTAGGCAAAACTAGCCGCCCCATACAAGGCGGCTGGTCTACACTAGCCGCCCCCCTGGCCGACCCTGAACCACTTCCTTAGATGGGACATAAAGCATCATTAAATGCTGATAATTACGGTGAGTTATGACCTTTAGCCGCCCCATCTTGGCCGGATCAAACCAAGTAACCGACCCAAGCCACCACTTGTCAGAGATGGGACGTTTGGCAGGTCATGATGGGAGCGGCTACCAGAAAGTAGCCGCCCCATGCTGGGTAGCTAGTTTCGACTAGCCGTCCTTCACCTGGTCTCTGACAGAAGAACTAGAGAATCAATGAGGGGTCTAATCAAACACACTATTAACCAAGCCACTCTATTACCCCCTGGATATTCCCCTGCCTCTCTTTTACTATAAATAGAGAGGGTTCAAAACATTCCAATCCACAATCCACACACCCCCAATCTTGATTCACAAGTCCACAATTTCCACACCCCTTGAAATCCCTAGAGAGACAGAGAGAGCCATTTGTGAGAGAAGAAAACTCCTTTCCCTACACAAAATCACCCTCTCAGTCCACCCTCTAAAACCCAGGTTAAACCCAGTTTAACCCCTGCCAAAACCAAGCCCATTCCCTGCCCAGGTTCTGCCCAAATCCACCGAGACCCCAGACAGCTAACCCTAGCTAGCCGCCCCCTGCCCGACGGCTTAAACCCACTAACTGCCCCTTATCCACACCCCACCTGCACCCCTTTGTCCCAAGACACCTTTAGTCAAGCCCCGGAAGGAGAATAAAATTACCTGTTTTACACCTCTGGGTATAGTATATCTGTGTCTCAGAGCGGAGACCCCACAAACTTCCCCCGCGAGGCGATCAAATCCAACCCAAATTTTCCTGCTTTTCGAAAAAGCAGGTGGCGATCACACACACTGGAATCCCCTTTTGCTATTGTCGGGCGCCTCAACCGGGAATGAACCCTACCACCCTTTTGAGAGACGATCCAACCGAGCTCGCCAAGGCGCGCACTGGATCCAAATCCCCGAAGAACCCCCACAGACGCGGATATTTTATCACACCGATAAATCTGGCGATCACGGTGGGACATCTCTCGTGAAAAACAATAAAAGGTAATCCTCTTGAATGATATCAACCCTCTAGGAAGGTTAGAGTTTCTCACCTCTCGAATCAGATCCTCCTCTACTCTGCATCACAGCATCATTTACTACTTTGTAAGTCGCACACTGCTGTGCAATCCTTTACTGCTTTTTTACTGCTTTATACCTGCATTCATTCCCTTAAAAGCATTTCACACTCGTCATGGAATCCCATCTAGAGGAGGAGATACAAGAGGAGAGAATCACCCAAGAGGGTCAGTCCACACAACTCCTGACTCGTCTAAAGTAACAGATGGCAAGTCTAGGGTACCAAATGGTAGAGGACATGTTTCATGACCTCGCTAAAGTAACAGATGACTATTGTCATACCAAGACCTTGGGACAGGAGACCCCTGTCAAAACCCCCCAGTCCACTCCCAAAACCCCATCCACACCAAGTCGCTCGATCAATCCGAGCATCTTTTCGTTTGCCCCCCTTTTCCCCGTGAATCCAACATTCCCGACCGTTTCTACCCCATGCCCTTACCAGGCCATCCCAAACCCGGGACCGCTAGGTAGCCCTCCCAGGGCAGAAACGCTAGATGAAACTATCCGGAGGATCCTCTCCGAGACTGGTCCCTCGGCCCCCAATCACATGTCTCTACATAACCTGAGACAGATCCCATCAGTCCACCTACCGGAGGGATTCAAAATCCCCAAGTTTCACTGGTATAACGGTCGTGGAGACTTAGACATTCATCTAACTGCCTTTTATCTAGACGCTCGACCGTTTCTAGATAATCAACCTCTGCTAGTCTTCCTCTTCCAGAAATCATTGGAAGGAGAAGCGTTGCAATGGTTCTCCACCCTCCCTGTAGATCACTTGTCGAACTTCTAGACTGAAAGCGAGAAGTTCTTAGGCCGCTACGGATACCAGAGGATCGAAACTCCCTCTATTTCAGATTTAACCGTAGAGAGAATGAGGCCTAGGGAGGAATTTGAACAATACGTGTCTCAGTGGCACACACTTGTCCACTGGACCGGCCTGCAACTCACAAAATGTCAAGAAATTGACATGATGTTACAGAGCCTAAGTCGAGAGCTTCGTACGGAGACTGTATTACGTATCAGCTTTTAATTGACCGCCACAATAAGATTTCCCGTTGTGCAGCCCCAGTAGTCCAAACCCAATCCCCACCTATCAGCCATAGGGTTGGACAACCGCCACGTAAGGCGCAAACCCCCAAGGTAGAGGGGATTACACAAGTTTCGACACTCTACCCGAATGAAGTGCGGGTTCCTGATTGAGGAATGGCTCCGAGACAGTACCCGCCCGGTTCACCCGAATTTGCCCCGTCTCGGCAACCAAATCAAAATTTTACTACCCGATCAGCACCCGTCCCTGTGTCGACACAACAAAATCCAATAATCCAAAGTTTCCCAGTACAAAGCCCCATAAGTTCAAGACAAGGTCAGCATACACAAAGTGCTTATAATGAGGTCTCCTCTCCAACATCCTTTGATCAAAGACGAATTGGAAAGAGGGACTCTTACCCTCCCCTCCTAGAAACACTCACTAGGATTTTCAGGATGCTAATGGACACTAATGGTATCTCCCTCCCAGTTGCTAAGCCTCCACTCCCCGGGGCCAGCAGACTGCATTACTATCAATACCACCAACAGCGTGGGCATACCGTAGAACAATGCGTTATTTTTTGGGATTTTATTTATGACTTGAATGATGACAAACGCCTTGATTGGGCCATGCTCAAAAGCCACTTAAACTGGGGCAATTCTCGAGCTTCCAAGCCACTTGGCATATTTACTGACCCCTTACCAAGTCACAACCAAGCATCCACGTCTGGAGCCCACATAGTAAACATGGTTAGGAGAGGGAGGCAACCATCGCCACAACCAAGCAGTTCGGAGGATGTCACTGATGACAGCCTATCCAAGGAATCCGAGGAGGAGGGGAAGGACGAGCCCTTCCAGCTGAACCTCGATGATCATGACCTCGCCATACTCTATGGTGAAGAAGAACAAGCAGTCCTCGCCCTATCTGCAGTCATCAACGCAGAGTTCTACGGGAGTGGACTAGAAAATCCGGGAGAAGACGAGGAGGAGCCCTTTGAGGAGGTTCCCGAAGGAGCCAGTGAAGGACCCGAGGGAGGGGAATGTACGTCGGATGATCTGCATCCAGAAGACAATGGGTCCTCCAAGAGTACCGACACTGTAGATGGCCCCGCCGCCCAATGACCATATCGTTCACTGACAAAGGCCTCTCGAACTCCAGACTGCGAGTCTACCCCCTACACATCCACGGGCGACTTCAGATGTTGTGGCTAAACAACATCTTCGTTGACCCAGGGTCGGGAATGAACATAATGACGTGCTACACCTACCAGAATATACCCGGACTTGGACACCCTCCCGTTCAACCTGCCCATTCTACTATCCAGGCTTTCAATCACACGGGGAAAACCCTCCGCGGCCCAGGAATATTCGAGTTATCCCTCGGTCCCCTCGTCTGTGAGGTGGCGTGCTTCGTGGTCGACATCAACACAAGGTACCCCCTGATGCTAGGGCGACCATGGTTGGACAGCATCCAAGCTATTTGTTACCCCCGCCACCAATGCCTCCGGCTGCCATTCATGAGCCATATGCTAACGATTTGGGGAGAGGTACGTCTCTAGTACGAGAACGAGAACAACTGGTCAATACATAACATGTTCACACTAGCCCTACGCCCGGGAGGCGAGAATGAAAATAGTAGCCCACCTGGGTCCCCTTATAACAGCGACTACTCCTCGGAAGAAAAGGCCAGGACCATGAATCCAACCCAATCACCTTCCTCCCCCATGAAGTCACAAAAGCCGGAGCACGCTCTGCACCCCTCGCAATCACTGCCATACTCGGAGGAAGAGAATTCAAGCATATTCTCATCGATACGGGAGCGGAAACTAATATTCTCACATATTCCATCTACCAGAAGCTAGAAGGCAGGGTTCCTAGGTTGGAGCCCTCGGACGAATTTATTTACGCCTTCGACAGCACGCTCAAGAATGCTTGCGGACTGGTCACGCTCCCACTAAAAATCGGCCCTGTCTCCACCATCGTCAACTGCATGGTAATGAACATTCGATCACCCTACCCTCTAATTATCGGAAGAACCTGGCTCAACAGCATCGAGGTCGTTTCATCCACCCGACACCAATGCCTTCGCTTCCGGTACCGCGGAGGAGTAATATCTATTTGGGGAGAAGCACGTTTCAACGATACACAGGTCCAAAATTGGAGTGTCTGCGCCATGCGTATCTGGCTAGAGGTGCTCGCATGTTGGCAACCAGACTCCACTGAACAAGAACTACTTCAGCAAGGGAGACCCCTGAAGAGGCTCAGGGAAGAGGAATCCGGAAACAAAGGGCCACCACCACACATATGTCGGCCATCAAAAATAAGTCGACACGAAGAGGCGGCACCCGTCTGCAAACCACGAACCGATCCCCCCTGGTAAGCCCCCACGTCCATCAACCTGTACATATTTATTTTCAAGATTTTAAAGAATCCCCAAAACCAAAATATTTGCTTAATCAGCTTTCAAGTTAGCAAAACCCTGTACATATTTATTTTCAGGCTTTCAAAAAATCTCCAAAACCAAAATATTTGCTTAATCAGCTTTCTAGTTAGCAAAAACCTGTACATATTTATTTTCAGGCTTTCAAACAAAAAAATCTCCAAAACCAAAATATTTGCTTAATCAGAGCTTTCTAGTTAGCAAAAAACATGTACATATTTGTTTACAGCTTTCCTAAAAATAAAAAAAACATTTGTTTACCAGTCTCCGCTTTCATCATCCCATGTATATATTTGTTTACATGCTTTTCTAAAAGAAATCAAAATATGAAAATATATGCTAATCAACTCTCATTCCCCAACCCTGAACATATTTCCAGCTTTACTCTCACCTTTCGTCTAAACAAAAATGTTTTCTAAATGTATTTCCATACTTCCAAACAACGAAAATATTTCCAAGCTGTATCTCCACGCTTTTTCTCAAAACGAAATGTTTTCCAAGCTTTATTTCCCTGCTTTCCTATAAACAAAACGTTTTACAAATCTTTACTTCATGTTTCCCTACAAAAAGGGGTTTTTACAAAACTTTATTCCCATGCTTTCCGTTCAAAACAAAATGTTTCCAAGCTTTATTTCCTTGCTTTCCTACAAACAAAACATTTAACAAATCTTCATTTCATGTTTCCCTACGAAAGGGGGGTTTTTACAAAACTTTATTCCCATGCTTTCCATTCAAAACAATTATTTTCCAAGCTTTATTTCCATATTCTTCTTCAAAACAAAAGTATTTTCCGAACTTCACTCCCATGTTTTTCCCAAATCGAAAAAAAGGATAAAGAGCGGTAGACCACGCCCAGGCCTACCAAAGAAGGGTGGCAATGGCATTTGAAAAGAAAGTAATAGAAAGGAAATTCAAAATCGGGGAGTTAGTACTCAAGCAAATCATGCCGTCAAGGCAGCCTCACCCAAAAGGAAAGTTGCAGCCCATATGGGAAGGACCTTATGTGATCACTCATGCCTACTAATGCCTACCTCTTGGTAGACGCCGAGGGAGTCAAAGTTTAAGGTTCGTGGAATGCACTTTATCTGAAGAAATTCCATGCGTAAAAAACTTTCAATACTTGAGAAATATTATTCTTCCTTCCTGCAATTTCCAGCGTTTAGCACTTGATGATAGAAATATAAGACCTCCAAAGATAAACTTGTAGTTATGTAAACTCATATCCGCCAATCATGCCACTTCCTTCACACACGTATGACTTAAGAATCGGTTCACTTGATAGATGAAAAATTGCCTACCCCGTAGACTGGGACAATTTTAAAACCCCGAAGCATCCCTCTCCTATTTCTGCCACTACTCGTATTAACCCAAGGTCATGATGAGAAGTTGTCTGGACCAAGCATATGTCCCAAAACTGGCTCTGGCACTATACAAACACTTCTAGAGGGGAAGCACGAAAAGAATCGGGGTGAAAAATAAAAGAGCCCACCCTCAAATAAAAAAATTAGGCAATGAGAGTCCAACAAAAGAAAAATAACACCCAAGTGAATGGGTTAAACTCTCTACTTTAGCAGGCCTTCACGCCTTTTCGCACAGTATATGCTAAACAATGGCTATACTAGTACAGATCCGAACAAGCGGGTTGTACTTTCAACTCAAAAATAAAGAAGTGGTAAAAAGAAGAAAGCCAGAGGGACCTAGAAAGTAAAACATGCTAGACTGGGATAATTCTAAATATTGCCCAAAAGAAAGATATTACTCTTACCCCATTCCCCCCTCACCTTTTATTTTTGCAAAAGGGTTTTTAAATTAGACTACGTCTGCTGGGAAAGGCGAAATTTCGACCAAAAGTAGACATTTTCTATGATTACAACTGCACACAGTTACATGAGTTCATTTAAAGACTTGCCCGTCCAAAGGAAGCTTATTTGACTTGATTCCTGGTACATTCATGGACTTTTCAGCATGAATAGAATAATATGATCAAGCATTTGAGAACCATGAACCCAGAAAACCGACACCCAAGGCTTTTACCTTTCAAATACAACCCTGGTTTGGACATGAGTGATCACTAGGGTCCCTCTATAGGGACTTGATGGTATCTTTTACTGAGGAGAGTTAAAAACATTGCTCTCTCACATAAAGAACAATTAAAGAATTAAAATGCTCCCTTATGCCACTTACACTTACGCATAAGCTTGCATTTTCCTTTTTTAAAACACTTAGGCATTTAATTTCCCTAAAATATTGTAATTGGCTTCCCGCACCAAGACTAAGATTGTCCCCATTACATTTGTTTCATGCCCTTCTGCACATGCTTAAGAAAAAACAACCCCACTCTCACACGTACTTAAGAGTCTTCTTCACTTACGCACTTGGAATCCCTCCCTTGCGTACTAAAGCATGGTTTCCCGCACTTTACTTTCTCGCTTTAGTTTTTCATTTACCTTAAGATGGATTATAGCCCTTGATAATTCATGAAAGAAAGGCTCAAAAGTCAATGCAGGGGCACAATCCAGACAGATTTAACACATGGTCCATGAAAAGAAGTTTTTACAGATTTTGAAGGTCGAACAAACACTTAGGAGAACTTCCAGCAGCAGCAGACAGAAGTAGCAGAACCACAAATTGCCCCAGGCAGGGGGCGGCTAAACTCGACTAGCCGTCCCTCACCAGATGGCTAGAAAGCACTAGCCGCCCCTGCCCTTGCCCCCTTCCTCTTCAGGTAAATTGCCCCAGGAAAGGGGCAGATAAATGAAACTAGCCGTCCCTCCCTGGACGGCTAGTCTTCACTAGCCGCCCCTCACCTGCTGCCCCATCTGCCCTGTTAGTCCCAGTCTCAATCAAGTCTTCGAATACCTGGCAAAATATTCTTTCCCAAATCTGCATACACATATTTCAGACACATATTCATGCACAAAACCTGTATGAATGCCATGCTAGGATGATTATATGTTAGAATCTTACATCCATCCATAAATAAAAACTTATAAACACCAAGTTCATTCATACACGCAATATGTCTTTTCGAAAATAAAAGAAGCCCCACCAAAACATCCTTGCTAATTAAACCAAACCATGCATGCAAAAGAAATTATAAAATTGCCCCACCAAGACCATAAACATAAATTGTTTTCAAAGCTTAAAATTGAATAAAAAAGGGGATTTCCAAAAGAATGAAAGAAAAGATAAATCCTTCAAATACTCCAAACTCTGAATCTCTTGAGCCGTGTATCACCGAAATATCACCTAAGTCAGAAGAAAAGAAGAAAAGAATGAATTCCTTGCATATATATCATTCTTCTCTCTAAAACCAAGACACCAAAAGCTATACCTCGGCGTATCGTCATCCCCGGGAGGTTGAGTAGGAGGAACATCCTGACTTGGCTAGGAAGGGAGCGGTGGCTGATGTGAAGACTGGACCTCTGGAACATCAGGAGCGGTAGGAGTCTCTCGAACAGAAGATGCGACCCTCGCATATATCCCACGACTCCTGGATGTCGAAGGACGAGAAGCGCGACTGAAGGTGGCCCAGGTAGTTAGAGAAGCCGAGACGGAATGCTCGGGATCAAGAGGAAGAAAGTCGAGGTCCGCCTCAGTCATAACCCCCCCACCAACCAACTTCCCTATCATGGTGGCTTCCCAGATGACGACCTGCTGAATATCTCTTTCTCTACGTTCCAATCTCCCGCGGAGACGCATCTCCACCGCTCTCAACCTCTCCTCAAGCTCCCATGATCTCGCCTCAGCAACCCGGAGCCTGTCCTCATTCAATCAGAGTGCATCTCGATCTCTATCCCCGACCGCTTGAAGGGAATGAAGCAAATCCCCCATCAAACCCCCGGGAACGCCCGCTGAAGCCTCCAACTCCGACACCCTCGTCTAGAGGGAGTCTCTCTCGCAGCAAAAGGAGATGAACTCCTCTTCTCTTGCAACCACCATGGACCTCAGCCGGCCCATCTCCTCCTCGTGGCCGCTAGCTCACTCCGGGCCACATCCAACTCCCTCGTCAACTCGAGCTCCCGCTCGAAAATCATGGAAGGAGGAGGAGCGGTAGAAGACGAAGCACCGTCGGCTCTCGCTCTCGACAGAGCATCCACCTGAGCCTCAAGGACCCGGACCTGGTCCTACAATTGCCTCCTCTGCACCCGCAACGCTTCTATCTGCCTGGCCCACGCTTGGAGGTGCTCATTGGTAGAAGAGAAATATTCAAATGAGAAGAGAACAAAAAAAGGAAGAAGAGAAAGAGAAAGGGGGTTACTAACTTATGTAGGCATCGGGAGATTCGTGTCCCAAGGAATTCTAGCCACAGGAATCGAAGGACGCCGCGGCAGAGGATACGACACCCACTGGTGGTACCCAAGCTGGCAAACAACTTGGCTGAACACGACCTTGTTAAAATACATTAGCCAGATGTCCCACGACAACTCCTCAGGGACCTCCTCCTCCGCGTAGGGGCTCCAAATCATCTACAAAACATCGAAAGAAACAGAAAGAGCGCTTATTCAAAAGAAGATCAAATACAAACCAAGCAAACTCAAATAAATGTATATCTCTTCCTCTATCAAGACGCGGAAGGGCTCCCGGAAATGAGTGAGGCGGTACAAGCGCAAAGATCCCCGGGGAGCCCATCTCATAGCCCAAGGGAACGGCGCAGGAATCAGACGGTCAACCGTAAAATGCTCATACCCAAAGACCTGCAAAGCAAGGGAGAAATTATCAAAGATCAAGTGAGTTACACCAATTGAGAAACACCCTCTACTCACGCATACCTGGAGAAATGGAGCAAAGCCACCCAGATTCTTGCCCCCAGCCTTCTTCAACTTCTTCTAGAGCTCCGCAAAGAGGTGGGCAAGCATCGTGGCTCCCCAAGCATAGCGCCCCATACCCTCCAAATCCCTCATCAGCAACAAGGAATGAGAGGAGACCTTGTCGGAGGCTGTTGAGAAGAGGACCCGACCGAAGAAGTAAAGAAAGAACGCCCTCAACTCCTTCCGTGCCCTCTGTGGACACGCAGCCCCCTCTATCGCCTCGATCATCGCCCGTTCCTCTCGAAGCTAGCTACAACTTCACCCTTCTGACGCCGCACGAAGGGACCAAGGTCGTACTGCCCTGAAAGTCACCCCAAAGGAATCTGGTTCAGCATTCGCTCACGCTTGACGAACTCCCACTCCCCAATCAACTCGTGGAAGAGCGCCTTGTAATCAGCAAGGGTAGCCGCGATCACCGCCTCCCCCGATACCGGAAGACCGGTGAACCGCTGAGCGTCCTCGAGGGTCAGCATCACCACACCCGTGGGAAGAATGAATCTACAGCTCTCCGGATCCCATCTCTCTACCAATGCCTCCACATAATGACGGTGGACGTGGAATGGCTCGATTAGAAAGAAGGAGTGAAAGTCCGCCCCATCCCCCAAACGCCTCTCCCCCTGGCCCAAGGCATTGTACCATCTCTTCGACCCGTGCCACAAAGCCCAGATACGATTCGGCCGCTGGAAACAAAAGGAAGGAACATGGGTTAGTTCAAAAGCAATCAGGAGGTAAGAATCCTAGTCTATAAAATCAGTTTAGGGACCTTGCTTAGCGAAATAAACTTCTGCAAATCAAAATAGATGAAAGCATGAAATATGAGCCTTCATAAAAAAATTTATCCTCCTTTATTTACAAAACCCGTCCATACGATCACATACTTATCCCACCGTGATCATTAATTGCAATCATGTTTATGGATACCTCCCGCAAACTCGCCCAAGCATATGAAGAAATACATAGACCCATGAAATGCATGCCTATACTCTCCCTTAGTCCACCATGATCACGTACATATGCATGCTCCAAAATCATACGCACACAAGACCCTCACATGCAAGCATACTAGACATACCATTTCCCTTTCTTTTATAACAAGCATCGATGTGCATATGAAAATTGTCCCCCTTTTTTTTCTTTTTCAAACCCAAGCCCATATGTGCATGCTTACTATCCCACCGTGATTAACTTATACATACAAGCATACCTATAAACACATACGTATAAATACTACACAACCACCAATTTATATCACAAAAGAACCAAACATGTATGTCAATAAAAGGCTAGAGCAAAAGGGTCAGCCGAATACCATGGCCCGTGTGGACCCAGGAGCATCAGCCTCCGCCTCGTCGGGATAGTCCATCCCGTCGTCATCCCCTCCTCCTCATCCTCCTCGAACATGGCCTCCTCGACGTCAGCCTCAGCACCAATACCGGCCTCTATGACCCCTGTGTCTACACCCTCGGCCTCCCCGGCCTCAACCCCAACACCCCCAGTCTCCTCCATGCCCACCGCATCAGAGACAAACTCTGCAAAATCCCCCATAGCCCTTCTCTCCTCCTCCTCAGCCCTGGCCTCTACGGACTCTCTGTCCAGCATCCCGACAATGGCATCCAACGATGCCCTCACATCCTCACTGACTCCCCTAGCCCTAACCCCCTCAATTACACCCTTGACCGGTCCTCTGACCTCCAGAACCACCTCTTCGACCATCACCGGTTGATCCTCACGCTTCCTCTTGCGTGTATATCCTATCATACTACTCCAACCTCCAGGGTGGCCCCCAAAGGAATGTCTCCAGCCTCACCCGCGCCGATGCCCACCAGCGGCACCTTCGCCGCACCCATAACTTCCCCCACGGCCTCTACCTCCGGCCTATCGCTCTCCGATGACGAAGAGTTTGGGCTACGCTCTCCACGAGCCACCCGTGGTTGTTTCCCCCTCGAAGCAATCGCCTTCGACCTTGTCATCTTCCTCGGATTGAAAAGAAAAAGGAGAACTCAAACCTAGGGTTTTGAAATCAAGAGAGAAGGATGGATCTAGGTCAAAATGAAAGAAGAAGAGGCAAAGAAATCAAGGTTTTTTCGGTTTAAAACGGAGAAGACGGAGTAATGGAGGGAGAGAAACCGTTTTGAAATGTATGGAGAGAGAGAGGGTCTTTTCGGTTATAAGAGACCCAGTTATGGGACGGCTACCCGCGAGTAGCCGTCCCCTCTCGAGCAGCTAGTTTCAACTTGCCGCCCCTCCCAGCTTTTCAAACTCTCACTTAAAACCCATTTCCAACCTCCTTCAAGTCATAAATTCTAGTTTTCTAAAAACAAATAGCCATGTATTGGCTTATTTTCAAAACACTACTTGATCAAACATGACTTTCCCGAAGTTTTACCACACTTTCAGTACCATTCAGTTCAAATTTCTTCAATTCTGGTTCTTTTCCAGAGTTCTTATCCTTCGGATGATCCAATTCACCAACTCAACTCTTTATTTGTTTTCTGTCGGCGATATCCCCTCCTTGCTGAGTTTTTCCAAGCACAGGAACGGTAGGCACGAGAAAACTGACGTTGGGCTGCTCCGTGCACGATAGCTAAGAACCCCGACCGCGGGTTGGATCTCTCACCATTTACTTTTTTCACCTTCCATCTGGATCATCCTTTCGGTTAAAAATTTTAGTCAAGACCTAGCCTCTAACAGTCTAAATCAACTCCCTGAATAGTATTGACAGTGGTGTCTTAACTTCTTGAAGGTCGAGTCGACCAAAATAGGGGTCACTTTCCTTATCATCGGTGAAAGTTTTTCGTGCTTCGCGTAAAGACTTTGTCCAATGAGGGACAATTGTAGATACCCCAATTTTGACCTACAAGAAAGATGAAAGTACTTCAAGTAACAAATGGAAATAACCCACATTTGGGCATTAAGTAGAAAACCCAACTTCAGAAGACCGAAAACCCTAAAACCTGGCCCCCAAACCCTAGACCCCTAAATCTGGCCCGCAAACCCTAGAAACCTAAACACTGGCCCCCAAACCCTAGAAACCTAAACCCTGGCCCCAAAACCCTAGAAATCCTAAAAAACCTGACCCAAACCTAAAACCCTGGAAACGGAGCGGCTAACCAAAAGTAGCCGCCCCATACCAGGTGGCTAGTCTACACTAGCCGCCCCCGTGGCCGACATAAAGCAGCATTAAATGCTGATCATTGCGGTGGGTTATGACCTTTAACCGCCCCATCTTGGTCGGATCAAACCAAGTAACCGACCTAAGCCACCGCTTGTCAGAGATGGGACGTTTGGCAGTTCATGATGGGGGCAGCTGCCAGAAAGTAGCCGCCCCATGCTGGGCGGCTAGGTTCGACTAGTCGCCCTTCACCTGGTCTCTGACAGAAGAACCAGAAAATTAATGAGGGGTCTAATTAAACACACTATTAACCAAGCCACTATTACCCCCTGGATATTCCCCTGCCTCTCTTTACTATAAATAGAGAGGGTTCGAAACATTCCAATCCACAATCCACACACCCCCAATCTTGATTCACAAGTCCACAATTTCCAAACCCCCTTGAAATCCTTAGAGAGAGAGAGCCATTTGTGAGAGAAGAAAGCCTCTTTCCCTACACAAAATCACCCTCTCAGTCCACCCTCTAAAACCCAGTTTAACCCCTGCCAAAACCAAGTCCATTCCCTGCCCAGGTTCTACCCAAATCCACCCAGGCCCCGGACGGCTAACCCTAGCTAGCCGCCCCTTATCCACAACCCACCTGCACACCTTTGTCCCAAGACTCCTTTAGTCAAGTCTTGGAAGCAGAATAGGTGTACGGTATATTCGTGTCTCACCTCTGTGTACGGTATATCCGTGTCTCAGAGCGAAGACCCCACAAACTTCCCCCGCGAGGCGATCAAATCCAATCCAACTTTTCCTGCTTTTCAAAAAAGCAGGTGGCGATCACACACACCGGAATCCTCTTGAGCAACTGTCGGGCGCCTCAACCGGGAACGATACCCCACCACCCTTCCGAGAGACGATCCAACCGAGCCCGCCAAGGCGCACACCGGATCCGAATCCTGAAGAACCCCCACACACGCGGATATTTTTTCCACACCGACAACCCTGGAATCTTGAATGATATCATCTTTGAGAAACAGTCCACGTTAGCATGATAGGCCGAGAGCCAATCCATGCCAAGGATGACGTCAAACTTTTGAATCTCTAATAGCAAGAGGTTCGCCACCAAACATTGCTCTTCTATCTGAACTATGCACCCTCGGTATTGATCAAATGGCAACTAACTCACCAGTAGGAGTCGCGACAATAAAAGGCCACTCAAGGGAACTCAGCACTAGACTCGCATTATTTACAAACTCAGTAGATACAAATGAATGCGAAGCTCCAGAATCAAATAGTACGAATTCATTACCAGTGACAGAAACTGTACCTTGAACGGCTTCATCAGTCGCACGAACATCTCCCATAGATAGGGCATGAACTTGTCCACGCGGCTGCGGCTGACTACAAAAATTTGAAGCTCCTGATCCTCTGGTGCTTTGCTGCCTTGGCGCTCCACCTTGCGCCTTTCTTTGTTTAGTGCAGTTTGCCTGAAGATGTCCAACTTTCCGCAATTGTAGCATGCACGAGTGTCTCTTCGCTGTTGGGGACATTCGATAGACTTGTGTTCCGGCTCCCGATAGTTGTAGCAGATGATTTTTTTGCGCACTTCTTGTCCACGATTAATGTTAGCAAAGTTTCGCTTTCGGTTATCTGTCCTCTGGCCACCACCGAAATGTTGAATGGTCCGATTCTTTGCACAAGCTTCATTTTCCTTCTTCCATTCCAAGCAGTCTTGTTCTGTGACCAGTGCGCAATCCTTCAGCTCCTCATAGACACGGATTCGGAGGTTGCGCAGTCTATGACGAATGTCTCTCCTTAGCCCTTCTTGGAAGAGACGATATTTTTCACTCTCAATCTGGAAGTAATGAGGCACAAAGTGTGAATGTTTTCCTCGTATTGCGCCACCGACATGTCCTGTGTTTGGCGAAGATCTAGAAACGCTTGAATGATACGATCACTCTTCGCCAGAGGAAAGTATTTTTTGTAGAACATCTCTACAAACTCTTCCCAAGTGATTTGTCCTATCCCGCGGTTCAGAGATTGTTGATAGACATTCCACCATTGAATAGCAGTCCCTCTTAGTTGATGAGCCGCTAAGAGAATAAGCCGGCTGTCAGTCAGCAACATGGTCTTGAAGATTCCTTCGAGCTCGATAATCCAGTGCTTCGGTGCTAATGGATTGGTACCAACTCCTTGGAATATTGGCGGATCCATTTTCCTGAACCTCATCACCAGTTGCTCCAGCTGATTCTTGTTTTCTCCCAAACGACGCAACGCTATGTCATTCTGGTGTTGGATCGTCTGCACCACCAGGTTGGTTTGGGCTTGGAGATCCTGATGCAATGTGTTGTTGCCTGCCCTCTTAAGTTTCTCTAATGAAATAACACCCAGTTAGAACGTGACCTATATGAATACAGGCCTAACATTTCTATCCTATGTCCTTAGCTCTAATAGAAAAATCTAGGCTCTTATACCATCCTGTAACGCCCCCGTACCCATTATCCTCTATTAAGGTATGCGGTAACTTCAATCATGATAACACCTATTCAATAACATAATATGATAAATTGAAAACTCATAAGTTTTTAAATCATAACCAATCCAGGATCTCAATAATTTATTCTCAATGGAATGATTGAAGACAAACTCTTTATTTACTAATAACTAAACATCCCCTGATTTTGCTAATAAGGCTAAGGACGTCCACTACATGCCAAGAAGAAGGCTTATTCAACACCTACGATGCAACACAAACTAAACCGCCAACTCCCACCACGATCAACGATCGCAAACGACTTCTCTAAAAAGTTGGAAAAAGGAGGGGTGAGCTACCATACGTTCATTAAATGGACCTTAACATCCCAATAACAATAATAATAATAATAATAATAATAATAATAATAATAATAAAACCGTCAGAATAAATTCCAAAATATTCGAACCAACATAATATAAATTTTCACAAATATTGCGATAAAACAGAATGCATCTCTTTAGAGAAAATAGCAACCATCTCGTTCTACCGACATGATGCGTATGATGCAACAGACACGCATGCTCATATGGCACGCAACCGAAAGTGTTCAAACTAGAGCTTGATCACGCAGACCAATCGTTATGCAGACGGCGTCACGCAGACATGGTCCCACTGGACTAAGTCACGCAGATCCTCGTCACGCAGACGATCTCACGCAGATGAATGATATGCATGCAAGTTAACCTCCACAATTCACATGTTTGCATGCAAGAATAATAATATAATATTTGACATACAGTTCATACGTAAAATAATGTCTCAAAACATGATGCATGCCCATGTATTCCATAGTCAAGATAACAATAGTATTCAGAAAATAGGCATGATGCGTTCATGACATAAATATAAATAGTTTTGATACCTACATAGAGACTAGACCCACTCACCTTTGGTCCATCGACTTGCGATCAAACCCAAGCTTTACAGTAACCTAATCTGGTAAGAAACGGTATGAACCGATCAAAATACGCACAACCCGTATGGAACCCAATGTACCCGTACACACAAGCTGTGATCATTTACATGTGAGATTCAATAACAAAACCAAAGAACTCTTAAAACACCATAAATCATCATCGTATGATTGTTAAAATATAAGAACCCAAAATCATAACAAGATCTGAAGAAAAACAAAGGGAAACTTATTATTTTTTGTTTGAAAAACCTTGAAAACGAGATCCTATTCAAAGAACAACCAAAGGGACTCATTGTCATGCAAAACTCTTCAAAAACTGAAGGGAATACTGACAAGAACTCGTCGTTTGAACCATTCCCGAGCCCCCTCATCACAGTGGCCGAAAATAAGAAAAACAAATTTAGGGTTTGGAGTTTTAATGCCAATAGGAAAGAGGGGAGACTTACTAATCTCGCATATACGTTGGGACAAATTTCACGATACCATTAAAGCCAATTAACGTGAATCAAATCATTTGTCCCTTTCAAAAATTGACCAAATTCAAAATTCAAAAATTTTCCAAATCGACGGCTCTTATTGAGTCCGTTGGCCATGCATCTGACGGCTCCTTGAGGATCCGTCGCCCATGTCACCCAACGGCTCCTCATGGATCCGTCGCCCAAGTGCCCAACGGCACCTATATGATCTGTCAGGCACTACCTAACCCGATTAAAAGTTACAATTGTTATACGACCCCTACCTACACCCCAACTTGAACTAAATCTCCTCTAGTCAGTTCCCAGAAGCAGAATAGGATTTTTGTTTTTCACCTCTGTGTACAGTATATTCGTGTTCCAGCGTTGACCCCACAAACTCCCCCACAAAGGTGATCAAATCCGACCCAACTTTATCTGTTTTTTTTTTTTGAGAAAGCAGGTGGCGATCACAACACCCTTGAATCCTCTTGAGGAAGCTGTCGAGCGCCTCAGCCAGGAATGAAACCTCATCACCCTTCCGAGAGACGATCCGACCGAGCCTGTCAAAGAATCCCCGAAGAACCCTCACACATGCTAGAGAAAACCGAACGGATGAAGAAGGGAAAGAAAACAAGACCCTCCCGAAATCTGACTCCAATAAATCTGGCGATCATGGTGGGACCTCCCTCGTGAAAAACAACAAAGGTAATCCTCTTCTGCTTCCTTTTACAGCTTACTAGAAAACCATCACCCCCTAGGAAACTAAGATTTTTACCCTCCAAGTTAATTTCTCCTCCACTATGCATTATAACATCATTTACTGCTTTTTAAGCCACAAACTACTGCGCACCATTTAGTGCTTTAAACCACAACGTCTTTACTTCTTTTGAGCTGCACACAGCTGCGCACCCTTTACCGCTTTAAACCGCACACAGCTACGCACCCTTTTATTGCTTTAAGCCGCACATAGCTGCAGACCCCCTTACTGCTTTCTTAAGCCGCACACAGATGCGCACCCCTTTACTGTTTTATTTACTGCTTTAAAATCTGCATTCATCCACGCCTGCATTAGTTCCATATTCATGCCATGGAAACCTACAACCAGGAGAAAACAATAGAGGAGAGAGACGACCAAGATAGTCAAACCACACAATTTCTTACCCATCTAGAGAAAAGAATGGCTAGCTTATTGTACCAAAGAGTGGAGGACATGTTCCATGATCTAACTGATTATCACCACACTAAGACCTTGAGGTAGGGGATCCCTGCCAAAACCCCCAAGGCTACTCCCAAAACCCCATCCACACCTAGCTGCTTAGTCAATCCGAGCATCTATTCATTCGCCCCACTATCCCCTGCGAATCCAATATCCTCAACCGTTTCTACCCCATGTCTTTACCAGGCCACCCCCAACCTGGGACCGCTAAACAGCCCTCGCTGGGGAGAAATGCTAGACGAAACCATTCGTAGAATCCTCTCCGAGGCTGGTCCCTCTGCCCCCAAACACATGTCTCTACACAACTTGAGACAGCTCCCATCAGTCCACCTACCGAAAGGATTTAAAATCCCAAAGTTCCACTGGTAAAACGGTCGTGGAGACCCAGACGTTCATCTGACCGCCTTTTATCTAGACGCCCGACCGTTTTTAGATAACCAACCTCTACTAGTATTCCTCTTTCAAAAATCAATGGAAGGAGAAGCACTGCAATGGTTCTCCACCCTCCTTGTAGATCATTTGTCAAACTTCTTGGCTGTAAGCGAAAAGTTTTAGGCTGCTACGGATATCACAGGATTTGGACCCCCTCTATCTCGAACCTAACCGAAGAAAGAATGAGGCCTTAGGGAGGAATTCAAACAGTACATGTCTAGGTGGCACACACTAGTCCATCGAACTGGCCTGCGACTCACAGAGTGTCAAGAAATTGACATGATGTTGCAAAGCTTGAGTCCAGAGTTTCGTACAAGCCTTTCGTACGGAGACTGTACTACGTACCAGCTTCAAATTGACCGTTACAACAGGATTTCCCGTTGTGTCGCCCCAGTATTCCAAACCCAATCCCCATCTATCAGCCATAAGGTTGGACAACCCCGTGAAAGGCGCACACCCCCACGATAGAGGGGATCACACAAGTTTTGATACTCTACCTGAACAAAGCACGAATCCCTGATTAAGGACCAGCTCCGAGACAGTACACACCCGGTTCATCCGGATATGCACCGCCTCGGTGAGCCAATCAAAATTACATTCCTCAATTAGTACCCTCCCCTGTGCTGACACGACAAAATCCAGTCCGAAGTCATTTAGTCCAGAGCCCCATAATCCAAAGCCAGAGCCAAACCAGGACTCCCATTACCTATTCTGCTCCCCCAAGAGCACAAAGCTTAAACCCTAGGTAGCCAACACAAAGCTCCAATAACGAGGTTATACCTCCCCCCTCCTATGGCTCAAGATGGCTGAATAAAATTGATTGCTATCCACCCCTCCCAGAAACCCTAGGAAACATCTTCAGAGCCTTAATGAAAACTGATAGCATCTCCTTACCCATAGCCAGACCTTTACCTCTCGGTGCCAACACCGCCCTGTTATTGTCCATATCATCAACATCACGGTCATACCATCGAACAATGCTTCTCATTCTGAGACATTATTTATGACCTTGATAAAGAGAGATGCCTGGACTGGGCCACCATCAGGGGACTTAGGAACAACCTGCCTACGAAACCATAGATTCTTTAGCCTTATTAGCTTCTTCACTCATGTTCCCTATATCCAAGAAATATGAAACAGTCACATCCAGAGATTAGAAACACCTGCCACCAAACTTCGAGATGGTGAAACTCAAAACCTACTAAACCAACAAAACCGATAAGAAAGAGTCACTTGTACCATGAAAATCCTAGCCCTTGATCTGGAAGATATGGACGACGGAAATCCATGGTATTTTGACATCAAAAACTATCTCGAAGATGGTTCGTTCCTATAATACGCCACCAATAATGACCAAAAAGTAGTTAAGAGGATAGCAACCAAATACTGCCTCCGAGGAGGAATGCTCTTTCGAGCATCCTTCAACGGAGAATTATTTAGATGCTTGGATGATGAGAAAGCATACGCTATAGTAGAAGAAGCTCACTCCAGAGTATGTGGAGGACATGTCAATGCTCAGATGCTGGCAAAGAAGGTGCTAAGGATGAGCTACTACTGGTCCACACTCGAAGGAGACTGCAACAAATACGTTCGGCGCTGCATTCAGTGTCAAACTCATGCTAACAAAATACTTGCACCAGCGTCTTCCCTGCACCCTATGACTTCACCATGGCCATTTTCTATGTGGGCACTAGATGTGATAGGGCTATTTTGGGACACTATAGAAAATACCACCCAAAATGCTTTTATCCTCACTGCCATATAATACTTTACCAAATGGGCCAAAGCCGAATCCTATGTACTAATCAAAAGCTCCACCTTGGCCCATTTCGTTCGCACCCATATCCTTGCACGGTTCGGTACCCCCAAAATGATCATAACAGATAATGGCCCCCAATTCATTTCCCAAGAATTCTGAGATCTGTACAATAAACATCACATAGAGCTTCATCATTCCACACCATATTACCCCCACGGAAATGGACAGACAGAGGCTACCAATAAAACCCTACTCAGGATCATAAAAAAGACAGTAAAAACCCACAATGCTACTGACTGGCTTGATAAATTGGTAGATGCCCTCTGGGCTTTCTGAACCTTTATCAGAACACCCACTGGTCAAACTCCGTATTCGCTTACATTAAGAGTAGAAGCAGTAGTGCCCTATGAAATTCTCATCTCATCCTTAAGAATAGTATTAGAAGAAGATTTACAAATTGAAGAAAGAAGAGAAGCAATTTTACTACGCCTCGAACTACTAGATGAGAAAAAGTTAAGAGCAGCAGGTCACGCCTAGGCCTACCAAAGGAGGGTAGCGAGGGCATTTGAAAAGAAGGTAATACAGAGAAAATTTAAAATTGGGGAGATGGTTTAGCAATCATACCATAAAGACCACCCCACCCAAGAGGCAAACTACAACCCACATGGGAGGGACCCTATGTGATCACCCATGCCTACTCCGGGAATGCCTATCGCTTGGCAAACGCCGAAGGAGTCGAGGCCCCAAGTTCGTGGAATGCACTTTATTTAAAGAAATTCCATGCATAGAAACTATCAATACTTAAAATATATTATTCTTCCTTCCTGCAATTTTCAGTGTTTAACACCAAATAATAGAATTATAAGACTCTCAAGGATAAACTTGCATTTCAATTGAACTCATATTCACCAATCATGCCACTCCCTTCACACACGTATGACTTAAGAATCGGTTTACCTGATAGAAGAGAAATTGCCTTCCCTCTAGACTGGGACAATTTTAAAACTCCAAAGCATCCCCTCCTTATTTCCACCCTTACTCATATCAACCCAAGGTCAAAGTGAGGAATTACCTGGACCTAGCATATCTCCCAAAACTGGCTCTACCACTATATAAACACTTTTAGAGGGGAAGCAGAAAAGAACAGGGGTGAAAAACAGAAACCCCCCTCAAAACACAAAAAAAATCAGGCAATGAGATGCCAACAAAAGAAAAACAACACCCAGATAAACAAGTTAAACTCTCTACTTTAATAGGCAAAACAATGGCTATACTAGTACACCTCCGAACAACCGGATTGTACTCTCCACCCAAATAAAGAAGTGGTAATGAGAAAAAAACAAGAGGGACCTAGAAAGTAGGACATATGCTAGACTGGGACGATTCTAAATACTGTCCTAAAGGAAGATATTACTCTTACCCCATTCCCCCCACTCTTTTTATTTTTGCAATGGAGTTTTAAATTGAACTATGTGTACTTGGAAAGGTTAAATTTCAATCAAAGGTAACCCATTTTTTATGTTTGCAACAACACACACTCACATGAGTTCATCTGAAAGCTTGTATGTCCAAATAAAGCTAATTTGATTTGATTCCTGATGCACTCATGGATTTTTCAGCATGTTTAGAATAATATGATCAATCATTCGAGAACCATGAACATGAGAAATTGACACCTAGAGTTTCTTCCTTTCAAATACAATCTTGGTTTGGACACTAGTGACCACAAGGGGCCCTTTCAGGGACTTAATGGTATTATTTACTTCGAAAGATTGAAAACATTGCCCTCTCACATGAAAATGTTTGAAAAATTAAAATGCCCCCTTACGTTACTCACACTTATACATAAGCTTGTATTTTCCTTCTCAAAGCACTTAGGCATTCAATTTTCCTAAAATATTACAAGTGACTCCCCATACCAAAGCAAAATTGCCCCTATTACACTCATTTCATGCCCTTCCACACACATTTGAGAAGAAATTGTCCCACACTCACACACACTTGAGATTCTTTTTTCTCACACTTTGAATCACTTAGAACCCCTTCTTTTACGCCATGATTACCTTAGAGGGGCTCGAAAGTCAGTGCAGGGGCACAATCCGGACAAATTTAACACTTGGCCCATGGAAAGAATGTTTTTACAGGTTTTGAAGGTCAACCAAACACTCAAAGGAATTTTTCTAACAACAACAGACAGAATGGCAGAATCAGAAGATTGCCTCAGGCAGGGGGCGGCTACTCCCCACAAATCGCCGCCCTCAGGCGGCTACTTGCAACATGCCACCCCTGCCCCCTTCTCTTTCTCAGGTAAAACCCCGCAGGCAAGTAATGGCCAAACCAAACTGGCCGCCCCTCACATGATGCCCCACCTGTTCCTGTCAATCCAGTTCAATCAACTCCTCAACCCTTCAAAACCTATTAGGAGTATTCCTTTCCCAAAAACCCGTACTTACATATTCCATACACATACACAAACCCATATCCTGTACAAATACAAATCAAACAATAACAAAAATTAAAATCATATAACAGCTCATGCATTCATCCACCCAAAAACCGTATACCATTCCATACACTTCAACCATACACCAAAATCTAAAACACCAATACCAAGCCATTCCACATATATACCCACAAATTAAAAATCAACAAACAACCTTTCAAATGAAATTAAGATCACCCATGCCTATACATGAAAGACAAAAAGAAAAAGGAGACATAAATTGTTCATAAACAAAAACAAACAAGCCTAAAAGAGGGTTCTTCAAAACAAAGAAAAGATAAGTAGAGGTCCACCCAAAGATTCAAAAGTCTTGAGCCATGTATCATCAAAATGATCACCTGAGTCAAAAAGAAGAAGAAAAGCATGAATTCCTTGCATATATACAATTCTTCTACATCAAACCAAGACATAAAAAGAATGTACATTGGAGTATTGTCGTCATCCACGGGAGGCTGGGTCGAAGAAGGAGCATCCTGGCCTGGCTAAGAAAGTGGAAGCCAAGGAGAAGACTGAACATCTGGAGCATCCTGAACCACGGGAGTCTCTTGGACAGAAGAAGCAGCCCTCGTATATATCCCGTGACTCCGAGTCACCGAAGGACGGGAGGCCCAGCTGAAGGTGGCCCCGATAGCAAAGGAAGCAGAAATGAAATGCTCAGGCTCAAGAGGAAGGAGGTCGAGGTCCGCCTCGGTCATGGCCCCTGCGCCAACCAGCTTACCCCTCATGGTGGCTTCCCGGAGGAGGATTTGCTGAATATCTCTGTCCCTCCGCTCTAACCACTGACGAAGACACGCCTCCACCCCTCTTGACCGGTCCTCGACCGTCCTTAGCCGCTCCTCAAGCTCCCGCGATCTCGCCTCGGCAGCCCGGAGCCTATCTTCGCTCAGTCGAAGCGCATCCCAGTCCCTATCCCCGGCAGCCTGAAGGGAGCGGATCAGATCCCCCACTAAACCCCCGGGAATGCCCACCGACGCCTCTAACTCTGACACCTTGATCTGGAGGGAGTCTCTCTCGCGACGTAGGAGCAGAATCTCCTTCCCCTTGATGCCATCACGGCTCTCAGCCGCCCCATCTCCTCCTCGGCCTGTAAGGCCCTACCTATCTCTTGATCGAGCTCAATTCTCATGGCCGTCAACTCACTCCGGGCCATGTCTAGCTCACTCGTCAACTCGAGCTCTCGCTCGGAAGCCATGGATGGAGGGGGAGTAGAGGAGGAAGAAGCACCGTCGGACCTCGCCCTCGCCATCACCTCCACTTGAACCTCGAGGACCCGAACTTGATCCCGCAAGCGGCACCTCTGAATCCCCAAGCGCCCCACATGATCAGTCCTCTCCTAACGGTGTTGGTGGGCTGCCTCTAGCTTCTTCTCCAACTCATTCATTTCAAACTACATGCAGAGCATATACGTATACGTTAGAAACATCCAAGAGAAGAGGGAAATATGAGGGAAGGGAAAAAGCAAGGACTATATTCACATAAGTGTCTGAAATATCCTCCTCCATCGTCCTGAGAATGCCCACGTACTCCTGAAGATACCGAGCCAGGTAGTCGTCATTCGATGTCATGTCAGGGCGGCGCTCATCCAAAACCCCTCTCCTCTCTCATCCTGCCACATAGGTCACAAAATTCTTCGGGAGTGTCAGTGTGGGATTCCACCGGGTGTCAAAGAATCCGCATTTCGGCGTGTTTGGAGGTTCTTCGGGGATTCGGATCCGATGCACGCCTTGGCAGGCTCGATTGGATCGTCCCTCGAAAGGGTGGTGGGGTCTCGTTCCTGGTTGAGGCGCCCGACAGCGGCTTAAGGGGATTACGTTGTGTGTGTGATCGCCACTTTTTTTTTTAAAAGCAGGAAAAGTTGGGTCGGATTTGGTCGACTACGTGGGAGAGTTTGTGGGGTCTCCGCTTTGGGACATGGATATACCATACACAGAGGTGAAAAACAGGTAATCCTATTCTACTTTTGGCTTGGCTAGAGGAGTCTTGGGACAAATGGGGGTGTAGGTGTGGGGCGACTAGTGGGTTTGAGCCGTCGGGTAAGGGGCGGCTAGTTAGGGTTAGCCATCCGGGGCCTGGGTCAACCTGGGCAGAACCTAGGTAGGAAATGGGTTTGGTTTTGGCAGAGGTTAAGGTAGGTTTAACCTGGGTTTTTGAGGGTGGATTGAGAGGGTGATTTTGTGTAGGGAATATATTTCTCTCACAAATGGGACTCTCTCTCTCTCTCTAGGGATTTTCAAGTGGTGGAAATGGGTTGTGAATGTGAATGATCTCAAGTGGGAATGAAAATTGGGGATGGATTAGAAAGGCTTGGGACCCCCTCTATTTATAGGAAAAAAGAGGCACGGGATTGTCCAATGGGTAATAAAATATCTTGGGTATTAGTTGTCAGATTAGACCCCTCATTAATTCTTTGCTTCTTCTGTCAGAGACCAGGTGAGGGGCGGCTAGTTGAAACTAGGCGCCCAGGATGGGGTGGCTAGTTACGGTTAGCTGCCCCCATCATGACCTGCCAGACGTCCCATCTTTGACAAGCGGTGGCTCGGGTCGGTTATTTGGTTTGAACCAGCCAAGATGGGGCAGGAAAAGGTCACAACACGCCGCAATGAACAGCATTTAATGCTGCTTTATGTCCCATCCAGGGAAGCGGTTTGGGGTCGACCAGGGGGCGGCTAGTGCAAACTAGCCGCCTGGTATGGGGCGGCTAGTTAGGGTTAGCCGCCCCTTTTCAGGGTTTTAGGTTTCTATGGCTTGGACCAGGGTTTAGGGTTTTTGGTTTTCTGAGATTTGTTTCTATTTGATGCCCAAATCGGAGTTATTTCCAGGTGTTACTTAAATTATTTTTGTCTTTCTGGACGGTCAAAATTGAGGTACCCACAGGGTGGTTCGTATCCCGAGAAATGCCAGCTACCGGAATAGGAGGACGCTTCTGTAGATACCCCAATTTTGACCATCCAGAAAGACAGAAATACTTCAAGTAACACCCAGAAATATCCCACATTTAGACATCTAATAGAGAACCAAAAGTTCAGGAAACCGGAAACCCTAACTAGCCGCCCCATACCAAGCGGCTAGTTATCACTAGCTGCCCCCCTGGCCGACCTTGAACCACTTCCATGGATGGGACATAAAGCAACATTAAATGCTGATCATTGCGGCGGGTTGTGACCTTTAGTCGCCCCACCTTGGCCTTGGTTCAATCCAAGTAACCGACCCAAGCCACCGCTTGTCAGAGATGGGATGTTTGGCAGGTCATGATTGGGGCGGCTACCAGGAAGTAGCCGCCCCATCTTGGATGACTAGTTTCCACAAGCCGCCCTTCACCTGGTCTCTGACAGAAGAAACAGAGAATTAATGGGGGGTTTAATCAAGCACCCTATTACACAATTCATCCCATTACCACGTGGTCACTCCCCTGCCTCTCTTTTATTATAAATAGAGGGAGTTCAAAAACATTTCAAACACATCCCCAATAAACAGTCAAAAACACACATCATATTCATTCCCTTTCCCCACTAGAAATCCCAAGAGAGAGGGAGAGAGAGAGAGAGAGCCCCTTTTGTTAGAGAAATACCCATTCCCTACATAAAACACCCTCTCATTTCACCCTTCAGAAACCCGGGCTAAGTTTAGCATAGCCTCTGCCCCAAAACCAAACCCAATTCCTACCAAAGTTCTACCCAAACCATCCCAGGCCCCGGACGGCTAAACCCCATTAGCCGCCCTATACCCGACGGCTAGATCCCACTAGCCGCCCCCCCCATCCACACCCGACTTGCACCCCTTTGTCCCAAGACTCCTTTAGTCAAGCCCCGTAGGCAGAATAGGATACCTGTTTTTCACACTACAAGAAAAAGCACTTTTTGCGATGGTTTTTTTTGCGACGGCTCACAAAAACCGTCGCAAATGCTTGTAATTTTGACGGTATTTTTTCTCGGTCTCAAATTTTTTAGTTTTTGCTACAACTGTGTTGAACCGCAGTTAAAAACACGTATTTACGACGGGTAAATGAGGCCGTCGTGAATACTTAAATTCAATCCAACCGTCCATTTTTTAAGTTGTGATCAGAACCGTCCGATCTGTCTGTATATATATATATTTAAAAAAAACAAAGCAACCCCAAACATTCGATTAAACTCAAAAACCCTAAAAACCCAAAAAAAACCCAAAAATCCTAAAAACCAAAAAATGTGAACACATCTGTGTTCGACCACCGCCGGTCTGATTTTCGATCATCGCCGTTGCCGTCCGCTTCGATCACCGCTGTCGCCGTCCGCTTCGATCACCACCGTCACCGTCCGATCTTCGATCACCGCCGTCGCCGTCCGCTTCGATCGAACCGCCGTCGCCGTTGAATTGAAGATCTACATTTCCTTCTTCATTTCGCTTCTGCCACCCAAAAAAGAAAGGTAAGAACCAATGGATCTCCGTTGAATTGAAGATCTACATTTCCTTCTTCGTTCTTTTTTTTCCAGTGATTTAAGTAATTTTTTTGGTTGTGATTTCAGTGATGTTTGGGTTTGTATGCTATGAACAGATTTGTGGTTTCAAAATTTCCATTTTAATTTCAAATCACTGACTTGATAAAAAGAAAATTCTAAATTGGGAATTATTGGTGACTGTTTGAAGTGGTAATTTTTTTTAAAATGATCCAATGCATGTTGTGGGTGTTGCATTGGTTGCATTTTGGATATGGGTGATGTGTGGTTTGATTGGAGTTGAAGTGATTTCTTGGGGATCAAGAAAAGAGAAGCATTGTTATAAGATCAATGAGTGGTTTGTCGTGAAGTAGATTGGATTTTGTGTGTGTGTGTGTGATGAGGAACCCCAACATTATTATATCGTATGTCCCAACACAGATTATTGGTTTGTGATGAGGAGAAAGTGCACTTGGTTAGATGGGATGTGGTGTGGAGAAGCAACAGAGGGGGGAGCATTTTGAATATGGAAGACATGAATATTGTATTTCTTTTTATTCCTTGAATATTCATGAGTCTCCTTATTTGTTTATTTATATTTATATAGTGAAAAAATGGATAAGAGTTGGATCGATTCACAAAATAGGATCTCTCAGGCATACATGGATGGAGTTGAAAATTTTCTAGAATTTTCATATAATGATAAGCCTCCCGAAAGTATAATCTATTGTGCATGTATGCACTGTTGCAATTGATACTTGATGATACGAGTTGTTGCGAGAGAATATATTATTATAAATGGGTTTTTGTCGAATTACAAGATTTGGACTAGTCATGGGGAATGATATGTGCAGATACGTGAGAACCAAGACATTGGAATAGGAATACAGTCAACTGTTAGGGATGATATGGTTGAAATGATACACGAGATGATGGGAATTCCAAACATGAATGCGGGAATAGGATCTAGCCAATCACCTATAGATGAACATGTTGATGGACCGGATGAGGAAACACGAAGTTTTTTTAAACTATTGGATAAACAGTCAAAGCTGAAGGAGAGGGATTGCACAATAACCAAATCAACTCCTCCAATAAGATGGCAAGGTACAATTAAAATCAACTCCTAATTCATGGGCATTTATCATTTCTGCATTAATTAGACACAAATCCTTGCTCTGAGAATTTTGTCAAGATTTGATAAGGACTGACATGACCTTCTATGATATATTAGACTATTTTTAGATCCTCAATTTTTTTTTTAATTTTGTACCGAATTCTTTCCTGAATTATCTAAACTGAATTGAATAGAACCACTACGAACTGATAATTGAATCTCAAATATGTGACTATGGGCTTGACTTGTTTTTTTTAGGTGCATAACTGATTGGTTGTCCTCTTCAAGCTCTGGAAATCATGTTCTGGAAATGAATTCTAGCTGATGTGTGGTTCCAACAATAGCCCCAGGTGAAGTTATAATTTTTTACATTTTTTTGCCTGAAAATCTATTTTTTTCTAAGTACATTGAGGAAATTTTAGTTCTTTTGAAACTTGAGGGTCAACTGTATAATCCTAGTTATTCTCTCATGTTAATTTTTTCCACAAAGTTTAACATATTGACATATTTTAATATATTGCAATCAAACTTAAGGTTATGGATATGATTGGTATAGATGTACATGCACGTGGATACATCTTTTTCATATCTTAACAATATTTTCAAATAACGTTGGAAGAGAATGTATGAAATAAAACATGAGTAGAAATTGATTGCTTAAGAGTGGATCAGCCTTCTTAAATGCTTTATGCTAAATGACTTAGTCAAAAGACATGATGATAGTGCATAAAGTTTTTAGTTATAGCAATTTAACATAGCTATCAAATCCTTGAACTTCTAGAGGGTGGCTGATATGATTCGTATTTCATATTTGTTAATTTCTTTTGAAGCATAAATGAATTCATATAGCATGTGTGAGTTGATTGTTTTGAACGTGTGTATCTTTTTTTCAACTTTGGTAGGCTATAAGCATTTGTTGATTTAAATTGCATGTAAATATCAGAACCGGACTATAAATAATGGTGGAGACATGTCAGGCTTGGACTTTTTTTCATTGTGCTCTGTCCTCACTAACCCTTAACTGTTGAGATGGTGAGAACTTGAATAAGATCATTGTGCTCTGTCTATTTGCAACTTTCCTCGAATGATATGCACCCTTTTCGCTCCGGCACACGCACGTCCCCAGACTGAAATGAAATGCACAATTGAGTCCCAGATGTTTGTCTAATAAATGTTGAGGATTGTGAAGTTGGGGCTTGTTTTTCTAGTGCCAATGTTGGATCCTTCGGAAGTATTGCTTCCCAATGATTTGTTGGTGAAGGCAGAGAAGGAGGATTTGACGGACGAGGAAGGTTTGCAGCTCATGCAGACGAAGAGGAGAGAAGCAGTGTTTGTGCAACCTGAGCTTCATGAGATCTAAGAACACTTTGAACTATTCTGTTTCTGCTCAGAATTGTATAAAAGGATAAGTGAATGCGTGAAGGGGAAAGTAAAGTTTCTCAAGTGGGTTCAACACTTAAACCAGGTATGAATCATTCTTTTATTCAATATGAAAGTTATAGTGAAGAGGTATATAATTTCTTTCTGTCATTTCTTCATTCCTAATACATTATAGATGATCACACTTAAATTATTTCCAACATACATGAAAATTATGTTATGTATGTTAGTGCTGCTAATAGATTTAATTGGTTGAGCTAATTTAATATGCTAATTTAATATGCAAGTATCATAGAGAAGGAAATTTTGCATAGATACCATTAGTTAAGTGGAGTGCATACATGTTTCTATTTTAAATAGTTGCAGTTTTTGGAGTGATTTTGGTTTATTGAATGCTTGGATAAACAAAGAAAAACAACCGAATAAAATGAAAAGAATGTAACTATCCCCATTTCCAATGAGAGTTAATTATTCATGTACCATACTTGTATGAGTAATGCTATGGATCATTTCACGTTGATACTGTTAAGTCTTGATAAATAGTTCAACATTGACTATAAGTAAACCATACAGTATATTAGGAAAGCTCATGCAACAATATTTTGTTGAGACAAAAATAAAGGCACCTCCTATTCTTACAAGCCTCCCTAAATTTAGAACCCTTTCAAAAGCAACTGAAACATAAAAAATGAAACGCTCCCCAAAAAAGAATTCCAATTTCTCTGTTGAACTGCATATTTCTTTGCTGCAATTTAATTTTTAATTTATCTGATATCCATGTTCACAAGTTTCTTGGTAATCAAGTGATTGGGCAGCCCAGTGCTATGTTTGACTAGTCTGTGTTGAGGTGGCATTGTGAAATTTGATTATTTTAATGTTATTAGGCTTGAACGTTCGGAGTCCTGTGATCAATAATGGGATACCAGAATGCGTACCAACTGATGCACCATCCAAGCAGATTTGGAAGCGAAAATGTTAAAAAAATATAATGCAATCAAGGTGAGATGTCCAAAGTGTTCAGGGAAACTTGATATGTATTTCTCATTCTTATATTTATGATAGTAGCCTACATAGCTTTCTTGTTATGCCTACACAACTTTGTTTTATTTGTTTTTCAATTTAAATTTGCTCTATTTCCCCCTTGAATGAATTTATGTAATCCCTTGCCTTGATGATTTTCAGGTATATGAATTCGAAGGGCTAGCAGATATTCATTGTGCTGGTTGTCATGGAATACCAACAGATGAAGGCATAGATAGGGATGATCACTTACATGCTACAGAAAACATTACATTTTGGGATTATTGAAGATATTTAATTACATTTTTTTTATGAGCACTCAACAGATGCAATTACATTTTTTATGCTGCTTCATTGTGGGTGTCATTGGATTTAGGAGGTTGGGATTTTCTGTTTTGCATTTGTTTCTAAAATGAGAAGATAATATTCTTGTAATTGTTCGTTACTTCATTTTTTTAACCCAATTTTTTTTTAAAAAGACAGGCACAAATGAAATTTGATTGGAAGATGGTCCATGCATCCCATCATGCAAGTTGTTTTTACAATGAAAAGATGAAAAAAAATATTATTTGCGACGGTTTAGGCCCATGTCACAAAAGCTAAAAAATAAAAAATATAAATATTTTTTGCGACGGCTAGCATATCCGTCACAAAAGATATAGTTTACACGACTATAACCAAAATTAAGTTTTTGCGACAGATTATTTGCGACAGTAGAAAAACCGCTATAAAAGATTTTTGCGACGGTTAAAAACCGCTGCTAATCTTTTGCGACGCCGTTTGATACGACGGAACCTAAACCGTCGCAGAACCGTCGCAAAAGGGTATTTGCGACGGTTACGGTGACTATTTGTGACTGTTTGAAACTGTCGCAAAAAATGGTTTTTCTTGTAGTGTCACCTCTGTGTACTGTATATCCGTGTCTCAGAGCGGAGACCCCACAAACTACCCACATAGGCGATCAAATCCAACCCAACCTTTTCCTGTTTTTAGAAAAAACAGGTGACGATCACACAAACCCCCCTGAATCCTCTTGAGCCGCTGTCAGGCGACTCGACCAGGAACGACACCTCACCCTTCCGAGAAGACGATCCGACCGATCCCGCCAGGGCACGCATCCGATCCAAATCCCCGAATAACCCCCACACACGCACCCCCCACCGGCAGATCCTTTTCGACACCCACGAAGATCCGACATACCGACAGCTTCGGCAAGGAGTCCAGCACCCACTGAAAGTACCCGAGCTGACGAACTACTCGGCTGATCGCATGGTAGACGACCTCGTTGAAGAAGATAAGCCAGATGTCCCTCGACAACCCCTCGGGGACCTCCTCCTCGGTATAGGGCCTCCATGTCATCTGCAAATAAAAAACACCAAGGAATAAGGAAGGGTGCTTAGCCAAAAGAAAATCAAATACAAGCTAGTAACTCAAAGTACATATACCTCTTCCTCCTTCAAAGCCCAGAAAGCCTCCTGGAACTGTGCAAGGAGGCGTAAATGCGAAGACCCTGGAGGCGCCCATCTCATAGCCCAAGGGAGGGCACGGTTGAAGACCAGCTAGGTCGGACGGGCAATGGCAAAGTGCTCGTACCAAAAAATCTGCAGTAAAGAAAGTCACAAACAAAAGTAAAGGTGAAGTTAATAAACATAATTTTTTATATTCACTAACTATACCTGCAGGAAGGCTGCAAAGACACCGAGGTTCTTAACCCCTGCCCTCTTCACCTTCTTCGAGAGCTCCGCGAAGAGGTGGACAAGCATCGCAGCTCCCTAAGCACAGCACCTCATGCCCTCTAGGTCCCGCACCAGCAACAGAGAGTGAGAGGAGACCTTGTCAGAGGCTGTCGAGAAGAGGATCCGGCCGAAGAAATAAAGGAAGAATGCCCTCAAGTCCCTCCATGCCCTCTGTGGGCACGTGACTGCCTCTCTCGCCTCAATCGTCACCCATCTCCTCTCGAAGCCAGTTGCGGCTTTGCCCTTCTGATGCCGCGTGAAGGAACCAAGGCCATACTGCCTCGACAAGTGTTAGAGGGGGATACTGTTCAAATTCCTCTCCCGCTCCTCGTAATCCCACTCCCCGATCAACTCTCAGAATAGCGCACTATAAATGGCACTGGTCGCCACAATCACCGCCTCACCCGACGCCAGAAAGCCTGAAATCCGCTCCACATCCTCAAGCGTCGGCATCACCGCACCAGTGGGGAGGATGAAGGCGCAACTCTCGGGATCCCATCACTCCGCCAATGCCTCCACGTAAAGCTAGTGTATGTGGAACGGCTCAATAAAAAAGAAGGAGCGAAAGCCCGCCCCATCCACCAAATTCCTCTCCTCCACTCTTAAGGTGTCATACCATCTCTTTGTCCCGTGCCAGAACGTCAGGATACGATTCAACCGCTGAAACAACAAAAGAAAAGGATTAGCTTAAAAGCATTCAAGGAGTAAGAATTCTAAAATAAAATTCATTCTAAACCCGCTTAGTAAAAGAATTCTCAAATACACAAATTAATAAAGCATGAAATATATGAGCCTACGAGAAAATCCAACCTCCTTTGTTATATAACTCTTTTGCACGATTGCATATTTACCCTATCCTACCATGGCCTCCCTTGTCATATGCTTACATACCCCTTTCATAAACACGCTCACCATGACAAAAGCATATCAAAATTGTTCATCCCCTAAAAATACACCATATAAACACTCATAGGTATGAACACCACTAAAACCAACACTATGTGTAATAAAGCATCATTTAAACCATAAAGAATGCATGCTTATGAAATCCCACCGTGTTTAATTTTCTATGTATACACGACAAGCCTGCCTATTAGAGACACATATGTATAGTTTTTTTTACACACTATCACCTATTCATACTACAGATATTTAATTTATAATGACATATATAAAAACTAGACAAAGGCATTAAGGAAATACAGTGGCCTGTGTGGACCCAGGAGCGTCCACCTCAGCTTCATCGGGGTCGTCCATCCCGTCGTCATCATCCCCCTCCTCATCATCTACCTCTTCCTCCGCCATTGCCGCCTCGGCCTCGGCATCAACATTGGCCTCTATGGCCCCACCACCACCAAACTCAACCTCCGCGGCCCTGACTTCCACACCCACAAACTCGCCGACCCCAACCCCAACACCCTCACCTCCCTCCGTGTCCACCGCACCAAAGGACAACTCCGCAAATGCACCCATAGCCCTTCCCTCCTCTTCAACCCTGGCTTCTGTGGCCTCCCAGTCCAGCATCCCAACAATGGCATCCAACGATGCCCTTACATCCTCGCTAACTCCCTTAGTCCCTACCTCCTCGATTACACCCTCGGCCGGTCCTCCGACCCTCGAAACCACCTCTTTGACCACCGCCGGTCGTCCCCCATGCTTCCTCTTATGCGTGTATCCAATCATCCCACTATTAGAACAACTCCAGACCTCCAGGACATCCCCCGAAGGCATATTTTCGACCTCACCCACGCCAATGTCCACCGACGGCACCTCCGCCGCACCCGTAGCCTCCCCCATGAGCTCCAACTCCGCCCTATCGCTCTCCGATGATGAAGAGCTCGGGTTATGCTCTCCACGAGCCATCCATTGTCGCTTCCCCCTTAAAGCAATCGCCTTCGACCTTATCATATTCCTCAGTTTGAAAAGAAAAAGGAGAACTCAAACCTAGGGTTTTGAAATCAAGAGAGAAGGAAGGATTCTGGTCGAAATGGAGGGAGAGAAGGCAAAAAAATCAAGGTTTTAGGTTTTTGAAATAGAGAAGGAGTAATGTAGGGAGAGAAACCATTTTGAAATGTAAGAAGAGAGAGAGAATGACTTTTCGGTTATAATGGGCCCAGTTGGCCGGTGGCTACTCGCTAGTAGCCGCCCCAGGCCCGACGGCTAGTTTGCACTAGCCGCCCCTCCCTACCGGCTAAAACCAACTAGTCGCTCCCTACCAGCTCCTAAAAACATTTATTTTCAAGTTTTCTGAAAACAAACAGTCATGTACTGGTTCAATTCCTAAACCTACTTGATCAAACACAACTCTCTAAAAGTTTTTTTTCACATTTCCAGTACTGTTCAAACTCAAATTTCTTCAGTTCTAGTTCCTTTCTAGAATTTTTATCATTCAGATCATCCATTCACCAACTCCAAACACTTTACTTATTTTCTGCTGGCGATATCCCCTCTTTATTGAGCTACCCAAGTACGGGTACGGTAGGCACGAGAAAATTGACAGTAGACTGCTACGTGCACGACGGCTAAGAACCCCGTCCGAGGGTTGGATCACCCGCTACTTTACTTTTCTCGTCTTCCACCTGGATCATCCTTTTGGTTGAAAATTCTAGTCAAGACCTAGCCTCTGACAGTCTAATCAAATCCCTGAACAATATTGATTATGTTACCTACACTTCTTGAAGATTGGGCTGGCCAAAATAAGGTTCTTTCCTTATCATCGATCGAAGTCTTTCTCTTTCACACAAAGACTCCGCCTGATGAGGGACAATTGTAGATACCCTAATTTTGACCATTCAAAGAAAAAAAATTTACTTCAAGTAATATTAGAAAATGACAACATTTGGACATTTAATAGAAAACATCCTTAGAAAAACCAAAACAGAAAAAACCTGACCCAACACTTAGAAAGATCTAAGTCTGGACAGGGGCGGCTAGTTTCAACTTGTCGTCCCCCTTGACTGACCCCAAACCGCTTCCCTGGATGGGACATAAAACAACATTTAATGCTGATCATTGCGGCGGGTTGAGCCCTTTGGCCACCCCATATCAACCGGTTCAATCGTAGTGACGACCCAAGCCACCGCTTGTTAGATATGGGATGTTTGACATGTCATGATTGGGGCGGCTACTTGAGTGTAACCGCTCCATCCTGGGCGGCTAGTTTCAACTAGCCGCCCCTCACCTGGTCCCTACCAGGAGAACTGAGGATTAATGGGGGTCAAATCAACAACCCTATTATCCAATTTGATCTATTGTCCATTGGACATTCTCCTGCCTCCCTTTTACTATAAATAGTGGGTATCCAAAACATTTCTAACACATCTTCAATTCCCACTTCACACCACCCTTCATAATCTTTATCACCAATTCCAACCCAACACCCAACCTCACACCCACTACTTGAAATCCTTTGAGAGAGAGAGAGAGGGAGAGAGAGTCATTTGTGAAAAGAAACCCAATCCTCTTCACAAATCCATTCTCTCAATCCACTCCCTGTCGGTGTGGGATTCGATCGGGTGCCGAAGAATCCGTCTTTCGGCATGTGTGGGGGTTCTTTGGGGATTCGGATACGGTGCGCGCCATGGCGAGCTCGATCGGATCATCTCTCAGAAGAGTGGCGGGGTCGCGTTCCCGGTTGAGGAGCCCGACAGCGGCTTAAGGGGATTCCGGTGCATGTGAGTGATCGCCACCTGATTTTTTAAAAATCAAGAAAGTTGGGTGGGATTTGATCACCTACATGGGGGAGTTTGTGGGGTCTCCGCTTTGAGACACGGATATACCGTACACAGAGGTAAAAAATAGGTAATTCTATTCTGCTTTTGGCTTGGCTAGAGGAGTCTTGGGACAAATAGGGGTGTAGGTGGGGGGCGGCTAGTGCGTTTGAGCCTTCAGGTAGGGGGCGGCTAGTTAGTTTTAGTCGTCTGCGGCCTGGGTCAATTTGAGCAGTTTCTGGGGAAGGGAATGGGTTTGGTTTTTGGCAAAGGTTAAGATAGGTTTAACCTGGGTTTGGATGGTGGATTGAGAGGGTGATTTTATGTAGGAAATGTATTTTTCTCGCACAAATAGGACTCTCTCTCTCTCTCAAGGGATTTCAAGTAGTGGGTGTGGAAATTGGGATGTGGATGATGGATTGGGATTGATTCTGAATTGTTGTGGGTTGAAGGTGAATTGAGAATATGTTAAAAATGTTTTGGACCACCTCTATTTATAGTAAAAGAGAGGCAAGGGAGTGACCACGTGGTAATGGGATGAATTGCGTAATAGGGTGCTTGATTAAACCCCCCATTAATTCTCTGTTTCTTCTGTCAGAGACTAGGTGAAGGGTGGCTAGTTGAAACTAGTCGTCCAAGATGGGGTGGCTACTTCCTGGTAGCCGCCCCAATCATGATCTACCAAACGTCCCATCTCTGACAAGCGGTGGCTTGGGTCGGTTACTTGGATTGAACCAAGGCCAAGGTGGGGCGACTAAAGGTCACAACCCGCCGCAATAATCAGCATTTAATGTTGCTTTATGTTCCATCTAGGGAAGCGGTTTGGGGTCAGCCAGGGGGCGGCTAGTTGAAACTAGCCGCCTGGGATGGGGTGGCTAGTTAGGGTTAGCCGCCCCCTTCAAGGACCCTAGGTTTTTCAAGTGTTTGGGATTTTCTGGTTCAGGGTTTTTTGAGAATTGTTTTCTATTTGATTTCCAAACGTGGGTATATCTAAGTGTTACTTGAAGTATTTTCATCTTTCTGGATGGTCAAAATTGGGGTATCTAAAAAAACCTAGGTTAAAACAGGTTTAACCTTTGCCAAAACCAAATCTCATGCCTACCCAGATTCTGCCCAAATTAACCCAGGCCCCAGATGGCTAACCCCAATTAGCCACCCCATACCCGATGGCTATTTTCCACTAGCTGACCCCCACCTACACCCCCAATTAACCAAATCTCCTCTAGTCAATTCCCAGAAGCATAATATGATTCATGTTTTTCACCTCTGCGTACGATATATTCGTGTCACAGAGCGGAGACCCCACAAACTCACCCACGAAGGCGATCAAATCCGATCCAACTTTTCTTGCTTTTTTGAAGAAAGTAGATGGTGATCACAACACCCATAAATCCTCCTGAGGAAGCTGTCGGGCGCCTCGGCCAGGGACGAAACTCCACCACCCTTCCGTGAGACGATCAAACCGAGCCTGCCAAGGCGCACACCGAACCCGAATCCCCGAAGAACCCCCACACGTCGAATAAAATCGAGACTGGAGGAAGATAGAAGGGAAGGAAAACACGACCACACGCTCAGTGAATGAACCTTAACATCCCAATAATAATAATATTAATAATAATAATAAAACCTTCAGAAAATTTTCAAAATATTTGAACCAACAGAATATAACTTTCACAAATATAGCGATAAAACGGAATGCATCTCTTTAGAGGAATAACCACAATCTCATACTGTCTACATGATGCGTATGATGCAACAGACACGCATGCCCGTGTGGCTCGCAGTCGAAAGGTGCTCCATATAGAGCTTGGACATGCAAACCAGTTGTCATGCAGATGGGTGTCACGCAGACACGGTTCCACTAGATTGAGTCACACAGACCGATGTCACGCAGATGAATGATATGCATGCAATATAACCTCCACAATTCATATGTTTGCATACAAGAATAACATAATATCCAGTATATAATTTATATAAAATAATGCCTCAAAACGTGATGCCATGCTCATGTATTCCATATTAAAGATAACAATTGTATTCATAACATAGGCATGATGCGAACATGATAATTATAGGTAGTTTTCAAAAGCTACATAGAGACTAGACCCACTCACCTTCGGTCCAACGATTCGCAAACCAAATCCAAGCCTTATAGAAAATCTAATCTGACAAGAAACGATATGAATCGATCAAAATACGTACAACCCGTACGAAAATCCGATATACCCGTACACACAGAACCCGACGGCTCCCACAAGGACCTTCACTGACCTACCCGACAGATCCCATAGGGACCATCCAAAGAAAAACCCGATGGCTCTCACTGGTACCGTCCCTTACCAAACCGACGGCTCTTCTGGGAGCCGTCCCAAATATGCCCAACAGCTCCTGCAAGGGCCGTCCCGAGGCAGAACACAAAACCCTAATTTATTTTTGAAAAGAAAATTCTTTAAGCACTTTATCATTGAAACAAGCACCAGTCGTTTCGAAATAGTATAAAACAGTGCGAAAATTTACTTGAAATAAATAACGTATATCGAAATCCTATTGAAACAAGGATCAAAACTCATTGAAACTTCTTCAAAAACCCTAGATTTGTCATGGGAATATAGATCTATGTTTAAAATTCAAAATCACAATATTACATGTATAGGTTCGGATCTATGCATTTATGGTTTTAAAATAAGGTTTAAGAGATCAAAACACGACTCTATTTAGAATGAATAAACTTAAACATGATATATTCTTAAACATATTCGTTCTAAATCGTGAAATGCTTATAAATCACCAAAATCTCATAATAACCTAGCTATCACATCAGGTCCAAAAATCGATCACATCTAAATGAAGATCATGAAAACCCAAAGCCCATGTTTGGACATAGAATAGGATTTATTCTTGGGTATACATTTATCCGATCATAAGTGTGTGTAAATATGGATAAAGTGATTTTGTATTTGGTTGTGTTTTGAATTATTCTCGTTGGGAATCGTAAGAATAAATGTTTTGTTGTTTGGGTAAAATGTGAATAAAGTATGGATAAGGATTTATAAAAGGTAAAAAAGTAATGATAGTTGGTTTGACATATGATTTATAAGAGGTGATGACAGTTGATTTAATAGTGGGCCCACTTATTCTTTGGGTGGAATAATCTGAGATAAATTTTATTCTATGGGTTGATTGGAATCCATATACAACTTTATACCAGTTTATTCTGACACACTTTATCTGGGTTTATCCGAGCTTTCTAAACACAAAAAATAATTTATCCAAGGTTATCCGGAGCTTATCCAGTATCCAAACGGGGGCAAAAAGAAAAAGCTTAGGAATCAAAAGTTGTGAGACCCAATATTAACAAATCAAAAGCTGTAAAACTTCATAAAATCGTTGACACACCACTAATATAACACAAGGACCAAAATCATGCGAGATCATCAAAGCATTTGAAGAAAACCCCTTTTTCTTTAGTTGAAAAACTTTAAAACACAATCATATGAAAACAACAACCAAAGGACTCACTACAATTCAAAAACTCTTCATAAACCGGAAGAAAATACTCACAAAAACCTTTAGAGCAAATCCTTCCCGAGCTCGTCAACAATGTGGCCGAAAACAAGAAGAAGAAAATATTTTAGGGTTTTAAGTTTCAATGTAAGAGAGAGGAATAGAGAGATTAATAGCCCCACACGCATGGGGGACAAATTTTGATGTTACAGATAATTACATAGCAATATAAAATAGCTAGTCTTCACCATGTACGATGTGCAAGAAATTAAAATTAATAAATAATATGATATGAATCATATGATAATATTTCTCTATATAAGAAAAATCCACCAACAAAAATCAAATAAAATAATCCGATTGGTCAAATCCTTTAATCCCAATAAATTCATTTTTATAATAAAATAAAATATATTAGAATAAATTAATGAACCCTACCCACGTCTCTATAATCTACCAAATAATACGATAGGTTAATAAATCCCCACAAACAACCCACTAATAAAATAATAAAATAAAATAAAATAATAGTGATAATATATTCATTTTTTATAATAGTAATTATCTAAAAATATTTAAAATGTGCATTGATATTATATTTGTTTTGAAATTTAATAAGGTTTGGTGAATATATATAACATATTTTTTAAATAATTTAATTAATTTTTTAGAAAATCTGGTTATATACAAATTTATAAAATATATTATTTATTTAAAATCTTAAAATAAGATTAGGAGAATCAATATTGATTTGGGATGAGAATGAGTTTTAATAATGAAAAGTTGAAAAATACTAGTGGTAATATAGATAAATTGAAGATAAAAATGGATAAGAGACGAATTAGACATTGTGTATGTGCAATTTAACTTAATAATAGACAACGAAGTCATTATTTTTTAATCTAATAAAACTTTCATTTCTAGGGATTGTTTGTCTAAAGATACGAAATTTTCACAAAAAATCATTATATACAAAATAATCATGTAGAAAAGAAAATAACATCTACAAGTGTCCTTCCTACTCCTGAACACCACAGCAATTGAATATATATACTTTCATGATAGAAAGTCTTCCGTTTGTCAGAACAGAATAGACCAAGCATCATTTTGAACAAATTATCTGGTACACTCACACAAAGCATAAATACCAAAATCTTACCTTATATTCTCCTCCCTAGATCCTCTCATCAACACCTAGTGAGAGAGACCTAAGATCACAAAATCTACCTATCAAAAACTGTGCAAAGTACAAGTGTTACTCATGGATCTCGTGCCATTATCATTTCAATGACTAGTATATATAGCTTCAGATTGAATCCATTTGATGAGATCTACCTATTAAGCTGTTTTAAAATGTTCTGATATGCAGGATGTGATTTACGTGTGACTAAGGTACCGCATAGAGTATATGCAGTATGCGGATCTGTAATTTTTTATTAAAAAAATAAAAAATGAATTATTCTATGGCGGTGATTTATAAAGAAGAGTTAACAAGATAAACATCATAAATTTAAAGAAATTTAACATTTTATGCCAACAATCCAAAGGAGTTGTAAAAGAATATCCCACAAAAATACAAACATATAATTGTTTCATACAACACAAATATATAATAAATCAATGATACAATAAGCCAATCATGCAATTTATTTCATACTTAAAACTATGAAACATAATTCCTCCATAAACTTTGCTTGTAATCTAATTTTTCCATTGTTTTCATGAGATCTTTGTATGTATGGAATCCCATCAATGTTTAAACGTCTCTTCTTTTTTTTTTATATATTTTAAAGTCTGGTTTTAAAATCCTTTTGATTTTCCTTTTATAAAATATAAGTTGCAGAGGAAAGAAGAAACATGAATCGACAGATTGAAACTTTCGTCAGCCACCTTTATCAAATTTTTGTACTCACTACTTGCTCTGTTTTTGTAACGTTTCGGTATTTTTCGGCCTTATATATTTATTTTAAATATATAATGAAAATTTTAAAATTTGATTTTTTATATTTCATTTTTCAGATTTGGCTGTGGGCCAAATGGGTCCAATTTGATTTATAATTATGATAATTATAAATTCATGTTGAAATAATTATTTTATATTTTTTTGTAGATCTTTATAGTGTTAGTATACTTTGGTAAAAATTTGGTGAGATTCGGAGTTCGAAAATTTTGATTTTTAGGCTTAGTGTCAAGTTATTGGGCCTAGGGATCTAGTTGTGAATCCAGAATACATTTTTATAGCCTTCTGGGACTTTTCTGTAAATCGGATAGGGACGTCATTGTAAACTGGAAACACTTCAGGGGTCGTTTTGTAATTTCGGTAAACCCCTTTAAATAACATGTTTGGGTTAGGGTTTTTCATCCAAATCTCAGAAGTTATGAAGTTATGGAGATGGTGGGCGGTGTAACCGGATCTAAGGTGAGATATCATTCCCTATTGATTTTGTTAGTTTTAATTTATTTTTGTTAGGATATGATTACGTCAATTAATTGTTTGGGGAAGAAGTTTGATGGAATAGGGTTTGATTGATTTAATTTAATGATTATTTGATTTGATTTTTATGGATCTCAAAGGAATTCTTAATATCAAATTAGACTTATTAATTTTGGGGATTTAATGGTCATTTTTGGGTTGATTTTATGCTTGGACGTAAATCATATTTTTGACTATGATAGAATCATTTTTGGAAAAAATGTATTTGACAAACAGAAATTGGTTTTGAAAAGAGCTTTCCAACGAATCATTAATCGTCCAATTCGGAGTTATGGATAGAAAGTTATGGTTTTTGAAAGATTTCTGTGCAGTTTATTGAAATTCAAATATTTAGCTTGATGACCAAGTTTGATGAATGTTAGAGATTTAGATGATCCCAAATTTGATGTTTAATGAAGTATCGTTTGTTTTGCGGGTTTTGATGATTTTATTGATCTTGAGAACTTAAATAGAATCTTAAATCGATAATTTGGTTTAGTGGGATCAATGAATATTGATTGGATATTGTTGTTATTTGGATGTAAATTGATTGGATTTGAGTTACTCGATATGGAATTATAGTTGAGCCTTATTGGATTTGTCCAAATATTTATTCGAGGATTGATTCGATCATATGGGTCTTATGGAATAAATGGATATTGATTATCGGATCGGATCATTGTGAGTATATGAGTATTTTAATATTTATTCGAAGTTGGGATTTTCATTAGGACTTTGAAGTGAGTTGTTGATTGTAGGTCTATAAGATATCGACTTTTGGGATTATTGGGTATAGTGCTGTTATAAGTTGGTTGTCAGTGTTTGGGTCGTGATTGATTGTTTCTGATCTATTATTGTATAATTGTTATGCTAGGTTATCAACGTGCGAGTGTGTATCGTTGATGCTTGCGTGGACCGAAGGTGAGTAGGCCTATCGATTTATTTCGTGTGAGCTTTTGCTCTATAACATTGAATTTCATATGCCAATCATATTTGTGTGATATTATGTGTCATCCATGCATTTATATTTTGATAAATTTGCATGATTTGGATATTTTCTTCATATTGATCAAATTGCATTTTCGTTGAATGAAGTTGCATGATTTAATTCATTCATCATGTCATTAAAATAGCATGAATTATGCTATTCATGTTTCAAGAATTAACATAATATATTTTCTGATACTTATGCTTTCGAAATAATATTTGGATTAAAGATTTTCATTTCAAGAGTTTTGGAAAAATTTAGGACTAGTGGAGACAACCTAGTCCTAGAATATTTTATCAAGATGCATATCATGACATATTTTCTGGAATAAATCCCTCCGTTGTATTTCGCCTTTGAGGAGGAAGGCCTAGGACTTGAAGAGTCCCAAGATCGGTGAGGGGTGTGGTAAAGCATTCCTTGCAGCGGCGGATTCCTTTGTTTGGAAGTCTGCAGCAACCGGGGCATCCTGTGCTGGTGTTCTCGTAGTGATGGCAGCGGCGACCCATCAGCGTCTTCTAGATCCGTCGTCTCCTCGAGGGAGCTTTTTGAGCGATTTAGTCGCTTGGGGCTTAGCACACCTATTTTGGGGAACGGTTCTTCCGATTGAGAACCCTACCCGGTCATATCATTTAAGCTGCATGATTTCTATGACGTGGACCAAGGATTGGGCCACGTGATTGCATTGAAACTATATTTTATTAAGCTCATGAATTTAATTTGATTTTTTTAAAAGAAAATTCTTATTTTTTTATATATATATATATATATATATATATATATATATATATATATAATGATATTTTTTTTAACTCTCATGATTTCTCTGATGTGGGCCAATGATTTGGGCCACGTGTGCATTAAAATATTTTTTTAAAGTTTATGATTTTAAATTGATTTAATAAAATAAAATATTTATTAAGTGAAATTCTGATTTTCATAAAACCTTATTTTTATATGTAACTATCATATGAAGTAATTTGTCAGTGAGCTTATTCACTGAGTTAAACACTCACCATATTCCAAATGGCTGGTTGTTTTATAACCAGGTAGCTCATCTTTTGGGGATCAAGGCAAAGTTTGAACCTTTCATACACTCCAAGGATCTTGAGGTAGCAATGTTTGGAGAATAAATAATAGTCGCATCCGACTATTTGGATCTATTTTAGTTTAGATGGCTCCCACAGGGGTGGTTTAGTGTGTCTTTTCATTCTAGTATTTTATTTATGTCAGACTCTGATATTCTGTAAGACCGTTAGTGGTTTATAACTTTTGGATATTGTTTTTATGTTTTATCACTTTTAATTTTTATTATATTAGTATTGTTTAAAAAAAAGTACAAATTTTGGTCTTGTGTTTGAATTAAGTTTAGTAGCGACACATTTACCGTCCGATAAGCGGTTAGGTAAATGTGGGGCGTTACAGTTTTAGTTGAATGTGATAAAGGAGTAACCAATCCAAAACTTAGTTTGCTACTTTGATGAATCAAATTATCTAACAATGCAAACATCAATACACCATCAAGCAAAGGAAGTAAATAAGTACATGTAAATATATAAAAGAGGGAGTTAGATCACCGAATCACCGGGGGGTAGTTGCTGCGTGAAGGAGGCCGGACCACCGGAGGTGTCGTTGAACCCTTGATTTTCTTGAAGGAGAAGTTGTTGAAGAAGATGATCGGCGTTGAAGGCTTGAAGGGGAAGTCTCGATGAAGAAGAAATCTTGAAGAAGATGACCGGATTCGGCAATCGGCGTTGAAGAAGAAGCATTGAAGAAGAAAAAAAGTTAGGGCCGGCTAGGCTTATCGAGGGATTTTTTTTTGTAATGTTAAACGGGTTGACCACTTGAACCATTTAAAATGGGGTGCCTCTATTTGCACCCCTCAAAATGGGGTGCACACCTCTTTTTTTATACACCCAACAAAAAACAATGAAACCCTTTAAACACCCCTTTTTTTGAATCTCGCGACCCAATCACTGTCAACATAAATACCAAATATCGACACTGATAGTGTCGTGAATGATCCAGTGTAGCATAGTTTTCTGAACCCCGCGACACAATAATTGTCGGCATAAATACCAAATGTCGACACTGATAGTGTCGCGAATGATCTAAATGCTACGAATTTAGTTTTTTGAACCCTACGACACAGTTACTGTCGACATAAATACCAAATGTCAACACTGATAGTGTCGTGAATGATACAAATGGGGTGTGTACATGATCCGATTATAAACGGATCTTTTGTGCATTACCCGTTTATGAGGGGTGTGCACCCCATTTTGAGGGGTACAAATAGAGACACCCTTTAAAATGTCCACATTTGTGCGCCCGCTGCCTGCGCAAGCAGGATGTGGGTCCGACCCGCGCATAACACCGCTTAAAGCGGGCCTGACTCGATCAAACTTCCTGTGCGGCCGTAATTCTGAATACTACTCTTTGGATATGGATGGGAAATAGAAAGCACTTGTTTGAGTAACGACGTAAGCTATTATAAGATAGATAACTATTATATGATAGATAAATAATAAGTCATTTTTTATTTGGTTATGTTGTTAGTTATTCTCACTATAAAATGTAATAATAAAGTTTTTATTGTTTGGTTGATAATCAATAAAATGTGAATAAGAATTTACAAAATTAAATGTGAAAAATTGATTCGATATATCGGTCCACTGATTTAATAGAGGTGATAACAAATGATTTGACATATGAGCCCTTTTATACCTATGACATAGATTGGGTGAAATAACACAATTCTAGAGGAAACCTAGAATACCAATACCAGATTATTCTCACATATTCTGGCATAGCTATACCATTTTATTTCTTGCAAACAAACAACTTTTTTGTCTTATTTTCCACTATTCATTTTTATTCTTCCCCTGTATTTCCATCCAAACATAGGCTTATAGCCCTCGTTTGGGTAGCGGGTTAAGCAAGGATAAAGGTTGTATAAGGGTGGTATAAGAATGGATATGAAAAATGGTTGTTTGTTTGCATAGTATAACTTGGTATTACTAAGCCAGTTTAAACGAGTTTAAGAGAGTATAACAATTCTAAGTAACCCATAGGATAAATTATACTTAGTTTATCTATTCTCATGGACCCACATGTCAAATCAACTTTTTACACCTTATCACATCAAATCACCTATCAACACCTTTTATACATCAAAGGGCTCACATGTCAAATCAACATTTTTACACTTTATTTATATTTTATTCTTTATCAACCAAACAACTCAATATTTATTCTTACGTTTTCCAATGAGAATAAAAAAAACACAACCAAACAGAAAATCTCTTATTCATATAGATTTTTTTATCTATACTGGCATAGTTATCTATCCAGAATAACTCAATTCCTCAATCCAAACAGGCCATAGTGTTTTTCACAATATACTAAAAAAAATAAAAACATTAGCACTTTAATTACCCGTGATAAATGTAAATTAGAAAATAGTTAGCCTTGGATCAATGTTGAACTGTCATATCAGCGATCCTAAGGGTGTGTTTGTGCCACATGGAAAGTGAGGAAAATTGATGGAAAGTAAATATTTTCCTTTTAACCACTCAAAAAACTGATGTTTGTGCCAAAATGTAAAAAGAAAAAAATTTTCTTCACTTTCCCTTTACTCTTTTGTCTTATTAGAATTGAGGGAAAAAAAATTTCCTCACCCTAAAAGTGGGAAAGTAAGGGAAAGTGAAGGAAAATGAGATTTTCTCGCTACACCAACAAAAATAATTATATTGAACAGATATAGAATTATTTTGGTATTTTTTATTTTTGCTTAATCTATATATATAGATTAAGATCTTAGATCCATTTTTGTGATTTTTTTTGTTGAATAAACCTAGGTTTTATTTATTTATTTATTTATTTATTTTCTTAATATATCTACCTTAAATCTTAGATCTAGATTTTGGTTTGATTTTATTTTTAGGACTAATCGGTACAAGTGTTTTTGTGTGTGTCTGGTTATTTTGTTTGAATGAATTGAAGGCCAATGAAAAAAAAAATTGGGAAGATGGGTTGTTATATGAGCAGTAGAATACATAGTGATAAATATTGGATGGGTGATGAAAATGTGATATGTTGGTGATCTATCGTGAGTTTTTTTTTTTTTTTTTTTTGTAGGGCAGATCAATAGAATAAATTAAACAAATTTAGTTTTTCGTTGTGGTTTATTGGTTAGAGATACTAATCATTTCAATAGTTGGATCTGCTGATTAAAATTATTTTTCATTATAGGCAAAACAACAGTTTTTATTTTCCATCACTTTCTATTACAGGCACAAACTGTAACACCCCCGAACCCACGACTCCGTTTTGAAGCGTAGAATCCGGGTGCGTTAACCAAAATTTCCTCGAATCTCAGAGTTCTATTTTTTTTTCTTTTCCTTTATCCAGTTATAGAATAAAATAATGATAAAATAAACTTCATTCTTGAGAATAATAAAACATCAAATATTCCACAATGCTCTCAATTTGATCTGGATATAACTTATACAAAAATACACAACTTCATACAAATATGGTTACTAGGGAGATGGGCCAACTACATGCCAAATAAATGATCAACACCTTCTACATGAGTCTAGTGCTCCGAAAATTATTATACAAGCTTCAACCTCCAATGCCTTAACGAGATCGACGACCACCAACAACTAATCTGAAAGGTTGAGAAAATGAGGGGTGAGCAACCACACGCTCAGTGAATGGACCTATGGCGTCCCGTTAGTACATTTATAATCAAAATATAATAGTCATTAAATGTCCACACAAATATGTAATATATTAAGAGAGAAAATATATAAAATGCCACCAAGACATGCAATAATACACACACACACACACACACACAATCCTATCCAACATGATGCATGCAACACCACGAACACGCATGTCCGTCTTCGCAGCACCTAGCTCGCGGGGCCTTCCATAGGCATGGCCACGTAGACATAGCCACAAAGACTTGGGTCCTACGTTCTCGGACCTGGCCACGTAGACGTTGGCCACCAAAACCGAGCCACCTAGACGATGCAATGCATGCATGATCAACCCTTCATTCCAAAACATATGCATGTGATAAAATATGGTTTCCAAATATATAAGTTATATATATAAAACAACGCATCAAAATCATGACAATATGTTCAAGTACTCCATACCCCAAATAACAATTATATATTTTAAAGTAACCATGATGCAGAATGATATAACATATAGATAGTTTCGAAAACTACATATGAAACTAGACCCACTCACCTTCGGTCCACGCAAGCATCAACGATACACACTCGCACGTTGATAACCTAGCATAACAATTATACAATAATATATCAGAAACAACCAATCATGACCCAAACAACTGACAACCAACTTATAACAACATTATGCACAATAATCCCAAAAGCCCATATCGTATAGACCTACAATCAACAACTCACTTCAAAGTCCTAATGAAAATTCCAACTTCGAATAAATATTAGACTACTCATATACTCACAATGATCCGATTTGATAATCAATATCCATTTATTCCATTAGTCTCATATGATCGATCAATCCTCGAATAAATATTTGGACAAATCCAATAAGGCTCAACTATAATTCCATGGTCGAGTAACTCAAATTCAATCAATTTACATCCAAATAACAATAATATATAATCAATATTCATTGATCCCACTAAACCAAATTATCGATTTAAGATTTTATTTAAGTTCTCAAGATCAATAAAATCATCAAAACCCGCAAAAAAATTTTATACTTCATTAAACATCAAATTTGGGATCCCTTTAATCTCTAAAATTCATTAAACTTGGTCATCAAGTTAAATATTTGAATTCTAATAAACTGCACAGAAATCTTTAAAAATTCATAACTTTCTACCCGTAACTCCGAATTAGACGATTCATGATTCGTTGGAAAGCTCTTTTAAAACTCTATTACCATAGTAAAAAACACGATTTACATCCAAGCATAAAATCAACCCGAAAATAGCCATTAAATCCCCAAAACTAATAAATCTAATTTGATCTTAAGAATTCTTTCGAGATTCATTGAAATATAATCAAATAATCAACTAATTAAAATCGATCAAACCCTAACCCTAATACATCAAACTTCTTCCCCAAACAATTAATTAACACATTCATATCCTAACAAGAAAAATAAATTGAAACCCTAAACAACAAAAATCATTAGAAGCATGATTTCTCACTTAGATCCGGTTACACCACCCACCATCTCCATCTAGGGTTAGGTCATCACCACCCTTCACACATTCTGAAATTTAGATGAAAACCCTAACCCAAACATTTTATTTAAAGGGGTTTACCGAAATTACAAAACGACCCCTGAATTGTTTTCAGTTTACAATAAGGTCCCTATCCGATTTACAAACAGACCCCTAACCGATTCACAAATAGATCCCTGAAGGCTATTAAAAGTATTCTGGATTTGCAACTAGATCTCTGGGCCCAATAACTTAATACAAAATCCCAAAAACCAAATTCCCTGAACTTCGAATCTCATCAAATTTTAAACAAAGTATCTTGACACTATAAGGATCAACAGAAAAATATAAAATAATTATTTCAACATCAATTTATAATTATCATAATTATAAATCAAATTAGACCCATTGGGCCCACCACCAAAACTGAAAAATGAAATAATTAAATTTCAATTAAAATTTCCATTATATATTTAAAATAAATATATAATGCTACAAAAACAGAAATGCTACACAAACACCATATAAATTGGTCAAAGGAAAAATATTTTTTTTCCGTTAGTTTCCCTTTTACTCAAATTCCTTCATATTTCTTCAGTTTCCCTTTTTGTTTGTGTACAAAACACCTTAAGTAAATGCCATTTTTTCATATACCATTAAAAACTTACTTTATCATTCTTTATTATTGATGGGGTGGGGAGACGATTATGACATAGTAACAAAACACTCCGTACTTTTTTTAATATTCGTTAAAGTACTCTGATTAGATATCTTCCGTACAAAACTTATTGTACCGAACATAATACATATGAAATTCATTAATACATACTAATGCTTAAATTATATAGAAAATAGTCTAATTATCCTCATACTTTTTGTAACTTATCACGTATGATTTACGAATGTACATGTGCCATAGCGGATATGACACTTGTTAAATATTTGTCGTACACGAACTTTGTACTCCCACACCCCTCGTGTGCCTCCTGATCTATCACCCCGTTTATAAGTCTCTCTGCCGAGTCTATTTTTTGTTTCTTCATCTTCTTTTAGTTTGGCTACTCTTTTGCTAGGGGCATGCACTTTTCCCTCCCTTTCGCTTTGAACTTCATACTGATTGTCACTGTTATGTTTTCTTTTTCTTTTTTGTAAATAAAGTAATTCATTTGGAAAACATAAGTTGAAGTCTCTTTTTAAAAAGGGTCATGCATCAAGCTTCTCTTCAAGGAGTACTTTTGAAAGAATTAATACATTTGAGCATGATGTAGCTGTGTTGTGTATATGGTCAATTACCTACTGTTTGTGGTTGAGAATTAATAGAGAACAAGGGTGAATATTAGAGAATAACCCTTATTCATTCTTTATTTTTTCTTAATAAACCTTGATAGCTATGTCTGAATAAGCTAGAATAAGGTCTGACAAATATTATAAGGAAAGACTTGAATTGTTTATCAGTGTTTATATATGTCAATTGATAAAAATAATATTCTCTGTCATTTTAAAAAATTATATCTCCTAATAATCTCACACATACATTCCAAAAAGTGTCACATCTATCAAATCAGTCACACGTCACTCACACTCATTCAAGGGTATAGTTATCATTTAAAAAATCGTAAACTCTTATTCATCCCTTATCTATCACTTATTATCACTTCATCCAAGGTGTACCAAACAACAAAATCTCACTTTTATGTTTCTCAATGAGAATAACAGAAAAGGAAACCAAACAAAAATTTATTTATTCAGCACGGATTGATCCTGATATAACTATCAGGAGCGAATAAAACTATGTCACACCCCATACGGACCCTTACCCTTGAAGATCATTTTTGCTAATTCAAGAAAAGCAGGGAATAAAAACTCAAATTATTTTTTTAGAGATTTTTTTCAAAATAATCTTCAAAATTTTACTTGATCACCTGTGTGTGCATGTGACCCATATATATAAGGGCCTTAAGCTTGTAAGAGATGGCAGTGCAGGTCCTTTTAGTGATGGCCACTTGGTAAAAAAATTCTTATACAAGATTATTAGATTAAGCTTATTTTCAAGGTTATGTGAATGTGGTGTTTTTTCTCAATAAATATTTTTAGGTTGGAATTCCACCTCCAAGTATGAATTTTAGTCCTAGCGTCTAAGATCTTACACCAAGAGAGTCGGGGACACGGGTGTGGTGCTAGCCAAAGGGATTCCGACACTCAAGTCAGTAGAGTGAATAAAGAAGATGAAGATGAAGAAGATGAATCTATGAACCAAAAGATTAGGGTATTTTTTAGTGCTTACTTGTTAATGTGCGAATGTCCCCTCTCTCCTCCTCTCACCCTTTTAGCCGAGTGGGCGACCACGCCATTTCCCTCTTAGACGTCCCTTCGTCTCGATTAGAATCTTCTAACATGGAAGATTTTGTGAAGTACAGGACTAAAAGTTTGTTATGATGTTGTGGCTTGTGGGGTTTGGACATCTCTGCCAATTCGACAAAGCAAAGCAGCTCTGGCCCTACCTTGCAGTGGTAGTGGTAGTGGTAGCCCTCCTCCTATGGTTAAGATCGGATCCTAACCCAAGTCAGGGTGGTTAAACTTGGGGATGCTCCAATGATCACGTTTTGTAAAGATGGTTAGCCTAGTTGGCTAGCCCTGATCATCCTCGAAAAAATATTGGTATGGTCGTCTTTGGTCTCTTCCCGGTAATGACGGGGAGACCCTGATCCGAGTTGTCCTGCTTGGGTTAGAAAGCACTTCCAAGCAGGACTTCTTCGATGAGGAACCAGGCCGTTTTCCTCGTCTAGACGATATTTGGTCTTAATCTGGGCCGGGTCATGCTACTCATTTACCCGACTGATAGGGACTCATGATGCTCTCAAAAAGAGCTTGAGATTTTTCCCTCCATACTATAAAATCAGTGAAAAGCCTGAACTTGTTTAGTGGGTAACAACTCTCCATACTATTGGATGGGTGTTTGATTTTTAAGGCAAAACGAATGCTGCATTTCCTTCAGAGTACAGTTCTTCGATCGGCAACTCTGTATATTCAAATTATTCTCTAGTCATTTCCTCCCAATACAAAATGATGTCTGCATTTCCTCTCAACACTTGTGAATTCTGTGGGCTACATTTTTTTATTGATCATCCTTGACTTGCAGCTATACTATTCTGTCTTAGGTATACTTTTTAATCTCTGGATCTAGAAAGATTAGATTGGTGTTTGTGCAGAGAGAGAGAGAGAGAAGAGAGAGAGAGATTTGTAAGCATTCATACTACTCTTGCAATTTTTTTATAGTAGATTTGTAGTGTGCAAGAGAGCTTGTGAATGTGATTCAACATTGATCAGCCACGCAATTAATCCCTTTATTAATTGATTGCTCTTCTTAATTTTCTGTGATTATTTCTTGTGTTAATTCTTTCATCCTTGTGGATTTTTTATTGCATAGATCCATTCTCTTACAAAAATATATTCTACCACAATTGGTAACAGATCGATTTCGAATGCTCCCAGCAACTTATTTCACAGTAGATCAGATTCCCTTTTGCTCAGAACAACTGATATCATTGCCTAGATTTGTCCGTCATCGATTTAAATCTGAAGCACACCAACCCGTATTCGTTGAACGTACTCTTTACTGCACTGTTTAGATAGAGAAATATGATGAATATAGTGCAATAAGAGGAAGTAAGCCCAAAAACCTGTTTGCTTGTAAGGAATAGGCATGTATAATTTTGTCCAAATAAGTAAAAATAAGTGGATATTGGTATCCGAGGTCCCTTAAATATTGAGTTATTCCACTTTATCTATTCTGCTAGTATAAGGAGACACACATGTCAATTTACCTGTAATAAGTGGTGACTCCAGGAATTATCATAGATAGGATCATTAAAATAAATAAATTTTACAAATTTTTCAAAAATCTACTCTTGTCATATGATTTTTAATAGGTTCCGTGATTTTAATATGGTTGTATAAATAGGTCTCTTGAATGACTCCAACACTTCAAAGTTGGTTTGTTTATTGAGTGTTGATACACTCAGTCCGTTTTGCAGCCTCATTCATTATGATAATGTAATATACACTGTGCTATCACGGTGTATAGAGTTCTAGGATATTGTATGACGCAAAATTATTTATTACTTTTGAATATGAAAAAAATACATTAATGCATCTGAGTATATACTTCATTTCATATAATTGGATATACTTCAATCTGAGAGTATATGATTAAAAAAAACCAGTGCGGGCTGCAATTAGGGCTGGACATATCATTTTCCTTTATAAAAAAAAAATTGATGGGGTATAATTGTATGGGGGCGTTTATTACCATCCCACGAGATACTCCCCCCACCCCACCTTAAATTATTAAAAAAAAATTTTGAGTTTCTTGAAGCAAACAAACCCACCCCATGTATTCGGCGAACAGACTGCCGCTACTGCAACCCAGTCGCCTCCATCGTCATTGTAACAACTGTGACTTTTAAGGCGTAATTAACCTACTTTAATTATATATTTCGTATTCCAAATTTCAAATAATTTGGCATGGTTAGATTCCTCGTTTCGTTGGCTTTTCAATGCTTTTTACGGATCGTAAATCGGATGCGTATAGATCAAGTTATGGTCTAAACGATAGCAGGGAGTCAGGCAGTGCCTGATGGATCTTATTAGTGCTATCAGGCATCTGGGCGACGGTTCCAAGAGGAGCCGTTGGTTTGTGGGCGACGGATCCTAGAGGAGCCGTCAGGTATATGAGCGACGGGCCCAGTAAGAGCCGCCGATCTGGAAAAGTTTGAATTCAAATTTTAGTCCGTTTTTGGAAAGAAGCAATGGCGTTAATTGTGATGGTGTCGTGTAAATTGTCCCTCACATGTTTTCGGTATTTAATCTCTCCTTTCTCTCTCTCCTTTGGCATTGAAACCAAAAACCCTAAATCTCTTTCTTCTTCCATTCGGCGTTTTTGTGAGAGGGCTCAGGAAGAAATATTAAACATGATTTGGGTTAGTTTTCTAAAGAATCTAAAGAGTTTTAATTGGTAGTGAGTCCCTTTGATTGTTATTTACATATGATTGGATTTTGGATCTTTCAAACAAAAGATATGTGTGTTTTTAATGGATTTAAAAGAAGTCTTCTTTGGATTACAAGGTTTTAATTGGTAGTGAGTCCCTTTGATTGTTATATCAATGATTGGTAAATAATTTTCTGATGTCTTACAAGGTTTTGGTTATGGAGTTAAGTCTTACATGAATATATACTCGAAGTTTTGATTCTTATTTTGAGTTCCTATTAGATTTGCATAGTCTTTAAGATGATTTAATCGATTTCGGATTTGATGTATTTTTCTTGATTTTTTAAGATTTAAGTGAAGATTCGTGCGATTATTATTCCTATGATAAATATAGGGTTTCAAAGATGCTTCAATGGGTTTTAATTTGGTTTTAAATCAGATTTTTGTACGTATGATTTGATTTCAAAATAAGTTTTTCTCTGTCTTTACACCATTTTGTAAGACTTGTGATTTGTTTTCAATAAATTAGGGTTTTGTGCCTCTACCTCGGGACAGCCCATGTAGGAGCTGTCGGGCATGTTCGGGGCATCACCCAAAGGAGTTGTCGGTCTGTTAAGGGACGGCTCCAGTAGGAGCCGTCGGGATTGTTTTGTACGGCCCCTACGGGAGCCATCGGGAAAGTTAGTGACGGTCCCTGTGGGAACCGTCGGCTTTTTTGTGTACGGGTACCTCGGATTTTCGTACGGGTTGTACGTATTTTGATCGATTCATATCGTTTCTTATCATATTAGGGGTACTGTAAGACTGGGATTGGTTTGCGAATCATTGGACCGAAGGTGAGTGGGTCTAGTATCTATGTAGCTTTTGAAAACTACCTATATTTATCATGTTCACATCATGCCTATGTTACGAATACAATTGTTATCTTGAGTATGGAACATGAGCATGGCATCACATTTTGAGGCATTATTTTGTATGAATTATATACTGGATATTATGTTATTCTTGCATGCAAACATGTGAATTATGGAGGTTATCTTGCATGCATATCATTTGTCTGCGTGACTCAGTCCAATGGGACCATGTCTACATGACACCCGTCTGTGTGGCTCCGTCTGCGTGATGATTGGTCTGTGTGACCAAGCTCTAGATGGAGCACCTTTCGGCTGCGTGCCATACGGGCATGCGTGTCCGTTGCATCATACACATCATGTAGACAGTGTGAGATTGTGGTTATTCCTCTAAAGAGATGCATTCCGTTTTATCGCTATATTTGTGAAAGCTATATTCTATTGGTTCAAATATTTTTGAAATTTTATTATTATTATTATTATTATTATTATTATTATTATTATTATTATTATTATTATTATTATTATTATTATTATTATTATTGAGACGCTAAGATCCATTCACTAAGCGTTTGGTAGCTCACCCCTCTTTTCCCAACCTTTCAGAGTAGTTGTGACGATCGTCGTTCGTTGTGGGCGTTGGCGTTTAATTCTTGTTATTCCATTGCATCATAAGTGTTGAATAAGCTTTCTTCTTGGCATGTAGTGGACGTCCTTAGCTGTATCAGTAAAACCAAGGGATGTTTTATTAATAGTAAATAAATAACTCGTGTGTAATCATTCGCTTAAGATGAATTATTGAGATCCTTTGGTTGGTTAATGTTTTAATCTTATGTAATTTTGAATTTTTATGTTATCCTGTGGAAATTGTGATTTACGTAACGCACCGTATCGCATGCCTTAATTAAGGATAATAGGTACGGGGGCGCTACAGTCATCCTCTCCGACGGGATTGTGGAGAGAGACCACCATCTACAAGCTGAGGGAGAGGTCAAGGTCCCCGTGGACCGGACCGCACTCCGCCGACCCGGACTCCACCGGCTCCCCCGCCGACCCGAATGTAGTCGTATACGTATCTGATGGGACGGCGGTGCTGTGCCACCCTCATCCACGGCGAAGAATTGGCGCAGACGAGCCGGGGAAGACGTGGTAGAAGGCGGTGCTGCGCCACCCTCATCCACTAGCATCCGTGATTAGCCAATGATGGAGGCGGTGGCAGAGGGAGGAGATGCGATAGCGGGGATGACGGAGGTCTCCGTAGGGAAGGAGCGTTGGGCAGCGGCCCTCTCCTTTTTGTGGGCGTTTTGGTGGTCGCCGAAGGCTTGAGAGGTGAAAAACCACCGTGAGCAGTAGAGGCACGCAAAGGTCTTCGTCTCCTCCTTTGCCGTCGTGTCCTCCGACGTCAACTCGGAAGGGGTGTGGACGCAGAAGAAGCTCGGATCTGACATTGACGACGACATCAACGTGGAAGGCAGCGGAAATTCTGGCGAAGATGTCCTCGGGTGGGAGATGAAGAGGAGGGAGAGCTGAGAAAGATTTAAAAAATGGCTGGGGTGGGGTTGTCAAGTATATAATCAAGAATATATTGGGGGTGGGTTAGCAAAACGAAAAAATTTGATGGCCTGGGAAAGAAAACGGCGTGGGCTGCATAACTAGAGGGGTTGAAATAACCACCTCCTAATTGTATACATGGGTAAGCCTGCCAATCATCTGAAAAAATATATGTATCTGATTTGAATTCGTATAAAAAAATACAGAAAATATCCGATATCCGAAAATCCGTATCCGAACCAAATTATCTGTATCCGAAAATTTTCAGATCGGATCGAATACAACCTATATCCGATTCGAACAATATCCATATCCGAATTGTTATTTTATTTATATATGTTAGAATTAGTTTCAATCCTTATATGAAAATTCAATGGCCCATGATTTAGGACAAAACACAAACCTATTTAACCATGTTGGATACTTGTTTAATTATATTAGGATTTGTGTTCTTATGTCTTTGGTGGATATATACCTATTTAACCATGTTAGAACTTAAGATTTTATAAATTCTTTATATTTTAATCTGATTCTGATATTTCGGATGTTATCTAAATCCGTATCCGGATTTTCAGATCGGATACGAATATGTGTTTTGGAATATCTGTCGAATATCGGATACGAATATTTTTCAGATATCCAATTGGGATACGGATACGGATATGGGCATATCCGACCCATATCCATCCGATTGACAGGCTAATACATAGGCCTCCTGATATAGATGTATAAATGGGTCTCCTGAATTACCCCACCACCTTATGATTATTTTTATTTTTTTTATAAATTTGATGGGTCAATTGACCCCACCTCAACAAAGCAGACGACGCCTCTGCCTGTAATCACCTCTTATGAATCAAGGATTTTACATGTTACATTGGTTTTTTTTTTATAAATTATTATCTATATTTTATTCGTCTTTTATTAACAATTTATTATGATCAAACAAAAATAAAAACGTTATTATTTCATCTTTAAAATGTAACGCAATGGAAAAAAAAATTTATGCTTTATCCATATCAGAATAATTATTTATTTTTGAATAGCTTCTTATACGCTGATTTCACCATGTGTATTTGTGTAGGTTTGAGGTACACATGCATAGATAGTTTATCCCGTTCGATCGTAAAGTCAGCTACGAAATCATGCGGTGTTTAAAAAATAAAATAAAAATAATTTGAATTCCACGGACGGAATACTAAGCGAAAAACCTGAGGGAATCACATCAAATGGACGGCCCTTCCCTGGTTTTACAGAAAAAGAGAATTCACGGAGACGTCGGTGGTAGATTCTGTTCCCAACCATCCGTCCAGTCGTGTGCCACGTGTCACCAAGATCCATCCGTCCATTCCATCAGTCCAATCCATCCATCCAATCGTCAAGACCTTCTCATTAGAGGGAGAAGAAAATGGAGGTTTTTGTTTGAGTTTTTCAATCTTTGGTTTATTTGAATTTCACGAGGAGTTGACTCAATATAGAAGCCATTTGTTTGTTTTTGTTTTTTTTTTAAAAAAAAAAACCCGGGAAATTCAATAAAAAAAAAAGTCATTGTTTGTTGCGATATATACAAGCCATCGTTGATGATGGAGGTGATAAAAGTTCAGTGTAAATCATTATTTAATGATTACCGCTTTCAATGAGAAATCTCAGCTTGAGAGAGCTAATTAAAAATAATAATTGTCATTCATGTTTTAATCATTTTGTTGAGAAAAAAAAAGACATGCATTTTAGTTGTTGATGTATTTACTGATGTATTTAGAATTTTCTTAACACGTGCACTGGTTAATTGAGTAAAGAGTGAATTATATATACATTTGCATTTTTATAACAACTAGTTGAGACACGTGTGCGTTGCACATAAATTTTTTTTTGTTGAGAAAGTAATAAACTGGATATTTAATTACATAAATATATAAAAATGATGAGCCCATATTAAACTCTAGATCATTACAAGTTTGTTATGTTTTCAAGTATTTTGGACTCATGTGTAATCTCTCATTTCATTTTGTCATCATATGCATTGGTGCCATTCTTTGAAAAAGAGAAAGAAGAAATAAGAGCTTTGAAGTATTTTATCATTATAAATAGGAAATCGGTCTAAACATTACCCGAAGATTAATTACCCAATTATAAAAACTTGAATGTATGTTTTATATGATGTAATATTTTGCACTTAAACTTATGTGAGACGAGGTACAATGTCGATGAAATTATTACCTGTTTACAATAGTTAGATTCAGACAAACCTCAACGAATCTCTATAGAACTTCCCGCAGAGTTGCCTGTTCCACAGTAGTTATTTCAGTAGTAGTGCTTTTAATCTCCACCAAATCCTTAATTCCTTTTTTTTTAATAAAGGGCCAAAAATGTGGCAGAGAATCATGAATCCCACACTGTAGAAAAAAAATGTAAATTAAGACATTCTTTTGGTATGCATAATGAAATAAGAGAACTTCATTGTTAGAAAAAATCCATAGTTATTGATTCCTGTCCAATTTGTTTTTGAAGAGAGGAGAAGAAGATTAAGAAAAACATATATGAACTTAATTTCACGATTTTGCAAGATAATATGAAAAAAGAAACCCCAGAGAGAGATTATGATGAAGATGGTGGCTAAATAGTTGTACAAACATAATGTATTTATCATCATGTATTTATCATGATATGGATTGAAGTGAAAATTAATAAATTGAATTGTAAGGAAATTAAAACCATGTACATTACCAAATATTGAAACTGAAACGTAAACATAACCATGTACATACACAGAACTAACCTCATCATCTATTAAGATAACTTTCCATATCTCTTCATACCCTTTGTTATTGTCGTCGTACAATTGTATCAATCCTCACCACATAATCAAGATCATAACAGTCGATATGTAGTGAAATATTTTTAGAGCACTTAGCAACATCGATGATGAATTATATATTCACGAACGGAAATCATTTATTTCAGCCTCTTGTCTACCAAAAAATAAAACATGTATATGTAAGTCATGACATCGATCGAAAGAAATATGTTTACGTGAAAAAAATGTTTAAAAGAAGTTGAGATATTCACGTAGTTCTACATCTGTAATACTTGCCTATATGTACGATAATGTTTTTTCTTTATTCTCTTATATTTCACGTAGTGATATAGATGTATGAATATTTATATTACCTATTTCGAAGGAACACCTTCTTGTAAACCACATTTCTCGTGTATGTCCCTTGTGCATGTATAGGTTGTTCTGCTTTGACAAGAATTTTTGTTGTGGACATAGAAACCCCTCTAGATAAGGCGACGTATAACTGTCCATGAGAAAAAACATGTTCACGTAGATATACGCCTACATGTGGTATTGTTTGACCCTGTGCTTTATTTATGGTCATCGCGAAATACAGACGAATTGGGAACTGTTTTCTTTTGAACTTGAATGGATAACCTTCATTTTCTGCCGGAGACAAGGGAATTCTTGGAAGAAGCACTTGTTATCCTGCATGCTGTCCATTTGCTATTTCAGCCTGAATGACATTGCTTGCATAATTTCTACATATCATTCTTGTGCCGTTACATAAACCATTCGACAGGTCTAAATTCCTCATAAGCATGATTGGACAATTTGGCTTGAGGACCAATTTATGAGGTGGAAGTCCATTCGGCATCAAGGTTTCAAGAATTCTTGTTGATAATAATTATTTGTATCATCTACTGCTTCATCATAGCTGTAGTATGTCTGGCTGACCGTGGAAAAAATCTTTATCAACTTCTCATTCAACTCATCAACATGTTCATTCGTAGTACCAAGAATTGCACGTTCGGTCATGTATTTAGCAGATTCGCAATTTATTTGTAAAGATGGGAATATACAATCAATTAGTTTATTAATGGATTCCTCATCATTTTCGTGCCTGATGACCATTTCACGTGGAAGTAGGACCATATCATTGTTCATTGTTTCTTCTGTTCCATTTCCTACTCTTATAAGATAATCACTGAAATATGTATCTGTCTTTGCCCTCATATTTATCATCAAATGCAGTTTTTCCATGTCATCCCAAAGGTACGAGCATACCAGACTTGCATTTACCGTATCCGTTCTTGTTCCTCGACGCACCACCGGTAGGACTTGCCTGAAATCGCCCCCAAAAATGATTTTTTTCCACCGAATGGCATTTGGATGTCCATAATATCTCTTAGGCTCCTGTCTAGAGATTCAATAGCATAACGTTTTGCCATAGGTGCCTCATCCCAAATAATAATTTTGATTTTCGAATCAATTTTGCTGTCCCACTTTGTTTTGATATACTACAACAGCTTGTATCTGTGGTCAAGATTGGGATTTTAAAACGTGAATGTGCAGTTCTTCCACCTGACATTATTGCAGCTGCGACACCTGATGTTGCTGTTGCAAGCGCTATCATGCCTTCCTTTCTGATATCTGCAAGTATTGCACGATAAAGATAAATTTTTCCAGTTCCCCCAGGGCCATCAATGAAGAAATCTCCCGAATCTCCACGCTTGACTCGTTCCATTATGAATGTATACGCAGCTCTTTGCTCCACATTCAAATTGGATGATGCAACGTAATCTTCTGGTGGGGTTTTCACTGCCATTTCTTCAATAATCTCTGTCGAATACGAGTTATGGTCACTGGTCTTTTCTGAATGCATTGGAGGCAAATCATAGTCTGTAATTCTTTTTCCATGTTTTCTAATAATAATTCAATGCTTTTCAACGTCAATGATAACAACTTTCATTTGAATGTCCATGTTTTATTCGAAAATCCTCAGACATATGTTCGAAGTATGTATTCCAAAGCTCCCTGACATCAGACGGTTCACAGTAAACCAAGATGATAGTAAACAACGTACGAAGAGCATTTGGTATTTGATAAATTGTTGCCTCATTTAGACATTCTCGAAGGCTGTCATTTGATTCCAAAAGTCCTCTCCTTTGCGCAGAATCTTTAAATGATGAGCATGACAGTCCACCAACAGTTAACAAATCTGTAAATGAAGTGGGGCCTCTTACATGATTTAATAATAATCTTAAATAATATCTTTCTCCTTCTATAGGATTTGCTCCATTGACACGACCAGTGACCTCTCCTTTTTTTCTTTTAGTCCAACATTTCATCTGTTTATTCCACACATAATGCTCTGGGAACTCTGAATACAACAAGCAACGTGCTTCATTATCAGTTGAACATTTTTTGAAGAATTCTGTGAGCATTGTTCGATCAATAGCGTCCCTATGGATTACAACATGCAGATCCTGGGTCTCCTGATAACACACTGATTGCCTATTCGGAAGATGAAGCTGTAAATTTATCACCGCTGGATATATCTCGTTAAGATTAAACTCAAAAATTCTCCATATCGCCTCTTGTGCTGATACCCACCTCGCATCTTGAAATTGTTGAATCTCATCAATTGTGCGCTCTCCTTCACCAGGTGCAATGTAAACTGCCACCTTATCATGTCCTTTGTAAATATACTTATACAAATATTTAACTGCTTTCAAACCTGAGCAGATCTCAACATTTAAATGACAATCATATCTGCTCAATAAATAAGGATTATAAGGAACCACCCATTTGTTATCCAACATCTTATTGCGCACCCTCACTTGTTGATTATCATCTCTCCTTCTATAAATAGGATACGCGTCTTGCCCTTGTAATGTTTTTTAACAAAATGATCTAGGGTATCGATTCTTAGATTGCCCGTCAACCATGCACGGGTTTTTCTTATTTAAATTACCACAAGGTCCATGCATCATATATTTCACAACTATTTGATGTAGAACTGGGAATTTATCTGCATTAGGGATCTCAGCACTTATAAATCTGTCATAGTCATCTGCAGTATTTATTTTATATCCAGGGTTCAATATGACCAACATGTGTGCATGTGGAAGTCCTCTTTTCTGAAATTCAATGACGTGAACGCGCACTGCAACTTTGTCAAATATTTCTTTCTTGAATAGTTGATCCTTCAGGTCTTGCAGCTTCCCACGAAAAACTCTCGAAGTTAAATCAGGTCTGTCTTGGGGGAGCAGTCCTTCTTTTAATTTTTCTTTCACCTCTCTCCATTCAGGATTACATGTCACAGTAATAAACAAATCCGGTTTGCCAAACTGTTGAACCAATGTCATCGCATCGAGGTATCTCTTGCGCATGTCCCGTGGTCCTCCAACAAAAGATGCTGGGAGGACTACTCTTTGTCCAATTTGATTTTCTCTGGTTTCCCTTCTGCAACGCTGTCAACTATTCCTTGATACAACTCAGCTCTGATTTTTATTTGTTGTCTCCGATAATAATCCAACCTTGTAATTTCAAGTTTTATGTACATATCCACAATATATTGTTGAAGTAATCTCATATTGTTGAAGTAATCTCCCAGCTAACAAAAGAATAGTTTGATCATCTTCTCGAATTTGTAGCTTTTAAGAATAGTATTGGCGACACGAAACATTTCCAATTTTTTCGTGAGAGTATTCTGCATCATGAGATTTTCTTATCAGTTATATTGCCAATAATAAATTTTGTAAGATATAATTTGCATTTAAAATTCTACGCTATATATATTATACAATATTACCGTGGCATTCTCGATTGAATATGTCTGCAGTTGTTGTGAAGACATATGTACTTGCTGAATTTGTCCCTCAGACACTGTGTTTAATTGTGAATCCTCTGTATAGCCCCATTTTGTAATAGTTTGATGCCATCCAACCTCTCCTTTAGGGAATAATAAAGGATATTGCAATGGATCATAGCATCCAAAGTAATGTTTGACTCTATGTCTTTGACCAGAATGAGCATGAACTATTATATCCCTTTGAAATGGTACAGTTGGATTATTTCCTTCAATCCATATGGCAGCAACTTGATCTGCTGAGGGTAAGTTATAAACTCTCTGATCGAGTCTTACATCCTTTGTGATACCAATATTGTAGTTATCCAATGAAGGAAACTCTTTTAAGGAGCGTAAGATATGAGCATAAGGGTTTCCTTCTAGAATTTTCATCAACTTGACGACCAATACCTCATTCAACTCTGCATCTGGAACAACATGCATTCTGTTATGTACTTCATTATTTGTGTCATAGAAGTACAACTGAAAGTAGGATGGTGTATTCTCTTTAGGGATTAGTGATGGTAGATTATGATATATCTGGCCTTGCACACGAAAAGTGTAGACACCTCATCTTGATGTGGCGAGCTCTTTGTCAAGATGTACTCCGAAAGATGTGAATGAGAAAATACTATTATATGCTCTAATGTTCCGTCTGAAGTGATTTGCTTCAGCTGAATTGGAAGTGAATAAATCATGTAGATCTTGTGGAACTTCCACTTTAGCTAGATGAATTTCATCGTTGTAACAACAGAACGCCGGTGGTTCAAATTGGAATTTGTTTGTCCCACAATGAATGCAATGGATGTTGCTCTCCAATTGTAGCAAAGTTGAACATACTGGTTCATATACTTGTTCACCTATAAAATGATTTTAGTATGAGAGACGTAAATATTTATCTTCTTCTACCAACCGTAAAATATTAAATTGTTTTAAATTGCACAACATCCTATATGTTTATATATATACATATAGGCACACACACATACACAGATCATTCACTAACCTTGATGTTCATATGAATTGAGTTGCGCTCTAAGTAGACAACCTCTTCTCCGTTCAATATTTGTACTATGACTTGTACTTCCTAATCCTTCCTTTCTCGCAGCATCGCTCATTGTCTTCCTCCTTTTTTTTCGCTCTTCAACTCTTTGAATATATAACAATCTTTCTTCATTACTCAATCTTGCGTATCTATTCATGGCTTGTTCAATTACTTTATGTGATATTTCTGTAATGAAAAAAAAGATATTGTTTTCATGTGATTAACATTTCGTTAACGTTTATAAATGAATGAATCCTACGATAGTAATGTTGTAGTTATGTTTATCCCAAGTAATATAAATAAGAATTATAGTATATGAATTCCATATAAAAAAGTTTGAAAATAATATTATTTGGGAAAGTTATAATAAATGGCAAAATGAGGGCTAAACAAACAAACCTAGAGGCTTTAGTGCTTCGTTCAGATACCAACCCATCATCAGTTTCAGAATCACTCAACTTATAAATGCTTTTTCTGAAACATCACTACTCCAACAAATCCTAACAACATCCTCCATGAAGTGTTTTGTCATTGCCAAATTTGATTGAAAATTTTCGCCAACACCATTCCCACCTTGTATTCATGATGTTTTTACATTGCATAAAAGATCATTGGAAGAAAAAAATGGATAATGCCAATGTTCAGACCACAAAAATAAAACACCCATATATAATTACAATTTGCAATTTGATAATAGAGCCATGAAAAAAAATGACTTTATTCATTAAAATAAAAGATTTACACAGACATGAGCATGATTCTAATATTGTCTACATACGTCATTTAAGAAAATATTCAATTAATTCATTAAAAAGATTGAAAGAATGGAATCACATGAGAGGAATACCTTAATTGTAGCATGCAATGTAAGCAAGATATCCTTCAGCAGTGTTGAAGGCCATGTTGGATGATGAAGTTCGCATGCAATAATAGATTCTATAATCCTCTTCTGGATTTTGCATCCAAATCGAAGCTTTTATAACCACGGGGCTAACATATACATTCACAGGCTACAATAGTACGGAATACTTCCATTAGTGATGCCAGTAAGCCTGCAATTGTGTCATTTCCACCTGGCCAGTATTATGTCTTTGTCCGGGTACCTATTAGAACTTAAAATATAAATTTCATACAAAAAATCATATCATTCACATTGCAAGAAAGCATCCTGAGGAAGAGCAAGGTAAAAGATTGTTGAAGAGAATACTAATAATTTGAATTGAACAATTGACTTAAATTTATGTAGCCTCCAAAATTCATCTGCAAGTAGACCAACTCTAGCTGAAAAACAGGCAGGTTTCAGTTGGTGTGGTTTTTATTTTATTTTACCTGTTATTTCTGTTTTTCCTGTTTTCCTCTTGATTGTACTCCTTTTAACTAATGCAAAAAAGTAGCCAACCTACCAGTTCATTTTCAAAAAAAAAAAGTAGACCAACTCTAAATTTCTAACTGGAAATGAAGAAGGAAATGCTATAAAATGTGATGTTACTCATGTTGCCTTTGATTAGCATTAGTAGAATTCATTCTTGTTCTGTCTTTCTTTTTTTGGTCTTATTTTGTAGTTGAGCACGAAAGATGGTGTAGAATAACATTGAAGTAACAAATTACCAATGAACTATAAATTAGTCTTGTAATTACATGATTGGAATCACTTAACAAATTAAATTTCTAAGGCATTTATCGTTAAATATAAATGTATAAATTATTTTTAGGTTGATAAGGAAAAGCGAAATGTTTAATATTTAATCCTTAAATTTTTTTGTCATAAGCCCATACGGGTTTTGAAACACTTCATATAATCAATCTATTATTCAATTACTCTCCTTTTGCGGTAATTATTGTCAGAAGATCATTTCCTACAAAATGTTGTAATTCATAATCAACAAGAACTTGTTTAGAAAACTGATTCCCATTGGCTCCTAAGAGTAATAACAATTTGACATAAACATTCGTGCACTTGTGAATTGTTTGTGAGCGATGGAAATTTAGTATATAAGCAGAAAAAAGTAAGAAAGAAATATTCTATGAAGGAAAAAAATAAGATTTCAAATACCTCATAGTTGTAATATGAATTAATGATGTAAGCAAACATTCATTTAATCTAGGTACTTACCACCTCATGCGCTCCTATGGTACTTCCAACCACATTAGCAAAACAAAGAAGAATATGTTAAGGGGAAAACAATATTTTATATCATATTTCTTCTTTCCTTTTTTTGAGTAACAAGATAGAAAGGAAGGCACGATGCAAAAATATGCAAATTATTTGGTAACATTAAGTGATAACCAAAAAAGAAAATTTGAGAAGACAAGACTTTGCCCACATACGAATGTAAATATAAACTTAACAATACAGTACAACATTCGATTCCTGAAGAAAACCTCAGGGTATAAGGTTTGGGCTTAATAATGAAGATGTTAATCCTAGTTAAGAACATGTGTTAATGTTATTAATATGATGTATTAATAGCATTTTTAAAATTAGTTTAAAGGTTAACTAAACAACCAAAAACTATCTTTGATGTTTCCCAATGAGAATAACATAATAACCTACAAAAAAAATTACCTATTTAGAAAGGTGAATAATCCTATGTCACACCCGAAAAAACTTGTGTTATCTAAAGAAGATATTTTTAGAAATACAAAAAGGGAAAAAAAGAAGCCATTTTAAGTCTACCTAAATCGAATGACTGCAAGGAACTATACACTCAGTATACAACTCTTTAATTCAGACATTGTAAGCCTACCCAATGTTGCCGAACAATTTTTTAGCACCTATGCCAAATGTGTAGATTACTGGTAATTCAAAACAGAAGACACTCATATATGCAAAGGCAAGATCTGACACAGGGTGAATGGAAAAAATTAATTTACATGAAAAAAAATTCCTTAAACCTCTGATTAGACACACACAACAAACCCCATGAAATAAACTTACAGAAAACCCAAACAAATTTAAAACAAATAAATCTTCATATGAATTACCTGCGGCATCCCCTGCGCCGGGGTTGCAGAGGAGGCCGTGAAAGCCAAGGCTGTGCAGTCCCCGTGCATCTATGAAACTCAATTGACGAGACCTATCGGACCTAGGGTTCTGGAGGAGACCTTTGGTTTTGATTTGTGACGGTTTTAATTAGCGGAGAGTGTGTCGTGGCCGATGTGTGTTACAAATCGACGGAGAGGTGAAGAGATGAAGAGGTTCAAATTTTCTTTTTTTATTAAGGGTAAAATCCATGTAAACCCCTATAATCTTCCTGATATTTATATTAACCCCCTGTAAGCTCAATACATTCATATTAATCTTTGTTATTTTTTTAGGGTGAAAAGAATACATATTTGTTAATATTTGTTTACAAAAAAGGATATGGATTGAATATTTGAACTATGTGAAACAATTTTTAACAGTAGGGAGGGTTATTCACATTTATGGTGTGTTTACAGGGGGTTATATGGATATTTACAAAATTACAGGTGGTTTTATGGATTTTCCATTTTATTAATAATGAAATGCATAGAGCTTCAATTATGTATAAGAGTTTTGTGACACTAATAGCACTGGCGGAGTAAATTTTTTTTGTAAATGTAGGCTTAATGTGATTTATATAAATAATTTTTAAAGTTATATCATAATTTTTTTCCCAATAACATAGATTATAAATATGTATAAAATTAAATAAAAACATTCATATAGAACATATTACTGAATAATTATAAAAATATTAATTATATTTTAAAACAAGACGTCATATTTCATATTGATAATTCATAAAAAAAAGATATCAAAACATAAATCCAATAAGCAATACATACCTTTAAATTTGACCTCAACGAGGTTTCATAGTGTGAAAATGTTGAAATTTTAGATATTTAAACAAATATTTGAAACTTTAAATAAATTAATAAAAATGACAATAAAGTCAAAGTTAAAAATTTTATACTTTCGAAGTGTTGATAGAGGACAGGATAGGAATATAAGTTTTAGATTCCCAAGATGAGGATTGATATTAGGAACAATTAACATACATAAAAAGACAAAAACATATTAAATTTTTTTTTTTCAAAATGGATGCCTAGGTTGGGACACCGAGGAGTGGGAACTGTGCATCTATAATTGTTTGTGGGATATGTATAGAAAAAGGCTTAGGGGTTTATGAAAAATGATAGTAAAAATGTCTTTTGTTTTATGTGGAGGGGGAGAATTAATTGAAAGAAGGGGTTAAGGGCACATCATATACATGGATGATTTAAATGGATAATGGAATTTTTTTTTTTTTTGAGTTGTGAGTTGTTGGTGTTTAGAGAATTTCATAGGTGGAGCCCATGATCTATAGGCCCTAATTAAATCAATCATCTACAAAAAAAATTTAAAGGACCTATAAAAAAACTAAAAGGATTTATTAATTAAAAAAAATTCCAGGGGGGTCCCATCCCCCGGTCATATAATATAATATATTTAGGTATATTATATAAATTTATTAAATTAATTAATGGCTTGTTGAATAACTGTATATGATATTTGACCAAAATGATTTTGGTAATATATAGAGATTGTTATTTTGTAGGAAACATAGATTTTTGATAAATTAATTTAAAACATATAATCATGTAATTGATTTTCAAAAATTTCAAAGGATAAATATAAGTCAGTGTATAAATTAAATATATTAAACATATTATATTGAGCAATTGATTTAAAAAAATTTGAAATGATAAATATGTCTAATTAAATATCATTTATGGTAGGAATGTATTTGTTTAGACATAGAAGAAAACAAAGAGCGCGATAAAGTTCTAAGTCACAGAAACTATATATGACAGTATAAATGAAGTGTGCGTTGAATAAAATGATTTTCACCTCATTTATTGCCGATGAAACACTTCAATGGTTTGTGAATGAAACCACTTCAATAGATTATATATTAATTCTGAATAATATTATATATATAATACCTATAATAAAAAAATTTGTAAATAAATTTCACAATTTTACACATATAATAATAATCTGAAGAATACAGAGACACATATAACACGCTTCTTTGACCACATCTGAATGTAATGGAGAACTTAATAACACAATACCACTTTTCAACATCAAAGAAATTGTGAATGTAGAATCTTTGGGCTAAATAATGAACATGTTAATCCTGGTTAATAAGATGTATTAATATTGTGTGTCTTCTTTCACTTGAGCAGGAGCAATGAAATAAATAATTCTTATAATGAAGAAATAAAGCCTAATTATTGGAACCCATAAATAAATGAACAGTATAACATAATAATAATAATAATAATAATAATAATAATAATAATAATAATAATAATAATATATAGGTGATGAATATAATATTAAATAATTTTGTTAGTTGATATATAATAATGAGAAGCCCATAATGAGAAGCACAACCAAAATAAGCATATTATATATTTTTTAATTTTATTAAATTATAATATTAAGTAGTACATGAATAGGCACGATAGATTATATTTTTTTCCAAACATTTGACATCCTCAAATGTATAACATCATATATACATCAGATATACGTTAAACAATCTAAACGACAAATGTTCATAAACATACAACACTCATAACAACATAAATTCTGAAAAGTCTTCCTTATTAAGTGAAACAAATAAACATATAAAACAGGAGTAAGAGGATGATATTTGATATTATAATTTTCTTCTTTTGTTTTGGCATCCATCGTCCTTGTTGATGTCTTCATCTTTTACATCATCGATACACTCTATATATTGAGCAATCCAACGTCCCATACCTCTACCATCCTCACTTATTTTATTGGGTTTTGTGTAGAATTCATATTTCTTTCTAACGCATGAGATCAAATTCCTATTAAATTTGGCATAAGAATGTATTTAGTGATTGAGCTATTTCTAAATCTGTAATTAATTGCTCACCGTACCTCCTCATTCATGCTCATATATTATGAGACTGGACAACCAATTAACATCTCTGAATCATCGAAAATGGTAATCTTAATACTTTGTTCACCATCAGTTACGATAAGCTTCAAGATGTACCGGAAATCAATGGAAGTAATAAGTTGTCATATGAGTAGTATAGCTATTTATTCTATAATACGTACTTTTGATTGCATTCGACATCATTTTTTTTTACATTTATAGCATTCCACTGCGCCTTCTTTCATGTGAACCTTACTATAACATTTCTTGCATGCATTGTAATATGGTTCCCTTTTGTTTTCAATGCTCATGATGTTTGCTTGGGATGAACAAAAAGTAGTCTGCAATTTCAATTAACTCTGAAAAGTTAATTATTCATAATAATTATTTAATTTGTACAATACACATGTTATATATGTGTGTGTTCATGTTTTATAATTGATATATACCTTGACTTGAGATGTGCCTTCACGGATGATTTGATTGATTGTCATTTCAGTGGTATCTCTCACCGTCTTTGTAGGCGAGAGGAAAAATTTGTGGTCCCCACTTTTCTTCAAAGATATGAAACTATTTATTATGATGTTAATAATTCGGTCCAATAATATAACTTAAGAAATATTTGAAAACCAATAAATCTCAGAAAACCAATAAAATTGTGTAATAAAATCCATATGATACTGTTGTCTGAGCTCTTTAGCTTGTTGAATTGATGGGTTGATTTCAATTGTTGTAGGTATTCCTGAGTTGATACAAAATTCACCTGGTTGAAAATTGTATTTGTTACACAAAATAATAAATAAATTTTAAAAAGAACATGAACCGGTATCAAACCGCTGATGTGAAAGTACAATTGTGATGAAATGTGTGTTAATAGAAAGAATAAACTCTGTTGGAACAACACATACGGTTGCAAATATGTTTTTTGAAGGTTAATGGACAATAATGCCTTTTTGTGCAACACACATGTTTAAAATACGAAGCAGTAAACAACAATATACATCAAAGTAATATAAGGTCATATAGTAATATACATCAAACTAATATAAGCTCATATAGTAATTTGATATCAAATTAACATTACTTAAACCTGTATTCTTCTAAATTTATATAAAATTTTATTTTATCATGTTCCATATGGAACTGGAGTACTGAAATAAAATTTAAATTCCTCATACCTTATTAATGGGAGGCAATACTATGTAATTAAGATCTGATTTAGTTTATTCATTTAAATGTTGAGAAGTCTTATTGTTTAGCTTCCGTTTTGAAGCTTATATTCTTTTATCTTCTAAGCTAATTTATAAACGTGATGAGTAGGTATGTCTATCATTAGGCATAATTATCTTCTAAGCTAATTTATAAACCTGATGAGTAGGTATGTCTATCATTAGGCCTAATTAAGTGTAAGGCCAAGTAGAGTGTATTACCATCGGACATGGTAGCTTTTGCTCCTGAAATTGCTATTATAGGATTGTCTTTGATCAATTCCTCCAATTCTTTTCCTTCATTGTCAGCGAGGTCACCCCACAATCTGAGTTTAATTGATTCTGAGCTGTTGGTACCAATGAAAGAAAAATATTATTTACTTATTGTATACATATGTAACATGATAATAAGATGAAGTTTCATAGGATTCTACTCTATATCTTTAATGATAATTTTTCGAACTCTTGTTGGTGGACGTTCCTTATTTTTCCCCATTCTATAAGTAGTCCTCACATTTAACACAAAAGCTATAGTCTCTGCATGAAATACGCAGCAATTATTAATAGCCTTCATGTTTGAATATTAAATAAACTATTTGTAGTATTTTAAAAGTTGTAGTATACATACCAAATTGCTCGTCCACTTTTCGACTTTGAATAATGTTCTTCAATGGTGTGAAATCATATATCGATTCTTGAAAAGTCAAATCGCTATCCGATTCCTCAATGTGTGTATGAATTGTGAGGGATAGCTCCATTTTGTTAACATAGGCATAATTTGGGTGAACTGGTTTGACCATACCGTTAGAAATATGGTACGTCTTATCTTTTAATAGCAATGCATTGAATTTTGAGATCGCCTCTTTGAACATTATTGCTTGCATTCTAGTCCCCTGTACATGTTAGTTGGAAAAACTTAAAAAAATGAAATTGTAATGAAAATATAAAACCATGTACACATTACTAACCTCATCATCTATTACGATCACTTTCCATATCTCACCAGACCCTTTTTGGTTGTTGTATGTTTCTATAGATCCTCGTCTTATAACTCGGACCTTAATATTCCATATCTTGTCATAAAATTATAGAGCATTTAACGGTGTAGGATGATCAATCAAATCTTCAGGTGCATACATCATTTTTTCTCCCTCTTGTCTAATATTTATTTTAAAAAAACACTGTTCATATCAATTTAAAAACTTTAGATGACCATAAAAATGAGGTAATAAATGTTACACAACCCAAAAATACAATACTACAATACAATACTATTGATGTATGTCTTCTTATGTTATTGAGAAATAGAAAATAAACATAGTAGTTAAATAAAATGCAATGTTTCCAAAAAGTAGTTAGATATAAATGAAGGGAAAGAGATTTCATAAATTACAATTCTGAAGCAGAGTCAAAGTGTAAATTATGAATTGAAAAGATGGGACTATCCTGTCTTGGGGAGTCTTCAGGAAATATCTTCTTTATGAAATATGTAGAGTTACAATCAACCTTATTTTTCCCTTTCTGTTATTGGAATGATGGTTTATAGGTTATAGGCATCTATGAGCATGTCTTTTAGAACTTTCTATTCTAATACTGATACGGGGTATGTCCCTATCAACATCTTGTGAAATTGTGCTGTTAAATTTATCATACTATGCGCTTTTAGTTGTTTTTAGATTTAATTATTTGTGGATGGAAGAGGTTTTTGATAATTCTTTATAGCCTTTCTGAAGGATCAAGCTTGTGAGATATATAAGAAGGTGGAAGATTTGAAGTCTGTTCGTCGAAGAAATTAGGATGTAATTTCTTGGTTAGTAGAGATGTGTCAGTCAATGGATATGGGAACTATACATGCAGGAGATTTCTTGGTTAGTATCCATTTGGACTATAAGAATCCATTTGAATTTTTTGGACTTTAAGAATGCTTAACTATGGTTCCGTTTATTGACATGGGCCAGTTTTGTTTTTGGATGAAGTGTTGAATTGGTATCCATGAGATGGTCTCTGTATGTCAGAGGCGATGGCTTTTCTGTTCTTTTTTTCTTCTTTCAACTTTCCCTATGTAGGTAGGAAACATATAAAAGGAATTCTCAACTGAAGAGATGGAAAAACTATTCCCAAGCTATAACAGCAGTGGCAATGGTGGCAGTTCCGCAATCTATTGTAAAAGAGACCTCTTTTTTTTTTATTGTTAGAGGATGCCTATCCTAAACCATCATAAATCTTTCTAATCACATCCACCGAGTTCTATCCAATTTAGATGACCATAATACTCATTTAAGCTTGCTAAGTTAAAAAAAAATTAAAAGTTTGAATGTGGACAGGATTGATCATTGGCCTTTAAGGTGTTCCATGATAACTGATGCTACGAGCACATGATGATTTTGTTAGCTAACTTGTTTGATGCCTTTACATCCCCTGGTTGTAGTGGGTCTTGGTCCTAAGTTTATTTCTGAACTTATGTTGATTCAAGTCTCAGGTATATTAAGGGCTAGTTTGACAAGAGATTAAGGTTCACCATGTTTTATTGAAATAGAGAACCTCTTCCTCTAATACTGGTGTCATAATGGGAGATATATAGCCCATGTTTTATTGAAATAGAGAATCTCCTAAAAAATATCAACATTGGAATTTTGAAGAACATATCCGAATATAACAATTATGACAATTATTGAGACTATGATTTGATTTACAAGATTCTCAAATGGTTCATCACGAACCCAAAATAAAACTATCTGTTGATTTTGCACAATTAACACTCAGGAGGCATGAGGTTGCAATATGAATAATACATGTCCAAATGAGAGTCTTTTTAATAAATAAAATGGTAATACTAATACAAAAAGAATTATAACAAATTGATACAGAAAATATACCTTATTATTATAGATACCAATTTTCACAACAAAGGAAGAAGCTGATGCGACTCCACATTTGTTCGAGTAGCAATGGACATCAAAATTCCAATTGGTGCTGGCAGGTAGATCATAAAATATCTGCATAGTATTGAGAATCCAACATTAAAGTTTATTGTATCCTACGATTTGTAATGTTATCATTGTAATTTTTAAATATGATCAGGGAATGAATGGTGTACAATTAGTTTTGTACATAATTTGAATTGTCAAGTGCCTCAGCCTCTTCATCCCTAATTTAGATCAAACAAATGATAATTCTGATGCAACGGAAGAAAAAAAATCACACTTCTTGGCTATAGAATAAATGGATGTGGGAGATCATGCAAATGGAATATTTAAAAATAGGCAAATTGAATTAAAGCATGTACTTTATAGTCCAGTGTTTGAAACTGGATGCAGACACCACACCCATTTCTCTGAAAATACAAAAAAGTTATGTTTGGAAACCAAATTGAACTGTTTGAGAAAAAAGGAATGTAATTCTCTTTTTGATGCAATTAATGCAATAGAGATTATTCCTCCTCGAAGCTAAAAATAAATACATGTATAAACGAAAATGAGTAATAACTAAAAGCAGGAAATATGGAAGCAGGCCAATTACCAAAAAAGAATGCTTCTTAATCTTATATTCATAAACATTGGATTGTGTCAAAGTCAGAAATTGGAACATCACAGAATTTTACAGCTGAGGAAGAGGTTAAAATCAAATGTAAAATTTGAGTTTAATTACATATAATGCAACTTGAATGTATTGCAGGATGAATACAAGTATACATCTCAATGCCTATTGTGTGAATAAGAGATATGTGTTGTTCCATGCAGAAAATACAAGAGCGATTGTAGTAATTTAAGTTTTAGAAAAATAAATTATTGATATCAATCCAGAGCCCACCATAATATGCAAAGTTAAGAAACTAAATCAGAACAAGTAAAATGGCATACATGTCAACTAACATAAACCCTATGAACATGAGGTGAATACATGTATTCTACACTTCAAAAAAATCAACCTTTACATTTCCCAATGAGAATAACAGAAAAAGCGAGAAAACAAAAAAATTATCTATTCAGCATGGATTGTTATATATCCCAGTAAAAGTATGAAAGGAGAATAATCCTATGTCACACCCCAAACGGGGGATGTCTTTTTCCAAAAAAGTCAAAGGTCTAAAATCATCTTAAAAAGCAGCTTTATTCCAAAATCTACTTTTCAATCTGTGTTTTCAAACGGAGCCTTAGACTCCGTTTAAAAACACAGATTAAAAAGTAGATTTTAAAATAAAACTGTTTTTTTAATATGATTTTAGATCTTGATTTTTTAGGATGTTTTTTTTTTAATTCAGGAATCAATATTTGAAAGGAGTTTAATGTTTGGTAGAAAAAAGTTTCTTTTCGATTAAAAAAATCGATTCCGACAAAAAATCATTGTTTTTGAGATTTTAAAAACACGGATTTCGAGAGAGAAATTAAAGGGAATCCAGCTTTTGATTCCGTCGGAATCCGACCCGTTTGACTGCACGATTTTAAGATTTTAGCTTTTCAAAAAGCGGAATCCAACCCAATCGTGCAACCAAACATGCCTTTAATTGTACATGTTATTAATCGAATTACACAGCTTAAAAATTATATTGATGATATTTAAAAATTTATATTTTATTTAATTATATTCAATAAGAGAGTAGAACATGTCACAAATAATTGAGTCTACAGTTCAACTAATACACTGTAGTTCAATACACAAAACTAATTGAAATCAGCCTTGAGCGGATCAAGACTCTTTTCACATATGCTTTAATAACGAGCATGTCTTTTTTTACATTAGTTGAGCCAATTTTTTTGAAAAACTATTAAAAATTCATTTAATATATAGGATGATTCATGAACTATATAAAACTCAACTCAACGGAGATTTTAATACTTCCAGTCTTGCATTTTATTTTCACCTTTATAACCCAACAAAAGGAGACAATTCTAATGGATAAGTTTTCCTAAGATATACAATCACATTATTTTATTATTTATTTATTAATAAATACCTTACAAAAGTGTGATAGATCATGATCAATAGAGTTTTCTTCAGGGAAATTTTAATTACTTTAGATTTAATAAAAAAAAGTTTACATCTTATATAATAAAATTATGCTATGATATTATATGAAAACTTTGGGTAAAAGAGATACATGACTCGTTGGATTGTTATCGAGGTATATGAAACTACATGAAAACTGTAAACAACACTATTAAAAATAATTGAACACTTTTAAAATGCATTTATGTAAATTGAGTAGATAAAAAAAGCCATCAAAATGTGGTATCATTTCGATAGAGACATAAAATATTCTCGAGTTTATGATTAAACTAAGAATATATGATATACCAATAAAATATTTTTTTTTATTTGGTTATGTTTTTAATTATCGTTGAAAACGTAATAATAAGTTTTTTTTGTTAACCATTGACAAGTTGTGAAAAAGATTTGGATAATGATTTATAAAATTTGACAAATTGATTTGACTTATGAGCTCCTTGATTTATTAGAGGTGATGACAACTGATTTGAACTATGGACCTCCTTATACCAGTGGAATAAATTAGATGTAATAACACAATTTCAGATAGCCTAGAATACAAATACCAACTTATTATCACCAATTCTGACATAATATCCATCTATTCCTTCCACCCAAACAACTTTTTAAAAATTTTCTCCTCCTATTCCCTCATATTCCTCCCTATTCCACTTCTCAAACTGCATCTATAGGGGCAAGCATGAAACTGTATAATAAAATGAGATTCCTTGCCAATATAACAGAATGGACACCCACCGATTCATTATTCACTTCAAAAACGTTACATAATCCGCAGCACGATAACTAAAAGGAAAAATATTCATCTTTTGTTTTTTTTTTTAAATACACTCATCCATTAAAATACATATTATTATGTGAAATACACATAAAGATATACTCGTATATTTTTTTTTTGTTAAAGTAAAAGAAGTCTAATTTTTATATATTATGATATTGCAGTGTATGTTATAACAACACCTTGTATTCTACACTATTATAGTATAAATGTAATTGGGGACCGCTCTAGGCCGCGATGACGGATATGAGTGTATCAACAATCAAGCTAAAAATGTAAAACATGGGCCTGCCCATCAATTGTAGTGACCAGCAGTCCTAATACCCGCCAAAGTATAGGGATCTAGGTCATCGGACAGCCCATCTAGCCAGGGCTTACAATTCTTTCATATTCGATCCATTTGTATCTCCTCCTCCACTACGATATATGATAATATAGTATATATTATGCTATTATAGTAGATAAAGTAATTTATTTTTAATTTTTTTAAAGAAAAAAAATATGTTATTGTATCTCAATAGTTACTTCATTCCGTACAAGTGAGTGTTTATTTTTTTCTTAAAGAAAAAAGGTGGGGGGCTACAAATGGGCTTCACACAAGACTGGACATAATTTCCCTTATCCTTTTTTTGCGTGAAACAGCATGGCCCATTGGACATATACACCTTGTTAGCTTTCACCATTCATTTTAACGAAGTATATATCTCGTTAGAAATTTTTTATACATTTTATAAATGTATATATACAAATGATTAAAATAGGGCGCAGATTGCATTGGGGGCTGGAAAAAAGGCTGAATCTAGCATGTTCTCTCTCAAGAAAAAAAATCTTATAGAGTCCTTTTCTAGAATCCAAATGCAGTCCGTGCTCATTTCGGAATTTTCAAAATAGCATATATGCCTCATCCAATGTGGTATATATATTTTTTTATTGAAGATGAATTATATAATAAAATGAATTGTGTGGACTCACTTGTTGAAAATATGTAACTTTCTAATAATGTATATATATCGTTATAGTAAGTGTAGATGGCTAATGATGTATATGAGAATAGAAAGACGGTTGAAAAAATAATACTATGTAACATCACCCCTTAAAATGATAACATTGGGAAATCATACCTTGAATACTTACTCTACAAATCATAATGATTTGGATTTTCTTTTTAAAAAATTGATAGATAATTGCTACCCTGATTCCATATATATATATTAAAGCTACAAGGGTTTGAAATTTAGTTAACAAAGAGGAGAAGGAGAGGAAACAACTAACAAAAAAAAAAAAAAAAAACACATAGACCTACTAGACGAGCAACCCCAGCCAAATAGATGAGACCTCTGTACCCCATTCACTCTAGCTTAGAAGAAGAATTTTTTCTTCTCATGAATTCGGTTCTAATCAATTTTGTAGAAGAAGAAATTTGATCTACAATGACCATAAGTAAACACATAAATAAAAGATTTCAAATCTAATTTTTTTAAGTGTTTCAATGGAATGAAAATGAGAATAATCATCAAATGGCACAAAATTCTAGTCCCCTTGATTTGATTACTATGCCCGGTTGACTTGTGACTGTTGTAGCCCATGACTGACAGACAAACTCACGTATCAGTCACAGAACCTCTCATAAGTTTTGCAATGACCATGTTTTTTTTAATAGAAGATGGGAATCTACCCCCAATAAACTGGTTTTTTTAATAAAATTCCTTATCTATCTGGTTTTTCCTTTCAGAAATATATATAGATTTACAATGAATGTTTCATTTACTAATTTGTATGATTTACAAAAGAAATGTAGATTATTCACTAAATTAGGTATGGGCCCACTAGGGTCCAGCCCAATTAAAAGTGGCAACAATGTCTCACCCAAAGCAAAGCATTTTTATAAAAGTGTGGATATATTCAATCCATTTTACAATCTTATATATAACACTATTATTGCAGTGTATAGACTTTATTACAGTATATGAGATTGTAATTTTTTTATTTTTTTAAAAAAAAACACTAGTATATCTAAATATATATTTTAATTCGTATAATATGACATACTTCAATAAATGAGTGTGTCTATATATATATATATATATATATATATATATATATATATATATATATATATATATATATATATATATATATATATATGATTGCGTGCGGCGAACGGCGGGTGCGGCAGCGATCATGGGCCGTCGATCACGGGTCCATCGCATCGGACGGTCGGGGGCGATTCATCTCGACCGTTGGATGCGATGGACCCGCGATCGAACGGCCCACGTCGCGGCCGCACCTGCCGTTCGCCGCACGCAATCATTTTCATATATATATATATATATATATATATATATATATATATATATATATATATATATATATATATAGTCGAGTGATAGCGTGCGGTCGGTGCGGTCGTGCGGATTCGACGTGCGTCGTCCGATCGCGGGTCCATCGCATCCAACGGTCGACGTGAATCGCACCCAACCGTCCGATGCGATGGACCCGCGATCGGACGATGCACGTCGAATCCGCACCGACCGCACGACCGCACGTAATCACGAGTCTATATATATATATATATATATATATATATATATATATATATATAACCGATTAGGTGCGGCGAACGGCGGGTGCGGCAGCGATCACGGGTCCATCACATCGGATGGTCGGGTGCGATTCACATCGACCGTCGGATGTGATGGACCCGCGATCAAACGACCCACGTCGCGACCGCACCTGCCGTTCGCCGCACCTAAGTGGACGCAAATCGAATGACCCAGACCGGGTGACCCGTATTGGTGGAGCAATATAGTGTTCACACCATATCACCACTATATGTTATATAAATAAAGAGTGGGTATAGTGTCAGATGCAAGATATCACATGTGAGAGAGAGAGAAAGAGAGATAGAGAGACCATATCTCTCACTCAGCCACACTTCATATGCGATCACCTTGTAATCACTATCCGATTGGTATCCATTCAATGAGAAGGTGATGAGATGATTAATAAAAAATTCACCCCCCAAATAAGAAGCCACTGAAATAAAAGATATCCACAACCACACACTACCCAAACCAAATGTTACGAGTCAACCAAGTCCCCACCACACTACCCAACAGGATGTTGAAAGCTTTCTCCTCACCAAGGAGAATTAAGGACCCATGAATTTTTTGAGAGAATGTAATCCATTAATAATTGATAAAAGATTACAAAGGAGAATAAGGACCCAGGATTTAAGAAAGGAAGAGGTCATCGCCGAAGTATTCTCCACATGGACCTCCATGTTTACATTCATTACGAGTCAACTAAATGCTCCCAAAAACTGCACACTGAACAAACCATTGAAATTTGTAATACACTACCATCACCTATATTAGTATTTTATAGAAAGGTATTTAGTTAATATTTGAGTGCAAAAAAAAAAATGGTATAAATATTAATTATTTCTCAGATGAACTGATTATAATGTATTTTTACTTTTAAAAAATTATCATTTGATTGTCATTGATAAGAAATATCAATATATAATCGACCCTTAATTTAGTTTTCAATATCCTAATTTAATGTATAATAATGATTAATATTCATAATTTATGTGTTATTACCAATAAGTGAGGTAAATAATGATTATTAATGCAAGATATTCTTTAAAGCATTTAAATAAAAGAAGGAGAATGAAGAGGTTTCTAAAATATCCAAAATTATGCTAGAAATTTTTTTGGTGAAGATTGAATAAAAAATCAATTCAATCAAATATTCTTCAAAATCAACGTTAAAACAGTCCCACTATTTTGGCCATAATTTTTGCCTCAAGTATTGGAATTAGGCCCTCAATACGGAGTTCAAAAAATATTTTTAAGATATACAAATCAATTTTTCATGAATATTTTGCAATTACAACTTATTAGTGGTCATTCAGTCATTTAAAAATTCTATAGAAAATTAATGATGGAAATGAAAGTTGTTATCTACTAAACTTGCTCAAAGATTCATATGAAAAAGATTCAAACCAATCTTAACCATCCATTTCATTGCGAATCAATGGTTGAGATTCAAGTGCTGAGGCTATAAAAAGGAATCCATATGAAACTAAGAGGAGTGCAATTGAAGGAGAAGAAGAAAATTCAAGTCTTCTTTTGTTTTTCTTTTCACCATGTATCTTGGGATGGTTGTATTCATTTGGTTTTGAATTTTAATATTTGTTTTATATTTTGATTTTCAGAATTTTTCAATAATATGGTCTCTTTTATTTTTCTTTTCTTTTGTTTGATCATGTCTTCTATTAGCTAAATCTTGAACTACGGTTGAAGATGAAACCATACAATGCTCGTGTAGGATTTTATATTTATATCTGAATTGTCCATGTTGTGTCCTTTATTGAGTATTGATCTCTCCTTCAATTCTCTTTTGAAATCTTTCATGTGAATTTCTTATTACCATCTTCAAAATTATCTTGTATTTGATTTGATAAATTATGTTTTGATTGAGTTTTTTGGTATTTTATAAATCAAGGTTTTTATCATAAAATCAAGATGAAACCATGCACTTCCTAATGTGTGAATATTGAGATGATTGTTTTGATTTCAAATATGATTTTATGAAATAATTTGTAACGCCCTAGGTTTACATAGCAAAAAATTATCCGCTTTGCCCTAAATGGGCTCACGGCTTTAAAATGGCCACGCGTCCTCGTGTGGGGCCACACCCACCATCACAAATTGTAACGCTTACACAGCAAGAAATTGTCCGCTTTGCCCCTAAATGGGCTCATGGTTTTAAAACGTGTCTTGGTGTATATGAGTTGTACTCACATATAATCATGAACTATCTCCTCCCATTAGGCGATGTGAGACTAAACACCAAACCCTCACCCAATCCATAGGACTCTTGGGCCTCTTGGACTTCCACCTCAACGGATCGGGTGTAGGCCGTTCAACGGGTCGGGTCTGGGTCGGGTCGGGGTGGACCCGGACCCGACCCATTTGACTGTCGGGTCCATATCGGGTCGGGTTGGGTCCACTCATTAACAAGCTCAGGTCAAACGAAGAGAAATTGAAGAATTTCTTAGGGGCATACAATGACTTCATTTTTTTTCTTTTTAATAGAGTATATTATATTATAAATAATTCTTCACTATTTTGATTTTTAAATATTTTATGAGGGAACATTTGGAATACAGTTTGAATTATTATAATTTTACATGAAATCAAAAAGTTGTAAAAATATTGCAAATGTTTAAAATTTTAAATGATTATTCAATATTAAGTTATAAATGTTTGGTTGAATCATGAGTATTATGTTGGATTATAAATTAAAAAAATCACATAATATTTGGGTTGAGTTAATCGGGTCCAACATGCCATAGGATCGGGTCGGGGTGAACCCAAACCCGACCCGTTTTGATTGTCAGATCCATCATATCGGATATTTACGCCTTTTATCGGGTTGGGTCCGGGTCGACCCGCAATCAGTTGACAGGCCTAATTGGGCGTCACATAATTAAGATGATTTTATTGGTATTCCATTGCCGTCGATGTTGATTCAGTTATATGGTAGAATTTTATATTTGAATATGATTCCTAAATTGGTATTACATGGTGAATTCTAAAACCCTAGTTATATTTTTATATTATTATTCTCTTTTAGAAAATAACAAAAAACTTAATCAATTTTTTCCTTCTAGTTCAATATATTAATCAATTAATAATCTGACTTGAAAGTTCAACCCGAATTTGTTAGATTTATACTTTTGTAACGATCCGTGCATTTACAGTAATAGACAACATAAAATATCAATCACCTAACATGAATTGTGTTTGGCTAAGTGAGGATTCAGACATAAGTTGAACCATTCAACTAAAATCTCAATCTGATCAAAATTGGATCAAATTCAGATCGTTCAAGTTGCACTACTACTTAAAATCAAATCCTTGTGGATCCATCTAATTAGGTTAAAGATGCCTATATTGAGTGAATTCACACAAAAAGAATAGGTTGTCAAGACATTAATGGGTAACTGCAGCTTGAAGATTGGACTCCACTTGCACACTGTGCTTTGTGGTGTGCCAAGGTGGATCCATATGTAATGGAAGGGTTAACATCCGCAGCAATAAAAAAATAATAAAATTAAAGAAAATAAATAACATAAAGAGAGTTGGCCTCATTTCTTCCCTATCTTTGGCCTCATGCATTGCATATTAACAAAGGAATAATAATTATGCCTTGTGTTCTCCATCTTAACTTTTAAATCAACTTTTCATATAACTTCTAAATTGAATCAAACCCTTAATTAAAAGTTATAATCATGAATTAAAACAATAAAAAATGAATAGAATTAAATAGTAAAAAATGAATAGAACTAAAACATGCTCACATTTGAATGTACTTCTCTATTTAATTTAACTAAAAAATGAAACATATCCACAAAAAAATACTCATAGTTCATGATCTATCTCATATTTCATGATCATTGATGCACAATAAGATTCAAATTATAAATTAAATTTGAATTGGAGATGTTCCACCACTTTTTACCGCATCTACCCTAGTAAGTCATAATGCCTCTGCGAGGGGGTCATCAGGGTTAAACATGTAATCTTCAACACTAAAAACCAAATGTTGTGGTCTACAAATATAATGTTATAAATAAAAGGGCACCGTGTTAGAGCCACATTTACAACTGCCACATCACTACCGAAGCAAATGAAATAATCTAACACAATATATACTTCACTATGTCATTTAAAAAAAAGGTCAAATCAAAATGTGCCGACTGCAAATGGGACTGAAAGTGACCGAGTGTGAACCTTGTGTGATGGACCTCACTAAAGCAAATGTCGTACTCCCAAAAGGCTCATATTGAATTTAATGGCCTCTTATATCAAAGCCAATGCCACCATATGCCAGAAACTGAACTTTCAGTTAACAGGACCACATAGTATTCCCCATAACTTCCAGGAAACCACAAAGATTTCCTCATGAAATGGTCCCACATTTCCCAACAAAAACTTTATGTTACGAAACCTCCAGGTCCCTTCCCCTATTGGAAGATTATGGTCAAGATAGATAAACAGACATAGCCATACAAATGTGTTGCAACTATAGTTCACACTCCAAATCAACAACACTTCTGTTGATTGACCTTCTGACAGATCTTTAGTATTACACCATCATATAAAAGCTTGTGTATGTTTTCAGCTCACATTGAAGATTGAACTGGCAAAGATCAATGAAAGATAAAGCAAAAAAAAAAAATACAATAAAAAATGATAAAACTAAGCATGAAGAAAAAAAAGGGAATATGCCTCAACTTATCCAACGCAAGAATGATCAGATTCTTATAGCCAAAGGAAAATTAACAAATCAGAAAAGCAAGAATGATAAAACTCTCCCCTTCAACATGAAAAACAAACATGGCATATCGAAAATAAAGGACAACCATACAACACAATAATATCTATATGCTCAATATCTATATGCTCGAAGCTAGTCCAGACATTAGGAGAGAAAACCTATCACTCGAACAAAAGGTGGCAGGAATACAAGGATAACAAAGACAAAAAGGCAGAGAGGAATAGAAATGCAACAAATACGACAAGGAGATGCATCAAACATACGACGATCGATGAAATAGTGGATGCAATTCCTCCTCCTTTATTCAATAGGGGGCAAAAACCACTCACCAACAACAGCTGCTCCTGCTATAATATAGGTTTCCACACATACACCATAACAGAATTATAACAAGCTACCACGTATCATGGTTTTGTTCCAAATTGTTGATGTAGGAAGGTTTCATAACTGAAGCTTCTTAGAAGAAAACAAAAGGGGCCAAATGTAATATATAATGAAAAAAAGAAGCAAAAATCTACAGCTACAAACATGATGTAAAACAGCCCACTAGCTTCTAAAAAGCAAACAAATTCAATGATACAGTGCATGTTAGTAGTCCTGTTTCTTTTTGTTTTGGTAGTTCATTCAATAGATTTCTCCTCTACTGGGGAAACAAAAGAGATTTCCTTTGTAGTTCTCAAGTTTTGCACCCTGCTTTTGGGCACTTTCTCTGATTTAATATAATGAAGGCAACTGCTTATCATTTTCTTCAAAAATAAAAGTAAAAAAAGAAAAAAGATACAGTGCATACAATTGAAAGCTAAATGAATTTAGCCAATGAACAGCCAACAGGTTCAAGTAACAAACAGGAAAACCAAATGATAAATCAGCATTATCATCAATCAGATATGACATTAAAACAGATTCATGTTCCCATTTCCTGGATTCGTTCACATTAAGGCAGCTGATAAATGATAATTCTATTCAATTCCAAACTAATAAATTAGCTAATTAAAAGCGATAATGTTCAACGGGAAAATGAAAAAACTGCAGTATAAATCAGCATTATCATCAGAGGGAGATGAAAGCACTCAAATGGTACAATGGAATCACGATACAAGACAACCCAGGCAAGTAGTGAGAGAATACATGAATAAATTAGTCTCAAGCGAAAAATATATATATAAATATAGAAATAAAAGGCCGCCCTGAACAGGAAAACAATGAAAGCCCCACTTCATTCGATGATCCGAACACATACCAAGCAGCAGATAGTGAGACCTTCCACAGCTAAAAATGCATTCCACTCTGAACATGCTCTTTCAGTGAATGTAACCTCTACTAACAAATGAATGCCGTACTTGCCAATTGTCTTTTCCACTCATTCCATCTTTCCCTCTTTCCCATTGAAGAATTATCTAAATTAGTTAGTTATGCCAATGCTCAATAACCCTTCCAGTTTTGCTTTTTTGAGGTTCCATAACAAGAGCCAACATGGTCATACATAGCCCAAGCATTAAATATAATAAATAAACAATTAGATTTAGCCACGCTCTCTCTTGCAATTCCCAGGCAACAAAAATCTGTACTTCTCAGCATTTTCAAGGAGATATGAAGGCAGGTGTACTGCCGAGTATGACCGTGGAATTGGCCCCAGCTTACCAATTATATCCTTAAATGTGTACTCCTCTGGAAGCATATCAAAAAGGTCCGCCCCTCGACAAATCACTCTCTGAACTCTGTTGGGATTCAAATAATGAGAGAATCTCACGCGATCAGTGTGGCTATAGGCCTTCATTTTGAATATGAACTCACTTATGTGGCGGAAGCAGAAACTGCAATGCCAACCCGCATCGGCAAGTATGTCATCAGTCTGTCTATAGTGAGCATACCGAGTCCTTCCCATCTGGTACCGGTGCACCGAAGCCCGCCAGCTCTTGTTATCCAGCAAAAACTCGAACGAATAGAGGTAATTCCGAAGGCGAAGGTGAAGAATCGGTGGGATGTCATCACACCACCTCAAGAGGTTGATTGTGTGTCCGCTTGGAATCTCATCAACATCCGACATTATCAATAGATCATCGTCGGTGATGCCGGCGATTCTCAAGAGCTGATCAAGAGCCACGCGTTGGTAGGCCTCCTCAATGAAAGGGTTCTCACCCTTCTTGAATCTCCCCCCAACGACTCCATATGTCAGCCTCGGCTCAATAAACTTAAATTGGCTTCTGTTTTTCACAAAATAGAGAGGCTTCGTGCGGCCTGTGAAGGTCGAATTGGACTCCAAGAGGACAAATTGAGTTATATATGGCTGGAGCTCATGCCAGCGGATGGTGAGGATGTCCAGTTCATTGCTGAATAGGACGGCATCAAAAACCCGCCTCGGCGTGTCCCGGATTTTCCACCCATGGAGTTTGCATTGGTTTTCCATCGAAATGTTCTCATGGTAGTAGTGGGGAATGTCGTGGAAGGGCTTTGGTGGAGACTCCCATATCGGGCGAAGAAAGTACGTGATCTTCTGGCCATGCAAATACATCCCAAAAATGAAGGTTGGGACCACCACGCATAGGAGAATGAACATCTTCAGGTCCAATCCTTGGAGGGCACATCGAAGTCTTGACACTCGTGTTGCCTGCTGAAAGGTATAGAGTGGAAATATTGAATCCATCAATTAGGTCCAATATGAAATTTGCTAGGCATGGAGGATTCATAAACAAATGTACGCAGATAAGAAAATGAAGTGATGTTTCTCAATCATGAATTCAGTTCAAAGGAAAGCAAAACCATTTTGTTGATCAAATTACCATGATTTCCAATCTAATAGAAATTATGAAGTGTTTTATATGCATTGACTAGGATGTTCGATCAAATAGATCAACACGCATATAAAGCATTTCTTTTTTCTATACCATTAGTAGACTTAAAACAGGTACTACAAAATCCAGCAATTCTACCCAAAATATTATTTTTGACATATCTTTTTCTGTGTTTTTCATGTAAAGCAAAAAAAAAAAAAAAATTGGTGGACTGAATCCATGCAAATAAAAAATGTATTTTTTTTTCTTCTTTTGAAGGCCTTTAACCATCTAAGAACCATTAACTGAACTGGCTAAACAAATTGGAACAAGAAAACAAAACCCTAGAACCTTCATTTCAGATATGAATCAATACATTCACAACTCTGATCCCTGACTAACAATTTCAAAATCAAAACAAACAGAATTTGAGGCAAAATTTCCATCACCCAAAGCACCCAAAAAAGGGATTTTTTTTTTTTAAATCTCAAAATGAGAAATTTTTTCCTCAGATTGAACAAGCAAAACCACAAACACTAAAATGGATTGCCCCAAAAAATAAAAAAAATAAACTACAGATTGAACCATAAAACACTAGATCACAAAACAAAAACAGATCTACAAAAAAAAAATACACAAATAAATTTTTAAATACCTGACCACATACGTCGTCGCAGATGTCATCGGTCTTCTTCGAATTGTAATACCCTCCTGCTTCAGGCATCATGACCCTCTCAAAATTCTCAATCAAAACCAAACAAAAACCCTTCTTTTCCCGATTTTCAACCCTCTCAAAACAACAATTCCACCGATCGACCGTCGATTCAAATAAATGGGTCTCGCTCAGAACCCACTCAATCGCCGATGAAAACGAAATCCACCTCGATTTTCACTGTTTATCGATATAAATATCAATAATTTGAAAGGGTAAAAATCGAGAGCAAAAAAATCGAAATTTTTTGAGCTCCTACGAAGAAGTAATGGAGTGATGTATATATAGCCCTCTGAAATCTGAAACCCTAAATTTTCTCGCTTCGTTTTTTGGAAGTTTGGATTCCCCCAAAATCTTTACCGGATTATTATTCTGTATATTTGGGGGACTGTTTTTTTTTATATTTTATTATCACAAGTAATCACTTCTCCTCCTCTATTTATAAAAACCTTTTGTTCCGCCGGTCTCGTATCTCATTCTCCCCCTTGTGCTTCACCCATTTTGCTCCCCCCTTGAAATATCAATCAATTGGTCAACTCCTCACTCGGTGTATTAATTATCTGAAAAATATCTGCAGAGTCAGATATTATTTGAGAAAATATCTAAAGTAAGGCTAAAATTTTATTACATCATAAAATATAGATGTATTTGTATTTTGAATAATGTTTAACTCCATTTATCTTGTATGAATAATGGTCCTCTGAATTTAAACAAATTTTGTTATGTTTTGATACTTGTGGAAGAGATGATAAATCATAAAACCATATTTAATCTCTTTTTTTTTTTTTTTTTTTTATGACGGAGGGGCTTTCCGTGACTGATCTTACGGTCAAGTTGGTAAGCTACCTTAACTATATGTTATCGATTATCTGACAAATATTTATATATGTTTGAAAATGAAAATATATATGGGTGTTTTGATTCTTCTTATTAGTTTATGTAAATATAATATTGATATATGAATTGGATAGTATTTGTTAAGATTATATTAATAAGAATAATATATGACACTAGTTTTATGCATGTGATAATATATATATATATATATATATATATATATATATATATATATATATATAAAAGTGATTAGGTGTGGCGTGCGGACGAGTGTGGCGTCGACTACGGGCCGTCGATCACGGATCCATCGCATCTGACGGTCGGGTGCGAATCGCACCCGACCGTCAGATGCGATGGATCCGTGATCTCGCGATTAGGTGCAGCGAACGACAGGTGCGGTCGCGATGTGGGCCGTCCGATCGTGGGTCCATCGCATCCAACGGTCGACGTGAATCACACTCGACCATCCGATGCGATAGACCCGTGATCGCTGCCGCACCCGCCATTCGCCGCACCTAATCGGTATATATATATATATATATATATATATATATATATATATATATATATATATATATATATATATATATATATATACGCGACCGATGAGGTGCGGTCGTGCGGTCGTGCGGTCGCGGTCGTGGGCCGTCCGATCGCGGGTCCATCGCATCCAACGGTCGACGTGATTCGCACCCGACCGTCCGATGCGATGGACCCGTGATCGACGGCCCGTGATCGCGGACGCACCGACCGCACGACCGCACGTAATCACTTCCCTATATATATATATATATATATATATATATATATAATGACGTTGAATTTTTCTTATAATTATTGAATAAATCAATCCAATTTGTGTGATATGGTATTTAAATGTATAGTTGTAAAATTTGTTACGAAGTTACAAATAAAAAATATGTTATAATTAAAAAATAATTATTTTTTCTTTTTAGAATTCAAACAGATTTTGTTTGTCTATATAGATTTCCGTTGTTATATCATTATTCGTATCTAAAACAAAAAAAAAAAAAATGTCATGCTATGATTAATATGATTCTTTTTGGATAGGTAGCCTAGTGGGCCGACGGGGATCGAACCCTAGATTTAGGGTTGATAAGCGGGTACAGACACCACCTCGCTAACGAGGCGAGGTATGTATGATTTATATGATTCATTTTTATTGTATGTATCTTGTTATCAATATAGGCTGCGGGGCGCATATGTCCTTCTGGTGACAAAAGTTCAAGAGGTCTGGTCCTCCGCTCAGGGTTTAACTACACTGATCGAGTTTCTAATCTGAAGGGGGGGGGGGGCTTCGAGTATTGGGGTGACTGAGTGATATTTTCTGGACTAAATCCCCCCGTAATATGCTCTTTATCTTTAATCTCCCCAAGTTCGGACTGTCTAGTAAAATCATTTGATTTAGAATAAATATGCTCACATTATCACAAAAAGGCTCATGTTCAAATATTATTATCTATATCTATTTCTATTTGATTGTTCACAATTTTCTTTTATTATTATTTTTTATTTATTTTTGTTTGGCAATTTTTGAAAAACACTTTTTTTTTTTTTTGGGGTCAAAACACGTTCGCTAATTCTCGCCGTTCACGTAAGAATTAAGAAGGGATATTTTGCCTACAGTTCAATCTGACCAAAACTCCCCTACCGGATGTGTGTTCAACGATGACACGGGATAATGGACTTTTTCGTAATTGTGCAACGCTGACGCATTGACGGAGTCACTCTCCACAGGTGTGTTTGTTTCACTGACCTGATAAAAAAATTTTAAAATTTAAAAGGGAAAGATCCAAATAACCCCCTCTAAACTGCATGAAATCTATATAACTCCCTGGCTTCTCTTAAAGTTCATATAACCCCTTTAAAATACCTATGTTGTAACATCTGTGAATTTTATCTTATTTATATATTTGATTTAAATATATAAATAAGATATTTAAATTAAAATTAGTGTATTTTGTATGTTTTTAAGTTTTGGCCCATTTAGTGTATCCTTATGGGCTCATTTCAGTTTGTAATTTTATATATTAATTGTTATGTTAAAAAAAAATTTATATATATTTTTAAGATTTTGAAAATCTTAAATGGTTAAAATATCATTAATATTGGAGCTCAAAAGATTAAGTTTTGAGATTTCATTGTTATTAATTTTAAGGGATCCAGTTTTGAATCGTGAATTTATTGTAATATGCGTCAGGGATCTATTTGTATTCGGTAGGGACCTATTTGTAATTCGGATAGGGACCTATGTGTAAATATTAAACAATACGGGGGTCTGTAATTTTTGTTAGGTTCTGTATACATAATTTGCGGTTGTTCGGCGAGAGAGAGAGAGAGGAGAGAAAAAAGATTTTTTCTTTTTATCCTTTGATTTTTCTATTATTAATTAGATTCATGTTTAAGTGTTTGAATTTTTAAGCTTTTAATAAAAATAGAGTTTTGATTTATTATTTATTTTAAATATTAAATTTATTTTTATGTTTTAAGATTTTGAGTTTTAATAAAATTAGAGTTTTGATAGATATATGTTCATGTTATTGGATTTCTAAGTTTTTTATAAAAACTAGGGTTTTGATATATTATTTATTATTGTTAGATTTATGTTAGGTTTTTGAATTTTTGAATATTCATAAACTTAGGGTTTCGATTTATCATTAAATAAAGATTAGATATATGTTTAGATTATTAAAATATAAGTTTTTAATAATATTAGGGTTATGTTTTATACCTATACTTAATAAGTTTTATTTATTTACAATTTTTATTGACTAATAGTTTATTTTTATTAAAAAAAATATGTATTTTCATATTATTTTATGAATTTTCGTTATTTATTATTATTTTGAATTTCTGGATTTTTGTCTTTTCTGTTTTGTCTTTTCTGCTTTTTCTTTTCTGATTTTGTCTTTTCTGATTTTTGTTATTTAGTATCTGGTTATATGGTAAATAGGTTTAGATCATATTCTTAGGTTGTAGTATATATGGAGATTGATTTAGATTATTGGGTATAAAAATTTATGCCTAATAATTATGGATAGGTAATTAGGTCTTGGGCCTATAGTTGAATTATGGGGTCTTAATTAATAATATATTTGATTCATCTAGGTTGAAATTTTTGTTCGGGCTTCATTCTCCAAACCTAGGGCCCATTCGAGGTGAGTAGACCTATTGATTTATTTTATGTGAGTTTTTCTCTACATCGTTGAATTTCCGTGTTCATTGTATTTGTATGGTATTATGTGATACATTTATATTATGATTATTTTGCATGATTTTGATATTTTACATATTGATCAAATTGCATTTTTATTGAATAAAGTTGCATGATTTAATTCATTCATCTTATCATTTAAAATAGCATGAATTATGCTTATGTTTTCGAAATAACATTTGGATTAAAGATTTTCATTTCGAGACTTTCGGAAAAATTTAGGATTAGTGGAGACAACCTAGTCCTAGGAGATTTTATCAAGATGCATATCATGACATATTTTCTGGACTAAATCCCCCCGTAATATTTCACCTTTGGGGAGGAAGGTCTAAGACTCGAAAAGTCCCAAGATCGGTGAGGGATGTGGTAATGCATTCCTTTGTTTGGAGTCTGCAGCAACCGAGGCATCCTGTGCTGGTGTTCTCGTAGTGATGGCAGCGGCGACCCATCAGCGTCTTCTAGATCCGACGTCTCATCGAGGGAGCTTTTTGAGCGATTTAGTCGCTTGGGGCTTGGCACACCTGTTTTGGGGAATGGTTCTTCTGATTGAGAACCCTACCCGGTCATATCATTTAAGCTGCATGATTTATATGACGTGGACAAAAGATTGGGCCACGTGATTGCATTAAAATATATTTTTTATTAAGCTCATGAATTTAAATTGATTTATTAAAGAAAATTCTTGTTTTTATATATATATATATATATATATATATATATATATATATATATATATATATATATAATTTTATCATTTGACTCTCATGATTTTTCTGATGTGGGCCAAGGATTGGGCCACGTGTACATTAAAATATTTTTTTTAAAAGTTCATGATTTTAAATTAATTTAATAAAATAAAAGATTTATTAAATGAAATTGATTTTTTATAAAACCTTATTTTTATATGTAACTGTCATATGAGGTAATTTGTCAGTGGACTTATTCACTGAGTTAATTGCTCACCCTATTCGATATGGGCTGGTTGTTTCATAATCAGGTATTGTGTATTCTGAGGATTAAGATGAAGTTTGGACTTTTCGCATCTTTCATAAATTGCTCTGAGGTAGCGGTTCAAGAGTAAATTATAGTTGCAGTCGACTATTTATGTTTACTTTAGTTTAGATGGCTCCTACATGGGTGGTTTAGTATGTCTTTTCATTCTAGTATTTTGTTTATGTCAGACTCTGATATTTTGTAAGACCGTTAGTGGTATGAAACTTTTGGATATTGTTTTTATGTTTTAGCACTTTCAATTTTTATTATATTAGTATTGTTTAAAAAAAAAGCTGCAAATTTTGGTCTTGTATTTGGATTAAGTTTAGTAGCGACCCATTTACCGTCCGATAAGCGGTTAGGTAAATGTGGGGCGTTACATATGTAAATCTAAATAACCCCACGAGTTAAACTTCTATTGACAGATGAGTAATATTTTATGAATATTCCGTTTGATTAACCCTGAATGAAAATACAGTACACCAAAAATCTCCTACAATTTGTTAAAAATGTGAAAAACCCTCTATAAATGACCACTCCTCATAGATTATAAAACCTTATCTGTAGAGGTAAGATCATCATTTACAAAAAAAAATTCATATTTTTAACACATTATTCGAGCCTTGTGGTATATTGTGTTTTCAGCTAGGATTAATCAGATAAAATACTAGTAGAATAAAAATAATATGTCAACGAAAATTTAATTCGGGGGGCTATTTGGATTTACATATATGTTTTCAATGGGTTATATGAATTTTAAAAAAAGTTAGGGGGTTATATAGATTTCAGGCAGTTTACAAAGGATTATATAGATTTTTTCCAATTTACAAAGTTAGGGGGTTCACTTCTATTTATGGGGGAAATCCAAATAACCCTAGAGGGACAACAAATAACTATTCGGGTTCAGATCGGTACAATCCGTCCACTCTGCTCATCCCTACAGCTTTCGCTTGATGGTCGGCGATCCTCCTCCTTAAATGTTGTTGGAAACAAGGTTGGGGATGACCTGCAAAAGATCCTTCAATGCTTAAGTCAGCCAATGCACAACTTAGGATATCGTAAAAAGAGTTTTTCACATACCTCAATAGGAGAAACTAGTTCCCTATATATAATATTTTGGTGGATGCCCTAGAATCAATGATGGATCTCTTTCTCATCGGACGGATCGGGAGAGGTCCCAAATTTAGGGGATTGATGATATGTTTATTGATTTGTAAAATCAATTATTGATTATCCCTGAATGAATACACATAAATTTGTTGGGATCTTCTAAATCAATAATATATTGTTGTGATATCAGAGAATCCGTTTAATGATAACTCTATATTTAATTCGAATTAGCCATTGATGATCCCTTAATAAAAAAATTGAATGTAAAATACTGAATTGAATTTGTGTTTGGTCATCGGGTATGGAGGATTCAACGGGCCAGATCTATGTTTGGTAGGTTATCCGGGTCGTGGCCTCTCTCCTATCAGGTCTTAGGCTGCCGATATGTGGAATATAGTTTATGAGCCGGAATTTTGGCCCCTACAAACCCCTTAAAAAGCCCGAAATCCAAATAACCAATAACTTTTTCTGAAATCTATATAATCCCATGAAAAAACCTATATAAATCAAAATAGTCCTTAAATTATACTAATATTCTGTTTGATTAATTTAGACTGAAACACAATATATCAAAAATTTCTTTACAATTATTTAAAAATTTGAAAAGAACATATGTAAATAGATGATTGTATCCTCCATTTTTGAAATTTAAAAAGAGGATTCGCTTTTTATTTTTTATATATATATCATCATCACCACCATGTGTGCGAAGTCTTCGAAGACTTGAAAGAGTCCTTTCCACCCAAAGCCGAGTCTCGAGTCTTCCGTCACGTAACGCGTCGCCATGGAGGGTTTGAATCTTTAGCCGTCCAAATCGGATGAGTGGATTGTGGTTTGATGGTGATGGGAATGTGGGAATGGGTGGTGGGTGGAAATGGGGGTGCTCATTGACCTGTGAACAGGGGGATTTGTTAATGCCTAATGGGGAGTGATTGATTTTTGTATGGAAGGGGAAAGACTTGGGAATTTTTTTGAGGAAACGTAATTCTATCCCACCTTTCATTTGTTTATTGAGAGCTCATAAACCTATGTAAAATTTATTTTTATTTTTTTCAAAAATAAAAATACATCAATATATCTGAGTGTATATATATATTTTTTTATAGGGTTAAAGACATTTATGTCCCTATAAATATGAGTAATTATATGTAAGTTCATGTTAAAATTGGGGCACACATATAAGTTTCTAAAAACTCAAAAAAATCCAACTATCATCTTCTACCTCGATATTCTTAGGAGGGGTTGAAAATTTGGAGATAATATAGTCATCTCGTGGTATAAGTTAGAATTAATTAGGATAGGTTGAATCATAGTTAATCTCTGTTGATGACAGGGATGTTTAAGAGTTTTTCTCAATTTTCAAAGACTTTTACGTCTACCCAAACTTTAACAAGGATTTATATGAGATTATCTATGTTTACAAGGATGTAGATGTTTTTAACCCTTTTTATAACATTACGTAAATCAATGTACACGAGGGCTGCGGAGGGGTTAATTTTTTTTTTTTTGTAAGTGATTGATTTTATTGATTTTCTTGAGTAAATATATATACAAGAAGTAAGCTAAAAGAGTGAGTGATTACAAAATGAAAGGAGCAATCCCTTAGTTAATAGTGAGTCCATCCAACTACGAATCAGGCACTGAAATTGGGACTTTGTGAGAATAAACAGCCCCTTCAATTCATTGTCCTGGGTGAGGGCATTTGCAAGCTCAATTAGTCCAATGAAGTGGAGGAGAGATCAGTTTGTTGCCCATGGTGGTCATATGGGCTGCGAAAAGGTTAGCAAGAGCATTGGTTTCGTGATAGGTGTGTTGGATTTTCCATTAGTCAAAAGAGACCAGTAAATCTTGGACCTCATAGAACAATCTTCGCGACTTCCATGGGACCAAACCACGATCTTGAAGCCACGAACATGCTATTGCAGAGTTAGTCTGAAGGATAACATGTTGTTGATGACCGTGATATCAACAAAGTCAAAGTCCTTGATTCACTCCCTTGGAGCTAGGGCTGGTAAATGAACCAAGCCGCTCGGGCTCGGCTCGGTTTGAGCTCGTTCAGGCTCGTTCGTTTAGATAAATGAGCGAGCTTGAACAAGTTTTAAAGCTCGGTTAGGCTCGGGATCTGTATCGAGCTTCATTTTATGTTCAAATTCGATTCGTTTGTGTTATAAAAACTTAGTTAAAGCTTAACTAAACTCCTTTATAAAATCAAAATATTAAATTAATACAAAGTTATGCTCATTTAAGCTCATGAACTTAGCTCATTTAGGCTAAAATTTTATTTTCAATTCCTAAAAACCCTAAAATGAAGAAGAATGCTAGGCTCGTTGAGACTCGTGAGCTCGGCTCGGCTCAGCTCGGCTCGACTCGTTTATAAACAAGCCAAGCTTGAACATGTCAAAGCTCGGCTCGTTCGGCTCGTTTACCAGGTCTACTTGGAGCTCTAAGTGATTGATACTCTCAAGTGGGACATGTGAGGCTTCTCATAAGATGTAGTCCCCATTAAAATTCCTGAGGAGAGCACCATGGCCAGCGCGATCAAAAGAAAGAGAACCATCTGAATTACTATTTACCCATCCTTGAGGGGGGAGGGATCCAAGAGAAGTGGATCACCTTATATTGAGGCTCCGGGATAGTAGGCCAAGGAGCTTGGAGATGTGCTGCAATACATCAGAGGGGGGACTGCATAAATTGTACTTGTAGAGATGGCACATACATCGCTCCCTCCAAATCTGACCAACTACTGAAGCTAGAGCAACCTTGACAATGAGCTTGTGGATGCCAAGTAATGATATCCTCTCTAGCCAAGGAATCCAATCTCCAAATGTTTGATGAGTGACCCTAGGAAGACCAAGCTTCACGAGATGGACTGCTCCCCCACCTTGGTGCACATTGTCATTTCCAGTTGATGCGGTCATGATGTTTGTGCGGGCAAACCTCCTAATTTAAAATTTATCCATTTCTTTCTTTTTATCTTCTCTTTATTTTTTGTTTGTTATTTAGTTAGTTATCTTATTCTATTTTAATAGAATTTAATTTTAATTTTAATTTTATTTATTTGTTATGTTTTCTATTTTTGTAAATGTATGTGTTATTTTTATTGCTTCTAATTTTTTATTTGTTTTTCATTTGTTCTTATTTTATAGAGATATATTAATGGATACTGTTACATCTAGCCCCATTTCAAGCCTCAATTCCAGTCTACATGTATTTTGATTTTTTTTTAAAATAGTATACTTCATCTAATGAGGTACATGCTTTTATAAAAAAATAAAGCATATATTCCAGTCAATTGCATGGATGCATTTATAGAAAATGCAAAAAAAAAAAAATTTCAAAGCATATGCCTTGTTAACATGAGCATATGCGTTGATAGAAATCTATCAATGTATATAAGACTAAAATTGGGACTGAAAATGGATCTGACCCTATATTAATTTGTACCAGGATCACTTGTTTAAAAACGCCCACTTAAAAAAATAAGTCACTGCTAAAAATTGTTCAAAATCTTTATGTGATAGTAATCACACAAAAATATTCGTGTGAATTCGGAAACCAATTTTAGAATTTTGCAAATGAGTCCACAAAGTCGATTACATTGTAGTGTGTGACCCTGTGACATGAGTATCATTTAATAAAACCTCAAAAGTAAAAATACAACAATCTATCTATCTATCTTCCATCTATTATAATAACCAAAAGTGTGTAAGTTTTCGTCTTCGTTCCTTTGTGTGTAACATTTTCATTTCTAATTTTCCCATTAATCATATCTGAATTTTTAATTGAGAAAATTAATTAGGGGTTCATGTGGTCCAATGTCTATTATTTTTAGGTCCCTGGAGTTTTTCAAGTATTTTTTATGTCCCTAAGGTGGTGAAAAATTATCTTTATGTTCCTCTAGTCGGTTGTTGTTCAAAAATACTAAAAATACCCCTGCACAATTATTTTTGTACATTGTTAACACTCCCTAGTAAATTAGTAAGTATCTTCAGTTTATGTAAGTACGTTTAAAATATACCAAGAAAAAAAAAGTACATTTACAATATCCATAACTTGTGTAACTTTTTTTGTACATTGTTTCAAATTATGTATTCAAACATGGCCGAATCTTTCAACAATTAGATTATGCAAACTCGTCAGTTGACCATTTTACAAAAAGATTTATCGCACATTCATATCCAGATTATGTATATAACAGGAAGAGGGATGATTAAATATGCAACGTGGCAAACTTTTTTGTGTCCTAGAGTACATAAAAAAGACTTGAAGCGACAAATGAAGAACGAATGGGGATGACAGTCAGAGCATCCGATAGTTTTACGTTTGAGGTTATGGTTAATGATTACTTATCCGCAGCAAACCTAACAGATTGGATGTGCCTATGTGAGAAATGGAAGGTTATGAAAATACCACGCGTCCATGCTTGTGCGGTCTTTGTTAGCATCAATCAATCACTGCACACATGGTGTGACCCGTTCTACACCACTGAAATGTATACAAAAACCTATGCAGTCAATGTCTTTCTGATTCCAAATCTTGGGATGCCAAGACCAGATTTGAATGATATTATGATCAAGCCACCTATGATGAGGTAGCGAGCAGGAAGAAAGAAGAAGAGAAGAATTCCATCCAGATGTGAGACTGACACATTGCCTTACAGGTGTTCTTACTGTCGACATCGACAAACGCGCGAGAATCTAATGCCTAGCTAGATATCATTTGACTCTCAGGTGTAGTATCAGCATTTAAGAAGGTGTAGTCCAGTACTATGTGTTGTTTGCAGGATATTGTTTTGAATTATGTCTGTTGGTTAATTTGTTTTTGTAAGTTCATCAAAATGACTTGTTCTAGGATATTTTATTGTAAGTGCGCATGTGATTCTGTCCAATATCATAATTTACATAAATAAATTCATAAAGCAATATATATTTTTTAACTTATACAAAGCAATATCTCAGTATTATATGTCACTATAAGTGCTGAGATATTTTATGTAGGTTGGATAACAGAAATTGTAAATCATGAAATAATATCTCTAAGTTGCATAACACAAATTTAAATTCCTGTACTGAAATTAGACACAGTACATAACATCTAAATATATTGTTTTGAAAATAGAATAACACATGAAAATATTTCAGCAGAACAGTCACATAAAAGCACTTGAATTATTCAATTGTTTGCATAACTACATTCTTTTCCTAACCTATTGAATTGGGCTGCTATATCCCCCTAGATTCTCTTTATGTCGCTTTGGCTGAAGTTGAATCCACTATTATCCCTTCAAGTCAAACAATCTGCGTACTTCATTACAAAGAAAGCGCATTTCATGTTACATTAGATATGCGAGAATTAAACAAATACACAAATAACTCAAACACTAACAAGTGTGTAAGAAAAATAATATAAGAACCACACATACTTGTTTTCCTGCTTCGAAAAATCCTTTTATCATTCCACATCCCAATTTGCAATATCAGGCTCTTTGATGTTATTGGCAAAGTAATCCTTCATCCATTCTACCCATTCATATACATCTTTCTTGTAACGAACCAGGGATAATGAATTGTACGACTTGAAGCACTCATCCGTGAAGTCCAATACTAATAAATATAAATGGTGATCAGTATTGAGGATTATAACATATTTATCGACCTCTATAATCAGTTCATTGGTATATTCTCTCATGTAATGATATAGTTTAGTCATTCACTCTGCCTACGGAGCTTGCTTAGTGAGTGCCTGAAATTTGAAGTTCAGACAGTGTGAATTGTTTATGTAACAAGTGCATCTATATCTAATTATGTATTGTTCCAGTAAGTAAAAAATCAATTTCCATAACAAATTACCTATGCAAAATGTTTCCTGAACAAGCATGTCCAATGAACTTCTGGGTTGTCCTGAATCATCGCTTTTAGTAAGTCGAAGTACGCATCAATAACATACCCCTTAGTTATTCTCCCTTCAAAGAGGATATCATGTATATGACTCCTGAGGACTTTTGTTCCATACAAAGTTGTCAATATGGCTTCATGTGTGATGGGCGAAATTAGGAAACTTTCAATTTCTGATTTGTCATCTTTTGATAACAGATCATGTCCATCATACTTTTGGCTCACCTCAATGAACCTAGACACACCAAGGTTTTTAGAATCACTTTCCTTTTGGGAATCTTCTTTAATATTGTACATAACCTATATGGAGGAATTTACAGAAACATATAAAACATATATAGAAACATATGAGGAATTTACATAAACATATAAGGAATATACAAAAACATATATGAGGAATATACAGAAACATATAACTAATATACAGAAACATATAACGAATATATAAAAATATTCAGATTCATATACAAAACCATATAGAGCCATAGTTACAGAAATACCTGCACTTGGCTATCCTCCACTTGGGTGTCCTTCACAATCTACATACATTATTTATAGAAAATATAATGAACATACACATGCAAACATAAGTACATAATTCAAATAAGACAACTCATAGATGACTTACATGTAACTCTATCACCTGGCTCGTGCCCTCAACACCCCCATGCTCCTCCTTGTTCTACTCCTTGCCCTTTCCCTCGTCCTCCTTCTTCTCCTCTTCCTTCTTCTCCTGCTCCTCCTCTTGGTCCTTCTCACCTCCTTCTTCTCCTTCTCCTCCTGCTCATTCTCCTCCACATGTAATTCTCACCTGGCTCTCCTCCTCAACTCCTCTGCTCCTCCTTCTCCATCATGTCCCTGTCCTCCTCCTGCTCCTTGTCTATTGTCAGTATTGAAATTCGTGTGGGTTTTGCGAACATGGTCCTGATCCGTCTCGCGACATATCAGATCACCGTCCAGAGAGTTGTTTCTGAGCCGCCCAACAGCTTCTGAGAATGATGGGGTTGTTGTGAACACCACCTATTTTCTTAAAAAGCAGGAAAAGTTGTTGTTTGCTGTTGATCGCCTCGCAAGAAAATTGGGTGGGTTCTCCTCTCTGAGCTATAGTTAGCCGCACACAGAGGTGAAAATGAAGAATTATTTTTTCTAGATAAGAACTTAAAAAAGGGCTGCTGAAAAGTGGGAGAGAAGGTAAACCGGTTTCTTGAAACTAGCCATCTGGGTTCGACGGTTGGTTTCGACAAGCCGTCTGGTACCTGGTTCTTGGTTTTCTAGATTTGGACAGAGCCTAGGTAGGGAAGTGTTTTGGCTTGGCTAGGATGGTGGTAATGAGGATTGAAAGTGGTGATTGAGTTGTGTTGATTGCAATTGTGGATGTGTGGATTGATTCTTCTTCTAGTTTTTGGAGAGTGGATTTTTGTGGAGAATGAGTTTTCTTCTCTCTCAACTAAGGCTCTCTCCCCCCCCCCTCTCTTTCTCTCTAACACACACTTTTCAAAATGAAATTGTCCACCTTCTCTTTCTCACCTCCACCCCTCCTTTTATAGTAGAAAAGATTCATTGGATTATTCCTTGGACAATATCATGTGTTGGATAAGAGGGTGATGCTAAGTAAACATCAATGCCAAAAAAACGCACTCAATGGTCTATTGGATAATAGCATGGGTTGGACAAGAGGGTGAGGCTAAGTAACTTCACACTTAAGGTGCTTTTATGCTTTATGGATGTGTCCAGGTGAGAGCCGACTACGCTGATTCAGTTGTCGGGCAGGGCCGGCTAGTTTCTATCAGCCGTTCTTCATCATTTACCACTTTATGTCCCATCTCAGGCTGGCGGTGGATTTAGATGGTTACTGGATTTGAGACATCTGAGAGGGGCAACTAACAGGAACAAACCACCTCACTGATAAGCATTTAATGCCAACTTTGTATTTCATCTTTGGGAAGTGGTTTGGGGGCGGTTACTTCGATTTAGCCATCGAAGGAGGGGCGGCTACATTGGAGTAGCCGACCTATTTATGGCCATTAATTTTTCTAAGTGTTGGGCTAGGTTTTTATTCTTGTTTTCTCCTCTAGTTCCCTAAAGTAGTTTTTTATTTGATCCAAAAGTGAAAATTTAAAAATGTTACTTGAAGTAAATTTTATTTCTTTGGACGGTCAAAATTAGGGTATCTACATCCATCTCTTCTCCTCCTCTTCCTCTTCTTTCTTCTCCTTCTCCTCTTTCTTCTCCTCCTCCCTCTTCTCTTCCTCCTCCTCCTCCTCCTCTTCTTCCCACTTCTCCCTTGTCTGTTTTCTCTTTTCTTGGTAAACCCTCTAAAGGGTGTCCCTATCTTCTTGGAAGCCTTTCTGTCCCTTGTATGATTTTTAATCCTCGTGACCATTAATGGAGGGCTCTGCAGATTCAAATGTTGGCTCCTCATGGTAGGGGCTACGGTTATGGTTTTCTTATCTTTCTTTTTCTTCAGAACGACAAAGGTGGAATCCTCTACCACCTTCTCCACCATTGCCAATGTCTCCGAAATCTCCATGTCTCTTTCAGACAATGGGGAGATCTCCTGATCTGGCATCGATGGACTAGAGGGCCCTGCGGATGGATCCCCTGAGGCTATTTGTTTCTGCAAAATGTGGACCAGAAGGTCATGGCCCATCATCATAGTCTGCATGCTCTTGTTTAGCCTCTGGATCTCATGCTGGAATGTCTGACTTCCTTCTGGAGTTGATTATTCTGCTTCAGCGGCTCCAAACATCTCTTTGGGTCCTCCCCTCCCTTCCCCCCTTCTTCTTCTTCTTCTTCTTCTTCTTCTTCTCTTTTCTTCTTCTTGATGTTTTCCTCCTCCTGCTCTGGCCCCTCCAGAATTTTTCTCTTCCCTTCTCTTTCATTCTCTCTTCCTCTCTTAGCTGCTTAGTGGCCCTCATCCTAAGTTGCTGACTCATTAATATTGCATCATGCGACATGAAAATATGCTCCTCATCTCGACCAATATTGAGCTCTTGATCCACTTGAAAACATCAAGTATTTACATAAAATAGAATTTGATTACATAAATTAAGTATCAAGTTACAGTGATTAATATAGTATTTACATGAAATAGAATATGTGTTTACAGAAACTAATGATAAGGTTACACCAAGTATTAACAGAAAATTGTAATTGATCATAGAAACTAATGGGGTTACATAAAATAAAATTTGATTACATAAATGAAGTATCAAGTTACAATCATTAATATATAATTTACATAAAATATAATACATGTTTATAGTACACAGGGAATCACATATATAGACACGTACAGAGATAATACAAATACATAATATAGAGATAAAATGAAACACATATATAGACACGTACAGAGATAGTACAATTACACACATAATCATTATGAATTACCTGCTCTGCTCTGAGGAGGTGGAATTGTTCTGAGCAGCGGAAGAAGGGGCTTTTGTCATTCATCCTCCCCATCAGAAAAATCTTAGAACTATTCCATATGCACACATGAGAATAATAAGGATCCTCACAAAGTCCCTCTTGTCCTCCTCATCCTTCGAAGGGTAGAGCTGAATGAGTTTCTCTCGAACATCTTTTCTATTCAGATGCTTAGATGGAAAATGCTTCTGCAGGAGGTGAATGTCGGATATCTTCTTGCTATGCAAATCCAATGCTTTCCGGTGGAATGGCAGGCTTGTGATTAGTGTTACTTCCCCCTTCGTGAACTTGCACGTCACACCACCATGGATGAATCTGTCATCTTATTCGAAGTAGCAACAAATTTTTTCGACCAGGTGTCCCTCATAGTGGATTTCTAGCATTTCCAGGAAATGATAAAAAAGGAGTCTTTCCAAGGAGATACACATGGTCTGAATTGGATTTGACCTTTGCCAATGTGTCTCTGAAATGCTTTATGTAGCATCGATGGTTTATCTCCTCTGCATAAGACATGCAAATCAAATTAGTACAAAATGTTCAATAAAAATGAATTACACAAACAACCAGTAACATAATATAAACAATTAATTACAGAAAAGAAACAGTCCATCTGAAATGACCACAAAGAACCAATAAAAGATAATGATGTTGATGAAGAGTGAAGTTTAAGATAACATCTATGATAACATAAATAAAAAGATCAGGAATTAAGATTGCTGACATGGAAAGATCTATGATAACATGAATGCTAGCCTCAAGGTTTCACAAACAATAACATCTATGATAACATAAATACAAAGATCGGGAATTAAGATTGCTGACATGGAAAGATCTATGATAACATGAATGCTAGCCTCAAGGTTTCACAAACAACCAGTTGAAGAACATGGCAAGTCATATAATATAAATAACAAAGAATCTGTCCATTTCTATGAGGCTTACAATCACAATCACATAATACAATTATAAAAATGAACTAGTACAAATACACAAATAACCAATCCATTTACAATGAACACCAAGAACATGACCTGCCAATTCAATAAATACTCAAATTACATATCCAATGTAATATGTACAACCCAACTGTAATCCAAAAGAAGTAATTAACTAAACAAAGAAAGTTACAGAATTTGAACTATAAGTTACATTTTATTAACTACTATTTACATAAAGACAAGCTACAACTATACAAAACACCAAGATCAGAGCCTATTTACATAAGATAAATACACAATCCAGTTACACAAACACTTAAAACCCCAGCCCCAGCAAAATCGAAGCAAACACACTTCCATCGATACTCCAAAAAAAACAAAATCAACAAAAAAATTCTCATAAACGAATGATATGCAAGATGAGAGCAAAAAAGAGACAATCCAAGTACATATTAACTATATTTACATATTTGTAATTACCATTAACATAACAAAAATATCTAATTACAAAAATCATATAAAAAAACTCAGAAAAACCAGATTTTCATACCTCCTTTGGGATTTAGTCATTTGGGGGATTTGGCCATGGTGGGATGTTAAGGGGGGTTCGGCTAGGGTTAGGATTTCGGCGAGGGGAGAGGGTTTCAATGAAATCGGTGAGTCGGGATGGTTGCCAGAGGAGTGACGGTCAGGGAGAGGGTTTTGGCGACTGCTTTGCCGGGAGGAGAAGTCGGGGATCGAGATCATCGTTAGGAGAGGGAGAGTCGGTGGGTTTTGGTGAGGGTTTTTCTATTTTGATTTTTTGGTAAAAAAGAGAGGGTTTTGTGGGGCTTTGAGAGGAATGAATGGGAGCAGTTATGTTGGAGGGGTATAAGTGAAAGAGAAGGGTAGTAGTGGAAGAAATAAATGATGTGGCAGCTGAGGGGCTAGAAAAATAATGGTTGTGTACAACGAGGGATAAATTTTTTTTTCCAAGAAATATTGGGGTTGGGCTAGAGGGGTATTTGGGTAATTGACCTAAAAAAATTTGGGCTGTTAGTCAAGGGGCATTTGAGCCATTCACCCTATTTAATATAATTTCTGGTTTATTTTATATATTGATCCAAATGGATATGTATATTTTTAAAGTAATTGATAAATATTTAATTCATTTAGATTAAACTTCATGAATTAAGAATTACATATAAGTTGACCTCAAAGTCAATAAAATATTAAATGGTTATTAAGTCTAATGTCAAAGTCGTCTCTTATGAAAGATATGCAAATGCATACAAAGAATCTATCTATTATACTAATAGAAAGTGATTAAGTTTCAAGTATGTCCCTCCGTGTGTAACATTTTCATTTTCAATTTTATCCTTAGTTATATCTGAACTTTTAATTTTACATTAAGGATAAAAATTTAAAAAAAACATATTTTTAATACTTTAAAAGATAATGTGAAATATTCATCAAATTTATCTTTTTAAAATCGATCTACATTAATGATATAATGATTGTGCCACACCATCATATTTTTTATTAGATTTCGAGATAATCATGGAATTTAGGTGACAAATAGCTCAAATATGAGTTTGAAAGTTTGATCTCACTTTTCATCATGCAATAGTCATTTTTGAGAAAAATCTATTTCATAATCATAAGTATATATATTAACAAATTATTTCCAACGAGATATTAATCACCCCAATCGGAATTATAGTTGAAACGTTATGATTTTTAAAGAATTTCAGAAATAATTTAATTCTTGGTTTTTTTATATATATACCCCTGAAAATTACATTTTTAACAAAATATCCCTGATGAATTGTTATTTCAAATATTATATATTTCTATGTGGGGGCGTAATTTTTACCCCTTATAAAATAAAAATAAAAATAAAAATAAATTTTTTGGAATCTAAAAGCCATCCATAGATGGGCCATAGATAAGCGTGTCAATATGAAGGATATGGATTAGATACATTAATATCCATATCTTAACATTCGAATAATATTAATGTTCGGATTCAGATCTCTTTAGAAATAAATATTTCTTAGATAATTGACATGTTTAAATATTAACATTAAATGATCAAATAATATATTAGAGAGATATAAAAATTAAAAATGAGATTTTAAGGTTTATTATCTCTTTTAGATATCATACATAGAAAATTTAATATTAATATAATATATCATGACTGTGATTGATTATACAAGATAATAATTATGAATAACATATAATACAAATATATATTTTTATAACATATTTCAGATACAAATATTTTTCGGATTGGATACACTGATATCCTTATCCGTATTCCAGATATTTGAATATTATATATTTCTAATTTTTTAAATACGGATTCAGATCGGATTTAGATTTTTTTTGAATAATTGATATGCTAAACAATTGACGACCGACTGCCTTGTCTCTTATACCCAGGACTGATCCTATTTATCATCCCCTCGTTCGATTAAATTATGTATTAATTAAGCAGGCCTTGATTAGTCCACATTTGTGTGGGACATGTTCAATGTGCAAGGTGTTGTCCTTTTAACGTTTTTGATTGATTGATTTCTTTCTCTATCTATAGATTTTTATTTGATCTTGAAAATTTTCAACGAAGATCATTTATGCACTCTGTGTTTTATTTTATTGCCCTTTTTTTATCGTATTTTTTGGGTGAGTGGTTCAAATACCCCTTAATGAAGGGTTTAATTTTTTCTACCTCTGGACTTTTTTGTTTTTATTTTTATTTACCCCTGAAATCTGATTCTATTTTTTATTTGCCCCTCACCAGTGCCATTTCTTAGACCTAAACTACTCTCATTTGTAAATTAGTATTACATTTCTGTAATTGATCGTTAAATTTCTATAATTGGTTATTACATTTATATAATTTATATGTCACTAGTTTAGTTTCATATATGATATTACATATCTGTTTTGTAAATTATAATTTTTGTAATTTCTATTGTAATTGTTATAAGAATGATAGATGATATTTATCTGTAAATGGTAGATTATGTCATTGGGCATTACATTTGTAGTTTTTGTTGTAATTGTTATATAAATGTTAGTTTCTATAATTGTTTAGTACATGGTAAGTAATACTACTAAAGTATTACAATTGTTCATAAATTTTCAGTTTGGATTCATGCTATTACTAATTTTGTTCATATTGCTAGATGTAAATTTATTTAGATGTTTGACTGTTTGTTGTATTTTTGATGTAGCTTAAAAAATTCATTCTTCGTTATGAAGTACATTGAATGTCTAGTTCAATGGTCTTTCAGTGTGTTTCATTTCACCCAAGAGGACATAAAGAGTATTAATGGGGAGACAACAAATGATAATTAAGATAGAGAAAAACATCGTAATCCAAACAATTGATGTATCTATTTTAATGAAACTTCAAGATTATATCTATAACAATTTTGCGTATGTTGAATACACTTACAAATGATAGTGTAATGACACTGAGAATGCATATATGACCATTTTGGGTTTAAATATGTTTGCGTACTTTAATATTTTTTTTATAGATAACTATTAAATATCTGTAACTATTTATATAATTTCTGTATGTATGACAATATATTTATGTATTTTTGTAACTCTGTCTGCAAGGGGTAGTTTGAGTATTATGAACAGTCATGGGCAAAAAAATATAGGCATAGATTTCACGGGTAAATAAAAAATAAAAAAAGTACAGGGGTATAAAAAAATTGGACCCTTAGTCAAGGGGCATTTGAACAATTCACCCTAAATTTTTTTTGTTTTGTCAAAATGTGATGCTATATACATACAAAACTTGTTTCTTTGGCGTTACATGAAATAATTTTGGCTGTATATATAACAGCAAGGTTGTTTAAATAGTTCTTAATGCACCCTGATTGTTGTTGAAGGATATAACTATGAATCAAAAAACACTAATATATAATAATTGGGTATGTTACAGTGATGTGTATAGATGAAGTCCTCTTGTCTTTGAACATCTAACTATATATTAATTCTTGCTTCCAAAAGAAAAACTATATATTAATTCTTTCTATCACAAAATCATATGTTTTTGCATACTTTCACAATACACCTTGTCTTGACTCATTCGGGAAAACAATTTCATGTTGGACAACTGGCTTGTTGTCTTGACTTTGGGTCTACTCACACACATTATTTAATTCAATGCGTTTTGTTTTAATGAAACAGGTATGTATTGTATTCGAAATATCAAAATTGTCTAGTATCTGAGTATGTAGAATAATGTAAAGTTTAATACAAATGATGCGCACATTAGTTTAGACTAGTGATGATGTACGCGTTTTGCGTGAGTTTTATAAGGACCTATTTATAAATAAGATGGATACATGGGCTTATCCGCAAAATATCCGAGCATGACTAAATAACCACAGAAAAGGACAAACTCAGCCAATTTTTATAATGACCTATTTATAAATAAGATGGATACGGGGGCTTATCTGAAAAATGTCCGAGCATGGCTCGCGACCACAGCCGATTTTTATAAGGACCTATTCATAAATAAGATAGATACGGGGGCTTATCCGCAAACTGTTCAAGCATGGCTCACGGCCACAGCCGTTTTTTATAAGGACCTATTCATAAATAAGATGGATATGGGGGCTTAATCCGCAAAATGTCCGAGCATGGCCCATGCAAAATGACCGTTTTACTCCGTTGACGAAATTTTGTCGCCATCGTACCGCTTTATATATAATATATAGATACTTTTAATTAGTTTTTTTAGTATTTATTAATGCTTGTCATGCCTTCAGATTTGAAAATAAGTTATTTAGATTATTGTGGTTCTGATAATATATTTTAGTTGTAAAGGGTGGTTAGGTATCCATTCTCAACAAACTTTAAAAGGTCTCAAAATTGGACCCTGAGAGGCATCGGGTTTACTATTTTAATTTGGGAGTCTAAAAGAAGATTTTAAGCCCTTTTGAATTTATCTTCGGTTTTTGTTTAATAATAAAAGTTTTAGTTTTGTTCTATATTACCCTTATTTTTTGAGGTTTTTCTCCTCTACGCTTTCCATATTTTGATGTTTATCTGGGCGTAGATCATTTGGCATCAGAGCTTGAGCTTCTATTCGGGACAAAATTCAAAAGAGATTCATTTCCAAAATAACAAATTAAAAGGTTGAGTTACAAGCCTGCAAATTGATAAAGCAAATGAGAGCTATTATTACTTAGATGGGCAATATAAACCCTCAAGAACGTGGAGGTATGGATCGAGTACCTTGAGATCCAGTGCTATCCATCTTCGAATCTAGAGCTTTTGAGATGCGTTGATGATCTCAACTTCATGAAGAATTTGTTGCATTTCCTGATGAAACTTATCTCAAAGTTGTTCTTGATCCTCTCGCAACGTCTCCTACACTCCATAATCACTGTCAATGGGATGGTTGTTTCCCTCATAATTATGTGTCATCGAAGCAAGACAAATCCTCGCTCTGATACCACCTAATATGTGGAGATCCCACGAACTCCCATGAGATCCCATGAACTGCCATGATTTCAATAAGGAGTTATTAAAATCAAATATTCTCCTTTGATTTTCTTTCTAAATCTGTCCTACATCAGTATTGATGTATATCGGATGACCGACACATTCCTGGAGCGATTGAATTATCAGAAGTAATTTCAGGAAATAAAAGGTAACAGACAATAATGAAACTCAATTGTCCCCAAATCCCACAAAATCGGACATGGGGGTTATTTTGTGGAGGAGATCAAGTGTAATTCTATGCTACTAAATAAGACCTATTTTAACAAAATTCCCTCACTAAGGCCATTAAATAAGCAAATTTTTCAGTTTTAGTAATAGTTTTGCGAGGTTGATTATCTTTCCTCAAACATCAGAATTAATTGCCATCAATTCTAATGGATTTGTAGGATTTTATAATAAGTGACTATTATATTTATTTAATTAATTTATATTTTTAGTATATTATTTAATAATGGCTTAATGAGGTTTCTAATTAATCATTAAATTGAGTCTATATAAAAAGGACTTGTAGCCTAATGGCACAAGTAACTTTTTTTATCAATAATATTGAGTTATTTCAGTTTTTTTTTTCTCTTTGGAAGAGGGTGTGTAAGATCTTGACATAGATCTATCCGTCTTTGAATCCGGATCCTGTGAAACGAGATGATGATCTCAACCTAAGATCCATAGATCTAGATTCTTGCCTAAGACATTGTTAAAGCTGAAAAGCAAGAGGAGAGGATGGGATTTTTTCCAGTTGTTCTCGAACAACATGATAGTGTTCCGAGAAACTCTGTAGACTCTGAGTTGAAAGATCCAATGGAGAAATTCCGCCAGCGTAGAGTCTCCATGTAAGGATCTATAGATTAACAATAATATTCCTCCAATGCTCATTCTCAAGTATTAATAGTGGTGGTAATCCAGCCTCCTATTCTGTTGGTTGAGCATGAAACTAGTTGGTGAAGGATGCTTCCGAGACATCTTCACGAGTGAGTCTTAGGTTGTGATCATCATCTCATCCTGAATGCTCCAAATAACAAGAACTCCCATTTGCTTAATTTATCGATTCCTCCATCTTGCGGTCTCCAATCTCACGATTCATGTCACCGTGCAGGCTTGTAACTCGACCTTTTGCCGTTTGAGGAATGGATCTCTTTTGGATCTTGTCTTGAATAGAAGCACGAGTTTTCAAACCATATATATATATATGATGCAAAACCGAGTAGGCATCAAAATACGAAAAATGTAGAAAGAGAAACATCTCAAAAATATATGTGGGAGATATTGAGGAAAACTAAAACTTTTATAACTAAACAAAAGCCACATAAAAATCAAAAGGGCTTAAATATCTTTTTTTCAGGCTCACAAAATAAAATACTAAAATTTGATGCCTCTTCCCTCAACAAAAGGGTTCTATTTTATAGACCTCAAAGTTTGTTAATTAATAATGGATATCTTAACCACTCTCAACCATAACAAATCATAACCAACTTAATTTAAATCCATAGACAAAAAGAAACTTAATAAGGATTTAAATAAATAAATTAAAATATCTAAACTAATTTGCATCAACAAATATCAAGTAATATGAAAATATTTAAATATACTATTTAAATTTAATTATCTTTTAATATTAATCATATTCAAATTTAAATAGCTTGTATATTATCCTTCAAATTGCTACTAGGGCTGTAGGGCATAATTTAACCGGGGCAGTTAATACCACCCATCAATTCCTCAATCCACCCCATATTATTATTTTTATTATTATTATTATTATTATTATTTTGTTATCCTAACCCACCCCACTCCTCCAAAAACCTCACCAAGCCCGTCGGCTCTCCCCTGATGGTGCCTTCACCCTAGAAGAGTCTCGACACCCCCTCTGCTGCCACTCCCCCACCGTCCGATCCAACTCCTAGACATTGATGGCGATGATCCCCCTCCCTCTCCAATCCCCCAATCAGGACCTGATCTAATGTTGAGACACCGTCGACGCATGCAGTGGAGGTGGCTTCGATCACCGTGAATCGCCCCGGGAGACGACCTTTGGTCTCCCACCCTCCGATTGAGGAATCGTAAACCGTGGTCTCGATCAGGTCCAAGGTCCCAATGGTGATGATTTTGTGAGATTGGGGAGTTCCGACTACAGCGATGGCGTACGATCGGTTTGGAAAGGGTGGGAGGGGGTGGAGGGAGGAGGAAGAGAAGAGGACGACGATAGCAATGGAGGAGTCGCATATATGGTTCGGCTGCGTCGAGAGGGTGTCGGGACTTGTGTCACGTCCCAGGGCGGCCGTCCTCGAGACGTGGCAAATATATATAATATCAGCAAATTCATACACGAGGTCAATGAAGACTCTAACACAACATCCAAGGCAGTAAAGCAATTACAATGTAGCTGACATAATATATATATACATGTAGCGGAAGCTTAAACCACTAAGTCTATAATTCAAAGACATATTACAGACCAGAGTATATAATCAACTGTCCTGTGAGAGTCAATAAAAAAAGACATCAACATACAAGTACTGTGCATAAGCACGAGTAACAATACATACAAGGAAAAAGGAGGATGCTGATGGCCTCTCGCTCACAAGACACAAAACACAAACGCTGCTCTGCTACTGGTACTGCGCCTAGGGGAGCTCCTCCCTCAGATCTGACTCAGCGACAACTGGAGGAAAAATATATGCGAGGGGTGAGCAACACGCTCAGTGAATGGAACAATCCATGCAACATAACTCATATTAATCATTTCAAGTAAGTTAAGTTCTAACAGATGGAAACACCACTTATGCTGGTGGGTCGAGCCCACCACTCCGACACCCTCACCCCCACAGGGTGACATAGGACATTAGGGATAAGGTCGACTGTTCCTACACCATTCGTTATCCGGTAGCCCTATCCCGGGGAGCCTCTCTACCTGGTAGCCTCTCCTTGACTTCTATCTCTACCTTATGGGTGCCCCACTATGTCATGAATAGCGTCTGGGAGAACCCCACAGGGCGGCTACAAGCCGGATAGCTTCAACACGGAAACGAAAGGGAAGAACATTCAACACTCGCAAATACGATCCTAATGGATCCGTCGTCATCGATTGATTAACATCGAAAAGGGGTAACAAATTCTCATGAATTCCCTCACGGGCGCATAACTCAGATGCGGAGAAAACTTATTATTCATAGTGTCAATGCCATGGTATGACCCCATAATAGGTCATACACTTGTCTAAACTCATTTAGACAAGATTCATGGCTCATGCAGGTATAAAATAAATATACAACATATAATTAATTAAAGAATTAATCATGAAAGCATTTAATAATATAATAACAAGGTTATAATATTTTTAAGGTATGCTTACACTTATGCTTTTCATAGATAGGCTAAGGACATGCTTAGGCTAAGTGGGGGCATGTAGGAATCAATGTTATGTTAGCATGGAACATGATGCATAGACAAGCATGGGTCCCTATGCATGATACTAGCATGTATAATCCTAACATATTATATCTAACATGACATGGATGCAACCTAGCAAGACAAGCAATAACATATGCATGCAAACAAGATTAATATGCAGTTATGGTATCCCAGGGGAGGGCAATGCAAGTTTACGTGCATCGAACGCCTCCCAACTGGGTTGGATCGACCCACTCACCGCATCCCGGGTCGATGCGTGACCGTTTGCCAATATCTGCACGACAAGGGCATAAAAAATGGTGAGTATAACTACATAAAAACACATTAAAATTAACTAAAAATGCCTAAGACTTGGACATGCACGCATGCATGCGAGCACGCAGGAACGCGTGCATGTCCGAGTGCCTCGACGCTTATACAAGCCCTCGGGCAGCCACACTCGTGGCCCCACACGAGTATGCACACGCTCCAGTGCCCGCTGGCGCACTGCCGCGCCCCCATCTGCGCGCCTAGACACGCTGCCCGCACGCGCACGCGCGCTCGCCCCGCGTGCATAGCGCGCGCGCTCCGCCAACCCCGCGTGCACAACGCGCCTGCCAACCCCGCGTGCACAAATCCGCACGCGCGCCCAGGCCCCCAAAAGCCCCCTCCCCAGCCCTCACACACACCCTAAACGAACTACCTAGCATGCATGACCTCCCTAACATCCCCAATAACCAAAAAAATAAAGATAAGGGAGGAGGAGGGGTCACCAAAGGAGGGGAACGAAAGGGGAGGTTTTTCGGGTGCCCTTGGCGAATCAAAACCACCGCAACGGCCACCACCACCACCACCACCTCCTCAGCCACTCAAGCAATAGTTTGGCTGAAACCTTCTTGTGCTTCTTCTACTCCTTGTTCTCCTCTTCAAAGCGCGCACACACACACAACAGCTGAGGGAGAGGGAGACATTGAGGGTGAGAGAGAAGAGAAAGTGAGAGCAAAACTCACTTTTGGGGGGAGGGGTGATTGGAAGGGAAAAAGGGGGGTGAACATAACCCTAACCTCACCCTCTCACAAAGAAAATAACCAAGTGGTTGCTTAACCACTAAGCAAAGGGTGGTGAGGTTACCTAGGGTCACCATAACCACCAACTATTCCATTACTATTCCACCAAACAAACCAGTAACGATCGAAAATCAGATACGGTTTGGAACTGCATAATTTTTAAAACGTTACTGGAATTCGATGAAATTTTTATGGGTAGTACAAAATGGTACCAGGACCCATAATATGCATTTAGATTTTCAATCAGAATACTCAAGCTTACGCAGATGGTTAAAAGTCAAAATTTTAGCGGCTCCGATCGAAAAATAAAAATTTGAAAAATGGTCAGAAATGATTCAACTGTGACCCATAGGCTAAAAAGTGACACATATATAACAACTTGAGAGGGGTGAGGCTTGGTGAGGGTTTTTGGGGGAGTGGGGTGGGTTTGGATAACCAAAAAAATTCACTCTCCAAAAACTAGAAGAAGAATCAATCCACACATCCACAATTGCAATCAACACAACTCAATCACCACTTTCAATCCTCGTTACCACCATCCTAGCCAAGCTAAAACACTTCCCTACTTAGGTTCTGTCCAAATCCAGAAAACCAAGAACCATGTACCAGACGGTTTGTCCAAACCAACCGTTGGACCAGGACGGCTAGGTTCAAGTAACCGGTTTACCTTCTCTCCCACTTTTCAGCAGCCCTTTTTTAAGTTCTTATCTAGCAAAAATAATTCTTCGTTTTCACCTCTGTGTGCGGCTGGCCATAGCTTAGAGAGGAGAACCCACCCAATTTCCTTGCGAGATGATCAACAGCAAACAACAACTTTTTCTGCTTTTTGAGAAAATAGGTGGTGATCACAACAACCCTATCATTCTGAGAAGCTGTTGGGCGGCTTAGAAATGACTCTCCGGACAGTGATTTGATATGTCGTGAGACGGATCAGGACAAAGTTTGCAGAACCCACACGAATTTCAATACCGACAATGGACAAGGAGTAGGAGGAGGACATGGACGAGATGGAGAAGGAGGAGCAGAGGGGTTGAGGATGAGAGCCAAGTGGTAGAATTACATGAGGAGGAGAATGAGCAGGAGGAGGAGAAGGAGCAGAAGGAGGTGAGAAGGACCAGGAGGAAGAGGAGCAGGAGAAGAAGGAAGAGGAGGAGGAGGAGGACGAGGACGAGGGAGAGGGGAAGGAGAAGAACAAGGAGGAGCAGGGGGGTGTTGAGGATGAGAGCCACGTGGTAGAGTTACATGTAAGTCATCTGTGAGTTGTCTTATTTGAATCATGTACTTATGTTTGCATGTGTATGTTCATTATATTTTCTATAAATAATGTATGTAGATTGTGAAGGACACCCAAGTGCAGGACAACCAAGTGAAGGATAGCCAAGTGCAGGTATTTATGTAACTATGGCTCTATGATTTTGTATATGAATCTGAATATTTCTGTATATTTGTTATATGTTTCTGCATATTAGTTATATGTTTTGTACATTCCTTATATGTTTATGTAAATTCCTCATATGTTTCTATATATGTTTTATATGTTTCTATAAATTCCTCTATATAGGTTGTGTACAATATTAAAGAAGATTCTCAAAAGGAAAGTGATTCTAAAACACTTGGTGTGTCTGAGTTCATTGAAGTGAGCAAAGAGTATGATGGGCATGATCTGTTATCGGAAGTCAACAAATCAGAAATTAAAAGTTTCCTAACTTCGCCCATCACACATGAAGTCGTATTGACAACTTTGTATCGAACAGAAGTCCTCAGGAGTCATATACATGACATCCTCTTTTGAGGGAGAATAACTGAGGGGTACGTTATCCATGCGTACTTCGACTTACTAAAAGCGAGGATTCAGGACAACCCCGAAGTTCATTGGGCATGCTTGTTTAGAAAATATTTTGCATAGGTAATTTGTTATGGAAATTGATTTTTTACTTACTAGAACAATACGTAATTAGATATAGATGCACTTGTTACATAAACCATTTACATTGTCTGAACTTCAAATTTCAAGCACTCACTAAGCAAGCTCCGTAGGCAGAGTGAATGACTAAACTGTATCATTACATGAGAGAATGTACCAATGAAGTGATTATAGAGGTCGATAAATATTTTGTAATCCTCAATACTGATCACCATTGACATTTATTAGTATTGGACTTCACGGACGAGTGTGTCAAGTTGTACAATTTATTATCCCTAGTTCGTTACATGAAAGATGTATATGAATGGGTAGAATGGATGAATGACTACTTTGCCAATAACATCAAAAAGCCTGATATTACAAATTGGGATGTGGAATGGTAAAAGGACTTCCCGAAGTAGGAAAACAAGTATGTTCGGTTCTTATATTATTTTTCTTACACACTTGTTAGTGTTTACGTTATTTGTGTATTTGTCTAATTCTCGCATATCTAATGTAGCATGAACTGCGCTTTCTTCGTAATGAAGTACGCGGATTGTTTGACTTGAAGGGATAACAGTTGATTCAACTTCAGCCAAAGCGACATGAAGAGAATATGGGGGGATATAGTAGCCCAATTCATTAGGTTAGGAAAAGAATGTAGGAATGCAAACAATTAAATAATTCAAGTGCTTTTATGTGACTATTGTGCTGAAATATTTTCATGTGTTATTCTGTTTTCAAATCAATATATTTAGGTGTTATGTATTGTGTCTAATTTCAGTACAGGAATTTAAATTTGTGTTATGCAACTTAGAGATATTATTACATGATTTACAGTTTCTGTCATCCAAGTTAAATAAAATATCTCAACACTTACAGCTGACATTATACTGAGATATTCTTTGTGTAAGTTACAGAAAAAATATTGCTTTATGAATTTATTTATGTAAGTTACGATATTGGACAGAATCAAATGCGCACTTATAGTAAAATATCCTAGAACAAGTCTTTTTGATGAACTTACGAAAACCAATTAACCAACAGACATAATTCAAAACAATATCCTGCGAACAACACATAGTACTGGACTGCACCTTCTTAAATGCCGATACTACACCTGAGAGTCAAATGATATGTAGCTAGGCATTGGATTCTCGCGCGTTTGTCGATGTCGACAGTAAGAGCACCTGTAAGGCAATGTGTCAATCTCACATCTAGATGAAATTCTTCTCTTCTTCTTTCTTCCTGCTCGCTTCCTTATCGTAGGTGGCTTGATCATAATATCATTCAAATCTGGTCTTGGCATCCCAAGATTTGGAATAAGAAAGATATTGACTGCATAGGTTTTTCTATACATTTCAGTGGTGTAAAATGGGTCACACCATGTGTGTAGTGATTGATTGATGCTAACAAGGACCGCACAAGTATGGACGCGTGGTATTTTCATTACCTGCCATTTCTCACATAGGCATGTCCAATCTGTTAGGTTTACCGCGTATAAGTAATCACTAACTATAACTTCAAACTTAAAACTATCGGATGCTCTGACCGTCATCCCCATTCGTTCTTCATTGGTCGCTTCAAGTCTTTTTTATGTACTCTAGGACACAAAAAAGTTTATCACGTATTTAATCATCCTTCTTGCTGTTATATCCATAATCTGGATACGTATGTGATAAATCTTTTGTAAAATGGTCAACTGACGAGTATCATTTAATAAAACCTCAAATGTAAAAAATACAACAATCTATCTATCTCTATCTTCCATCTATTATAATAGCCAAAAGTGTGTAAGTTTTCGTGTTCGTTCCTTTGTGTGTAACAATTTCATTTCCAATTTTCCCCTTAATCATATTTGAATTTTTAATTGAGAAAAAGATTTTGAACAATTTTTAGTAGTGACTTATTTTTTAAGTGGGCGTTTTTAAACAAGTGATCCTGGCACAAATTAATATAGGGCCAGATTTGTTTCCAGCCCTAATTCTAGCCTTATATGCATTGATAGATTTTTATTGATGCATATACTCATGTTAACAAGGCATATGTTTTGATTTTTTTTTATATTTTCTATAAATGCATCCATGCAATTGATTAGAGTATATGCTTCATTTTTTATAAAGGCATGTACCTTATTAGATGCGGTATACTATTTAAAAAAAATTGAAATACATGTAGACTAGAATTGAGGCTGAAAATTGGGCTGCATGTAACAGTATCCATTATATATTCCTATAAAATAAGAACAAATGAAAAACAAATAAAAATTAGAAGCAATAAAAATAACACATACATTTACAAAAATAGAAAAAATAACAAATAAATGAAATAAATAAAATAAAATAAAAATAAAAATTAAATTCTATTAAAATAGAATAAGATAACTAACTAAATAACAAACAAAATAAAGAGAAGATAAAAAGAAATAAATGGATAAATTTTAAATTAGGAAATAAAAAAAATCCCCATGTGGGGGCGTAATTTCTACACCCTATAAAATAAAAATAAAAATAAATTTTCTGGAATCTAAAAGCCATCCATAGATGGGCCATAGATAAGCGTGCCAATCTAAAGGATACGGATCGGATATATTAATATCCATATCTTAACATTCGGATAATATTAATGTTCGGATTCGGATTTCTTTAGAAACAGATATTTCTTTGATAATTGACATGTTTAAATATTAACATTAAATTGGATAATCAAATGATATATTATAGAGATATGAAAATTAAAATGAGATTTTAAGATTTATTATCTCTTTTAAATATCATACATAGAAAATTTAATATTAATATAATATATGATAACTGTGATTGATTATACAAAATAATAATCATGAACAACATATAATACAAATATAGATTTTTATAACATATTGCAGATACGAATATTTTTTGGATTGGATACACTGATATCCTTATCCATATTTTGGATATTTGAATATCATATATTTCTAATTTTTTAAATACGGATTCTGATCGGATTTAGTTTTTTTTGAATAATTGATATGCTTAACAATTGACGACCGACTGCCTTGTCTCTTATACCCAGGACTATCCTATTTATCATCCCCTCGTTCGATTAAATTATGTATTAATTAAGCAGGCCTTGATTAGTCCACATTTGTGTGGGACATGTTCAATGTGCAAGGTGTTGTCCTTTTGACGTTTTTGATTGATTGATTTCTTTCTCTATCTATTGATCTTGAAAATTTTCAACGAAGATCATTTATGTACTCTTTGTGTTTTGTTTTATTGCCCTTTTTTATCATATTTTTTTTTGGGTGAATAGTTCAAATACCCTTGATAAAGGGTTTAATTTTTTTCTACCTCCGGACTTTTTTATTTTTATTTTTTATTTACTCGTGAAATCTGGTTCTATTTTTTATTTGCCCCTCATTAGTGCCATTTTTTATACTTAAACTACTCTCATCTGTAAATTAGTATTACATTTCTGTAATTGGTCGTTAAATTTCTATAACTGGTTATTACATTTATATAATTTATATGTCCTTAGTTTAGTTTCATATATGATATTACTATCTGTTTTGTAAATTATAATTTTTGTAATTTCTATTATAATTGTTATAAGAATGATAGATAATATTATCTGTAAATGGTAGATTATGTCATTGGGCATTACATTTGTAGTTTTTGTTGTAATTGTTATATAAATGTTAGTTTCTATAATTGTTTAGTACATGGTAAGTAATGATACTAAAATATTACAATTGTTCATAAATTTTCAGTTTGGATTCATGCTATTACTAATTTTGTTCATATTGTTAGATGAAAATTTATTTAGGTGTTTGACTGTTTGTTGTATTTTTGATGTAGCTTGAAAAACCCGTTCTTCGTTATGAAGTATATTGAATGTCTAGTTCAATGGTCTTTCAGTGTGTTTCATTTCACCCAAGAGGACATAAAGAGGATTAAGGGGAAGACAACAAATGATAATTAAGATATGAGGAAAACATCGTAATCCAAACAATCGATGTATCTATTTTAATGAAACCTCAAGATTATATCTATAACAATTTTTCATATGTTAAATGCACTTACAGATGATAATGTAATGATATTGAAAATGCAGATATAACCATTTTGTGTTTGAATATGTTTGCGTACTTTAATATTTTTGGTAGATAACTATTAAATATCTATAACTATTTGTATAATTTCTGTATATGTATCACATTATATTTCTATATTTTTGTAACTATTTTGTAAGGGGTAGTTTGGGTATTATGAAAAGTCAGATGCAAAAAAATATAGGCACAATTTTAGGGTAAATAAAAAATAAAAAAAGTCTAGGGGTATAAAAAAATTAGACCCTTAGTCAAGGGGCATTTGAACAATTCACCCAATTTTTTTTTTTTTTTTGGTCCAAATGTGATGCTATATACATACAAAACTTGTTTCTATGGCGTTACATGAAATAATTTTGGCTGTATATATTACAGCAAGGTTGTTTAAATAGTTCTCAATGCACCTTGATTGTTGTTGAAGGATATAAATATGAATAAAAAAACACTAATATGTAATAATTGGGTATGTTACAGTGATGTGTATAGATGAAGTCATCTTGTCTTTGCACATCTAACTACATATTAATTCTTGCTTCCAAAAGAAAAACTATATTAATTCTTTCTATCACAAAATCATATGCTTTTGCATACTTTCACAATAGACACCTTGTCTTGACTCATTCGGGAGAACAATTTTATGTCGGACAACTGGCTTGTTGTCTTGACTTTGGGTCCACTCACACACATTATTTAATTCAATGCGTTTTGTTTTAATGAAACAGGTATGTATTGTATTCGAAATATCAAAATTGTCTAGTATCTGAGTATCTAGAATAATTTAAAGTTGAATACAAATGATGCGCACATTAGTTTAGATACTTTTAATTACTTTTTTTAGTATTTATTAATGTTTGTCATGCCTTTAGATTTGAAAATAAGTTAGTTAGACTATTGTGGTTCTGATAATATATTTTAGTTGTAAAGGGTGGTTAGGTATCCATTCTCAACAAACTTTAAAAGGTCTAAAAATTGGACCCTCAGAGGCATCGGGTTTACTATTTTAATTTGGGAGTCTAAAAGAAGATTGTAAGCCCTTTTGAATTTATCTTTGGTTTTTGTTTAATAATAAAAGTTTTAGTTTTGTTCTACATTACCCTTATTTTTTGAGGTTTTTCTCCTCTATGCTTTTCGTATTCTGATGTCTATCTGGGCGTACATCATTTGGTATCAGAACTTGAGCTTCTATTAGTAACAAAATTCAAAAGAAATTCATTTCCAAAATAACAAATTAAAAGGTTGAGTTACAAGCCTGCAAATTGATAAAGCAAATGAGAGCTATTATTACTTAGATGGGCAATATAAACCCTCAAGAACGTGGAGGTATGGATCAAGTACCTCGAGATCCAGTGGTATCCGACTTCGAATCTAGAGCTTTCGAGACGAGTTGATGATCTCAACTTCATGAAGAATTTGTCACAATTTCCTGATAAAACTTATCCCAAAGTTGCTCTTGATCCTCTCGCAACGTCTCTTACACCCTACACTCCATAATCACTGTCAATGGGATGGTTGTTTCCCTCATAGTTATGTGTCATCGAAGCCAGTAAAATTCTCGCTCTGATACCACCTAATTGTGGAGATCCCACGAACTCCCATGAGATCCCATGAACTGCCATGATTTCAATAAGGAGTTATTAAAATTCAAATATTCTCCATTGATTTTCATTGATTTAACGTAGATGCTTATTGTATTCTTACCAATGATAGATGTAGGGTTTTCGGAGATGTTTTAAATAAATCCTTGTTTTGTTCTAAATCGATTTCTCAAACGCGTGATCGATTTCAATACGAGATTCTCACTGTTTCATCCCGTTTTAAAATGACCCATGTTTTATTTTCAATGATAGAAGATTTAAAGATTTTTACAAAAAATATTTAGGGTTTCGCGTTTCTGTTCGGGAACGGCCCCTATAGGAGCCGTCGGGAATGTTCGGGACGGCTCCCACTGGAGCCGTTGGCTTGTTAAGGGACGGCCCCAGTAGGAGCCGTCGGGTTTGCTTCGGACGGTCCCTATGGGAACCGTCGAGTTGGTCCGAGACGGTCCCTGTGGGAGCTGTCAGGTTCTTTGTATTTTCGGATACCCTCGGGTTCCATACTATATGTACGTATTGTGATAAGTTTCATAACGTTTCAGGTCGGGTTAGGTTGCCTTAGACCTATTGGAGTTGTTTTGGACTTATTGGACCTAAGGTGAGTGGGTCTCGTCTCCTATGTAGTTTTCAAGGGTTTTATGAATGATTTTAAAAATGCTATTTTATGTATAACTCGAGCATGTCATATTATATAGGCTGATAAGCTTATTAAGTATCGTATTGAAAATGTTATTATTTTGATATTGTTGCATGCATATTATTGAAATGAAAATGTGTTGATCATGCATGCATCACATTCGTCTAGGTGACGTAGCCTAGGTGGCTTAGTCTAGGTGACTATGGTTCAGAGTGGACCCAAGTCTAGGTGACTTATGTCTATGTGACATGTGTCTAGCTGATCAGACTTTCTGTGTGAAATCCTTGCGGCTTGGTGTCGTAGATGGCTAGGTGCCATGGGATACGGGCATACGTGTCATTTGCATTCATATGCATCACGAGATTTATCGTTATTGAGATCATACATTTTGAAAGACATTTTGTTAAGTTATGATTTATTGAAAAATTATTATATTGCAGATATCATATTACTGTATGTTGCAAAGATTTCTTATACGATATATTATCAAATATTATTTACGATATAAAATATTAATGGGACCAAAAGGTCCATTCACTGAGCATGTGGTTGCTCACCCCTCTTTCCCCAACTTTCAGGGTAGCCGTTGGTGATCATTGATCTCGGTTGTGGAGTTCGTAGTTTGTATGTTATCTTCCGTTGCATCTAGGTTGTTGAATAAGCCTTCCTTTGATATGTAGTTTTCCTTAGTCCCTTTCCACAAAAACAGTTGTATGCTTGTGTTAGAAAACTATTTCATTTATAATCATCCGCGTTTTGGATGAATTATGTTTAGATCCTGGTTATGTTTTAATTGGCATCATTAAATAAATCTGTTATGTTTTTATTGAAAAAAATGTGTCTCGTATTTTATTGAGAGTACATGGTAACGGTCCATATTCATGCTTCAAAATGGAGCCTTGGTACGGGGCGTTATGGAAGTGGTATCAGAGCCTGTGTTTTTCCTGTTAGGGCTAAGGATTTAGGATAGACTAATAGGTCTGCATTCATATAGGTCACGTTCTAACTGGGTGTTACATCGTTTGGAGAAATTTGAAATGGCGGGCAACAACAACACTCTGCGTCAGGATCTCCAAACCCTGACCAACTTGGTGGCTCAGATGATTCAGCACCAAAACGACATGGTGTTGCGGCGACTAGGGGAGAATCAGAACCAACTGGAGCAGTTGGTGATGAGATTCAAGAAGATGGATCTACCAATTTTCCAAGGCGTTGGCACCGATCCATTGGCTCTGAAGCATTGGATCATCGAACTCGAAGGAATCTTCAAGACCATTTTGCCGACCGACAGCCGACGTATTCACTTAGCGTCTCATCAACTGAGAGGATCTGCTATCCAATGGTGGAATGTCCATAAACAATCTCTGAACCGCGGGATAGAACAAATCACTTGGAAAGAGTTTGTAGAGATGTTCTACAAAAAATATTTTTCACCGATGGAGCGTGATTGTATTGTTCAGGCGTTTCTGGACGTTCGTCGAATGCAAGACATGACGGTGCCCAATATGAGAGAAATTTCTAGAGTTATCAGCCTTTGCACCTCAATACATCCAGGTTGAAAGCGAAAATGTCGTTGCTTCCAAGAAGAGCTAAGGAGCGACATTCGTCATAGACTGCGGAACCTCCGAATTCGGGTCTATGAGGAGCTGAAGGATTGTGCACTGGTTACGGAACAAGACTGCTTGGAATGGAAGAAGGAGAATGAAGCTCGGGCGAAGAGCAGGATTGATCCACGTCACGGTGGTGGTCACAGATTCAACAATCGAAAGCGGAACCACGACAACACAGGTCTAGATCATGGAGTCCGTAGCAAGGTCATCTGCTACTTCTGCAAAGAAGCTGGACACAAGTCCAATGTGTGTCCTAAGAAACAGACTAATCCTCGAGCATGCTACAATTGCAGAAAGCTGGGGCAACGCATAGTTTAGTGCCCTGAACCAAAGAAGCCGCGAAATGGAAATCCGCAAGCACACTGGGGAGTCCGTTGGAAATGGACAAAGAGCGTCCAGGTTCGCGTGGTCAACTAGCTCAGTCGTAGCAGCGTGGACAGGTCCATGGGTTATTAGTGGGAGATGTTCGCGCGATTGATGAAGTCATCCAAGGTACGGTTTGGATTGTTGGATATGATGCTTTCGTATTATTTGATTCTGGAGCTTCGCATTCTTTTGTATCTCTTGAATATGTGAAAAGGGCATGCTTAGTTGCTAGTCTTCTAGAGAAACTCTTTATTGTTGCAACACCTACCAGCGAATTGATCACCATTCGATCGGTCTATCGCGGATTTATGGTCCGAATAGAAGATCAATGTCTTGTCGCAAATCTGCTGATGTTAGATATTCAGAAGTTCAATGTCATGCTTGTCATGGATTGGCTCTCTGCATACCATGTCAGCGTGGACTGCATTTGAAGACCGTGTCATTCAAGATTCTGGGGTTGCGAACCTTGCGATTTGTCAGCGATGGAGGCATTGGGCCATTGGGCCTTATTTAAGCATTACAAGCGCAACATCTTCTGTAGAGTGGTTGCATGGGGTACATCGCAAGTATTGTGGACAATAAGGCAGAAAAGCCGAAAATCGAAGGAACATCGGTGGTCGTGGAATTTCCTGAAGTCTTTCCAGATGACCTACCAGGATTACCACCTGATCGTGAAATTGAATTTTCTATCGATCTAATCCCTGGTATAGAGCCGATATAAAAAACTCCTTATTGTATAGCACTTGCAGAATTGGTGGAGTTGAAAACTCAATTGGAGGAACTGCTGGAGAAAGGATTTGCACGACCAAGTGTATCTCCTTGGGGTGCATCAGTATTGGTCATCAGAAAGAAGGACGGTTCGTTGCGCCTATGCATTGATTACCGTTAGTTAAATCAAAAGATGATCAAGAACCGATATCCTCTTCCAAGAATAAATGACCTGTTTGATCAACTCTACGGAGCTACAGTCTTCTCGAAGATCGACTTAAGGTCAGGCTATTACCAATTGAAGATCAAGAAGGAGGATATTTTGAAGATGGCCTTTCGCACTCGATATGGTCATTATGAATTCCTAGTCATGCCGTTTGGTTTGAAAAATGCCCCTGCAGCATTCATGGACATGATGAATCAGAACTTCAAGCCTTTCCTTGATGAGTTTGTTGTTGTCTTCATTGATGACATTCTAATATATTAAAAGAACAAGGAAGAACTTGTTGAACATCTTCGTTTTGTACTCCAGAAATTAAAGGAGCATCAACTCTATGCAAAGTTCAGCAAGTGTGAGTTTTGGTTAGAGAGCGTGACGTTTCTTTGTCATGTCATCTCTGAAACTGAAATATCAGTTGACCCCTCTAAGATCAAGGCACTGATGGAATGGAAGCAACTGATGAATGCTACAGAGATCCGGAGTTTTCTGGGCTTAGCGGGTTACTACCAAAAATTTGTTCAGGATTTCTCGAAGATTGTATTTCCGTTGTCCCGTCTAACTCAAAAGAATGTCAAGTATGTTTGGTCAGAGCAGTGTGAGAAGAGTTTCCAAGAATTGAAGCGGATGCTCACGTCTGCTCCTATTTTGACCATTTCATCTGGTCCTGGCGGGTACATGGTGTATTGCGATGCCTCCCAATGAGGTTTGGGTTGTGTGTTGATGCAACATGGGAAGGTAGTCGCATATGCATCTTGTCAGCTGAAAGTTCATGAAGTGAATTATCCTACTCATGATTTGGAGTTGGCAGCATTGATCGTTGCCCTAAAGATTTGGAGGCATTATCTCTACGGCGAAAAATTTGAAGTCTTCACTAACCATAAAAGTCTGACGTATTTGCAATCTCAGCCAGATTTGAATAATCCTCATATGCGATGGGTGGAATTTCTGAAGGACTATGATTGTAAAATCGAGTATCACCTCGACAAAGCTAATGTGGTCGCGAATGCACTAAGTCGTCAACCTTCATAAATTTTATCGCACATGATGGTGGGTCAGTGAAAACTGTTAATTGAAGCGGCTAATATTTTTAGTGTGGTGCGATCATCCGAGAAAGGGTTCATTGTGCGGCTTGTTGTTAAGCCGGATCTCATCGATGAAATTCAAAAGGCACTGTTGGAGGACGAAGAGTTGAAGAAGGTCTCATTTCAGAAGGACCAAGGAATGAAGCCGGACTTTGCCATCCGAGCTGATGGAGTCCTTTGTTATTGAGGTCGTGTTTGTATTTCTATGAATGCGGAGTTGAAAAAGAGGATCCTTGATGAAGCACATAGGTCTCGATACACCGTACACCCTGGTGGTACGAAGATGTATCAGAATCTCAAGTTAAAATTCTGGTGGAATGGGATGAAGAAGGACATTGCGGAGTATGTGCCAAAAAGTTAAGGCGAAACACCGAAGTTCTGGTGGAAAACTGCAACTATTGGAAATTCTAGAGTGGAAATGGGAGCATGTCATCATGGACTTTGTGATTGGTCAACCAAAGTCGAAGAAATGACATGATGCTGTTTGGGTAGTAGTGGACCGATTGACGAAGTTCGCACATTTTCTAGCAATGTTCGTGAATGATTCACTGGAAATGCTGGTGAAGTTATATGTTCATGAAATTGTTTGTCTCCAAGGAGCTCAAGTCAATATCGTTTCGGATCGTGATTCGTGTTTCATCTCACGTTTTTGGAGGGTTCTTCAAACGGCACTAGGGACGAGGTTGAACTTTAGCACAACATTTCATCCTCAAATAGATGGTCAGTCTGAGAAGACGATTCAAATATTGGAGGACATGTTGAGGGATTGCTGGGAGGATCACTTAGCCTTGGCCGAGTTTGCATACAACAATAGTTTCCAAGCAAGCATTCAGATGTCGTCATTCGAAGCGTTGTATGGAAGAAATTGTCGCACACCTCTGTGCTGGGATGAAGTTGGTGAGAGAAGCCTTGTGGGGCCAGAACTCGTACAGGATACGATCGACTTCGAACAGCGCAGAGTAGACAGAAAAGCTATGCCGACAATCGTAGGCAATAGTTGGAGTTCACGGTAGGAGATCACGTATTCTTGAAAGTATCTGCATCCAATGGCGTGGTCCGATTCGGACGACGAGGAAAACTGAATCCGCGTTTCATCGGACCGTTCGAAGTTCTGCAGAGGGTTGGACCAGTGACGTATCGTTCGGCGTTATCGCCGCAATTGGATCGGGTGCACAATGTAATTCATGTATCGATGCTGAGGAAATACGTTCGTGATCCTTCTCATGTCATCGAACCGAACTTAGTTTAAGTACAGGAGGACTTATCTCTCGTCGAGTAGCCGGTAAAAATTTAGATCGGATGGAATAGACCTTGCGCAAGAAGACCATTCCAGTGGTCAAGGTATAGTGGCAGTATCATCTGGGAGTACCCGAGCCCACCACAAACTCACAGGGTGACATAGGACTTTAGAGAGAAGATCGACTGCTCTACACCATTCGTCATCCGGTAGGCTTCTCCCGGGGAGCCTCTACCTGGTAGTCCCCATACCAAGGCTCCATTTTGAAGCTTGAATACGGACCGTTACTTTGTACTCTCAATGAAACACGGGACACAATTTTTTTTCAATAAAAATATAACAGATTTATTTAATGATGCGAATTAAAACATAACCAGGATCTAAACATAATTCATCCTAAATGTGGATGATTACAAATGAAATAGTTTTCTAACACAAACATCCAACTGTTTTTGCTGAAAGGGACTAAGGAAAATTACATATCAAAGAAAGGCCTATTCAACCACCTAGATGCAACGGAAGATAACGTACGAACTACTATCTCCACCACCGAGATCAACGATCACCAACGGCTACCCTGAAAGTTAGGGAAAGACGGGTGAGCAACCACACACTCAGTGAATGGACCTTTTGGTCCCATTAATATTTTATATCGCAAATAATATTTGATAATATATCGTAAAGCAATCTTTGCAACATACAGTAATATGATATCTGCAATATAATAATTTCTCAATAAATCATAACTTAACAAAACGTTTTTCAAAATGAATGATATGAATAACGATAAATCCGGTGATACGTATGAATGCAACGGACACGCATGCCCGTATCCCATGGCACCTAGCCATCAACGGCACCTAGCCGCAAGGATTTCGCATAGGAAATCGGTCACCTAGACACATGTCACCTAGACATAAGTCACATAGACATGGGTCCATTCTGAACCGTAGTCACCTAGACTAAGCCACCTAGGCTACGTCACCTAGACGAATGCGATGCATGCATGATCAACACATATTTTCATTTCAATAATATGCATGCGACAGTTTCAAAGTAATAACATTTTCAATACGATACTTAATAAGGCATCGGCCTATATAATATGACATGCTCGAGTTATACATAAAATAACATTTTTAAAATCATTCATAAAACCCTTGAAAACTACGTAGAAGATGAGACCCACTCACCTTAGGTCCAACAAGTCCAAAATAACTCCAGTAGGTCTAAGGCAACCTAACCCGACCTGAAACAATACGAACTTATCACAATACGTACATACAGTATGGAACCCGAGGGTATCCGAAAACACAGAACCCGACGGCTCCCACAGGGACCGTCTCGGACCAACCCGACGGCTCCCATAGGGGCTGTCCAAAGCAAACCCGACGGCTCCTACTGGGGCCATCCCTTAACAAACAGAGGCTCTAGTGGGAGCCGTCCCGAACATTTTCGATGGCTCCTACAGGGGCCGTCTCGGAATAGAAACACGAAACCCTAAATATTTTTTGTAAAAAAATCTTTAAATATTCTATCATTGAAAACAAAACAAGGGTCGTTTTAAAACGGTGTGAAAAATAGTGAGAATCTCGTATTCAAATCGATTTAAAAGAAAACAAGGATTTATTTAAAACATCTCTGAAAACCCTAGATCCTATCATAGGTACGAATACAATAAGGATCTACGTTAAATCTCCAAAATTCATGAAAATATATCCCTAGTTTCTACTTAAACGAATGAAATTAACATGGTATAAACTTAAACATATTTATTTTTTTTACGAGAAAGACTTACAACCATTTTAAAATATTAAAACATCACTGTCATAACATGAAATCCGAGATCATCTAAATCCATTGAGGTTATGATAAAAATCCAATAAGAAAACCTAGGAAATCGTAGTGTTAATATATATACGTTCGATTCAATAACATCATCAAAATCTTGTAAAAACTTGTGACTAGGGAATATTAAGTATGTACCTTATTATTAAGTCATGATTTATCATGCTTGATATAATTAATATAGTGGGGGTATTATTACAATACTAAGGCATGCATATTCTATACATCCATATAAACACACAAATATACATGCAGGCATGATCATTCAAACATGAATACAATACATAAGAAAGTATATGGTAGAATAGGGGGTTCGCCATAATATATGAGCTATATAGCCTAACATGCAAGGTATCTAACATATTTAGGGTGCAATGTTGCCCCATGGATGCACGATGCACGACTACATGCATCGAGCGCGTCCCGAAGGGTTGGATCGAACCGCTCACCTAACGAGCGCACATCTCACGATACACAAGAGGGCGATAGCTTGAATCCGAACAAAGAAACTACTCCGTCAAGAATCTTCCAAGGATGCATTAGGCTATTACAAGGTACTCGATATCGTGAAGCACACTTCAAACGCGTTTGAGCACCGCAAGCACGCCCCCAAGCACTCCGTGCACGTTGCCCACGCACACCGCATGCATCGGAGAACGCCAAGCACGCCCTCGAGCACCCCGTTCACGCTGCCCACGCACTCCGCACGCATCGGACAACGCCAAGCACGCCCTCGAGCACCCCGTGCACGTCGTCTACGCACTCTAGACGCATGTGAGCATGCCGAGCATGCACCCGCAACCCCAAAAGCTGCTCAAGCAATCTCGAGCGTACGATGCAGCAACTCTACACCCCTTTAGCACATAAACACAAGTACAAGAATGTATGAGGAAAACCATTGAAAAAAGGAGAAGAACATGCATACATGATTCACTCACACATACTCACAAACGGGTGGCGTGCACACATACACAACTCATAACACATGAGCATGTGCTTCTCTCCCTCATCTTCTTCAATGGCACACACAACAACAACACAATGCAATGGAGCTTCCACTCTTCCCAACAGCTACAAAAGACATGGCTGAACCCAACCAAGGAGATCGGGAGGTCCATATGCGGCTCAGGCACACCCGCACCCCGCGCTCCACCGCTATCACCATCGACGCCCCGCACCCCCTTTCAAACAACATACCTTCAATGACATCGGAAGATGAGACTTCATCACCACCTCCACTTTCTCCTCTTCATTTCACACAAGAAGGGCTGGTCGAGAGAGAGAGTCGAGAGTGAGAGAGAGGAGAGACATTTGGGCTCTTAAATAGCCAAAAGAGGAGTCAAATGACCAAATCGTCTCGGATCTGAAATTCTGGACTAGCCTCACTAGAACAGCTATAACTTCCACAGTATAGCTCCGAATTGCATGATTCAAAATTCATTGGAAAGGAAAGAAGGTTATCTATAACTTTCATGTTTATGCTAAGATCAAATAACCCCTCTAGCTATTCTAAAATATGAGCTAAACATCAAACATGGCTGCTGTCAGGATTTTCTCATTCCCAAGGTATACTCGAAAAGATACCCATAACTTTTTCTACATGAATCCAGTTGATCTAATTTCACTTTTGTATGAATGATAACTCAAAATTAAAGATCTCATAACTCTTCATATTGGATATTAACAAAATTAAATCTGAATACCAATTGCCTCAACTATGAGACAAGGACGACGTCAAGACATGAGCCACCTGCAGGGGCAAGGCTACATGACAAGCCACCTCCCCAATCCATTCAAGGATGAGAATTGGCCCGATGAAGGGCTGACTCCCTTAACCCGAATGTCAAAAAAAGAGGATGCCCTTAAACTGGGACACCTTCATGAAAACATGGTCACCAAACCCGAAGTTAAGCTCCTGGCGATGATGACCTGGGTAGCCCTTTTGTCGGTTTTGAGCGTGCGGATGCACACACGAACCATCTTGACCATCGCAAGGTCAATTTAATTAATTTATGGCCCCTCCAACTGGCGCTCTTCAACCGTCCCAACGCAAGGGAAGTATAAATTCTTTTTTTGCGCCCGTGGAGTGCCTGATATAGTTCCATCTGGATGCTCGAATAGCAGTCGTCTCTCTTAGACCTGTGTCATTTAGAGTCATAATTTTGATCGGAGTCGCTAAAATTTTTGCTTTTTAACTACCTGCTGGGATTTGAGGACTTGATTGAAATATAACTGCATATTATGGGTCCTGGTTTTGATTAGTACGGTCCATAAAATTTTCGTTTAATTCCGATAACGTTTTTGGAATTATGCAGTTTTGGATTGTAATTCAGATTTAATTTTTTTAAAATCCAAGATGAAGAGGTAAAAATTTGATATTATTACGAGATGTTCAGTTTTGAGATAGCTTCCATATAGAAGTGGAATTGGATCAACTGGATTCGTATATCAAAAGTTATGGATACTTTTCCGAGTATACGCCGAACTTGAGAAATCCAGGTAGCAGCCCTGTAAGATGTTTAGCCTAGATTTTGGAATAGCTGGAGAGGTTATTTGATCTAGGTGCATAAAAGCCGTAGATAAGCTTCTTATCTTTCCAATGGCTTTGGAATCGTGCAATTCAGAGATGTATTGAGGAAGTTATGGCCATTTAAGTGAAGGCTGTTCGGGGTTTTAAGTCCGAGGACGACTTGGTCATTTACTCCACCTTTGCCTATTTAATCCCCAAATGTGCACGACCAGGGGCTCTTTCTCCTCCTCTTTTTGATCTGGTCCAGCCCTTTTTGGTGTGTTTTGGGTGGAGGAAGGGGTGATGATGAAGCACTTGATGGAGGAAGTGAAGGTGAGTGTTGTGGTTGTTATGGTTGTTCTTTTCTTCTCCTCTCTCCCAAGCTTTTCCCCCCCTTATATTTTGCCCTCCCCTTTGTATAAACAGCCCCCCATGTGTTTGTGTTTATGTCGCAATGAAGAAGAAGAAGCAAGTGAAGCAAGATGGAGGTGGTGGCAGCGGTGGTGGCGGTCGAGGTAGTCAAGGGTGCGCTTGCGAGCCCCTACATCTCCCCCTACGCTCCCCCTCTCATTTGGGTGAGATTTCCCTCTTCTTTAATTGATTTTTATGCATGGTTGGGAGCTTGGGAGGGCTTGCATGTAAGAGGTTTGGGTTTGGGTGCATGTGGGGGACATGGGAGAGGGTTTGGGAGGCTGGGCGCGCGCGCAGGTCCATCCGCGCGCGTGCGCGCGGAGCGTGTGCGCAGGGGGTGTCGCGCGGTTGCGCGCGGGTACGCGCGCGAGTGCGTGCGGTAAAGCGCGGGGTGCGTGCGGGGGCACGTGCGAGCGCGCAAGTGTTTACGTGCGGTGGGCGCGCGTTCTGCGCGCGGTGCGCGCGGGGCCGCGTGCGGGGAGCCCGGGGGGTCCCGGGGGTGCGTGTTGGGCTGCCCGAGGCCCGGTTTGGGCGTGCTGAGGGTCGGCACCCTCGGGTGGGTGTCCGGGGGGCTCGGGCACGCGTACGTGCGTGCACGCTTGCGTGCGTTCAAGCCCGTATGCGTGAATGTCCAATCCTAGGCATCCCTAATTGATTTTATATGTTTGTATGATTGTTTTACTCACCCCTTTTGGTACCCATGACTTACAGATCTCGTCGGATGGGATGCTCGTCAATCCGGGTATCGGTGAGTGGTTTGATTCTAACCCTTCCGGGATTGCTCGATGCACGTAACCGTGCTTCGCGCTTCCATGGGGCTTTTATTGCACCCTAAATATGCTAGATATCATGCATGCTAGGTTGTGTAGCTCGTATATTGTGTAGAACCCCTATTCTACCTTATACTTGCATATGTATTGTATAGAATATGGCATAACTTAGGTAGTTTTGTTTGAAATACTACCCCTATTTATCAAACATGTTTAATTTGGGTTAATAACGGGGTGTATGCGTAATATTCCTCTGATTTTGGACTCGAGGGTGTGGTATAGTCGTTGCACCCATCTGTCGGGGCAAAACTATGACCAGCTTGAGAGAGGATGATGCATTCCCTCTCTCTCGCCCTTCCTCTTTTCGCGAGCTGAGTAAGTAGATGTAGTTCCTACTTGACTCAGACTTGCTTGAAATTATTGGCATGCACACCTGTTGTTACGTAGATCGCGCTTAACCCTTCCCTTCTAGGTTGGTGTCAGCCAACGTATGTTAGGTTGTAACTTGTGTATTTGCCTGTTTGACTTCACGTATGCATGTTAAGTAAGTTATCCTTGGGTAATTAATTGCATATTATATATATGCCTATTGGGCCATGAGCCTTGTCTAATGAGATTAGAAAAGTGTATGAACTCTTATGGGGTCATACCATGGCATTGACACTTAGAATAAAATGTCTTCCCCGCATCTGAGTTATGCGCCCTGGAGGGAATTCATGAGAATTCGTTGCGCTTATCGGTGTTGATAACCGATGATGACGGATCCATAGGGATCGTATTCGCGGGTGTCGAGTGTTCTTCCCTTCGTCGGCTCCGAGTAGAGACTGTCCGGCGTAGTAAAGTCCAGCGAGGTGCTCCCAGATACTACTCATGACGCGTGTTGATGTGCCCATACGGCCGAGGTAGCGGTCATGGGAGGCTATCCGGTAGAGGCCAGAACCCTGTGAGGTGCTCCTAGGAACTGTCCACGACGCTTGTTGGTGTGCCCATATAGCAGAGATAGGGACCTGGGAGGCTACCAGGTAGTAGTGGCCACACCGGGAGAGACTACCGGATGACGAGCGGTGTAGAACAATCGACCTCTTCCCCAAGAGCTTATGTCACCCCGAGGAGGGGGTGAGGGTGAGGGTGTGGTGGGTCGGCGTTGGTTCGATCGGCCAGTTTGTGCAATTTCCTAAAATCCTATGTCATCCGTCGGGGTGAGGGTGAGGGTATCGCTCCCAAGATCCTATGTCACCCGTCGGGGTGAGGGTGAGGGTGTCGGTGTGAGTGGAGTGGGCTCGAGTTGATACTTGACCCACCGGCTTGTGTAGTTGGTTTTCCCATGGGGTTCGCGTTGCGAACATGTAATGGTTCCTCCCAATATCGTCGTATACCAGGGCCCGACGTTGAAGCTGCCCTGACAGAGGACTCTCACTTGTAAGTACTCCCGATGCATTCGGCGGATGTACTGATCATGGGAGTGTACCAGGTGAGGCTGCACGATGGTGGGCCACCAGACGATATTGCGAGCATAATTGATCGTTCTCCCCTTTACCGGATCCGTGCGGATGCTTCCAAGGTGCGAGCCACCCTGGGTGGACCCCCACCTATAGGTACCTTCGACGCTGTCGACAGTGTACTGACCGTGGCCGGCTCCACGTAGATGCTGCCCAGGAGAGCGCTACTGGATTGCGAACGGTGTAGAACAGCATGTTTTGCCTTTCAAGTCCCTAGACTCACCCCTGTGGGGGCTAAGGCGAGGGTGTGGTATGGTCGCACCGCCGTGTGACCATGTTAACCGTTGGGTTTCTACCCCTAGCTTTCCTTGATAGTAGATTGCCTTAGTATCAAATGATTATGTTGGTGTTTGGTTTCCGACCAGTCACTGAGCTTGTAGCTCACCCCTCGCTTATGTTTTTCTCCAGTTGACACTGAGTCGGATCCAAGAGAAGAGCTCCCCTTGACTAGGTCCGCACTTTCCTCCCTATCAAACTGACTGAGTCTCTGGACGCTTCGACGCGGGTTTGAGCCTTCGCGATTGTTCGTCTTCATGGCACTGCGGTCGGTGCTATTTCGGGCTGAGACGCGTGGGTTACTTCGAGGTTCTGGCGCAGCCTTTGGCAGGCTTTTCGCGCGAGCCTCCCTTTTAAGTACAGCGTTTCGATACCGACGGACCGCCAGGCAATGAGGACGATTTCGGCCTTGGAGGACATGCTATTTGTCTGCGTGCTCGACTTGGGGCAGTTGGTTGAGGCACCACCCTTTGATAAGGGGCACTCTACGGGCACAGTTTTACACCTCCCTTGTGTTGGGACGGTTGTTGAGCGCCAGTTGGAGTGGCCACAAGTTATTTATTGACCTTGCGGTGGCTGAGATGGTTCGTGCGTGCCTCTGCACCACCTAGAACCGTCGGAAGGGCTACGCAGGTCATTGTCGCCAGGAGCCTACCTTCGGGGTACGGCGACCATGCTGGCATAAGGTGTCCCGGTTTAAGGGCATCCTCTGTTTCGACGTTCGGGGCGTGTTGAGTCGGCCTTCCATCAGACCGGTTTTCGTCCTTGAGTGGATTAGGGGAGGTGGCTGTCATGAAGCCTTGCCCCCGTGGTTGACTCGTGCCTGAGACGTCATCCAATGTCCCAGCTGAGACATTATGTCCATGATCCTGCTCATGTCATTCCGTTCGAGTCGCTCATCCACGAGCAGGATTTGTTGTTCAGGGAACTGTTGATCGAGACCATGGACCAATGTGAGAAGAGGCTCCGCACCCAGACCGTTCCTTCGGTTAAAGTGTGTGGTAGCACCAGCTTGGTGCCCGGACCACTCGGGAGCCAAGGGACTCTATGGGCGACACTTCTACGTTCGGTCTTCCCTTTGGGTTTCCTTAAATTTCGAGGACTAAATTTCCTAAGGGGGGGAGAATGTTAGACCTGTGTCATTTAGAGTCCTAATTTCGATCGGAGTCGCTAAAATTTTGGTTTTTAGCTACCTGCTAGGGTTTGAAGACTCTGATTAATAATCTAACTGCATATTATGGGTCCTGGTATTGTTTAGCACGGCCCATAAAATTTTCATTTAATTCCGATAACATTTTTGGAATTATGCAGTTTTGGATTTGGTATTCGGATTTGATTTTATAAAAATCCAAGATGAAGAGGTAAAAATCCGATATTATTACGAGATGTTCAGTTTTGAGATAGCTTCCATATAGAAGTGGAATTGGATCAACTGGATTCGTATATTAAAAGTTATGGGTATTTTTCCATGTATACCCCGAAGTTGAGAAAATCCAGGCAGCAGCCCTGTAAGATGTTTAACCTAGATTTCGGAATAGTTGGAGAGGTTATTTGATCAAGGTGTAAACATGAAAGTTGTAGTTAATCGTCTTATCTTTCCAATACCACTGGAATCATGCAATGCGGAGCTGTATTGAGGAAGTTATGACCGTTTAAGTGAAGGCTGTCCGGGGTTTTAAGTCCGAGGACGACTTGGTCTTTCACTCCGCCTTTGCCTATTTAAAGGCCCCAAATGTTACGACCTTGGGCACTTTTTCCCCTCTTTTTGGCTCTGGTCCAGCCTTTGTGTTGTGTGTGTTTGGGTGGAGGAAGGAGAAGGAGTTGGAGCAAGAAGAGGAAGAGTTGCAAGTGAAGGAACTAGGTGAGTTGTGTATGTTGTGTTGTTGTTTCTCCTCTTCTCCTCCCTTGGCTGATCCCATGGTTTCCCCTCCCCTATGGATCAGCTCAGCCCCCCAAGTGTTTGTTGAAATGCCCCAATGAAGAAGAAGAGCAAGGAAGAGGTGGTGGTAGCGGTGGAGCTACGGCGGCGGGCATGCCGGAGCCGCGGATGGACCTCCCGCTCTCCTCGGTTGGGTTCAGCCGGGTCTGTTGTGGCTGTTGGGAAGAGTAGAAGCTCCATTGCCTTGTATTGTTGTTGTGTGTGCTTGGAATTGAAGAAGCTGAAGAGGGGGGAAACACATATTCATGTGTTATGTGTTGTGTATGTGTGCACACCACTTGTTTGTGAGGATGGACCTCCCGCTCTCCTCGGATGCGTGCGGGGTGCATGGGCAGCGTGCACGGGGTACTCGAGGGCGTGCTTGCGGCGCTCAGACGCGTTCGGAGTGCTTCGTGGTGTCGAGCAGCTTGTTATAGCCAAATGCAACCATTGGATGATCCTTGGCGGATTGGTATCAGGCTTCGGATTCAATTCGTCGCTCTCTTGCGTTTCGCGAGCCGTGCGCTCGTTAGGTGAGTGGTTTGATTCCAACCCTTCCGGGATCGCTCGAGGCACGTAGTTGTGCTTCGCGCTTCCATGGGGCTTTATTTGCACCCTAAATATGTTAGATATCATGCATGCTAGGTTGTATAGCTCGTATATTGTGTAGAACCCCTATTCTACCTTATACTTGCCTATGTATTGTATAGAATATGGCATGACTTAGGTAATTTTGTTTGAATTACTACCCTTATTATTAATTGAACATATCTGGCATGTCTAACTTGGGTTAATAACGGGGTGTATGCGTAATATTCCTGATTTAGTACTCGAGGGTTTGGTATAGTTGTTGCACCCATCTTGTTGGGGCAAAACTATGACCTGCTTCAGGGGAGGATGAGGCATTCCCTCTCTCTCGCCCTCCCTCTTTTCGTGAACCGAGTGAGTAGATGTAGTTCCTACTTGACTCGGGTTTGCTTGGAATTATTGGCATGCACCTATTGTCGCGCGGATCGCGCTTAACCCTCCCCTTTGAGTTGGTGTTATCCAACGTATATTAGGTTGTAAGTTATGTGTTTACCTGTTTGAAGCCATGTATGCATGTTTAAGTAGACCATCGTTGGGTAGTTAATTGCATATTATATATATGCCTATTTGGGCCATGAGCCTTGTTCAATGAGATTAGACAAGTGTATGACCTCCTATGGGGTCATACCATGCCTTTGACACTTAGAATAAAATGTTTTCCCCGCATCTGAGTTATGCGCCCTGGAGGGAATTCATGAGAATTCATTGCGCTTATCGGTGTTTGATAACCGATGATGACGGATCCATAGGGATCGTATTCGCGGGTGTCGAGTGTTCTTTCCTTCGTCGGCTCCGAGTAGAGACTGCCCGGCGTAGTAAAGTCCGGTGGAGCTCTCCCAGATACTACTCATGACGCGTGTTGGTGTGCCCATACGGCTGAGGTAGCGGTCTTGGGAGACTAGTCCGGTAGAGGCCTGAACCCTGTGCACGAGGTAGTAGAGGCCACACCGGGAGAGACTACCGGAAGACGAGCGGTGTAGAACAATCGACCTCTTCCCCAAGAGCCTATGTCACCCCGAGGAGGGGGTGAGGGTGAGGGTGCAGTGGGTCGGCGTTGGTTCGATCTGCCAGTTTGTGTAATTTCTCAAGATCCTATGTCACCCGTCGGAGTGAGGGTGAGGGTATTGCTCCCAAGATCCTATGTCACCCGTCGGGGTGAGGGTGAGAGTGTTGGCGTGAGTGGGGTGGGGTCGAGTTGATACTCGACCCGTTAGCTTGTATGGATGGTTTTCCCTTGGGGTTTGCGTTGCGAGCATGAATTATCGTTCTCCCCTTCGCCGGATCCGTGTGGATGCTTCCTAGGTACGAGCCGCCCTGGGTGGACCCCCACCTGTAGGTACCATCGACGCTGTCGACAGTGTACTGACCGTGGCTGGCTCCAGGTAGAGGCTGCCCGGGAGAGCGCTACCGGATGACGAACGGTGTAGAACATCAAGTTTTGTCCTTCAAGTCCCTAGACTCACCCCTGTGGGGGCTAGGGTGAGGGCAGGGTATGGTCGCACCGCCGTGTGACCTTGTTAACCGTTAGGTTTCTACCCCTGGCTTCCCTTGACAGGAGATTGCCTTGTATTGAATGTTATGGTTGGTGTTTGGTTTCTGACCACTCACTGAGCTTGTAGCTCACCCCTCGCTTATGTTTTTCCCCAGTTGACGCTGAGTCGGATCCAAGAGAAGAGCTCCCCTGGCGCCATCCGAGTAGGAGACCCGCGTTCGCGTTGGATGTCTTGCGAGTTAGAGGCTATCAGCATTCCATTTTCATTGTATGTATTATACTTGTGCTTGTGCACGGTATGTGGACAGTTGATGTCTGTTGTATATATTGGCTCTCACAGGACAATTGATTGTGTACTCTAGTCTGTAATATGTCTTTGAATTACTGACTTAGTCGTTTGAGCTTCCGCTATTTGTATATATTTGATGTCAGTTGCTTGTTTATTACATTTTCTATTGTGGAGTATTTATTTGACCTCGTGTATGGATTACTGATATCATTTATATATTTGCCACGTCTCGGGGACGGCTGCCCTGGGGCGTGACATATTTGCCATGTCTCGGGGACGGCCACCCTGGGGCGTGACAGTCTCGCAGGCAAACCCCTCCAAATGGGTGGTGCCTCACCCAACTACCCCAAGATGAGCACACAGACACTTATCATGTCCTCCAGGTCTAGATCGTCCTCATTGCCTAGGCGTCCGTCAGTGACGAAACGCTGTACTTAATGGGAGGCTCGCTCCAAAGCCTACAAAAGGCTGCGCCAGAACCTCGAAATAACCCCCGCGTCACAACCCGAAATAGTGCCGACCGAAGTGCCATGAAGAGGAACAATTGCAGAGGTGAAAATCCACGCCAAAGCTTCCAGAGACTCAGTCTGTCAGATAGGGAGGAAAGCGCGGACCTAATTAGTTGGCCAATAATCACCTAGACGACATCGCGACCCGAATGTGATTTTGGTGAGCCCGCAACGAAATCAATAATAACTCACTCACATGTCCACTGAGGAGTCTCAATGGACTGACATTTTTCAAAGAGTTGTTGATTTCCAAACATCACTTGAGGGCATGCCAACAAGGGCAAGAAGTTGCCGACTATCGCCTTTACATAGCGCCGTTAGCAATCTCAATGAAGACTACCTCAAAGTAGTCCACGGTGGCCCAATAAAACTTATGTGATCCCTGAAGGCATCCGGTGCATTTGTCAACCTCGACGGTAGTACTTAAGACTCGTAGTGCCAAAAACAGTCACAAAAAGCCATCAAGGAATGCCCTACTCCTGGATCTACGATTTGTGTACCCTGTGCGAAGATCAATCTGATAGAAGACACTCGCTCCCAGAGCTGGTCAAACAGATCATCAATTCACGGTAAAGGGGGTACTTGATCTTCCACCTCCACGGGAAGATCAGGACAACTCCTTGAACGATTAAATCCAAATTATGCTCCTCGAGCATGGCTGGTGCTCATGATGACCTTGACACGCTGGTAAGACCGCTCAACCGCACTTAATCCATAAGACGCGCAACAGGAGGTCGTCGATTTCCATCAATGCCAATGTGACGTCATCTACCTGATATGGCGGTTGAGTCCCATCACGAACGCTTGCATCGCATCTCCTCGTTCACGACCCGTGTTGGGGCAAAACATGAAAGTATCACGAATTGTGCATCACATGCCGTCACAGAGAGGTCGCCCAACTATAACCATTGGAACTACAGCATCCTGCTCTCAATGTGCAGATTCATCACGGGGAGTCCAAGCTCTCGACATCATCCAGTAGTACTCTCTCGGTGTGGCATCTACCTCGTAGCCTCCCAAGTCCACTATCTCTGCCATATGGGCGCACCAACAAGCGTCGTGGATAGTACCTGGAATCACCTCACAGGGCTCTGGCCTCTACCGGGTAGCCACAATGCACAATGATATATCGAAGCGACTCCAGATGTGGCTATGGAACACAGTCCATAAGTAATCGTCCACCAAGCTGCAAAAGGACGCACCCAATCCCAATCGTACACATCACCACTCGCTACAACACCTTCAAGTAAGAGAGAAAGGTGATCATCAATTAGATGTTTCAAAGATATTCCCTGACTAGGGAAAAGAACCCCTTGGAAGGGCATCTTGAGGTCCTAATATAGGAAATCCTGACAACCAAACGAGGAACACGGAGCACCCTAGCCGGGTCTCAATGATGATCCCGCAATGCTCCTTAATCCGGATCAGGAAAGCGGAAGAAGACATCGCCCATTAATGAATAATACGCCACATCCTCAAAACTTGAAATCGGCGCCGCACACGAACTCCATGGTTAATAGCAATACCTGTAGATACCCCAATTTTGACGGTCCAGAAAGACGAAGATACTTCAAGTAACATTAAGAAATAACCCTCATTTGGACATCAAATAGAAAACAAATCTCAAAAAACCAAAACCGAAAACCCTGACCCAACACTTATAAATATCTATGTCTGGCCAGAGGCGGCTAACCCTAATTAGTCGCCCCATCCCAGGCGGCTAGCTTGACTAGCCGCCCCCCTTGACCGACCCCAAACCGCTTCCCTGGATGGGACATAAAGTAGCATTAAATGCTGATCATTGCGGCAGGTTGTGACCTTTAGCCGCCCCATCTTGGCCGGTTCAACCCAAGTAACCGACCCGGGCCACCGCTTATCAGAGATGGGACGTTTGGCAGGTCATGATGGGGGCGGCTAACCCTAACTAGCCGCCCTTCACCTGGTCTCTGACAGAAGAACAGAGAATTAATGTGGGGTCTACTCAAACACACTATTATCCAAGTCATTTTATTACCCACTGAACACTCCCCTGCCCCTTTTTTCCTATAAATAGAGGGGGTCCTAAGCCTTTCTAACACATCAATAACCACCCACAATTCACAACATCAATATTCCAATTCCCAACCCCACTACTTGAAATCCCTAGAGAGAGAGAGAGAGTCCCATTTGTGAGAGAAAACCCATTCCCTACACAAAATCACCCTGTCAATCCACCCTCCAAAACCCAGGTTAAATCTGGCTTAACCTCTGTCAAAACCAAACCCATTTCCTACCCAAGTTCTGCCCAAATTAACTGAGGCCCTAGGCGGCTAACCACAACTAGCCGCCCCACACCCGACGGCTCCATCCCACTAGCCGCCCCTTATCTACACCCCCACTTGACCCAAGACTTCTCTAGCCAAGCCAAAAGCAGAAAGGATTACCAGTTTTCTGCTTTTCGAGAGAGCAGATGGCGATCACACACACACTGAAATCCTCTTAAGCCGCTGTCAGGCGCCACAACAAGGAACGACACCCCACCACCCTTCCGAGAGACGATCCGACCTTGCCCGTCAAGGCACGCACCAGATCCGAATCCCCGAAGAACCCCTACACACGCCGCTTCCGATACTGACAATATCGATGCACGGAAACGAAGCTCCATTATCAAGACGCGATCTAAACCTTAGCAATCGCAACAATTCCATCGATACGATACAACTGGGCTGGAATATCCTGCGCAAGCCTTAGTCCCAGTACAGGGAACCCATCAACAGACCCTATTTAGTTGACCTAGTCGACAACTTAAGGGGGTCGAGGGTGGCCATGTCCACGTCCACAGATGCGAGGAGGCATGTCAGTAACCTAAGAAAACTTCTAAAACCGGAGTACTCGGATGACAATCCTACAACCCGAGCCCACCACAAACTCACAGGGTGACATAAGACTTTAGAGAGAAGATCGACTGTGCTACACCATTCGTCATCCAGTAGGCCTCTCCCGGGGAGCCTCAACTGGTAGTCCCTGTACCAAGGCTCCATTTTGAACCTTGAATACGGACCGTTACCTTGTACTCTCAATAAAACACGGGACACAATTTTTTTTCCAATAAAAACATAACAATTTATTTAATGATGCGAATTAAAACATAACCAGGATCTAACATAATTCAACCTAAACGTAGATGATTACAAATGAAATAGTTTTCTAACACAAACATCTAACTGTTTTTGCTGAAAGGGACATAGAAAATTACATGTCAAGGAAGGCTTATTCAACCACCTAGATGCAACGGAAGATAACGTACGAACTACGATCTCTACCACCGAGATCAACAATCACCAATGGCTACCCTGAAAGTTGGAGAAAGACGGGTGAGCAACCACACACTCAATGAATGGACCTTTTGGTCCCATTAATATTTTATATCGCAAATAATATTTGATAATATATCATAAAACAATCTTTGCAACATACAGTAATATGATATCTGCAATATAATAATTTTCCAATAAATCATAACTTAACAAAACGTTTTTCAAAATGTATGATCTCAATAACGATAAATCCCGTGATGCGTATGAATGCAATGGACACGCATGCCCGTATCCCATGGAACCCAGTCATCTACGGCACCTAGCCGCAAGGAATTTGCACAGGAAATCTGTTCACCTAGACACATGTCACCTAGACATAAGTCACCTAGACATGGATCCATTCTGAACCGTAGTCACCTAGACTAAGCCACCTAGGCTATGTCACCTAGACGAATGCGATGCACGCATGATCAACAAATATTTTTATTTCAATAATATGCATGTGACGGTTTCAAAATAACAACATTTTCAATACGATACTTAATAAGGCATCGGCCTATATGATATGACATGCTCGAGTTATACATAAAATAACATTTTTAAAATCATTCATAAAATCCTTGGAAACTATGTAGGAGATGAGACCCACTCACCTTAGGTCCAACAACTCCAAAATAACTCCAGTAGGTCTAAGGCAACCTAACCCGACTGAAATGATACGAACTTATCACAATACGTACATACAGCATGGAACCCGAGGGTATCCGAAAACACAAAATCCGACGGCTCCCATAGGGACCATTCGGACCAACCCGACGGCTCCCATAGGGCCGTCCGAAGCAAACCCGACGGCTCCTACTGGGGCCGTCCCTTAACAACGTCCTGAAGATTACCGACGGCTCTTATAGGGGCCGTCCCGGAACAGAAATGTGAAACCCTAAATATTTTTTGTAAAAAAATCTTTAAATCTTATATCATTGAAAACCAAACAAGGGTCGTTTTAAAACGGTGTGAAAAACAGTGAGAATCTCATATTCAAACCGATCACGCATTCGAGAAATCAATTTAAAACGAAACAAGGATTTATTAAAACATCTATGAAAATCCTAGATCTATCACAGGTATGAATACAGTAAGGATCTACGTTAAATCTCTAAAATTTATGAAAATACATCCCTGGTTTTTACTTAAACGAATGAAACTAACATGGTATAAACTTAAACATATATTTTTTTTACAAGAAAGACTTACAACCATTTTAAAACATTAAAACATCATTGTCATAACATGAAATCCGAGATCATCTAAATCCATTGAGGTTATGATAAAAATCATATAAGAAAACCTAGGAAATCATAGCGTTAATATATACACGTTGCGATTCAATAACATCATCAAAATCTTGTAAAAACTTCATAAAATCATTGACATACCACTGATATAACACCTGAACCAAAATCATAAGAGATCATTATAGATTACGAAGAAAACCCCTTCCACTTTGCTTGGAAAACCTTAAAACGAAATCACATGAAAACAACAACCCAAAGAGACTCACTACAATAAAAAACTCTTTAAAACTTGTTGAAATACCCACCAAATCCCTTAGATCGAACTCTTCCCGAGCTCCTCAACAATGTGGCCGAAAAGAAGAAGAAAAGAAATTTAGGGTTGTGGTTTCAATGCCCAAGGAGAGAGAGATAGGAGAGATAAATATCAAAACACGTGGGGGACAATTTACACGCACCAATAAATCCCGAATAATCACAATTAATGCCAATGTTCCTTCCAAAAATGGTCAACTTTCGAATTCAAATTTTTTTTCCAGATCGACGGCTCTTACTGAGCCTGTCACTCGCATACCCGACGGCTCCACTAAGAGTCGTCACCCAAATGTCCGACGGTTCTATAGTGATCCGTCGCCCATGTGCCCGACGGCACCAATAGGATCCGTCAGGCACTGCCTGACTCCTACCTATGGTTTAGACCATAACTTCACCAATATGCATCTGATTTACAATCCGTAAGAAGCGTTGGAAAGCTAACGAAACATGGAGTCTAACCATGCCAAATTATTTGAAATCTGGAATACTAAACATAGCATATAAGCAGTTTAATTAAGCCCTAAAAGTCATAGTTGTTACAGGATACTTGATCTTCAACCCCACGGGAAGATCAGGACAACTCTCGAACGATTAAATCCAAATTTTGCTCCTCGTGCATGGCTGGTGCTCATGATGACCTTGACACATTGGGTAAGCCCGCTCAACCGAAATTAATCCGTAAGACGCGCAACAGGAGGTCGTTGACTCCTGACAATGCCTTTGGGCGCACCAACAAGCGTCGTGGATAGTACCTGGGATCACCTCATATGGCTCTGGCCTCTACCGGGTAGCCACAACGCACAATGATATATCGAAGCGACTCCAGATGTGGCCATGGAACCTAGTCCATAAGTAATCGCCCACCAATCTACAAAAGGACGCACCCAATCCCGATCGTACGCATCACCACTCGCTACAACACCTTCCAAGTGAGAGAGAAAGGCAATCATCAATTAGATGTTTCAAAGATATTTCTTGACTGGGGAAAAGAACCCCTTGGAAGGGCACCTTGAGGTCCCGATATAGGATATCCTGACAACCAAACAAGGAACACGGAACACCCTATCCCGGGTCTCAATGATGACCCCGCAAGGCCCCTTAATCCCGATCAGGAAAATGGAAGAAGACATCGCCCATTAGTGAATAATACACTACATCCTCAAAACTTGAAACCGGCGCCGCACGCTAACTCCATGGTTAACAACAATACCGATGGTGGGAATGAAGATACATTATCGAGACGCGATCTAAACCTTAGCAATCGCAACAATTCCATCGATACGATACAACTGGGCTGGAGTATCATGCCCAAGCCTTAGTCCCACAACAGGAACCCATAAATTGACCCTATTCTGTCGACCCAGTCGACAACTTAAGGGGGTCCAGGGGTGGCCACGTCCACGTCCACGGATGTGAGGAGGCATGTCAATCCTATGACTTATCTATACGACTCGACTTAGGCTCTCAAAAATTCAGGCTTTGATACCAACTTTTGTCACGCCCCAGGACGGCCATCCCCAAGACGTGGTAATAATATAAAGTATCAACTATTATACAAGAGGTCAATAATGACACCAATATAAAACTACAAGGCTAACAAAGCGATGATAACTGACAACTCATCTGTTAAGCGGAAGCAATTAAATTACCAACAATGTCTTTAACTCAAAATATTATTACAGACTCGAATACACAATAATTGTCTTGTGAGAGCCAAGTCTAGTTAAAATAAAATACAAACATGTGTAACACGCACGGTTTATAATTACATGATTCTAGGACTGCTGACAGCCTCGCACTCACCAAATCTGTCAGACAGAACGCTCCACGCACGCAAGACCACGCCACAGGGAAGCTCCATCTCCACGCCCAACAACGTCCCTATAAAGGAAACAGTGCGCGAGGGGTGAGCTACAAGCTCAGTGAATGGTACAATCTATGCGACATAACTCCTATTAATCAATCCAAGTAATTTAAGGTTCCAACAGATGGAATACAACTACTTAAGCTGGTGGATCGAGTATCAACCCGAGCCCACCACTCCCTCAGCCTCATCCTCACAGGGTGACATAGGACTTTAGGGGGAAGATCGACTATTCCACACCATTTCCAGTAGCCAAAAGAGGAGAGACATTTGGGTTCTTAAATAGCCAAAAGAGGAGTCCAACGACCAAATCGTCCCAGACCTGAAATTCTGAACTGGCTTCACTAGAAGAGTCATAACTTCTACAATATAGCTCCAAATTGCATGATTCTAAAACCATTGGAAAGTCAGGAAGATTATCTATAAATTTTATGTTATGCTCAGATCCAATAACCTTTCCAGCTATTCCGAAATATGATCTAAACATCAAACAGGGCTGCAGCCAGGATTTCCCATCCCCGGGGTATACACGGAAATACCCATAACTTTTGTTACATGAATCCAGTTGATTTAATTCTATTTTTGTATGAAAGCTAACTCAAAGCTGAACATCTCATAATAAAATCATATTTAAACCTCTTCATGTTGGATATTAACAAAATTAAATCCGAATACCAATCGGAATGCATAACTTCTACAAAGACATCAGAATGCGACGCAAATTTACAGGTAGGCCAATGCGAGTACCAGGAGAACAATTATGCAGTCAGATTTTCAATTAGAGCACTTCAACTCCCGCATGTAGCTAATGCCACAATTTTAGTAACTGATCGAAAAATAAGCCTCCAAATGACACATGCCTAACACATATACCTCATTTGATGATATTTACTATTTTAAATAAAATAAAAACATTTGAGGTCAGAGTTTTGGTTGGTGAATGTGACTAAGTGTATCATTTTCATTTACTAATTTTCTTTAGAAATGAAAAAAAAATCCACCCTGTTTTCTTTTTTTGGGTATGAAAATCTTTTCTTTCCTTTTATTTTCTTTTGAATACAGAAAGTCTCTTTTTTTTCTTTGTTTTTTTAGAAAAAAGTTATTTTTGCAATAAATTTTGCAACTTTAACATTGAAATTTTGAAATATCTTTGAATTGTATATATTTTCCTAATGAATTACGTTACTTAAAAAAAATAGAATTACATATCCACACAAATTGAGTGCATATTTTTTTTATATTTCCTAACCTAGTATATACTAGAGTAGGGGAAAATAGAGATGGTAAAAATAACTGTAAGATAATTTGGAATGAGGCTTGAACCCATAGTTCACTGATTGAGAAAAGAATTTTAAAATTAAGAGGTCATGGTACAAAAAAAATTCATCTCATAGTTATATTCAACCTATTTTACAACAATATTAATTGGCCTTATATCTATTTAATTACAATGTTGTCTGGCTTGTCAAAAAATTACAAATGAAGAAGATTGAATGTGTTGTCAGAACTACATTGGATTATTGATTGTTGTTGTTGCTGTTGCTGCTTTTTTTTAGCAAAAGGTAGACCCTTTTTAGAATTATAAACTTTAAAAACAACGTAAAAAACAATGTTATGCTCCCGGTTATTCAACCTAGGGAGACCTGCCACGACCTCCTACTGCCCCTATATATAAAGACGCCCGTTGCGAAAGGTGATGTTTGTTGCCAATGTGATGAATCGGCCCCTTTCCCGCAGGCAAATGCAGAACTATAACGTCCTGCAATTCAAACCAATAAATTGGGTAATTCTTGTGATGTCACTAAATCCTCCAACCGTCTGTCTTTTATTTTTTACAACATCAAAGTACACCAAGATTACCAACACTAATAATAAAAATAAAAGAACAATAATTCTCCAATACAACTGTTCTGTCAGAGCAACTAGGATACAACAGATCCAAATTACAACATGATTAATTTGTCTATAAAACCAACCACGACTACCATAATTGCCACCAACTCGAAATGATCTCTCTCTAGCTTGATACCTCGAATCCCAGATCCCTGCTAATCTAAAAAATGATAAACAACGGGGTGAGCTATAAAGCACAATGAGTAGATCTTGCTACAGTACCTTCCGCTAATGTATGTATAAGAAAATTAAGTACATAAATAATATGATAAAAATCATGATACCGTCATCTTCTGAAATACAGGGAAGTCTGTCCAAACTCGTGCAAAATATGACACCTAATCTGGATGTCCAATGTAAAATCCTGTCCGAGTATGTCAAATCTCATGCAAATGTGTCTCACAAAATATCCAATAGAAATCATGATCAAGTTCGCCAAATCACATGCAAAACATGCATCTAAACTAGATGTCCAAGAATACACACTCATCTGCCTACAATCTACTTAGAGGGGAAAGGTTGCCCACGTCAAGGCATGTAATATTGACCCATGATAAACACCAAGACGGTTCTCATGACACTCAATGCAACCCATGATGTGTAACAAGACGATCCCATATTACACTGTAATACTAACCCATGATAGGCGCCAAGACGGTCCATATACCACTCAATGCGACCCATGACGTGTATCAAGACATGCATTTCCATGCATATTACGGTTGAACAAGTGTATAATGTCCCCTAGAAAGAAGTCGGTGTCATGCCCATAACACCAAACAACCTAGTTTACCGCGCCCATGAGCCTGGCAAATCCTCATCCTCCCTGTGTGCATATTGTTTGGCCACACAATCGTAACTAAGCGCTATCAATCCCACAACATAGGTACACATCCCAAGATGTTTATGGGGATGGTTGGTATCTAGTGGCTTTCATCGTCATGCAACATACACATCCTCTAACCATGTTATGCTTGCGTCAAAACAATTTATGTTAAGACTGCGTCACTCTTAAAAGTTAAATATCATGTTTTATTTATTTTAAAAAGTTAGGGTGCTCAAATCGAAAATCTGACTGCATATTTATTCTCCTGGTACTGGCATTGGCATACCTGTAAATTTTCATCGCATTCTGATGTCATTTTAAAAATTATGTAGTTCGATTGGTATTCGGATTTAATTTTGTTAATATCCAAGATGAAACAGTTTAAGTCTGATTTCATCATGGGATGTTTAATTTTGAGTTAGATTTCATATGAAAGTAGAAATAGATTATTTGGATTCATGTAGCAAAAGTTATAAGTATTTTTCCAATTATACCCTGAGATGAAAACGAAACTTGGCAGCAGCCCTGTTTTATGTTTATGGCATATTTCAGAATAGTTAGAGGGGCTAATGGAGATTTGCTTAAACATAAAAGTTGTAGATAATTTAGTGTTAAGTTAGATTTCATATGAAAGTAGAAATAGATTATTTGGATTCATGTAGCAAAAGTTATAAGTATTTTTCCAATTATACCCTGAGATGAAAAAGAAACTTGGCAGCAGCCCTGTTTTATGTTTATGGCATATTTTAGAATAGTTAGAGGGGCTAATGGAGATTTGCTTAAACATAAAAGTTGTAGATAATCTTCGTATCTTTCTAATGGATTAAGAATTGCATGGTTTGGAACTATATTGTTAAAGTTAGGATTGTTGTAGTCCAGATTGCACAGGAATTTTATGGGAGGGTAATTTGGTAATTCAGCTGGACTTCATAATTCCATTTAATGAGGTTGGTGCCGGTCCTGTTGCTGTTGATATGTGTGGAAAGAGAGAGGGAGAGGTCGTCCGAGGCCATCTCAGTGAGAGAAGTGAAAGGAAAAATTAGGAAAACTTTGGGAAAGCCTTGTGGAGCATTTTTCGTGCTACACTGGGTTAAATATTATTCTTTTCATTGTTATTATTCATGTAGGGTTGTTTTATTTCAGTTTGTGAATTGAATTTCTGATTGGGACTGAAATATAAATATATGTTTTATGGTTGATTTTACTGTATTAATTTAGGGTTGTAGTGGAGATATCGTATTGTCTTGGTGGATCTTTGTTGAAGGTGTAGAAGTGTTGGAAGAGAAGGTGGTGTGTATTTGTGCTTGTGAAGCCTCCAATCACCCCTTCTCCTCCTCCATGAGGTTACATTCAATTTTTTTCTAGGGTGTTAACTGCATATTTGAAGAAGAAGAAGAAGGTATATATGTGTGTGTGAATGTGTGTGCCATTTCTGTTTTGATCACCTTTACTGTTTTATTTTTTTGAAATTATTTGAAGGGTTTTCAAGCCTAGTGATCTAAATAAAATTGGTTTATGACATCTAGGAGAAGCTTCATGAAATTTTTAAAAAGGCTGATTTGGTGTATTCAGGCAGAGGAGCCTCTTGAACCTTCAGCTAAATTTCTAGGATCTCTTGTGATCTCGTAGACTGGACGCGCGACAATCCAAGTATTAGTGAATGAAATCCAAGTCTTTAGTATATCATCTCTTGTGGTTGATGTCTCTCTCTCCCTTGATGATTTTCAGATTTTTGTATGTTGTGTTCTTTCATATATATCGGTATTGATTGAGTAGTGAGGGAGAGTTGACTGTGAAGTGGTGATCGAACTCCATGTCTTTCGATTCCTAACTTACTTGTGCTTGTTTTTATATTCATGTGTTCATATTAGGTGAAATGTCCTTATATGTATTGACTTCATGTTGAATGAAGTGTTTCGTGATGTTTCCCATCTCTTGTGGTTGTTCTAGAATTGTAAGGGTGAAGGCATGGAAAGGGAATTGCATGTTATCATGTTTTGTGCTTGTTTTGAAAGGGTTAAACATTGCTGAGTTCTACTGAGTAATGACAACCAAACATAGTTGTATCACTTATTACTGTCATGTATTGCTTAACCATCATTCTATTCACTTGTTCTATGTGAGAGGCTTAGAAGCCCAGAGTGAACTATGTTTGCTTGCATATTCAATTAATTGCACTCCTATTTGTGTGAAATCTTCCATGTTAGTAGATGCTTAGCGGGGTTAATCATCGGTTGATGCATATAATTCCATGAGTATTGGTTTTGTTCAACTGTTACATGCTAGGTTATTTGGACATGTGGTTCATGCATCTCCTTTGAGATTGAAAATTCACCTATAATAATTGCGCTTGTTTCATTAATAGGACCTATCGGTGATAGGTGTTGGAATAATCCGTTGTTAGGATTATATATTATTTTCAATGTGCAAGCGTAGTAGTTGATTGTTCGACATCCATGTGATACACTCGCATTAGAATTCAAGAGAATTCATTTGTAGTATCGGTGTTTATTAACTAATAGTTATGATGATATGCTTAGTCTATCTGTATTAGGCGCATGGATAATCCGCCTTTAGGGTCATAACCTTGTCATTGTTGAGTGCGAGAACTTAATTAATTTTCCCCGCATCCGAGTGATGCTTCTGTATGGGAATTAAAGAGAATTCATTAGCAATTTTAATTGTTAGATGATTATAGTTGATCATCGAGGATCGTACTGCGAGCGCGGAATGCTTCTCCCCTACTTTGTATCCGCGTTGAAGCTTTCCGGTGTTGGAGCTATCCTGGATTTTATCACCATATCGTGGGATGTCCAATGTGTATTCGATAACGTTTTGGTATCGGACCTACCATGGATGGTTGTTAGGAAGAGGGCTACCCGAGTGAGGGCTATTGGAAGGTTAAGGGAGTTAGCAAGTTGATTTCTTTTCCAATAGTCTCATGTCACCCTAGGGGTGAAGGTGAGATGAGGTTAGAGTGCTTCCTCCTGTATCATGGTGCGTCAAAGCTTCCTAGCGTTGAAGCTATCCTTGATAGTGCCACCACATCATATGAGACTCAATGTGTATTTCGATACCCTTGTAGCTTCGTACCTATCTTGGAATGCCGCCAGGGAGAAGTCTCAATAGTGTCATGTCACCCCTAGGGGTGAGAGTGAGGGTGAGTTGGGGCCACATTGTCACGTGACATTTACATTAATTGGGAATGCCTAAAATATAATACATCTACTAGATGATGTGAGACATCTAGCGTAGTTATACCTTGATGCAGAATGACTTGTGGTACTGTGTTATCCAATAATGCTATGTGTCATGGTTAACTGTACAGTTCCTTCTCAAGAATCCTAAGAGTTCCCCATAACCCACAGGTCGAGGGTGAGGGTTAGGTGAGGTCACGTCTTCGCGTAACATTTATCTCTGTTGGGTTTCTCCCATATTTCTTTTCCATGGGAGGAAAAATGCACTAATATTATACTATTATTGTAAAGCTTGGATTCTTGTCACTCACTGAGCTTGTAGCTCATTCCTCGTGTAATGTTTTTCCGCCAGGGACTGGGTTGGTGTGGAGTTGTAGCATCCCTCTGGTGTGGTTCGTGCGTGGAGCATTCCACCTTTCGGTTGGTGAGTGGGAGGCTGTCAGCAATCCTATTTTCTCGTGTATATATTAGTAAACGTGCGTGTTGCGCATATAGTTGTATTTGGACTAGACTTGGACTCTCACAGGACAGGGATTGTGTATTCGGGTCTGTAATAATGTTTTTGATTTTCATACTTATTTATATTTTTTTAGCTTCCGCATTTTCAGTTAGCTATCGCTTCCCTATTGCCTTGTTATTTGTGCAAGCATGCTGGTCATTGCTTCATTTTCAATAGGAGTCGTTGTTGACCTCTTGTCTATGACTCCTAATATTGTATGATTGGTATGGTTCTGGAATAAGTCACTCTGGGGCGTAACAAAGGTCATGCTTGTGTCAAAACAATCTACCCCATGCATGTGGTACGCAATAAAAATATTAGCCTCTATGGTAATAACATGCTCATATGCCTCATATAAAATAGATTTCAATATCAGAAAATACTCACACTACCAACAAGCATACATATATTATGGTTTCAAAATAAATAGAGACATACACTCACTTCGGTCCACACAATACAAACCAATGCACTCGCATGAACGCTACACACTCGCACGTGGATAATCTAGCATAACAATTATGCAATAATAAATCAGAAAATCATTCAATCAGGACCCACTCAACTTACAACGACACTGGGCCCATAAATCCCAAGAGACTATGCGGAATGGACCCACAATTCACAACCCAACTGAAAGACCCAATGAAAATCCCAACTCCGATAACTATTAAAATATTCATATACGCACAATGATCCGATAATCAATATCCATTTATGCAATAAGGCTCATATAATCGATCAATCCTTGAATAAATATTTAGATAAATCCAATAAGGGTCAACTACAACACCAATGATCAAATAACTTAACCCAACCAATTTACATCCAAATAACAATAATATCCAATTAATATTCATTGATCTAGCTAAACCAAAATTATCGATTTAAGAGCAAATTTTTGGGTCACCCAAATCAATAAGAACACCAAAACCCACAAATCCAATAAATCCATTAAACATCCATTTGGGATCCCTTAATCTCTAAAATGCATCCATTTGCATTCTAAGAAACTGCCCAAAAATATTTAAAAATTTAATAAATTTCTACCTGTAACTCCAAATTGTACAATTCATTGGAAAGATCTTTTCTAAACCTATTTCTATTTGTGAAATACGTTTTTCCCAAAAACGATCCCTTCATGGTCAAAAATATGATTTTAACACCCAGACATATATATCACTACAAGAAAAGGGGTTTATAGTAACGGTTTTAAAGAGTTGATGTAAGCGTATAACCGTTACCAAAACTATGATAACGGTTTAATATTAGTTAACATAGATGGGGTGATATTATCTATACGGTAACGGATTGCGCTATTTTTTGTCACGGTTATTGGAACCAATTCTTGACGGTTCTTCAACTGTTACCGTAAATAAAATAGTAACGGTTTAATAAACGTTACTCTATTTTATCCAGATTTGTGAAAACATATAGTAACTGATATACAACCATTACTTTGTTAGTGCAAAAGTTACGATAAAGAGTTCTAGTGACATTTGTAAACCGTCGCTAGAAATAACAAAATTGCTACTTTTCATATTTCATATTTTAATTTGCTGTATATTTCCATAAACAAGAAATAAATCTAAATATCATTTAGAAGCAAACATTACAACAATATCCAACATTACAAATATTATAAAATGTTAAAATTAAAATATACATCATCTAATGCTGATGAGATAAATCTGTTATGCCCGGGATTGACTACGAAAGCTGTGAAATATATTGTTGCACCTGTTGTTATACTTTCTCTTGCATTTGTTGCTCCATCTGCTGCTCCAACTATTGGACTTTTTCCTGCATTTGTTGCTCCATCTATTGTTGCATTTGTCTCATTTGTTCTTGTAATTGGCTCGATGTGCCACCAAAATCACGTGAGTAGCCTCATCCTTGTCCCCCTCCAAAGTACTCTGATGAGGTAACCCCGCTGCCCATTACACGAACCTTACCACAATGCTCATTTCCGAGTACTGCACCAAGTACATCAATGCCATGGTCAACATCTCCCTCTTCCATCTCTTCTATTCGAACAACATAATCATCAATAGCATTATGTAAAAACAATTAGAAACACTATTATTTTTATAATTGAACTCACACAAAATAATAATTGTGACCCTGATCACAAATATAACTACAAACAAAATTTAAATGCAATGCAAATGATTAGCTTAGAAAATGACATTTTACAGGTACATATACAGAAATTTTTCCACATTTTAATTCATCTACATTGTTAATTGATTATTGGACCACCAATATTTTTTCACCAAAGAAACACCAATGTCATTAACATCTCAATATCTCCAACTGCCTAGAAGTAGAATCAACACTCTAAAATAAAAAAGTAACCAATATATTTCAATCTAACATAAAGGTGATGAACCACACATTAGTAAATTGATTGGCTACTAGTAGACAGATTGTATTACATAAATAGATAAAGAAAATGAAAGATGGGAGAACATGTATAGGCAACATTTGTGTTGATTTAAAGAAGTGATAGGCTATACCTTGTTGATTAAAACAAGTGGGAACAAATGACATGATATTAGAAGAAAAGAAAGAAAAGGAACTATGAGATACTTAAAAAAAAGGAAAGCAAGCATGTATAGAGAATCCACAATCATTAATAGTTTATAATAACACATATTACATAAATTTTTTTCTTTCTGAAACAACCATGTAGTGATAAAGAATGGATATACACTTAAGGAATCATTTATTGCCGACACTTAGCTAGCTTTTTTTTTGGTGAACCAACTTATCTTGTCCTTTGATAAAATGGATCTACACTATTAACTTATCAATTACTCTCGGTATTGCAATACAATGATATAATCATAGCCAAAACATATCACTTATAGTATGCAAGATCAAATTTCACTAAAAATGCAAAAAAAGAAGCTAAACTAAATCATGCAACATAAAAAGAAGTTGAACTTCACTTAAATCATAGGCATACTTTACATAAATTCACTTTCATGAATTAAAACATCCAAAAAACACAGAATTAAATAACACTTACAAAAACATTGCGGCAATCCTCATTAATGGCTCCCCTTTCCATAACTCATGTCTTTGAGGAGCCACTCCTTGGGGATGCCTTTTTTGCTATAGACAATACATAAAAATTTTACAAACTAACCATAATCAATTATTTCAATAGAATAAAACACGATTTATCTCTAAGTAAATGGTCTAACCAAATCCATAGCTCTTCTGGCAACGCTCTTCCGCCCAGTGTTATGAGGTATTTTCGATTGAGACCGATTCACTATATTTTTTTCAGATTTTTTCTGCGTTTATACATGTCTAGTATTAATTATTTCAAATCATTTCAAATTGAAACTAATAAATAAGAATTTTATTAATCATACCTTAAACTCATCACTAAAAAAAACAAACGAGAGACCTCCACTGGTCAGGATTGACATGTGGAGGGCAATTACGTAGATCATCGGGTCATTCCATACCACTGATATAATCCCTATACAATCGATGCTTGTAACTTTTCCATCGATCTCCTAACTTGCTAAGTGTCTAGTGAAATTTTTTGTCACCGGCAAGATCAAAACGAGCCTAAAATAAAAAAATTAGTATAGTAGCCACTCCATTTGATATATTTAAAAAATGAAATTCATTGAAATCAAGTATAAATTTTTATTGTACCTTCATATGCTCAATAACCGCATTCTTAGCCTCTTTGTCAACATGTCTCCAGTCATGCACGGTAAGAGGCAATAGGCCACTCCTAGCCACAACACCAATGTAGGAGCTTAGGATTGCAGCTTCGTTACCCACCGGTTGTCCATGCTCATTCCACTCTAAGGAGAGCTTTGTCGCCCTACCACTCCAATATTCTTTCATAACTGTGATCCCACGTCCTCTTTTCTTTGTGCCAGAAGAGGATCCTGAACAATTTAAAAATCAATAAAATTATAGCACAACTGAAAATAATGTTCAATCACCTGCATCGTGAATAGGTGTTTCAAACTCTGGCATATCCATGTCTGTAATTTAAAGATCGACTTACACCTAAAAATTAAAAATAATAGTGTTGGAAAAAAATGTTATCAAGTGTATAAAATATAAAAAGTTTCTTTGTCAATATACAATATTGGCTAGTCATACGAAAGCCATAAAAAATGTAAAAACAGAGAACATGCATTGCTTTTGTACAAATAAGTGATAAGTATAAGTATGAAATGATTATATTGATAAATTCATGAAATAAACTCACTATAAATTATTCCATATCCATTGAGTCATCATCTCTGTCCTCATCATCGTCTTTGCCCTCCATAATGACTCTATCCACTATCATGCCATCAATGTTACTTCTAACCCACCCAACATCATCTTCTATGATGACATTATTATCATTTCTTTGAAAATTTGATGGTTCGTTGTGAAAATAAACTTCTTCCTCGGAAAAGGACACTTCATCGAGCATACTATATAAATCCCTGGGATTGTTCTTGATAACAATTAGCCAATCCTTGTTGCTAATATCTTCCACATAAAACACTTGTCCCACTTGAGATGCAAAAACAAATGCTTCATCGGTTTTTAGGAATTTATTTGAATTCGCAAGTGTGAATCCATATTCATCGTGCTTGATTCCCCTTTCTCGGCCTCTTGAAGACACATCATACCAAAGACATTTAAATAGTAATGGTTTCAATGCACCACAATAATCCATCTCGATAATATCCTCCAAGACACCAAAGTAATCAATATCATCAATAATTGGATTCATGTCCCTAGCAGTTGAATAACTTTATGTAGAGGTTGTTACTACAACACCGCTATTTTGCATTTTTGCTTCCAACTCCCGCTTCTTTGTACAAAATCTGAAGCCATTGATGATATATCCACTAAATCTCTTGGCATATCAACTAGGACCCCTTGCTAATGATATGATATGTTGTGATCTTTCTCCTCGTGTGTCTTCAACCTACCCAATAAGAGAAATACATACTTTTCAAGATGGAAAATAAACTATATATTGAGATATCTTTATATAGTACTTACAAAACTTTTGAACCATGTCAGAAATTGATTGTTTCTATCTCGTTGAATCTGCATAGGAGTAGGACGTGAATTTCCTCTCATCCGATATGTCCTTTCCCAAATACTGCATGTTTAATACATTAATAGCAATCGAGAAGATCACAATCAATTATAGTTAATTAATTTAATAAATAAGACTACCTTACTCAAGGAATGGCTTCACTTCATCACAGTTCCAAAGAACATAAAGATGAGCCTTTGCAATGTCTTCATTTTCAAGCATTATCTCCTCTACTGCACCTAATCCACGACCTATTTGTTGAAAAATAGTGGATGGTACAAGTAAAACTGCTTCTGCATAACCATCATTCCTCGATGATCGATTGAAGGGAGTGTCAACATCTTGCACTCCTCTACAAGATACCCCTCTGCCATAGATCCCTCTGGGCGACTTTTGTTGCATGCGTATGAGTTAAGTTTAAACATGAACCTATAAAATAAATAAAAAATCGTAAGAAAATATACATACTTTCTAAACTTGATAATGCTTAAATTTCACTCACTGTACTTACCTCTCAAAAGGATACATCCATCGATATTGAATTGGACCAGCTAGACGTGCCTCTCTCACCAAATGAATGGTCAAATGAACCATGACATCAAAGAATGTTGGTGGAAATGTCATTTCTAAATGGCAAAGTATTTCTACAATTCTATGCCCCAACCTTCCAAAGTCCTCAGCGTGATAATCTTTCGAACACAATTCGTGAAAGAATTTGCATAATTTAATGATCACCGAGCACACATTCTTAGGCAATGCATGTCTCAGAACTGCTGGGAGAAGCTGCTCTATCAGAATGTGATGATCAAGGCTCTCGAGCTGTGAAATTTTACATTCCTTTACACTAATGCATCGGGATGTATTAGATGAATAACCATCAGGGACCTTAATATTCCCTAACATCTCTAGCATGACACGCTTCTCGACCGTACTCATAGAAAAACATGCGGCTGGTAACATCACCTTCCCATTAGGTAATTTTTTCGAATGTAGTTCCTTTCTTATCTTCAAATCTTTTAAATCTCTTCGAGCCTTGTGATAATCTTTTGTTTTTTCAGCAATATTTAACAACGTACCGAGCAAGCTTTCACAAACATTTTTCTCTATGTGCATCACATCAAGATTATGACGTATCAAGAGAGTTCCCCAACATGGCAATTGAAAGAAAATACTCTTCTTCTTCCAACCTGACATATTGCCTCTTGTTTTTTTGTGTAAAGCATGACTCTTTCCAAGTATAACATGAACATCATCTAATTGCAGCAACACCTCAGATCTAGATAGAACATTAGGAGTCACCCAATTCCTTCTCCCCATGAAAAGATTTTTTATTTTGTCGAAATCTATAATCAGCAACCAGCCAACGACGATGCCCCATGAAACATTGTTTTTTTGAATTCGACAACCACAAAAAACATGTATTCATTTGATAACAAGGGCAAGCTAATCTCCCTTTCATACTCCAACCTCATAGATTAGCATATGCTGAAAAATCATTGATCATCCATAACAATGTTGCATGCATTCGAAAAGTTTCATGTTTCAAAGCATCCTATGTTTCAATACCAGCTTCCAACAACTCTTTTAGTTCTTCAATCAATGGCTGAAGATACACATCAATATCATTCTCAGGAGCTTTTGGACCGGAGATCAACAAGGGCATAATGAAATAAGGACGTTTCATGCACATCCATGGTGGAAGATTGTAAGCAACAACAATAATAGGCCATGTGCTGTGTACAGAATTTCAAAATGGATTGAAACCATCTGTTGCTAAGCAAGTCTCACATTCCGATGGTCTAAGGAGAATAAGGGGTGTCGATTATCAAAATCTTTCCATGCTTCAGAATCAGTGGGGTGACGATATACACCACTTTTGTGCGACTATCACTATGCCACATCATGAATGAAGCTGTTTTGGATGACATGAATAACCTCTGAAGTCTCAGGATCAATGGAAAGTGGCGTAAAATCTTGGCTGGAATTTTCTTTTTCTTTTTGGCAGTTGAGGAAGAATCCCTATCCCTTGCTCAGCTTACAGCCCATCTTGAAACTTCACATATTGAACATGAAGAAGCATCACTCTTGTCCTTCCAATACAACATGCAGTCATTCAGACATGCATCAATTTTGACATAATCAAAGCATAAATCTTTGATGATCTTTTTGGCATGATAGAATGAGTCTGGTAACTTTTCACGTTCAGGGAGAGCCTCCTTCAACAACTCAAGCAATGAAGTGAATGACTTGTCACTCCACCCATTTAGGCACTTCATATGAAATAATCGAACGATAAAAGAAAGTTTTGTAAATCTCTAACATCTTGGGTACAAGTCTTACTCTGCATCATCTAAATACTTGTAATACTTTTTAGCATCACTTGATGGACTAGAATTACTTCCACTTTCATTATCACCAGATACATCATTTAATTCTGACACTCTGAATGTATCGTTCAACATTCCATGCATATCATCATTTTCATGATCAACATTCTCGTCACTCCTTTCAAGATTTATGCCTCTAGTTTGAGGACTAGATGTTTCTCCATGGTAGATCCAATGGGTGTAGCCCACTGAAAATCCTTGGTGTAACAAATGATCTACAACTGTCCGCCTATCATACCACAGATTATGAGAGCATTTCGTACAAGGACAATTAATCTTTCCGTGAGTACCTATTATTTCAAAAGCAAAATCGAAAAAATTATTCATTCACATGAAATACTCATCGCTCCATCTTGGACGTTGCATCCAACTTTTATCCATTATTATTCTCGTGATCCCTTTATATTACAAAAAAAATATTTGTTTAAATTATTTAACACAAATAAATTTGTGAAGTATGACACATGAACGTTAAAAAAAATTCACATAAGAAGAAAAATAATTTGGCTAAAAGTACAGCAAATTAAATGTAAATGCATCTTACATTCTTACTTATCCCGCATCTAGATGAAGCTTAAATATAATCATAACAAGTAAATGGTAAAAAAAGTGGCTCTAACTAGACTACAATGAAATACTTGTATATAAAAAAATAAAAATTAAATATGCAATTTCTTTTATAAACTAAAAAGCAAATATGCAATTGGATAACTGCCCACCAGATGACACCCAAAAAAATATAATTGTGTACTACTGTAATTGTAATTGCCAATCAATGTAACATTGTCAAAAATTTACTTTCTATTATTTGAAAATATAATATTAGCAATTATTGGTGGCTTATTAAATGGAAGAACCATGTATACACATGTGACTTTTCTTGAATTAAGCCACTACTATTATGCATGCATTTGAAAACTGAAATACTAATAATCAGTTCAATATTTTTTGTCTCATTTGAGTGGAGAGTTTATTTGATGTTATATCTTATATAATCTTGCTCATTTGTTATTTAGCATATGTTAATAATCCACACCAAAAAAACATTCCTTTTTTTTTTAAATGGACAAGATGTAAAGAGATTGCTCCATATCCACATGAAGAGCATCTGAGAATTTGTGGCTCAAGTGTAATGTACCACTGACCCAAGATTTTCCTAGGTGGTTTGGGATCCTAGGGAGCTGTAAATTGTAGAAAATTTTGATGTACTAATTCCTATTTTTTCTAACAACTATAAAACCACTATTTAAAAAAAAATGTCAACAAAGATATATATTAGCCATAAGAATAGAATTCATGCCTTAAAGTATAATAATCTGAATAAGAAAATGTTTTGTTTTGAATTTCACATTTATATTTTAGGTGTTAAAAAAAAGATGATTGTCATTTTTTTTATTCGGATTTTATTTTTGTTTTTGGGTGAATTTATTTGAACTTAAAGATGTGAAAGATATGTGACGGTTTGTAATCCCTATAATGGTGGTATGATTTTCTCTATACGTCACATCTAAACAAAACATGGAATTTTAAAAACGAAATACACAATTTATATGATTTGGTGATGTGAAATATGTGTTAGATTTAGATCCCTATAATTATGGTATGTATTAAGTCCCCTTCATACTATTTCTTTTTTTTATCCGAACATTTATTTATATATAGAATGTGATTCATTATATAAAATATATGATATAAATTGTCTTTAAATATCAAATCCCAAAAATAACTATAAATTTAAATTCATAGAAATCATATTCAACACAAAAAAAATGTTTTCAAACTTAAAAGATCAAATTCGGCACAACCAAAAAATGTTTTATCTGGAACATTTATTTATATGTAGAATGTGATTCATTATGTGAAATATGTGATATAAATTATTTTTAGAAATAAAATCCCAAAAATAACTATAAATTTAAATTCAAACAGATCATATTCAACACAAAAAAAATGTTTACAAGCTTAAAAGATCATATTCGGCACAACAAAAAAAAAGAGTTTTCATGCATACAAAAGTGGATTTTTTTGTATTATTATTTAGCCAATCAAACATATTATTTATTTTTTTGGGTGAAGATTGAAACAAACAATTATTTAAAAAAAAAGCTATATAGGTTATGAAGTAGCACCTTAATATCTTTAAATGACATAAGCTTTGGTTTGTTGATGCAGAGAAGAAAGAGAAACCTGCAAAAGAAATGGATATTGCATCATTATTTAATATAATAATAATAGTAATCATAACAACCCTATTTTCAATTGCATCATTTTTTAGGTTACATCATAATATCACATTTGGATTTGGAGAAAGATAATTTTTGGGTTGATTTTTTTTAGTATTGAGGATAGCATACCTACCAATAGATATTGGTGTAATTAATTTTATTTTTCAAACAAATCATAAAACAAATCAAATTTAATGAAAAATCACTTGAAAAGAAATAATCAAAAGCAATTGACTCTCTATCTTTTAATGATAGATTTGATGGAGATATGGTACAAATCTTATCCTTCTCGGGAAAATCCATGGACAAACTAATGAATTACTACACCATAAAAGGAAAATTGAAACACAATCATATTAATGTTTCACATATCAAATAAAAATACATTTTATTTAATGTAATAAAATCTGTTTGGAGGAGCTCTTGATTCCTTCCGCTCTCAAAAGATAAGATGTCTAGACGAAGGTGACAGTTGAGAGAAGGATTCAAAGAGGTGAAAACAGATGTGATGGAGAAAAAAAAGGAAAATAAAAACGTGATCCCATTCTGTTAGTTTTTTCTTCTCAAACCGTTATATTTTCCATGTCATTTATTGTTACTATTTAAAAGTGTTACTTTAATATCATATGGTAACAATTATGTGTAAAACCGTTACCACAAATATTTCACACAGTGCCAAATTCACCCTCTAAGGACTTCCCACACTTACTTTCCTTATTTGGCAACAGTTTTAAACAAAATGTTACTATAAGTTATGTATAATAACCTTTTTTCAAAACCATCACAATAAAATTGTCACTATAGAACTATTTTCATGTAGTAATATAATTAACTCGAAAATAGCCCTTTGACCGCCAAAAACCAATAAAAATGATCTTAAGAAATGTTTTGAGACCCATTTAAATTTAATCAATAATCATCTAATCAAAATCAATCGAACCTTAACCCTAATCCATTGACTTTCTTTGTTAGGCCTATGTCATTTGGAGTCTTATTTTTTTTATCAGAGTAGCTTAAATTTTGGCTTTTAGCTACATGCGTGAGTTGGAGTGCTCTGATTAAAAATCTGACTGCATAATTGTTCTTCTGGTATTGGCATTGGCCTACCTGTAAATTTTCATTGCATTCTGATGTCTTTTAGAAGTTATACATTCCGATTGGTATTCGGATTTAATTTGTTTAATATGTAAGATGAAGATGTTTAAATCTGATTTTGTCATGGGATATTCAGTTTTCAGTTAACTCTCATACCCTCTCTCTTTCACCCTCATCTCTTTGTGTTTCAGCCATGAAGAAGGTGTGTTGTGAAGAAGTGAAGGAGATGGTAGTGATGGTGCTGAAGTGGTGGTGGTGCGTGTGTGGTGTGATTGTGAGCCCCCACACCTTCCCTTCTCCTCCCCCTCTCTTGGTAATCTTCTTCCCCTTCTTTTGTGCTTGCTAAGATGTTATTAGGAGCATGCATGTGGGTGTTGTTGGGAGAGTGTTATGTGTAATTGCTGCTGCACATGATATGTTTGTGTTTATGCATGAATGGGGTGGTTTTGTGTTGTAAGTAAATCAAATTTTCTATCTCCTTAAGATATTTATGGAACTAGTATTTAGAGACATTATGAGCATTATCTCTTCATGTGATATGATCCTTCATTGGTTGAGATGCTACATATGAAATTTCATGTCATAATATTATCTGTGTTGTAAGTTATGACATGAATTGCGTTGATTATCCAGATTCGCGTAGGAATTAACCAGTGTCTGGAAATATTTTATTTCAGTCATTTAGAAATTAAATTAGATTATGATGTCTTCATGGATTATGATCCCAACATGTCATAGAATGTGTATGATTTATTACATAATTTTTGGATGTGTATTTGGTGTTATGAAGATCAAATTGTAGGGCTGGTTGTAGCAGATATACCAGTTTTGCTTGATTGTGTATCAAGGAGTTGTTATACATGTTGTGGAAACTATAAGGGGTTAGGTAGTCTTTGTTTGAAGTACTCACCCATTTTTGATGTCGCTACCTTGCAGATCTCGTCGGTTGGATGCACGACGACCCAGGTATCGTTGAGTGGTTCGATCAAATTCTTTGGGAAGCGTTGGATGCACGTAGTCATGCGTCGCGCATCCGTTGGGCATCCTGACTATACGACTTATTTAGATAAGTAGTATGGTCATGTCTAACCCATAATATGCTAGATATTTACATGCTAGGTTAGTATAACTCGTATATTGCGAAGAACCCCCTATTCTACCACATACTTGCCTATGTATTGTATTCATGTATGAATTATCATGTTTGCATGTATCTTGTGTGTTTATATGGGTGTATAGAATATGGCATGACTTAGATAGTCCCTTCTAATAATACTACCCTATTATTAGTAATATCCAACATGATTAAGCCTGGGTTAATAAATGGGTAGATGCCTAATATTCCCTTGCGATAAGACTTGAGTGCGTGGTATAGTTGTTGCGCCCATGCTGATGGGGCAAAGCTATACCAACTTCTAGAGATGATGAGCTCTCTCTCACCCTCTCTCTTTGTGCGAGATGAGTAAGTAAATGTGATTCCTACTTGACTCAGGTTCGTTTGGGAATATTGGCATGCACTGTTAATGCGCGAGATCGCGCTTGACCCTTCCCTTTTAAGTTGGTGATATCCAACGCATATTAGGGTATACTTTGTATGCTTGTATGAATAATGGCCTTGTATGCATGTTTAATTAGGCCATACCATGTATGCATGATATGTTGTTTATGCTTTTATCCATGTTAGGGAGTACCCTCATGATTTATTATTATGTTATCATGCATGTGGTTCATGTACATAACTGCGGTAGAATTCTTCTATTATGTTGTACCTTATTAGTTAGAGCGCAAGCGATGTAATCGCCTTTGCATCCGTGTGATGCACTTGATTGGAATTTAGGAGAATTCATTGTCATATCGGTTTTGTTAAGCCGGTGGTTATGTCATGAAGCTAGGCCCACCCGTGCTAGGCGAGTGTATGAACCGCCTATTGGGTCATGCCTTGGGCTTATCTTTGTGCGAGAATAGAGGCAACCCCTTGCGTCCGAGCAACGCATCTGTTGGGAGTTCACATGTATTCGATAGCATCGGTAGACAATTACCGAGAGTAGTTGTGTTTCCATTAGGTTCGCTTTGCGAACATGGAGTGTTTTCTCCCAATATCGTCCGTGTTGAAGCGGCCCGGGCTGTAGCTGTCCTGACAGAGGGCCCCCATCTGTAGGTACTATCGATGCATGCGGTAAGATGTACTGATCATGGGAGTATACCAGGTAGAGGCTACCAGGGAAAGGGCTAACGAATGATATTGCGAACGTGGAATTGTTCTCCCCTTCGTCGGATCCGTGTCGATGCTGCCCAGCGTTGTAGCTGTCCTGACAGAGGGCCCCCACTTGTAGGTACTATTGATGCATGCAGCAAGATGTACTGATCGTGGGAGTATACCAGGTAGAGGCTATGTTATGCCTGTGTCATTCGAAGCCTTAATTTTTTCGATCGGAGTCGCTAAAATTATGGTTTTTAGCTACTTGTAGCAGTTGGAGTACTCTAATTAAAAATCTAACTGTACATTATGAGTCTTGGTACTGTTTTGTACTCCCCATGTGTTTGTGTTTATGTATCAAAGGAGTGGGAGAAGAAGATGGAGCAAGTAGAGGAAGTGCTTGAAAGGAAGAGTGATCAAGGTTAGTTTGTGCATGTGTTGATGTTGTCTTCTCCCTCTCCTCCTCCCCTAGCCCCTCTAATGGTTTCCCCTCCCTTTTCGGTTAAGCCATGCAGGAGAGAAGCAGTGGAAGAGTTGGTGGTAGTGGTGGTGGTGGTCGAGGTGGTAGAGGGCGTGCTTGCGAGCCCCTACTTCTCCCTCTTCCTTCTTATGATTTTGTGCATGTTTGGGTGGTTGGAAGGGCATGCATGTGGGGTATTTGGGTTTGGGTGTGTGTGAAGGGCCGAGGAGGGGCATGGGCGCACTGGCGGATGGGGCGCACGGGTCTGCATTCGCACCGGTCTGCAGGCGCTGGCAAGCACACGCAGGGTGCACATGGGTATGCACGCATGGCTATGCGGGTGCGTGCAAGGGTGCACGTGCGCGCGGGGTGCACTAGCATGAGAGTCGCACGTCTGGGCGCGCGGGATGGTGCAGCGGGCGTGGGACTACACGCACGCGAGTGCGTGTGCGTGCAGGGCTGCCCAGGGCTGATTTGGGGTGTGCTGATGGTCGGCACTGTCGGTATGTAAAACTGGGGGTTCTGCAAACTTGGTCATGATCCGTCTTGCGACTGATCAGGTAACCGCCCGGAGAGTCTCTTCTGAGCCGCCCGACTGTTTCTCAGAAATGACGGGGTTTGTTCTTGTGATCGCTACTACCTTTCTCGAAAAGCAGGAAAAGTTGGGTCAGATTTAATCGCCTTCATGGGGGAGTTTGTGGGGTCTCCGCTCTAGGATACGGATATACCGTACGCAGAGGTAAAAAACATGTATCCTATTCTTCTTCTGGAACTGACTATAGGAGACTTGGTTCAAGTGGGGGTGTAGATGGGGGTCGGCTAGCGGAAATTAGCCGTCGGGCATGGGTCGGCCGGTTAGGGTTAGCTGCCTGAGACCTGGGTCAACTTGGGCAAAACCTGGGTAGGAATGAGATTTTGTTTGGCAAAGGTTAAACCTGGTTTTTACCTGGGTTTTGGAGGGTGGATTGAGAGAATGGATTGGTGTAGGGCATGGATTTCTTCTCACAAATGGGACTCTCTCTCTCTCTCTTAGAATTTCAAGTAGTGGGAGTGGGTTGTGTTGAAGGATTGTGGATTCAAGATGTGAAATATGGATTGAGGATGATTTTAAAATATTTTGGAGACCCTCTATTTATAGTAAAAGGGAGGCAGGGAAATGTCTACTGGTTAATAGAACAAATTGGATAATAGGATGTTTGATTTGACCCGCCATTAATCCTCTTTTCTTCTATCAGAGGCCAGGTGAAGGGCGGCTAGTTGAAACTAGCCGTCTAGTGAGGGGCGGTTACTCTCAAGTAGCCGCCCCCATCATGACCTGTCAAACGTCCCATCTCTGACAAGCGGTGGCTTGGGTCGGTCACTAGGGTTGAACTGGCAGATATGGGGCGGCTAAAAGGTACAACCCGCCGTAATGATCAGCATTAAATACTGTATTATGTCCCATCCAGGGAAGCAGTTTGGGGTCGGTCAGGGGAGCGGCTAGTCGAAACTAGTTGCCCGGGATAGTAGCCGCCCCTGTCCAGGCTCCAAAATATTTCTAAGTATGGACTAGGGTTTTCCAGTTTTGGTTTTCCTAAGGATGTTTCCAATTAAGTGTCCCAGATGTGATTTATTCTGATATTACTTGAAGTACATTTCTTTTCTAAGGACGGTCAAAATTAGGGTATCCAGAATTGTCCCTCATTGGACGATGTCTTTGTGTGAAACAGAAAAACTTCGACCGATGATAATGAGAGAGACCCTTATTTTGGCCGGCCCAACCTTCAAGAAGTTATGTGACATGACCAATACTATTCAGAGAGATGATTTAGACCGTCAGAGGCTAGGCCTTGACTAGAATTTTCAACCGAAAGGATGATCCAGGTGGAAGGAGGGAAAAAGTACGGTAGTGAGTGATCCAATTCTTGGACGGAGTTCTTAACCATTGTGCACGGACTCGTGCCTATCGTACCCGTGCTTGGGTAGCTCAGTAAAGAGGGGATGTCAACGACATAAAGCAAGTAAAGGTGTTTGAGTTAGGGAATTGGATCATCCGAAAGGAATCAAAACTAAAGAAATTTAAGCTGAACAATATTGGAAACGTGGTAAAACTTCTAGAGAGTTGTGTTTGATCAAGTAGGTTTTAGAATTGAACCAATACATGGTTGTTTGGTTTAGAAAACTTGGAGATAAGTGTACATTTAGAAGCTGGCAGGGGACGGCTAGTTAGGTTTAGCCGGCAGGGAGGGGGTGGTTAGTTGGTTCTAGCCATCGGGTAAGGGACGTCTACTCGTGGGTAGCCGTCAACCGACTGGGTTCCTTATAACCGAAAGAGGCCCTCTCTCTCCCCACACGTTTTAAAACGGTTCCTCTCCCTTCATTACTTCTTCTTCTTCATTTCAAACCCAAAAGACTTGATTTTCCTCACCCTCAACTTAAACTATCTTCTCTTCTTGATTTCGGAACCCTAGGTTTTGGGTTCTCCTTTTTCTTTTCAAACCGAGGATGATGCCATGGTTGAAGGTGATTGCTTCGAGGGGGAAGAGGCCGCGGGTGGCTCGTGGAGAGCGTAGCCCGAGCTCTTCGTCATCGGAGAGCAATAGGATGGGAGAGGAGGTGGTGCGTGATGAGGTAGGTGTGGTGGAGGCGTCGTTGGTGGGCACCGGCGCGGGTGACATCGGAGACATGCCTTCGGGGGCTGTCCTGGGGGTTTCTTCGGGATCTATTAGTGGGGTGATCGGATACATGCGCAAGAGGAGGCGTGGGGATCGACCGGTGGCGATCGAAGAGGCGCGGTTGAAGGGGCCAAGGCCGAGGGGTTAGCGAGGGTGAGAGGGCGTCCTTAGATCCCATCGTTGGGTTGTTGTACAAGGAGGCCACAGAGGTCAGGGTAGAGGAGGAGGAGAGGAGGTCCATAGGTATGTTTGAGGTGTTGGCCTCCGGTGCGGTGGGCATAGAGGAGATCGAAGGTGTTGGGGTTGAGGTCGGGGAGGTCGAGGACGTGGATATAGGGGCTGAGGCCATAGAGGCTGGGGGTATTGGTGCGGAGGAGGCCGAGGAGGCCGTAGTCGAGGAGGAGGGGGACAAGGAGGAGGGAGACGATGACATGATGGACGATCTCGATGAGGCTGAGGCGGAGGCTCCCGGGGCTACACGAGCCATGGTATGTCTCCATTTCCTTTAGTTTAGCTTTTATTTTATGTATATGTCTTTGTTATATGAACAATGTGTAAGAAATGCATATATGTGTCTCTAATAGGCATGCTTGTTGTGTATATACAGAAAAATTAATCATAGTGGGATTTCATAAGCATGTATTACTTTATTGGCTTATATGGTGCTTTATTTGTGTATATGGTTTTTGGTTTTGATACAAGAGATGGTAAAAGGGAATAATAATTTGTTGTTTCTTTTGATAAGTATGTTTTTTAGAAGTGATAGCGATAGGATGGTATGTAAGCAGGTGTTCATGATTATGATGGGAGCATTATAAGCATGCTTTCCACGGCAAGCAGAAAATGTGTTTATGTAGTTTAGTGAACTTTTAAAGAATTTGATTTGTTCTTAGAGATAGACCATGGTGGGAGTGTTCATGGGGTAAAAAGAGGTGTATTCATGTTTTGAATGTTTCAAGCTTGCATATGTACACTTAATTTCCTAAGCATGGTTTAGAATGAAAATTTCATTTAGGATTGTCACCTTTCGGACGTCTTCGAACTAACCCCTCTTCTTCTTTTGTTTCAGTGGCCGAATTGTATTCGAGCCTTGTGGCACGGAACGAAGAGATGGTATGACACCCTAAGGCCGGAGGAGAGGAACCTAGTGGGTGGATATGGTTTTCGCTCCTTCTTTCCGATAGAGTCATTCCATGTCCATCGTCCTTATCTGGAGGCGTTGGCAAAGCGGTGGGATTCCAAGAGCTGTGCATTTATCCTCCCCACGGGTACCATCATGCCAACATTGGAGGATGTCTAAAGGATCACAGGTCTTCCAGTTTCTGGAGAGGCAGTGATCGCGACCACCCTTGCTGACTACAAGGGTCTCTTCCAAGAGCTGGTTGGAGAGTGGGAGTTCGCTGAATTGGATCCTCTTAAGCTAGTTGTTGAGACAGTATGGCCTTGGATCATTTACGAGGTGTCAGAAGGGGGAAGTGCAGCTAGCTTTGAGAGGAGAAGGCTGATGATCGAGTGAGAGAGGCGGCTGCGTGCCCACAGAGGGCACGGAGAGAGTTGAGGGCGTTCTTTCTTTACTTCTTCGGCCGGGTTCTCTTCTCGACAGCCTCGGATATGGTCTCCTCACACTTCTTGTTCCTGATGAGGGATGTGGAGACTATGGGGCGCTTCGCTTGGAGAGCCGCTATGCTTGCCCATCTCTTCGCGGAGCTCTCGAAGAAGGTGAGGAGAGCTGGGGGCAAGAACCTTGGCGGCTTTGCACCCTTCCTTCCGGTATGTGTTAGTGAGTAGCAGATGTCTTCTTTTGGTTTAGTTCACTTGATCTTGATAATTTCTCTCATGTTTCGCAGGTCTTCGGGTACGAGCACTTTGCTATTGTCCGTCATACTTTGGCGTTGTTTGATCGTGCTCTCCCATGAGCCATGTGATGGGCGCCTGCTGGGTCTTCTCGCTTGCATCGCCTAGCGCAATTTTGAGAGGCCTTCCGTGCTTTAAAAGAAGAAGAGATATAATTTCTTTAACTTTCAGCTTTTGATAGGATATTCCTTATCTAAGCTCTCTTCTTATGCTTGTGGTAACTTATCTTGTAGATGACTTGGAGGCCCTATACGGAGGAGGAGGTCCCTGAGGAGCTGTCGCGGGACGTCCGGCTGATCTACTTCAATGATGTCGTGTTCCATGCGATCAGCCGAGTCATCCACCAGCTTAGGTTCCACCTGTGGGTGCCCGATGACCTGCCGAAGCATCCCCCGATCCTAGTGGCCGGAATTCCTCGGGACACGCCAGCCTGGTACCACCATGAGAATGCAAGTATCCTTGGGACCATGGAGGAGGAGATCCCAGACGATTATGTAAGAAAAATTATTTCTCCTTTTCTTTTACTTTTTATTCTTCTTCTCCTTGGGTGTTTAAATGATGTCTTCTTTTGTTGGTTGAGTTGAATGAGTTGGAGAAGAAGCTCCAGCCGCCAACGAGCACCTCCAAGCGCGGACCGGGCAAGTGGAACATTTGAGGGCCCATAGGCGCCGGCTGCAGGACCAGGTTAGGGTCCTTGAAGCCCAAGTTGATGCTCTGTCGAGAGCAAGAGCCGATGGTGTAGATACCCCAATTTTGACCGTCCAGAAAGACAGAAATACTTCAAGTAACACCTGAAAATAACCCAAATTTGGGCATCAAATAGAAAACCCAACTTCGGAAGACCGAAAACCCAAAAACCTGGCCCCCAAACCATAGAAACAAAAAACCCTGGCCCCAAACTCTAAAAACCCTAAAACCTGGTCCCAAACCCTAGAAACTTGAAACCTGGCCGAAACCTAAAAAACCATGGAATGCGGCGGCAAATCAAGACTAGCCGCCCCATACCAGGCGACTAGTTTACACTAGCCGCCCGCTGGCCGACCCTGAACTTCTTCCCTGGATGGGACATAAAGCAGCATTAAATGCTGATCATTGCGGTGAGTTATGACCTTTAGCCGCCCCATCTTGGTCGGATAAAACCAAGTAACTGACCCGAGCCACCGCTTGTTAGAGATGGGATGTTTGGTAGGTCATGATGGGGGCGGCTACTAAGAAGTAACTGCCCCATCCTGGGCGGCAAGTTTCAACTAACCGCCCTTCACCTGGTCTCTGACAGAAGAACCAGAGAATTAATGAGGGGTCTAATCAAACACACTATTAGCCAAGCCACTCTCTTTTACTATATATAGAGGGGGTTCAAAACATTTCAACGACATCATCAAATTCCAATTCACAACCACTAACACACCATCAACCCTCCCCCACTCTAAAGCCCATTTCACCACTTGAAATCCCAAGAGAGAGAGAGTCCCATTTGTGAGAGAAAAAAAACCTATTTCTCACACAAATCTGCCCTCCCAATCCACCCTCCAAAACCTGGGTTAAACTAGGTTTAGCTCTGTCAAAACCAAACCAGTTCCCTACCAAAGTTCTGCCCAAATCAACCCAGGGCCCGGATGGCTAACCCTAGTCAGCCGCCTCCTACCCGACGGCTCAAACCCACTAGCCGCTCCTGTCCTACACCCCACCTGCACCCCATTGTCCCAAGACTCCTTTAGTCAAGCCGCGGAAGCAGAATAAGATTACTTGTTTTTCACCTCTGTGTACGGTATATCCGTGTCTCAGAGCGGACACCCCACAAACTCCCCCAGCAAGGCGATCAAATCCAACCCAACTTTTCCTTCTTTTCAAAAAAGCATATGGCAATCACACACACATCGGAATCCCCTTGAGCCGCTGTCGGGCGCCTCGACCGGGAACAATATCCTACCACCCTTCCGATAGACGATCCTGCCAAGCCCGCCAAGGCGCGCACCGGATCCGAATCCCCGAAGAACCCCCACACACGCTGATTTTTCCCACACCAACAAATCTGGCGATCACAGTGGGACATCCCTCGTGGAAAACAACAAAAGGTAATCCTCTTCTGCCTCCCTTTTACAAGCTTGACTAGAATGCTATCAACCCTCTAGGAAGGTTAGATTTTCTCATACCTCGAATGAGATCCTCCTCTACTTTGCATCACAGCATCATTTACTGCTTTGTAAGTCACACACTGCTGCACAATCCTTTATTGCTTTGTAAGCCGCACACCACTGCGCAATCCTTTACCGCTTTATTTACTAGCATTATACCTGCATTCATTCCCTTAAATCGTTCCACATGCATCATGGAATCCCACCTAATGGAGGAGACACTAGAGGAGAGAATCCACCAAGAGGGTCAGGCCATACAATTCTTGACCCATCTAGAGGAAAAAATGACCAATCTAGGGTACCAATGCATAGAGGACATGTTTCATGACCTCGCTGACTACCGTCATACCAAGACCTCGAGACTGAAGACCCCTGTTGATATCCCCAAGGCCATTCCCAAAACCCCGTCCACACCCAGTCGCTCGGTCAATCCGATCATTTTTTCGTTCGCCCCCCTTTCCCCCATGAACCCAACATTCCCAACCGTCTCCACCCCAGGCCCTTACCCGGCCACCCCTAACCTGGGACAGGCAGACAGCCCTCCCACGGGAGAGACATTGGACGAAACCTTCCGGAGAATCCTCTCTGAGACTGGTCCCTCGACCCCCAAGCACATGTCTCTACATAACCTGAGATAGATCCCATCAGTCCATCTACCGGAGGGATTCAAAATCCCCAAGTTCCGCCGGTATAACGGTCGTGGAGAACCAGACATTCATCTAATCGCCTTTTATCTAGACGCCCGACCGTTTCTAGATAATCAGCCTCTGCTAATCTTCCTCTTCCAGAAATCATTGGAAGGTGAAGCATTGCAATGGTTCTCCACCCCCCTAGTAGACCACTTGTCAAACTTCTCGGCTTTAAGCGAGAAGTTCTTAGGCCGCTACGGATACCAGAGGATCAGAACCCCCTCTATTTCAGATTTAACCATAGAGAGAATGAGGCCTAGGGAGGAATTCGAACAATACGTGTCTTGGTGGTGCACCCTTGTCCACCAGATCGGCCTGCAACTCACAGAATGTCAAGAAATTGGCATGATGTTACAGAGCCTGAGTCTAGAGCTTCATACGAGCCTTTCATATGAAGACTGTACTACGTATCAGCTTCTAATTGACCGCCACAACAGGATTTCCCGTTGTGCAACCCCAATAGTCCAAACCCAGTCCCCACCTATCAGCCATAGGGTTGGACGACAGCCACGTAAGGCGCAAACCCCCATGGTAGAGGGGATTACACAAGTTTCGGCACTCTACCCGAACGGAGCATGAGTTCCTGATCGAGGAACAAGCTCTGAGATAGTACACGTCCAGTTCATCCGGGTATTTGCCGCCTCGACCAACCAACCAAAATTTTGATACTCGATTAGTACCCGTCCCCATGCTGACACAACAAAATCCCATAGCCCATAGTTCCCCAATTCGGGTCACCATAATCCAAGGCCGGAACCAAATTAGGTCCCCTTTTATTCTACTCTCCCAAGAACGCAAAACATAACCCCTAAACAACCCACGCAAAGCCCCCGTGATGAGGCTACACCTTCCTCCTTCTACAGCCCGAGATGGTCAAACAGAAGGGATAGCTATCCACCCTTTCCAGAAACCCTAGGAAACATCTTTAGGGCCTCTGTAAAAGTTGATGGCATTTTCTTACCCATGGCTAGACCTTCGCCTATCGGTGCTGACACCACCCGTTTTTGTCAATATCACCGACATCATGGTCACACTATCGAATAATTCTCCTCGTTTCGAGACATTGTCACGACCTTGATGAAGAAAGGTGCTTAGATTGGGCCACCATCAGGGGACTCGGAAGAGCATAGCTACAAAACCATCAGAAGCCAGTTAAATCCACTAGGCAAGCAAACCCCAGAAAAACCTGACCCTGTAAAAGCCAAAACACAAAACCCAAAACTAACCACGGAAGCCCTCATAGAAGAGCCAGAAAACCTAAGCTTCGAAAGCTTTTACGCCATAAAGGCTGCCGGCCGCGAAGAACCACCCCGGATCATTCCAAGCGGCTTAATTCTCCCAGTCCCTTCTCCCATTCTGCCGGCCCATTCCCCTATTCTCCCAGTCCCTTCTCCCATTCTACCGGCCCCTTCCCCCATTCTCCCAGTCCCTTCTCCCATTCTGCCGGCCCCTTCTCCCATTCTGCCAAACCCCATAAGGCCTCCCCTCCCTAAACCAATCCACCAGCTGTCGCCCGCCTTATCGAACGGTAAGAGCCCAAACCCATCACAGCCACGTCTCCATACCACGGTCGACACCTTAAACCATCGCACTACTTGGGCAGGAAGAATCTTCAACACCGTCCCCTCTTATAGACGTTCCGTGCCTGAGACAGAAACTGAGGAGCCCAATGTCGGGGATAGGATCGATATCCTCGACCAACTCTGAAGAATCCCCACGAAAATCTCCATCTTAGAGCTAATCGAAACCTCAGAACATCACCAACATGCTCTAAGAATGTTTCTGGAAAGGGTCCAAGTTGACCTACAAATCTCAACCCTAAGTGTGCCGAAAGCTTTGGCTTCCGCAGGATTAGGACCGATGATAACCTTTAGACCCAAAGAACAAATCCATGATAAGGTCGTCAACACCTCCACCCTATGCATAACAATTGACCTAGAAGGGTACCCTGTGGATAAAGTCCTAATTGATACCAGTGCAGGGGTAAACCTCATGTCAGTACGCACCTTCAAACACATTGACGGTCATATAACCATGCTCCTCGAGACGGACATCCGCATATTTGCTTATGATAAAACGGTTCGTCTAGTTCTTGGCTTTAAAGATTTCTGGTTAAAAGTAGGACCCCTGGAAACCAATGCTGAAGCATATGTCTTAGAAATGGATTCAAATTATAATATGATTTTAGGGCGTAAATGGCTGTCCTCTATAAAGGGATTCTCTTCCCCCCTACATCAGCGTTTGAAATTCCCCATGGGGAATCAAATAATCAAAATACAGGGAGATGCGGTCAAAGGACCCAGAACCAGGTTCACGGACAATGAGACCATCGCCATAAAAATCACCAACCCAAAGCCCATGGAATCCACCATCCACATTCTAGGCTTCCCAGCTGATTTGTTGAATCCCCAAAATCCTCCCCCTAGTACTGCAAAGACAAGCCACCCTAAAAATAAAAATCCCGGCTGGCATATAATGAAGATTATGGGCCACATCCCCGGAAAGGCTTTAAGACTAAGAGATGGGATCCTAGATCCCATTCAAATCCCGGCACGACAAGATAAGGGAGGCCTTGGCTCACCCAAATATCGCACTAAATTAAAAGGGGAATATGATTGGGGGTTATATGAACATAAGAGGGCAGCCACGGAACAGGCTGAAGAGGCTACACACCCTCACCCCCTAAACCCGATCCAGGAAAGAGAGCCAGACCATCTTTCAGGCTCCCTTGACTGGTTATTTCCACACCCTGACAAACCCTTAAGTACACACTCACCCCCAGACGATGAAATTCCTTGCATTGCTCAAGCATCGCAATAAAGGAGCGCCAGCTGTTGGAGGAAAGTCGGTTGAATCACTTGGGCCAGTTCAGTAGATTGTAAATAGTAAGTGTCTTTTCGAAAAGAAAAAAAACAACAAGAACAAAAAGGGGAACAGAACAAAAGAAAAACACGCAGAAGAGAACTCAATTTTCGAGATGGAAACCAAAATGTTAGGGTTCCTATTTGACAAAGACGACTATACCCCGGCATGGCACCCTTTCAGGGACGACTCTGGTCTCCTGAACAAAGTACAACGTTTGGCCAGTCAGGCCAAAAATCCTAACCCAGTACCTCATTCAAAACAGTCAAATCTACTAGGAATCAAATACCTGATCAAATCATTAATAGCATAAGAGGGCATAGCGAGACTCTACTAGGTTTAGAAAAATTCTGAGTCCATAGCTGTTATAGAAGAACCAGATCAAGACAATATAGAAAGCCTAGATGATGGTCTAGGAGTCTTCGAGATCTGCAAAGAGGATGGTGGGTAGGAAGAAAGCCTCTCCGAAGAATTCGAGCGGAGTCTCCAGAAATTTGACAAAAGGACCGAAGAAGTGGATGAAAGGGTCGAGGAATTAAACTTAGGAACCTAAACAAACCCCAAAATCATCCTGATTAGTGCGGAGCTGAAACCCAATGAAAAGGAAAGTCTGGTTAGGGTACTGTGCGAGTATAGCGACGTCTTCACCTGGTCTTACAAAGACATGCCCGGGCTCGACACGTCTTTGGTCGAGCCCCAATTAATTTTACAGCATAACGCCAAACCTATAAAACAAAAGCTAAGGCGCCTCCATCCTGAGGTAGCTTTGAAAATCAAAGATGAGGTGGATAAACTCCACCAAGCTAAATTCATCCGGGTAGTCTTATACCAAAAATGGGTAGCTAATACCGTTCCGGTATCCAAGAAAGATGGCAAGATCTGGGTATGCATCGACTTCACGGACTCAATCGAGCATGCCCAAATGATGATTTCCCACTCTCACATATTGATCTCCTTGTCGATAACACAGCAGGATACGAGATGCTCTCTTTCATTGATGGCTTCTCCAGGTACAACCAGATTCGGTTGACAGAAAAAGATCAGAAAAGACTTCCTTTACCACACCCTGGGGGACTTACTGCTATGCAGTAATGCCTTTCGGACTTAAAAATGCGGGTGCAACATATCAAAGGGCTATGACTTCGATATTTCATGATATGATGCACAAGTTAGTAGAGGTTTACGTAGATGACATCCTAGTTAAATCTAGGATTCGAATAGGACAAGCCGACATACTTAAGCAAGTACTACAGAGATGCAGAGAATTCTCATTCAAGATGAATCCCAAAAAATGTCGCTGCGGTGTCTCATACGGAAAACTCTTAGGGTTCATGGTGAGCAAAAGGAGGATCGAAGTAGATCCAACCAAGGCCAAGGCCATCGCCCAAATGCCCCCACCCAAGAACCTAGAGGAATTGAGAGGACTCATCGGACAGTTGTAGTTTATTAGGAGATTTATCTCACAGCGTACCGAAAGATGTCGCCCCTTTTACAAACTATTAAAAGGAGTTGTTAAGTTCAAATGGGATGCCGAATGCCAAAAGGCCTTCGATAGCCTAAAAAAGTACCTACTCAATCCCCCCGTCTTCTCAGCCCCGGTGCTCGGACGACCTCTGCTTCTCTATGTAGCTTCAACCAAAGAAGCCATTGGTGCAGTACTTGCGCAACACGACGATATAGGAAGGAAAGAAAAGGCTATCTACTACCTAAGTAAGACACTGATCGAATATGAAAAAGCCTACCCTCCCACGGAAAAAACTTGCTTAGCAATGGTGTGGGCTTCCCAAAAACTACGTCATTACTTACTTGCCCACAGAGTCAAGTACTTGCCAAAATGGACCTAGCAAGGTTCCAATTCGAGAAATCTGTATTAACTGGTCCCTTAGCCCGATGGTAAGTACAGTTAAATGAGTTTGACATCACATACGCCACTCAAAAATCCATCAAGGGGCATGCTATCGTTGACCACCTCGCTCAACTCCCCTTCCCTGATTATGAACCAGTAAAAACTGACTTCCGAGACGAAGAAATATTTGCGCTTATTGAAGAAAAAAATAGAAAGACTTGGACGCTATACTTCGACGGAGCAGTCAACCAAAAAGGAAAGGGAATAGGAATAGCATTAATCTCCCCAGAGGGTGTCATTATCCCGCGAGCGTTTCAGCTTACATTTAATGCCACCAACAATATTGCCGAATACGAAGCCCTGGTAGTAGGTTTGAAGGTAGCCCTAGCCCTAGGGGTAAAAAATCTAGACATCATTGGGGACTCCCTCTTAGTGATCCGCCAAACTCTAAAGAAATACCAGACTAGAGACCCCGAACTAAAGCCCTATAGAGAACTAGCCATAGACTTGTTAAAACAATTCCATAAAGTCACTCACATCTTTATACCTCGAACAGACAACATTTTGCAGACTCTCTAGCCTCATTAGGACATCTAAAGATGTGAGTGACTTTACCTTCTCCATATCTAGGACATCTAAAACGGTCACTATCCGGAGACTAGAAACATCTGCCACCAAACTTCGAGATTGTGAAACCCAAAAAAACCTGAAATAACAAAACCAAATAGACAGGATCACTAGTACCACGAACATCCTAGCCCTTGATCTGGGAGATATGGACGACGGAAATCCATGATACTTTGACATGAAAAACTATCTCAAAGATGGTTCGTTCCCAAGGTACACCACTAGCAATGACCAAAAAATAGTTAAAAGGATAGCAACCAAATACTGCCTCCGAGGAGGAATACTTTTTTGAGCATCCTTCAACGGTGAACTACTTAAGTGTCTGGACGACGAGGAAGCATACACCATCGTAGAGGAAGCACACTCCGGGGTATGCGGAGGACATGTCAATGCTCAGATGCTGGTAAAGAAGGTATTAAGGATGGGCTACTACGGGCCCACACTCGAAGGAGACTACAACAAATATGTTCGGCGATGTATTCAATGTCAAACTCATGCCAACAAAATACTTCGGTCCTTATCATTGCAGGCAAATGGTGCAAGTCTACTCGCTGGTCATCAGAACTTGATCTACTATGGCCAGCAATCCAAGAATTAGAAGTGGGGGATTCAGGACCTTACCTGTTAATTTGGCCTCATAGTAAAACTGGGCAACTAAATCGCAAATCTGCCATGCGTTATCTCCAAAGGAATACAACACCCACTCCCACATGGACTAAATGGCTATGGCAATCCCATCAGGTCCAAAGGCACTCCTTCCTCTCCTGGCAATTTTTCCTTAACAAGGCCCCTACTCGAGCCAGGCTTTTCAAAAAGTGCCTAATTAATGATCAGTCGTGTCTGCTTTGCTCTGCGGGTATAGAAGACGCTGATCTTCTGGCACTTCAATGTTCATATTCCAAATTCATCCTAAAATCGCTCTTGAAAGATCTTCTTTTTAACAGGCTAGTCCCTCATTCCCTCACTGTGTTCCCACGATGGCTTGAGGCCAACATGTCCCACCCCATCCTGAAGCTATTGGCTGCTGCCATACTTACACATTTCTTTTGGTTTACTTGGTTGGAACGCAATAATAGAATTTTTAGAGGTAAATCTCTTCACAAGAGGAGAGTCCTGTGGCAAATTAAGGAAGCTATCTCTCTTCGCTTTCAATCCTCTTCTCTTTCAGCCATCCTCAACCCCGATCTCCTAAAAATTGCATCCAACTTTAAAATCTTTATCTCTGAGAAAGCTGTTAAGGAGATCCCTGTAACAACTTTAACTTTTAATCGGGTCAGGCAATACCTGACGGATCGTATAAGTGCCGACGGGCACTTCGACGACGGATCCATGAGGATCCATCAGTTTGGTGGGCGACGGATCCATGAGGATCCGTCGGTTATACTGGGCAATGGGTCTTCATGGAGCCATCGGTATGCATGCGACGGGCTCGATCAGAACTGTCGTTTTGGGCGGAAACTAAATTCGAATTTGATCCATTTTTGAAAGGAACAAACGCATTGATTAGCGTTTATTGGCTTTAATGTTGTCGCGAAATTTGTCCCCACGTGCGTGCGAGAATATTAATCTCTCTCTCTCTCTCCCTTTGGCATTGCAACCCTAAAACTTTTCAAACCTAAAAGTATTTTTTTTCTTCTTCTCTTGTTTTCGGCGATCTTGTTGAGGAGCTCGGGAAGGGTTGATCTAAGGGTTCAACCAACGTGTTTGTGTGAGTATTTCCTTTAGTTTATGAAGAGTTTTTGAATGATAATGAGTCCCTTGGGTTGTTCTTTGATTTTGAGCTTGTTTTCAAGGTTTTCCAAACAAAAACAAGTTTTCTCTTGTGTCTCTTTACATCCTGATTTGATTTTGGGTCTAGTGTTATATCAATGTATTGCTAGCGTTTTGTGAGATTTTCGTAAGTTTTAAGGATGCTATCTAAATTCAATGCTCATATTTGATGATCTTGATTCTTGAAGTTTTCTTGATGGAATTTTCTTGTCAAACTCAATGAGATTTTTGTGATGATCGGATCTGATGTTATAATTAGCATACCATGAGATTTTGGGTGATTTATAAGCTTTCATGATTTAATACGAATACATTTTAGAATATATCATGTTTAAGGTTTAGATCGCTTTCGATAGAACCGTGTTTTTGATCCTTTAAAAACATTGTTTTAAAACGTTGAACGTTTAGATCCAAACCGATAATATATTTTCATGATTCTAAAGGATTTGGATAGAAATCCATGATGTTTTGTTTCCATTATAGATCTAGGGTTTTCAATGAAATTTCGATGAGTTTTGCATGTCGCTTCAATTAGATTTTTGAGGTATACAATCTGATTTCAATAAGTTTTTCCTCACTGTTTTAATATGTTTTGAAAGGGCTTGTATTCTGTTTTAAATGATAAAGGTTTTAAAGATTTTCATAAAAATGTAATTAGGGTTTTTGTGTTCCATCTCGGAACGGCTCCTAGAGGAGTCGTCAGGGTTTTTGGATAGTCGTCAGGGTTTTGTTTCCATTATAGATCTAGGCAAACAAGTCGGATAGGTCAGTGATGGCCTCCTGTTGGAGCCGTCGGTTTTTGGATGCACGGATACATCGGGTTTCGTAAGGGTTGTATGTATTTTGATTGGCTTCTATCGTTCTTACCATATTACGTTACAGTAAGGCTCGGGTTTGAGTTGCGAGTCGTTGGACCAAAGGTGAGTGGGTCTAGTCTCTATGTAGTTTTTGAAAACTACTTATAAATATCATATTCGCATCATGTCTATATTATGAATAACATTGTTATCTTGAGTATGGATGTACATGAGCATGACATCATGTTTGAAATGCTATTTTACGTATGAATTGTATATTGACTATTATGTTATTCTTGCATGCAAATGTGTGAATTGTGGAGGTTATTTTGCATGCATATCATTCGTCTGCGTGATATCGTCTGCGTGACGAGGGTCTACGTGACTCAGTCCAGTGGGACCTTAACTACGTGACACCCGTCTGCGTGACGTCGTCTGCGTGATGATTGGCCTGCGTGATCAAGCTCTAGTTGGAGCATTTTCGGCTGCGTGCCACACGGGCATGCATGTCCGTTGCATCATACACATCATGTAGATAGTATGAGATGGTGGTTATTTCCTCTAATGAGATGCATTCCATTTTATCATAACATTTATGAAAATTTATATTATGTTGGTTTAGATATTTTGGATTATACTCTGAAGATTTTAAATATTATTCTTATTATTATTGGGACGCTAAGGTTCATTCACTGAGCGTGTGGTAGCTCACCCCTCCTTTTTCCCAACTTTTCAGAATAGCCGTTGGCGATCGTCGATCGTGGTGGGCGTTGGCGGTTTAGTTTCCGTTGCACCGTAGGTGTTGAATAAGCCTTCTTCTTCGCATGTAGTGGACGTCCTTAGCTTTAGCAGTAAAATCAGGAGATGTTTTATTTTAGCAAATAATATACTTGTGTAATCATTCGTTTGAGAATGAATTTTTGAGATCCTGGATTGGTTTATGTTTTAAAAACTTTTTTGTTTTGAATTATTATGTTAATCTTTAGAAAATGGAAAAATAGAGGTTGATGTGACACACCGTATCGCATGCCTTAATAGAGGATAAGGGTACGGGGGCGTCACAGAGTGGTATTAGAGCCAAGGTTTTTCTGTTGGGGCTAAGGACATAGGATGCTGTTAGGCCTGCATTCATATAGGTCACGTTCTAACTGGGTGTTATTTTATTAGAAAAACTTGAGATGGCGGGCAATAACAACACTTTGCGTCAGGATCTCCAAGCCCTGACCAACCTGGTGGCGCAGACAATTCAACACCAGAACGACATGGTGTTATGTCGTTTGGGAGAGAATCAGAATCAGCCGGAGCAACTGGTGATGAGATTCAAGAAAATAGATCCGCCAGTATTCCAAGGTGTTGGCACCGATCCATTGGCACCGAAGCACTGGATCACTAAGCTCGAAGGAATCTTCAAAACCATGTTGCTGACCAACAACCGGCATATTCTCCTAGCGGCTCATCAATTGAGAGGGACTGCTATCCAATGGTGGAATGTCCATCAACAATCTCTTAACCGTGGGATAGAACAAATCACTTGGGAAGAGGTTGTAGAGATGTTCTTCCCACTTTTCAAAAACGGTTTCTCTCCCTCTTCTTCTTCTTCTCTTCGGTTTCAAACACAAAACCTTGATTTATTTGCCTTCTCTTCCTCCATTTCGATCTCAATCTCTTCTCTTTCTCTTGATTTCGAAACCCTAGGTTTGGGTTCTCCTTTTTCTTTTCAAACCGATAAGATGATGAGGTCGAAGGTGATCGCTTTGAGGGGAAAACGACCATGGGTGGCTCGTGGAGAGCGTAGCCGGAGCTCTTCATCATTGGAAAGCGATAGGCCGGAGGTCGAGGCCATGCGGGTGGCTATGGGTACGACGGAGGTGTCTTCGGTGGGCACCCGCGCAGGTGAGGTCGGGGGTACGCCTTCGGGGGCTGTCCTGGAGGTAGGGGGAAGTACGATAGGTTATACACGCAAGAGGAGGCGTGGGGATCGACCGGTGGTGGTCGAGGAGGTGGTTTCAGAGGTCGGAGGACTAGTCGAGGGTGCAACCGAGGGGGTAGGGGCTGAGGGGGTTAGTGAGGATGTGAGGGCATCGTTGGATGCCATTGTCGGGATGTTGGACAGGGAGGCCACAGAGGCAAGGGCTGAGGAGGAGGAAAGAAGGGCTATGGGGGCTTTCGCGGAGTTTGTCACCGGTGAGGGGAGGGTGGATGGGATTGGAGAGGTTAGGGAGGAGGCTGGGGAGGCCGAGGGTGCGGTCACTGGGGCCACAGAGGCCGGTGTTGGTGCTGAGGCTGAGGCCGAGGAGGCCGTGTTCGAGGAGGATGAGGAGGAGGGGGACGACGACAGGATGGCCGATCCCGACGAGGCCGAGGTGGACGCTCCTGGGTCCACACGGGCCATGGTAATTTCTTGACCCCTTTAACTCTAGCTTTTTATTTGGTATATATACATGTCTTTTGGGGTATGAATAGGTGACTTAGCGTACAATACTTGTATATGCGTGTTTTTTAATAGGCATGCTTTGTGCATAAGTTAATCATGGTAGGATAGCATGGTGATTTAGGTTTGTTTTTAGGAAGTAGGATAATTTTTCGTAGGTGTAGATACCCCAATTTTGACCGTCCAGAAAGATAGAAATACTTCAAGTAACACCCAGAAATATCCCACATTTGGACATCTAATAGAGAACCAAAAGCTCACGAAACCCTAAACTCTAGCCTGACCGAAAACCTAAACCCTAACCCTATCCCTAACCCTAACCCTAAACCCTAGCCTGACCGAAAACCAAAACCCAAACCTAAACCCTAACCCTAAACCCTAACCCTAACCCTAAACCCTAACCCGAACCCTAACCCCAAACCAGGAACCCCACCTAAGAGAAACTCTAAACCCCAAAAAAAACTCCAAGTCCCTGGCAAGGGGCGGCTAGCCCTAACTAGCCGCCCCCATGGCCGACCTTGAACCGCTTCCCAGGATGGGACATAAAGCAGCATTAAATGCTGATCATTGCAGCGGGTTATGACCTTTAGCCGCCCTATCTTGGCCGGATCAACCCAAGTAACTGACCCAAGCCATCGCTTGTCAGAGATGGGACGTTTGGCAGGTCATGAAAGGGGCGGCTACCAGGAAGTAGCCGTCCCATCCTGGGCAGCTAGTTAGAACTAGCCGCCCTTCACCTGGTCCTGGCAGAAGAACCAGAGAATTAATGAGGGGTCTAATCAAACACACTATTAACCAAGCCACTCTTTTACCCCCTGGGTATTCCCCTGCCTCTCTTTTACTATAAATAGAGGAGGTCCCAAGCTTTTAAACATCATCCACAATCAACAATACACAATTCACATCCACCAAACCACAATCCACTTGATATCCATTCCCTTCCCCCACTAGAAATCCCCAAGAGAGAGAGAGAAAGAGAGCCCCTTTTGTGAGAGAAAAATCCATTCCCTACACAAAAACACCCTCTCATTCCACCCTCCAGAAACCCGGGCTAAACCTAGCTTAGCCTGTCCAAGATCAAACCCATTTCCTACCGAAGTTCTGCCCAAAACAACCCAGGCCCCGGACGGCTAAACCCTAGTAGCCGCTCCATACCCGATGGCTGGATCTGACTAGCCGCCCCATATCTACACCCCATTTGCACCCCTTTGTCCCAAGACTCCTTTAGTCAAGCCCCGGAAGCAGAATAGGATTACGTGTTTTTCACCTCTGTGTACGGTATATCTGTCTCAGAGCGGAGACCCCACAAACTCCCCACGTAGGCGATCAAATCCAACCCAACCTTTTCCTGCTTTTAGAAAAAGCAGGTGGCGATCACACAAACCCTGGAATCCTCTTGAGCCGCCGTCAGGCGCCTCAACCAGGAACGACACCACCCTTTCGAGAAGACGATCCGATCGAGCCCGTCAGGGCACGCACCCGATCCGAATCCCCGAAGAACCCCCACACACGCAGCCCCCACCGCGGATTCTTTCTGACACCGACGGAATCCGACGTCGATAAATCTGGCGATCACGGTGGGACCTCCCTCGTGAAAAACAACAAAAGGTAATCCTCTTCTGCCCCCCTTTTACAAGCTTGACTAGAATGCTATCAACCCTTTAGGAAGGTTAGAGTTTCCCACCCCTCGAATCAGGTCCTCCTCTACTTCGCATCCAGCATCATTTACTGCCGTCAGGTCAAAACCTTGAGACAGGAGGCCCCTGTCGAAACCCTCAAGTCCATTCCCAAAACTCCGTCCACACCCAGCCACTCGGTCAATCTGAGCATTTTTTCGTTCACCCCCTTCCCCCGCGAATCCAATGTTCCCAACCATTTCCACCCGAGGCCCTTACCAGGCCACCCCAAACCTGGGACTGCTAGACAGCCCTCCCAGGGGAGAAACACTGGATGAAAGCATCTGGAGAATCCTCTCCAAGACTGGCCCCTCAGCCCCCAAGCATATGTCTCTACATAGCCTAAGACAAATCCATGCCAACAAGATACATGCACCAACATCTTCTTTACACCCCATGACTTCACCATGGCCCTTCTCTATGTGGGCACTAGATGTGACAGGACCATTCCGGGACACTGTAGAAAACACCTCCCAAAAAGCCTTCATCCTCACCGCTACAGAATACTTTATTAAATGGGCAGAAGTCGAGTCCTATGTAGTAATTAAAAGCTCTACCCTCGCTCGTTTTGTCCGCACTCACATCCTTGCACGGTTCGGCACCCCCAAAGTAATTATAACTGATAATGGCCCTCAGTTCGTCTCCCAAGAATTCCAAGACCTATGCAGTAAACATCATATAAAACTTCATCATTCCACGCCATATTATCCCCAGGGGAATGGACAAGCAGAGGCCACCAACAAAACCTTGCTCAAAATTATAAAGAAAACGGTAGAAACCCATAAGGCTACCGATTGGCCTGATAAATTAGTAGACGCCCTCTGGGCTACCGAACCTCCATTAGGACACCCACTGGTCAAACCCCCTATTCGCTCACATTTGGGGCCGAAACAGTATTACCTTACGAAATTCTCGTCCCATCCTTAAGAATAGTACTAGAAGAAGACCTCCAAATTGAGGAAAGTAGGGAGGCACTTCTACTATGCCTCGAACTACTAGACGAGAAAAGATTAAGAGCGGCTGACCATTCCCAGGCCTACCAAAGAAGGGTGGCAAGGGCATTTAAAAAGAAGGTAATAAAAAGAAAATTTGAAGTCGGGGAGTTAGTACTTAAGCAAATCATGCCATCAGGGCTGCCCCACCCAAGAGGGAAGTTGCAACCCACATGGGATATTCCGGGAATGCCTACCGCCTGGTAGATGCTGAAGGAGTCGAGGTTTCAGTTCGTGGAATGTACTTTATCTAAAGAAATTCCATGCATGAATAGCTTTCAATTTGAGAACTATTATTCTTTCTTCCTGCAATTTCCAGCGTTTAGTACTTGATGATAGAATTATAAGACTCTAAAAGATAAACTCGTATCTATTTGAACACATCTCCGCCAAATCATGTCGCTTCATTCACACACGTATGACTGGGCCAGATTTATCTGATAGAAGAGAAATTGCCAACCCCGTAGACTGGGACAATTTAAAACCCCAAAGCAAACTTCCCTTATTTCCGCCCCACTCGTATTAACCCCAGGTCAAAATGAGGAGTTACTCGGACCTAGCATATGTCCCAAAACTGGCTCTAGCACTATACAAACACTTTAGAGGGGAAGCATGAAAAGAATCGGGGTGAAAAATAGAAGAGCCCCTCTCAAACCAAAAAAAAGTCAGGCAATGAGAGGCCAACAAAAGAAAAATAACGCCCAAGTGAACGGGTTAAACTCTCTATTTTAGCAGGCTTTCACGCCTTTACGCACAAGTATATGCCAAACAAATGGCTATATTAGTACAGGGTCCAAACAAAGGACTGTACTTTCCACCCAAAATAAAGAAGTGGTAAAAAGAACGCCAGAGGGACCTAGAAAGTAGGACATATGCTAGACTGAGACAATTCTAAAATATTGCCCGAAAGGAAGATATTTCTCTTACCCCATTCTCCCCCTCCCTTTTTATTTTTGTAATGGGATTCAAAATTGAACTATGTCTACCAGGAAAGGTGAAATTTCGACCAAAGGTAGATCATTTCCAGGTTTACAACTACACACACTCACATGAGTTCACTTAGAAATTTGCCTATCCAAAGGAAGCTTATTTAACTTGACTCCTGGTACACTCATGGATCTTTCAGCATGTTTCGAATAATACGATCAAGCATTTCAGAACCATGAACCTAAAAAACCGACACCTAAGGCCTATGCCTTTCAAATACAACCTTGGTTTGGACATAGGTGACCACAAGGGCTCCTCCACAGGGACTTGATGGTATCTTTTACTTAAGAAAGTCGAGAATATTGCCCTCTCACGTAAAAAAAAAAAACCATTGAAGAATTAAAATGCCACTTGCCACTCATACTTACACATAAGTTCGCATTTTCCTTTTCCAAAACACCTAGGCATCCGATTTTCTTGAAAAGCTAAAATTGACCCCCCGTCCAATGATAAAATCACCCCCATCTACACTCATTTTATGCCCTTCCGCACATGCTTGAGAAGAAGTTATCTCACTTTCACACATACTTGAGAGTTTTTCGCTCACGCACTTGGAATCCCTCCCTTGCGTACTAAAGCATGGTTTCCTGCACTTTACTTTCTCGCATTATCTTTTCATTTACCTGAAGATGGATTGTAGCCCTTGACAATTCAAGCAAGAAGGGCTTGAAAGTCAGTGCAGGGGCGCATTCCGGACAGATTTAACACTTGTTCCATTGAAAGAATGTTTTTATAGGTATTGAAGAATAGAACGGTCGCAAAAACTTTCAGCAGCAGCAGCATACAGGAGCGGCAGGCCCAAACTGCCCCAGGCAGGGGGCGGCTAAAGCTAACTAGCCGCCCCTCCCCCTTGTCTCAGGTAAGTTTGCCCCGAAAGGCTTTCAGCAGCAGCAGGCAGGAGCAGCAGGACCAAATATTGCCCTAGGCAGGGGGCAGCTAAACACGACTAGCCGCCCCTACTCAGACGGCTATAAAGGACTAGCCGCCCCTGCCCCTTCTTTTCCTAGTAAGACCCCCAGGAATGGGGCGGCTAACTTAAACAAGCCGCCGAATCTGGGACGGCCAAACGCAACTAGCCGCCCCCCACCTGCTGCCCCGTCTGTCATATCAGTCCCAGTCTCAATCAACTCTTCAAGTCTTCGGATACCTGTCAAAACATTTTCTTCCAAAACCTGCATACACGCATTTCATACACGTATTCATACACAAAACCTGTATAGATACCATGCTAGAATAATTATATATCAAAATCCTACACACATCCATGAATTAAACAAATAAAAACACCAAGTTCACCCATCCACGGAATACGCATCTCCCTAAATAAAGAGAGCTCTTTAAAAATACCCAAAACATCCATGCTAACTACTCCAAGCCATGCGTACAAAAGAGAATTATAAAATCGTCCCACCAAAACCATAAACATAGATTGTTTTTCTAAAAAAAAAAAAAACCTAAGAGAGTGCATAAAAGAGAATCTTTATAAAAGATTGAGGAAGAGATGGGTCCACCGAGAGCTCCAAAACTACGAAGTCTTGAGCTATACTTCACCAAAATGTCACCTAAGTCAAAACCAAAGAACAAAAGCATGAATTCCTCGCATATATACTATTCTTCTACCTAAAACCAAGATGCAAAGAAACTATACCTCGGCGTATCGTCATCCGTTGGAGGCTGACTAGAAGGAACATCCTGACTTGGCAGAGAAGGGAGCGGCGGCTGAGGAGAGGACTGAACCTCTGGAGCATCAGGAGCGGCAGGAGTCTCTCGAACCGAGGACGCAGCCCTCACATATATCCCACGACTCCAAGACGCCGAAGGACGAGAAGCACGGCTGAAGGTGGCCCCGAGAGCCAAGGAAGCTGAGAGAGAATGGTCAGGCTCAAGCGGGAGAAGGTCGAGGTCCGCCTCGGTCCTAGAGCCCCCTCCAACCAATTTCCCCCTCATAGTTACCTCCCAGAGATGAACCTACTGCATATCTCTATCTCTCCTCTCCAATCTCTGTCGGAGGTGACTCTCTGTCCCTCTAGCCCGATCCCCGGCAGCCCTCAACCTCTCCTCCAACTCCCATGCCCTCGCCTCTGATGCCCTGAGCGCCTCTCGGTCCCTGTCCTCGGCCGCCTGGAGAGAACGAACCAAGTCCCCCATCAAACCTCCAGGAACACCCGCTGAAGCCTCCAACACCGACACCCTCCTCTCTCAAAGACATCATGGACCTCAACCAGTTCGTCTCCTCCTCAGCCCGAGAAGCCCTACCCCTCGCCTGGCCCAGCTCCATCCGTGTAGCGGCCAATTTACTCTGGGCCACATCTAACCCCCTCGTCAGCTCGAGCTCTCACTCGGAAACCATGGAAGGAGGAGGGGCGGAAGAAGAAGAAGCACCATCGGCTCTCACTCTCGACAGAGCATCCACCTAAGCCTCGAGGACCCGGACCTGGTCCTGCAAGCGTCTCCATTGTACCCGCAACGCCTCTATCTGCCTGGCCCGCACTTGGAGGTGCTCATTGGCGGTCTTGAGCCTCTTCTCCATCTCATTCAACTCAACCTACAAAAAGAAACACTATTCAGAATATATTCAAGCAAAGGAGAAAGAGGAAGAGAAAAAGGTTTTTTTTTTAACTTACGTAAGCGTCCGGGATCTCATGGCCCAAGGGAGGGCATGATCAAACGGCGCCAGAGTCGGGCGATCAATGGCGAAGTGCTCGTACCCGAAAATCTAGCAAAGCAAGAGGAAAATTATCATAATCAAAGTGAGCTAAACCAAGAAAAGGACATTTACCACTTACACATACCTGAAGAAATGGTGCGCAAGCTGCCAAGGTTCTTTCCCCCGGCCCTCTTGACTTTCTTCGAGAGCTCCGCGAAGAGATGGGCGAGCATCGGCGCTCCCCAAGCGTAGCGTCCCATGCCCTCCAGGTCCCAAATCAGCAAAAGGGAATGCGAGGAAACCTTATCAGAGGCTGTCAAAAAGAGGACCCGGCCGAAGAAGTAAGGGAAGAACGCCCTCAACTCCCTCCGTGCCCTCTGTGGGCACGCGGCCGCCTCTCTCGCCTCGATCGTCGCCGCCTCCTCTCGAAGCTAGCTGCAGCTTCGCCCTTCTGGCGCTCTGTAAAGGAGCTGAGGCCATACTGCCCCGAAAGCCTCCCCAAAGGGATCCGGTTCAGCGTCCGCTCCAGCTCCACGAACTCCCATTCCCCGATCAACTCTCTAAATAGCCCCCTATAGTCCGCGAGGGTGGCCGCAATCACCGCTTCCCCCAAGACCAGAAGGCCAGTAATCCGGTGGACGTCCTCAAGGGTCGGAATAACGGCACCAGTAGGGAGGATGAACGTACAACTCTTCGGGTCCCATCTCTCCACGAATGCCTCCACATATGGGCGATGGACGTGGAATGGCTCAATTAGAAAGAAGGAACCGAAGCCCGCCCCATCCACTAAACTCCTCTCGTCCTATCCCAAGGCATTGTTCCACCTCTTCGTCCCGTGGCATAAAGCCCGGATACGGTTCGGCCGCTGCAAGCAAAAGAAGAAGACATGGGTTAGTTTAAAGAGAGCAATCGAGAGGTAAGAATCCAAAGCCTAAGATTCGTTTAGAAAAATCATGCTTAGCAAAATGAAACTTCCATATACTAAATCAAAGACAAAAGCATGAAAATAAGAAGCTTAAATCACGTAAAGATTCCCCTCCCATTATTTACAAAACACTCTTCATATGATCACACATGCTAAAAACATTAAAATCCCACCGTAGTCACCACTTACTCTCTCTCTTGCATCATGGCCTATCATGCTTATATACTTTCCCTAAATACACCTAAGCATATGGAAAACACTTGGACCCGTAAAATACATGCATATACTCCCTCACGCTCTACCACGATCAAACACGTGCGAAGTCACACCCTAAAAACTATATGCACATAAAAATGTATCGCATGCAAGTGTACTAGCCATATCATCCCTCTCTCCTTTATATGCATATGAAAACATGGATATATATATAAAATTTCCCTTCCTAAAAACAAACCCATGTCAACATACAACATGCTTACACATCCCACCGTGATTACCTTATACACCAAGCATGCTTATTAAAAATACACATATACAAGTATTATCGCTAAGTCACATGTTCATACCACCAAAAGACATGCATATATACCAAATAAAAGCTAAGAGTAAAAGGGGTCAAGGAAATTACCACGGCCCGTGTGGACCCAGGAGCGCCCACCTCGGCCTCATCAGGATCATCCATCCCATCGTCATCCCCCTCCTCCTCGTCTTCCTCGAACACGGCCTCCTCGGCCTCAGCCTCAACACCAACACCGGTCTCTGCAGCACCGGTGCCCATACCCTCGACCTCCCAGGCCTCATCATTAACCTCTTCAGTCCCCTCCACCCTCTCCGCGCCGGAGATAAACTCCGCAAAGGCCCCCATAGCCCTGCTTTCCTCCTCCTCAGCCCCGGCCTCTGTGGCCTCCCTATCCAACCTTCCAACAAGGGCATCCAACGATGCCCTCACACCTTCACTAACTCCCATGGCCCCTATTCCCTTGGTTGCACCCTCAATCGGCCCTCCGACCCCCGAAACCACCTCCTCGACCACCACTGGTCGATCCCCACGCCTCCTCTTGTGTGTGTAACCTATCATACTCCCCCCTACCTCTGGGACAGCCCCCGAAGGTAAATCCTCGACCTCACCCGCGCCGATGCCCACCGGCGGCACCTCCGTCATATCCATAGCCTCCCCCACGGCCTCGACCTCCGGCCTATCGCTCTCCGATGATGAAGAGCTCGGGCTACGCTCTCCACGAGCCACCCATGGTCGTTTTCCCCTCGAAGCGATCGCCTTCGACCTCGTCATCTTCCTCGGTTTGAAAAGAAAAGGGAGAACCCAAAACTAGGGTTTCGAAATCAAGAGAAAGAGAGAAGATTGAGGACAAAATGGAGGAAGAGAAGGCAAATAAATCAGTGTTTTTGGGTTTGAAACCGAAGAGAAGAAGAAGAAGAGGGAGAGAAACCATTTTTGAAAAATGGGAAGAGATAGGGTCCCTTTTCAATTATAAGGGACCCAGTCGGGAGGCGGCTACTCGCGAGTAGCCGCCCCCTCTAAGGCAGCTAGTTACCACTAGCCGCCCCACCCAGTTTTTCTGTTTTCACTTGAAACCCCTTTCCAATCTCTTTTCAGCCCTAATTCCAAGGTTTTCTATACCTGTAACACCTGTGAATTTTATCTTATTTATATATTTAATTTAAATATATAAATATTATATTTGAATTGAAATTTGTGTATTTTGTGTGTTTTTAAGTTTTGGCCCATTTAGTTCATCTTTATGGGTCCATTTCAATTTTCAATTTTAAATATATATATTTTTTTATAGTAAAAACTTTTTCCATTTTCTTTTGAAGGTCTTCAAAATATTAAATGGTTGCAATCTGATAAATATTGAAGCTCAAAAGATTAAGTTTTGAGATTTCATTATTATTGATTTTGAGGGACCCAATTTTGAATTTGTGAATTTCTTGTAATATGCTCTAGGGACCTATATGTAATTCGCATAGGGACCTATTTGTAAATATAAAATAAGCCGGGGGTCTTTTTATAGTTTCGTTAGGTTTAGGCATCTAAGTGTATATATATATAATAGGGGTGTGCGGCGGTGTTTTGGTTCGGCAGAAGCCTTGAGAGAGAGAGAGAGAAAGGTATTTATTCTTTTTCTTTTTTATCATTTGATTTTCTTATTATTTATTGTATCTATGTTTAGCTATTTTGATTTTTATGATTTTAATAAAAATAGAGTTTTGATTATTATTTATTTTAATGATTAAATATATTTTTATGTTATGAGATTTTGAGTTTTTTATATAACTATGTTCATGTTGTTAGATTCTTATGATTTTATAAAAAAGCTAAGGTTTTGATTTATTGGATATATGTTTATGTTTTGGATTTTGAGTTTTTTTTTATAAACCTAGGGTTTTTATTTATTTTTTATTTATTTTAAATATTAGATCAATCTTAGATTATAAAAATTGAATTTTTTTTATATAAACCTAGGTTTGTGATTTATACATATACATAAGATGATATGTTTTATTTATTGTCAACTTTTATCGATTAATAGTTTATTTTGTAGAAAAAAAAATGTTTATTTTCATATTATTTTACAAATTTTCGTTATTTTATTATTAGTTTGAAATTTCTGGATTTTGTCTTTTTCTGTTTTGTCTTTTCTGATTTTGTCTTTTAGTGTCTGGTTATATGGTAAATAGGTTTTGACTTTCTTGTTAAGTTGTTTTATATTTTTTTTGTAGGATCCATATGAGATAGATTTAGATGGTTGGGTATAATGATTTATACCTGTTAATGATGATTGTGGAAACTAGGTCTTTCACCTAGGCTTGAATTAGGTTTTAATTAATAATTTATTTGATTTATCTAGGTTGTAATTTTTGTTGTGGGCTTCATTCTCCGGACCTAAGGTCCATTCGAGGTGAGTAGGCTTATTGATTTATTTATGTGAGTTTTTCTTTTAATCGTTGAATTTCACGTGTTCATTATATTTGTATGATATTATGTGATCTCCATGCATTTAAATTATGATTATTTTGCATGATTTAATTCATTCGTCTTATCATAAAATAGCATGAATTATGCTATTCATGTTTCAAGAATTAACATAATACATTTTTGATGTTGATGTTTTCGAAATAACATTTGGATTAAAGATTGTCATTTCGAGACTTTTGGAAAAATTTAGGACTAGTGGAGACAACCTAGTCCTAGGAGATTTTATAAAGATGCATATCATGACATATTTTCTGGAATAAATACCCCCGTAGTATTTCGCCTTTGGGGAGGAAGGTCTAGGACTCGAAGAGTCCGAAGATCGGTGAGGGGTGTGGTAAAACATTCCTTACAGCGGCGGATTCCTTTGTTTGGAGTATGCAGCAACCGGGGCATCCTGTGCTGGTGTTCTCGTAGTGATGGCAGCGGCGACCCATCAGTGTCTTCTAGATCCGAAGTCTCCTCGAGGGAGCTTTTTGAGCGATTTAGTCGCTTGGGGCTTGGCACACCTGTTTTGGGGAACGGTTCTTCCGATTGAGAACCCTACCCGGTCATATCATTTAAGCTGCATGATTTCTATGACGTGGATCAAGATTGGGCCACGTGATTGCATTAAAATTATATTCTATTAAGCTCATGAATTTAATTTCATTTTTAAAAGAAAATTCTTATTTTTTATATATAAATATAAATATATATATATATGATGATATTTTTTTTTTGCTCTCATGATTTATTTCATGTGGGCCAAGGATTGGGTTACATGCGCATTAAATATTTTTTTTTAAAAAAATTCATGATTTTAAATTGATTTAATAAAATAAAATATTTATTAAATAAAATTATAATTTTCATAAAACTTTATTTTCATATATACTGTCACGTAAGGTAATTTGTCAGTGGACTTATTCACTGAGTTAATCACTCACCCTATTCGATATGGGTCGGTTGTTTCATAACCAGGTATTGCGTACTTTGAGGATTAAGATGAAGTTTGGACTTTTCACGTGTTTCAGAAACTGCTCCGAGGTAGCGATTCGAGAGTAAATTATAGTTACGACTTACTATTTATGTTTGTTTAGTTTAGATGGCTCCCACAAGGTTAGTTTGTTATGTATTTTCTTTTTAGTATCTTGTCTCCGCAAAAACTCTGATATATTGTAAAGTCATTGATGATTTAAAACCATTGGTATTATTTATTTTATTATTATCGTTTTTATTATATTTATATTATATTGGTATCATATAAGAAAAAAAAAGAGTTATAAATTTTGGTCTTGTAATTGAATTAAATTTAGTAGCGACCCATTGACCGTCCGATAAACGGTAAGGTAAATGTGGGCGTTACAATACCAAACAGCTATGTATTGGCTTATTTCCCGACACTACTTTATCAAACACGACTTTCCTGAAGTTTTGCCTCCCTTTCAGTACCACTGAAAATCGAATTTCTTCAGTTCTGGTTCTTTTCCCAGAATTCTCATCCTTCGGATGATCCAATTCACCAACTCAACTTTTACTTGCTTTCTGTCGGTGATATCACCTCATTCCTGAGTTTTCCCAAACACGGGAACGGTTAAAAATTATAAGTCAAGACCTATCCTCTGACGGTCTAAATTAACTCCCCGAATAGTACTGTTCATGTTCACATAACTTCTTGAAGGTCGGGCCGGCCAAAATAGGGGTCTCTTTCCTTATCATCGGTCGAAGTCTTTCCTGCTTCGCACAAAGACTCCGTCCGATGAAGGACAATTGTAGATACCCCAATTTTGACCATCCAAAAAGACAAAATATTTCAAGTAACACCTGGAAATATCCCACATTTGGACATCTAATAGAGAACCAAAAGCTCAGGAAACCCTAAACTCTAGCCTGACCGAAAACCTAAACCCTAACCCTAAACCCTAGCCTGACCGAAAACCTAAACCCAAACCTAAACCCTAACCATAAACCCTAAACCTAAACCCTAACCCTAACCCTAAACTCCACCCTAAACCAGACCCTTGCCCAAACCAGGAACCCCACCTAAGAGAAACTCTAAACCCCAAAAAAAAACCCCAAGTCCCTGGCAAGGGGCAGCTAGTCCTAACTAGCCGCCCCATACCAGGCGGCTAGTTAGCACTAGCCACCCCCCTGGCCGACCATTAATCGCTGCCTTGGATGGGACATAAAGCAGCATTAAATGCTGATAATTGCGGCGGGTTATGACCTTTAGCCGCCCTATCTTGGCCGGATCAACCCATGTAACCGACCCAAACCATCACTTGTTAGAGATGGGACGTTTGGCAGGTCATGATAGGGGCGGCTACCAGGAAGTAGCCACCCCATCCTGGGCGGCTAGTTAGAACTAGACGCCCTTCATCTGGTCCTGGCAGAAGAACCAGAGAATTAATGAGGGGTCTAATCAAACACACTATTAACCAAGACACTCTTTTACCCCCTGGGTATTCCCCTGCCTCTCTTTTTCTATAAATAGTGGAGGGCCCAAGCTTTTAAACATCATCCACAATTAACAATACACAATTCACATCCACCAAACCCCAATCCACTTGATATCCATTCCCTTCCCCCACTAGAAATCCCCAGAGAGAGAGAGAGAGAGAGAGAGAGAGAGAGAGACCCTTTTGTGAGAGAAAAATTCATTCCCTACACAAAAACAACCTCTCATTCCACCCTCCAGAAACCCGGGCTAAACCTAGCTTAGCCTCTGTCCAAGACCAAACCCATTTCCTACCGAAGTTCTGACCAAACCAACCCAGGCCCCGGACGGCTAAACCCTAGTAGCCGCCCCATACCCGACTCTCTTCGTGGAGCACTCGAAGAAAGTCAAGAGGGCCGGGGGAAAGAACCTTGGCGGCTTCGCGCCATTTCTTCAGGTATGTGTAAGTGAGCGGTAGATGTTCATTTCTTGGTTTAGTTCACTTTGATTATGATAATTTCCCTCTTGCTTTGCTAGATTTTTGGGTACGAGCACTTCGCCATTGATCGCCCGACTATGGCGCCGTTTGATCGTGCCCTCCCTTGGGCCATGAGATGGAAACCCCGAGGATCATCGCGCTTGCACCGCCTCGCCCAATTCTGGGAGGCCTTCCGTGTCTTGTCGGAGGAAGAGATATAAGTTTTTCTTTGAATTTATTTGGCTTATATTTGGTTTTCTTTTGGCTAAGCACTCTTCCCATCTCTTGATGACGTGGAGGCCCTATACGGAGGGGGAGGTTCCCGAGGATCTCTCATGAGACGTCTGGCTGATTTATTTTAATGAGGTCGTGTTTCATGCGATCAGCCGGGTCGTCCGCCAGCTTGGGTACCACCAGTGGGTGCCCGATCCTCTACCGCTGCATCCCTTGATCCCTGTGGCCGGGAATCCTCCGACACGAACCTCCCGAGGAATTACGCTACGTATGTGGCGGGATGGATGGGCCAAGGTGTCTTGGTGGAGCGTCATCCTGAGGTGACTTCGAGCGACGAATACCTCGCTTGGTATCGTCAGGAGTATGCGGGTATCCTTGGGACGATGGAGGAGGAGATCCCGGACGCCTACGTAAGTTGGAAACCCTCCTCTTCTTCCTCGTTCTCTTTCGTTTGAATATTTTTTGAGTGGTGTTTCTTTTGCAGGTTGAGTTGAATGAGATGGAGAAAAGGCTCAAGACCGACAACGAGCACCTTCGAGTGCGGAGTGGGCAAGTGGAGCACTTGAGGGCTCAGAGGTGCCGGTTACAGGATCAAGTCCGGATCCTCAAGGCTCAGGTGGATGCTCTGTCGAGAGCGAGGGCTGTTGGTGCCTCTTCTTCTTCCGCTCCTCTTCCTTCGATGGTTTCTGAGTGAGAGCTCAAGCTGACGTGGGAGTTAGATGCGGCCCGAGTGAATTGGCGGCTACACGGATGGAGTTGGGCCAGGCGAGGGGTAGTGCTTCTCGGGCTGACGAGGAGACGGACCGGATGAGGTCCATGATGGCTTTGAGAAAGGAGGGGTTCATCACCCTAGGCCGCGAGAGGGACTCCCTCCAGATGAGGGTGTCAAAGTTGGAGGCTTCGGTGGGTGTTCCTGGAGGTTTGATGGGGGATTTAGTTCGTACACTCACCACCTTCAGCCGTGCTTCTCATCCTTCGGCGTCTTAGAGTCGCGGGATAAACGCGAGGGCTGCATCTTCGGTTCAGGAGACTCCTGTCACTCCTGATGCTCCAAAGGTCTAGTCTTCTCATCAGCCGCTGCTCCCTTCCCAGCCGAGTCAGGATGTTCCTCCCACTCAGCCTCTCGCAGATGATGATGACACTCCTGTAGATACCCCAATTTTGACCATCCAGAGAGACAGAAATACTTCAAGTAACACCCGGAAATATCCCACAGTTTGACATCAAGTAGAGAACTGAAGTTCAGGAAACCGGAAACCCTAACCCTAGCCCCAACCGGAAACCCTAACCCTAAACCCTAAATCCAAACCCTAACCCTAACCGGAAACCCTAACCTAAACCCAAACCCAAACCCTAGCCCTGGCCCTAACCTAAACCCCAAAACCCCAAACCCAGCCCTAAGCTGAGAACCAGAAACCCAGAAACCCTAAAGTCCCTGGCTAGGGGCGGCTAGACCTAACTAGCCGCCCCATACCAGGCGGCTAGTTAGCACTAGCCGCCCCCCTGGTCGACTTTGGACCAGTCCCCTGGATGGGACATAAAGCAGTATTAAATGTTGATCATTGCGGCGGGTGATGACCTTTAGCCGCCCTAACTTGGCCGGATTAACCCAAGTAACCGACCCAAGCCACCGCCTGTCAGAGATGGGATGTTTGGCAGATCATGATAGGGGCGGCTACCAGGAAGTAGCCGCCCCACCTTGGGCAGCTAGTTAGCACTAGCCGCCCTTCACCTGGTCCTGACAGAAGAACCAGAGAATTAATGAGGGGTCTAATCGAAGCCAACCCACTCCATTATCCCCTGGATATTCCCCTGCCTCTCTTTTACTATAAATAGAGGAGGTCCCAAGCCCAAATACAACATCACCAATTCAAATAACCAATTCACATCAACAATCCACATCCCACAATTCATATTCCCTTTCCCCACTAGAAATCCCAAGAGAGAGAGAGAGAGAGCCCCTTTTGTGAGAGAAATACCCATTTCCCTACATAAAATACCCTCTCATTCTACCCACCAGAAACCCGGGCTAAACCTAGCTTAGCCCCTGTCCAAAACCAAACCCATTTCCTACCGGAGTTCTGCCCAAACCAGACTAGGCCCCGGACGGCTAAACCCTGTTAGCCGCCCCTGACCAGACGGCTCAAACCCACTAGCCGCCCCCATATACACACCCCACTTACACCCCCTATGTCCCAAGACTCCTTTAGTCAAGCCCCGGGAGCAGAATAGGATTACCATATTTTTCACCTCTGTGTACGGTATATCCGTGTCTCAGAGCGGAGACCCCACAAACTCCCCATGTAGTCGATGAAATCCAACCCGACCCCTTTTCCTGTTTTAGAAAAAGCAGGTGGCGATCACACAAACCCCTGAATCCTCTTGAGGAATGACACCCTCACCCTTCCGAGAAGACGATCCGACCGAGCCCGCCAGGCCACGCCTCCGATCCGAATCCCCGAAGAACCCCCACACGCGCACCACCAAGAGGCCTTCCCGACGATACCGACAACTCCAAGGTATACTCCCTTGTGTCTTGGTTTTGGGTAGAAGAATAGTATATATGCAAGGAATTCATGCTTTTCTTCTTTTGTTTTGACTCAGGTGATATTTTGGTAAAGTATGCTCAAGACTTCAGAGTTTTGGAGCTCTCGGTGGACCCATCTCTTCCTCACTCTTTCATAAAGACTTTCTTTTATTCACTCTCTTAGGTTTTTAGAAAAACAATCTATGTTTATGGTCTTGGTGGTAAAAAGCAGGTGGCGGTCACACAAACCCTGGGATCCTCTTGAGCCGCTGTCGGGCGCCTCAACCAGGAACGACACCACCCTTCCGAGAAGACGATCCGACCGAGCCCGCCAGGGCACGCAGCCGATCCGAATCCCTGAAGAACCCCCACACACGCACCCCCCACCGCGGATTCTTTCCGACACCAACGGAATCCGACACCGACAAATCTGGAGATCACGGTGGGACATCCCTCGTGAAAGACAGCAAAAGGTAATGCTCTTCTGCCCCCTTTTACAAGCTTGACTAGAATGATATCAACCCTTTAGGAAGGTTAGAGTTTTCCACCCCTCGAATCAGGTCCTCCTCTACTTCGCATCACAGCATCATTTACTGCTTTGTAAGCCGCACACCGCTGCGCAATCCTTTACTGCTTTGTAAGCTGCACACCACTGCGCAATCCTTTTCTACTTTGTAAGCCGCACACCGCTGCGCAATCATTTATCGATGGATGTAGGATTATAATATATATAATCATTCTAGCATGGTTTTTATACAAGTTTTGTGTATGAATGTGTCTGAAATGTGTGTATGCATGTTTGGAAAAAAAATATTTTGACAGGTTTTCAAGAGTTGATTGAGGATGGGACTGACAGGGTAGATGGGGCAGTAGGTGAGGGGCGGCTTCTTGCATTTAGCCACCCCAGATGGGGCGACTTGTTTAAGCTAGCCACTCCATTCCTGGGGTCTTTACCTAGAAAAGAAGGGGCATGGGCGGCTAGTTCCATCTAGCCGTCTAATGGGGGGCGGCTAATCAGGTTTAGCCGCCCCTTGCCTAGGACAATGCTTCTAGTTTTGTCTCTTGTTTGTTGCTGCTGAAAGCCTTTGTGACCGTTTCAACCTTCGAGACCTTTAAAAACATTCATTCCATGAACCAGGCGTTAAATCTGTCTGGATTGTGCCCCTGCACTGACTTTCGAGCCCTTCTTGCTTGAATTGTCAAGGGCTACAATCCATCTTAAGGTAAATGGAAAGATAATGCAAGAAAGTAAAGCGCGGAAAACCATGCTTTAGTACGCAAGGGAGGGATTCCAAGTGCGTAAGCGAAGAAAACTCTTAAGTATATGTTTTGAAATAGGAAAATGCGAACTTATGCGTGAGTATGAGTAGCATAAGGGGGCATTTTAATTCTTCAATGGTCTTTTACGTGAGAGGGCAATGTTTTAGACTTTCTTAAGTGGAAGATACCATCAAGTCCCTATGGAGGAGCCCTTGTGGTCACCTATGTCCAAACCAGGATCGTATTTGAAAGGCATAAGCCTTAGGTGTCAGTTTTTTTAGGTTCATGGTTCTCAAATGCTTGATCTTATTATTCTAAACATGCTAAAAGATCCATGAGTGTACCAGGAGTCACAAATAAGCTTCATTTGGATAGGCAAGTTTCTAAGTGAACTCATGTGAGTGTGTGCAGTTGTAAACCTGGAAATGGTCTACCTTTGGTCGAAATTTTGTCTTTCCCGGTAGACATAGTTCAATTTTGAGTCCCATTGCGAAATAAAAAGCAGGGGGGGGAGAAAGGGGTAAGAGTAATATCTTCGTTTAGGGCAATATTTTAGAATTGTCCCAGTCTAGCATATGTCCTACTTTCTAGGTCCCTCTGGCTTTCTTCTTCTTATCACTTCTTTACTTTGGTGGAAAGTACAGTCCATTGTTTAAACTTGTACCAGTATAGCCGTTTGTTTGGCATATACTTGTGCGTAAAGGCGTGAAAGCCTGCTAAAGTAGAGAGTTCAACCCGTTCACTTGGGTGTTATTTTTCTTTTGTTGGCCTCTCATTGCCTGATTTTTTTTATTTGAGGGTGGACTCTTCTGTTTTTCACCCCGATTCTTTTCATGCTTCCCCTCTAGAAGTGTTTGTATAGTGCCAGAGCCAGTTTTGGGACATATGCTAGGTCCAGGTAACTCCTCATTTTGACCTTGGGTTAATACGAGTAGGGCGGAAATAAGGGAAGTTTGCTTTGGGGTTATAAATTATCCCAGTCTACGGGGTAGGCAATTTCTCTTCTATCAGGTAAATCGATTGTCCAGTCATACGTGTGTGAAGGAAGCTGCATGATTGGCGGAGATGTGTTCAAATAAATACGAGTTTATCTTTGAGAATCACATAATTCTACCATCAAGTACTAAACGCTGGAAATTGCAGAAAGAAAGAATAATAGTTCTCAAGTATTGAAAGCTATTCATGCATGGAATTTCATTAGATAAAGTGCATTCCATGAACCTAAAACCTCGACTCCTTCGACATCTACCAGGCGGTAGACATTCCTGGAATAGGCATGGGTGATCACATAGGGTCCCTCCCAGGTGGGTTGCAACTTCCTTCTTGGGTGAGGCTGTCTTGATGGCATGATTTGCTTAAGTACTAACTCCCCGATTTCAAATTTTCTTTCTATTACCTTCTTTTCAAATGCCCTCACCACCCTTCTTTGGTTGGCCTGGGCATGGTCTGCTGCTCTTAATCTTTTCTCGTCTAGTAGTTTGAGGCATAGTAGAAGTGCCTCCCTCCTTTTTTAGTATTTTGGTATTTTATGTTTTCGAAAGTGTGGAAACAGATGCATACTTGTGGTTTTGAAAAGGGCATGAGTTGGTAAATAGATATTTTGGAAAAAAGAATGGGGACAAAGTTTGGAAAACGATTTTGTTTTTAGAAGGAAAGCATGGAAAAACAGTTTGTAAAATGTTTTTGGCAAAAATCATGGAAATATGGTTTTGTAAAATATTTTGTTTTGAAGATGAATGTGGAAGTGCAGTTTTGGAAAACATTTTTGTTTTGGAGAAGAGTATGGAAATGCAGTTTGTAAACATCTTCGTTGTTTTGCAAAACTTCTAAAGAAAGCTTGTGAAATATTTTCGTTGTCTGGAAAATATGTAAAGAAAGCTTGTAAAATATTTCGTTGTTTGAAAAACATGTAAAGACAGTTAGAAAACATTTTTATTTTGAAGAAAAACACAGAAATAAAGCTGGAAATAGGTATGTTCAGGGTTGGGGAATGAGAGCTGATTAGCCTATATTTTTGGATTTTGATTTTTTTAGAAAAGCGTGTAAACAAATATGTATAGGGCGATAAAAGTGAAAACTGATAAACAAATATTTTTTATTTTAGATATTTAGGAAAGCCGTAAAAAAATATGTATAGGGTGATGAAAGCGAAAGCTGGCAAACAAATATTTTTTATTTTAGATTTTTAGGAAAGCCGTAAACAAATATGTACAGGGTGGTGAAAGCGAAAGCTGGTAAGTAAATGTTTTTGATTTTTTATTTTTATTTGAGAAAGCATGTAAAGCATTTAAAAATAGAAAGCATGTAAAAGATAGTATATAGTACTGAAGTCTGACCTCCATGAAATGATGATGCAAGGTGAGTCCTCTATGGATTCTCAAATTGCAAGATCTTTAGGGGAATGATACTTGAATTTTCTAATGTGTCATTGGTTGTGTATTCGTTCTCCTCTATCTTGAAGTGCGTTTGACGCCTTCTCAACCACTCTTGTTCAACATCTATTCTGACAGCATCTATCAGAATATCCAAACCTAAAAGATGTCGAAAGCGTGAGTGGCGCTTGATCTGAGATAGATCCTTAGCAGGAAGAGAATCTTTCCTCAAAGGCGGATCAGTCAATAAAGATGTAGATATGGAAAAGCAAGTCGCAAGGGTGACTATTGACTCGACAAGTGCACGAAAGCATGGTTCACCATAATGTTGAGGCCCTAGTAGTTGCGGGGGTAAAGACTTATCTACTGGTGCAATCAGGGGCTCGTGGGCCTGATATGGAATAATTGATTTGGATATGGCGAGGGAATCCGGAGGAAAGAGCTCCTTAGGTAAATGAGATGGAAAGTCTGACAATTTGGATGGCTTGACTGCTCCCTCAAATTGTGCATTTTAAATATGAGTGGTTCTGGTTCAAATGCATAATTGGTTGAACCGGATCTGGATCAGGTTCAGAATCAAATGAGTCAGAAGGTGAGTCATTCGAGACCACCAGGGTAGGTTTGACGGGCATTGATATGATTTGATCTTGAGTAGGTAGAGACAAGGGGTATTTAGATTTAATTGGTTGTAAGGCTTGGATGATGGATTGAGGTTGTGTTTGGGAAGGGTAAAAGAGTTCTGATAGTTCTCCAGCCAAAAACTCTTCTTCATCATCAGAGTCTTGCTTGGGAAATTCCATGGGTTCAATAGTTTCAGGTACTGGAGACTCATAGGTTGATAGGGGAGGAATAGCGGTATATTTCCTTTGTGGTGGTTGCCAGGGAACAAAGGATTGTGTCCTCGGTGCAGCAGGGGGGCATGCAGGAAGAACAATGGCTGCATTGCCATTGGGTTGACCAGGTCGTGCCTGGGAAGAATAGTTCAATGGTCGGATGGGACCTCCCTTCATGGGTTGAAGAAGGATGGCATGGGTACTTGTTCTGTGTATAGTGGGAGGGGTCTGATAGGGTTTTGGTGTAGTGGGGAAGGTACTCAAAGGATTAGACCACCCGAATGATCCTAGGCAGGTCATCTGGTTCTTCCATCAAGGGTACTATAGTAGGTTCTAGCTTTTGCTTTCCAATATTCGTTACAGGTCTACACATACAGAGATCTGATTTATAAAGTTTTGGAATATAGGATTTAGTCGTGTCGGCACGGGGGCGGGTACTGATCGAGGCATAAAGTTTTGATTGGTTGGCCGAGGCGGTGCATACCCGGATGAACCGGACGTGTACTGTCTCGGAGCCGTTTCTTGATCAAGGACTAGCGCTCCGTTCGGGTAAAGTGTCGAAACTTGTGTAATCCCCTCTACCGTGGGGGTTTGTGCCTTATGAGGCGGTTGTCCAACCCATGGCCGATAGGTGGGGACTGGGTTTGGACTACTGAGGCTGCACAACGGGAAATCCTGTTGTGGCGGTCAATTAGAAGCTGATACATAGTACAGTCTCCGTACGAAAGGCTCGTACGGAGCTCTGGGCTTAAGCTCTGTAACATCATATCAATTTCTTGACATTCTGTGAGTTGCAGGCCGGTTCGGTGGACAAGTGTGCGCCACCGAGATACGTATTGTTCAAATTCCTCCCCAAGCCTCATTCTCTCTACGGTTAAATCTGAAATAGAGGGGGTTCTGATCCTCTGGTAACCGTAGCGGCCCAAGAACTTCTCGCTTACAGCCGAGAAGTTCGACAAGTGATCTATAGGGAGGGTGGAGAACCATTGCAATGCTTCTCCTTCCAATGATTTTTGAAAGAGGAAGACTAGCAGAGGTTGATTATCTTGAAACGGTCGGGTGTCTAGATAAAAGGTAGTTAAATGAATGTCTGGGTATCCACGACCGTTATACCGACGGAACTTGGGGATTTTGAATCCCTCCGGCAGGTGGACTGACGGGATCTGTCTTAGGTTATGTAGAGACATGTGCTTGGGACTGAGGGACCAGTCTCAGAGAGAATTCTGTGGATGGTTTCATCTAGTGTTTCTCCCCGGGGAGGGTTGCCTAGCGGTCCCGGGTTTGGGGTGGCCTAGTAAGGGCCTGGGGTAGAAATTAGGGGTGCAACTTGGGCGGGTTGAACCCGACCCAACCCGACTCGTGGGCGGGTTCGGGTTGAAGTTTTTTGGCGTCGGGTTCAACCCGACCCGAACCGAACCAACCCGAACCCAATTCGGGTTGGGTTCGGGTTGGGGGGTTCAACCCGCGGGTTCAACCCGAACCCGACCCCCCCAGGTTAACGAATATTATGCTGCCATAACAACATACCTATATCTAAAACCCTAAATTCCTAAAACATAATAAACAATTACACAAATTAGAGTATCACTATGTTTGTTGTGTTTGGATTAATTATTATAGATATTCACTTTTAATTATTTGTATATAAGGTTTAATTAATAATTAATTAGAGTTTATTTTGTTGTTTATTAAATATTTTGTATGATATTTTAGGTGTTAAACCCGACCCGACCCGACCCGACCCGAACCCGACCCAAACCCGGCCGAACCCGACTTGAGCCCGAATTCAACCCGAACCCGACCCAAACCCGACCGAACCCGAATTCAACCCGAACCCGACCCGAACCCGCGGGTTGAGATCGGGTTCGGGTTCGGGTTGAACCCTTCAGGTTGAGGCCGGTTCGGGCTCGGGTTCGGGTTGGACTCTCTGCAATGCGGGTTAATGTCGAACCCGACCCGAACCCGACCCAATCCGCCCGAGTTGCACCCCTAGTAGAAATGGCTGGGAATATTGGATTCGCGGGGGAAAAGGGGGTGAATGAAAAAATGCTCGGATTGACCGAGCGACTGGGTGTGAACGGGGTTTTGGGAATGGCCTTGGGGGTTTCGACAGGGGCTTCCTGTCTCAAGGTCTTGGCATGACGGTAGTCGGTGAGGTCATGAAACATGTCCTCTACGGATTGGTACCCTAGACTGACCATCTTTTCTTCTATATGGGTCAGGAATTGTGTGGCCTGACCCTCTTGGTGGATTCTCTCCTCTAGTATCTCCTCCTCTATGTGGGATTCCATGATGTGTGTGGAATGATTCAAGGGAATGAATGCAAATATAAAGCAGTAAATAAAGAGGTAAAGGATTGCGCCGCGACGTGCGGCTTACAAAGCAGTAAAGGATTGCGCAGCGGTGTGCGGCTTACAAAGCAGTAAAGGATTGCGCAGCGGTGTGCGGCTTACAAAGCAGTAAAGGATTGCGCAGCGGTGTGTGGCATACCAAGCAGTAAATGATGCTGTGATGCAAAGTAGAGGAGGATCTGATTCAAGGGGTGGGAAACTCTAACCTTCCTAGAGGGTTGATAGCATTCTAGTCAAGCTTGTAAAAAGGGGTAAAAGAGGATTACCTCTTGTTGTTTTTTGCGAGGGACGTCCCACCGTGATCATTAGATTTGTCAGTATCGGATTCGTCGGTGTTGAAAAATCCACGTGGCGATGCGTGTGTGGGGTTTCTTTGGGATTCAGATCGGATGCATGCCCTGGCGGGCTCGATCGGATCGTCTTCTCGGAAGGGTGGTGTTGTTCCTAGTTGAGGCGCCCGACAGCGGCTCAAGAGGATCCTAGGGTTTGTGTGATCGCCACCTGCTTTTTTGAAAAGCAGGAAAAGGTTGGTTGGATTTGATCGCCTACGTGCGGAGTTTGTGGAGTCTCCGCTCTGAGACACGGATATACCGTACACAGAGGTGAAAAACAGGTAATCCTATTCTGCTTCAGGGGCTTGACTAAAAAAGTCTTGGGACAAATGGGTGTAAGTGGGGTGTGGATATGGGACGGCTAGTGGGATTCAGCCGTTAGTATGGGGAGGCTACTAGGGTTTAGCCGTCCGGGGCCTGGGTTGGTTTGGGCAGAACTTCGGTAGGAAATGGGTTTGGTTTTGGACAGAGGCTAAGCTAGGTTTAACCCGGGTTTCTGGAGGGTGGAATGAGAGGGTGTGTTTGTGTAGGGAATGGTTCTTTTCTCTCACAAAAGGGACCCTCTTTCTCTCTCTCTAGGGATTTTTGGTAGTGGAAGGGGGGTGTGGACTATGAGTGGATTGAATATTGGATTTCTAGGTGTGGACTATGAGTGGATTGAATATTGGATTTCTAGATATGAAGATGATTTTTGTGAATGTGTTTGAAAGGCTTTGGACCTCCTCTATTTATAGTAAAAAAGAGGCAGGGGAATGTCCAGGGGGTAATAGGATGGCTTGGTTAATAGTGTGTTTGATTAGACCCCTCATTTAATTCTATGGTTCTTCTGTCAGGACCAGGTGAAGGGCGGCTAGTCCTAACTAGCTGCCCAGGATGGGGCGACTACTTTCTGTTAGCCGCCCCCATCATGACCTGCCAAACGTCCCATCCCTGACAAGTGGTCGCTTGGGTCAGTTACTTGGATTGATCCAGCCAAGATAGGGCGGCTAAAGGTTACAGCCCACCGCAATGATCAGCATTTAATGCTGCTATATGTCTCATCCAGGGAAGCGGTTGAGGGTCGGCCAGGGAGGCGGCTAGTACTAACTAGCCGTCTAGGATGGGGCGGCTAGCTAGGGTTAGCCGCCTCTTGGCAGGGACTTGGGGTTTTCTAGGTGGGTTTAGAGTTGGGGGCCAGGTTTGGTTTAGGGTTTGGAACAGGATTTAGGTCAGGGTTTGGACCAAGATTTAGGTTAGGGTTTAGGATTTTCGGTCAGGACTTGGTTTAGGGTTAGGGTTTTTGGTTTAGGTTAGAGTTTAGGGTTTGGTCTGGTTTAGGTTTAGGGTTTTCGATTTAGGTTTTAGGGTTTAGGGATAGGTCTGGTTTAGGTTTAGGGTTCCTGGTTTGGGCCATGGTTTGGGTTAGGGTTTTTGGTTTCCTGAACCTTTGGTTTTCTATTAGATGCCCAAATGTGGGTTATTTACAGGTGTTACTTGAAGTATTTCTGTCTTTCTAGACGGTCAAAATTGGGGTATCTACAGATACTATCCCAGAAGAGGAATCTCCTTTGGAAACAACCAGAATAGAATTTTTGGAAGGGGAATCTTCATCAACTGAATGATCTCAGCAGTTCCTCCAGTACTTGATCCTCTGTGACTAAGGCCAATGCACTAAATCTATTGGTATCATTTCCCTTGGGTGAGTTATTTTGTTCCTTTCCCTTGATGGCTTTGATTGGGCCAACAGTGGGGTTCTGTCCAGAGAGGGACTGTTCAGGAATTTCTGAAAGAGCAATAATAGGTCCCTTAGTACCTAGGCTATCGGTGGGAGCAGCTCTTTGACTCTTGGTGACCGGGCATATTACTGAGTAACAGAGGTACCTGAGTTGCTTTTGAGACTCACACCTTGCAAAGAGCATTGACTTTCAGAGTGACCAAATGTGCGGCATTGGGGGCATGGAGACGGCTTCCATTCATAATCAACTGGAATTTCCTTCCAAATACTCTCCTCCCTATAAAGAATTGAACTAGGTAGTTCGGATTGTGCAGAGATTTCTACACAGACTCGAGCAAAGTCGACTCGGGAGCGAGATCTGTAGCAGTGTCCATATAGAGAGGCTTACCCACTGCGCTCACCAATTTGCTTATCAATCGAGTTCCCCACATGTGTAGAGGGAGTGCAGGGAATCTAATCCACAATGGAATAGTTTCCAATCGTTCGATCCCAAGGCGCATGCCTCTGTTCCATCTTCGGGGGACAATAGGTCTCCCTGCCATGAGCCAGGGACCTCCCTCCATTGCATTCAGCAGATCATCCTCATCAGAAAATTTTGCTATGAAAATTTGCCCAGCTCGTAATAGAACTTCTATGTTTCCTTTTGGCTTCGATATTCTGTGCAAAATTCAATAAAAGGTTTATAGAAGGGCCTCTTACCGATGACATAGCCAACCAGCAAATGAGCCCAATGGGAATCCATCTCCTTTAGATCCTCTTCTTCACAGTCCACAAAAATTCTCCCTTCATGGGTATTGAGTTCAACTGGTTCTAGTATGGTAGTTGGGGATCTCCTTGTTTGAGGTGGAAAGAGATCCGCCCATGTTCGACTGGTCGATGCATGGCAGGATGTTCGAGACTTCTGATTTGTCAAGCGTTTCCAGTGGTCAAATTGCTCTCGAGTGGTAGCCCATGAAGAGATTTGTTTTGATGCAATGTGTCTCTGTTGCCGATTGCCATGGATGGCAGCAGCTGAAACTTCATTTCCTTTGTGGGGCTGGATGACCTCCTTTCCTTTATGAGATGAGCCTTCGCCAATGTGACCTAAGGATTTCAAAATGTTATCGATGGAGCCGACCATGAGGCCCATGCTGAGTTTCACTCCAGAAGAAGAAGAGGGGTCAAGTAAGACAGGGGAGGGGTGTGGAGGGCCAGTTGGATTAGATGGGGAAAGTGGGTTAGAGGGAGGGAGGGCTGAAGGGGATGTGTCAGGTGGGAGAGGTGGGGAAAGGGGATTGGAGGGAGGGAGGGCTGAAGAGGTGGGGTCAGGTGGGAGAGGTTGAGGGACAGGGGGTGGAGGATCCACCACCCCGTCACAGCGAAGACCCGAAGGCCAGATATATGCCGGAGAGATGCCCGTCGAAAGGTCCCGCCCCGCCGAGATGTCAAAGCGAAGGAGATCGATCGAGATGAGAAGTTGTCTCTGTCGGCGACGTGTACGGAAACCCTATTATAAGCGAAGGAGATCGCTACCTTTTTTACTATCCACTTAGTTTCAGTAAATAAACAATATCTAAGGATATGTTTTGGATTATTTTTCTATGCATGGATGTTTTATTCCTTGACTGAGTTGATGATATTTATTTGTCAGAGAGGTCTCCTCAATGTGAGGAATATGGTGATCATCTGTTTTAGCTTGTGGTGGGAATGACTATACTCCCACGAGTCCAGTAGCAATCACGCTATCATTGGACTATCTGGGGCGCGTGATTCTTCACAGGATGGAATACTCGTATCTGTGAGTGGATCTAACTTGGCATTCTGATAATATAGTTCCATACATAGTCATGTTTATGGTATGATATTAATCATGTATACATGACTATGGTGGCATCATTAAATAATAACATGACATGATTAAATATGTTTAATTGAGATTGCATGAGTACTTGTCATATATATATTTATATTACATCCTCACATGCTAATACATTAGTAAACCTGGAATGTGTAGTTAAATGGATAATTTAATATTATCATCCTGAATGCATGATCATAATCTGTTACTTTATCTATTGCTTTTTATGTCATGGCATCAGCAAGATTTATAGCTCTTTGCCTAAAGATCTGGTTTAAGACATCGCTAGGGATAGGGGGATCTGATCGTATGGGTCAGATCTGGTTGCCTGTTGTGGCTTACCTCGTAAGTCCTTGACTGGTCTATGTTGAGTCTATTCGAGGTGGGTTGATCATGATAGTTCTTGTAAGTCATGAGTGCGAACCTGCAGTTGAGATGAGGGTAAACTCTGGGTGTCCTTCACGAGGGAGCGTTTTCAAGGTTCATCCTAGACGCCCACGGTATCCGATACTTCAAATCGGCTACGCGTCAGAGTGGTTGGATGACGGAGAGCCTTAGCCAAAATACTGGGTTTGACGGTTTAATTTTACATTTAGATGCTTTGTGTGGGTCAGTTGAGGTGAGGGTAAACTCTGGATGTCCTTCATAAGGGGAGCGTTTTCAAGGTTCATCCTGGATGTCCACGGTATCCGATAGTTCAAATCAGCTACGCGTCAGAGTGGTTGGATGACAGAGAACCTTAGCCAAGATACTGAGTTTATCGGCCATGTTCGCAAAGTGATGGAGTCTAGGGCGAGATCCATTGATGCGGTTTGTGATGCAGTCGGGCTTTGGTGGACTTGATGGGTGGAGTGATACTCCCTGTATTGGCCAAGCCGATGTATTTGCAGAAATGGGTCGCCTAAGAGAAGTCACTGCGCGACAGGAAGAACTATGAGGCATTTGTGTGTAGTGGCATTTCAGTCATTAGGAAATATATATATGTATTTATAGCGTTGCTAGCATGGGATGGATCCCCTGTGGTATGGGACGCAGACGAATCTGTCTTTATGCTAGGGACATAGCGAGGTTAGTGTGAGTTGGCCTCCTACGGTGATGGTACCTAAGGTTGGTCGGCTTATACTTGATAGTTATTTATATAGATTTTTTGGATGTGTTGGAACTGTACTTTGAGGTGTCTTGTAATTAGTTCCATTCACTAGGCCTTCATCGGCTTATCCCTCTATTGTTATGAGTTTTCTTTCAAGTGTTCCACAGGATTGGTGAGTTGGGTGTTATTGAAGGTGTTGTGGGCCTCTCAGCGATTTGGTGAGCCTGTCAGCTTCATGTTCTTTGTTTTGTACCGGGTGTTTCATTATTGTTGGTATGTATTTGGATGTATTTGTGTTTATTCTGATTCAATTCTATATTATTTGTGTTTATTCTGATTATGATATACTCGGTATCGTACACGTGTCACCCCTTGGGGACGGTCGCTCCTGGGGCGTGACATTCTGGATGATGAAGGGTGTAGAGCAAAAGGATTTCTTCCAACAGTCCCGTGTCACCCTTAAGGGTGAGGGTGAGGGTGAGGGTGAGGGTGAGGGTGAGTTGAAGTCATGTCGTCACGTGACTCTTATATCCATCGAGTATACTGTAGGTATGATGTTCCTAACGCTTTAGGTATCGAGGTATATCTCTACCTCATAGCTGATAGACTCGTTGAATCTTATTATCCAGTAACACCAAGTGTTATGGCTAATAGTTGTTCCTCCCCGAGTGTCTCAAGAGTCTTCCTCCAAGAGTGAGGGCGAGGGCGAGGTATCGTCACGCCGGCGCGTGACCTTGTTATTCTTTTGGTTTCTACTCATGTTTTTTCCTTGAAAGGAAATTGCTTAGTATTTAATTGTTGTCATGGTGTTTGGTTTTCAACCACTCACTTAGCTTTTAGTTCACCCCTCGCATACTGTTTCTTTTACAAGGGCGTTGTTGGGCGTGGAGCTGGAGATTCTCTGTAGCGAGGTCTTGCGTGCGCCGGTCCAGCGGTTGGTGAGTGCGAGGCTGTCAGTAGTCCTAGAGTCATGTATTGTAAATTATGCATGTTGCACAGGTTGTATTTTATTTGGACTAAACTTGCTTCTCACACGACATTGATTTTGTATTTGTCGAGTCTTTAATGAAATTTTTGGTTTGCAGACTTATTGATATTTTTATGGGATTTTTAGTTTTAAGTCCCTCTAAACTATCAAATTTAGCGATCGATCCCTCACTTCGTCATATTTTGATTTCACTCCCTACATTTAAATGATAATTTAAAAATAAATCCCTGGGAGGGACTTATTCCTAAATTATTAAGTTTGTTTTTTAGGCCCTGAGAGGGACCTATTCCTAAATTATCATTCAAATGTAGGGACTAAACCAAAATATGAAGAAGTGAGGGATCGATTGCTAAACTCGATATTTTATGGGGATTTAAAACTAAAAATCCCTATTTTTATATATGCTTCCGCTTTATCAGTTAAGTTATCAATTATCATTGCTTTACCAGCCTGTGTGTTATTTATTGGAGTCATTGTTGACCTCTTGTACTTGATAGCTGATATTACATATTTGCCATGTCTCGGGGACAACCGCCCTAGGGCATGATAGGCTACCCGGGAGAGGGTTACCGGGTAACGAAGGGTGAAGAGCAAATGAATTTATCCCAAAGGTCCCAAGGGTCATCCCTTCGGGGGCTAGGGTGATGATGAGTTAAAGTTATGTAGTCACGTGACTCTTTTACCCATCGAGTATGTTGTGTCTGTGTCATTAGGAGCCATTGTGGTTAGGCTAGTGTAATTTGGAGCCTTCTTTTTTCAATCGGAGTCGCTAAAATTTTGATTTTTAGCTACCTGCGGGAGTTAGAGTACTCTGATTAAAAATCTGACTGCATATTATGGGTCATGGTACTGTTTTGTACTTCCCACAAAATTTCATCGAATTATCTTAACGTTTTGAAAAATATGCAGTTCTGAATCGCATCCGAGTTGGTCGTTACTGGATGTTGGGTGAGAAAGCCACCCACCCCCTTTTGAGGCATTAATTTCTCTCTCACTCTCACTCTCACTCTCAGACTCTCTACAACTCTCTCTTTGTGAGTCTCCCTTTCTCTCTTTCACTCCCCACATGTGTTTGTTGGAATGACAAAAAGAAGGAGAAGAAGAAGAGGAAGTGCAAGTGCAAGTCATGGTTTGTGTTGTTGTTGTTGTTGTTGTTGATTCTCTTCTCTCTAACTCCCTCTCATGCCCCATTTGTCCCCTGATTTTCTGCCATGAAGAAGCTGAGAAGCAAAGAAGAGGTGGTGGTAGTGGTGGTGATGGTCGAGATGGTCGTGGGTGCGTCGAGGGCCCCCAAATCTCCCCTTTCCCTCCCCCTCTTTTGGTAAGCCTTCTCCCTTTCTTTTTCCTTGGGTTTTCTTGGATTAGGGGTTGTTAGGGAGTCATGCATGCTAGGTAGATGTGTTGGGGTGTGTGTGGAGGGTTGGGGAGGGGTTAAAAGTGGCTGAGCATGCTAGACTATAAAGATCTCCAAAAAAATATAAAATAAATATTTCAACATTAATTTATAGTTATTATAATTATAAATCAAATTGGACCCATTTAGGTCCACCACCAAATCTGAAAAAAATAAAACACTTAATCTGATTTAAAATTTTTATTATACATTTAAACAAATATATAATGTTGAAAAAATACAGAGACATTACACAAACAAATTGGCGAGCATCCGCCAAATTCGGCAGTTTGACGATTTTTTTTTAATTCGGGACAAATCGGTAAATTTAGAAAGAAAAAAAAGGGGGCATTTCCAGAGCATAACCTTTATAGTATATAAAAAAAGGGAAAATTTGATTTAATTTTCTAGAAAATTAGCTAAATCGGCTTCAGTCCCTATAATATTTAAAAACCGCCGCAGCATTTTGTCCATATCGTCACCCCAACTAACCATGTACATGGTCAACCTTAACTACACATTAAAATTTACTAGATGCCCGCACTCCTTATTTTTGAAAAATCAGTATAGTTCCATAGAAATTTATGAAAATAAAAAAGATCCTATAACATTGATAAATCCCCTCAGGCCCCCCTATCCTATTAGAAAATATTTATTTTAGTCCCTATCGTAACCAAAACTAAGCAGATATGTGGTTGACTTTAACTATTCATGATAAATTACTGTAATATCATTTTAAAATTTACTTGATAAATTTTTGTAATACACTAACCAAATTTATAGTTGACTTTAATAGGATTTATTGATTTTACAACGATATTTTTTAATTTTCATAAATTTCCATTGTGTTATATCGATTTTTTTTGTTTTTTGTTTTATCATTAGTGAGTATATGATAGCAGGAGAATCTAAATGGGTTGGTTGGTTTTCTAAGGGTATTTGTATTCTTGCTTTGATTTTCATTTGTTTTACATATCAATCCTTTGTTCATTTTGTGCATATGGGATAAAGAGTTGATTCTCTAACAGTTCTTTTAAACTGAAAATTTATGGAAATGATACATTAAAAAATATTAAATCTACAAATATTTCATCTCGAAGAATTAAGAATAAAATTCAGAAATATTACAAATGTGTTGCTAATTCGAAAATTTACAAATGTGTTGCAGTTAAATTTTCATTGTTACGTGATATATATAAACTACTTTAAATCCCCGGAATTTTTTTGAATTTTATTTCAAATTCTTTCCCGAAAAATGCAAACTGTACTGAACTAAACCCCCACCGAATGGGAATGATTCATGAATCATAAATTTGTGACTATGGTCCTGCCTGCAGGAACAATGATTTGCAAAACTTTACCGGATGCCCAGAAATATAGCACGCATTCAGCTTGGTCGTTGATGGCCCACCTTGCGCGATATTATTGTTGCTGTCGCTTTCGAATCCATGATGTTCCTCATCGTAAATTCAAGCCGTCCATTCATTTCAATTTTTTCATCTATTCCCTTCTTGCCAGCATCACAAAAGAAAAAAAAATTGTTGTCATTGTTGGACCAATGGAAAATTGTCTCCAATGAACGACTGGATCCATGATTTTTTAATTTTTTAATCGGCTTGGCTCTTCAAATAACAAGTCATCCGTACGTGTCAAGAAGGACAGATACTGTATTTTAGTAGTTTTAACAGTGTATAATTTAGATTAATGATTATAAAAAAAATGAAAAAGACATTCATTTCACTCAAAATATATACATATATGGTTATGTGAAGAGATCTATTTTATTAGACAAGCATTCATGTACAACGATAAAAAAATAAAAAAAAACCTCAAAACGTGTGATTGCAGGCTCAAGAACTCTATAATAAAGGATATGACGTATCTCCTCCAGATGGCTCCACGTAGCTCTAAAGAAATTGAAGTCGCCAGAGAGGTACTTGAATCGGGACACTGGTGTATCGAGTTAGTGATCTTTTTATAGATTATTCTCTATGTGCTAGCCAAAAAATGGATAATAATATTCTGTATAATTTTTCATGGGATCATATGTTATTTCAAACTCATTGTGCTAACCTCCATCGAGCAACCGATTGCATATCGCCCGTGTTGGGCCCTTATCAATTTAAAATGAAAATGTTACACACACAATCCATTTTACAATCTAAGACGCAGACCACACATATTTATTTAATTCTTAATCATATATCTCATTTAATAATGTATATGCTTTTATAAAAAGTAAAAATATATATTCAAATAAATTTATTGGTATTATTTATAGAACATGTGAATTTTTTTAACAAGGTACATACCTCATTCCAGTGATAGTAAGTGGATGAGACTGACAAGATAGATGTGTGTAACGACTGTGACTTTTAGGACATAATTAATATGTTTTTGTAGTGTGTTTAGTACTCCAAATTATGATAATTTGATATGGTAAATTCTTTGCTTCGTTGTATTGATCAAGTTATGGATCAAACCATAAGGAGTGAGACTGTGTTTCTAACAGCTCGTAAGGGTGCCGTCGGATTTGGACCTGACAGCTCTTGTAGATGTCGTCAGATATTGGGCGACAGGCTCAACCAAGCTGTCGATGTGGAAAACTTCGTATTTTCAAATATTCAGTCCGTTTTTGGAAAGCACAAATGCTTTGATTGTGAATTATTTCGGATTAATTGGGTCGTATTTTGTCCCCCATATGTGAAAGAGGTTATAAACCTCTTTTCCTCTCTCTCCTTGCATTGAAGCCCTAAACCTAAACCCTAAAAGCTCTTTCTCTTACCGTTTGTGGTGACAATGTTGAGGAGCTCGGGAAGGGGTTTGAACAGAGGGTTCTTGTGAGTATTCCTCTTTATTAATGAAGAGTTTTAATTGATAACTGATTCATTTTAGAGGTTCTTTTTTTATAAATTCATTTTTAGGTTTTTCAAACAAAAGAATTGATCTTTCTTTCATTATTCTCGAAAACTTCGTATGATTTTCGGATCCTCGTGTTCTACCAATATTATGTCAATGATTTACGATATTTTTACAAGTTTTAGATGGTAGTATTAGGTCTCAAAGGTATATGTATATGACTTGATGATTTCATGAGTTTCTTGTTGGATTTTGTATGATTTTTTTATATGATTTTAATTATGAGGTATACATGACTCTTAGATCTTATTTTATAGACTTCATATTCTGTGATTTTCAATAAAGTATGAGCCTGCTTTTTTATATATATAAGAAAGAATATGTTATGTATACCTCATGCTTAGAATTTTTATTAATGATATAGAAATCATGTTTATGATATTTAAACCTTATTTTAAACCTTATACGCTTAGATCTGAACCAATGCCTATTTTATTATGATTTTTGGAGTTTTAAACATAGACCCAGACTAGTTATTTATGCCTATGTAAAACCTAGGGATTTCAAAGACATTTTCGATGAGTTTTTATTGATTATAATCAGATTTTTTGTACGTATGATTTGATTTCGATGTAAATTATTTTCTGTTTTATAACGTTTAAATGACTCGCGTAGGGTTTTCTATGATAGAATGTGTTAGGATATTTTTTAAAAAGAAATAGGGTTTCATGTTTTCTGCCTCGGGACGGCTCCTTTGAGAGCCATCGGGCATGTTCTGGACGGTTCCCAGAGGAACCGTCGATTTGCTTGGGACAGCCCTGGTAGGAGCCGTCAGTTCTTCATTGGATGATTCCTAAAGGAGCCGTCGGATTTCAGCCGTCGGATTTTTTTTATCATACTATGACCTAATCATATCGTTTCTTATCAGATTAGATTTACTGTAAGATTCGGTTGTGGTTTGCAAATCGTTGGACCGGAGGTGAGTGGGTCTAGTCTCTATGTAGATTTTAAAACTACTTATATTTATATCATATTAGCATCATGCCTATGTTATGAATACAACTATTATTTTGAGTATGAATACATGAGCATGACGTCACATTTGGAGACATTATTTTATGTATGAACTATATGTTGAAGACTATGTTATTTTTGCATGCAAACTATGGGTTGATGAATTGATCATGCACGCATATTATATTTCTGCGTGACCCCGTCTGCATGACATCGTCTGCGTGACGAGCGGTCTGCATGACCCTCCAGTGGGACCATGTCTGCGTGACGTCTGTGTGACCAATCTCTAGATGGAGTATCTTTTGACTGCGTGCCATACAGGCATGCATGTCCATTGCATCATACACATCATGTAATTAGTGTTGTCATTTGTGGCTATTCCTCTAAGGAGATACGTTATGTTTTATCGTTACACATGTGAAAATATATATATGTTATATTCTGCTCGTTTCAGATTTTATGGAATCGATTATTATTATTATTGGGACGCATTAGGTCCATTCACTTAGCGTGTGGTAGTTCACCCCTCTTTTTTTAACATTTCAGAGTAGCTGTTGGTGATCGTCGCTCGTGGTAAGGCGTGGCGATTTAGTTCGCGTTTTATCTTTGTTGCATCGTAGATGTTGAATAAATCTTATTCTTGGCATGTAGTGGACGTCCTTAACCTTATCAGCAAAATCAGAAGAATTATTATTATTATTAAATAAAGAACTCGTGTGTATTCATTCAAACTTAAGAATAAATTATTGAGATCCTGTGGTTGATTTATGTTTTAAACCTGTGAGTTTATGAGTTTATTTATATTATTCAATATTTTGTGTATTGTTTAAATAACGCACCGTATTGCATGTCTTAATTAAGGATAATGGGTACAGGGTGTTACAATGTGATTAAGAGTTATATTTTGTACTGAAGTTAAGTGTAACATATCTCACTCGAAATTCACACCGTAAGACCTATTAATGAAAACTCACTAATCACAAACGCAACACGTGCTAACCTGTGAGAGCTTTGTTTTCCAGTGTGAAAACTGTAAGTCTATAAAGGGAAAATATATCCCCACTGCCTACTTTCCTCATCCCACTATCCAATTAAATTCACCACCCTAGCTATTTGTTATTCCTAAACCCACCAATTTATATAATCAAAACACAAAAATCAATAAACCTACCAATCTTTTTCCACAGTTTTTTTCACACTCTCTTCCCCTCCCCTTCTCTCCGATAGAACCCAAATCAGATCTGCCCTATCACAGCCGGCGTGGAGGAGGAGTGCGACCTCGTAGTAGACATGGGTCTCCCTCTCCGCTTACCTCAGCCACGGCCGCCCCATCGCCGCCCTCCATCTCTTCCAACAAATGTTCAACCAACCATCTGAACCCGATGAATTGACCCACCGATTGGTCCTCAATGCATCCCTCGCCGCGGGCGATCTTCGCCTTGTCCTCTACATTCCCACATCGTGAAGAAGCCCTTCGAATCAGCTGTTGTCAACACTTGCATGGTGGGTGTGTACTGTAAGTTGGGTTTGATCGATCTTGTGCGCGGGGTGTTCGACGTATATCCTCAAAATGACTAAGTTGCTTAAACTGTCATGTCTAATGAGTGTGCCAAAACAGGTCAATTATAGGAAGCTCTATTGATTTTTGTGGTGTTGTATTGAGAATGGTTTGACGCATTTGTCAATTTGTCAAAATGTATGAAGAATTAAAGAGTAAATATCATATCCAATTTCCTTCTTTGACCTTCAGTTGATGGGCTTTTTTCTTCATTTATGGTTTAGCTTCTCTAATGCTACATAACCTGGTTTTGGATGTTAATTATGTGACAACACTATTAGCAAGGGTGAGAGGGTTCTAAACCCAATTTGACCAAGTTTGGTCACCCGTGTCTTACAATGTTGACTCTTTTGTGGTCGATTTGGGAGGTTTAAATCACTTTTGTTAGTCAAAACGGGGTCAGTAAAACTCAGAGTTTGGACCCCATTCGATCAGGATTGATCGTTTGTAACCTAGAGTGGCGACTCTGTGTGGTCGACCTGGGAGGTTTAAATCACTTTTTTTTGTCGAACATGGGTCAGTAAGACTCAGAGAGTTTTGGACCCCATTTGACCATGATTGGTCGCCCATTACTTAGAGTGGCGACTCTGTGTGGTCGACTTGGGTGTTTAAATCACTTTTTGGGTTGAACAAGTGCCATTAAGACTCAGAGAGTTTTGGACCCCATTCAATTAGGATTGGTCGCCCATGACATAGAGTGGCAATCATGTGTGGTCGACCTGGGAGAGATGGCATAGTGGGATTAGAGCATCTCCAATGAACATGTTAACTCACTAGTTAGTGTCATATTTTTATAAAAGATGTAAAAATGGTGCTCCAATGGAAGTGTTAAGGGTATGTTAAATGTGAGTCCCACCTGTCATATGTTAGTTTTCATGTTAATTTTAGCAAGTGCTTTAGCCAACCAAATGTGGGTGGAGAGATGGACCCACTATTGTTTTAATTAGTTATTTAGCTAATTCATTGGAGTAACAACCATCAACTAAATGAGAATGTAGTAAATGAGGGTCTAGTTGATGGATAAAATGCTGACATGTCACTTTAACATCTTAGTTAGTTAACATGTCCATTGAAATGTTCTTAGTCACTTAAGTAACAAATTTGAGTTTTTTTTTTTTTTTTGTCAGTGGTGGGTTAGGGAAAAATCTTGATGGGGATAGACGCGAGGGAGTTTAAATTCAGCACGTTTTGTTGGAAGACCATAAGAATGCCCCACCGAATCCAAAAAGCATAATTCCTCTGGTGTCATATAGTGCCTAACTTTTTTTGATTGACAAGTATTTTAGTGCCTAAATTATATATCAACTTTTCCAAAAGGAAATTGAAAACAGGTTCCATCCAACTTTGTACGTACGGTTTCCATTTACATCCATTATTCGTAATAAAATATCTTCAAATCGAAAAAAAAAAAAAATTTCAACCTTTTGGTCGCAAAATAAAAACTCGTATTTAGGAAAATGGATAATATCACAAACATTCTTAAGTGTAGTAACCCATGTGTTTTGATTTTTTTTAAATACATTTTTTTAAAACAGATACAATCATAGAAATATAAAATATATATTTTAATAAATTGAATGATTTCTATTACATAATAAACAAAAAAATTGCATAAAAATAAATATTTTAATGATATAATGAGAATGCACTTAAGACTGCATTAACAGGTATAATAAAACTTCAGGAATGCTTAAGATTTATTTTATTATTCATTTATTTTTTCAATTGTTTTTGTATAAAGGTCCTAATGGATTACAAATCCCTTGCTAAATGTATATCTGTTAGGGTTAAAAGTAGATTAGTCTTTTTTTTGTTTTTCCTTTTGTACTATAAATATTGATACAAACCCTAATAATATTTTTGATTCATTCACTTCGATTGATTCTAACATGGTATCAAAGCTTGAATCCAATTTTTTTCTTTGATTTTCTATTAGCGTTACTCTCCGTTCGCGAGATCGTCGACGCTCCGCCGTCCGTGTCACCCCTGCGCAGCCCCGCCGCTGTCCAGCGGTGATTCGCTGCCCCGCGTAGCCCCGTCGCTGCCCTGCGCTACCCCGCCGTCGCGCCAATGTGCCGCCGCTGTGCCGCCCTGCCGCGCCGTCCCGCACCGCCCCGCACCGCCCTGCCGCTGTCCGCGCGTGCTCAGCCCTCCCGCGCCCCGTTCGCGTGCGGCCCAGTCTCGTCGCGCCCTATCCGCGCGATGCCCAGCCTCCCCGCACCCCGTCCGCGCATGCCCAGCCGCTCCGTCCGCACGCGGTAGTGATTCATTTGCTCCCTTTTCTGCTTCTACTGCGGCGACAGGTAACCTTACTTCCACATGGATTCTTGATTCTGAGGCTTCCCATCATATGACTTCTCAACATCCTTTATTAGTTGTCCTACTCGTTTGTTTTCCACTCCTGTTATTCGTACGGCAGATGGGACTCCTCTGTCTGTGTCGAGTTGTGGTTCTCTGTCTGTCTCATCATTTTCAACTTCCTGAAGTTTTTCATGTTCCTAGCCTATCATTAAATTTACTTTCTGTTGGTAAAATTGCTGATCATGATTGTCTCATTACCTTTGATTCTTCTACTTGTTCTGTACAGGATCGTTTTATGGGGAAGCAGATTGGGACAGGCTCTAGACACGGTGGGCTTTACTACATGGATCATCTTTATATTCCTTCGTCTTCTGCAGCTTCTGCTCGCTTGCTTTCCTCTCCACCTTCCTCCTTTGATGTTTGGCACTGCCGTCTTAGCCATCTCTCTCCTCCAAGACTGCGTTATCTAATAAGTACCGGTGTTTTAGGTTCATTTTTAAAAACTGAGCTTCAACCATGTGTGGGCTACAAGTTGGCAAAACACTTGGCTCTTCCATTTTCTACTAGTAATAACACTTCTTCTTCTCTTTTTGATCTAGTCTACTCTAATGTTTGGGGTCCCTCCCCTATTCCTTCTAAAGGTGGTAACCGTTATTACGTTATTTTTATTGATGACTTTTCTCGCTATACCTCGATATATTTGATGAATAGCCGTTCTGACTTGTTACCCATCTATAAGTCTTTTCCTACAATGGTTGAAACTCTGTTTTCAAATGCATCAAGGTATTTCACTCTGATTGTGGGGGAGAATACTGTTCACGTGCTTTTCGTGATTTCTTATCCCCCCAAGGCACTCTACCACAGCTTTCCACTCCTTATGCTCATCAGCAGAATGGGGTTGCTGAGCATAAACATCGTCATATCCTCGAAATGACCCGGTCCTTACTGTTTTCTGTTTATGTTCATGTTCAGTTTTGGGGTGAGGCTGTTCTTACAAGTGTGTATCTCATCAATCGCACTCCTTCGTCTATCACTACTGGCATCTCCCCCTTTCAGCGTCTTTATCACAGTCCTCCCGATTATTCTCGTCTTCGTGTCTTTGGATGCACGTGTTTTGTCCTTCTTTCTCCTATTGAGCGTACGAAGTGTCTCCTCGTTCCGCTATGTGTGTCTTTCTTGGGTACAGTACTGAGATCAAAGGATATTGATGCTATGATCTTGTTGCTCTTCATCTACGGACATCTTGTCATGTCACATTCTTTGAGAATCATCCATACTATGCTCTTCGTTCGCCTCCTATTCCTCTTCCCCCATCCATAGTTGAGAAAGTCACATTTTTGGACTTTTCTATTCCTGATTTCTCATTTTTGTCTTCTATTCCTGAGTCATCTATTCCATCTGTTCCTGACCACTCTTCATCGTCAGTCCCATCTTCATCCTTGCCGTCTTTGTCCACCTCTATTCAAGATGATTCACGTGGGATGATCCCGTCTACTCCTACACCTATTCATGGTGCTGCTTTACCGGAAGACGATTCTGCTCCCACACCAGTTGCTCCTCGTCGCAATCCACCTCGCGCTCGTCGACCTCCTCAATGACTTAGCTTGGTTGCCTCTGATTCTTTTCTCCTAGTTTTCAAAGTTTTCTTTCAGCTGTTTCCACTCATTGGGAGCCCCAATCATATCATGAGCCTGTCTACATTCCAGAATAGGAAGGTGCTAAGCAGAGGAGCTTAGTGCATTATAACGCACTCATACGTGAGACATTGTCCCACTTCCTCCAGGGACAACGCCTATCAGCTGTAAGTGGGTCTATAAGATCAAGACCAACTTGATGGTTCGATTGACCGTCACAAGGCTCGGTTGGTTGCCCGTGGTTTCACTCAGCAGCATGATATTAATTATGATGAGACATTTGCTCCTGTAGCGAAGATGACGACAGTTCGTACTTTGATTTCTATTGCTTCTGTTCGTCAATGGCCATTTTTCAGCTTGATGTCAAGAACACTTTCCTTCATGGTGATTTATTAGAGGAGGTTTACATGACTCCTCCGGGTCTTCCTCATCCATCTTGTAACGCCCCGGTACTCACGACTCCATTTTGAAGCGTGAAATACGGTTGCGTTAATTTTAATTTCCTCAAATCTCAGAGTTCTACTTTTCCTTTTTTCCTTTATCCAGAGATACAAAATCATACTAAAAGAACTTCAACCTTTAATAATAACATAACATCTAAAATTTCCACAATACTCTCAATTACTCTGAATATAATTTATACATGGAAAAAGATACAACTTGATACAAAATGGTTACTACAAGGAGGGGCCAACTACATGCCAAATAAAATTTATAGTCTTTCGACTAAGCAAGTCTAACATACTCGCACCCACAATCTCGTTCGCAGCTACACGAGATCCACCAATCTAAGTCTTTAAATCTGAAAGGTTGGGAAAAGAGGGGTGAGCAACCACACGCTCAGTGAATGGACTTTTAGTTCCCAATAATAATTGATATCAAAATAATAATCTTTAATGAGATATCATAAGAAAACAATTGCAAATGATAGTATACCAATATAACTCAATAGAAGCCTCATTTTCAAGATGCATAGTCTCATAGAAATCTTATCAAAACAACATGATGCGTATGAATGCAGCAGACACGCATGCCCATATGGCACGCAGCCGAAAGGTGCTCCATCTAGAGCTTGATCACGTAGACTAGTCGTCACGTAGACGGCGTCACGCAGACAGGTGTCACGCAGACACGATCCCACTGGACTGGGTCACGCAGACCGATTGCCACGCAGACGAATAGTATGCATGCATGATCAATACATATTTTTCCTTCCAAGAATATGCATGCAACAGTTTTCAAAATATCAACATTTTCCAAACAATACATAATAAGGCATCAGCCCATATAAAGTGATATGCTCGAGTTATACAAAAATAGCATTTCAAATCATTGGTAAAATCCTCTAAAACTACATAGGGAACGAGACCCACTCACCTTCGGTCCAACGACACGCAAACCAAGCAAGAAATCGTACAGCTATCTAACCAGTCCTGAAATAGTACGACTAGGTCACAATACGCGCAAATAGTACGGGACCTAATGGTACCCGTACTTACAGAAACCGACGGCTCTAGGAAGAGCCGTCCAGAAGCAAACAGACGTCTCCTATAGGGGCCCATCCATGGCAAAACCGACGGCTCCGCAAGGAGCCGTCCCGGAACAGAAGAAAAACCCTATATTATTTTATTATAATTATTTTTTTTGTTAAGACATCCTAACACATTCTATCATTAAAAACCCTATGTGGGCCGTTTAAAACAATATAAAACAGTAAGGAAATCATATTGAAGAAATCAATCACGCGTACGATAATCCGATTGAATAAATCAAAAATTCGTTTAAAACATATTCAAAAATCCTAAATCCATCATAGACAAAAATCAATATATACACACACACACACACACACACACACACACACATATATATAGAATAGGTAAAACAAAAGTAAAATGCTTTAGGAGATAGATCACGATCGTATGAATAAAAATCGGTTCGAAACCCTAATCCATAGAAAACGGAAAAATATCGATAAAACGTTAAAAGACTTGGTATACCCAAGATCTGAACATACTCGATAAAATCCTTTGAAAATAGCAAGGAATGTATATTAAGATTAGTCATGTGAAAGAAAACCCAATTAAAAACCCTAGGTTTAAGGATTCGCAAAACATGTCATTAAAAGTAATAAAATCTTATTTGAAAATTTCCTCAAAACCTAGATCTATTCATATTATCAAAATCAATATATAATATGTAACCGATACAAAACATTTAGGAAATAGAACGAAAATCGTATATAAGAATAATCCATTCGAAACCCTAGCTTATGGGAAAACGGTAAAGTATCGATAAAACACTAAAACTCTTGGTACACCCAAGGATCTAAGTATACTTTACAAAATCCTTTGAAAACCATGAGAAATACCATGTCATTGTACCTAACATGATATCCTATTATCTTTATCTTAGACCCTCTAAGGATTTATAAAACATATATAAGAGCGATACATAAATCATTGAAAAATCATAACTTTCAATCCGTAATTCCGCATTGGACGATTTATGATTCGATAGAAAGGTATTTTCAAAACCTATTTCTGTTTGTGAAATACATTTTTCCCAGAAACGACTCTATCATAGCCAAAAACACGATAAATGCCCAGGTATACAATCAACCCGAAAATGACTCTTAAATCAACAAAACTATAAAAACTCAAGATGAAAACACAAGAGATCAACAAATCCAAAAATACACATGTGTGGACTAATAGCATCATATAAAACTTTATAAAACATCACAAAAACATCGACAAATCATTGGTATAATACAAGACCCAAAATTATATAACTTTCAAGGATCAAGAAGAAAAACATATTCTTTTTGTTTGAAAAGCCTAAAAACGAAATCATATGAAAAGAAGTTCTAAAGAGAATTTTTATTAATCAAAACTCTTTAAAATCAGAGGGTAATACTCACAAGGATCCTTTATTCAAACCCCTTCCCGAGCTCCTCAACAACGGCGCTGAAAACAAGAGAAGAAGAAGAAGACTTGGGTTTTAGGGTTTGAAAATTTCTAGGGTTTTAGGTTTTAATGCAAAGAGAGGAAAAGTTGGGGTATATATAAGCATATACACATGGGAGACAAAAATATGAAACTATTATTTTAAATTAAATCCCAAATCAATTTACTTGTTTGTTTCCACAAACGGATCAAATTTTAAAAATATGATTTATCTAAATAAGAAACCATTAATCAGAATTATTTCCAATCAAGACACTTATTTCTTTCCAAAAATGGATCATATTTCAAAAAATGATTTTTCAGATCGACGGCTCCTATTGCAACCGTCTCCCAACACCACCGACGGCTCTAATCACGTTCGTCACCCAGAAATCTGACGACACTTGTTGGATCCGTCACAACATCGACGGCTCTATTGGTCCGTCGCTATTTCCTCTGCCCGACCTCTCGGCACAGTTTGGCTCATAACTTGATCGATACTCATCCAATTCATGATCCATAAAAAACGTTAGAAACCTAACAGAATAAGGATTCCAACCAGACCTTAATTTTTGAATTTGGAAATATATAAGTCCTCAAAGACTCTATAGGAATATGACCCAATGCACGAAATTAAGAACGACTTGGAAAAACCATAGTCGTTACACATCTGGTCGTGTATGCCATCCTCACCGCGCTCTCTATGGTCTCAAGCAAGCTCCTCGTGCTTGGTTCGCTCGATTCACTGATGCTATATGTGCTGCTGGGTTTGTCACGAGTTCCTCTGATCCATCTTTATTTGTTCACACATCTGGTTCTCATCGTACTCTCCTGTTGCTTCATGTTGATGACATGATCATCACCGGCGATGATTCTTCTCATATACAGTCGGTCAAGCAACATCTTCAGCGTCAATTTGAGATGAAAGATCTTGGCAAACTTTGATATTTTCTAGGCTTGGAAGTTGCTTCTGCTCCGTGTGATTATCTTCTCTCCCAACTTAAGTATACTGCTGACTTGATCGACCGTGCCTGTCTGACTGATGATCGCATTTTTTCCACTCCTATTGAGCTTCATGCTAAGCTTCGGCCTAACGATGGAGAACCACTTTCTGATGTTATTCGTTATAGGCACCTTGTTGGAAGCCTCATCTATCTCACTGTCACTCATCCTGACATTGCCTATGTGCATATTGTTAGCCAGTTCGTTGTTGCCCCTCGTACTGTTCATTATGCAACAGTTCTTCGGATTATACGCTATCTACGTGGCACTATATCTCGTGCTCTACTGTTACCGTCTTCTTCTACTCTTGAACTTCGTGCTTACACTGATGTTGATTGGGCAGGAGATGTCACAGATCAAAAATCACGACTGGTATATGTGTGTTTCTTGGTGACTCACTTATATCTTGGAAGGCCAAGAAACAAGACATTGTTTCTCGTTCGAGTGTTGAGGCCGAATATCGTGCTATGGCATCCGCTACTGCTGAGGTCGTTTGGCTTCGACGCCTCCTCTCTAACATCGGCGTCATCCTCTCTGTGTCTACTCCTCTATATTGTGATAACAAGAGCGTCATTCAAATTGCTAGCAATCCAGTTTTTCATGAACGTACGAAGCACATCGAGATCGATTGTCACTTCGTCCGTCATCACTTTCTTGCGGACACTATATCACTCTCATATATCTCTTCTTCTCTTCAGTTATCTAACTTTTTCACAAAGTCACATACACTTCAGCGGCATGGCTCTTGTTGAGCAAACTCTCGGTGTATGATCCACCATGAGTTAGAGGGGGTGTTAAATGTATATATGTTAGGGTTAAGGGTAGATTAGTCTTTTTCCGTTTCCCCTTTTGTACTATAAATATTGATACAAACCCTAATAATATTTTTAATTCATTCTCTTCAATTGATTTTAACATCCCTTACTACATTGCTACGCATAGTAGACATACAAGAGTGCTGATACACTCAGTTTTTTTTGTAGTCCCGTCTGTAGTCTAGAAGCGGTCCCCAACCGCCTATACATTGCGATAATGCATTATACACCGCGTACGTTACCATAGTACATGAAAATTAAACTTTTTCAATATTTTTTTCAAAGAAAAAAATCATTATTGTAATTGAGTGTACATTTCACTTTTTATAAATGTACTTAGATAGACAATTGTATATTTTTTTGAAAAAAAATTGAAAACCGATTAGGGTTACAGATGAGGCTTTCTCATCGGGTAGGTGGACATATCATTTAATTGCCTATAAAAGTTTGGGCCAACACCTATAAACAAGACTATCTTCCTTTTAATAAAAAAAAACATGCATGGACTTTAAATAAGATTATAAATTTTTTATATTTTTTTAATATTTCTTTTTTGTTTTTTTCAAGAACTAATCCAGGATTCCCAAAAGGAGGACGGTGCCCCTCTACCAGCACACCGAAGGCCTAATGGATAGAGATGGAAAGTAAGATGCTTGACATAGACAAAAGTAAATTATAGAAAGCATGGGATGCCATCTTATCTTCAAAGAATAAATAATCTACATCAATAGAATTGAAGGTCCAACATTGCTCCAGCACATGATGTTCCCCTCACACTATAAAAGCAAAACACGAGGTTAACCAACACAAACACAAACCTAAGCTACTCCAAGAGAAGTAGAAGACAAGTTTACAAAAACCCAAACATGAGCTTCAAGACTAGCCAAGGCCCGAAGCATCATGTCCGGTTCCAGGAGGTTGGTAGCGGCGGTGGCAGCCGCCACGCCATCGTGGACACTGTCGAGGAGGACTACACAGCCTACCAGGCCCGCCCGGACGGCCGCCACTTCCTAAACCACCACGTGATGTTTGGGAATAGGCCGGCGGCGTACAACGACACTGAGATCCGGGTCCACGAGGAGGAGCGCGTCGTCGGAGGCGACGGGAGGGTCGTTACGAAGACTGTGGACACGGTCTACGATGGGGAGGGCATCGACTCGGCGGCAGCGGAGTACATCAGGCGCAGGCACCACAGCCTGGAGCTCCAAAAGCTCATGTCCATGAGGGCTGCCTAGGGGTTGGCTAGGGTACCACTACCATACTATATATATATTGGTATGGTAGGTTTGATGTGGTGGGATTATGTATGATGTGCATCACTGCTATAGTAAATAAATATGTGACTGGTATGTTATGGATATAGTACCTGTCTTTAAATAACTTCATCATCACCACTATTGAACCTAACCATTAACAAGCTCATTGATGAAATGATACTCATTGTTGCTTCTTCAAACGCCATGATATTAGTCCCAAATCAAGATGAAAATTAAAGCATGTAATTTTTCTTGTCACAACCAATTATATTTTTCTTGTCACATTGCCAGCCCAATCATTGTTTGTATACAAAATAACTTTGAAATCGTTGACCTTTTTGTATTTGATTAGGATGTTTTAATATTACAGTGTTGGCTATTGCAATCCGGACTTTTAGCGACAGCTATAGCCAAGAAGAAACTGTCGCTAGTGCACATATGTTAGGGAGACGGGGCGGTTATTTCAACCCCACCATCTCCTCCACCTACCCCTTTTTCTTTTTCTTTTTCTTTTTTTTTGTGTTCCTAACCCACCCCTCCCCCTCCCACGACCACCACCTCCTCCTCCCTCCGCCACCTCCGAGTCCCCCGTCTCGCCCGCGCCCACCACACCTATGAGACCCAAGCTTCCCCCATGCCCACCTCGCCCTCCGGCGCCTCCGAGACCCCCACCACGCCCGACGCCGACACCTCCTAGGGCGGCGACAAGGACGAACGAGTTGAGGTGACGCTAGAGCACTTCATGCGTTTGAAGAGGTCGGCGGCGTCGGTGTCGGGCGTGGTGGGGGTCTCGGAAGCGATGGAGGCGAGGTGGGCGCGGGCGAGGCGGGGTGATGGAGGGAGGAGGGGGAGGTGGTGGTGGTGGCAGAGGGAGGGGTGGGTGGACGAGATGGTCGAGTTGAAATTACCGCCCCCTAGGGAGACTGTCGGAAAGCATCATTAATACTTTAGACGCTAAAGGAATCACCAAAGGCTAAGACCATATTAGCACAAATCTCTAAAAGTTTCAATAAATAAATCAAAACATCAGATGAACCATCAGCAAATCATTCCCATATGATTTTGAGTATACTGTATAATAAAGACATCATTTCATAGGGATTCAACGTAAAGACGCGATTATTAATTAAGGATAAATCCATTTGTGAATCCAAATCCATGAAGTTGACCAAGAATTGCACTTATTTTTGTACAAAAATAAGTATAAATAAACATGCTCAAGAACATCAATAATAAAACTTTATATAATCAAAAGTTGATCATTATTTATGACTTAACAAGCCAAGAAGGCAAAAGCAAAATAAAATAAAATAAAACAATTTAATCAAGTATGAAAAGCAAGATGAGACAATAATCATAAATACAAATAATGGAGAAATGATATGAAACAAAATTATTATTAGACAATACATAACTATGCTCAACGATTGGCCAAACAACCCCCCCGTATCCCTGATAGTGAGGAGACTTGGCTTGTATAAATTTGATGTAGTTTAGAGGCACAAGTAAGGAGATTTATTTTCTCTTGTAATCTTTTTCGAATGCATATATGGTATCATTATTTTGATGTTGACATGAATAATATATAGGTAACAACTAAACTGAATTAAACAAGTTATTAAGCATACTAACTATCTTCAACGGAGGAGGTGATTATCGGCATGCTTGTTTTATTTTATAATTAAATCTCTATTAATTTTCAAATTTTAATTTATGTTGATAATAGAAAAGATAGAGAACGGATAGTAGTGTACCTACACGAGTAAATTAAAGAATTTTTACCCACACCACCATACTAAAGAAACTGAGCTTTTGTTGATAAGAATATTTAACGACGCTCTTTGTGTGACGAAATAACCAAAGAAACATTTCGTCGGTTAAAAACATTTACCAACAATTAGTGTTTTGCTAGGAAATATTGCCCTAGGAAAAGTCATATTTGTTGTAGTGAATAGTCACACTACATTATTATAATCAGGTAAGACTATCAATTATAAGATGTTGAGCAAAATTATAAACCATGTTTAGAAGCAATAAAGATTTGTTGTACTAAAAATCACTTAAATTAGATCACTACTTCAAGTACTATTTCTAGTGGGTCTACAATTCGATCAAAATCAAATTGAAAAATTATCAATCACAAACAAATCACACACATACTATACATTAACATTACCTGAGCCTTACATGAATCAAAACAAAAGAAAATAAACGTCACAAAGCATATATATTCAGGAAATAAATAATGAAAATGATCATTAAAAACCCTGATTAAAGGAACCGAAACCCTAATATTATTGGCAAAACAAAAAAAAACATATGTTTCATCCAACCAAATGCATACCATGTTAATGAAACAGGACTATACATGAGTTGTATATAAATATTGCATGTAATAACACCTTAAAAATAATTTAGTCCAATTTTGCTATGATTGTAAACTAGTTGGTAAAGGATCAAAATAAAGCACTCATAGAGAGAGGAGGCCAACCAAGTCTGCTTTTCCAAGCACCACACATGCCTCTTCAAAAAAGCGAGCCATCCATAAATAGTGAACCACTTCGACATTGTATGTTATGGAAAGCTCATTCTCTTTCTTTATGAGAACTATGGTATGCTAAGAGAAGCAGACTTGGTGGGCCTTCCACGTTCTCAAGCTGATTGATACCTTTTGCGACATATTAAAAATCTGGTGGAAGCCCCCCTTAGCGGGGTGGTCGAGACACACTGTCCCCAAAGGGGAGGTCGCGGGTCGGAATCCGCACCCCCACCTATTATCAAGCAAAAAAAAAAAAAAAAGACATACTAAAAATCAAATATGAATAAAAGAAAATAAAAATTCTCAATGAAGTAAGGAAGAGTTGCTACTTTGGTTTTTTATGGGCAAATGGTGGATATATATATAACTCAAGTGTGTCAATGATATTGTAATAAATTGTACTAATGAAAGATTTTATATCTTTGCCACAAATATATTTTCAAAGATTATGTTTTAGATTATGAGGGTCTCTACATATGAGATAACCGTCAACAATTATTCAAATGTCATCAAGGACGGACTTTTTGAGTAAGTATTAATGTATGTTTGACATTCATGGCACGACAAGGATGAATTATTTTACTCCAGATTTTTATATTAAAACTTTAGATTTTCATTACACAACAAAGACTAAGTTTAGTTAATGATTTATTTTCTGTTGTTATTATTTTTTGTTTGTTGCTTCAACTCATAAAATCTGATTAATTGATAATCTAAATTTTGAAAATGTATCCTTCTAAATTAGCAGGTGAATAGCTTTTTCTCAATATGTCAACCATTTAATTATTCGTGACTGGAAGGCCTTAGGCGAATTTTGAAAATGAAGCATCTTATAAGAAAATATTTGGTCATTAAGAATACAACATTTTTAAAATTAAACCTCAATTTTTTTTCCAGCTTACTCTAACATTCCATTCTGTAGTTCAAACCTTTACCACCATCAAGGTTGAAATGGAATGGAACATTACTTTTTTGGAAAGTAAAAATTTTATTTATGATTTCCTATATGAATATACACTGGTGGACCAAATCAAGTAGTATTAGAGAAGAAACTTGACTAGGAAAACCTAGCTTGTTAATGCATCCTCAAATACTAAAATCACTAATGGGTTGTCCTCATTCTATTGTTTATTTGTTGGTGACATATAGGATTCCATTCAACAGAATTTTTAAACTCAGAAATGGATTTCTAGGAAATGAACACAATGAGTTTGGGTGAGTGCAAAGGAGGTGAACAATTAAAAGGGCAATATCATCCTAGAAATCCACACCCAGATGATCCTACGAGAAAGAGTTATGCTACACTCAGTTACAAAACCAAACAAAATCTCAGACCCCACGTCAGCCAATCCACGTGTATCTTTTTTTATTCCATGTTATCTTCCAAAAAGGCTGCCAAAATTGTTTCCCCAAAAGTTTTCACCCATTTTTTGAGCTGCCATCTTGTTTTGTATCCATTTTTCTCTTCCCTCATTTTTTGCTTTTCATTTACTGTTTCTCTTTCTCTCTCTCTCTCTCTCCTTGGCGGCAACAACCACAAAGCAACTCCACGAAAACGATAACCACCACTACCCTCCACCGCCGCAAACGGAGAGACGGAGGAGAGGATTCGGCGTAGGAAAACACTTACGAGGGTGATAGAGAGATACCACAAGGAGCTCGACCCTACCGTCCCCACCGCCATGCGTTTCGATGCTCGCCGACAGGAAATCTTAAATCTCCTCCACCCCGCCGTCCGATCCAACGGCGTTGAGCGTCATCAGACTATCCATCGATGAGCTCCTATTGCAGGTGGTGATCAAAACCTGTTTGATGAAATGCGTGAGTGGAATTGTCAGTGCTAATGACGTGTTTGTTTGTTGTAGGTGGATGCGCAGGCGCTGCTAATTGGGGAGATGGAGAACTCGTTGGACATGGCAAAGACATTGGTGGCGGAGAAGGATAATAAAAATTAATGAAGCTCCCTATTTGGGGGTCTCCGAGGGACCTCGTCGGTGCTCTAGCTAATGGTGGTGATGACGATGATTTAGATTGATTGAGGTTATGATGGGTATTTTGTAGATATGTTGCTATTTTTTTAACAAGTGAAGTTAAGAATTTTTATTTGTGATTGTGATCAGTGTTTGCAGTTTTTTTTGCTGGTTGGCATTCTTACTGCTTGAATTTGCATGTGATGCGTAGGTTTTGTCATTCCATTGGATCTTTTCTATTATTAAAGGATAATAAAAATTAATGAAGTATATACCTCAGCTAAGGAGGTATATACTTATATAAGGAGGTATATAACTTTTGAATGACAAACAAAGTACATGAAACTTGAAACTATAAAAAGAATTCTATGTAAAGTTGTCCTGCCTTGGGTAAAAGAGTAAGCTTGGATTTGATATTAAAGTAAATATCAAGGATAGCTTGTGTGTAATGCTGAGGTGGTCTCTTAGGCATTCAAATGTGGTCTATTGTTGACGATAGATGACGACATATTCAACCTTGTTCACCACCATGGACAAAATTTTCTTCTTCATTTTGGAATGTGTATGTACAGATCTTTATTACGTATGTACTTACTTAAATATCGCAGGTGAATCGCAAATAGTTTGTTGAAGAAGATTCACTCCCGATGGTGACTTGGTTAACTTGTATTGGGATGCTGACATGACATTAATCTATTGGGATGGAGTTTAATAATATAGATGAGATCAAAATTACAAAGTTCACAATACAGTTTTCAGATGGGATCACAACCACACCAGCTATACGAAGGAATTTGACATATAGATGACATTCACAAATGTAGTTTTGGATAATTTTATTATTTATAAGAAGTTAAACTTTTGTTTCCAGCACGGCGTTCGCATTCCTAAATCGCGTTGCTTATCTTATCCAAACTAACGTAGCTACCTGGCACATACATATGGTAACAAAGCATATACTTCATCCCCCAAAGAATATAACGCAATCACCAAACTCAACACACAAAAATTTTGTGGCAATCACAGAAGGCATATTTTACAACAAAATAATCACACCACACAACCAAAAATCATAACCAAAGTTCATAGCCAAACAATACCAATTTATATGACAATCGAAACATGATAATATACATCAACCAAAACAGTATCATTTATTTGTTCAAACTTCATAAAATTCATCATCCATAAATCCAGCAATTTCATTATCACTAAACTAATATGTTCATATTAGAAACATATACATGCAGATTGTATGAGAAGTATTCATGATCGAAAGCTGATGAAGGAGATTTGCTTTCATCCATCAAAAGTGTCCCCGCATGCTGAAAGACAAAAATGATTGTCACATCCGACGGGGTGAATTAAAGTTCCCTCCTGATGAATTTCTTTTGCACGGGGTTTCAGGAAGATAAAATTATCTCCAACAAAACACTTTTCCATCCTGAACAGAGGGATGTTGAAAAAACCCTTAAATGGAGTAGATTTAATATTCTGCTCTGGATGTGCATATATGCCTCTTGTTGAGCTTCATATCCTTCATGAAATTAACTATTCATGTGACTGTGCACCTCGTGTTCATCAGCTTCAAAGAAGACTTCACCTACTTTAGAGACACCTACAACAATAAAAACTTGTGCTATTAAATGATAAAGAAGCACATCAATAATGTATGAACGGTCAAGGTATATTCTTGACAATACTTCTAGTTACCATGATGGCCGAATGGTGAAAGATGAAGGTTGAAAATGGTGAGTGGATTAGGGTTTCTAAGGAACGAAAAACCCTTTGAATAGGTCTTTGATTTCTGGTTTCAAGTTTTGAAACAGGAAAAAAATTGATTTAAGATTAAAAGCATTGAAATAAGATTGAAACATTTGATTGATGAGACCATATGCTAAAAACAAATTAAAACAGGGAAGAGACTGTGTGGTGGTGCAGATATCCAATCTCCTTCATTATCCAATCTCTTCTACAGAGCTGCAAAAATGGTGAAAGTCGACGGTGAGAGCGGTGACGTAGATAAGAGATGGTGAGGCGGTGAGGGAAGGGAAGGGAAGAGATATTCACCAGTGAGGTGGAGAGAGAAGGTTAGAGAGAGTGTGTCTTCGTTTTGTGAAAAACGAAATGTTTTTAATTGAAGAAAGAGAGAGAGTGTTTGTAGAAAATGAATGGGTGAGAGAAAAGTTACATTGGACTCGAAATGAATAAGTGTATACAGAAAAATTGATGGAACATGATACATACCCTACTAGAAAAGTACATGCTGTTACAAAAGCACATATATTGGCCAAATTTTAACCGTGCTTCGAGAATGGTCAATGGGCCATGTGACGTTGTCAGAAACGTCAGCTCGACCATTTAATGTGATGTCAGATGACTATTTAATGTGGTGATATCCTCAAATCTTGAATTTCAAAATTTGAAACATATCGAGCCCGCCTAATTTAAAAAATCACCAAATTCACGTCATCTCAGCTTTCCACATAGGATCTGACGTGAGGACTGAGTTTTGGACTGAAAACTAGTCGAAGCGTATCATTTTCCTATAAGAAATATCAACTGACAAATATAAAAAATAATGTACTATTTAATTCTAATAAGGAAAAGAACTTCCATAACCGCAAAGTAAATTGAAAAACTTTAGTGATAATTAAGCTAAAAATTTAAATTAAACGTGGATAAATAAAAATGAATGACACAAATGTAGCTTGTGTTAGGTGACCCATTGAGTAAATACTCTTGTAGCTGGTATTTGTGCTTTGTGACCTAGTTTAGTTCTAGAGTATAACATGTAACATTTGACTCTAAATCCCTATATGATTTTGATGATAATGATTTTAGATCTTCCTCTTCCCCGGAACTATATCCCCTACCATGAATCTCCAACCTCACCAACCATCATCAAAATCATATTCTTTACAAAAATAGGGGAAGATGCCACAAGGATCTTTTGCATTTGTAGAAATAATTATATTCTTTACAAAAATAGGGGATGGTGCCGCAGTAGAAATAACTTTTGCATCTTTCTTTTGATTATTTTGTAATTTCATTCTCATATCAATAAAAAATTATTTACCCTCTGAATTCTCATAATTTTCAATTCTAATGTCAACTAAATCCCACATTTTGTGGAATTAAATTAAATTTTTATTTTTATGTTCAAACATTCATAGTTTTCATTCTTTTATTCATTTTATTTGGTTTTCCTCCCTCTTATCAATATCTTTTCCAGCGTTTCTATTAATATGATTCCACTTTCGTTGTTAGATTTGGGTAGGATAATACTTGTATTAGTTGGGTAAATCCATTGATGAAAATATATACTGCAATGCCATCGATAGACTTTAAGAGGTAAAAAATCTCACAAAGTCGTTGAGAACAGTTATTCGTAGTTGTTTCCATTCCTGAATGGAATTTAAAAATAAGTTGACTAATCCGGGGGAGGAAAAATATAAGAGCACTTCTATCCCCACGCACCACTAGACTATTTACACCAACAAAAAAAATAAAAAAAAATAGAAGCAATATTTTTCTTTTCGCTATTATAACCACCAACCAGCTCTCCCCACTAACCAATTGAAATGAAAGACCCCAACCCGCTCCTTCTGTCTCCCCATTCATTTTCACTACCATCAACCGTGATCGACGGCACTGACCAGAAGCCCATTCACCCTCCGACGATCCTCCAGTAGACATTGCATGCACACACTCTCTGACGATTCTCCGCTATGCAAATCGGTGCCCTAATCCAAAACCAGACAAATACTACTTTATCAATAGTTGTCCAGACACTTAATGAACATACAATACTTGGGGGATTACATTACACATATACACACTCAAATTTATTCACTGTCCAAATCTAATTTATATTTGGTTGTGTTTTTAGATGTAGTTATCTACGTACAAATCATTGGTTATTTATATTTGTGAAGTGCCATATCTACTTGGAAAACTATTGTTACATACTTATAGATATTTGTTGTTTGTGAGTACAAAAAATTCTACAGGTCCACCATTTAATTAACAGTTACATGCTACTTCATCGATAGTTGTCTAGATGCTTGATGAATCTACTTACTCGGGGGGATTATATTACATACATACACACTCTCAATTTACCCATTGTCTGAATCTAGCATCTCTTTAGATGTGTTTGTAAATGAGGTTACCTAATTACAAATCATTGGTTACGTATAATTTTGAAGTTCCTTATCTACTTGAAAAACTGTTATTACATATTTAGATACAAATATTTGTTGTCTATGAGTACAAAAAATTCTATAGGTCCATAGTTTAATTAACAGGTATATCTTACCTATTATCCTTATATATTCACAATAGTTTGAGCGTCATCAGATCAATATGCACTCAATAAACAATAAGCATATATAATAATCTGATTTAATACAAACAAATGTTCATACATGGCAATACGAAAATGTTATTATAATTGAATTTCTCAATGTTATCCTGTTGTCTCCAATGCACTATAGCATAATAAGGTACGATAAAATAAAAAATGACAAGTTATATATAATATGTAATATCTTTCATGTCCATTCATAACACACTTTCTTTGGATCATCTTAGGATCTTCACAGTATATTCTTCTCTAAATCTTGGAATGTCACTCTGTCCGAAGTTCATGTCCATCATTTTGATAAGATCCTAACCAAATTTGTTTATGAACATGTTGTAGTCCACCCTAAATGTCATCCCTAATGGTTGACCAGTTCTCAACTTCCATGAAATTAATGATACATCTTGAAATACGCTTTCAACCACAAGACCTGCATATTTAATAGTGTACCCAAATGAATTCACATTGTACTAGTAGTGTGTAATAATGTGCCTAGATGAACTAACAATGTACTAATAGTCAATGCATACAAGGTATTAATAGTATTACATAAGTTATATCATTCATAACACAACAATCATTCATAACAATACTTATATTCATAACATAAATTGGTCAACAAATCCACTCAAGATTCATTCATAACACAATTTTTATTCATAATGGTATAACATAAGTTATATATAATATACAACATTCTTGGAAGGAGGTTTGTCAATGACTTTTAAGTAGGAGATTTGGTGGATAGCTTTTGAGTAGGGGCATTAGTGAATGGCCACCATTATAAAACTCAAACTTTTTCTTGGTGTTAAATCCTTTATTCGAACTATTTTCAATCCTACACAATGTACAAAAAAAAAAATAGTTTCTAACAACAACGTACACACAATAACAACAATATCACACAATAATGAATTTGCATAACTATGTTTCAAAAAAACAGCTAATATGCTCCTAGACAATCATTAGTACTCTAAATGGCATCTTAAGTTAGGAGAGTTCATAAATGGACAAATCAAAGCTAATATCACAGATTAAGTGAAAAATTAAAACCCATTTCTGTATTTTAACAAGAGCCCCAAAAGGTTTTTCATACAATAATAGGTGAGATTTTATGCTATTCATATACAAGAAAAAAAGAAGAAACTAAACAAAAAATAAGAAAAGATCACCTATGGTGATCAGGACTCCAAATTATTTGTCCCAAAATTACTAAAGAGAAACGATTTAATTCAAATAAAATCAATTAACAATGCACCCACAAATAACATAAGACAAACATAGATTATTGAATATAGTTAACAATGTACTCAGAATCCCTAATAGTGTACTGAGAAGAAATCAAATAACGGCCAATCACCAAAAACGTATGAAAAGATTCAAATAAATACTACAAATACACCTATCATACCAGGAAAAAAAATCATGATCTCATAACATTGAAAAAAGAAATTTGAATGAATTAATGCAAAAAAAGTGTGCAAATAAACATAAAATTTCACTGTTGAAAGAAAAAACATATCCATAAAAGCAAATTGTGTTTCAAATGCTCTTTGTAAATCCATCAATCCAAGAGAGAGAAAATCTAAAGGCAAGAAGATTAAGAAAAAAAACGAACCCCAACCTTTACATGCAGAATGGATCACAATTTTAGAAGAAAAAAATGGAGCACTTGATGAAGAAGAGTTCGAATGTGAAAGGAGAGGATGGGTTGGAAAATAAAAGGTTTGAAAGGGTATTTTTGGATGTTCAAAAAGGGGATCTGACGGAAATTGTGAAGTTGGACTTAAAAATAATTGGTTTGGGAGATAGGGACCTAGAAAAAACTCAAAAAAGCCAAGGGACCTAAAAATAATAGAGGGGTGGCTGAAGGACCTCTAATTAATTTCCCCAACATTTCATTATAGATGTATCTATATTCACTCTTTTAGCTGGTTGTGCCCTTTTTCTCTTTTTACCTCAAAAAATATATATATTCCCTCTTTCATTCATTTTATTTTGTTTTACTTGTGAACGAATGCTACATTTGTATTTATTGAGACTGTCAATATCTTTTCCAACATATCTATTGATATGATTCCACTAATGATTTAATAAATAATATTTTAGTAAGTAACTTTTTTTATTCAGACGCACATGGTGCGTGGATAAAATTTAATAAGAAATTATATAAGCCTAACAATTTTGGGTACACATTTAGGTGGTGAAGTTTCAATTTTCTCCCCGCTTTGAATATGTGATGTGGTTCATCATCATCATCATTTTTATTCCTTTTTGAGGCAAAGATAAGGACCAGATCCGGTCAGCACCAAACTCGACCAGTTCGGTCAGTACCAAACCGTATCATGTGTAAATCGAACTGCACCGCTTATAAATCGAACTGTACAATCAATTGTTAGATATATTTTTTACTCTCTTATTGGATTCAATCAGCTATTGGAGAAAATATGAATTCATAAGTATCATCAGTATCTAATAAGATAATAAAATATATACCCAACAATTGGTTGTGCAGTTCAATTTATAAGTAATGCGGTTCGATTTGAACGTGGTGCAGTTCAGTACTGACCAAACTAACCGAGTTCGATACTGACCGGATCCGATCTCTAAAATCATCCTTTTGTATTCGTATAATAGATTACAAGAGGTCCCCTTTATCCCATCATCAACCTCATCATTGAGTTTCATATTTTGGCGTTTTGTGCAAGAATAAAAGTTACTATAAATAAACAACTCACAACTTTTATTACTTGCGCATTGTTGCAGGTTGGTTTAGAATAAGAGTGATGTTACATTCAGTTTTTTTTCTTAGCCTAAAGCACAGTCCTATTTATCACGTTAGAAATCTAATAAAGCATATACCTTGTTAGATGTTGTATATATCACACTAAATATTTTCTTACACTCTACTAAAAATGAATTCATTCCATTCGAAATGGAACGATATGTACTTTTTATCAAAACATATACCTAATTAGATGATGTTTACTATTTTAAAATAAAATAAAACATGTGAGGTCTGAGTTTTGATTGGTAAATGTGATTAAATCTAATATTTTTCTTAAAAAAATTAAGGTGGGATTAATATTAGACACAAATGGTAACTATACCAACAATGGCGAGATGTAGAAGTATGTACGTGCTTATGGAAGAGCCAAAAGGATATCAAAATAAAGAGGCCAAACTTAATGGTATATTTATAGGAGTCATTTTCTAAGCTCAATGAAGCACACCTCGTGTCAATGGTTCATTATCCGATTATCTGACCAATATTTCCAATGAATGACATATTAGAGTCAACCAAATTGATTGTCAGTTATTGATATTTTTTGCAGAAATTAATTATAGGTATTTTTTTATGCCCATGTCACCCACGAAGAGCCTCTCCATTTCAATGGCAATCAATCAATTCCTCTTGCTCCTCATCTTAATCACCTAATCATGTTACTTCATTCCCCTCTTCGACCCTCTCCCTTCAATGTTACAGTTACCTCCAATGAATCATATATATTTTGATGCGAGCTCAACATGAAGCTACTTCTGTGGAACACACCCTCGGGGCTTATTTTTGTCTTCATTTTCTTATTTTTTTACGTTTCATTTTTTTTGCTAGATTATTTATCTCCTTTTGTAAGAATGGGTGTTCCTATTCTTTTTTTAGAGTAAGTATCTAGCATAGATGAAAGATAAAGCTTCAAAACAAAAAAAAAAAACCCTAAGGTCTTGATTTGATGATAAGCATGAATGAAAAAAATACCTGACATCACTAATTGTAATTTTTGGATAAAACCCAACTTCACTAAAATTATAATTTTTGAAAAAATAATTGTAATTTTTGGAATATATAACATTGAATAACGCATTATTCTTAGGTGTGAGTGGAATAAAAATGAAATTATATTGGCAAAAATGAAGCAAAAGTTTAATACCTTATTAGACTAAATCATTGCTTACACATTAGGATATTCTCACATGCATGCATGCAGTCTCTACATGCTTTTTTTTTTTTTTTTTTTTGTATATCTTCATATAACAAACAAAAAATTTATTTTCATAAAAATAAAATATATTCTTCAATTAATTAAAATATATCCTTAACACAAGTACTAGAGAATTGCAAATTCCATTTTAAAGCAAAGTTGAACGTGGAAATGGATCGTTTTTTAGGAACAAATATTTTCTTTTTTTAATAAGACGGTAGAAGATACGATCATTATTATATTCATAAAGGAAATATGCCCGAGTAGAGAACAAGTAAAGAAACAAACGAGGGGCAAAAACCCCAAACAAAAAGAAACAGTCCGTAGTGGACGCCTACTAGAAAAAGGTTTCTATCAAGATCCACTAAAAATCGCAGCACCTACACCCAAATAACCACCCCTCCCCTCAAGAGGTGAACAAAACTAGCAGCCAAACAAAATCTACCCCATTTTTTAATGAAGTTCATGACCAATGCCCAAATGTTCTTTGCATAGGGAGTGAGACTTCTAGAAATCACATGATTTCTAGTCAACAAAATCGATCATATATACCACCACAGGCACATACAACTTTGAGATTTTTGCACAAACACACCTATCACCATCCCTTCTGACCAATCCCCTCATGATCCTCAAAATCAACCTCCATATATGTGGATAAGAGCACCCAATCCCAAACTCTTCAAACCAGGAGACAGGACCAGAATAGACAGTCAGCTGGGAGGGAGAACCTAGTTGGGAATAATGTGAGTGTGAAACAAGGAAAATGCAAAGAATGTAATATTAATACTGCCCTCACCATGGTAGGGTCCTCCAACTAAAAATAAAAATAAAAACAGACTGTTGTTTTCACGTAGAACTAAAGAATAAAAATGTACATATACTCATTCCTATTGAAGTAGTTTATTAATGCTGCAAAAGTGTTTGGGTTTGATTTCTAACTGTGTCATCTTCTTGATGTTCAATATTTAGAAAGATACACAAAAACTTCTATATTGACTGTGGAAGCAGCGAAAAATGAATAGGCCTTAATTTTTAAACCATGAAGAATGTGGGAAGCCAATTAAATTAAGGGTTTTTTATATTTTAGTCCATGTAAACTATATGATTTAGTGATCGATCCCACACTTCTTCATGTTTTAGTTTAAGTCTCTAGATTTAAATGATATATTTCTTATTAGTCCCTGGAAGGGACCAATCACTAAATTATTTGGTGTTTTTTTAGTCCCTGGAAGGGACTAAAATGAATATATCCTTTAAATCTGAAAACTTAAACTGAAATATGAAAAAGTGAGGGATCGATCACTAAATCACGTAGTTTATGGGGACCTAAAAATAAAAAAATCCCTTAAATTAATCATATACTTGGATCTTGAAGATACTAAATACAGAGTTCGACTGAAATAAGTTTGCTCAGTCGATAGGTACTAAGTATCCATTTGCTGAACTTTTGGAACATCAAAAAGATTTAGATCTTTATGGGTATGTAAATGTTTTTGTTGGAAATACTTGGGTTTCTTAAGTTTTGACCATTCCTTTGGTCAAAATGGGTTTGAGTTCCTTTAATTTAAAATTAGTGAAAATTCATTGGATTGTGTTCCACTCGTCGAGGAGATAAACGTAGTATATTTACATTCTCAAAACCATTTGCGGGTGAATTAGAAAATTGGATCCAAAGTTCTCCCAATAATATGGTGAAAGTGGTTGATGGTTGAGGAAGAAAAAATCATAGTCCCATATCAGTTGTTGGGAAAAAGCATTGATGATTTATAAGATAGACTTTTTGTACAATGGTGAATTTCTTTTGGTGAACACCCTATGATGAAGCCATGCGGGCGCGTACATGGGCGTATTGGGCGTTTTAGAGGCGCAATTGGCACGTGTACTCATCGTCGCTGAATGCTAGAGCCTTTTCTTTTTGGACATTTTGTTAGATCAGACGATGGAGATCATTTTGATCAGATGAAATCTAGACCGTCGAACGGATGAATACTCAGATGTAATATGGGACGTCGGATCAACGATTACGATCTAAACGTTAGTTGTTTGAATGGAGGGGTGTCTTAGACTCTGTTTCAGTAAAAACTGAACAGAGGAATTGACTCCTCCCTTCAGTTTGAAGTGCTACTATCCTAGGAGACTGTCGGCAGATCCATGAGCAACTCCGCGGGGTGAATAAAGTCTTAAGTTCAACTCTAGCATCGGTCTTCATCTTTTCGGAATAGAACAGACTCGTCAAATTAGGATACTTCTATTTCGTTCTAATACTGTTTGTATACTGTCTTGCTAACAGTTTTTAACACTGGTCTAAGGTACTCTAATTTCTTGGGGGCTTGTAAATTTGTTATTAGAAAAGTCAATTTACAATAGATAAAACATAATTAATTCATTATAATTAAAATTGTAAATAAGAATATTTTAATTAATTAATTATCATAAATCATTCAGATCTTTATAGATTTTAATTGAAACTTTTTTAGTTGAAATTTTTTACGGTTTTCCAACAAGATTCTTGTTAGGGTTAGTCACAATTCGCAAAAATAAAATCATTAAACAAAAAATGTTAGAAAGTAAGCATTGTGTTAGTTTATACAATTTATTGGAATATACATTTCATATTTTGTAAAAGTATATCCTTTATTAGTTTATACAATTCATTGGGATATACATTTCATCTTTTATAAAGGTATATACCTTATTAGTTTATACAATTAATTTGAATATATATTTCATCTTTTATAAAAGTATATACCTTATTAGATGATGTATACTATTTAAAAATAAATAAAAATGGTTGTTGACTCAATTTGGAGATGAAAATGGGGCTGAGTCTATATTGTAGTGATATAGGTAACATTGTTTTGTTTACATGTAGTCAGTTCATTCTAAATGCATGACTATAATGCAGTTGAGGCATGATTATGAAATGAGTGATTGCTAATATTTAGTTAGGCCAAAATTTATATATATGTGTTGTGAGTGGAACATATAGTGGAACAAAGTGTGAAAATACTATTTGCATCTTCATTATGTTTTCATCTTGACACACTCAAATAAACCTTTGTTTTTAATGAATGACATATTGGAGTAAACCAAATTGAATGACGCGGCATTTTTGGGGGAATTACTTATATGTATATTTCTAATCCAGTATTTTTTTGGTTCTCTGGTGATCTTCACCACCCCAAAAACCTCCACTTTAGAAATTGGAGGTGATCAAGGTGGAAGATGGCTACGAGTAGCATATCCTTCACATCACCCGCAAAGAGGCACTACATCTCCATCACCTATAGAAAGCAACATCCTTGAATACTTCTCTTTCGAGCTCATCCACTGGGACTCCCCAAAGGTCATCCGCCATGACTCCTTAAATTTCCCAACTTAAATGCCACTTTTCGTGACCCGAGAGTACACTGATCAACACTATCGATGAACAACGTGTCACTGATAGAGCCAATATCTTTTGAGTATATATTGAGACGTGGCTTACCAATATTAATAATATTATTATTTTGTGTGTTTTTATTCAAGAACAAATTAAGAGAAAAGCTATAAGTGGATTGAGAAGTTAATCAGGTGTGTTTCTATGTGATGATGCTTAATAATAATGATTTCAAAAAATGTTGATAATTTTGTACAACATCTTTCAACCACATGATTATATGTGAACATGACATTTGGTTCATATATAAGATCTCTCCTTTGCCGTTATGCCCATCAAATGTTGACTTCTCCTATCCCCTTAAAATAAGCATGTCAATCATCTGAAAAAAATCGGCATCCGCTCAGAAATATTCAATATTCGAATATCTAAAATGCAGATATGGATATCATTGTATGCGATCCAAAAAAATATACGAATCAAACATACATGATAAAATTATGTGCTTTTGTATTATATATTGTTAATTCTGTTATCTTGTATATATAATTAATCACAGTTATAATAGTTTATATTACTATTAAATTTTCTATATATGATATTGAAAAAAAAAAGAATAAGCCTTAAAACCTCAATTTTAATTACTCAAATTAGTGTTTATAACAAGTCAAATATTCAAAAAATATATGCATCTGATCCAAATCATAAGATATCTAAATCCGAAAATTTATATATGTATCCGAATGATTACGATAAAAAATAAATATTACTGTATCCGACCTGTATACGATCCGTTGAAAAACTTACAATGGTTGTTTACGCTAAAGTAAACTCCTTACGTGAATTAACTCGATAAAGTGGGCTAAGGATGACAATACTTTAGGCACAAATTAAGTTAATTTCACTAACAATATAATGGAGAGATGTAACTTGATCCAAAGGGATGCAGGATTGGTTGCTCTCCTTTTCTCCTCTGGATGCAAGGTTCTTTCTGATGTCCTTTGCCCTGTATAGAATGGCATACTTTTTGTAAAGTTCAACCTTCATATAGCAATACAATTTTGATTACCGACACAAAAAAAAACGAGAAGGGACGAGAAGGGGCATTGAATGCGGGACGAGAAGGGGCATTGAAGTAAAGTGGCCAAACTCAATGGTATTATTATGCACATACCGTATGTTAGAGTTTTAGGTATGCAAGAAATGAAAGTATTTTTCAAGGCATGAGAGTACATGTTGAAAACTATGAGCGACAATTGTGAATTTCCTTCAAAGCACAGGCGATTGTACTTGATGAGGGTTGAAGGTCAACTATGTTATGGGAAATGTGAAAGGTTGTAATAGCTAGTTAAAGGGTCTTCTTTTGTTAAGAAGGGAGAGGCCTATCTTGACAGACATGGCAGAGAAACACAATGAGATTTGGGAATGCAACTTGCCTCTCAAAGTTACGATGTTTCTTTGGATCCTTAGCCTTTAGAGGTACTAACTAAAGATAGGATTGCAAGATGGGTTCCAGGGACGGATGCGACATGTAGTCTTTACGACATCGTAGAGGAGACAACGGATCACATGTTCGTCTGTCCGTTGGGTGTGGGACAGGATGCTTCACTAAGCTGGAAGGTATGTGGTTGGCTAGCAAGTGGCTGTGGCAAAGGGAGGATAGATCTTTGCAGGCTAAAGTGTCCCCATTCCGGTCTGATTTGGGCCACTTGGACAGCGTGTAATAATGCGATCTATTGGGGTCAAAGGCCGTGTGGAGAGAATATATGTCAATTAAATCTTGTATTCTGGATTGGGGTAAATATTGTGTGGATGCACAGGGTGTAAGTTTTATGATTTTATGGTTTTCGATGAGTGGGGTAGATCTCCTACCTCGCCTCATCGAGGCTAGTTCCACTCCTTTCTTTTGTACTTGAATTGGGCTTCCACTCTTAATATATTAAGGCATAGGGCCTACCATTTAAATTCAAAAAATGGGTCTTGGGGGAACAAAAATGTCAAACCGGGTCCAGGTCGAGACGATTCAACCACTTCGCTTCTTCTGACGGTTTCAACTTGGTTGTCGGTGATCCTCCTCCTTGAGTGTCAGCAATCCTCCTCCTTGAGTGTCATTAGAAACGGGGTTGGGGGTGATCTGCAGAAGACTCTTCAATGCTCAAGTTAGCCAATGCACAATTTTGGATTTTGCAAAAGGAGTTTTTCACGTACCTCTATAGGGAGAACTGATTTCCTATTTATAGTACTTTGGTGGATGCCCTAGAATCAAAAGTAGATCCTCACCATCAGACAGATGAGAGGATATCCTTGATTTAGGAGATTGAATATATGATATTTAGGAATTTTCATAATCAGGCATTGATTATCTCTCATTAAATATTCATATATTACTGGGATTTTGTTGACCAACTAATGATGCAATTAAATCCTATATATATTGTTATGATTTAAGAATCAAGTAATTAATAATCCCTTAATCAAATAGTTAAATGTCAAATACTGACTTGGATTTATGTCAGTCATCGGGTATGAAGGGTTCGACGGGCCGGATCTACATTAAGTGGAATATCCAGGTCGTGGGCCCTTACTAATATGATCTTGGGCCACCGGTATATGGAGCATAGCTAATGGGCTTACATTTTTGCCCCCACAGATACCCCCTTATTTCCATCCAACTGGGATCGAAGATCCTCTCGTCGGGTGGGAACACGTGTTAGACGATGTAGGTCCAATCACGATGAATGCTCGTGGATCCTCATGCGCTACCGAGTTAAATTGTGGCGGCTCATAGGGTTCTAAGTAGCTTCACATCTGTCGCATCGAGATCGGTCCGTCAATCGAAACGGGAGTTATCGAGGGGAGTTAACGTCCACACGTCTCATCGAGGCCAGTTTGTCAGTTGAGACGAGCATTTTTGGGGAATTAACACAATTCTGTATTCCCGAGATTTCACTCTTTTTTTTTAAGAATGGTACTCCAAGGATATGATAGAAATAGGAGGTGCTTGCCGACTTAAACAAAGCTTGGTTCGCGAGATTCTCCTCGTTGGTCAAGGCATTGTTTCTCGAGGAGGATTGACATCTGTCCCCTAATTTATTGCCACCTAGCCATATTTCGGGAGGTCTGTTGAGTTGTCCCGAGGGAAATTAACGTTCGTTTGATGTTAACAACTGCGTGGAATGATGAGGGGGCGCTTGGAACTTGGGACGTATACGGCTAAGGCTATAAAACAAAGAGGTGGGGGGCATTCACACCCATTGCTCATTCGAATCTCTCCATCTTTCTCTCTCCTTCTATCATTTTCTCTTTCATTCGTTATTTCTTCTTGGTCCGGTTTTGATGGCGTCATTGACAGTAATGCCTTATTAGCATGTGAATCAACTTAATTTCATTTGTGCAAACTTTTGAATTTCATATACATATAAAATGTATCTTAATATTACACCCATCTGGTAATTGCTTTTGTTGACTGTTGTTTATTTTTTGTATCCTGTACTGCTTTTACCAGGCAGTGATAGTTATATTATGAATGATATATGTGAAGATTCAATTCATTTGAATGATTTCAATTATACATGTTCTCTAGAAACCAGTGCACTAAAGGAACTGTCAAATGGAGTTGATCAGCAACGTGTAGATGAGATTGTTCCATGCGCAGAGGAGTTTGTTCCATGTGCAGAAAATTTTGTTTCATTCTTTGGAATGTCCTTTTATTCAGAAGATGAGGTCCGGATGATTTATAACTCTGCTCACAAGGAAGGATTTGGCATTACAAAGATTCATGGAAAAAATGATGATACTACCTGAAATGTTTTAGATACATCTGTATCTGAACAAACTAATATATGTTTGTATCTGAATCTGTATCTGTATCTTGTTTGAAAAAGCTAATATACCCATATCTATATGTATTTGTATCTAAAATATTTTAAATACATTTGTATCTGAATAAACTAATATATGGCTATATCTAAATTTTTTTATCTATATCTTGTCTAAAAAATTAATATATTTCGTATTTATATCTATATTTGAAGTGTTTTAGATACAATTGTATCTGAACAAACTAATGTATGGCTGTAAGAAAAGATTAATTGGAAAGATTCATGTCTTCTATTCAATTTCATCAATGCAAATGTTCCAAAAATTCTATGGATTATGAATCTGTACTGAGGTTAATACGCTTTGCATCTCATTTGTTTTGCGATTTTGTCTTTTTGGGTTCCTGCAATAATGTTATTTTGAATGTGAAGAAATGTTATTCAATTGCATTTTTGGAATCCTATCAAACTAGTTAAGACTACAACTTCAATAGTGTGATACATCCAAATACATTGTTTATGATACGGATACAATCATAATCATAACTTCCATATACATCTGCCATAAACAACTTTTACTTCACAATGTTAGTTGGTGTTCCATCACATTATTCGGATTCAGATACATGAGTATCTGAAAATAGGTGTCCCATCACATTATTTGGATTCAGATACACGAGTAAAAAGCATTTTTCTTCAGATATATCAGATAAACAACAATGGTTCATCATAAACGATTATACCATACATTTGCGAAAATCATTTTTAAATAAATCACATTATTCGGATTCAGATACATGTTTGTAATAAAAATTTCAGATACATCAGATAACCAATGAGCCAAAGATAATTACGATTATGGCTATTACAAAGTAGGAATCATATTCTTCCAAATCTTTGATTGTTCTTCAAATTGTGCAACCTAACCTTCAAATAAAGTAGTTTGATGGTTGTTTTCGATTAAATAAAATCAAAACCAATGAGTACTAGATTGCTGTAAGAAAGCAGAGGATGAATATTTGTTACTTTTTTTTGCCATCGTTGCAAAGATTTAAGGAAGAAAAACAATCGAAATCGCAAATCCTAGGTCGTTGAGGTTTTTTTTTTTTTGAAATTCACTGATTTGTTTTTTTACACCGAAGATATGGGAGGCGGTTACATAGCAGTGTTTAATGAGGGAGTGTTTTATTTGGGAGTGAATATTTGAAAATCCAAAGAAGGGTAGTACTATCTTTGCATCTTTTACCTTTTCGAAAAGTTAAACAGGGAATCAATTGGAGAATGGCACTTATTGGGGTTTCTCAATGTGTTCTAAGTTTTGAGACCCAGGTAGGAGAACTAATATATCTATTGCAGCATTGCCTTTATTTCGTTTGGTCCATGGAAGAATATAATAAATGTTGAATTCCAATGTGTTACTTTTTGGTAATCATAGAATGGAATGTCTCTACCAAGTTTATCAGAATTCTATGTTTTTTATTGAAATTTAATTACATTTTCTTTGGATGTATTTATCTTATTTCTTTTCGAATAATATTTGAACAAGACAATAAAATTGGAATCATAATGGTGTAATATAATATTGTAATAACTTTTGGAACATGTCTTATGTTGTATCCCCCCTAATATTGGGAATTCTGTAATCTTTTGGGTTTTCTATTTCTAGGGGCTTTTGATTTCTTATTAAGTACATATATTAATAATAAAAATAAAAAAAAGAACAATTTTTCAATAATAATAATATCACATAAAAATGAATTATATGGATTCATTTATAGATAATGTAACAAAAAATTTAACGATGTATATATCAAGTATCAACGCTTATTTTTCAATGATTAATGGCGAGTTAAATTGGACATTCATGAAAAGCTTTTGGGAAACAAATTTCAATAAATATTCTAATGTTTTGTATGTTAGTAATTAGTTCATTCCAAATGCATGACTATAATATCTTGGTGTGTGACAATTAATAACATTTTGAGGCACTAAAGGCGTGAGATTCACCAAGAATTTTTGTGTACTGTTGATATCTTGTTTTGTATGTGAGTAATTAGTTCATTCCAAAAGCATGACTATAATATCTTGGTGTGTGACAATTAATAACATTTTGAGGCACTAAAGGCGTGAGATTCACCAAGAATTTTTGTGTGACTCTTAATATCTTGGTTATTGGTCTGACAATATTTATACATGTAATCAATCAAAAAAAAAATATTTATACATGTGTTGTGACAAGAAAAACTCTCTATAACTGTTTTTTGGTATTTTCTATGATAATGCGTTTAGGAGCTAACATTTTCAGTGAATGACATATTGGAGCAAGCCAAATTGAATAATATATTTTTCTTTATATAGATATTTGTGTCTCAAAGAGGTAGACTATTTATTAAAAAAATTAAAAAGGATGTGGACTGTATTTGAGGTTGAAAATGGGATTGAATATGATTTTTTTTCCTTTTCTCAATTGTAATTTTGCCCTCTGTGAGATCACTGAATGTCTTAATTATATGTCGTATATTTCGTAGCGCGTTTTTAAAGTATTTTCATGCTTATCATTTGATAAATGTTTTGACATAATTTCCATCCACCACTTGAGGATAGATCCCTAGATACCCTAATATTCGTATCATATCCTAAATCATTCAGATATTAATATAAATATTTAGATTTAGATAACTTCTAATTCAAAATCACTAATATAAATATTTAGATTTAGATTTAGATATTAATATAAATCATGTGGACTGTATTTAGATTTAGATAAATATTTAGCTAAAGGGGACTTTTACCTGCGAAAAATGATTTCATAGGGAATAGTTTAATATTTCTCTATGAAATCAAATTTTGTTGCAAAAGGTATACTTCCATAGTAAAAGATATGATTTTTAGCCGCGAAATTGAATTTCGTAGCAAATGATCGAACGTTTTAGCTACAAAAGTGAATTTCGTAGAAATAGATGTAATTGTTTACTGCAAAACTGTATTTCGTAGCTAAAGATTTAACTTTTAGCTGTGAAAGTAGTTTTCGTAGCAAAAGATTGACTTTTTGCTACGAAATTGAATTTTGTTGCAAAATTTTTAGGGATTTTTGAAAGATTTAATTTGTTACAAAATCAAAATATGATCTACACCGCATCACTCTCAGACTAAGATCTTTTTTGCTATAAATACTATCTATAATTTGATTCCAAACATAGATAATAAAATTAAAATATTATTTATTATACTGAACAAAGAGCGAGGTCATTATTCATATATATTTTTCTATTTATTCAGATATGTATAAATAGAAAAAATGGATAAAAATTAGTATATTCAATCTAGATATATACTTTATTTTCTACACTGGTCCATCATCGAATTAGATGATTTATTATATTAATTGTGTTTATCATGCAAGTGCTTGATGAACTCCTTTCTAGAGGACATTATGTAATTGATTGAGGTTTGTTGATATCAAATTTGAGTATATTCATTTTGACATTATATACAATTCGTTTGTTCTTGTCTTTATTGAGTTCAATGTCAAGTTAGATTTTAGTTATCGCTTATATATATATAATATATATATATATATATATATATGCAAAGCACAAACAATATTTAGCATAAATTTATAAAAAACCAAATCCAAAGCCCAAACTAAATAAAATAAAAACTTTACCCATGTTTTTTTTAATTGGTAATTGTGATTCATATTTCTATAAATGGGGAATGTGTATAGAGAATCAAAACAAGCACATTTTATTTATGAGATTGCATCAGAAGAGCAGAGAATCAAAACAAACCCGTGTTTGTTTTGCGAATAAAAAAGTGAATAAGGGAAAATTAAGTATTTTATATTAAATTACCTTTCAGTGATCGATGTTTATTCCAAACCAAATAAACACTAATCACTGAATCTATCAGTGTTTTGTTAAGAATCTTATATTAAATTACCTTTCAGATGATGAGGTGTACTCCAAGGGACTAGGGTTTCATGACAATTCATGTAATTTTATTTCTATAAAATGTTCTCTTCTGATTTGCAAATAAAAGTCATGACCCAGACTTTTCATTAAAATCTTAATTGCACTATCACAATAATTGCACTATTAAAAAATACACACACACAAGTTATCATGCTCTTGCCAAAGCATGTGACATAAAATTGCAAGATATATAACACACACATATGTACACACACACACACACACATATATATAGTCAAGTGATAGCGTGCGGTCGGTGCGGATTCGACGTGCGTCGTCCGATCGCGGGTCCATCGCATCCAACGGTCGATGTGAATCGCCCCCGACCGTCTGATGCGATGGACCGGCGATCAGACGACGCACGTCGAATCCGCACCGACCGCACGACCATACGCAATCACGAGTCTATATATATATATATATATATATATATATATATATATATATATATATATATATATATAAAATGACAATTATACAAAATCTAAATAATCTTTAAATAAAAAATAAAAAATATGTTTATAAATATAATGCTAAGAAATGTGCTATTATTATATTGAACATACAAAGACAACATAAATGAAATATCAATTACAACTACCCCGTAAGAAGATTAGAGTATCAAAACGAGAGAGCAACCATTTTTTAAAAATGAAAAAAAATATAAAAATAAAAGTAAATCATTTGCCCCTTATCTAAAATAAGAATTAATAAAGTCTATTGTAATTAAAATAAGGCTTTAAGTATTATTTTAAATTTAAAATAAAAATTATTATTATTATTATTATTATTATTATTATTATTATTATTATTATTATTATTATTATTATATTTATAATATATGTTTGTATATAAGTATATAAATAGGGAAAAATCACTGTGGCTCCCTGAAATCATCTCAAAATCATAAAAAGTCCCTGTAAAATTAAACAATAACTATAGATCCCTGTGTTTTTAAAAAAGTATCAAACAAATCCCTGTCATGATAAAAAAAAGTCCTTGAAATCTTCTTAAAATAATAAAAAGTCCCTGAAAAATCACAAAATGTTGGGTCCCTGCGGGGGTTTATTCGATACTTTTTAAAAAAACACGGGGATGTACGGTGATTTTTCAATTTTATAAAGACTTTTTGTGATTTTGAGAGGATTTTAGGGAGTTTAAATGATTTTTCTCATATAAATAATAAATAATAGATACTTTGTTACTTTATCTATATATATATATATATAGATTTCTGATAATATGCGGTCGTGCGGTCGCGATCGCAGGTTGTCCGATCGCGGGTCCATCGCATCCAACGATCGACGTGAATCGCACCCGACCGTCCGATGCGATGGACCCGTGATCGACGGCCCGTGATCGCGACCGCACCGACCGCACGACCGTATAATATCACGAGTCATATATATAAACAATATACAAGGAAAACATCATCAGTGGTCGTCAGATCGGACGGTTCACATATGTTCGTAGAAAACACTGATTACCAAAACATACCATTTTTGGGTTTCCCTCGTTTTCACCATCTCTGAAAAACAAAACACACCGTCAAAACAATTTAGGTTTCTCTCCAAAATAATTTAGGGTTTCTCTTCCCCTCATTTACACTCTCGTCGTCATCCACTTCTATCATCGGTCACGCCAGCCGCGGTCTCTCTCTCTCTCTCTCTGATTCTTTGATCTCTCTCTCTCTCTCTCTCTCTCTCTCTCTCTCTCTTTTCATTGAATCTTGTTTTTGGGGTTTTTGGTTTGGTTTTTGAAGGGGGCGGCGGATGTGTTGCCATTTCTGGAGATGAATGTGAAAAAGATCGCGTCCAGGGAGTACGGCCTGCAGTACAAGCGTGATTCATGGAGGGTCCAGTACGCGCTGAGCCGGATCTGCAACACGGTGAGGGAGCTCCTGACCCTGGATGAGAAGAACCCCCGCCGGATCTTCGAGGGGGAGGCCCTCCTCCGCAGGATGAACCGATACGGCCTCCTCGCTGAGAGCCAAAACAAGCTCGATTACATGCTCGCCCTCACCGTGGAGAGCTTCCTCGAGCGTAGGCCCCAGACGCTCGTTTTCAAGTCCGGGATGGCCAAATTCATTCACCACGCGCTTGTGCTCATCAGGCAGCATCACATCAGGTATAAATCAAGACTGAGATTATTTGATATTTTCTTATTGATTGTCTATGATGTTTGAGGATATAATGTGATGATTTGTGCCATATCAGTTAGTCACCTGCAAAGTAACATTAGCTTTATAGATATGGTTTTAAGGAAGGCATTGCAAGGATGAGTAATTTCACTTGGGTGTGGATTCCCATGGTTGATATTTCATTGTTGTCGGATGTCACTGCCCTGCATAGATCTGTTATTTTTTATTTGAATACCTATATCATAGGTTTTCCCATTATCATTAAAATTTAAAATTTCAAGTAGTTCTTTCTTATTGTATGCCTTTTCTTTTTCTTTGTAAAAAAAATGTATGTGCCACAATATATATAAATTAATCTAGAACGACCTGTTTTATATACATTCACTTGCTCTTTTTTCAATTTCATCCATCAATTGTAGGCAATTCAATTTTTAATATATGTTTTCTCAGTGTACCTTAAGTTTTCAATGATTGCACGTTGCTGTGTTAATTATGGTGATATTGTGTTCTCCACTTATCATAATCACTTTGTCATGCAGGGGTTGTACAGAATCTTAACAAAAACTGGATCTCAAATACTCCCATTTCAGGTTTGAATTACACCGAGGTTCGCCTTTATTTAGTCTCCCTCCCCTCTTTTGTTCTGATGTTTTCGGGTTTGTACAGAATCTTGGACTGATTTTAAAATTGGCATCCACTGTTTGGGTAATTCTTGGTTTTGTTAGATGTATACCCAATAAGATTTAAGATCTAGTTTAGATTTGGTGTATTCATGTCTGATCTTGTGGTGGTTTTGTATAAAATATGAGGTCTGAGGGTGTGAGTTTCCATCTGATAATGAGTAGTAGTACTTATAATATCATGGCACCTTATAATATCATATGACCATCAGAAAATCTCCCACAATTGATTTCCTCATAAACTTTTGAATATACTAAAATAGAACAATTTGACGAGTGTTATGAATGCACGAATTGTGATATTTTTTGAATGGGATCCGAGGCTAGTCTGCTTATCTAGTTTCTTAACATATGTTCCTTTCCTGCTCTGTCTATATGTGTCTTTCTTGTTCTCCTGCTTGTCACAAACCACAGTTAAAATATATTTATTTTTATACTAATTCTACTTGGTTTTATAGAGAATCCTTTAATGATTATTAGAATGCCTCGTAAAGATATCTGGTAAACCAATTCTCATGCTAAGCCAACTAAAATCTCAGCTAAGTCACCAAAAGATTGATCTGATGACTTTCACTCTCCCGATTCAAGTCAAGGGTTTTCTGTTTTTATGTTTTTCTCAATCTTACATAAATCAAAGTTTCAAGGACATAGTTTTTCCAACTAATGTTTCAAATTAGACAATAATAGCAAAATTGTTTTATTTGCATCTTTTTTTTCATCTGTGCGCTTGTCATGGTGTTATTTCAGAATGCTCGCTCCATTGGAGCATTTGCTGGCCTCGTGCTTGCAATTATTTTTGCATGGAAATTCTTGAGAACTCCTGCACCCCGTCAAAGAAAACAATCAAAACAGCAGCGTGTTACACTAGTACTTACAGTGCAATTCCTCAATCAAATGCAACATTGAGCTCTTCTTTGGTGTGGTCAACATCAGAGGATTCAAGAGCGCAACATGTAGCTGATGAGTTTTTCCAGCCAGTAAAAGTGCCTTAATATATTTTTCCCTTTAGGCAAGAGATGCTATTAAAAATTGAGACTACCTCACATTAAACTTACATTTGCAGCCGACTCTAACGCAACAAATAAGGCAGAGATTGAGTGAAGGAAGAAAGGTAAATTGATTTTTTATTACACTTTTCACAATGTCGTCTTTATTACTGATTTAGGAACTTGGTGGCATGTGGTCTTTTTTATCTAAATACTAGTTGTTGTGTATGTGCAAATGCACATAGACAAAGTCTAACATATGTTTTGATTAATATTCATGTCAAATAATTTGGTTACAGTAACATCTTTACAATAATAACTTCAAATGTAAGAAATCTAATATCTATAGTTTATCCATGAAAATAATAATGTCAAACATGAAAAAAACAATCATATATTCATAGTAGACAATGTCTCATACGCGTTTTTTCAACAAAAAAAATTTAAAATTTAAAAAAATAAAGAAAAAAATACCAAGAAAGTAAACTACCCTTAATTGTTGAATACATTAATCCCCAAAAAAATAATCTAAGCAAATGAAGTTAATGCTTATACATAATTAATCAATTCAAAAGAACCAAATAATCTAAAACTTTTAGTGAGAGATATACAGAGTAAATTAAAACGGATTTGTCTCATGTAAAAAATGAATCAGTTTGGAGGATCACAAGTCAAGATAATAAGAGAATTGAAAAGAAAAGTAAACAATAGAAAAAAAATATGATAAAGAAATTTAAATAAATTATATGGAGGAAAATTTCCTAAAAATATATTGTAAACCTATATTTTTTACACCCTCATTTAATTGAAAATAATATTAATATATAATAATTTTTATTTGAGAGTGATTTTACTTGTTTTAAATATATATTTTAAAACAATATATATTTTATATTTTGAAACATATACAAAATTATTTTTTAACACACACAAGAAAAATGATTACACCAAATGGTTGAGGATACACCAGAAAAATAGAAGTAAATATGTTAATAAAAATCTGACTAACACAAGTAAAATAAATATTTTAAAATGTACTTTTTTATTAGAGATAATCTAGGACAATAAATCAGATATCATTTGATAAAAACACAACAACAAAATTTATATATATTGTTAGAACACAATGCAACACGGCTAATAATAATTTATATATAACAACATATATAGAAAATCGACCAGTTGATAAGCGCATTAAAATGACACATCCAAAGTTAGATATATTAATATTTCATAATTATAATTGATTTTTATAGCTTTCAAATTTGGATTATTTTTTTAAGTTTATTTACTTTTTAGTGTTAGTTTTGTTATTTAACTTTTCCTACTTATATTTTCACACTTATGGAACACTTAGTTTGATAGTTGTTGTGTATGCGCAAATGCATATAAATAAAGTCTAATATATTTTTTAATAGCATTCATGTCAATAATTTAGTTACATTAACATCTTAACCAAAATATAACTTTATATGTAAGAAATCTAATGTCTATTTATCCATCCATTTAATTAAAAAAAAAAATTTTCTTATGAAGATACCAAACCCGCTATTATGTAGTTATAAAACTAATTATATATTACCCAATAGGTTATTCTAATTTTTTAAAATAAACAACCAGAAAGTAAACCACGCTTGATAAGTACATTAGGCCTAAAAATTGATCTAAGCAAATGAATATTGTGTTCATACATAATTGATCAATTCAAGAAAACCAAATAATTCAAAACTTAGCAAGAGATGTTCAAACAGACCATCTCACGTCACAATGAATCCATCTAGAGGACTACCATATAAATAACAAGAAAATTGAAACAAATAAGATAAACATAGAAAACAAATATGATGAAATAAAGTTATAAATAAATTATATGAAGAAAAATACATTAAAAAATCTTCTCAATATAAGATATACCAAAATGACTATTGTTAAAATTTCTATAAAAAAGTCTCTTTTAACAATCTCATATTTAATTATTAAAATATTTTGTACTCTATTTTTATTATGAAAAAAATAGTATTTGATCTGGATCATAGTGCATGATAATAAAACATGATAATACATTAAAATAAATTTATAATAAATTATATTCATTTCAATATTTTTATATATACCAACTTTAATTAGATTAATATATTTATTAAATTACATTTAAAATCAAATATCATAATATTATCATGATAAGAGAATCAAACGAATATAAGTATTTATATATATAAAAAGAGTATTCCTTGTTCTTTGTCTAAAACATTATCATTTTACTTAGGTCTGTTTGTAAAATAAATGATATGCAAGATATAATTTTCTATAAGAAAATTTACTCTACTTTCATAAGGAAAATATCGGTCTAAAATGATATTCTGAAGAATCTAAGAAAAAAAATCATGTCCAATCATATTTTAAATAGATAGAAATACAATCATATTCTAATTTTAACCCTTACATATTGGAATATAAAATTTTGATAATTGTAATATCGTGATAAAAACATGTATTTTTTATTAAAAATAATAATTGATTTGGAGCATAGTGCATGATAATACATTAAAATAAATTAATATAAATTATATGCATATGAGTATTTTTATATATACCAACTTTATTTATATATATTTATTAACTTATAATTAAAATCGGTTATGATAATATTATAATGATAAGAGAATGCTTATAAAATCAAAGGAACATAAGTATTTATATACATGAATGAAGTATTCATTGTTCTTTGTCTAAAACATTATCATTTCACCAGAGTCATTATATAAAATCAATGATATCCAAGATAAAACCCTGTAAAAATATATTTTTTTAATCTATGATGATAAGGAAAATACATGTTTAATTTCATATTCAAAAGCATGAAAGAAAAATTCCTATTCATAATTTAAATAGATTAAAATCAAATCCTATTTAAATTTTAAATCTTACATATTGGAATTTAAAATTTTTATAGCCGTAATACTGTGATAACACATGTATTTTAATTACGAAAATATTTTGTACTCTATTTTGATTATGAAAATATCATAATCAAAATATGTTATAAAATATATTTTAATAATATCTATTAAAAATTTAAATAGATTTCATAACATCTGGTTATATCCTAAAAAAATCTATGAGATCAAATACTATTCAAATTTTAAACCTTATAAATGAGGATGACATAATTTTTTGTTATTACAATTTTCAATAATTCCCTCAATGAAATATTTGAAACACAAAGTTTATTATGTGATTTCTATAATATATATCCATAGTAAAATGGATTTAATAGTCAAATTTCAATATAAAATTTAAACATTTTTCTTAATTTTATTGACAATTTGAAATTCCCGGTTCACATTTGAGGAAATTAAGAAAGTTTAAATTTTTGGTCATATCTATATATGAATAACATAAATTTTTTTAGTATTGTGCAAATGAAAACAAAATTTATAAAATGGTTAAAGTCATATTAAAAATTAAATAAACCTTAAATAAATATCTGATATCCGTTATATATATATCCTAAAATCTATGAAATACCAGCATATCCATTATATATATCCTAAAATATATGGAATTAAATTTTTATCCATTTCTAAATATGAATAATATCAAAGTTTCTAAATATCATGCAAATGAAAATTTAAAAATTAAAAAATGGTTAAATTCATGTGAAAAAATACTCTGTAATTGATTTGGCCACATCAAATGCAAAAAAATGACCAATTTCACTAATAAATCACCATGACTTAAAAGTGTTAAAGGAATAGAATTACAGCTTGCAACATCTGATCTAAAGATGTTGCCATCCTAGATTAAATTGGGTCTCTGAGCATAGAGTAGAAGACAGTTTGATACCTATTTAAACTATTTAAGCTTGAAGCAAAACAGCATAGTAGACTAAATTTGAAAGTGTGAGAATTTATATTTTATGATTTGAAAAGCATAAACATATATTTTTTAAAGGTCAAAACAATTTTTCTAATTGGTAAAAGAGATTAGGATTTTGGGAATATAAATTTCCAACTGTGAGAGGTGAATGAAATGAAAATGAGAAATTTACTTATGTAATTGAAGTAACGATGATGTGTAAAAGAAATTTAAAATGAGTGGTTGTCTGAAAGTAACAATTGCCATTCAGCATTTCTAAAACAGATAAACCTAGCCCCACAACAGTGATTCCCAATCCTTGGTGAACAAAGGTTTAATGACCAATTCACAATATATGAGTTGTTATCCTTGAAAAATTTTCTATTCCTGTAATTTAAATGGTCCAGAATACATCGAGATTATGAGAAGATATTAAATAAAGATGTGTAGCCTTTCAATAGATCAGAATCCCATCTTTGTCCTCCCTAAAAAAATTTGTTTGGTATAAAAGCATTCTTATACCTATAATCTGATTGACTATTCCTTTATTAAGGGGGCTTCAACAGCATGTTGTTTGTTCTAAATCAATTCATAGATTCAGGAAACTAAAGGAAAATAGTTTGTAGATTTTAATGAAGAAAAATGTTCTAGGTCGATGATAAACATGATCCAAAGAAATTGTGAAAGTTAACCCGCAAAATGATATAATATCGACTCTCTTAACATTCGATATAAGAAATAAAGAATATACTAATTCTTCACATGTGTCATTTGCACAACAATGTAGCATTTATTAATGCACAATGGCTATGAAAGTGTACAAACAAACTTTATGCATCATTGAGCATGTAAGATAAGATGCTCAAAAAAAAATCATATGTAAATACCATGGCCAAGTTTGATGCATGTTCTTGAGCGCTCAAGGTATCATATCGCCCTGCCACAGGAAAAAGATCATTTGTGATTAGAAATTGTATTGATTGTGCCAATAGCAACCTATATCTGCAACTGGGGAAGATTTGGATGACAGAGGAATATTTGATCAAGAAATTTTTTTAAAAAAAACTAATACAGAATTGGATGATGTTAATTGAATTGAATGAAAACAGAGGATAAAAAAATAACCAGATAAAATATTTGAATTTTATTAGAAAATCATCTTTAGTATAACCCAAGCCCTTTCAGATTCCACAATGACAAAAAAAAATTCCTTTTAGTTTTTTTTTTTAAATGTGATGATTAGTGTTTATTATAATTTACTTCTTATATTTCAGATTCCAAAAAAAAATGCATGAAAAAAAGGATCAAAAGTGAAGTTAAATCATATCAAGAGAATACCATATCCTGCCACCTTCTCTAGCAAGTGTGACAATGCATCTCTAAGGAGCCTCCTTTCCCATGGCCTTCTATCTTTCTCTGTTGGATATTTATTTAGAGCGAATCTGTTTGGAAATGAAAAGAGAAATAAAAAAATAACAGAAGGTGGATGATTTGGGAAGACTAAAAATTAATTTATCATTAGAGAGATGGAAAGAGAGTGGAAGAGTTATAGCATTTGCTGAGAGAAGGAATGGAAGGTAGAATGACACATTGTCTTTGAATTATGATGTTATTTCTGCATTAAACAGGCCATTGAAAGAGATGAATAAATGCAGAGATGAAAATGCTTTCATGGATAGTAGAATTCAGTGAATTAATTTCATTTGGATGGAGATGACATTTCAAAAATTGATAAGGGTAAAACTATCAAATGAAGGTTTTTCTGGTTAAGAGACTTTTAAAGGCAGTGTAGATCATAATTTAAACAAATATGAAAGTAATGGAAACATTAACTATTAAATAAATAAATTTATATATTAATTATCATTTTTAATGCAAATATTAATATTTTTTGTTTTTGCTTGTGTATATAAGTAGTGGTTTTAAAACAAATATATACACAATAAATGGCATTAACTGTCATTGAAAATAAATCAGGGGATTGTATGCCAATAAATGACATTCCCTATGATTGCATTGAACATAAATGTATAATAATTACTAAAAGTTTAAGTGTAAAATAATTGAATACAAACGCCAAGCATCATATGAAAAGCTTTAAATTTTAATACGCTATGCATCATATGTTTAAAGAAATGGCATGCATCATATGAAGGTTTATTAAAAGAATAGGCGATGGCTCATAAGTTTTATTTGGATATTTTTTATAGATATGTTATAATATAAATTTAATAATAAAAATAGAGTTTAAAATATATTATAACATTGAGCATCCCTTTATATCCTCATAATATTTTGATATTCAAATATAATTATAACTTAATAAATATATTAATATAATTTTATCATAATTGATGTAAATTATTAATATTATTTTATGATATATTTATATTAGTCATCATATAAGTATGATGAAACATATAAGTATGATAAAATGTAAAGCATAAAATTTTAATATGTCATGCATGATATGATGAAATGTGTGTAGTGAAATAAATTATGAATAAATTACAATAATATGAATGAATTTTCATGGGATTAAATAGAATTGTAAGGGAAAAAATAGTTAAATGGTTGTGATTAATTAAAGGGGGTGAAATGGTGATGGGATTGAATAGATTGTTAGGGATAAAATGGATTTGACAGTTTTTTGTGTTAAGAGACTTTTATATCGTAATAAAATAATAATATGGATATAGATGAATCAACAGAGCTTTATTATATTAGTTTTAGACATATAATCATGTAATTGAAATTGAAGAACGTGAAAGAGTAACTTCGAAAAATGTAAAAATTAAATTTCATATATTAATTTTACACATATAATCATGTAATTGAATTTCAATAATGTAAAAGGATAAATATGTCTAACCAAAAATCCAAACAATGAAAAACACCCACATCAAACAAATACATATATAAAATTTTAATTTTAAAAAGTAAAAAATTCTGAATTAAAGTGAAAGAACAATACATACAATTTTAAAAAAACACCAAATATTAACGTAATATTGATTATAGAATTCAAATATATATTATGATTGTACATATATATGTAAAATAAATTGTAAATAAATAAATTTTTAATGAACATTAATTCTTTTATTTTGTGTAAGTCGTATGGCAGTCATATGATGATATTCAAATAATAAATTTTATGATATATAAATGATAAATTTTATGATATATTATAACACTAAGCATCCCTTTGTATTCTCATAATATTATGATATTCATATATAATTATAAAATAATAAATTGATTAATATAATTTTAATCGACAGATTAATATAAGTTTATCATATTAATATAATTCTATGAATGTCATGCATGATATGATGAAAATATGAATAAATTATAGATGACATTATAATGATATGAATGGATTATCATGAGATTGAATAGAATTGAAGGGGTAAAATAGTAAAATGGTTGTCATTAAATAAAGGGGTGTAATGATGGAATGGATTGTGATGGTATTAAATTGATTGATAGGGATAAATTGGTCATTTGGTGATTTTTTGTGTTAAGGGACTTTTATATAGTAATATAGATTGATCTATCTGCAACATTAGATTCATCAAAAATCATTATCAAGCCCTTTTTTAATTGTAACCAAACACATTAAAAACTAACTTATTGTGTGAATTTCTTTTTTATTAGGTTACATGCCGTTTACTGGGAATAATCCTCAAGAAAACTACTGCAGAGGAGCTGCAGGTGATTTGATGTTGCATTTTTCTTTTATTTGCCACTATAAGAATTATGAGTCTATAACATGAGAAAACCTTTTGTGTTTTTCCAGAAGCATGTAACTGTGAGATTATCTGTTCTAGAAGTACTCCTTGAGATCACAATGTATTGTGATCCTTATCTCATGGAAAGCATTCTCGATGATGAAAGTGAGGTTCGTACATCATTTTGTCATATTTTAGCTATCCATATAAAATTGTCTGCATCCCTATCTTGATATTATTGAAATGATCCATGTGTCAGAGCTTGTCAATGGTGTATGTTTCTTGTAGAAAGTGCACAAATCTCTCCTAGATTTTTGCAAGTCAATCTTGCAACCGGGATGGGCATTGCCTTGTGGAATGCCCACTTTACCAGATCAATCTTTTCCCACACATCATCAAGAATCAGTAGAATCTTCTTCTCCTTCTTCAGTCTTTCGAACACCCAAATTGCACTTAAATTTCATTACAAATTTACAATTCTGAAACAAGAATAAGACAATAGAAATAGAGTGGAAGACCAAGCGGAGGAAAAGCAAACATAAATAAATATGGAATCAACCAAAAAAAATTAAACAAAGAATAAAGACCTAAGTATTCAAATATGCATTTATAAACTTAACATCCCTCATAGCTGAAGCACAAATACATGCCACACTTAAACAATATGAAATATGTGCATCAAAACCAGAATTCTATAAAAAAAAACATAGCACCACAGCAGCAAAATGCACAAGGATGGATAACAAATATATGTGAATTAAAAATACTTCAAAAATTGTAAATTTTATGTTTAGGCAGTCTAGAGATTAAATTGCATGGTTGAGCATAAATAGAAACCAGAGAAACCAACTAATTTTAGTATATGAGGAATCTCACATCATCAGATCCGTGAGATGTCTTCTTTTGTTGTATTATAATTTTTTGTATTATAATTTCTTTTGACTTGTATTATAACTTTTTGTATTATAATTTCTTTTGACTTATATTATAACCTTTTGTAATGTACACAATTAGTTTAAATGGTTTTATTATTATTACCATAATTAGATGTTTATTTAATTGAGGTTATATACTTTCAGCTTAAAAAAATGTTATTGGAAAATATGACATTTTCCTGGAAAAATGTTTTAAAGGTCTTTTTGTTTTTCTTATTCACTTGATATACTTTTAGCTGCGAAACATATTTGTAGCCAAAAGTCCCTTTTGCTACGATAACAAGTTTTCCTAGCTAAAATGTTCCTTTTGCTACAAACAATATTTCGTAGCTAAAGATAATTGTTTGCTACGAACATAATTTCGTAGCTAAAAGATTCCTTTCGCAATTGAATTATTTTGTAGCAAAAGGTATCATATTGCTACGAAATAATCTTCGTAGCAAAAGTGGAGTTTCAACTGTGAAATATTTTCATAGCAAAAGATATTCTTTGGCTACGAAATTAAGTTTATAGCAAATACCACCTTTTGCTACGAAATATTTTTCGCAGCAAAATAATGGTTTTTGATACAAATTAAAAAATTTGTAGGAAAAGGTATTCCAGTACGAGGCTTGTGCAATGATAATTGCAACGAACTCTTTTCGTCGAGAAAGGTTATTAGCTATGAAAATTGGGGTTTTTGCTACGAACTATTTCGTAGCTAATGCTCGAATTTCTTCTAGTGAATAGAGATTTCAAGGTTTATCCTCTCTTTCAAATATGATACTTAAAATAGACAATAGTTATTTGTATTTCCATGATTGAGATAATAATGAAGGTAAACAATATTAATACAAAAATTAATAATTTTATAATATATATTAGATTCTGATACTTTGAGGAGCAGTTACATTATATTTGTATTTGCATTCTCGATATTTGAATATCGATAATATTGGATTTTTTAGATTTGAATTCAAAATGGATACAAATATTTTGTTTGGTTAATTAATAAGCTTAAATGAGGTCACTAACAAAAAGTACAAAAAAACTTAGAATTTTTTAACTTGCAAACAGACATTTAATGGGCAGGTCAGGATGCATGGTTTACCAAAAAAAAAAAAGTAATAAAATATCTAATAGGAAACATTTTATTTATGAGTTGTTACTTCATTTCAAATGCATGATTATATTACATTTGAGCCACAGTAAAGACATGAGATTCACTATGAAGTTCTGCATTATGGTTAAGATCTTTGAGAGGCCAATATTTATATGTATGTTAATTGTAACATGAAAAACACTTTTAACTCTTAAGATTTTCTTTTATATTTTATCGTTATGAACTCAAGAAAACTAACATTATCAATAAATGAAATATTGGAGCATACCACATTTACCAGTATTATATTTAATTTCTTTATCTATATAATCCTCATGTTGTCAGTCGACTACTCTTTGAAAAATGTTTTGACAAAATTTCCCTTCATGTCGCATGAATGGATTCCTTTTAAAAGAGAATGATGCGAGAGAGAATTTAATGTAAGAGAAAAAAGAAATCAATTGGTACAGGTTGAGTTAAAGGTATTATCAACTTAAATGCAACATCTATCCCAATAATAAACCATAGTAAAACCCACAACCTGGTGACTCATAACCCGAAACCTAGACCATAGTAAAATTCACACCGTAAACCAGACTGAAAACCTTATATTTTAGGTTTAAATTTAGGTCAATCACAATTAATACGCATCTTTTCAGTTTGACAAGAGGTCTAAAAAACACGGTGTAACAAATTTGTTATTAATTTAATGAAAACAAAGGAACATAACAATATATATTATCATAATCGAGTTTGGATTGGATTTAACTGTCTAACACAACCAGAAATTTTGTATAAACGGAAAGAAAATGACATGTCCAGTCTTGTGTACAGTCCTGTCCACACCTAGTTTTCCTTTTTTTAAAAAAAATAAACATTAGACCATTGAAGTACATATTTTTTTTTTAAGCTAAACGATAGACTATTGCCCTCAAATTATATAAAAGAGAGAGAATGGTCAAATGAGAAATATTAGTAATAAACACTATACAAAACCCAGCTCGACCTATTCAGCATAGAAGAGATATCTACGAAGAATGCCATTGGGAATCTCCCTCCCACAATATTAACCGCCCTTGCCCCAGCACAGAAACGAGCCAATCCACCACGCATCTCAGCACACTATCCCAAATATTCTCTACATATGGAGTCCTCCCACGAAACATAGCTTGGTTCCTCGAGAACCAAATAGACCAATAGACCAATCGACCACCGGGATGAAAAATTGAGTCATCTTCGCATGAATGCACCTATCACTCAGAGTATGCAGCCTCGTACCCACTAGAATAAAAGTACATATTCTTTTAAAAAGTGAAGTATACATTGATATACATGTGTATATTTTTCTTTGAAATTTTTTTTTCATTCATTGCAAATTAGCAATAATGCAGTGTATATTAATTTCTCTGTCGCAATCAATGTATAGACGGTTAGGAGACCTCTTCTGGCATATAGACAGGGGCTTCAAAACAGATTAAGTGTATCAGTGCTCATAATCGAAGGCCAATTTTTTAATCCAACCCTACCCAAAAAATGATTTTTGATTGCATGATATTGCAACCCTAACAGGGAAAGAGGTCCCTCCAACAAAAAATAATAAGAAAAGACCATAGGTCTAGTTTTGCATTGGAATAAAGGGTTGAAATAAGGAAATGATGGGATTAAATAACATATTATCCCATATGACATAAGAAAAATATGGGATAAAACATGGACAATTGTCTATATTTGAAGAGAAAAAGTGGGGATATTTTGTTCTAAGTAAAAGGTGGAACAGTCTTTATCCTCATTTTTTAACCGCATTTTGTAAAACATTGACAATTTTTATGACTGCCCTTCTCAAAAAAATAAAAACCAAAAACTTCATAAAACCATAATCAACAATATTAATGCTCCATTAATAGAAATGACAGACTTGACATTTTTTAAAAAAAAATTTGAAGTTATCCCATATTTTAGATCATGTGATCCAAATGCAAAGTTAAAGATAAAAACACAAAAAAATAGGAATAACAAAATACATTATCGAATATAAATCTAGATAAAAATAATGATCTTTTTATCCTCATAAATTAGGCTAACTTATCCTAGATATTCATCCATTTACCAAATCAGGCCATAGAATTTTTGAACTTCAAAAGAAACCAGATATACCTTATTTGGGTTTATGTGTTTAATGAGCGGATCAGTTTTCTATTTTCTATTAATTTTCAGAATTATAAAGAAGGATAAAACTAGTAAACTTTCATGTGTTTATAACTTTTCAGATAAAAGAGTAGAGCCTAATTCAAACTATGATTTATGAATTTGTTTAGGAAACAAAGAGGAGCGTAAATTGGCAAGGAATCAATCAAATAAGTCCAGCAAGTCTTAACTTGTTTGTCAGTCAGTTATCCAGGGAGATATCTCATCTCCTTCCTTTTAGATTTGAAGCATTTGGATAATTTTAACTAGTTTAATTAGATAATTAGTTAGTTTTATTCACGAAAGGAGGGAGTTGCTAACAAAGGCTCCATTTCTCGCTCTCCCTGATTTTATCAAGCCATTCAAGATCCACTGGCAATGCATCATTGGCTTATATGAATACGGATATGATAGGTACATTTTTATGGAGTTTCATTAGTAACTAGTCAAACCATGCATCCCATCAGAACTAGACAAACTATGCAGACAGAATTCTGAAACTTGGATGTAATCAAGGCAAAGGGAGGATCAATACAAGCCCCAAGTGTTCTACAATTTATCATAACGTTGGAAAGAGGTCCTCAAAGTCTCAGATTAGATTATGGATGAGCTGAGTTTGGAAGTCAAGAACAGAGTTTATATAAACTTAAATAGCTTCATGTTTATTAAAACTTATAAGCGACATATTATCATTTTATCTTAAAATAAACAGTTGTTGCATGTTTGTTTAAACTTATTGAAACTTATTTAAGCTAAAAACAGTTTTAAAAAGTCATAATTTCTAAGCTATGTTAAGGGTGTTTTTTAGATTATAACCTATGGATTATTTTTATAAAAAAAATATGTTGGACATTACTACCAATCACTTTATTTACTAAAAATTTGAGAGCACATGTAAGATTAACATCTCCTCTAAATATTTCTTTTATTTTTTTAAAATTTGAGATAACACATGTAAGATTAAACTTTACATTGTAATTTTTTTTTCTTGGATAAAATTTATTATAGCTAGAAATATTTTAGTTGTTTTTTTATTAATAGATATCAAGTTCTATATTTTTGTCTTTCAAGTTCTATTTTTTTAGTTAATGTGGAATCCAAGATTTCATTAACTTTTTTACATATTATTTAATGTTAATGGAGGATGAGTGGTCATCATCATTTTATAAGTAAAACCACATTCTTTTATCAAAGAGAAATTAATTTTACTTCTACTTTTAGAAGGGGTATTTTTAACAATTACACAGCAAAATGTTATTGCATAGCTTATTTTAACAAATATCTATAACTATTTATTCTCTGTTTTTCAACAACTACAACAAACATGCCAACTGCTTATCAGAAAAATTATAATCTATAATATATAAGTCATAATCTATAATATATAAATTTAAGCTACAACAAACATGGTCAATACGGATGACAATCAGTCGGGTTGGAGTCAGGTTTAACACAATCCAAACCTAACCCACCTCTCCAGTATTAGACTCCATAATCACTCCATCCCACCTCGGGTTATACATTTTGAAATCTATATCCACCCCATCTCACCTCAGGTTTTACATCTTGAAATCTATACCCGCCCCCACCAACTCCATTTAAAGTGAGTTACTAAATTTTAAAAAATTATATGACAAATTAAATTATTTTTAACATAAACGCGAGTTACATTCATATAACAACTTCAAATCTTTTTAAAGTGACAAACGATTGATTGAACGAAGAAGTGTGCATTTTGAGTTTTTCTGTGATATAAATATGAATGAATTGATAGACTGAAAAAATAACGATGATGGTGGAGTTCTAACTTTTAAATATATGAAAATTAATTTTCATTTATAGTATAAAAGCCTGAATAACCTAATATAGGTCGGGTTAACGGGTGGGGTCGGGTTTTAAACATAAAACCCAAACCCCACCCATGTATTACATGGACCGGGGCGGGTTGGGAAAACATGGAATGAAAACCCACCCCAATAGAGGCGGATCGAATCAAGTTACCAATAAACTCACCCCATTACCATCCCTAATGGCCAATGAAGGACAGTGGTCACTTTTCGCACTCCTTGCAATGTTGCAACGAACAAATGTGGCAAAGTGATGTAGTCCAGTAGTGGGATGATGGGGAGCTGCTTGGTGTCCATGATTTTGTAGAAATCAATATAGGAAATTGGAAACCTTCTAGGCTGCTGGCCAGTTTACAGAATAATCAAACTCGAGGCAAAAGCTTGATGATGATCAGGTTTTGTTGGCGGGCTTTTAGCATCAAGTCTTTTCAATGGAAAATTGGGGACTGACTGAAGTCAACGGTTAGGGGACTTAAAAGACACTGCTGAAGGACAAACTTTCATGTGATTTCCTAGCCTAAATTTCTCATGGCAGTAAATAGAAATATCAGTGGGAGAATTGACTACGAGAAATCCCTCCATCACCTCTTTCATCAAATTTTGTATATAGGATGTTAAAATTATGTATGTCATACTTTACCTGATAGAATTTACTTTCCTGGAACACATGATATTTAGGAATTAGGATCATTTTACTGTCAAAATGGGGACAACATGCCACATATAGTTTCTCATCATAAACTACAGCATTCTACATGCCCCCAACAAAATGAAATTATCGGGTCAATATATAAATCTCCATCTCTTAAAGTATGGGGATGCAGCATCATAGAATATGTTCAATTGAAAAGTGTAAAGCATCTCGTTGATAGAAAGGCAGCTTGGCAAGATTTTTCAGCCAGTGTTTCACTACTAGTAACATGCTTCTGGTAAACGAAACTAATTAAGTATTTGACAACCAACAACTAGCAATGTGACTGATTATTCATGGCTATGTAAGACTATCATTTCGTGTTTGCCCTTAAATGGAAGACTTTGCAAAGGCATATATCTAAAGATGAATCAATGATCATCATTGAAGAAGAAAATAATCCCATCAGTTACCCAGAGATATGCAGAAGTGACAATTAGACAATAGGAGACTGCAAAGTAAATTTAATGGTATTTGTCAAATATAATTTAAATCAAGTATGAATTAGAATATATTGGCATTCTGACATATGACAGCTTAGGAGTGGATAAACAGGATTGGTTACCATGAAAAATAAACACCAATCAGGCAGGTTTTCTGAACAGGGGAATCAGGCAAGTGGAGTTCTGGTTAAAAATAAAAAGCTCAACCCCCAGTGAGGAGAAATGACAATTGCATAAAGTCTGAGGAGACTGCACACGGAATTTAATGGTCATATAAGGTATCCAATTTAATTTAAAATCAAATATGGACTAGAAAATAGTCATTCTGACATAAATGACATATTAGGGGTGGACAAACAGATCTGGTTACCTGAAACAATCCAAACATAAAACGAAGAAGAAATTCCAATCGAGTCAGAACAGGGGAGTTAGTCGAGTTGGGCTCTGGTTAAAAAGAAAAACCAACCCCAGACAGGCAGACATGACAATTAGAGAAACTCTGATGAGACTGCAAAGCACATTTGATTGTTTTAAAAGACAAACCAATATAATCTAAAACCAAAAACAGACTAAATAGTGTCATTCTGAGATATATGACAATTTCAGAGTTGACAAAGAGGTCAGAGTACATCCCGGTAAAGGGTGGTCACGCGATTGTCTGACAGGCCCTCCCATTCTTATCGAAATCACTCAAATTAAGTGAAAAATAGAATTTTTCCAAAAATAAATAATTAATGATAAGATCATTCTGATAGATTTTCACGTGTGGTGCATATAAGTACATTTCTCTCGAACGTTGATAAGTTCATTTTGCTAATAAATGTAAATGCCTATATATGTTAAACTCTTTAGAGTTCAATGACCTCTGCATCAGCTCTCTCTCAAGGTAATCATAGTTCAGAATTTCAAAGGGTAAAACAACAAAGGAAAAACAATTCTGATAACAGGTCAATAAAATGTGTTCACTTACATAATTCACGCAGATTGTTGTCACCACATCAAATAGACTTTTTATCCTTCCTGGAACCAAATAGATGGAGAATATCACTATGCTTGCAAACATGATGAGGACTCTTGTAAAGCAGATCTTGGGCCTCGGAATGCCTCCCTTCATTGAAAAAGGCTTTGAATAAATGAAGATACGTTGAAACTGATGGGAAGCTTTTGCCAGTCAAAAGCTTAAGGAGATCCAAAGCATCTTCGACGGTACCAAACTTGGATATGTACCGCACAACTGGCTCGGTAAAGGGTGGGAGGTTATGGATTTTCATAAACTTAACAAGCTTCATCGCTTCTTCAAGCTTGCATTCTCCCAGTAGTTTCTCAATTAAATGTTTATACGTCGCCTGCCAAGGCCTTGCATGGGTCCGCTCAATCATTTCAATTACTAGTGTGTAAGCACTACTCACCCTACTTTTCCCACACAGGCCATTCACAAGCACTTCAATAACATCAGCATCAGCATCGCAACCCTTATCCAACATCTTCCCAAAACATGCAACCGCCCCATCCACTTCCCCCGCCACACAATGCCCTTGGATCAAAATCGTCCATGTCATGATATCCGGGACACACCCGCAACACTCCATCTCATCCAAAATCTTGCAAGCCTCATCAAACCTACCGGCCTTACATAGCCCAAAGACCAATTGGCTATAAGTTATGTTATCCGCCTCATACCCCGCATCCCTCATCCTCGCCAACATCGTCTCTGCCTCATCAAATCTCCCCACACTCACTAACGATCGATGAATCCCATCATAAACGCTCTTCGATAGTGAATAACCGCCCTCCTCATAAATCCTCACCACCCGGGAGACCAAGTCGAGGTTTGGGTCTTTGCTTGAAGCAATCGAGCGTAACAGGCGTCCGCAATCTCCAATAGAAAGCTTGCAAGGCCCTCTCATCATGATCTCATAAAGGCTGACCGCTTCCTCCATCAATTTCAACTTCTCAAAACGCCTCATTAGTTTTATATACGTGTCGATATCCACTTCAAAACCCTCGCCCTTCATCTCATCGATCACACGCCAAAATTGCTCAATCGATTCCTCCCTAGCAAGAACCCTCAAAACCGCATTGTAAGTGACCGAATTGGGTTCATAATCCGATGTCTTCCGAACCCAATTGAAGAACTCCAAACCCTTCAATGGGTACTTACCAATCCCACTCAAAACCTTCAAAACGAGTCCATCCGATAAACAAAGCTTCATTTCATCCAATTTCTTCTCAACCTCTTCACCCCATTCCGTGCTCGACATTACCTCGACCACCTCACGTGCGCGATTTTCCAACGCGTTGATCTCCTCAACATTTTCAAAGAACCGCTTCAGACACTCCGCATCGCTCGCCATCTTCTCCTTCTTGAACGCGATCACCAGCGAAGTGAGAGTCTCCCTGTCCAAGTTCATCCCTTGCTCCCTCATCTGCTTCAGCAAAACCCAGAACTCTTTCATGGTCTCCTTGCGACCCAACATCCTCAACATCACCCCATACGTTGCCGGGCTCGGCTTGAACCCCCTTTCGGCCGAGACCCATTGGAAGAAACGAAGGGCCTTCGATGGGTTCTTGTCGAGCTTCTTCAGAACGTACAGAACGGTCTCGTGGGTCACGTCCGAATCGGGTTTTTCTTTGAGGAAGTCGTCAATGGAGACCTCGATTTGGGGGTGTGAACAGAGGTTCCGATGTGGGACGACAAAGAGAGGACTTTTCGAGAGGGGATCACCATAAGCGGTCTTGGTCAAGTGGGTTGCCTGAAAAACACATCAAAATAGATAGAGGGGGGTTAGTATTGAATGAGAGAGAGAGAGAGAGTTTCAGATTGACCTGGGGATGGAGAGGGAGAGACTTGGATGATGACGGTTTGGAGAGGAGGAGAAGAGAGTGTTTGAGGAGGAGAAGACATGGACGCTTGGATTTGGTGATTGCTTGCATTGCCTTTGGTCTGTTTGTGAATATCACTCTGTGAGAAAGAGAAGCGGGTTTTCAGTTGTTGGAGGTAGTGCGTAGTGGGCTTTAGATGTCTGACGGGTTTCGTTGGGAAAGGTCTGTGCAGATTTTTGGAATGAGAGCTGCTGTACTCAATTTTAGTCTCAGGATGCGTTTAGATGTGAGGATGAAACACTGGAATTTTTAAAATCTTATGTTTTAAACTCGGCTTTTTAAAAAGAAATATTTTATTATATTTTCAATTGTAATATTTTTTAACCTAAAAATGAAGATTGTGGTTTGAAAAGTTAAAAGTTGAAAATGTGAAGTTTTGAGATTTTTTAGCTATTCAAATGCAGAATTTACCTAAACTTATATCCAAACGGATCCTCAGTCCAAAACACAGATCATATATACCTCGTTACAGATTTAATTAAACATATACCTCGTTAGATGATGTATATACTTCATTGAATTTTTTCTTACACTTGCTAAAAATTGGTTCATTCAACTTGAAATGAAGCGATATGCACTTTTTTATCAAAACATATACCTCATTAGATGATGTTTACTATTTAAAAATAAATAAAAACATGTGAAGTCTAAGGTTTTGTTGGTATATGTGACTAAGTGTATCTTTTTCCATTTGGAATTGTTTGGTAAGGAGTCCGTTAAGATTTTAAGGATAAATTATTCTAATTTCGAATGATAAAAAGTTTATCAATACACTATAAACATTTTATCCCGATTATTTTTTTATGACAAACGGAATAAATCATCATCCCCCTCCTTATTCCAATAATTACCCATTCTCACATCATTTATCATCTTGTCAAACTAACCATTTAGGCCTGATTTGATATTGGGATAAGGGGTTGGGATAAGTAAATAGTTGGGTTAAATAACATATTATCTCATATGACATAAGAAAAAAATGATAAAGTATGGATAATTGTCCGTATTTTGAGAAAACAAGTGAGTATATTTTGTTCTAGGTAAAAGGTGGAACAAACTTTAAACATGGACAACATTTGTGACTGCTCTTCCCAAAAAAACAAAAACAAAAAACTTCATGAAACCAAAATCAACAATATTAATGCCCCATTAATATAAATGATAGACTTGGTATTTTTTAATTTTTTTGAAATTATCTCATATTTTAGATCATGTGATCCAAATGCAAAGTTAAATATAAGAACACAAAAAATGGGGATAACAAAATGAATTACCAATGGTATTTTTATCCCATAAATTAGGCTAACTTATCTAAAATATTCATCTCTTTATCAAACTAGGCATTAGAGAGGAAAATGATACTGAGTACACTCAACTCTACATCCGTTTGGTATCGCTTAATTAAAGTGATTTCGCTTTAATTAAGCAAAAAGTTAAAAAGTGTTCTCAAATGCATTCTAAAAAGCTGGCTTAATTAAAAATTTACTTTTCAGTTTTTAGTGAAAAAAAAATGATTTTTAAAAAGCGAAAAAAATCCGCTTTCCGAATCAAGTCTATTTAATACACTTTATTCAAAATCTTATTTTTCATACGTGTTTCCAAACGGATTAATTTTTTAACATCTTTTACACTGTGACAGTGTAACATATGTTGCGTTATCATAGTATATAAAAATTAAATATTTTTATTTTTTTAAATAGATATATTAGTATATCTCATTATATATTTTACTTTTTATAACAACATGTATTTCAAGAACTGGTATATTTTAAAAAAACGATGAGATCCGCATACGATGTTGCACACAAGACTAAACATATGGTTGTCCAAATGATAGATCCTGCCCCATTTGTGGCTCCCATCGATATGGTTGTCCACATGAAATGTGAATGAATGGATGGTGAAAAAAATGATGATAATGATAGTTGAGTTTTAACTTTTCTATATGAAAAATTAATAATCATTTATAGTTCACAAATCCTAATGACCAAATATATGTCGGATTAGCGGGTTAGATCGGGGTTTAAACATAAAACCCAAACCCTACCAATGTATTGCACGGATCGGGGCGGGTTGGAAAAATGTGAAATCCAAACCCATCTCAATAGGGATAGATTGGATCGGGTTACCGATCCCACCCAATTGCCATCTATATGTGCATGTAAATAAAAAAATATTTTGAAAAAGTTGTCCACAACCAACACCCTCAATGTTTTTTCTAATCTACTTATATGCGATCTAATGTATGTATCTTGTTATATATACATAAAAGATATAATGAAAATTTTAATAATAATTAAACAAATTGTTTATAAAATTTATTATGAAATTATGCATAAAAGAGATATGATATAACTAAAATGAGTTTTTGCATATACCCTTCACCTAACCCTGTATTCTAAAAATACCCCATTTAATTTTAAAACCAACAATATCTCTAACAAAATATTGTGTGGCTCTGTTTGGTTCGTGTCATTCTATGATGAAATTTGATTCCATGTGAGATTACCAGAAAAGTGTATAAAATTCAGTATTTGGTTGATGGTAATTTTGATGGTAATTGTGGACTCCACTAGAATTAAAATCCATCCTTGTGAAAAAATAGGGTGGAATCAGATTCTCATCCATTGTGATAGTAATCTCAAATTCCACCAGGAATCCTAAATTAGATTACAATTATACCATTTACAAATTAATAAAATTATTGTGTATATCCCTTCTAAAATAAATAGTCATTTTGATTTTTCCCACCACCCATATAATGAGTTTATATAGTCATTTTGATTTTTTAACTAAAAGATTACGTCATAATTTTTATATGTGATGTGAAAAATTTTAACTGTGTATTAGATAATTTATATTTTTAAATTCATTTTTTATTTTTGTAGATGGGTCTAGATATTATTATATTTGATATAATATAGATGTATGATGTGGGTTTAGGCCTAAAGCAATACATCTGAATTCTAACTAATAAAAATTAGTTGTTTAGTTTTTAGAGGAGTTCATAATATTCACCTGATTTAGAAAAATTACTATTATTATATGTTTAATTACATAATTGGTTATTTTATTTATTTGTATTCATTAAATATTTATAAAAATATTTATAAAAAATTTACTCTTTTTTAATATTGTGATATGGGTAAAGAAATAAATTTTGCAAGTATATATATAATATTAAGGGTATTCTAGACATTTAAATCAAATTCCTTATCATTTTCCATGTATGAACCAAACACTTGAAAATGATTCTTTGAAGAAATCCACTAGCGAACCAAACAGTCTGATGGACTCATGATTCCTGGTAAAATAACATGAACTAAACAGGGCATGTATGCTTAGTGGGTTTTTTTTAAATCCAGTCATACATTGTGTATGCTTTGTACTTTTTAAAATCAAGTCATATATATCTCATGTACTAGATTTACTCTAACCAAATATTCATTTTAAAAATAACAATTTAAGGATGTTTGTCATTGGTGTAAATACTAAATCAATCTATTATATCAACCAAAAGTATTTAAGTTATCATGTTTGTTTCTTTGTGTGTAACATTTTCATTTTTCAATTTTACCCATGGTTATTTATGATCTTTGATTTTATATGCTAAGACTGTGTCACTTTTTGGCGGCCAAATACAGTGTTTTTATTTATATTAAAAGTTTGGGCGATCAATTTTAAAATTTGACGGCATATTTATGGTCCTGGTATTTGCTTTGGCTTACATGGAAATTTTCGTCGTATTCTGACGTGTTTTTAGAAATTATGTAGTTTCGATTGGTATTTGAATTTAATTTTGTTAATGCCCAAGATGAAGTAGTTTAAATCTGATTTTATTATGGAATGTTTAATTTTGAGTTAGCTTTCATACAAAAGTATAATTGGATCATCTGGATTCATGTAGCAAAAGTTATGAGTATTTTTCCAATTATACCCTAGGGATGAGTAAAGCCTGGCAGCAGTCATGTTTGATGTTTAGCTTAGATTTTAGAATTGCTGAAGGTGTTATTGGATCTTGGCATAAACAGAACAGTTGTAGATAATCTTCTTGGATTTCTAACGGATTTTGAATTATGTAATTCGGAGCTAAATTGTGGAAGTTATGGCTGTTTTAGTGAAACATGTCTAGAATTTCTGGTGAGGGATGGTTTGCTCCTTTCAACCCCACTAAATGTGTGTTGTTTTGGGGGAATAAAAGGGGGTTTTTACTGGTATTGTTGGGGTCCAGCAGAGTGAGTCTGAGAGTGAGAGGAGGAGAAGAGGAGAAGGGAGGAGAGGAAGAGATTGAAGAGATTTTGGTGAATCCCCTGTTTTTCTTTTCTTTTCTTTGCCTTGTTGGTTGTTTTAGTTCTCTCTTCTTTGTTGCTGATGCTGCTGCTGTGAATTGGGGCCTGTCATGGCTGATTCATGAGGGTTTTGGTGAAGAGAAGCCAAGGGAAGAGAAATTTTGGTGTTGGCCTTACTAGGGGTAAGTGAAATCCTATGTCCTCCCTTAGTAGTTCACATTCTTGTGCTAATGTTGATGCTCCCATTATCCTTGTATAAATTGAAGTTTGCTGTGGTGAATCTATACATAAATGGTGGCTAAATGTATGTGTGTTGTTTGTTGTTATGAGGAGTGTGTGTAGGCCTGGTAGCATGTGATGGTGATAGTGGGAGCCCTTATGTGCACCATCTTCTCTTCTTCCCAAGGTATATTCACCTCCCCTTTGTGCCATGTATGTGTTTGTGTTAATGCTTCAAAGAAGTATGAGTGTTGCTATCTATTGTTTTTGGTGGTCAGAAAGGATGTACAAGTCCTGTTGTATGTGTTTTTCTCATTTCTTGTTGTTGGGGGTTTTGTGTTGTTGTAAGACAGATTTATGACTTCTTAAGATCCTTGTAGAACTAGTACTAAACATATTTGGAGGCTTATGTGTTCATGTGATATGATCATCTATATGTCTATATGTTATATATGAAATTTGGTGACATTATGATATATGTGTTGTGAGTTATAAGCCAATTTAAATGGACTGTCCAGATTCACGCAGGAATTGCCCAGGGTTTGAAAATATTTTATTCGGGCATATAGAGGCTAAATTATGCTATTATTCTTCACAGAATATGATTCCAACATGTCATAGAATGTGTGTGATTTATTTCAGAATTTTTGGATGTTTATTTTGTACCATGGAGACCAATGTTTAGGGCTGGTCTCAGTAGATGGACTAGTCTTGCATAATTATGTGTCAAAGAGTTATTATGCATGGTGTGGGCAATATCAGGAGTTGTTGTCTTCATGAAGAAGGCTTGTATATGTGTCAAGATGCTTTATATTTAATTGAGCATCATTGGTTGTTCTTGTAGATCTCGTAGACCGGACATGCGGCGATCTAAGTACCTGTGAGTTGTTCGATCCACCCTTTCGGGAAGCGCTTGATGCACATAATCGTGCATCGCGTATCCGTGGGGCACCCTAATTATATTCATTCATGATTTCTAAATTGCATTAATATATTAGACCCATACTTGCTAGCTTATTAGTGGGCATGGCATGCCATAGGTAGCCATTTGTAGGGTTACCTTCTTATTTATAAATGTTTAGTATGGTTGTGTCATATTTAGCTAAGGTGTGACATTTATGCTAGCTTATTAGTGGGCCTATGTTGGATTTTATAAAGTGTGTATATACATGGTTTAATCATAGGCTATTTGGACATGTGGTTCATGTATCTCTTTTATGATAGAATTTCTTTGTAATAATTGTGTGTGTGTTTAATTAGTCAAGCATAACTGTGATAGGCATATGTGTGATCCATGGTTAGGATCATATTTTGTTTTACTAAGCAAATGTAAGTTTATTTACCCGGCATCCATGCGATGCTCTCATATGGGAAGTCAGAAGAATTCATTTATCGTATTGGTATTTGTTAATAGATAGCTATGATAGTATGCTTGGCCTATCTGTAATAGGCGCGTGGATGACCCGCCTTTATGGTCATGCCTTCTCATTATTAAGTGTGAGAACTTAACCATCTGTCCCCGCATCCGAGTGATGCATATGTATGGCAATTCAAGAGAATTCATTAGCATTGTTATTTGCTAGATGATGTTAGTTGATCCTTGAGGATAGTATTGTGAGTGTGGAATGCTTCTCTCCTATCTTGTATCCGCATTGAAGCTACCCGGCGTTGGAGCTATCCTGGATTCTGCCGCTACATCATAGGAGGCCCAATGTGTATTTCAATACCCTTGTGGCTTTGTACCTATCTTAGAAGGCCGTCAGGAAGAGGGCTACCTGGGAGAGGGCTATCGGAAGGTTAAGGGAGTTAGCGAGTTGATTTTCTTTCTAATAGTCTCATGTCACCCTAGAGGTGAAGGTGAGGATGAGGTTGGAGTGCTTCCTCCCGTATCATCGTGCGTCGAAGCTTCCGAGCATCGAAGCTATCCTGGAGAGTGTCACTACATCATAGGAGGTCCAATGTGTATTTCAATATCCTTGGGGCTTCGTACCTGCTTGCAAGGCCATCAGGGAGAAGGCTACCTGATGATATCACAAGCATGGAGTACTGTTTCCCTACATCATCGTGCATTGAAGCTATCCGGTGTTGATTCTGTCCTGCATTATGCCACCGTATCGTTGGGAATGCCTAAAGTATGATGTCACTACCATACGAGGCCTAAGTACCAACCATTGGTGATTCCATATCGTTGGGAATGCCCAGAGTATGATGTGACTATCATACGTGGCTCAAGTACCAACCACAGGCGATTCCGTGTCATTGGGAATGCCCAGAGTATGATGTGACTACCATACGAGGCTCAAGTACCAACCACGGGTGATGTTGTATCATTGGGAATGCCCAAAGTATGATGACACTACCATACGAGGCTCGAGTACCGACCATGGATGGCCGCCAAGATGAAGACTACCCGGGAGAGGGCTACCGGATGATGCAAGGCATCGTAACGTATAATATATCAATGCTAATAATCTTTGTACCGTTGTGTTAATTTGTGATACTGCACATTACTGTTAATGGATTAGTCGTTTCTCAAATGTTCCACCCCCCTTTCGGGGTGTGGGTGAGGTGGGGTCACATCTCCACGGGACATTTATTGGTTGGGGTTCTCCCGTCCATATTTTTCTGTATAAGAACAATGTGTTCATATTATATTATATTTGTAGAATTTGGATTTTTTTCACTCACTGAGCTTGTAGCTCAACCCTCGTGTGGTTTTTTTTCCACTAGGGGCTGAGTTAGGCGTGGAGCTGGAGTATCCCTGTAACCTGGTTCGTGCATGGAGCGTCCTGTCTTTCGATCGGTGAGTGCGAGACTGTCAGCAATCCTTTTATTTATGTATTTGAAAGTCGTGTGTGTCGCACATGTTGTATTTGGACTAGACTTGGACTCTCACAGGACAGTGATTGTGTATTCGAGTCTGTAATAACATTTTTTATTACAGACTTATTTATATTTTGTGCTTCCATTTTTTTTTGGCTATCGCTTCCATGTTGTCTTGTTACATTATTCGATCCTTGTTGATTATTGTTGCATGTTATTTAGAGTCGTTATTGACCTCTTGTGTATGACTCTTGATATTATATGAATGGTATTGTCCCGTGGTCAGCCACTCCGGGGCGTAACATTATATGGAAGGGTAAGAATCAAAAAAAAAATATTTTTAATATTTTAAAAGATAATATGAGATACTCGTCAAATCTATCTTCTAATATCTATCTATCTATATTAATTATATATTAAATGAAAAATGGTAATCATGCCATATCATCACATTTTTTGTTATTATTTTTAATGGATTTAGATTGAGATAATCATGAAATATATGTGATAAATAGCTAATTTTGGGTAAATATGAGTTTCAATATTTGATCTCATTTTTCATCATGCAGTAGTAATTTTTTAGAAAACTCTATTTCACGGTCATAAATATATATTGAAAAGCTCTTTCCAATGAGGAATCGATTACCCCAATCAGAATTATACTTGAAAAGTTAGGAATTTTTAAAGAATTCTAAGAATAATTTAATTCTTGGTTTTTTATTTTATATATATATATATATACCCTAAAAATCACATTATTCAAAAGGCTTTAAATTATCAATAATGATTCCAGACCCCATCTTATAGGCCCATTACAGACCCCATCACATAACATATATGTAATGTCTAAGTTGCCCTTCAAACCATTTTTTGCAACTACCCACCACAATTATTGAACGGTTAAGGATTCCTCATTTGGAACCATGCAAATTCAATTGCCCTTTTTTTTTGTTTGGTTATCACAAATGAATTGTTAATCATCCACAATAATCAACATGTTTTTTTTATTGAACATTTTTTTTAAGAACACATAGAAACATGGGAAAATGACTAAAAGGGTCTCCCAAAGGTTAGAAAAACCTAAATTAGCCACTTTTTAAAATTATACTTAAAAAGTCCCATTTTACAATTTTATTAACATAAAAGACTAATCTATCCTTATACAATTAAATCCTTAATACATTACATATCTCTTAACTTTGTTAAAATATTTCACCCTCTCAATTTTATTAATATATTTCATACATTTTCATGTAGATCAAATTTTTTGTGTAAATTCTTTGTAATTAGGTGGATTTTGTGAAATATGTACCAATATAATTTGAGTTTTTTTATGATGAACTCCATTAAATATTGATGTTTTTTTAAAAATGGATATATACTAATGATATCATAGAAATACGTAAATAGCTAAAAAATAAAAAGTGTATAAAGATTTAAAATATCATATGTTGCATTGAGGCACAACATATATTTAAATTACATACTATGATTATACATAATGAAAAATGATAAACAATATCATGTAAGATATATATAACAAACACACAATATGATATATAATAACAAAACCTCTCAAAGGATTTATTTTCATCATGTATAGAGAGATTCTTATTTTGTAGGAAAAATAGATTTTTAGTGTGGAATAAATAGAGATATTAAAATTTTAATTACATAAGGACATATTAGTCTTTTGTGTTTCTAAAATTGTGAAATGAGACTTTTTTAGATATAATTTTAAAAAATGACTGATTTGGGTATTTCAAGTTCTTAATAGATTTTTTTGGTCATTTTCCCTAGAAACATATCAGAAGCATTTTTTTGGAGGTTTTTCAACCACTGATTTGTTTTATGGGAAGAATTTTTCAAATCTGAATTAATTGGAAATCACAATTGATCGATTTGGCTATCGATTTCAATGTCACTTAATTCATGAGTGATTTTGTTTATTTGTTTTTTCTGCATTTGTTACATTTTTTTTCTTAAAATTGGTGTTTGACGTTAAATTTGACAGCATTATTTGGTGTTTTACGAATTTTTCTTTGAATCCAGTTTTTAATTTTAAATTTGGTTTTTCAAGGACTTTTAGAGTTATGATGTTATTTTGGACTTATATGCATTATTTTTTCAAATGTCAGTTACATTTTCAAAACTAATCTGAACTTTTATGCATTATTTTTTTATTAGCCTGTTACATTTCTTAATGTAACTAACTTTTACAATATATAAGCCAACACATTTTTGTAATAAAATTGATGTTTATAAGCCTAATATAGGTAAAGTCAGTTACATTCACAAATTTAACTGATTTTCTTATGTAATTGATCGATTTGGTTGTCGTTTTCAATGTATGTCAATTCAAGTGTGACCTTTGTCCTTTGTTATTGTTTGTTGTTGCATTTGTTATAATTGTTTTCGTGAATTTAGTGTTTGGTATTAAATCTAGCGTCCTTTCATCTAGCTTTTTTTACAATTTTTTCTTTTAATCTAGTGTTTGATGCTAAATTTTTTCTTTCATTTAGATTTATAGAGTTTTGATGTTGTATTGGCATGTGGTTGTGTAACATTTCAAACTAATCTGAACATTTATGTCTTATATTTTGTAAGCCAATTACATTTATGAAATGTAACTGATGTTTATGTGTCTTATATAATAAAAATTTGTTACATTCACAAATATAACTAAATTATTTATGCAATATATTTTAAAACTAAGTTACATTCACAAAATGTAACAAACTTTTTATCTGATCTTAGTGATTCATCAAAAGGTAGTTACATTCATCAAAATGTGGATGTGAATGTCAAAAAAAGTAGAGTCCAGAGGAGGACTGGAAAGATAGTCAAACCACTTCTCATATGATAAAGGGGCACGAGAGGAATCCAATGGTGGTGACACCAGTCGTTGAAGATGAGCAAGTCGGCCTAAATAATTCTTTTAAATGGTGAATGTGTATAAAAGAATTCGTTAGAAATTTTTGGGATGTGTTTCGAGAGGAGGAAAACATGAAGTATTAAGTGAGCGGTAATATTATATTTTGTCTTTTTAACTTTTTAAAAAGGTCAAACAAACGTCCAATGAGAAAACGCCACCTAATTGGGCTTGTGAGTGGAATCCAAATACTAGGGCTTGGGAAGCACGACTGTTAAATTATACAAGAACGTAATTTTTTTATCAATAATGTTTTATAGGCCCCATGAAGTAGCACATGGGTAATACATATATTACATTTATTCCCTTTTTAGGAAACTAATCCCCCAATCGAGGAGTTAGTTAGCATACAATAATTGTACATTTTAGAAACCGTGCAAGTGGGTCATTAATGACGATTTTTTATTCCTATAGTCGAATTCTAATCTTCCATAATCAATCGATTTTTGACAACTAGTTTTTTTTTTAAAACACTTAGCAGTATATTGAAAATTGTTATTCATCCACAACAATCGTCATTTTTTTAACATTATTATTATTTTTAAAAACACATAGCAATAGATTGAAAAATTCTTTTGGAGGATTTTTTCAACCACTTATTTGATTGAAATTCAGTTTAATCATCCGATTTTTATATTTATTTTTTTGTTGAATCTGATGTTTGATGTTAAATTATTTTTTATTGGCAGTTTTTTAAAATAATCTGATGAAATAAATCATTTACATTTGTTTAAACATTTAGGTTTTGGGTGAAGTTCAACTTAATAGTTAAATGTGTGTGTAACATTCAAAATCAGTTATATTTCATACTAATTTGGCCTTATATGCAATATTTTCAAAAGTCACTTACATTTCAAATAATCTAAACATTTTATGAATTACATTTTAAAAGTCGGTTATATTTATTAAATGTAACTAATATTCATATGCATTATATAGTAAAAGTCAGTTACAATCTCAAAATGAAACTGAACGTTTAGTGCATTTACTATAAAAGAAAGTTATATTTTAAAAATGTAATTGACTTTTTATCTGGCCCTAGTAAATCTAATAGTACTCTAATTTATATTGTCATTTTTGTTTCACTTAAGCACTGCTTGGTTCGTATCATTTTTTGGGTGGAATTATTATGTCACGCCCCAGGAGCGGTCGTCCACAAGGGGTGACACGTGTACGATATTAAGTATATCATAATCAGAATAAATCACAAATAATAAAGAATTGAATCACAAATTATGACAGCGGAAGAGAATATAAATATAAAAAAAATGAACAATACAAGTCCGTGGAACAGATAATAATAACCATCAAAAGAATACACAATCCCCGTCCCGTGTGAACACAAGTCATAATTACAAATACAGTCAAATATATACCAACAATAACGAAACACCTGGTACAAACAAACAACAGGAAGCTGACAGGCTCACCAAATCACCGAGGGGCCCACAACAACTTCAACAACGCCCAACTCATCAATCATGTGCAACACCGGGAAGAAAATCCATAACAATAGAGGGATAAACCGATGAAGGCCTAGTGAATGGAACTAACTACAAGACACCTCAAAGTACAATTCCAACACATCCATAAAATCTACATACATAACTAACAAGTATAAGCCGACCAGCATTAGGTACCATCACCGCAGGAGGCCAACTCACACTAACCTAATCATGTCACCATCATAAGGACATATCCGTCTGCGTCCCATACCACAGGGGATCCATCCCATGCTAGCAACGCTATAACACAAACCCCACTATGTCTCCAGTATAAAGACAGATCCGTCTGCGTCCCATACCACAAGGGATCCATCCCATGCTAAATATATATATGTGTGTAGTGACTGCAACGCCACTACACACAAACACCTCACAGTTCCTCCTGTCGCACAGCGACTTCTCTTAGGTGACCCACTTCTACAAATGCATCGGCTTGGCCAATACAGGGAGTATCACTCCACCCGTCAAGTCCATCAAAGCTCGATTGCATTACAAACCATATCAATGGATCCAGCCCTAGACTCCATCACTTTGCGAACAGGGCTGATAAACCCAGTATCTTGGCTAAGGCTCTCTATCATCCAACCACTCTGACGCGTAGCCAATTTGAAGTATCGGATACCGAGGGCGTCCAGGATGAACCTTAAAAACGCTCCCTCATGAAGGACACTCAGAGTTTACCCTCACCTCAACTGACTCACACGAAGCATCTAAATGCAAAACTAAACTGTCAAACTCAGTATCTTGGCTAAGACTCTTCGTCATCCAACCACTCTGACGCGTAGTCGATTTGAACCATCGGATACCGTGGGCGTCCATGATGAACCTTGAAAACGCTCACTCGTGAAGGACACCCAGAGTTTACCCTCACCTCAACTGCAGGTTCACACTCACGACTTGCAAGAACTACCATAATCAACCCACCCTAAACAGGCTCGACACAAACCGGTCGGGGACCTACGAGGTAAACCACAATAAGCAACCAGATCTGACCCATACGATCAGATCCCCCTATCCCTAAACGATGTCTCTAACCAGATCTTTAGGCAAAGATCTATAAATCATGTTGATAATATATATATCAGCCATTAACAAGGCTAGACAACCATTAACAAGCCTAGACAGGATATGACAAGATAGACAACCATTAACCAGGCTAGATGGCCATTAACAAGGCTATATATAGAATATAATATGTATCCATTAACAAGGATAGATCATGAGCATGCATTCAAGATATAATAATATGTATATAATAATATATCAAGTAATCATGCAATCTCAATTTAATACATATAATCATGCCTATGGATGCCACCAAGTCATGCATACATGATTAATATCATACCATAAACATGACTTAGTATATAACTATATTATCAGAATGTCAAGTTAGATCCACTCACCGATACAATCATTCCATCCCGCGAATAATCACGCGCATCGGACAGTCCAACGGTACCGCCATTGCTACTGGACTCTTAGGAGTATAGTCATTCCCACCACAAGCCTAAACACAAGATCACCACCCTCCTCACATTGAGGAGATCCCTCCGATAAACAAACATCATCAACTCAGCCAAGGAAAAAAAACATTCATGCATTAAAAAAAAAATCCAGGACATATCCCAAGATCTAGCCAACAAGTGCAAAATACACCCTATAACTCCAACAATCAAACCAATTATTCTACACCATCAAGCCATTCATTCATAGGCCATCATTCAATTGAATCACCTATAAATCAGCAAGAAAACATCACACCTTCACCACAAACAAATCTGGGCAGCTACTACAAAAATCTGGGCAACAATATAACCCTACACTTTGAACTCCACAGCACCAAATACTCATTCAACAATTCTGCAATAAATCACACATATGCATTGACATGCTAAGATCGTAATCCATGAAGATATCATAATCCAATTCAATCTCTAAATGTCCGAAATAAATTATTTTCAGAAACTGGTCAGTTCTACTCGAATCTGGACAGTCCATACACAATAGATCATAACTTATGCCACAGGTAATATGATTACATCAATTTCATATATAAGATCTAGACATATAGATGATCATATCATATGAAGGCATAATCCTCAAAATATGTCTCTAAGTATCACATTCATAAGCATCTTCACAAGACAGAAAATCTGTCTTACCTCTTTAAGCACATCCCAAGTCTCCCAACACTATCATCCCTTCTTCTTATTCCCCAAATCAACAATCAAAGCCCTAGGACAAAGTAAATGTAACCTATCCTAAATAAGAATCCAAATCAACAAATTAAAGCAATCCATAACAGAAAATCAAATGATTAAATGATCTCACTAAAAATTCTCTTCAATCTCTTCTCCTCTTCTCCTCCTCCCCTTCTCCTCTTCTCTCTTTCTCCTCTTCTTTTTTTTTTCCAGGTCTGTTGCTAGAGAAAGACCCAGCAAAACCACCTTTTTAAGCCCACTAAAAGGTGTTGGGAGGAAGGTGAAATGACATTCATGCCCCTGACTTAAAATTCTGGATAGTCTTTAGTAAAACGGTCATAACTTCTTCAATATAGCTCCGAATTATGCGATTCAACTTCCACTGGAAAGCCAAGAAGATTATCTACAACTTTTTATGTTTATGCTAAGATCCAATAACACCTCTAGCTATTCCAAAATATAAGTTAAACACCGAATATGGCTGCTGCCAAACTTTTTTCATCCTCAGGGTATAATTAGAAAAACACTCATAACTTTTGCTACAGGAATCCAGATGATCTAATTCCACTTTTGTATGAAAGCTAACTCAAAATTAAATGCCCCATAATAAAATCAGATTTAAACTACATCATCTTGGGCATTAACAAAATTAAATTCATATCATGTCAAACTTAGAACTTAGAATATAAGCCAACCATATATGAGTCTAACACACTCCAAATGAATAATAATATGAAATAACGCATATCATTGTGCTATCCATCCATCCAAAACATGTAAACGAATAACATAAGCCTAAATAGAGGTCTGGATTCTTACATATTATACCTAGAATCATTTTGCCAGTAATCATTTTACCAGATTATTCGATCAGACTGTTGGGTTCCTTGTGGATTTCTTCAAAGAATCATTTTCTAGTGTTTGGTTCACACATGGAAAAAGATAATGAATTTTTTGTGTTGCTAAATAAATTCAGTTACATTCCAAATGCATCTAATCTTCATATGTATTATATTTTCATGATTTTTGTGTTGCTCAATAAAAAAAATTTTCTTTTAAAATCAGTTAGATTTTTTAGTATGTCTAACTTTTTTTTATTATCTAAATGAATGAATTTAAAAAAAAATTACCAAAAAAAAAAAGAAGAAAAAAAACATTGCTAATTAGATACCAAATAATCATTCATTAAATAATATTACATAAAATCGCAAAAAACATGTGAAAAAAAATTCACACAAACTAATGCAACTTATATGTCAGATACACTTTGAAATGTAACTGCATTTTGAAAAAAAAGATGGAGGTGGAGATCAAAGGAGATGGAGAACAGAAGAGGGTTTAAAAGGTAGCCAAACAACCTCTTATATGATAGAGGGCGGCAAGAGAAATCCAAAGATGGTGACACCGGAGATGAGCATGCCGACCAGAATGAATTTTTGAAGTGGGAAATGGCTTAGAGGGGTAAAATAGAAAATTTTCAAAAGAGTTGAGAAAGGGTCGAAGAGGTTATACTAGAACGAAACAACTGGAGATGTTTTTACATTGATTTAAATGAAGGGTAGTATTGTATTTTATAATTTTACCTTTTTGTAAAAGTCAACCTGGCAACCAATAAGAAATGAATACATAATGGAGTTTGTGAATGGGGGCTATAAACTGGGGCCTGAGTATGTTGACTTTTTTTTATCTATTCGAGCCATATTGTTGATTTGAGAATTTCAAATGGGGCATTTTTACAAAAAGGATTGGTTGAGCGGTATATATGAAAAAAAACTCATTTCAGTTATAACGTATATCTTTTATGTGTAATTTCAAAATAAATTTTATAAAATATTTATTTAATCACTATTAAAAAATTTATCATGTCATTTTTGTATATATTACATGTTGTATTATATTGCATATAAATGAATTTTAAAAAATTGAAGGTATTGGTTGTGGGTAGCTTTTTCAAAATATTTTTTTTATTTACACACATCGTGCCTGGAGGAATACTAGTTTATTCTAACCAAATGAAATAGTCTCTATCTTTTGAAAATGAAATATTATTTGTGTATATGAATTTTGTTTTATGGTTTTTTTTAAATCAAGTGATATATATCTTCTATACTCGATTTACTCTAACAAAAAAATGTTGTGAGTTGATTTGGATTTCAATTCAAAAAATTAGACCATTTAATTATCATTTTTTTAACACACGATTTCATCTCCTTAGTTTCTTAAATTAAAGATTAATTCAAAATCATAAGACACTAAATTTTTTTTTTTTTAATATGCGTTATCATTTTTGAAAACGCCCTATTGCATTGGCGTTTTAAATTTTTTCAATCAATCTCATACATTAATTAATAGGTTGGCATATTGAAGAGGAAACAAAAAAAAAAGTCATGCTACACAAGCCCCACTATTTAGGCTTCATTTACAAGTAGAGGTGTCAAACGGGCCGTGCCTTGAGGAAGCGGGCTAACGGGCTAGCGGGCCGTGCCGTTCCGGCCCGTTAAATTTGACGGGTCGTGTCGTGCCTGGCCCGATGGACCAACGGGCCGCCCACGGGCCTAGCGGGTCGGCCCATGATTTTTATAAAATATATTTTTAATTTTTTTTAATTCTGAACTTTAATTTTCTTAATATTACACACATAAAAATTATATAAATGTATTAGATATTCATATACACACACAAAAACATTATATATACTTGATAAAACAATGATATGAGACACTTATTCAACATTAGGGCTGGTAAACGAACCAAGCCGCTCGGGCTCGGCTCGGGCTCGGCTCGATTTGAGCTCGTTCAGGCTCGTTCGTTTAAATAAATGAGCAAGCTTGAACAAGTTTTAAAGCTCGGCTAGGCTCGGGACCTGGATCGAGCTTCATTTTATGTTCAAATTCGACTTGTTTGTGTTATTAAAACTTAGTTGAAGCTTGACTAAACTCCTTTATAAAATCAGAATATTAAATTAATACAAAGTTATGCTCGTTTAAACTCATGAACTTGACTCATTTAAGCTAAAATTTTGTTTTCAATTCCTAAAAACCCTAAAATGAAGAAGAACGCTAGGCTCGTTGAGGCTCGTGAGCTCGACTCGGCTCGGCTCGGCTCGACTCGTTTATAAACGAGCTGAGCTTGAACACGTCAAAGCTCGGCTCGTTCGGCTCGTTTACCACCCCTATTCAACATATTATATGCTCCGTCTACTGTGAATTGTCATGCTGTGCTCATTAACGTATCATGCCGAAAGTGGCCCACGTGCCATAAGGCTGGCCCGGCACGGCCCATAAACCTTAACGTGCCGTGCCGTGCCTGTTTTTTAACGTGTCGTGCCGTGCCGGCATGGCCCATTTTGCACCTCTATTCACAAGCCCCATGACGTGTCATTGCCTTATTGGTTGCTTATTTGACTTTTAAAAAAGAATAAGAAGGCAAAATATGATATTACCCTCATTTAAAACTCACGATTTTCACCCGCATTAAATTTATCTCCATCTTTTTCGAAAAACATATCAACATATTCAATTCATTTCAAGAAACCTATTTTTTCAAAACCAATAAAAAAAAAGAAACCATTAATTACATTTATGAAAATATAACCGAAATTCAAATCTTATAGGAATTCTTTAAAAGAAATTGAAAAATGAAATCATTAAAAAAAACTCATTTCATCAAAAACACCAAAAAAAAATCAAATTTTGGTATACGGTCATTCAACCAAAAAATGATGGCGATAAGGAATAATTAAATTTTTTTTTAAACACTATTTTTATTTTATAACTTTTCTATTCCAATCATCAAACAAAGTGTTTGTGATGGATGCAATTTTTTTCAATAAATGGAGAAATGAAACACAAATCACAGTATAAAATTAGAGTTCAGAATAAATTTCAGTTACATTTATAAAATGTAACATAATTGTAGCAATAAATTGCATTAAAAATCAACTACATTTGTAAATGTAATTGACTTCGTTTATATAAAGCAATTAAAAGTTAGTTATATTCTACAATGTAACTGACTTCCAGATGTAATTTTTAAATAATTTAAAGATCAAATGCCCCAGATTTAAGGATGTCAGACTTAACATCTAGTACCAGATTCAATAAAAAAAATTATAACAAATGCAAAACAAAAAAAAAAGGCCGCACCTGAACGACAAACATTGGAAACAACATCCAATCGTTTAATTATGACTTCTGATTGCAAAAAACAAATCAATGCTTGAAAATCCTCCAGTCCTCCAAAAAAACAAATTAATGTGTTTGAAAAACTTTCAGTCCTCCAAAAAACAAATTAATGCTTGAAAAACCTCCAAAACAACCTTATGATATGGTTTTATGTGTTCTTAAAAAAATGTTGTGAAAGAGTAATCGAATTTAATATTTAGCATCAAATTCAATAATAAAAAATTGTAACAAATGCAAAACAAGAAATATGACCCAAATACAATTTTTATTTTAGGTGGAGAAGAAAAACAAGCCATAAATGGACAAACAGACAGATTATGTATTTTTTTTCATCTTATAAAGCAAAAGAGAGAAGACTATTAATTACCAAAAATCATGGGATTTGATCCTCCAAACAAATTCAAAAAATCATGACACATCAACCATTGCAACCAACTCCTTGATTATGAAGAGTAATTATTGAAAAAGACAGAAATGGTAAAATAGGTATTAACACTTGTGCAACCTCATGGAGTCTATATGGGGCATGTGAATCATTACTCAAAATGTAAATATTGTGTCACTTCTTAAAGGTCAAATATCGTATTTTATTTATTTTGATAGTTTGGCTATTCAATTTCAAAATCTGACTGCATATTTATTCTCCTAGTACTGGCATTGGCCTACCTATAAATTTTCTTCGCATTCTGAGGTGTTTTTAGAAATTATGCAGCTCGATTGGTATTTGGATTTAATTTTGTTGATGCTCAAAATGAAGTAGTTTAAATCTGATTTTATCATGAAATGTTCAATTTTGAGTTAGCTTTCATATAAAAGTAGAATTAGACCATCTGGATTCATGTAACAAAAGTTATGAGTGTTTTTCTAATTATACCCAATGGATGAGAAAAGCCTGGCAGCAGCCCTTCTCGGTGTTGAACTCATATTTTAGAATAGTTGGAGGGGTTATTAGATCTTAGCATACATGAAAGTTGTAGATTATCTTCTTGGCTATCCAATGGAAGTTCAATCGCACAATTTGGAGCTAGATTGCAGAAGTTGTGGCTGTTTTAGGGAAGGCTATGCAAAATTTTAAGTCAGGGGTAGGATTGTCATTTCTCCTTCCTCTCAACATCTTTCCATGGACGTAAAAGGGGGTTTTGTTGAGGGGCGCGGATATCGGCACCCCATAAAGCAAGAAACCCATCCCGAGGTCGGCAATCCCTCTGGCGATGGTGATGAATTATGGTTGACTGAGTGTTTGGCGTATGTACCAACCCAGGTCGGCAACCACTTGGGCAACGGTGTTGAAGTATGGTCGACAACCACTTGGACGACGGCGTTGAAGTATGGTCGCTAGAAAGCCCGGCGAGCTAACTTTGAAAAAAAAAATTCACAATATTACAAGTTTCAAACCAATTCTGACAAATTTCACATGTAAATACATAAAATAGACAATCATTGCTGCATTTATAACACATCAAAATATGATGTTAGCATTCCATAATCAATCATATATGTGACTACTCTACAAGTAATTGCTTTTATGTTTTTTTTTTAAAGGAGTAATTGTTTTTATTGGATAAGTTATTTATTTTTATACATGGAAAAATCGATATAATCACATGAATGGTTGTGGAATTTGAACATGCATTTTATTGTGTAATCACATAAATGATTGGTTATGGAATGCGAATATTTTATTTTGATGTGTCATTAATACCACTATGGTTGTATATTTCATGTGTTTACATGTGAAATTTGTCATAATTGGTTTGAAACTTATAACAATGTGAATTTATTTTCTCAAAGTTTAGCTCGCCGGGCTTTCTGGCGACCATATTTCAACGCCGTCGCCCAAGTGGTTGCTGACCAAATTTCAACACCATCGCCCAAGTGGTTGCCGACCTGGGTTGGTACACACGCCAAACACTCAGTCGACCATAAAACATCATCATCGCCAGAGGGATTGCCGACCTTGGGTGGGTTTACTCCTACTGCCAAATTTTTTTTAAAATTTTTTTAAGGGGTGGGTTTCTTGCTATGTGGGGTGCCGATATCTGCGCCCTTTGTTGGGTCACTAGCAACAGTTGAAACAGAAAAAATAAAAGAGAAGAGAAGGAGAGAAAGAGAAGGAGAGAAGAAAATGAGAAATACAAAGAAGGAAATAAAGACTAGCTAAGGATGTGAAGAGGTGGAGGATTTGAAGAGTTGGTGTGTTGGAGGATGAAATTTGTGTGTGTTTGTGAGCCCCACACCTCCTTTTCTTTCCCCTTTCTTGCTTTCGTTGGCGGAATTCGCGATGAATGGGTCTTTGGTGAGTGGTTCGATCCACCCCCTTTTAGAAAGCGCTTGATGCACGTAGTCATGCATCGTGTATCCATGGGACTTTATGTTATACTCAATCCTGATCTTATTGCTATATTAGATCCATACTATGATAGATAGCTTGCATGCTAGATTTATATGTGATTGGTATTATGTGTAGGATCCTATACTTGTTAGTATCATTTGTGGTATAGAACTATATCACGAAGTGCAAAGTATGACATGTCATATGTAGTCTTTTCGTATTACTACATTTATGTTAATAAATATTTAGCGTGGTTAATTATTAATTGATCCATATAATTCTATGTTTAGCCCTTGCTAGGGCATTTGTATTAGCTTACTAGTAAGCCTGTGTTGAGATATCATATGATGTGTTTTTATGAGTAAGTTGATGATCGATTAACGCGAAACATTTGGTGCATAATTTTTTGGCCTGGTTGTGGAGTTGAGTGAATATTGGGTTGTTGCCTCCATAGATGTTGGGGCAAGGATGCAAGTATTTTCATGAAATGATGAGATTCTCTCTCACTTTTTCGTACTGAGTAGTAGAGTTGATTCTTATGTAATCTGAATGTACGCTAGTGATGAGCATATCAATGCATAGTAGTTTTAACCTTATGATAGAAAAATTAATCATTTATTTTTCTAGTAATCCAATATTCATATGGCATGACCTTATATTAATAAGTTACATAATGTTTTCTTATAAGTAACTTATTCCTAGTGAGAATGTAGTTAAGACTCATTAAATTATGAATTCTTGTTTGTTTGATGTTTTGCCTTTACCTTGAACTTTAGATGGGTCTTCTTTGCCTCTACTTGATATTGGATGAGTCATTATGTTAAATTATAGTGATGAAGTTTGGTTGTATTAGGAAATGTGATTTTCTTTCATTTCCTTAGAATATTCTATGAAGAGTGGTGAGCGTATTTATTTAATAAGTTACTTAGCATTTTCATTTGTTGATTACCCTCTTGTTTAGGGAATCTAATTCCATATGCTTGTACTTATTGATAGCTAATGAATGGGTCTCACTATGATCTTGTGCATATAGTGGAATCATGTTATTGATTTAGGAAATATGCAATTAATTCTTGAATGTTAGGTTCTTTAGACATGTGGTCCATGCACCTTGTTGTGACAGAAACTCTCATGTGATAATTGTGTATATATTTAATTATTTGGCCTTATTTGTGAAAGACATATCTATGATCTGTTGTTGTCAGGATCATACTTTGTTTTAGTATGTAAATATAGTAGTTATATGTCCTGCATCCGAATGATGCATCTCTATGAGAATTCATGAGAGTTAATTTTTGTATCGGTGTTTGTTACCCGATGGCTATGATGATAGTATACTAGGCGTACCTATGTTAGGCGTGTGCATGACTCGCCCTTAAGATCATGTTTTATTATAACTGAGTGTGAGGACTTAGCTTATTTCCCCCGCGTCCGAGTGAGGCATCCGCGTGGGAACTGAAGAGAATTATGAATAACAATGCTATTTGCTAGAGGATAATAGTTGATATTTAAGGATCGTATTGCGAGTTCAGAATGCTTCTCCCCTACCTCGTATCCGCGTTGATGCTACCCAACGTTGGAGCTATCATGGATTATGCTGCCACATTGTAGGATGCCCAATGTGTATTTCAATACTATTTTGAAGTCAGACCTACCATGGATGGATACCAGGAAGAGGGCTACCCAAGAGAGGGCTACCGGAAGGTTAAGGGAGTTAGCGGGTTGTTTTTAGTTTTCAATAGTTTCATGTCACCCCTAAGGGTGAAGGTGAGGATGAGATTGGAGTGCTTCCTCTCCGTATCATCGTGCGTCAAAGCTGTCGAGTGTCAAAACTATCCTGGATAGTACAACCACATCATAGGAGGCCCAATGCGTATTTCAATACCCTTGTGGCTTCATACCTATCTTGGAAGGCCGTCAGGGAGAGGGCTACCGAATGATATCGCAAGCATGGAGTACTGTTCCTCTACACCATTGTGCGTCGAAGCTACCCGGTGTTGATTTTGTCCTGCGTTATGCCACCGTATCGATGGGAATGCTCAGAGTATGATGCCACTACCATACAAGGCTTGAGTACCGACCATGATCATCTCCAAGGGATTAGATCCCGAGTTATTGGGAAGAAAAAAAACAATGAGATTACATGAAAGTAAATATTCTTGTGTGTGTGTGTGTGTGTGTGTATATATATATGCATGGGTGATTCCATGTCGTTGAGAATTCCCAGAGTATGATGTGACTATCATACGAGGCTTGAGTACCGACTCCGGATGATTCTGTGTCGTTGGGAATGCCCAGAGTGTGATGTGACTACCATACAAGGCTCAAGTACCAACCACGGGTGATGCCGTATCGTTGGGAATGCCCAGAGTATGATGACACTACCGTACGAGGCTCGAATACCGACCATGGATGGCCACCAGGATGAGGACTACCTGGGAGAGGGTTACCGAATGATGCAACACATCGTAACGTATAATATATCGATGTGAATAATCTTTGTAGCGTTGTGCTAGTTTGTGATACTACACATTACTGTTAATGGATTAGTCATTTTTCAAATGTCCCCCCCCCCCTCCTGGGTGTGGGTGTGGGTGAGGTGAGGTCACATCTCCATGTGACATTTATCGATTGGAGTTCTCCCATCCATATCTTTCCTTAGAAGAACAATGTGTTGATATTATATTATATTTGTAGAACTTAGATTCTTGTCACTCACTGAGCTTGTAGCTCACCCCTCGTGTGTTGTTTTTCCACCAGAGGCTGAGTTGGGCGAGGAGCTGGAGTATCCCTGTAACCTGGTTCGTGCGTGGAGCGTCCCATCTTTCGGTCGGCGAGTGCGAGGCTGTCAGCAATCCATTTATGTTTGTATTTGAAAGTTGTGCGTGTCGCATATGTTGTATTTGGACTAGACTTTGACTCTCACAAGACAGTGATTGTGTATTCGAGTCTGTAATAACATTTTTTATTACAGACTTATTTGTATTTTATACTTCCGCTTTTTTTTAATTGGCTATCGCTTCCATGTTACCTTGTTACCTTATTCTATCCTTGTTGATTATTGTTGCATATTATTTGGATTCGTTGTTGACATCTTGTGTATGACTCTTGATATTGTATGATTGGTATGGTCCCGGGGTCGGCCATTCCGGGGCGTAACACAAAAATACATTTTTATTACATAGAGTGACATTCAAATTTTTTGCAATACTTTAGCCCCAACCATTTTTTTTTAAGAATAGATGTGGAATGGAAGATATAGACGAATGAGCCCAAAAACATATTGCTTTGCTAGGAATGTATAGGTGGGTATAATTATGACAACATACGAGAACATAAGTTGATATTGTTATACCAGATCCCTTGGGAATTGTGATATTTCACACAATTCGATTTTACTGGCATATTGGTAGCTTACATGTCAAATTACATGTTGGCACTTTTTATTTTTCAAATGGTTCACATGTCAAAAAAAATTCTAAAATTTTATAATTTATTATTCATATCTTATTCATTTTTTATCAATAACTTATCTATATATAACCAAACAAAAAAAAACATTGTCATTATGTTTTTCAATGAGAATCTATAACAAAATAGCGCTTATATAGCTACCCAAATAAGGGTATAGGGTTCAGATGTTTGATGAGTATTATTGTGCAGGGCCTAGAGAGATTTTGGGGGTTAAAAATAGCCATTTATTTCATTACACTTCATTTTTTAGGGTATATATATTTTTAAAAAATAAAATCATATCATGAATGGTAGAAAGGACTAGTGGAATGATTACTCCCAACATTTATCAATATATTAACCCTTAAAAAAAATTTCTTGAAATATATATAGTCTCACATTGGTGACTGCCCTACCCATGAAAACTTTTTGATTAGTTAGTGAAGTTCCTTTTTCTTTCACGGCAGTTATTGAAGATTTGGTCATTATGCATTAGAGGGATCTAATATGCAACTAAAAGGCCATTAGGAGTGACATGTAAAGTCTATATCATATTGGTGTATCATAATTTATATCATCACAACACTCCAAATCATCATTTCATAAGTCACTGAATTGTTCCTTTCCACCTATCTTTGTTTATTTGCATCTTCTCTCTCTTATATCCTTCTCGGTTCAAAATTATTCGATTAATTCAAATTGTCGTAGCGTTGGTCCAAAATCATTTCCCCATGTCATTTTTTTCTTTTTTTTCTTGTCATTTTGTTCCTGTAATAAAACCTTACATAACAGCTCATCACCATAAGAGGACAATCAGGGTTATACCAGTACAATGACACGTCTCTTTTTTCAAGTCAGGCTTTTCCAGCATATACAACAAAACAATGGAAAAGGTTTTTTTTTTCACATATACCCCTGCTGGATTCTATTTTTGCGGAATTATCCATGTTACATTCTTTATTATAAAAATACCCCCTACTATATTGAGAAGTAGTACAATAATGCCTCTATGGTTAGTCACTGTGGGGTTAGGTTAAAAAATATTCGTTAGCCACCATTAAATGTAGTGAAAGGTCAAAAATACCCCCCACATAAGTTTTTAATGGCTAAACACATCATTCCTTTCTCCATTTTATTTTTATTCTTCATATATTGTTTTGTCTAACCTCTCCTTCATAGCAAGAGAGGGATCTCTTCCGCATTTTCTTCTCTTTTTGTTCTTCGATATTTTCGGTGAAACCCTCGTTTTCATCCACTTGTTTATTCTTCCCTAAATCTAATTGAAATGAGGTACCATGAGTAGTCTCAACCCAAACCCAAAGTTTTATTGCATGTCGTTTGCCATATAGAATGTGGACATCAAGCAAAGAAAGTAGCAATGGAAAGCAATTTTACAAATGTTCTTATTGAGAGGTAAATTATTATTCATCTTCCTCAAAAAAAAAATTTCAATGTTTGCAAATGGGGGATCTTTTGAGGGTTCTCATTAGAGGGTTTGTTTTTTTTTTTCAAGTGGAAGGGATTTAGGCTTTTCAAAACAGAGAAAATGAGTTAGGGTTTTGTTTTTTGTTTAATATAGGGTTGCAAGTGTGTAATTGGGTCAAGCTGGAGTGTAGGTAGGTTAGGGGTTAAAAGGTAATCTTTACATGTCTAGTTAATAATATAACCATGACCTATTCCATGCATGTAGCTTAGGACAACCAATGGAGGGGTACGATTGCACTATTTCTAAACGAGGGGTACTTTTACAATTGAAAATACAATAAGGATAATTCCGTAAAAAAGAATCCAACAGGGTATATATGCAAAAAAAAAAAAAAAAAAAAAAAAAAAAAAAAAAAAAAACACCAATGGAAAATTATATCAATGGCTCCATTTACAATCCCCTCAGCATTAGTAGACCGTTTTTACTTTCTTTTTTTTAACGTATATATTCATAAATACATATTATTATAAAAAGTTTGAAAAATAAAAAAATTGAATAAACATATACTGGGTTAGTAAAATATATATTATGTTATTAAAGAATATATTACACATTGGAGTATATATTCGACCCATTTTCGAATGGCAGATCGGGCTGCAATATATCAACACTCCAAAACAGTTATTCGACTGGTCCTTGTTATTTTAGTAGTGGACTTGTAATTGAATGAAATAAGTGATAGTTCAAGTCTTTATTGTACTAGTAAATGGGCTGGTTTGCCCATTCATTGTCAGTGGATTTGTGGAGCCCTGTTTAATGTTTCAACTACACCCAATACCTTAATCACACATAATTTCAAATAATCATTTTACAAAAAAAAAATTACACAAAATAGGCTTGTTAATTAATTCCAAAAAGATTATGGTGGTGCATTTCAAAATTGTTTAGATGATGACATAAACTAAATGGGATGGCAATGAGACATATTGCGATGGAGTTGTGTATAATCTGAATTCTTCCGGACCTCCTATTGTGTCATCTCAATTTTTAAATTACTGTATAAGTAGAGTGTATATATGTTTCATTTTTTGCATGAACTACATTGCATGTTGAAGGAAAATATTCATTTTTCTTTTGTGAGAGGAACAAGAAAGCTCTACTTATAAATGCAAAAGTGGAAATCTTAAACGAAGTATCAATCAAACTAGAAACCCTAATTAAATCACAGAGAGAGAGAGAGCATATGATGCCGAGGCTAAAAATAAAGCTATTTTTAGGTTAAAAGGAAATGATTCATCTAAACCTGACTGCAGCCCTAAACATTTTGATTGTTTTCTTAAAGTATATAATACATTTAAAAATATATATACCCAGATAAACCAGTACATCTTTTTTTTAAAAAAATTTCATATATTGCATCAGCAAAGAGTATGTATTGTAATTTGTACACTAAGATAGTATACCATGTATAGGCGGTTAAAGGACTTTTTACAGGTAAGATAGTAAAACACACTAGAGTGTATCAATACTCTCTACCTTCAAGGATTGTTCACCGTTTTCTCTTGAAAACTTACCAAGAAAAAAGAACAAAATTATAACACAGAACAAAGCTAGAGACAAATCTGAAAGCCTTTGTACAATGGGAACCGATTTACAGACACAATAAAAAAAGGGCCACTTTTTTTCTATAAAAAAACTAATATAAAACCAAATAGAGTACCAATTCAAAAACCAGGAGAGCCCCCACCATAATATATTGTTTGCCTTTCTTTTTACATCACATAAAAAATAAAAATTAAAAATTAAAAATTAAAAAACATTATAAAGGACAGTACAACAAAGTGAATGTCATGCATGTGGGCAACTTAAGAGACTATAAAGGGCTTTTAGGGTGCGCGTGCACCCAAAAAAATGTTACATCAGTTGGTGACAAAATGAAAGTATATATTATATAAAGTCCCCTTATATGGACATTTCAAAACCACCTTTCTTTTCAATCTATCTGGGTCATGGTAGTGGTAATTAAGGTAATACGAGAAAATCATTTTTGAATTTGTGAGAAAATAAAAAAAATTAATTTAATGATTGATCATTAAAAATTATGAGATTAAAATAATTTATTGAATTTGTGAGAAAATTAAAAAAAATTTAATTTGATGATTGACCATTCAAAAATTATGAGATTCCTTTACATGCCAAAAACCGCTAAATCAGCAAGAATATTTTATCTGGACCAAAAATTCATCTTATAAAAAAAATAACAGAACTTTAAATGATAAATATATAAAAAATAATAAATTATAATAAATAACAAATTTCCACAAAAATGACTTTTGAGGTGAAATTGAGGTAAATTTTGAATTATGTTCAGCCAGCAAACCCCGTTAACAGTTCACCACTTTTCTTCATTTTTTAATAAACTATACACTTCACATTTAAGTACACATTGTTATTCAAAATAAAATATATATACTGAAATTCAATAGTCTATTTTTTCTCTTTGAAAAATAAATTTTTTTTATTCCATATATTATGATAGAATCGCTTACACCATGTTAATGCAGTATACTATGTGATACAATAGTATATGGAGTTACAAAACATATTATAAAAGAAATTAAATGTATCAACACTCCATAAATAATAGTTCTCAATGGACTTTGAGCCCTTTACCCCAACAATACAAGTTATTTCGAAGATCAGAATACAAATATAGTTTACATATCTTTATTCTCTAATAAAAATGTTTTTTATTTTCTTTTTCTTTTTTTATATGATGAGAATTGACTCTTTCAAAATTTTAATTGTTTAAAATAATATATTTTTTAAATCAGTCCGAACCTAATCCAATTCTATCAAAATCCCAAATTAACCCGCCCGAGTTGTACCCTGTTATTAGAGATTGTACCATATTAACATCTCTCTCTCTCTCTCTCTCTCTCTCTCTGCATTGCTTATACAAGTGTAGTGTGAGTGTGCTTTGTCTTCATTTATCAGTTCCTTTAGCTTCTTTTCACCTAAAGCTCTCAGGAATATAATGCATTCCGCATTAAGCATTCTCCCTTCCATTTCTTTCCACTCAAAATGGCCACTCATTTTCTTGTATGACACACAAGAAGATGAAGATGAAGATGAAGATGAAGATGAAGATGATGAAGATGAAGCTTAATATAAGGTCTTCATGCCGTAGTTTTTCTGCGCGGCGATCGCGCCGAACCCGCTGAGAAGGGATGGAGCTTGTCTTGGTCCGATATCAATGCTTTGTTTCAAACACATTGAATACTTAGGTATATTTTTGGCTTAATTTCCATTGTTTAGGTTGTACCTTGTCTCCACTGTTCAGTTCAATTTATATTACTTAAGAGGTCTTGAGACAACTTCTTTATTGTGTTTCTTTGTGATGTTGATGAAATAAGATCTATGAACTGTTGAATGAACTGTTGAATGTCTGAGTTTAACCAAATGTGATTTGTTATTTGTAGATTGTGACGAACAAATTTTTTTTTTGTGACAAGAAACTCCAGCATTGATTACAAAAGGTGTAGATACGCAGATGTAGTAGTAAATCATGTGCATCAGATAAGTCCGAGTAACAGATTAGAACCTCATAAGTTGTTATTCAGAATTATCATAATTTTTCAGATTATTTTGGAGGATCATAAATTTATATTATATAATTAGTGGGAGTTCTCCATACATTGGCTCAGACAAATGAAGGTGGTACTTCTCAGACAAATGAAGGTACTTCTTCCACAGTTCCACGCATTGTTTCACAGGTTACAAACATGTGAAGGAAGATTTAATTTAAAGTACCTAATCTTTTTTTATGGGGAGACATGCACATATAAACATGATATAAAAGAAGAAAGGTTGCTTAGTCTTAGACTTGTCCTCTCTATTGGGAGAAACTTTTGATTTTTTTAATGTTCTTGAGGAATGAGTGTGGCTTTCACTTTAGCAAGCACAAACAGGATCCCCCAAAAATGATAAGGGCGTAGGTACGTGCAGCTTGTACATATTTTGTTTTTAAAAAAAAATTAATCAATATTATTTAAAGATATATATATATATATATATATATATATTATTTGTCTTCTACGACAAATTAAATGGGCTCATTTATAATAAAAAATCAACGAGATATATATTTTGAATTCATGTAACGAGATATATATTAGCTATTGAGATATATACATTCCATGGGACATGTCCCCCCAAATAACGTGTAACAGGGCTCAAAAGATAAAAAAACATTACATTTGACCCATTTTACAGCCCCTTTACAACCTCATATATCTCGTTAGCTACTCACACCCACTATAACAATGTATATACTCATTGGCAAAGCCAGGAATTGGATGAGGGGGAGGCAAATGAGATTTTTTAATAAGGAGAAATATACTTATAAAATAATATAAATGTATGATTATTCAAGACAATTAAAATTGTTCGATTATCATGTCCTTGAAACAATGGATGATTAAGATAGAAGTTATTTGCGGAAGGACCCCCTAGTGGGGTGGTCGAGACGCCCCCCCTCCAAGGGGAGGTCGCGAGATCGAATCCGCTCCCCCCACCAATTACCAAGCAAAAACAAAGAAAAAAAATAGAAGTTATTTTTACTTCTTTTTATGTAATTTGAAAACTGAAAATTTTATTCAAAAATCTAGAAATATCATTATTTATCATTACAAAAAATATAAAATAATAAGCTTGGAAAATTTTAAAAATAATTATGAAAGAAATGATTGATCATTAATATATACAAGGATACTCCTAAAGCTTAGATTTATATAAATAAAAAAACAATTTAAAATCCAACTTCTCAAAAGCTCTCCAAACTCAAATTAGCAATTATAAAAAATCAAAATAAACAAAAAAAACATAGTAAAATCCAAAGCTGTGATTTTCAACCCCCAAAACCAGAGACTGAATATCCTTTAAAACCAAAACTTTTCTTCATAGTTTTAAGAAAATGCATATCAATGACTTCAATCTCAGAAATATCAGCAGTTTTTAGCATTTGCAGTCACATTAATTAAAATACATTATTATTTAAAAGCTAAAAAACTGTAATCAAACAGATCAACTTAAATACATCATCATTACTAGATTTTATCTTTAAACTGTACCTCGAAATTTGTGTTTTATAAAACAGTCATCATCATTACATCTTCAAATCATCATCATTACACCCTCAAATCATCATCATTACACCCTTAAAAGGTGTGCATAAAGTTGCAAAAGTTTTCAAACGCTATCTTAGTCAATTTTACAGCTTCATTTACAATAAAGAAATTGACTAACGACAGTATATATTTCACTGTCACAATTTTTATTACAAAAAATATAATTAAAAATATATGCATACTTTATTTGTTAAATATATACTTTAACAAAACAAAAAAACAAGTGTGCTAAAGAGCGGATTGAGAACAAGTTTGGATGTAAAAAATTTCAATACACACCTGTGACAAACATAAGAAAAAAATGTATTCACTCACCCCCTGTTTGGTAAACGGAATAAATGAGTATAAAGATAGTATAAAGATGGTATAAGAATGGATAAAAAAAAATTGTTGTTTGTTTGCAGGGTATAATTTGGTATTACTAAACCAATTTAAACGAGTATAAGAGAGTATAACAATTCTAAGTAACCCCTAGGATAAGCTATACTCAGTTTATCTATTCTCATGGGCCCACATGTCAAATCAACTTTTTACACCTTATCACATCAAATCACTTATCAACACCTCTTATACATCAAAGAGCTCACATGTCAAATCAACTTTTTTACACTTTATTTATATTTTATTATTTATCAACTAAACAACTCAACTTTTATTCTTACGTTTTCCAATGAGAATAAAAAAAACACAATCAAACAGAAAATTTCTTATTCCTGTAGATTTGTTATCTATACTAGCATAATTATCTATCCAGAATAACTCAATTCCGCTATCCAAACGGAAACTCAAGGCTTGGAGGGGCCAAGCCGGCCCAACCCCCAAAATATATCTCGTTAAAAATATTTTTATGAGTTTTGCTACACATGCCCCAGTTTATAAGCCCCTTCCATAAGCCTCATGATGTGTCAAAATGTTATTGGCTACCTGGTTGACTTTTATAAAAAGACAAAAAAGTAAAATACAAATCTACCCCTAATTAAAACACACACTCTCACTCCATTTCCTTATTTTTGTGGCGTTTTTTCCAATTTTATCTTTCTATCCCTTTTCAAAAATTAGGACATGCACATTTATTGATACTACATAATAGATTGATTATGAAATTTTATCAAAACCCATCTACCAAGAAGTTTCAGAAAGTGAGGGGACCTCTTCTGGTCTCCCTTTTTTTTTCTAGGAATGTCTAATCTTCCTTTTATGTGTGTTCCTGCAAAGCAACCTTATTATTTTAGTGGTAAAAAGTAAAAAAACAAACCATACTACCATTTTCAACAATAATTCAAATGATCATTTAGTAGTTGTAGTTTACAATGTGATATTACAGTACACTTTTTAAAAAATAGGTATAATATTTTTTTCTTTTTTTTAAGAAAAAATAACACATTCTTATTTTCAGTTTGTTTAAAATTGCAAAATGTAACTATATTTAAAATGTAACTAACTTCATGTATGCATGACTGTTTTATGTGTGAATTCTATTATGCATGTGGAGTCATACTTTAAGAGTATGTGTTCACATGTGTATGACATATAATATCAATTACTGCAGGTCAAAAAAAGATAGAAAAATCAAAAGACAAGAACCACACAATATTAACCGTGTTTCAGAAAATGTAACTAACTATTAGAGAAATGTAAACAACTTTAAGGAATATGTATATTCAGTTTAGTTAATGTTAATGTTACGATGAATGTAACTATCTTTAAAATGTCATTCCAATATTTGGTACAATTGCTTTTGCACATTGCTGTTCAACTTCAACAATGAAATCCTTTTCCAGATTGCCTTCCAAGGAAAATGTAATTGACTATATAAATGTAATTGACTTTTTACAAATGTAACTGACTTCTTTTAAAATGTAACTCACTTTCAAAAAAAATAAAAAAAACAATGTATGAGTGTTACTACATATTTAAAAATAAATTTTAAATCAAACAAAAAAGAAAATTTTAAACGAATTTAGAAGATTTGTGTTAAATCATCTAAAATGAAAGAACATGCCAAGAAAAATAATTTACTATCAAAGACCAGATTCAACAAATATAAATTTGTAAAATCAAGTAATTACACACAACTGTATAACATAAATCATTTCTTATCTGATGTTAAGTGTTTTTAAAAACAATAATGGTGTTTTAAAAAGGAAATGAACTATTGATTATTGATGTATAAATAATTCAAAATTCAAAAACAAAACAAGAAATATGAATTATAAATGGAAATAATTTATTGTCATTGTCATTAATTCTATATAGGTGGAAGAGGATAATTATTACTGCCTCCTTAATTATAGGAACAGTTACCGAATAAAGAAAAAACCACCAAAAGGAAAGGGTAAAACATATATTATACATATGGGGCTTACTTGGGACTATGAAGATGGGGTATGTCAATCTTTTTTTATTTTTATATATTATATAAATAAGTTTGTATAATTTATTGGAATACGTATTTTATTTTTTATAAAAATACACATATATGAGGTATGCTATTTTAAAGAAAATTTAAAAATGCAGACTACATATAGAACTTATATTTATTAATTCAAATTGTTTCACCGATCGGGGGTGTAGCTCATATGGTAGAGCGCTCGCTTCGCATGCGAGAGGCACGGGGTTCGATTCCCCGCACCTCCACTTTTTTTTTTTTTTTTTTTCAGTGACCAGAGAAACACTGATAATAAAAAATTAAATTATATAAAAAACAATTATGCACATAATAGCTCTCCACTATTGTAAACATCCAGATGTCATCAATCGTGCTTATCCAAGTTCTCTATATATGCTATTTAAGTACAATCATCCTTAATGTATTTTATAAAAGGGAAAAATCCAAATAAATTCTTGAAATCTATATAACTAAAAAGGCCCCTTGACTTTTCCTAAAATTCATATATAACCCTCTTAAAACATCTATATAAAATCTAAATAATCTATTGAATTAAACTTTCGTTGACAGATGAGAAATATTATCCGAATATTCTGTTTGTTTAACTGAAAACAAAATATACCAAAAATCTCTACAATTTGTTAAAAATATGAAAATCATCTGTAAATGATGATTTTACCCATCAAGATAGTTTATAAAACCATATGCGGATAGGTAAAATCATTATTATAGAGAATTTTCACATCTTTAACACATTGTAGAGGTTTTCGACATACTTTGTGTTCAGCCAGGGTTAATCAAGTAGCATATTCATAGAATAATCCTAATCTATCAACTAAAATTTAACTCAGGGGTGCTATTTGGATTTACATAAGTGTGTTTTCAGGGGGTTATATGGCCCTTAAGAAAAGTCAAGGTTTTATATGAATTTGGGGCGGTTTACAACTTACAAGAGGGTATATGGATTTTTCCCTATATAAAACTATGTATGGTATAAATGAAATATACTACAAGGGGGTATATGGATTTTTCCCTTTATAAAATTATGTATGTTATAAATGAAATATATTATATTTTTATAATAATGTTAGACACAGTCTCATTTTCAGTCTCCTATTTTGATTATTTTAAAAATATTGTACAATATCTAATAAGGTCCATACAACAATAACAACTATATAGATAATGTTATGCACAGCCACAAATGTAGTTTCACATACTTTTTAAATATTATAAACATCATTTAATGAGATATATGTTTTAATAAAAAAATGTATATTACTCAATTTCGAATTGAATTGATCTTTTTTTAGCAAGCGTAAAAAAAATTAAGGAGATATAAATAACATCACATAAGGAGATATATATATCGATGGATGGCTAACAAGGTATATGAACTGCATTTTAGACTGTCAAAAGATTGTGTATGGCAACACAAATTATTTATATCTTTTGGTTTCAATGGGACTCCACACTGGGCGTAGTTTCTATCTGCTATGATATAAAAATAATAGAGTTATTAATGACTACACGAAACTAAGAAATGACTTCATACTGCATAGTTTTCATCTACTATTATCTAAAAATAATCAAGTTATTAATGACTATATGAAACTAAGAAGGAATTTTTAGTTTTTAAGTCCCCGTAAACTATATGATTTAGCGATCGATCTCTCACTTCTTCATATTTAGGTTTTAGTCCCTACATTTAAATGATAATTTAGGAATAGGTCCCTCCCAGGGATTAAAAAGTAAACTAAATAATTTAGGAATAGGTCCCTCCCAGGGACTAAAAAGGAACATATCATTTAAATGTAGGGACTGAAACCTAAATATGAAGAAGTGAGGGATCAATAGCTAAATCATATAGTTTACGGAGACTTAAAACTAAAAATCCCAACTAAGAAATGACCCCTCCCGTGTGAAATTATGGATCTCGTATAAGATCAAACAATTCAATTGAATTGAGTATGATTGAATTTGTGATTAGTTATATCCAATTATTTCTTGCAAACAAAACAAACCGGTTTATGAACTTAATCACTCCTATTCCACCCCCATTCTCCACATACTCCGCTACCCAAACAAAAGCTAAGGTTGTGTTGTAAAATTGGAAAGAGTTTACATTTGTGAAGCTCTTAAATAGATTGAAAATTTAACAAAGACATGTAAAGTTGGGTTTGTAACGTGAAACGTCTAAATTGTTTGGATCTGAAATTGACATTTAAATCACAAAATCCGCTCAAACGTGAATCCAGCTAGCATGTGCCTAAGATTATAAATGAATCAGCAATCTCACTTAATTGGTCATATGATATTTTCTCAGGTAAAAGATATCACCTCCTCCTTTAATTATACTTGTCCACATCTTACTCCCCACTATATTTAATAGATGGAATACAATCAATTCATGCTTAGAACCAAATTCAATTATGGAGACACACCTCTCCTCGTTCGTCGAGCTGATAAGTGTACCCACCTTTGGGCGGTGTATCCGGGGTTCGATCCCCGTCCGACCCCTTGAATAGGGTGTCCTCGGCCCACTGGGCTACTACCAAAAAAAAAAAAATTCAATTATGGAGACTGCACCCTTAACTGATTGACATATATTACACCTAGGCCTGTCAATATCTGAAAAACAAAATTATTCAATCATACAGATATCAAAAATAACTGAATACGTCATAGTAATATTATATATGTTTGTATTCTATTCAAATTCAATTATTTTGCATTATTAATTATAATTTTAACATTTTAAATAACTATTACATCATTTCTGTGTGATGTTTAAAGGAGACTAGAAATCCTAAAATATCGATTTTAATTCTCTATCTCTAGTGTGTTACTTGATCACCAAAACCAGTGTTCATATTTTAGACATGCCAACTATCCAAAACATACATGTATAAGCTCCGAATATGATAAAATCAAATACTATTATCCATAATTGAATGATTTAGGATGGAATGTGAATATTAAGGCATTCAATCCATATCCGTTGACAAGCTTAAATTCACAGAAAATGTTAGACTCTGATATTTTTACCAACCAAAATTCAAACCACACGTATTTTCATTTTAAAAAAATAATAAACATCATATAATTAGGTATGCGTTTTAATATAAAAAATATATACATCGCTCTATTTCAAGTTGAATGAACCCATTTTTAACAAGTGTAAGAAAAAACTGTAAATGAGATATATACATAGTCTAACGAGATATATGTTTTAGTTGATTTCTAACGAGTTATATAAGATTGTATTTTAAACTGTAAAAAAAATTAAATATAACAGCACCCTAAATTCACACCATATCAGCAAACCCATTGCCAGTAAAACATACTTTCTATACTGTGAATCTTATAGAAGAGTCCAGTCTATAAATTTATGTAGTTCTCAATTTCGTTTGAGGGGAGCAATAGTAGGTACATTGATGGATATCCAGTGACCTAAATAAGCAATGATGGCTGCTTAGTGCAGGTCATATGCAATAAGGAATCATGTTTGCTTTGAGGGGTGTACCAGATCACAGTAGATTAATCGATAGCGAACTCAGATACGCGATCTTCAAAATATAGTAGAGAATATCAACTGCTGGAAAAAATTCGCTCTTTGAGATCTTTCCCTGTAGGCCTCGTATCGCACTTCCATCGTTTTAAATTGTTCCTTGCTGCAATGGATAAATGATCAATTGCTTATTACCTACATGGGCTCGAGTTATTTTGCTTATGGAAAATGTTAAAATGTAGGGCATGTTTGTGCATAATTTTAAAATGGAAAATGAAATAAAAAGAAATGAATTTGAATCAACAGGATTTTTCCTTTAACCAATTTTTGTTTTTGTGCATGTAATGAAAGGATAGAATCATTTCCATCATTTTCACTCCTATGGTGGAGGAGGAATTTTTACCCTCTTTTCTAATAAGAAAAAACAGAAAAAATTTCTTTATCTTGTTTGGCACAAACACTATTTTTTTGAATGGTCAAATGGAAAATTTTATCCCTCCCTCACTTCCCTTCACTTTCTTGCATGCACAAACACACCCTTCATCATTCTTATATTCAATTTTGTAGACCTACCACGTTTGATTTTATTTTTTGAAGTACATACACATCTAACAAACACCAAAAAAAAAAGGTGAAGCATATACTCAAATTAATTGCATATATTTATGTTTTTTTGTAAAAGAGTATATACTAACATAATAGATTATATACTCTATCAAAGATTACAAATACTGAACTAGATGACATGATGTCTGTAGAAGTGTCTGACTGTAACAGTGCCTTTTGTCTATGGATCAAAATTCTAAAACTACTATGATACAAATTCACTTCGCATGGCTCTATCATGATTTGTTATTGATGCATATGTGTTGTGTCTAATGAGAGAGCAGATCAAGAAATATAATACCTGTTCGCACATTCAGAGCTTGATAGGACTTGGACATCATTGTAAGACCTGGCTCCTTGATCGCCCCTCGTATCTGGAAGCGTTAAACTACAGAGAAATGGTGAGAGCAATGGATCCGGGGCAGAATCAAATGCATTTCCCTTATGATTGGATGTCACTATTCCAATAAAGGAGCTAAGCTCCTGTAGTTCCTTCCCAAGTGGCGCTGAACCATTGATATTCAAACCTATTCGCTGTGATTTCCTCCTCTGACAAAAAAAAGAGAGATTTTTATGAACACAATCGTACTGGTGAAAATCATGTAAGATCCTGATACCTTCAACATATGTGCATGATGCACAGTAAAATGTCCAATCAGATCCTTCCCTAAATTTTCTGCGCATACTGGGCATACCTGCAATACAACATTTTAGGTTCAATTGAGAAGCTTCATTAAACAAAAAAGCAGAATGTCCAATGCCAAGCATGCGAGAAACATAGGCACATGGTTGACAGATAATGGTTATATGTAGCAGTCAGACGGAGGTATTCAACTCTAAAACCCCTAGCCACTCCCCAGATTGATGAAGCAAGACAAATATAACATGCATTTTCAAGGATTTCATTTAATTCATGGAAGCTTTTACAAATGTTTCCATATTTATAATGATGAATGATTCCACCAACATACTTCCTATGTTTCATTAACAGCCCCATAACCAGCAATAGTGCTGACCAATCGGTTTCGGTGATCTATAATATCTGTTTCTATATTATCTGTTCAAGATGTATGTACTCCCATGTCCCCTTTTGTGTCTTTTCAGTAGTATGAAGAAAGAAAAGATACAGGTTTCCATAAAATCTATGATTACAACATCTCTACTTCAATGTTTTTTTTAAATGAAAATACATTAAATTTTCATTTATAAAACAACCAATTCTGATTTATCAAGCACGAGTGAAAATGTACTGAAGTTCTCAATCTTTCTTTGTACTGGCCAATTAAAATCTAATGTGAAAGTATTGGGAGAGTAAAAAGTATTGGGAGGGTATAAACAATTGGGTATTTGTATCAGTTAGGTGAAAATTGTATATGATACCTGTGATGAGGTGCAGCACATTAGGATATAGGTTTTTTTTTTATTTAATCCTAAATATCATAGAAACATAAAATAGGTGCATATCTATGTTTCCCAAAGTTCAGTAAATTTAACACCTATATATTAGGAATGAAAATGAGGGGAAAAACGATATATAAATGGAAAAGCAAGAGAATAGAGAGGATGCTATATTGTATCTTAAGTTATGCATACATTCAGTGGAAAAAAACCTGCTTCTAACATACCATATGTTACAATACGGACTGATACTTTAAAGTAAGAGTTGTACTTATTATCTAATACTTTTCCAGCACACTCTCTCTCTATGGTTTAATTCAATGCAGTATTGCTCTCTGCCTGTTTAGGTTGTCATTTACATTATTGATAAGTTTAAAATACATGAAGCAAGTCCTAAAAAGTTAGATGAATTATGATAAATGTTTACTTTGTAGCATCCATGACCACAAGCATTATTGGGGATGACCACACCCAATTAAAATAGGTGATAACACCACTAGACAATAGACTCAAAGAAACGATACTTAACATCATAAAAAAAACCATGAAAATTTCACAAAGATTCAAATATCGATGATTCAATCCATTTTTTTGGTAAATCCATTTCCTGAAAGTCTTCAAAATTTCGCTGAACTCTATGAAAAAAATACCTCCAAGTCCACTATCCATGCCAAAAGGACCAAGAAATTTCCATGAAAGGTACTCAGTACTCCAAAAGCTTCCTAAGGAGTTGTTGTCCATGTAGCTTAAATGCCTTGGTGTTCGTGATGCGTAAACTTCATGTTAGTTTCTTGATATGCTATGTAGAAGAAAGTTGAAAAGAGCAGAATGGTCTTTTACTTGATGTTCTATTATAACAGTCAAATATGTACAGGCATGATATATCTCTGCAAGGGTATGTTAAACTGCAGTTACCTTATCATTCCTATGCACCTTCTTATGGGGAAAATAAAGATGAAATAATTAAGATGTTTAGGAAAATTTGAATCCTAAAAATTCTAGTTAATTCTTGTTCAATTTCCTATTTCTGGCAGATTTGTAATGAATGAACATTTTAGAGCAGTTAATCTTGCATAAGGAGCATACCTGGGTGGGACACTATGCCAATGAAAAACAAGCTTGATTGTCATATATTTCATTTAACTTAATTTTCCTAAATATTCTACCATGTGGTCATGCTCTGGTGACTACTCGTACAAAATTAATATGATAAAGAAGTCAATTATGTCAATCAAATTGGCAAAAAAAACCACTTTGAAATTGAGGAAGATGTACTATTGAATGACACCCTCGAGAACTACTTTAATTAATCAACAAAAAGAAAAGATCAAATTCATTTGAACTATTGCTCATGCAACCTTAATTTTGGATTATCAACTCAGCAATGTCTAGGTTTCCAAATCGTGATGCGATTAGACAAACGGTGTACAATTATATATCATTTGAATATAGATATACAAAGATTTGGTAGAGTCTACATAGATTGTCGTCATTTAACTTGATTCTATATGTTCTTTAGAAAGTTAACAATCGTTGAACACAAAGGATATGTCATGGCAAAATACAAAAATCCAAATACCAAAGAGGCAAAGGTACACATAAATTTGAAATACAAATGGTTTCATGCAGTGTTATATACAGAGTTATGCATATAATCACTCTTTTCCTATAATAGGAGGCCAGGACAAAGTGAGTTCACAATGCTTCTAAACAGAAATCTCACATGCATTACAAGATAGTGTACCTTGTCATTTTCTTTGTCTTCAGTACACAAATGTTTTTAAATAAAGGGAACAGCAAACTCATAGAATTTTATGCCCCTTGTAATATAGCATTCCTCAATAAGAACTCGAGAACTTTAAATCAATTAAACTTTGACCATTAAAAAACCCAAAGCACAAAATAACATAATCCACATACCGCATTTTTCACATCAAAACAATGTTCTTCAGTAAGATGGGCACAAAGAACAGGAATCTCAATTTCCACATAACAGAAAGGGCATGGGAAGCACGTCCGAACGTCTTCATCTTCTTCTGCATCATTCATTATTAAATGTGCCTCAGTTTATAATATAAACAATTGCAATCCTTTTGTTTCTTTGGAAAGTAGAATACTGTTCCATGTGGTTTTCATGCTATACATAGAATATGGTAATATTCAACATATAAAAGAAACACTATAATAACTAACAAGTTGTAGACTAAATACGGACAGAAGTTTCAGATATAACTACAATTTGAAGTTATATAATTCACAGGTGCATCATTCACTTATAAATAAAATATACTTATTAAGGAAGTAACTCATTCATGCTTTACACATGAAGCAATTAATGGTTTTAACTTTAAGACTTGCCTTGTTTATGTAAGAACTAACAGTTTAAGACCCAAAAGATAGAAATTGAAAATGAATGAAGAATCGAAGTATAAGAAACATTAAAATAGCATGGTTGGTGACACACAAATACTTTCTGAATAAATGTTGGTAGCTTGCCATGTGGTAATGAAATACAAACTTACCCATATCAAGCATCTAATATATTATACGATGGAGAATCCTAAGGTCAAACATATTAATCCTGAACAATGATCCTACTTGCCATTATCTGACTGTTAATAGGAGTTGCATAGTTATTTATTTACATATATTAAGTATATTAGACATTTTTAGCCTATCCTCAAAAAAAAAAAGACAGCGATCATTAAAAAAAAATAACAAGAGGAAAGGGCTGCCACTAAAAGAATTCCATTCAATTAGTTTGTAGGAAGTATTCACATGAACAATGATAGATGAAAGAATCCCACGACATGAATGGAAGTATTCCTTAGCAAATTGTAGCATTGTGATTTGACAAAACGTGACCTGTTCTTAGCCTAAAACATAAGTGTTTTAGAGGAGAGTAACTTTCAGCATTTGAATTGGCGCCATAGAAAATGTTGGACCACATGAATTTCCTATCAACAAGGAATTCCTAAACAATGAACAACTAAGCAGAAAATTCAAACATCTAGATATTTCAGGTTGGGTCATGAACTACATTCACATTGTTAGTTTGTAGTTACTAAAGAAAATCCACAATTGTTTTGGAGTCTTAATTCAACATTAAACAGATGGATGATTAATGCAAATTCACTCCATTCTGATTGATCAATTTGTCTTTGCCTGATATTAAATCAGAAGGTTGTCATTTGTTGCTGAGCAGTTGTTATTTAGATATAAAGGTTATTAATGGTACCATCTGACAAGTTAAAAGCATTCTGCAGCTAAGGAATAACTTATCACAGAGGATACAAAAAAAGGTTACAAGTACAAATGTCTAATTGATGCACTAAGAGTGTTCAAATGATCCAACTCATTGTGTGAAACAATTTCATCAAGTGAGAAGGTCCACTTCGGGTTGCCTTTGTACAGTATAACAAATTAACAATCATTATCATTCATATAAGTATTTGCTAAAAATAGGCCAACAATTATCACATCCATAGAAACAAATGCTAGTGACTATACCCCATACACAAAATAATCAAAATCAAAACAAAACACTCATCAATTGGACAACCTATACTCAAGCAACACAATTAGAGTAACACCCCCAGTCTTTGAAAAGAACATGACACCAACAGTTCAACCAAAACTAACAGGGAGACAGAGCAAGCAACCAATGAACATTTCAGATCAAACCCAAAAACCCATTTAAACCAAAACCATGTTTCAATCAAAACCCATCAAAAAAACCCAATTTTTTGTAAAAAAATAAAATCTCAATCAATCCTTGAAACAAATCCTAAACCACACATTGAAACAAATCCTCAAACACACATGTCAATCAAGAAAAAACATGCATCACAAGTCAAAAACAAACCCAAATCACCCAAAAAAACAAAACCCACACAAAACATATAATAATATACCAGAGTTCAGCCTGGAAGTCTGCATGGTGGATAAGTACTTCGAAGACTGTACCCTCGAAGCCCAGAATCCAATGTCCATGGCGGCGAAGTCTCCGGCGGCGACGTCGGGTCTTCCGGTCACAATCTCTCTCTCACACACAACACAACACAACACGTACAGTGAGGAGTGACGGTGGCTTTTAATGATGGAAAGGAGAGGCTTTTCAAAGGCAGCTTTTTGTGTGGCAGTGTGTATGTGAAACACTTCAATGAACACAAAATAAAAAAGAGATTTGATTGGTTGAGTGGGACACGTGGCGTCTACAGGGAATTGAATGAGAAAAGCTGAAATCGGAAACCCTTCGATATGATTGATTGGCGTCGGAGTTATTGAATGTGCTACGCGGAGATCATGTGCATTTATGCAGCATAGAAAAAATAAAAAAATTGGGAAAAAAACGATAGCTAAATTGATTTTACTCGATGTAAAATTAATAAATCGTAACATGTCATGTGTTATTAAAAAAAATATTATTTTTATCGTCATCTTAATTAATTCGAAACATTGTTAATTCAAACTATATATTAAAAATTATTAAAATGTATCTTTTATTTTTTTTAAATCGATATAGCTCCCTATAAATTTATAAAAGTTAGAAAATGTCCTTCTAAAATCAATAAATCTCATAAAGTCTCTATTTTATTAGACAATATTTTTTTAGTTCTTTTTATAATCGAAACTAATCAGATCTGTGATCAATTCTAATCATACATGATAAATTACTGTAATACACTTTTAAAATTTACATTAAATTACTGTGTACACTAACCAGATTTGTCATTGACTTTAAGGTGATTTACTGATTTTGTAGGGACCTTTTTCGATTTTCATAAGTTTACAGGGAATTATATCGATATTCCCTCTTTTTTTGCCATTGGTGAGTATAGGATAACAGTGAATTTTCAGGAAAGACAAGGACATTTTGTCATCAATATGACTAAATCAGACTTATATAAATGTATTTATTAAAGCAATTTAACTCAAGACTAAATCTGTTAACTATATATAATTTGCTGGGGACCTGTGGTAATTTTTTAATTTTACAGGTACTAAAACTGATTTAATTAACTTTTCAAATAATTATATTGATTTTTCCCAAAAGAATATCAATAAAGATAAATTTTAGGGTGATTTTTTGGGATGTATTATTTTTCATAAAAAAAAGTGTTACTACACGTCAATCCCTTACAACTTTGTTTATAGTATGTTGAATTAGATGTATACACAGTTAGATGATATATGTAATTATTTATTTTTCATATAAATTTCTATTTATTATATCACGAGAGATTTCTATGAGTTCATACAATTTATTAAAATATTTAATTATTATGAAAATATATGAGTAGCTTTTGTTAATAAAAAAAATTATAAAAAATTATATTTCTCAATAAATTATAAAATAGATAATCTTCGAATGAGGGGAGAATATAAGAAAAGGAGGATAGATAAGTATGACAAAAAAAATACACAGAAAGGTCGATCACCCCGAAGAGCCATTTATCGATAAATAAAGCTTACTGTCAAAAAAACCTATGACTAGCCAAGATGTGTCTAAGGCCCCGCAAACACTATTCCTCACTCCCTGATGCTTTGTCTCGTCTATTCCCAAGTGTTTTTAACATAGAAGCATGACCCCTTGAATATCACCTCGTTCCTATTGCATCAAATCGCTCACGCACCCTCAGAGAAGTAGTGATCAGTCACACTCTTGTTCCCTTTCTTTTTGATTCATATGGTCACTTCCCAAAACTGTTGCACCGACTGAAAGCGTAATGACATGTTGGGGAGAAACCACAGCCGTGAGGTCCCGAGGCAGCAACAAAAAAAATGATCCAGAGTTTTGTTTTGTCCCCACCTCGACAACAAATCAGGCAAATTTTGTCACCACCCTCCGGTGCCACTTTGTGTGCCAGCCCTACATGAAAAATCACATGAAGATTTTTACTTTCTAGGAATTTTTACCAGCTTTCAACTCTTCTTTCCATCTTTCACACCACCGATTCGCCAACATCAATGACGAGAAGCTCTTCGCATATATATGAACAGTTGTAATTGTTAGAAACTTTTATATAAAGTTTGGGTTTCCCCCCATTTTTTTATTCAAAAGAATTCAAATAAGTTTCAAATGTTTTAAAATGTTTTGGAGGGAAAAAAATATGTGTTCCCTCTATTTGTTTTAGTGATTTGGGACTTCAAAACATAGTCCCATATTGGTTATTTTTTCTTTCCTTTCCTCCTTATAAGGAAGAGGGTTGGTACTTGGGTAGGGTCCCAAGGGAGGGCAAGGGCTTGTGGATTGCATTTGCATTTGCATTTGCATTTTGTATTTTGTATTTTGTATTTTGTATTTTGTATTTTGTATTTTGTATTTGGTCTTCGGTCTTGGGTCTTGGGTCTTGGGTCTTGGGTCTTGGGTCCGGGTCCGGGTCCGGGTCGTGGGTCTGGGTCGTCTGGAAGAGATAACAGAGATAGAGATTTTTCGTCTCAGTCGTAACAATCGCCGCGGCGCGATCTGTAACCGCCGTGATTAGGGCGACGCGATTCGTTGTCTCAAACGGCTCTCTTCCTCCCACGCCTATATAAACAGGCTATGGGAGGACTGCAAATGCATGCAATCTCAGCGTTCTCTCTTCTTCATCCAGAAAAGTTTTTTGTTCTTCTTTTGGCGATTGTTCGAGTCAGCGACCGGTTCACGAATTCTTCTTCCTGCTGCACCAGAGGAGAAGATCAGCGAGGCTGGGTGGTTGTATCCGGGGAGCAGATCGTCGAGTACCCTGTGCGATTGAGGGGGCGATTCTGTTCTTAAGACAGCGTTCTACGTGCCTCCATCCAGGCCATCTCTGAACCCTTTCTGTTTTGATCTGCTGTTTGGTCATCTGTTTATTGTTTAATCTGATTTCGACAAAAGATTTTCCAACAATTTAAGAACAGAATCCTTTTGTTTTCAGATTAAACTTGTTTTATTCCCTTCACACACCACCATGGCCTTTAATGATGATAGAGAGTCTGCCAAACCCGATACCAAGTTCAATGGAGAGAACTTCAAGAGATGGCAGCAGCAGGTGAAATATTGGCTGACCACACTGGGCCTTATTTCTGCCATCTCTGTTCCCTCTGTTGACTCCGGAAATGGTTCTGATTCCACCACCAAAGTCACAGACCAGTCTACAAGCAAAACCCCTGATGCCCCTTCTGTGAGTCCTCAGGATCTTGACTATTTATGTCACGGTCGGATCCTATCTACCCTTTCTCCAGATCTATATGATGCATACTGCTCCACCAAAACATCCTTAGAACTTTGGAATGCCTTAGAGGACAAATACGGTTTAGAGGATGCAGGTTTAGAAAGGTACCATTTCGTAGATTGGCTAGAGTATAGGATGGTAGAAAACAAAACTGTTACTACCCAGATCCTAGAGTACACCAAACTGATTCAGAATGCCAAAGCCAAGGGTTTCAACTTGGAAGAGAATATCCAAGTTGCTGCACTTGTTGAAAAACTGCCCCTTTCTTGGGACAACTTTGCAAAAACCCTTAGGCACCGTCAAGGCCAAATGTCTATGTCTGATTTGATCAAATCTTTGAAAACTGAAGACATACACAGGGTCAAAGACAAAAAAGTCAGTCATTCTGAGTCCAACCTAGTAGAGGGAAAGAAATTCAAACCGAAAGGAAAGAATTTCAAACCCAAAAAGAGTCTCTTCAAGAACCCAAATGCCAAAAGTGACCCCAAGTCTAAACCAAACTCCACCAAAAAGACCTACCATTGTTATGTCTGTGGGAAGCCCGGGCACTTTGCAAAGGACTGTCGTCACCGCAAAGACCCAAAACCTGGAAACTCTTCCTACACTGATCCTCCTCCCCAAGTCCACATGGTGACCTTAGAAGGAAAACCCGTTGATTTCACTGATAGGTATGTAACTATTTCTCCTGAAATAAATGCTGTGAGCATTTCCACTGATTGGTGGATTGATACTGGGGCCAACACTCATGTTTGCTTCTCTCCTTCTTCCTTTTCTGAATATCAGCATTCCGATGGAAGAAGGGTGATGATGGGTGATTCCGGCGCTGCAGACATCAAGGGATCTGGACGAGTTGACCTGAAGTTCACTTCTGGGAAGGTCCTAACTCTTCGAGAAGTGCAGCACGTACCAAACATCAGGAGAAATTTAGTTAGTGGATCCTTGTTAATCCAAGCGGGTTACAAGTTAGTTTTTGAATCAAATAAGGTTGTAATAACTAGATTTGGATCCTTCATTGGGAAAGGATATTTGTGTGATGGTTTATTTAAATTATGTACTGTTGACTCTTTTGATTGCAAAAATGATAATAATACTCCTGTTGTTTTTATGACCGAATCATGTGATGTTTGGCATGCTAGGCTAGGTCATGTTAATCATAACTCTATGAGAAAATTGATGAGCATGGAATTAATTCCTAAAGTCAATTTGATAACTCTAAGAGGTGTGACATTTGTGTGCAATCTAAACTGCCTAAGAAACCTTTTAGAACTGTTAACAGAAATTCTAGTATTCTTGAATTAATACACACTGATGTATGTGATTTGAATGGAATATTGACTAGAGATAACATGAGATATTTTGTGACATTTATTGATGATCATTCTAGATATTGCTATGTTTATTTGCTTAAATCTAAAGATGAACAGTTTGACAAATTCAAGATCTATAAAAATCAGGTTGAAAATCAATTAGAAAAGTCTATTAAAAGGGTAAGGTCTGATAGAGGTGGTGAGTACACTTCTAATGAATTAAATTTATTTTGTGAACAAAATGGTATTATTCATGAAATGACTGCTCCCTATGCTCCACAATCCAATGGAATTGCTGAAAGAAAAAATAGGACTTTAATTGATATGGTTAATTCTTTATTTGCTCAATCTGGTGTAAATAATAAATTTTGGGGTGATGCTTTATATACTGCAAATTTTATTTTGAATAAAATTCCTTTTAAGCATACTGATAAAACTCCACATGAATTATGGTATAGTAGGAAACCTTGCATGCAATATTTGAAAGTTTGGGGCTGTTTGGCCAAAGTTAAAATTCCTGAAATCAGGAAAAGAAAACTTGGGCCTAAAACAGTAGATTGCATATTTTTGGGATATGTAGAACATAGTCATGCAAATAAATTTCTTATTATTAAATCTGAAATTCCTGATTTTCGAGTTAATAATATTTTTGAAACTAGACCTGAAGATGCTATTTATTATGAGTCTATTTTTCCTATGAAAGAAAAAATTATTAGACCTGTTGGTGATAACTCTTCTCATGTTGCATCTACATCTGCATCTACTTCTGAATACCCTATTTATGATGAACCTGAATTTGATGATAATCTTGGGAGAGGTAAAAGAATTAGAACTGAGAAGAATTTTGGTTCTGATTTTTATATCTATCTCGTGGAAGATGATCCCAAGACTTATCAAGAAGCTATGAATTCCGTTGATGTTGGTTTCTGGAAGGAAGCCATAAACAACGAAATTGAAAGCATAATGAACAACAACACTTGGATTTTATGTAATTTACCTTCTGGTTGTAAATCTATTGGTTGTAAATGGGTATTTAGAAAGAAATTAAAACCTGATGGATCTATAGATAAATTTAAAGCTAGATTAGTTGCAAAAGGTTTTAGTCAAAAAGAAGGTGTAGATTTCTTTGACACTTACTCACCTGTTTCGAAAATTTCTTCCATTAGAGTCCTAATTGCCTTAGCTGCCATATATAAGCTCGAGGTCCATCAAATGGATGTTAAGACTGCCTTCTTGAATGGTGATCTTGATGAGGAGATATATATGGATCAGCCTGAAGGCTTTGTGGTTCCAGGACAAGAGAAATTGGTGTGCAAACTGGTTAAGTCTTTATATGGACTTAAACAGGCACCTAAACAATGGAATGAAAAATTTCATAAAATTGTTTTATCTGCTGGTTTTGTGAGTAATGAATCTGATAGCTGCATTTATAGTAGAATGAAAAATGATGCATGTGTAATTCTATGTTTATATGTAGATGATATTCTGATATTTGGTACGAACATGTTAATCATTAACGAGACTAAGAATTTCTTATCTAGTAAATTTGACATGAAAGATCTTGGTCCTGCAAATATAATTCTGGGCATAGAATTAACTAGATTGCATGATGGCATTTCTATTTCTCAGTCTCATTATGTTGAAAAAATTTTGAGAAAATTTGAATATTATGATTGTAATCCTGTTTCTACACCATATGATCCCAATTTTCATTTAAAGGTAAATGTAGGGGATCCTGTCCAACAACCTAGATATGCACAAATCATTGGTAGCTTAATGTATTTAGCTAACTGTTCTAGGCCTGACATCTCTTATGCTGTAGGAAGACTGAGTAGATACACTAGTAATCCTAATGCAGACCACTGGAAAGCCTTATGTAGGGTCTTTAGATATCTTAAAGGCACAATTAGATATAGTTTGCACTATTCTGGTTATCCATCTGTTTTAGAAGGATACACTGATGCGAACTGGATCTCTGATTCTGATCAGACCAAGTCCACCAGTGGATATGTTTTTATTCTAGGAGGTGCTGCTGTGTCATGGAAGTCTGCTAAACAAACTGTTAGAGCAAAGTCCACCATGGAAGCTGAGTTCATTGCCTTAGATCTTGCTGGTGAGCAAGCTGAATGGCTTAGAAACCTGCTTTTAGATATACCTATTGTTAGAAGACCTCTTCCACCTATATCTATTCATTGCGATAATAAGGCAACCATAGATAAAGCCAAACAGTCTAAGGACAAACCCGGAAAGAGATTCATGAGGCTTAGGTATCAGAATGTAAGGGACTATGTCTTACATGGAGTGATCTCACTTGAATTTGTTAGATCAGTAAGTAACATTGCAGATCCCCTTACTAAAGGATTAGCGAGGAGGCTAGTCTTATCAGCATCGAGAGGGATGGGGCTAAAGCCCTTAGAGTAGCACCACAGTAGATACCCTACCTTATCAATTGGAGATCCCATGAGATAGGTTCAAAGGGACAAACAAGCTGTTGAGTGACTATGTAAAAGCACTAAAATCTAAAACCATCCCTATGGTGCTAGTGCTTTAACTGTGATGGTTTAGGAAGAGCTAAAAAACTCTGAATGAATTCAAGGTCTTTAAGACAGGGTATAGGACCACGCAGTATACCCTTGGAGAATTCTACTATAAGAGTGTGATCGTGGGGCCGCGATCTATGAGAACACGGGCTGATCTCTAGAGCACTCTCGAAACCAGATACGCGTAATGGCCGTAATGCGCACACCGACTTGAAACCTGGTCTAGTACTCGAGCTATGCTGTGTGACTAATCGAAATCTGATCAAAAGGGTCTAGTTCAAGACCTAGTTCACTACGTCCCTTCAGATGGAAATCAGTCAATACTAAGTGGAGGTTCAAAGCCCTAAGCTACCTCTACCGAATGCATAGTAAAACATCGCCATATTTTATTTTCTTTAAAACTTTGAAACTTGAGGGGGATTGTTAGAAACTTTTATATAAAGTTTGGGTTTCCCCCCATTTTTTGATTCAAAAGAATTCAAATAAGTTTCAAATGTTTTAAAATGTTTTGGAGGGAAAAAAATATGTGTTCCCTCTATTTGTTTTAGTGATTTGGGACTTCAAAACATAGTCCCATATTGGTTATTTTTTCTTTCCTTTCCTCCTTATAAGGAAGAGGGTTGGTACTTGGGTAGGGTCCCAAGGGAGGGCAAGGGCTTGTGGATTGCATTTGCATTTGCACTTGCATTTTGTATTTGGTCTTTGGTCTTTGGCCTTTGGCCTTCGGCCTTCGGTCTTTGGTCTTTGGTCTTTGGGCTTGGGCTTGGGTCTGGGTTCGGGTTCGGGTTCGGGTCGTCTGGAAGAGATAACAGAGATAGAGAATTTTCGTTTTTCGTCTCAGTCGTAACAGTCGCCGCGGCGCGATCTGTAACCGCCGTGATTAGGGCGACGCGATTCGTAACCGCCTTGATTAAGGCGCCGCGTGATTGAGGGCGAACGTTCGTCCGTTCGAGTTTTGTCTCAAACGGCTCTCTTCCTCCCACGCCTATATAAACAGGCTATGGGAGGACTGCAAATGCATGCAATCTCAGCGTTCTCTCTTCTTCATCCAGAAAAGTTTTTTGTTCTTCTTTTGGCGATTGTTCGAGTCAGCGACCGGTTCACGAATTCTTCTTCCTGCTGCACCAGAGGAGAAGATCAGCGAGGCTGGGTGGTTGTATCCGGGGAGCAGATCGTCGAGTACCCTGTGCGATTGAGGGGGCGATTCTGTTCTTAAGACAGCGTTCTACGTGCCTCCATCCAGGCCATCTCTGAACCCTTTCTGTTTTGATCTGCTGTTTGGTCATCTGTTTATTGTTTAATCTGATTTCGACAAAAGATTTTCCAACAGTAATATCATTATTTAAAAACAAAACATGTGTGCATGGCAAGGAGAATTACATTATTGAGTTAGGACCATCCCTAACATATTCCTAATACAAAAGGAGGTGAATCACGTATTCACGTGATAGTCATGTAGAATGATGGATACCATTAATCACATGTTAGCATTTCTCTAGTAATACCAATGCTGAAGATTAAATGTGTGACATCTTTTTCAATGCAACGTGGAAGAAGAGTGATTAAGCATGTCAATTATCCGAAAAAATATCCGCATCCGATCCGAATCCGTATCCGAAAATGCAGAAAAATATCCGATATCTGAAAAATCCGTATCTGTATTCAAAAAATAATCCGTGTCCGAAAATTTTCGGATCGGATATGGATATACCCCTATCCGATCCGAAAAATATCCGTATCCGATGGCATTAAAAAAATGTTAATATTAGTATTTAATATCTACCATTGGATTTTAATCAAGTGGCTCACATTCTTTTTAATAGTTGTAAAGTTAGGACTTGTGTTTGTTAATTTTTAATTTTAAGTCAATTTTTGAACTTTAAATGAAAATTTGTTATGTTTAATTATTTATTTATTCTTTCTAATAGTTGTAAAGTTAGGACTTGTGTTTGTGAATTTTTAATTTTATGTCAATTTTTAAACTTTAAATGAAAATTTGTTATATTTAATTATTTATTTATTTATTTCGGATAATTATCCGAATCCGTATCTGAAATTTCAGATCGGATACGGATACTCTTTTTAAATATCCGTCGGATACGGATACGGATATATAAAAAAAAATTCAGATACGGATACGGATATGACCATATCCGCTCCGTATCCGGTCCGTTGACAGGCTTAAGAGTGATGTAGTTGATGGAATGTGAAGATGTTATCTTTAGGCAGCGTTTGATTGCTCGATTGCGCAATTTTTGCAGTTGTAAAAAGCTGGTTCTAAGCAAACAGTTTTGCCAACAGATTTCAGGCAAATAATATCCACAAGCTGAGATTTGAGAAAACTGAGAGGAGACAGCTTCCTGCAGAATCAGTTTTAAACCCAGCGATTGCAGAAAATCAGTTTTGCAATCGCGTTACCAAATGCCACCTTAGTCTCCTTTGTATTTCCATATGCATTCTCCAACCGTTTTTGTTATTTTTATAAGTATATACTCATCTAGTCCATATTATTATGAAAAATAAAATATATATTTAGAAAATCAATTCATATTTTTTGTTCTTTTGAAAAATAAAATTTACTGTAACATACAACTAGACAGTATACTCGACTATGAATCGTCTTTAATTGAAAGTGAGAATATAACGGTAGACAAGACTATATAGAGGACCGAGTGAATCAATACTTTAAAGAATTTTGAGATAAAGAAATATGCAAGTGAGAATATAACTGTAGACAAGACTACTAGAATTTGAGGTAAAACAATATGCAATCCATTGCATAAAAAAAATTTACAAACAAATTAAGTTATCAATCACAATCAACGGATCGGGTGTCAAAAATGAAAAAAAAAAAATTCTCTCCCCACTAAAATGTGCACAACCTATTGTTAGTAGTTAATTTATTTTTATTTTTTTCCAAGACAGAGAAAGGAGAGATGGAGATGAAAAGCATTGACATGATGACAGGTAGGAAAAGTAACATGGGGACATGGCAACACATCACCCACAACCTTTTCTAGCCCTCCAATTTAGGTAGGTGGGCCCAGATTGAGTTGGCCTGCCCCCACATGATTTGTATGCTAGTGAGAGAATGATATGATTCAGAGCCCCCCCCTGCAGTGGTGCTATGTGTGGCTTCTGGTTTGCTTGGTGACATGCATGCAGTGGCCTAGCTACAATAATTATATTATATATATTTAGAAACAGTACTGTTACTGGGTCCCAAAAATTAGGTCACATTGATGAGCCTCAATAGGTGGCATCCTCTTATTGGTTCCCTGTTTGACTTTTTCTAACAACCAAAAACACAAAGACATTACTACCCTTATGAGAAGTTAAAAAAATTGGATCCAATTAAATCATACCATCATTAATCCTCGAATTGATATCCCAATAAATGCGGGATCATTAAACCTCCCCTCCCGATTGAAGATTTTTCAAAAAAAAAAAAAAACCCACCCAGGGTTTCGAATTGGGTGAAAACAGAAGAACGAAAAAAGAAAAAAAATCGGGGATCAAGGGTTTATATCGTCTGATTCTCTTCCCCAAACAAATCCTCAACAATGGCGAAGAAAAAAGGTTCGATTTCTTGCCACAATCGAAACCCGTCTTGTATTTTTTTTGGTGAAATATACAAAAACATTAGATGTTATTTTTTCACTTCTTGAAAGATGAAATCGTATTTGAAGCGTTTTCAATCGTCAAAATTCTCTTCCACACATTGTTCATCTGTTAATCTTTAGTCTGAGTGTATTTGAAATCCATCTAAAGAATATGTTAATATGAGTGTTTCAGATTTTGTTCAAGACATTGCACAATGTTAATATGAGTGTTTCAGATACAAATATTTGAAAACCAAAATTATTGGTTGTTTATTAGGTAATTGTAATCTCAAATGTGTAACGAAATTGTGTTTGATGCATTGATTTCGTTCACCAGTGTATCTAAAAATTATTTGACATTGTTAATTTATTTTTGGTTTTCTTGTGCATCCTCTTCATTTTTTGGTCTAAAACATAAATGATAGAACGAATAGTAAATTCAGATACATGTATCTGAAAATCTACAATTGTTTATGAGAATCTATAAGGTGTAATGTGTTTGTATACCAGTGTAACAACATGAGATCTTGAAAGGTATATCTGAAATTGATTTTTTCTGTGTATCTAAAATTTAAAATAGAGGGAAGTGTTTGAAAAACACTTGAGTGGCAACAAAGATGGCAAAATCATATCAGTGGCAGATGCACCGCAGCAAGATTGAATGTCGTAAGTGTAATTCAAAACCAAAGTTCAACATTCAGTTTATTATCTGTATCTTAAAAAAAATTGTTTTATTGCAGAATTGATTGTGGTCCAGTCATCCTAAATATCATGAAACAATATGCTGCAAACGAGGAAGTGACCACACATATGATGGACAAGAAGAAGTGTAGACCAATAAGGGCACACATTATGCATAAATTTCTGAATAACAAACATCGTACATATACAGACAAAGATCACATGGTCAGACAGATGTACATGAAACCTTCATCAAGAATAGAATAAAGTTTATATATGAAAAACAATTTGGCTGGTAGATATGACAATTTTTGTTGATGTTTGAATATACAATTCTATATTCAATGTATTGTTGATGTTTGATGAACAATTGATTGGTTTTTGGTTTTGTGATTAACATCATATCTCGTACAATTCAGTTATATCTGGATTTGTAAAGTGTATCTGAAATCTGTATTACAATGTGATGGGTATGTAAATTATACTTAGTAATTGTATGAAATGAAACATGTAGCTTGTTCTCTGTACTTAACAAAATCTAGGAGTTTTTATTAAGTGTATCTTAATTCAATTAAATCATATAAAATGGGAGCTTGCTGTTTTCAGATTTATGTGGTCCATTTTATACACATAATGATGTCAAAACACATTACAATTTCATATATTAATCATCTTTTGTACTGCAAATTCATATACAGGTTTTCAGATACACACATGAAATTCAGATACACTGTATCATTACAATTTCATATATTAATCATCTTTTGTACTGCAAATTCACATACAGGTTTTCAGATACACACATGAAATTCAGATACACTGTATCAAAATAAGCAATTACATTACACACACAATCGACCTTGTATTTGCAATTTATATAGGTGTCTAATATAACTTTTCAGGCACAATTTCAAATCCAGATACATCTGAACTATATCAGATATGATGTTAATCTCATAACTAAATACTAATTAGTTTTTCATCAACATTGTTCATCAACATTACATTGAAATAAAAATTTGTATAAAAAAATTAACAGAAATTTGTCCTTTCAAATGAGACCCTAATTGTTTTTCATATACGAACTCAAATCTCCTGCTCTTCACGTTTCCGTGTACATTTGCTTGACCATATGATCCTCGTCACGTTTCCATGTCTCTGGCTTCCCTCCAAATGAAACTCTGTAAAAATTATAGTTTGTCAGTTATTTCAAGATACAGTTTGAAAAGTAAACTTCAAGATACAGTATGCAAAATAAATTTCTTTTTCAAAATTTGAATTGAATAAACTATATTAAAAATTTATACCTTCGACTTTTTTTGTTCCTGATCTCGATGATGGACAGTACATCATCATCATTCTTCTTTGTCTTGCTGTAATCATAAGACTTGTTGGTGAAGGCCTTAAATAGATTCCAGAATGGAGTTCTCTGAAGCAAGTCCAAATGTTTTTTGCTCAACTCCATTGTAGCGAACGTTTTGAAAATTCTGTGAATCGTAGATCTATATTGAGGGTAGTACGCTTTATTTCTTCTGGGTTCAGCAACTCTTTCTTTTGGAACTACAGAATTATGCATATATTGATTTCTTAGATGCAAAAACAATTTCTGTGTAATAGATACAACATCAATATACTCTAAAATGACTGTATATGTTGACATAGTAATGCACTTTATACTTTTAAGATACAATGTATCTGAAACAAAAATCAGCAGTTCCTACAACAAATAAGCAGATATACAAAACATGACAAATCATCTATATTTCAGAGACATGCAATTCAGCCAAAATCCACACCAAAAAATGTTATAAGAAGTTTGTTATTTCAGATACATTAAAATTTAAAACATTTTCAGATATATGAAAATTTCTATCAATCCAACACACAGTAATTGGACTTTCAGATACAAGTATCTGACATTATGTATTTGTTCTACCATTTTGAAGCAAAAAATGCCCAGTGTGCACAGGAAAACCTAAAACAATTGCAGAATATCAAATATGGTTCTATCTCAAATATAGATTCATATTTAAACGAAGATAACGCATCAGACACATTTTTGACATATAATTCGAGATTATGATTACATAATAAATAACCAATTCTATGGATTTCCATATTAATGAATATGAAATTCTCAGATTAACAACGTCAAATGCATTTAACTATGTACTTGTATCAGAAACTCAGATTTACGGTATTAACTGAAAAAAAAGATTAGGTACTTCGACGATTTCATCTTTGATTTCAACCTTTCAAGAAGTACATGTTCATGCCGCAAAAAAAAAACACGGGGAGGTTTTGACGATTGGAAGATGATCTAACCTTTGTTTTTCGCCATTGTTGACAATTTTTTTCGGTGAAGATGATCAGATGAACTCCCGATCTCTGTTTTTCTTCTTTTCTTTCGTTCGCTCGGTTCACCGAATTGTGCAATCGTCCAAATTGATATTTGTTTTCCTTTCAATTCATCAATCTGTATAAAAAAAAATAACCGTGATTTTCTAGTAATCCATTTGATTTGATATCGTAAAAAAGGGAAAGAATCTTCTAAATCATAACTGCTCGGCATTAATGGGGGTGGTTATGGAAAAATTGATGAGATTAATTAGGTGGGGGTACTATGGGTAATTCAAACTTGCCACCTCATGGGGCTTGGGATGGGGTCTAACAATTGGGGCCCAAAAATCATTATTGATTTAGAAAATGTTATAGTCAATTTATATTACGATTTACAACACAACCCGACTATATTTAATTTTATTTTAAAAATAAATTAATTAATATAATGATATATGTAATTTTATAAAAGGTGAAGTATATATTACAATGATTGAATTGAATGGTAGCGTTCCAATAAGGTATGTACTTTGTTACATTGAGTAGAGAGATTAATGAGTTATATATTTTGTTACAGTGAATAGTGTGCGCTAACAAAGTATATACTTCTTTGAGAGCAGCTAATTCCCCCAATCAAGTTGTTGATTTCATCATCGAAAGGGGAAAAGAAAGAGAAGATGGAGAGATAGAAAGAGGGGGGATGGAGGAGGGTGGCGATGGCGACCGGAGGATGCTAGAGAGGTGGCAAAGTAAATAGATAGATAAAAGGAGAAAAAAAGGGAGAAAAACAGAGGGGGAGAGAGAGTCGGGAGGGGGGCGGAGAGGGCGGCGGGTTGGAGATGGGCAATGGAGAGGAGATGGGTGGCGAGGGAGAGAGGGTAAGGGAGATAGAGAGGGAGAGAGAGAGAGAGCCAGACCCTTCCACCTTCTCCGCCCCATCACCCCACCTCCCTCTCCCCCCCCCCCCCCCCAAGCCATGGGTCACCGTGGGTATTGAAATGAATGGATATTGAAATTGAAAAATGTTACATACATTTCTATTTTGTAACCCACACATAGTTTTGAAAAAATTTAAATATATATCTATCATGAAGTAATTTGTTATAAAAAATAAAAAATACTCATATGAAAGTATGCCTTTTATTTATTGGTGATTATTTAAAATAAATTTATATGAGACCCGGACAAATAGGCGGAGGTAATTTTGTCAACTTGACCATAAGGGTTATTATATAATATGCCTCCAAAATATAATATAATATAGGGTTATTTAGTTTCCACCCCTCCTAAATAGGCAAATCATTAAAAAATCCCTCCAAAACATAATATTATTATAAATCCCCTTAAAATGTTCCCAAACTTTGTAAAAAAAGCCCCACCTGTAATGCCCCAGAGCGGCCGTCCTCAGGACAGTACCAACCATACAATATCAGGAGTCATACACGAGAGATCAATAATGACTCCAAATAAAAATAAAACAATAACCAACAAAGATCAATAAGGTAACATGGCAACATGGAAGCGATAGCCAATTAAAAATGCGAAGTATAAAATATAAATAAGTCTGTAAATCAAAAACATTATTACAGACCCGAATACACAATCATTGTCCTGTGAGAGTCTAAATTTAGTCCAAATATAATCATATGTGCAACACGCATGATTACTAATACATATACAAAAAAAATAGATTGTTGATAGCCCCGCACTCGTCAACCAAAAGGTGGAACGCTCCACGCACGAGTCATGCCAGAGAGATGCTCCAGCTCCACGTCAACCTAGTCCCTGGTGGATAAATAATACACGAGGGATGAGCCACAAGCTTAGTGAATGGCAAAAATTGAAGCTCTATGATAATGACATGATATTAGTGCATTTTTCCTTTCAAGGAAAAGAATTATGGGGGAAATCCAACAGATATAAATATCACATGAAGACGTGACCTCATTTCACCCCTACCCTCGATCTAGAGGGGAACTCTTAGGACTTTTAGGGAGAAACCAAACAGTTAACCATAGCGCATAACATTACTGAATAACACAATACTACAAATCAATCCGCATCAAGGTGTAACCATTGTTCAGGAATGCAGCTCGTGCGGCCGCATGAGCGGTTCGGTCCCTTGACCGAACCGACTAGGGAAACAGCGGGCATATGCGGTCCGTTAAGCGGGCGCACAAGAAAGGAAATTTTAAACGGGCCGACCCGTTTAACATTTTAAACAGGTGACCCGTTTAAAAAAAAAGAAGACAGCCGGCCATAACTTTCCATTCTCTTCTCCTCGGTTCTTTTCTTCTCTTCTCTTCTGAGCTACTCCACAACGACTCCTCCATCAGCGTGGATCACTCCTTCCGTCAACGCCGAGCCGATTCCTCCATCGTCAACTCGCCAACTACCGCGGCACCACCTCCAGTCTTCCTTCCTCCCTGTCCGATCGACTGTCAAACTGTCCTTCTTCTGGTTTGGGGTTTGGTTTCAGGACTCTCTCTCTCTCTCTCTCTCTCTCTCTCTCTCTCTTGTTAGTTTTTGAGTTTTTAATATTGTGTGAATATGGTCCGTGTGGTGTGGTGTATTGAATGTGGAGTGTTAGTCGAGTATAAAGTATGAACGTGTGATTGTTAGTGTTTTAAATATTAAACATTAAAAATAGCTTTGTCTGTGTGAATACATTAACAAGTGCAACTACACGACTGTTTTAAATATTAAACATTAACAAGTGCAACTACAATTCAATGATCTGTACAGGACTGAGAGTTTACAGTACAGATCTCACAATCTAAAGTCACTGACTCAACGAATATTGAAAATAAAAGATATTTATTTTAATATATTTTATTTTAAATATTCATTCATACATTTAATGGCAGAGTGATAATTTTTATATTTTATATTAAAGATGAAGGAGAAGAAAAAATAAACAATTAGATGAAGAAAAAATCAAAGTCAATCATTATATTATAAGGATAGGAGACATGACACTAGAACTTCATTTCTTTTCTTTATATTTATGTCATTTGGTCTAACTTTTATTAAATAAATTTCATGATTGAATCATTGAATGATTGTATGATATATAATTCTGTATCATTGATTCATTGTATAAATTTATGTTATTTAAATGGTTAACTCTTGTTTATAAATCATTGTCATAAAATAATTTATTTTTTAATTTTTATTAATAAAATATACATAATCGCATATACTCCTGTATACCGCATATACTCTGTGCGGTACCCTAATCGCACTGAAATCGCATACCGCATATCAGAACACTGGGTGTAACTACACTAGATGCCTCACATAATCCAATAGATGCCTCACATAACTACACTAGATGCCTCACATACTCTGTGCGGTACCCTAACCGCACTTAAATCGCATACCGCATATCAGAACACTAGGTGTAACCACACTAGATGCCTCACATAATCCAGTAGATGTATTATATTTTGGGCATTCTCAATGAATGTAAATGTCATGTGACAATGTGACCCCAACTCACCCTCACCCTCACCCCGAGGGGTGACATGGGACTATTGGAAACAGAAACCAACTAGCTAACTCCCTTAACCTTCCGGTAGCCCTCTCCCAAGTAGCCCTCTTCCTGCCAACCATTCATGGTAGGTCCGACGCCGAAATGGTATCGAATACACATTGGGCATCCTACGATATGGTGATAAAATCCAAGATAGCTTCAACACCGGGTAGCTTCAATGCGGATACAAGGTGGGGAGAAGCATTTCATGCTCTTAATACGATCCTCACGGATCAACTACTATCAGTTAATAAATATCGATATAATTGAATTCCCTTGAATTTCCATGGAGATGCATCACTCGGATGCAGAAAAATGGTTAAGTTCTTGCACTCAACAATGAGAAGGCATAACCCTAAATGCAGTCATCCATGCACGCCTATTAAGGATAGGCCAAGCATATTGCATAGCTATTTGCTAACGAACACCAATACGATAAAGGAATTATCCTGAATTCCCTTATGAAAGCATCGCATGGATGCAGGGCAGATAACCTACTATAAGCCCATCATACCCAATATAAATGAGAAAATTCTACCCCATAAGAGGTACATGAACCATATGTCCAAATATCAAAATCAATCAAGAACTAACTATGCATAATTAAGTCCTAAGACATTCACACAGTTTCACAATATGCACATATAATAGTAGAACCCAAACCATTGAAACATCAAGTGTATGCATATATATATACTCTATATCCTAAAGCGGGACGATACGGCCAAAAGTTTTCATCTAATGGGCTATTTGCAATTCAACCCCCAAGTCTCCTATATTTATAAGCAAGTCACGGCCTAAAGTTTTCATCTAATGGACTATTTTCTGTTAGGCCCCTCAACTCCCCTATATTTATAACCAAGTCCCTACACAAAATCGGTCAGTATTGTCAACTATCTGGTTTATTTGCAGATGGTGCTCTAAATTCCTGATATTTACAATAAAATCCCTAAAAAAATCAGCTAATTTTGTCCTTTTTGTGGGATATTTGAATTTCGACCCTCGGTTTCAACCAGTTTTACAACCAGCCCCTATCTATGTTACAAAGAGATCCATGAATCAGATTTCTAGATTTATAACAAGGTCCCTGATCTCAAAACATGACTTGTCGAACTTCAAATCCATAATTTATTTTTTGGACCAATAAGATACCTATAAAATTATAAAATAAATATTTTAGTCTTTATAAGAAGTCTTTACTACTATTTCAGTTTTCACTTTCATATTTATAAAATTAACTATTCCACAAATTTTTGTAAATCCTTTTTGTAAATAATTTATTTTTTGGACCAATAAGATACCTATAAAATTATAAAATAAATGTTTGCTCCGACTTTCCTTTTGATTAATATAAAGGCAAGACAAAAAATGAACCGTTTCATTTTTAAAAAATAATAATATATTTTTAGTGCTGTGACACTCAATTATGTTTACCAATCAAAATGTAGTTCTATATACCTTTTAGATATCTAGTGAAACACATACTTTATTAAACAATGTATATATCTCATTAAAATTTTTGTTACACTTATTAAAAATGGTTCATTTAAGTTAAAATTGAGCGATATATACTTTTTTATCAAAATATATACCTGATGATATTTACAGTTTTGATTGATAAATATCACTGAGTCTAACTTTTTTTTCTGAATTAATCTATTATAATTTATGAGGCTACAAAAAAAGAGGGTGCATCAAGGCTCCTATTCATATCATTCAAATCCACATAAACACATCCCCTAATCCCCCACGCCCCCAAAATCCCCATCCATGCTCGCCACAAGAACCCTCACCCACATCCTCCCCAAACCCACCACCACCATCCGCCTCCTCTCCTCCAAAACCCCCTACCCCTACTACTACCACCTCGTCAACTACCGCCCCGTCGCCGCCACCTCCCACCGCAAACCCCAAAACCCCCAACCCCCCTCCGACCCCTCCCTCGACCGCTCCAAACGCAAGTACCTCCGCAAGCGCTCCCGGAGGATGTACGGCTCCTCCTCCTCCTCCGATGACGACGGCCGGTCGCGCAGGGCGGCGGACGAGATGGTGGAGCTGAAGCCGGAGGTGGTGGAGCTGAAGACGCTGCACCAGAGGGAGGAGGAGCTCCACTTCTACGACGCGTTCGCTTACCCGTGGGAGAAGGACCGCCACTACCGGATGGTGTACCGCCTCGAGAAGAAGTACTTTCCCGATCAATGCCTTGACAAGGCGTTCTCCGAAGAGGAGGCGGTTGTTGTCGGTGGAGGCGAGAAGGGGTTGGTGTTCTTTGATGTGGGGAAGGAGGCGGAGGGGGAGGGGGTGGAGGTGGGTGGGGAGAGGAAGGTGGAGGAGTTTTTTAAGGATTTGAAGAAGGTGTCATCGCCCGGTGAGGGTGGTGGCGGGGGTGGGGAGGCTTATCTCGCGACGAGGAGGACGGGGCTTCCGCCGAGGTGGGATGGGCCGCACGGGACGGTGGTTTTGGTAGACAAGCCTAAAGGTCAGTTCTTTTCATCTTTTCCTCCTACTTGACATATTGTGGAAAACAAGTTTTCGTTTTTTTGTTGGAAATCTGTCTACTTGAAGTTTTGTTTGGAATGTTGATGTGGTTTTTTTTAATACCAATAGGATGTTTGGTGAAGAATGAAGAATTGTGATGCTCTTGCGTATTTTTTTCCTGCAATGGATAGTATCATTATCTATAATGTGTTGCAAAAGAGAAGTCCATATGATCTAGAATTTAGAACTCGGTCATGTTTAAAGAAGGTAGGATCAGTGAAAATCATATGCTAAATCCAATTAGTCCCATGTGGGGTGAGGAGTGAGATGAGAGCATGTACTTTGGTTTAGTCCCACATCACGTAGTGTGAGAGGATAGTTTGTGCTTATATATGAACATAACTCTTACACATTAAAATCCATTTTAGAGCTGTGAGCTTCATAATGGACAAGGCGGATGTGTAAGCTTGAGCTCTTACATTCGAAGACAACCTTCTAGGAGAACTATTCTTTTGGCAAGTGGGAGCCATCCTGTCACTACTCCCAATCCTCAGTTTTAACTCTCAATTTTCTAAGGAGATAATGCTCAAGTTAGTAAAATATTGTCGTCACCCAGACCAATCCTGCATGTGTTGGGAGGGAGAGAGAGGATATGGTTCTAACATTTGACATTTTTTTCATAAAGTGATTGCTCTCAGGACTTGAGCCTACGACTTTGCCCTGGTCCCAGGCACTTTACCATCATTGCAAACAATAGCCCAAGTTAGTAGTGGGTGGTTTTTCTATTTTGCTTTCTAGGAAGCTCACCAATCTTAGTGAAATCCCTACATCAATTCCAAAATCAAACAACTCAGACTTGTGATAATTCACCTTCAATCCTATCAATGCTTTGAATCAGATGAGAAAAAATTTGATTAGCCAAATCTGAAACCGGTTGGCTTCACAATAGGGTTTTTTTTTCTGCATAGCGTAGATGGGATTTAGTTTATCACAATCTTCTTGGTTCATCTCTTCAATTGGAACTGTCTTCTTCATGATATTTGCTCACCATCATATTCCACCTGTCACCAACACACCTTACGTCTATCATCAAGCATTTAAGGGCATGGATTTTTGTAGGGGAGCTCTCTTTCCACCCCTCCGGTTCTCCATCTCACCCCAAAAAAAAACTTTTGGGGTGGGATGGAAAACAAGGGGAAAAAAGGGGAAGAAAGAAATAGATCCCATGGTTCGGCCATGACCACAGCGCCGCAGTGGATGCGCGACGATCTGATGATGGTTGACGACCCTTGATGAGCATGGCGGTTGAGGATGCACATCCCACAGAGCCAAGGGTGATGGGTCAAAACAGAGGTGATGATGAGAGAGCACACAACCGTTTGGTGAAACGCTTGAGAGGAATGTGGGGGGTGAAGAAGGAGCTGAAGGCGTGGGAAGGCCTGGCTCGAGTAGTGTTGGTGTCGTTGGGGAAGCAGGGGGCGAGGGAACCGACCCACAACACATGGTGAAGGTGGTGCGGATGTGGCAGTGATGGGATTGTTGGACAAACAGCAAGAGGTAACCACAGGGGTTAGGATGTGGTTGTTGTCGAGGGTGACATGGCAGCCACCGCCTCTTTCATGATTGTGGGGTCGTGGGTTCGCCGCAGCAGCGGCAATGGAGAAGGGGACGTGCGAGTATCATGGGTTCATCTTCCTATCTCTCTTTTTCTCTCAATCTTTCTTTTCCCCTTCTTCTCCATCTCCCCCCCAAAATTTATTTTTAGGGGTGGAATGGAGAGATGGAGGGGTGGAAAGGAAGCTCCCCATTTTTGCATCTTCCTCAAAACACTAGTTTTTTTATTTTCTTTGCTTGTAGTGTATAATGATGTGTACTCATAATTAGTCATTCTTAACACCTATTTGAGAGACTCAACAATATGAGCTGATTTTGATTTTAAGCTTACAATCAAATCAGCCTCCTCAACCAAAGTTCTAAGTGTGGCTGCATGTACCAAATGCGGCCTATATGCTGAAAAAAACAGCTTGTGCATCACTGCAACCATGTGCGATGCACATGACCTCACATGGTGCAATGGTTCGAGTCAAGAATGAACCCTGTTCGAACGGGGTTGTAATTTTTGAAGGTTGGAATGAACCCTGTTCGAAAGGTATTTGAACGTCTAAAGGCTGAAACAAACCTTGTTCGAACCCTAGCATTGGATGAACCTTGTTTGAACGCGGTTTGAACGAAGCCCAGGATGAACCTTCTCTACCTATGAAACCCGTTCGAACAAGGTTTTAACACCTGAAGGCAGGAATGAATCCCATTCGAACGAGTTCAAACGCCTAAAGGTTGTAACAATCCCTGTTCGAACGGTGTTTGGAATGCCTCACCTGAAGGTGGATTTTGAATTTTTTAAAAATAGTTGTTTGAAAGGGGGTTTGAAAAAAACTATTGCACACAATGTTGCAGCATTACCTTATGCGAATCCAACTTCATTTGCGGTTTACACATTCATTCTCTAAGAAATGTGGTTTCTATTGTGATAAAGTAAGATGTAAAACAATATCATCTATAAAAAATAAATAAGTAAAAAAATATGACATTTTTGGGTTGGGGGAGGGAGGGGGACTATTCAAAAAGAATAAACAGAAAAAAGGAAGGAACATCCATTGGTGAGGGGCAATACTCTAGTTTAATTTGAATGCATCAAAACATTCAATTAATAAAAATGAATTAATAGCGAACCAAGCTTTGATTAGTTGGTTAGCACCTCCCCTCTCTATGAAGGAGGTGAGGGTAACAAACCCTTGGGAGCATCCATTTTCAAAAAAATGAAAAGAAAGAATCAATAGAATAGCAGCAATTAACAACAAGCTTTGTTTGCTGCAAAGTTGGTTTCATAATTGCAAAATGAAAATTGACAGCTGTAGTGGGAGCATTAAAAAATGGAAAAAGAACATGGGGTAGGAATAGCTTACCAAGTGAGTGACGACTGTTCCTCTTCTGTAGAAAAAGCAGGGTTACACCAACTTTTACATCACGAGGAAGAATCGGACAACTCCAACTAGATCAATGATTACTGTTTTTGCTTCATGTATCCAGATATCATGCAATTGAAAAACTATATTAAAGTTTAAATGCAATAAAAGGATATTAGGAACACTTCCAAGCATAGTTTTAAATTGTGCGCGGACCGCATGTGCGGTGAGGTCCGCACACAGCATATGCGGCCGCATGTACTGTACATGCGGCCGCACTTTAGTATAGGAAGACGTTCGAACGGGCGTTCGAACGCCTTCCTTCTTTTTAAAAACCAAAAATACACAGGACGTTCGAACGCCCGTTCGAACGTCCTCGGGCTTTTAAGTCGGGTTCAGCCCGAAACCCTTCCCATCTCTCCTCTCTCATTCCATTCGAACCCAAATCGTCCAAACCCTTCCAAACCCCTTTTTCCACTTCAAATCTCTCTTTCAAACCCCCCCCCCCCCCCCCCCCCCCCACAATTCATCCCAAATTCTCCTAAAACACATCCAAATCTTTCCAAACACCATTTAAGGTATGCATTCTACTCTTCTTCATCTCCATTATCAATGTTTTTAATTTTTTTTTGTTTAATAGTTGAATATAAATGATGAATGATGTTTATTGTTGTATATTCTTTTGTTTTGCAGCCTCAATCATTCATTTTTTTCATTCTACAACATTTCTCATCTCCCTAGTCCCAACTTGAAACCCTAGATCCCAAAATCACAAATTCTCAACCATGCATATCACCCAACTTTTTCTTGCATTTGTTATCTTGATGGTAAATATGAAATTGCCAAAACGTGCTAGGGAAACATTTTCTTTGTCCGATGCCAATATTTTCTATGATTGTAAGGCGAAAAAGGCCTTTGACAAACTTTTTTCAAAACGCTCTTTGATCCTTGAGCGCGAAATTGTCCTAGAAAAATCAGGGATATACCATCATATCATAGCATATGGACCATGTTTCAATCCCGTGGTTGGATGGACATTGCCTCACTTGGTAATGTAGCCTACCCTAATTATGTGCATTTGTTCTATGCCAACATTCATGATATACTTCCTGATAATCGCACTTTCAGGTCTTATTTGAATGGCAAATATTATACTATTTCTACCCAAACCATTGTCGAGCAACTCAATGTTCCTCGTGAGCCTAATGCCATATATTATAAGAAATTATCTGCAATGAAAACCACCATATCCGAAGAGATATGCGTAACGGAACTAGAATATTACACTACCATTCAACAATCTCAACTCAAATCTATCTACCGCATCCTGAATACCATTATTTCTCACAATATCGTTCCTATGGGGCATAAGAGCGATGTTACCGAGGACAGAGCAAAACTTCCTTACATGATTGGAACCAACGCCCCGATTGATCTTCCTAACATCATTTTTGATGTCATCACTGAAGCATCCATTCCCCTACAATAAAAAACCAAATGAATCACACACTATAATAACAAGTGGAAATGGTAAATTTCAAAGAACATCAAGAGTTTTGAGAATTGAGAAATTTGGAAAATTTGAGAGTTTTGAGAATTTGAGAGTTTGGAGAGATGTTAGAGTTGTTTTAGATGCATTTGGGATTCAAATGGGACCTATTTTGTAGTGGGTACCCTAAAAAAAAGGCCCCAAAATGTTTTCCAACGGCTAGTTGGAAACTAGCCGTTGGGCGGCGTGTGTGGCGCACGTGCGCCGCACATGCCGCACATCGGCGGCATGTGCGCAGCACATGCCCGTGCGCACTTGACCAAGTGCGGCCGCATGTACCGGTACGTGCGGCCGCACTTTAAACTATACTTCCAAGGGTTTATTACTTAGTCTCGAGACATACAATGTTCGCACTAATAATTCTTAATATTCAACATTTAAGGTAATAATTTTAAATCTTCATGGATCATATATGCAGCATCTCTTGACTGATGAATTTCATTTGGGCACAATAATATATATTCATGGTTATGAACTGATTTGTCTATAACACTATCATATTAAGGCAGGATGGACTTCATTTACTGTCTGTGGGAAGCTTCGCCGCTTAGTCAAAGTGCAAAAGGTGTTCTTTTGACTGATTTGTACCTTGTATTGGCCCTTTACCTGAATACTCATTCTATATTCCAATGCAGGTTGGGCATGCTGGTACCCTTGATCCTATGGCTACCGGGTTGTTGATTGTTTGTGTTGGTAAAGCCACTAAAATTGTCGATAGGTATGATTTAAATTATAATTACTACAAACATTTCCCTTTATTGCATTAAAATCTTCATGGCCTTGTATTGTGCATTGTTGTTGTTCTTCCTTTAAACATCATAGGTGAGGCTTTAGGTAACTTGATTGAAATTAGGGTAATTGTTTTCATATGTTGGAGGAAGCAATTAAGAAAATGAGATAATTATAATACATGAGAAAATATTATATTATTAGATAGAGGTAAAGAGATACTTTTTGAGCATCACATGTATTAAGTAGTGCTCTCGTTAGTTTACCATCTATGCATGGTGAGTTGACTAGTATATGAGTACATAGGCACCGTGCTCATGGACTTGTGGGGTATAAATTTTGGACCTTGTGGCAGGGTAATCAATCTAGTAAGTAGGGTTATTTACCACTTCAAGGTCATGCTTCCAAACCATCGAAAGGTGGGCTCTTGATGTGGGCTTCAAGGCCAACCTAGCGCCACCTCATAATAAATTTATTGAATCACACTACTCCAAAGAGAAGAAGGTTCAAGAAGCCACTTCCCCATGAGAGCCTTGTTCATGTTCCAAAGATTTAATGCCCCCATGTCGCCATCTCCTTATCACACCAATCAATATTCCACTTGGTTAGGTGACCAACTTTCCCATTTCTTTGTTGTTGGCCCATATAAATCTTCTTTGATAACCTCAGTCTTGTTAAGAATGTTAATGGGAACCTTGAAAATGGAGAAGTAAAGAGGGAGGCTATAGAGAGTACCATTTTCTAATAATGAGCCGACCGCCCAAGCTCAACATCATGCCTTTCCAAGACTAAAGCCTTCTTTCAAATCTTTGAATGGAAGGAGCCTGCTCTCTTTTCCTTCAAGCACCCATGTGGAGAGGAAGACCCAAATACCCATTCTTCTTGACGAAACCTCTTCCTCCGACATATGGATTCCAATCAGGTTGCTTTTGAAGAGTTTTGACCTTGAGAAGTTAAACTATTTCAAAACTTGATGATGAATTTCCACATCTGCAAGTTGCTTTCCCTCTCATCTCAAAAAAGGATGGTATCATCCACATATTGGATATTGGGTGATGTGCATACCCCTCTCAGTAACTTCCAAACCACTATTTAAACTTAATATAAAAATATATGTAAAAATATTCAAAATTATTAAAATACCATGTCATAGGCCTTCTTGGAACAGCTGGATGTCAGTATGTCACACATATCTGCGTCCTTTTACATTGCAAAAATCAGATGTGTAACTTGGGTTGGGAGAAACCCGAGCTTGCCTGGCCTTGCCAACTTGAGTCTGGATTGGTAAGTTCATGTATACTTTGGCTTGAGTTGCCCCAAGCATGGAAAGCGTAACCTGGGAATGAGGGCTGGTTTGAGTTTGGACTGGCCCCTTCGGTAACTCGATCCAACCTGAAAAGCCCATATCTTATCTATTATATTACTAGCATTCCTGGTATTGGTGTGAGCCAAAAGTATGTTGTGGCATCATTTAACTTTGTATCAACCATGATTAATTTGTGAGACAAAATTGCAATTAAAACCCTCTTATAAATTTTATAATTATAATAAGCACCTATGACTATTTTAAACCATGTTAATTACAATTAACCGCTATAAAATAAACTCCCTCCATTGCACATTGACTGGCCTTATAATAAAAACAAAAAAAATCTAAAACGCTGATGGAACACTTGCTTAATGGGAATTTCCATTGTTACTCCCCAATCCTACAATGCTAGACATATGCTATTGACATGTAACGCAGAAGAAGCAAGAAAATTATCTGCCTTGGATTTCATGATGGACAAACATTTTGGGACTGGAAAAATGGGAAAGAACATTCCTATTTTGATGGATGTTTTATCTTAAAAAATTCAATCAAATTATATATAATTCAGATTTAGATTGTCTAATTATGTTTTGTACGATTATGATATGCGGTATATCTAATCCTTAATAAAATAGGATGTTGTTTACCATGCAAATTAACATTAAGGTCATTATCATCATCATATTCTATGCAGCTATGCTCCAAATGGGATCTCAGTTTACCCACTACTTAAATCCAAAGTTTTCACCTCTTTTTTGTCTTCTATTTGCATTTTTCAAATGTTCATCTCCATTTGCATGAAATATTCTAAAAAATGTAGCATACAGTAGGAGTATTGAAGATATATTGTTCATGTATGATGATCACAGATACCAAGGCATGGTTAAGGGTTATACGGGAACTTTTCGATTAGGTGAAGCCACATCAACTTGGGATGCCGATTCACCGGTTAGTCGCTTATATTACTATGAAAACAATATGTTCAAGGCTTCAAGTATGATGCATCTTACCAACCAAAAAAAAAGTATGATGCATCTTTGTATCATCCTTTTTTTCACCTCTATTATGTTATATGTGATGCTAGCTATCGGTGTTCAAAACACTTAAATAAATATCCATCTGGAGACTCAAAGCACTTCAGAGTAAATATCCAATCTTCATGTATTATATTTAGATCCCTCGTCCATGATTGAATTAGGGTTACTGCACAATATGCATATGCATATTCGATCAGGGTCATTCAGACATATTTAAATAAGATCAGATCTGGGAATACTGAAAATTCACGTAATAGTGAGTGACAATTTTTGTCTGTTCCTGCCACAGGCAGACACATTGAGGCCATTTTCACAGTACAAAACAACTGAATCATGCTGCGCTGTTTTTAAATATTCAATTTTGTGGAACGGTAATGGGAAGAACCTTGTTTCGTTCTTTACTTCTATAGAACAGTTTGAAAATTAAAAACTGGAATTTTGGGAAATGAAAGCAATAATCAGAAGAAATGATTGAGACAGATTGGAAATCCAGTAATAAATTCTTTCTCACTCAGCAAGTAATAAATCCAGTAATATATCCTTCTGTATTTGGGCATTCTCTTCACTTAATAAATTGGGGTAGGGTGCCTACTGTTTCTTCCGGAAAAAAAAATGCCTCACTCAGCAAGTGAAAAAAGGAGAAGCAGTTCCTTTCAGCAGAATGTATTTAAATATGGGAAGCAGCTTCTGATGACTGATTAATTTTTGTTATATCAAATGTGTCGTTTTCTTGGCAGACTTAATAAACTTAAGTCCACGAACTGTGCCAGACTGTGCCAAACTGTGTTCACTTATAATTTTCTTTCTTTCTTCTCTCTTCTCAGTCTGAATCTTCCAGAACAAACAATTCTACTGAAAAAAGTGATAAGTGCAATCATCGTTCTAAACTAATTGATGCATGCCAACAGTCACTTTGACAATTAATTGATTACTATAGGAGCAATCTTATTAATAAAAGAAGCCCTTGAAACAAAATAAAGATAAAAAAATCAGACACCTCCCTCGGAATTAAATGTCTCGAGAGAGAGTGAACACTTGATTTCTTACACCCCACACCAAAAGTTTCCCAAAATAGAATATGGCATATCCACCCCTAAAATATGAATGACCCAACTTTAGAGGAGAGAAGTGGTCACCTTCCAGTTGTTCTATATAACAAATTTTGTGTTGGAAGAGTATCATTACGGACGATCCATATGCTCCAACACACAGCATGGGGAACAAGCCATTGGAACTTAGCGAGGTACTTTGCTCTCGTTTTTTGCGTCTCTTCCGGAACCATTTCCACATGCCCTCTAGGTCACTCAATTAACATTGAAATCTAAGAATGAGCCACCTTTACTTGATACTTGATGAATGGGGAACAATTACCTGATACTTGAGATGTATGTAGTTGATGATGCTGCTTTTTTATATTGTGGATGATAGCAGCTTGAATTAAAATGCTTGGGCATCTGTATTTCTTCAATACAAGAATTATCATTGAAGCAGAAGTGATATATGTGTATTTCTTATCGAAGTAAAATATCTCATCACACTTGAATTGTAAGAGTTAAATTATAAGACCTCATAGACTCTTTTTCTCCACTTGTCAATGCTTTTACATATGGTAAATTAATCATCTTCTGTCAGGAGTTGAATATTAAATCTTTCTATCTAATAGACATGGCTGTGGAGCAGGTAATCCAACGAGAACCTTGGGAGCACATCAAAGATGATGATATTAAAAAGGTTGTTGCATCTTTCTGTGGAGATATATGGCAAGTGCCTCCCATGTTCTCTGCAATTAAAGTAAGTAACAACATTGATAACTGACTATTTTAGTGGTTCTTTTTAGTTTTCCAAGTTGTATATCTATATACTGGCCAGTGCCAGGACAAGCTTTATATCTCCTGATACTTAACCTTGGCCAGAGTTCCCATCTTGACCTTGAGCACATATCTGTTAAGGCTCTGGGTTAAAACCATGGACATGAAGATAATTGGCTCGAATATTAAGATTGTTACATGTACTCAATCCAAACATTGCCCAGCCCCCAGCCTCCTGGGGGTTTGTATACACTGCTGGACAACACTTGGGGAGATTCTCGGGGTCATCTCTAGCATTTTTCTCATATTAATTTTATTAAAAGCTACTTTGGACGGGCCATTCTTTCAAAGAATAATCTGGATTGCAAAATCAATAGCAGTTTTGAACAAAATGGATCTATCATACATCAGAATTCTCTTGCGAAAGAAGAAAAGGATTGATTACTTTTGTATATCTGGAGGGTTTGATGGAAATAGGATTCCAAATTGACGGTTAGTGAAACTAAACTTAAAGTAAATAATTATCTCTTTTATAAACCCACTGGCATATGGGTGTCTTTGGCTAAGCCTGAATGCCTGTTCCTCCTTTTCTTTTAAACTGGTTGAATTTTATTTTTTTTCTTTGCTTCTGGTTCCCCTGCAATAAAGTTGAGAGCTAGTCATAAAATAATCTCAAATTATTGTTGGATCATAATTTGATCCGTAAGATTGATCCTAGATGGGTTAAGGCTTGTTGGTTTAGTTCTAATGAACATATCATCCAATTGATCAGGTAGGAGGTGAAAGGATGTATGACAAAGCAAGGAGAGGAGAAAAAGTTGAGCTTTCACCAAGACGTGTAACAATTTTCAAGTTTGATATTGAAAGAAGTTTGAATGACAGGTATGCATAAGATTGATTGTGCATGTTTCAAGATTTTATAATGGTACTCAGTGCATGAAGATCACTGATTGCCACATCTAAATGCATGGCATTTCTATCATTCCTTACAATAGATGGCTTCCTTGTATAACTTCTATAAATCTAGCCAAAACCAGATGGCTTCCCACTTTGCTTCCGTCTCGCTTCTTCATCTTCCGCCTCTTGTTTTCAGTATAAGGTAATTCTACTTCATTAATGAAATTAGCAAAATCTCTTTATAAAATAAAGCTATTTCAGTACCTCTTTTTGATTTTCATTATTCAGTTTGAAAACTTTCTTTTGTAAACTGAGCACACCTTAGTGAAAAACCACATGTGGAACACTAGGAATTCCAAGCAACTTTAATGAACTTCCGGCTACAAAATTTGTATTTTATGTCATTCTATTTCTTTTCAAGAGACATAACATAGCAGAAAGTAGAACTTTGCTTCCGTCTATTGGAGTAAGGGAATCGCTTCCCGGAGGCCCGGGGGTTGGGCCGCAACGCCCCCCATGGGCCGCAGGCCCCCCCAGTTGGTTGATCTTCCACCAGGGGAGAGGATTGTTGGTTGCGATGGGTCTCTAAAATACTGATGGGGCTGTTGAGCGATAAAGGCGCGCTTGTTGCAAAAGGCTTTACTCAGACTCCAGGGAAGGATTTTCAGCTATTTGCTCCTGTGCCAAGTCTACTTAGCTTCTTGTCTCTCTTTCTTGCCACAACTGGCCTCTTCACAGATGGATTGAAGAATGCTTTTCTTACGGTGATTCAGAGAAAATTTATATATCCGCCGCCTGGTTTTCGTCTTCAGGGGGAGTATTGGAAAGGTGTGCCTTCTTCTCAAATCTATATGGACTTAAGGTCACCGAGAGCATGGTTTCAAATCAGCGTAATATTCTCTCCTTGGATTTTTTTCATGCTGATCAACTTGCTTCATTCGTCGAAAATGGACGGTGCAAATTGTTCTAGTTTACGTGGATGATATTATTATCAGGAGATGATGCTGATTACTTTCAGAGTGAAACTGAGCTTGGAAGGCATTTGATAATCTAGTCCTCTTCGGTATTTTTTGGGGATTGAGATTGTTCGCTCACGCCAGTATTTGCTCTCCCAGAAAATACACTCTTACCTCTTGAGGACACCGGTATCTTGGATCGCCCTGATTTTCATTATTCAGTTTGAAAGCGTCTAGTGGGTCTTTCTTTGACAAACACTAGGTATTTGACTTTCGCTGTCACTGTGAGTCATTGCATGCCCCACGGACTTCTCACTAGATGCTGTTTACAGGATTCTTCGATACTTGAACATGCCCTGGTCTTGGCATTCTATGCTCTAGTGCTCAGCCTACCATTTCTTGCTCATGTGGAACTGGTTACTCTATCGGGATCCATTCTGGTTTCTGTACTTTCCATGGGGGCAACTTATTTCCTGGAAAAGTAAGAAACAGAGTGTTGTCTCTCGTTCTTCTGCTGAGGCAGAATACTGCCATGGCCCGGCATGTGAGATATTTGGTTGCGCTCTCTTCTGACAGAGTTGGGATTCCCTGTAGCTGGTTCATTACTTTGTTTTGTGTAACCGATTGCCATTATGCTTGCCTGTCAGTTCTTCATGAGCGGACCAAACACATTGAGGTTGATGTTATTTCTTCGAGAGAAAGTACAGTCGGGCGCCATTGACAAGTTTTTGTCCTCCAATAGAAGCTTGCATATGTTCACACTGTTGGTCCCTCTATTCTTCATTCTAGTTTGACCAAGTTGGGCTTGATTGAATTGTCCAACTTGAGGGGGAGTATTGGAAAGTAGGCCTGTTGTTGGGCCTATTCCCGGAGGCCCGGGGGTTGGGGGGCAACGCCCCCCATGCTTTTGTCTTTTTCCTATTCAGGGCTTGTACCTGTCTATAAAAGGGACCTTTGGTCACCACAATACAATACAATATTATTATCCATATATTTCTTCTTGTTCCACTGATAAAATGTGTCTTTTTAGATGTTGAACTACAAGAATATCAGTATTTTATTCAATCTATGTCAACAATGAAGATTCTTGAGATATATATCATATAGTTTACGAGCTTGACATAAAAACATTGATTTTAAATTTATATTCACTTAACAGAATATCAAATGCAATCTGTTTAATAACAAATTCAACATAACCATGTTTTATCATGTAACCTTTTCACAGTGTCATCAGATTGTTGATTGTTAATCATTATGTCTTCTCAATTACTGCAGACAAAATTTGATTTTCCGGGTCATTTGCTCAAAAGGGACATATATTAGATCCCTTTGTGCAGATTTTGGGAAGGCTCTTGGCAGGTAAGTTCTTAAGAATAATGGTTTCATTTGGTTCTTGAGTAATTGTAGTGAAAATTTATAAAAATGTGATATTGCTCCTTCATGGTATATAATTATATCCTATGCCATCCACAATGATTATTTACTATTTTGATACTTATGGTGACACATGTTGCTAATTTGTATTGTGTTTTGATGTAGTCATATTATATTCTGTGAATTAGATATCTGGACTCAAAACTTTAAAGTTATCTTTCCTTTGCAAGAAACACAAGTTTCAAGTGTTTTGGACTTTTTAAGGAATCTTGAAGGCTAGATATAGTCTTAAAATATAATAAATAAGACAATTGAAATATCATACTCAGGCAGCGTTTAGTTGCGCGATTGCGCAGTTTTTGCGATTGCAGGAAGCTGGTTCTGCAATCGTGTCAACCAAACAGTTCTGCAATCGCAGTTTCCTGCAAACAGATTTCAGGTAAATAGTGCCTAAAAGCTGCGGTTTGAGAAAATTGGTGGGCGACAGCTTCCTGTAGAATCAGTTTTAAATCCAGTGATTGCAGAAAATCAGTTTTACAATCGTGTTACCAAACGCTACCTCAGAAGTAAGAAAGATTAGGTTTGATAAACTACCAATATGCAATGTTACAAGGTTTTTTTCAACAATAAGCCCCCTATTTGGATAGCGACATAAGCTATTCTGGGATATCTTATTATTTCAATATAGTTAATTATACTAGAGGAATAAGCCATCTTATGTTCGGTTGTGATTTTAGTTAGGAAAATGTTGGACTCAGTCATTTTTACAGTCTAAAACTCGGACTACACATGTTTTTATTTTTTATAATAATAGTAAACATCATATAATGAGATATATACTTTGATAAAAAGTGTATATCTCTCCATTTCGAGTTGAATGAATCCATTTTTAGTAAGTGTAAGAAAAAATTAATGAAATATATACATCGTCTAACGATGTATATGCTTAATTGAATTTCTAATGAGGTATGTAAGACTACATTTTGGATTGTAAAAAAAATTGAGTGCCATTTTAGTTATTTATGTTGAAAAACGTAATAATGAAGTTTTTGTTGTTTGATTAACTATGGATAAATTGTAGATAAACTGTGAATAAATATGTGGATACGGATTTATAAAAAGTGAAAAATGATTTAACATGCGGACCTCTTTTAATTTATAAGAGATGATGACATGTGATTTGACATATGAGTCCTCCTTATACTAGTGAGATAAATTAGTGAAATAACATAATTTCAGGGGGGATCTGGAAAATTAATACCAGTTTTTTCCCACTATTCTAGCATAGCTATATAGACCTATTCTTTGCAAGTAAATAGGTTTTTTTGGCTTATTCAACTTTGTTCCATCCTATTCCAAATCTATTCTTCTTCCAAACATGGGTTGAAAGTTTGAAAGATACGAGGAGAGAGTGTGAGGTGGAAATCATGAGTATAATACTGTAACGTGGTGGATATGACATTCAATGTGATTTTATTGACACATGCTTCATTTAGCATAGCTCAAATTGTTATGAAAGCAACATTTTCTTATTTGCAATCAGTGGCAAAGAATATTGTCCAAGACCCAACTAGCAGTTTTTTTATTTATTGTTTATATCAGCATCAAGGGGGGAAAAATACTGCTGCTGTTTTCTTTGGATGCTCCAATCTCTATGTTTCAATTCTAAACTGTTTTCCTTTTTATTGCAATAGTACCTTACATGTTTTTTTCTGAGGAAGAATACTTCTAGTTCCTAAATTGTGTTCTTTTTTTTCCGCAGTGGTGCTCATTTGACAGCCCTTAGAAGAGATTTAATTGGTAATATTCCACTTTCATTGATATTGATTCCAGGTTATTAGTTTGTTTCATTCTCTTTGTTATTATATTAGGGAGAATCCTGTGTGCCCCTCATGTGATTCCCACATGCTTTGATATTTATTTTTTAGGAAGTGTATACTTCATGTAATGGTGAGCATGTACCTTCATAAAAATGAAATACATCGTGTATACTCCCTTACATTTAAAAAAAAACAAAAAATAATAATTATGTGCTTCATGTAACACAACACATACTTCTGTAGCAAAATGAGGCTGCACGCAAGTTTACACATAAGGATTGCATGAAATTGTCCTTATCCATTTGATAAAAGCATCTTGATCAACCTCCTCTTAACTTCATGAATTATACCATGCACATATACATTTTTTGCGAGTTAGATACATATCTTTCTTATTCCTGTATCCTTTATTATTGCATCTGACTTTCAATTAACATTGGATAACTTTTCTTCCTTTATTCATTAGCTATGCTCATTATGTTGATTGATGATTTGTTAGATACTCCTTCAAATGGAACTCTGTTCATTATTTTTTTTAAGAGAAAACTGAATCTAATCCCTTATGTTGAATAAAAAGCAGAAGCAAAATTCTCATTTTCAATCTTCTTTCTTTGCTTCATTGGTTGTTCCACATTTTATTCCAGGTCTAAAGAACTTATTTAGGATTTAGATGGTGTGGATTCGACATGGAATCGATTGCAGGCTGACTATTGAACTTCCATGTCTCTCAGGTGAATATTCAGTGGATGATGCATGGGATTTTCAAGAACTGCAAGAGCAGATCACAAAGGAGTTCCTCTAGATGTCCCCAATTTTTTTAAACTTGTGGGATTTCATGAGGTTTGTTTGCTTTTTAAAAGAATTCAGTTGGAATTGTGGTGTTTAATGTTAGCTAACTACTTTGATCACATATTTAATTTATATTTCATAATTGTTTTTCACCCTTGAGAATTATGTCTTGCAACTGACAATTGGTTTTAATTTTTAAATTTTGTTATTATTTTGGGGTCGTTATTTCCACCCTGTTAGGCAGGAATCCACCCCGTTAAAAAATTCATGTTTTTTTGGTGGGGTGGAGAACAAAGGAAGGGGGGGGGGGGGGGGGGGGGAGAGAGAGAGAGAGAGAGAGAGAGGGTGGTGGTGGAGGCAGTGTTTTGAAATGCGGTTTCCGTGCGGTCATGGTACCGCATAGAGTATATGCGGTATGCAGAAGTATATGCAGTTCAGTATTTTTATTAATAAAAAACATAATTTTTAAAATATATTAAGATAAATATAAAAAAAATACATACAAAGAATCTGTTAACCCTAAAACGTTCTATTTTAACCAAACTATCCCAATAAAAGATACACCTTAGACATTTCATATCACCAACGTATACACCCAATAACCAAACAATAATATAAACAAATTATTCAAAAGTCCAAACTGTTCTAAGTAGTAAATTATCATTTATAAAAGACGTTTCAGGTGTCACAATTCACTTCAAATAAAAAGAAGAAGAAGATAGGTGTTACATCCCCAAACAGTTCTGATTAAATGGTGAGTCCTTTCACCTTTGTGTCCCTTCATAGTGGAAAAAACGTGAGAGACAGTAGAGAGAACAATGGGGAGAGAGAAAATAGATAGAATAAAGAGGGAGAGAGGGCTAGAGAGAGAGTGGAATCAGAGGGAGGAAGAGCAGAAGAAGAAGAGCTGAAGAAGAAGAAGTCTGAGGCCTAGCTGAATAGAATAAAATCGGAGATAAGAAACAGAGATGGCATACTCTTGGCTCAAAGTGGAGCCGTGGTCCTCGGGGAAGATCATAGTCGGCACCGTCGCTGATGAAGAAGGAGGTCGGCGTTGAAGCCTCAAGCGCAATTATGAAGGAGGCAGAGTCGGGGTGCTTGGGAAATTTAAAAGATGTAGGAGACGCTTTGTTTTAGGGCAGGCAAAAGGAGGCCCTTTGTTGTTTTTTTTAACGGGTCGGGCAGGCCTGCCCGACCCGTTTAAAATGTTCAAAGTTGTGTGCTGCTTAAGCAGGCGCACATGCGGGATCGGGCCGCTTATGCGGGCCTGATCCGCATATGCACCGATTTTCAGGAAACCGGTTTGGTCACCCGACCGAATCACTGGTCGATTTTCAAAACGCTGGGTGGAGGTCAGCGGAGCCAACCTTGTGCAAAAGATCACCAAGACAATTGCCTAAGGACCCGTGTAATCAATGGAATAAAGAAAAGTGGATGGTAAGATATGTTGATTTTTTTAATGTAAGAGTTAATCCGTTTCTCTTGATTATTAAATGAAGTCTAAAATTTCTCATCTCCTCAAATCTTTTTAAGTATAATGATAATGTCCCCCCCCTCTTTACCCATTTCATTTTCAAGACTCTCTCTCCCACACCTCTTTATGTTTCTCTCAAATCCATCATGTTATTTTCTCTTATAAGGATATTTTCTGATTTAAAATTTTATTTAATTGAAAAGTTCATTACATTATTTATTAAAGTCATATTTTAATTTTCATGATAGTACATTAAAGTATAAGATTAAAGCAAATTAGTTTTTTTTCAAAGAAATATGAGGGGGGGGGGGGGGGTTTTAAAAGATTGTTTAAGTTCCAGTTAAATAAATCAATTTTTAGACCGGTCGGTCATAGAGGGCAGGATCATCCTGACAGATGGCTATGAAGCGATCAAAACATGGACGTCGACACGTCTAACAACCATGATAGATCACCAATAACAACCATGATAAATTGACTCGTATGAATAGATATTTGTATGGCACTGCCACTTCTCCTTAACATTCAGCTTGCCTTAAACATATATGAAGGGACAACTATAAAATTTAGAGAAAAATCCAAATAATTCCTTGTAAACTACAAGAAATCCATATAATCTCTTGACTTTTTCTTAAAGTCCATATAAATCCCCTGAAAACACTTATGTAAATCTAAATAACCCTATGTGTTAAAACTTTCACTAACAAATGAGGAAAATTATGCGAATATTTATATTTTTTTAAGCTTGACTAAAAATATAATATACCAAAACCCCCACAATTGTTAAAAATTTTCTATACGTGACGATTTTACTCATCTGAATTAATTATAAAACTCTATTTAGAGGTAAAATCATTGTAGCAATATTCTGGTATACTATGTTTTCAAGCAGGGTTAACCATACAGAACATTTGCAAAATATTCATAATCTGTCAACGAAGATTTAATTCAAAGAACTATTTGAATTTACGTAGGTGTTTTCAGGGGGTTATATGGATTTTAGAAAAAGTGAGGGGGTTATATGGATTTTAAGCAGTTTACAGGGGGTTATTTGGATTTTTCCTAAAATTTATTATCTTTTGAATTAAACACTGACATTTTAGTAAATGGTAAGAGTTGGCTTCTCCACAAAATTGGGTGATCTCGATTGAGAGAATTCCATGTGGCATGAATAAGGTGATACACATGGATTCTCATGAGAGGATAAAAATAAAAAAAACAAAAACAAAAAAACCTAATTTGAACATCATTAATCCTACCAACATTCTCTTATAAAAATCAGCAGTCTTCTTCCTGTCAACCATTATTTAAACGGTCGACAATCACCCTGACAATCACTGTTTACAATATTCGAGAGAAGCTTTACAACATTGAGCTATTTACCTGAGAGGGCTTGTTCAACCGCATTCAATATACATTAAATATCAATACTTTCACTTTCACATTTCATTCAAAACTTTGTTTGGCAACTAAAGTTAAAAGCAGCTTTTAGCTTTAGTTTCCAGGTCAACTCAATTACATCATCATTTAAAGGGCTAAAAGTTAAAAGTTGTCACCAAACAGGTCAATTTAAGTACATCATCATCATTATATTTTATCTCTAAACTGTGTGATGCAGAACGGGTGGCGGACGCGTTTCGGGGGCGATGAACCCGAAAGGGGTCCATTTGAAGATTTTCAACTATTTAAAGAAAAACCGGCTAGTAGAAATAAATGACGCCCCGAACTCGGAATTGGCTGAAATTTTTACTGGAGGTAGATGTCGAGGAGATCTTCAAGAGCTGTCGCTATGCCACAACACGTCCTTATTTTTCCATTTTTCCCATTTTTCGGCCCTCAAAATGGCATTTTTGCTATTTTTAGTAACTTTTTAGATTTAGCGTATCTCCTTCATAATAATTCGGATTTGACTGAAATCAAATCCCACGATCTTCTAAGATCCCCTAGAATTAGTTATAACAAACTTTTGTTTTTGCTATTTTTAGTAAGTTTTTCCTATTATAAAAGGGAGGCTTGTAATCTAGGGTTTTCAACTATTATTAATATATTATGAGTTTTAGTATTCTCTTTGAGAATTGTGGTTTGTTGAAGGATCTCAACGCTTGTTGGATCTTTATTTTAGTTTTTCGCTGCGTTAGTTGGTATCAGAGCGAGGATTTGCCTTGTTGTGATGGCAAATAACGGAGGGGAGACGACCAATCTAGCGACGCTGGTCGTGGATTGGAGGATCTGTGGAAGGCGGTCGGGAACAACGTGATCAGATGCGGGAACAACGAGATCAGATACAAGAACAACTGCAGGAGATCCGCACAATGATCGCTGGCCTGAACCTCAACGCCAATAACACACGTCCTGAAGGTGATAGGAGACGCGTCGAGGGAGTCGCCCAAGGCCGACCTATTACTCAAAACACCGTTCGACGTCCCACTCGTTATCAACCTGATGATGAGGAAGACTCGGAGGATGAAGGAGAGTTTCAAGTATATCAGCCGAGAGGGCGGCGTATGGAGTACAACGATTACCGATTGAAAGCGGATATCCCGTATTTCAATGGTAATATGCAAATCGAGGATTTTCTCGATTGGATCTCGGAGATCGAAAGATTCTTTGAGATGATGGAGGTTCCCGAAGAAAAGATGGTCAAATTGGTGGCTTTTCGATTGAAGAGCGGGCCGCCGTTTGGTGGGATCAACTCCAGAAGACTCGGCAGCGACGAGGGAAGGCGCTTATTCGTTCCTGGAGGCGGATGAAACAACTTCTGATGGAACGATTTCTTCCACCAGATTATGAGCAATACCTATTCCAACTATATCAGAACTGTCGCCAAGGTAATCGATCGGTATTTGATTATACTGCTGAGTTTTTGAGGCTTTCGGAAAGAAATAACATCGCAGAAACCGATGGACAACGGGTGGCTCGATACCTTAACGGGTTGAAGCCTTGGATCCGAGATCGGATTGGTTTACACGTGGTGTGGACCATCGAAGAAGCCAACAATATGGCGTTGAAGGCAGAACTCATGGACCAGAAACCCGGGAGTTCTTCAAACTTTCGCAGAAGCAACCCAGATTCTATTCCTTCCTCTGACAAAGGAAAAGGTCTGGCATCTCAAACTCCATTCAATCAGACGAGAGCTCAAGGAATACCATCCAAGGGAGCAGACAACGGACCAGGTGGTGTCAATCAAACCACTGCCCCAACAAATCGTACTGCACCAAGGAATCCAAACCCCTATGCTAAGCCTGTACCAGGCAATTGTTATCAGTGTGGAAAGCCAGAACATCGTTCTAACGTATGCCCAGAACGCAAGACCGTGAATCTAGTAGAAGGGGATGACAATGATGATGCGGGAGATGAAGAATTTGATGAAGATTTCACATATGAGGGTGCCGAGTTCGCGGAGGAGGACGGAGATCGAGTCAGCCTTGTCGTACAACGATTGTTGTATTCTCCGAAACGCGAAGACTCAAATCAACGGCACACTATTTTCAGATCTTGTTGTTCCATCAATAAGAAAGTCTGCGATTTGATCGTAGATGGTGGAAGCTGCGAGAATTTTGTGGCAAAAAAACTGGTGGATCACATGAAGTTACCAATAGAGAAGCATCATACACCTTATTCTATAGGCTGGATCAAGAAAGGACCGACGGTGAAGGTAACAGAAATTTGTAGAGTTCCTATTTCAATTGGCAAATATTATCAAGATGAAGTGCTTTGCGATGTGGTGGACATGGATGCTAGCCATGTGTTGTTGGGGAGGCCCTGGCAATATGATGTTGACATCACATATAGAGGACGAGACAACACCTATATGTTCTTCTGGAAGTCACATAAAATTGCGATGGCCCCCGCAGGACTCCAACCAACCAGCAAAGGTTACAAAGTCGATGGTCGATCACTATTAACAATCGCCGATTCTGAAGCAGAGTTCATGAAAGATGCAAAGGAAGCAAAGGAGTCTATTGTATGGTTGTTAGATCTCTTGTTGTGGAGGGGCGAGAAGAAATTCCAGTGGTGATAGCCCCTAGCATTAAGTCAGTACTAGAAGATTTCAGAGAACTTGTTTCCGAAGAGTTGCCTGACAAGCTACCACCGTTGAGAGATATTCAACATCACATAGATCTTATTCCTGGAGCAAGTTTGCCTAATCTGCCCCATTATCGGATGAGTCCGAAAGAGTGTGAGATTTTGAGAGAACAAATAGAAGGCCTGTTACAAAAGGGGTTCATCCGTGAAAGCATGAGTCCTTGTGCCGTTCCTACCCTGCTGGTTCCCAAGAAAGATGGAAGTTGGCGCATGTGCGTGGACAGTCGAGCAATCAACAGAATCACCGTCAAGTACCGATTTCCTATTCCCCGTTTAGACGACATGCTGGATATGTTGGAGGGCTCAAAGCTATTTACGAAGATCGATTTACGCAGCGGGTACCACCAGATTCGGATCCGACCTGGAGACGAGTGGAAGACGGCGTTCAAAAGCAAAGACGGATTGTACGAGTGGTTAGTTATGCCCTTCGGTCTGTCTAATGCACCTAGCACCTTCATGCGTGTGATGAATCAGGTATTACGACCTTTTGTGGGTAAATTTGTTGTGGTATACTTTGATGATATACTCATATACAGTCGAGCTGAGGAAGAACACCTAGGTCATGTGCGACAGGTGTTAACTATTTTGTGAGAAAATCAACTATTTATTAACCTGAAGAAGTGCAGTTTCATGACTAGCAGCCTTTTATTTCTGGGATATATAGTCTGTGCTGAAGGAATTCATGTAGATGAAGAGAAGGTGCGGGCAATTAGAGAGTGGCTTACACCTAAGACCGTTGGAGATGTTCGGAGTTTCCATGGTCTAGCCACTTTCTATCGTCGATTTGTTCGGGATTTCAGTACCATTATGGCACCAATTACAGAGTGCATGAAGAAAGGAAAATTTCTATGGGGTGAAGCCGCAGAAAGGAGTTTTGCATTAATCAAGGAGAAATTATGCACCGCACCAGTCCTTGCTCTGCCCAGTTTTGAAAAGATCTTTAAGGTGGAGTGCGATGCTAGCGGAGTCAGCATAGGAGCTGTTCTTTCACAAGAGAAGAGGCCGCTTGCATTCTTTAGCGAAAAGTTGAGCGATGCACGACAGAAATGGAGTACTTATGATCAAGAGTTTTATGCCGTGGTGCGTGCCTTGAAGCAATGGGAGCATTATTTGATTCAACGAGAGTTCGTGCTATATTATGATCATCAAGCCTTAAATTTCTGAACAACCAGAAACACATGGACAAAATGCACATCAGGTGGTCTACTTTTCTTCAAAAATTTCCTTTTGTTATTCATCATAAATCTGGTGCTACTAATCGAGTTGCTGATGCATTGAGTCATCGAGCGAACTTATTGATGACGATATCCCATGAGATTGTGGGATTCGAGAGCTTGAAAGATTTATATGCTGAAGATGATGACTTCAAAGACATTTGGGCTAAATGCGAACAGAACCAAGCCGTTAGTGATTTCCACATCACTGACGGATATCTATTTCGAGGAAATCAGTTGTGCATCCCAAGATCTTCTCTGAGGGAGAAATTGATTCGCGATTTACATGGTGGCGGCTTGAGCGGACATTTGGGCCGAGACAAGACCATTACCAGTCTAGAAGAGAGGTATTTCTGGCCAAAACTGAAGAAAGATGTCAAGATCGTCGTGAAGAAGTGTTATATCTGTCAAACCTCGAAAGGTCAGTCCCAAAATACTGGTCTTTACATGCCTTTATCTATTCCTAATGGTGTTTGGGAAGACTTGTCTATGGATTTTGTGTTGGGTCTTCCTCGTACCCAAAGAGGCGTAGACTCTGTGTTCGTGGTAGTCGACAGGTTCTTGAAGATGGCTCATTTCATCCCATGTCGTAAGACGTCAGACGCCTCTCATATTGCACGATTATTCTTCCGTGAGATAGTTCGTTTACATGGAGTTCCTCAATCCATCACTTCTGATCGTGATATGAAGTTTCTTAGTCATTTTTGGGTGACATTGTGGAAGATGTTCGATACTTCATTGAACTGTAGCAGCACTGCGACAACAAAAAAAACCTAATTTGAACATCATTAATCCTACCAACATTCTCTTATAAAAATCAGCAGTCTTCTTCCTGTCAACCATTATTTAAACGGTTGACAATCACCCTGATAGTCACTGTTTACAATATTCGAGAGAAGCTTTACAACATTGAGCTATTTACCTGAGAGGGCTTGTTCGACCACATTCAATATACATTAAAATATCAATACTTTCACTTTCACATTTCATTCAACACTTTGTTTGGCAACAAAAGTTAAAAGCAGCTTTTAGCTTTAGTTTCCATGTCAACTCAATTACATCATCATTTATAGGGCTAACAGTTAAAAGTTGTCACCAAACAGGTCAATTTAAGTACATCATCATTATCATATTGGGATTTTTAGTTTTAAGTCCCCGTAAACTATCCAATTTAGCTATCGATCCCTCACTTCTTCATATTTTGGTTTTAGTCCCTACATTTAAATGATAATTTAGGAATAAGTCCCTCAGAGGGACTAAAAAACAAACTTAATAATTTAGGAATAAGTCCCTCAGAGGGACTTATTCCTAAATTATCATTTAAATGTAGGGACTAAAACCAAAATATGAAGAAGTGAGGGATCGATAGTTAAATTCGATAGTTTATGGGGACTTAAAACTAAAAATTCCTATTATATTTTATCTCTAAACTGTGTGATGCAGAACGGGTGGCGGACACGTTTCGGGGGCGATGAACCCGAAAGGGGTCCATTTGAAGATTTTCAACTATTTACAGAAAAACCGGCTAGTAGAAATAAATGACGCCCCAAACTCGGAATTGGCTGAAATTTTTACTGGAGGTAGATGTCGAGGAGATCTTCAAGAGTTTTCGCTATGTCACAACACGTCCTTATTTTTCCATTTTCCCATTTTTCGGCCCTCAAAATGACATTTTTGATATTTTTAGTAACTTTTTAGATTTAGCGTATCTCCTTCATAATAATTCGGATTTGACCGAAATTAAATCCCACGATCTTCTAAGATCTCCTAGAATTAGTTATAACAAACTTTCATTTTTGCTATTTTTAGTAAGTTTTTTCCTATTATAAAAGGGAGGCTTGTAATCTTGGGTTTTCAACTATTATTAATATATTTATGAGTTTTAGTATTCTCTTTGAGAATTGTGGTTTGTTGAAGGATCTCAACGCTTGTTGGATCTTTATTTTAGGTTTTCGCTGCGTTACTGTGTCTTATCATCTATGTTTCATAAAGCAGTCATTATCATTACACCTTCAAACCATCATCATTACACCCTCAAAATGTGTGTATAAAGTTGCAAGGGCGCGGATATCAACACCCCACATAGCAAGAAACTCACCCCTTAAAAAAATTTAAAAAACAATTTGTGCACTATAGCAGTAGGATTAAACCCACCCCAAGGTCGGCAATCCCTCTAGCGATGGTGATGAATTATGGTCGACTAAGTGTTTGGCGTGTGTACCAACCCAAGTCGGCAACCACTTGGGCGACGGTGTTGAAGTATGGTCGGCAACCACTTGGGCGATGACATTTTTTTTGGGCGATGGCATTGAAGTATGGTCGCCAGAAAGCCCGGCGAGCTAAACTTTGAGAAAATAAATTCATATTGTTACAAGTTTTAAACCAATTATGACAAATTTCATATGTAAACACATGGAATATGCAACCATAGCGGTGTTCATGACACATCAAAATACAATGTTCGCATTCCATAACCAATAATTTATGTGATTACACAACAAAATGCATGCTCAAATTCCACAACCATTCATGTGATTATATCGATTTTTTCATGTATAAAAATAAAATACTTATCCAATAAAAATAATTACTCCTTTTTAAAAAAATAAAAATAACATAAAAACAATTACTTGTAGTGTAGTAACATATATGATTGGTTATGGAATGCTAACATCATATTTTGATGTGTTATAAATGCAGCAATGATTGTCTATTTTATGTGTTTACATGTGAAATTTGTCATAATTGGTTAGAAACTTGTAATAATGTGAATTTATTTTCTCAAAGTTTAGCTCGCCGGGCTTTCTAGCGATTATACTTCAACGATGTCGTCCAAGTGGTTGTTGACCTGGGTTTGTACACACGCCAAACACTCAATCGACCATAATTCATCACCATCGCCAGAGGGATTGTCGACCTCGGAGTGGGTTTACTCCTACTGCTACAGTGCACAAATTTTTTTTAAAATTTTTTTAAGGGGTGAGTTTCTTGCTATGTGGGGTGCCGATATCCGCGCCCAAGTTGCAATAGCTAAAAGTTGTTTTTCAAACTGTGTTTCCAAATGCTACTTTGCAATATATTCACTTTCGATATTAAAAAACATTGTCTAAAAACATTGAACATTCAAAATATATTGTTTGTGTACACATGAATTAATTAGACTGAAGTCCAACGATCGTGTCTTTCCTTTGATTTTCATTGCTTGGCAACAAGGTGGAGGAGTAGTGTGCCACATAGCCGTCCTGGGGTAAGGCTACCAAGGCAATTGTCTAGAGCCTCTACCAAACAAGGCTACCTAAGAACCATTTATTCAGTCGACTTAATAAAATGTAAGATGAGATGTGTTACTTTAATTAATCCATTTCAATAAACTTTTTCAATTTGTTTGATATTCCCAAAATCAGGCTTAAAATTTCTTTTTGTCCCAAATCTCACTAACCATAATCCAATTAGCGTTACCATTTCCAACCCAAAGGAATCGTCGCATGTGCGAAGTGCCAAGTGCGCCAACAAAGCACCACATTGCGTCTATCGCGCACACGCGTGGGCATGCGCGAACGGTGCTTAAGCGCCGTGTGTATATCACCTTACCATTCATAAAACAACCAATATTTTACAACCACTACACTTTATATAGTGTACAAGTCTAGTATCTTTTTTCGATGTGGGATTAAAACCAAACATACAAATTTATAAACATAAAACCCAACTTACAAGACACATAAAAATACATTTTGAAAAAATCATTAACACATGATATTGTATAATGTTTTAATTAAATGATTATATAATATTGAGCATCTATTTAATAATATTGATAGTGTACAAGATTAAAACAACATAGATTTTTTTAATAAGTGTACGGGCCAACTTTAAAATTTCACCTAGGACCTATTCAAAATATTCAGTTCTCAGAGTCGGCCCTGGTGTGCCAACCTAGACATGGACATTAAAATTTAGGGATTTTTAGTTTTAAGTCCCCATAAACTATAAAATTTAGTGATCAATCCCTCACTTCTTCATATTTTGGTTTTAGTTCCTTTTTAGTTTTAAGTCCCCAGGGGTGGTAAACGAGCCGAAAGCCGACTATAGCTCGGCTCGTTTGTAAATGAGCCGAGCCGAGTCGAGCCGAGTAGTGATCAAGCGTTCTTCTTCATTTTAGGGTTTTTAGGGATTGAAAACCTCAAGTTTATGACTTCTTTATATTAATTTAATGTTCATATTTTGTTTCAACTAAGTTTAACACAAACGAGTAGTTCAAAATGAAGCTATATTTAAATGATATTTTAGGAATAGGTCCCTCTCAGGGACTAAATTTTTTTTTTAATAATTTAGGAATAGGTCCCTCTCAGGGACTTATTCCTAAATTATCATTTAAATATATGGACTAAAATCAAAATATGAAGAAGTAAGAGATCGATCGCTAAATCCTATAGTTTAGAGGGACTTATAACTAAAAATCCTAAAATTTATAGTAACTATTTGTGTAAGCTTGAAAAACAAGAAAATGTACAAGCTCATTGAACATTCTAAGGTTTAAAAAAAAAGTGGTACAAGTGAAGAGAGAGGGTCAGCACGACGGACTGACTTTTCGTCAAACCCGGGTTAGAGAGCACGACCGTATGGCTGGCAATCTGCGAGACTATTATCGACAGTGATTGTGTCGATCTATTGCACTTATTAGACTTTTATTAATTTTCTAGTTGGTTCGATAGGACTACTATTGTCCTTAGACGATAGACATCGACTGTCACCCTGTTGACCTGGGCGAAATTTGTCCACTCTAAACTTGTCGAACTAGGGTTCAATATGTTAATTATCTTGGAAACACCATCAAACTCAACACTTTCATTATTGGTTTTATAACAATGACATAGTCCATGACACTTGTCCACTGAACAATAATGGTCTACAAGACTTGTTTTCATACACAGTCTTCACAATAGCAGTAGAAGAAAAAATTGACATGGGACGCATTCATTCACGCAGTATAAACCTGACAAGTGTTTAAATACAATAATAAGCATCAACAAGTGTTTAAATAATAATAAACATCGACATACATTAATTCTAATGTAGGTTAGTCATACAAACAATGTCATGCAAAAAAACGATAAAGCATATTTCTACTAACAAATTCTTTTATAATGACAATTCTTTACTAATTCAAATCCATATATGATCTATTATTATTCAAAAACGTTTCACTCCAGGATACAATGTAACAATGTAACGCTGATGCTTTCATTTATCTCCCCATTACAAATCCATGTTGTTTCATGTACAACAATAAAACATGATGCCAACTCTTTTTTCATGTGCAACCTTAACTTTCATTTCAAATTGGTAATGGAACAAATGCTTTCAAAACCCTAACCAATTGTTTTATAATTTATTCAAATCCATCTTTCATTTTTTCCCCAATATAATCCCAATACTTTCATCTACGATTTGGATAAACTATCAAATACAAACAAATGATTTTCTTCCACAAGAATCAGAGATGTGAGAGTGTATGAGAGGAGAAAAGAAGTGAGAGGAGATATGTGTAGGAGCTGTGGTAGGTTTGCGGGTTTGGTTATTCAATGTAGATATATTTATGGGATAGTGGGTTTACAAAATGACACGGAATAGCTACAATGAGTTGGTGAGATAGGTGAAAGGGAATTCAATAACAAAGGACTAGCGAAAATGAGAAAAGTACGAGAAAAAATAAGAGTAATAGAAAAGAACTATAATACAATGTTTTTTGAAAATTATTTTAGGTTTTTCTCTGATATCTCAACTGTAAATGAAAAACAACATATCATCGCATTTCATTCATAAATAATACATAGACAAGCTTTCACACAACAATTGGATAAACGTTCACACAAATACAATGGGATGGAGCATGTAAGATGCTCTTTTTTTCCAAGGAGTTTTAGCATCGAAGGCAAAAAATAAGTGTACTTTTTTTTACTTTTTATGTTCTATGAGCTGAAATTTCAAGGCATGAAACCCATGAAGCTGAAATTTGAAGTATAGATTCATTTTTTTTTTTAAAAAAGAAAACAAACACAAAGGAAGAGAAAATGCAGACCTGTGCCCTAGTTCTTTGAAAGACTTTTTTTTGTTTTTGGATAATGGAGGGACCCCGTAGTTAAGCCTGTTAATTATCCGAAAAAATATCTGTATCCAATTCAAATCTGTATCCAAAAATCCAGAAAATATCCGATATCCGAAATATATGTATCTGTATCCAAAAAAATTATCCGCATCCGAAATTTTTTGTATCGGATACGGATATGCCCGTATCCGATCAAAAAAATATCCGTATCAAAAAATATTATTATATTATTATTTATTTAATTATATATTTATATTTTTAGAATAAGTATGAGTTTTTATTTTTATTTTTACTTTAAAGTATGTAATGTTTTATGTATATACTTATAATTTTATGTTTTATACTAGGTAATTATTATATATTTTTACATATTTTAAATATTAGATATGATTTTTATTTTTGGATATTGGATCTTTAAATATTTTAGTCATTCCATATTTAATTTGAATTTTCGGATATTTTGAATAATTATCCATATCCGAATCTGGATTTTCGAATCTAATACGGATATTTACTTTCAATATCCGTTGGATTTCACATACGAATATTTTTCGAATATCTAGTTCGGATATGGATGCGGATATGAATCTATATAATCCATACCCATCCAATTGACAGACTTACCCGTAATTAACCTTACGACCGAGCTGGATAGACTACTTTCGCATGTATACCTTCAATCCCACAAAATACACCGGGCTTAAGTAAACATCAAGACTCGATACCAAAACCTACCTTTAACACAGTAATGCCATGACCATTGTACTATTATAGTCCCCGGTGGGTAAGATAGAGAGATTGAGCAAACTAGAAATTTTATTGCTCAACAAACCATGAATACAAGCCAAAAGAGTCCCCAAAATTTCAATCACAAAATATATTTCTAAAAACTTCAATGTCTTTTGCTACACAAAGGGCCTTATTTATAGGTCTTCAGGCCAAACCTGAAGGGGGTTAATCCATGTGAAAAACAGAGCAATCTGACTGATCTGTTAAATAGCACACAAATAACAAAAAAAAAAAAAGGAAAAGTTATAGGCCAAGGCAACCATCATAAAATATTGTAACAAATTTGTTATTCCATAGATAAAACTATAATTACAAAGAAAACTAAAAACAAACATGTTTTGGTTGGCAACAGAATTAGATCAGGACCAAAATAAACCAACTCATTTAAATCAAAGAACTAATTATCATAAATACAACAATAGGTCTCTTTCTGGTCTACAAAGGTAAACCATGGTGCTACTCTCTAACCAGCAGTTGAATTGGGTGGCGTAGTTCCCCTTTCAACATAATATTTCTTCTCTGCATCAGCCAGTCGAGTTTTAAACATTTCCCATTCCTTTCTACATCGGTCTCTCACCTGATTTTAGAAGAAAAAAAGCGCAGTTAATAAATTTAGAACACACAATCTATTAATTAAAGACATTGTTACACGCAATCCTTATATGCAGCTTCACATGCAGTGCAATTTTTGTGGATGAGGTACATGTTTCTTAGATGAACCATGTAATTTTTTCATTTTTTTTGTTTTGGGGTTATATAAGTTACTGGAGTGTATCCTTCATTTTAAGGTACACAGTTTTATTTTTTTCGTTTGAGGATTACGTATTTCACTGGAGTGCACACGGAAATGTCCCTAACATTATAATGTTTTAAAAAGCGGTAGGCCCAGTTGGACGGTCAGTTGTTGCCTAGGACTAATTAACTATGTGGGAATTAAGCGGAAATTAATCCATCATTTTTAATAATAATAATGAATAGTATAAAATAAATAAAATAAAATAGGAAAGAACTGGAAAAATATTTGGACTATGAGATCAAACTCCGCTTAATCCCCACTTATTCTGATGGCTGCTTAATCCCCTAGGCAATGCGAGTTAGGCCCATTGTCGCCTAGGCACCTGCTTAATCCCACATTTTAGTACACTATACATTATTCTTTAATGAAACGGCGCAAGATGTTAAGAAAGCATGGTCTTTTCAAAGTATGAAAGGGAAAACTATAGATTTGATGAAGCAGAAGACATACCCCTTCCCATGGTGCTTTCCCATTTTCGGCCTTGCCCTGTGAAAAACAACGACAAAGAGAGATGTTCAAAATCTTGTGTCAAACTGTTTTTATTGTGATGGAGTTAGTTTCAAACTCACCTGACTCCCTAGTGAAGGAACAACTTGATGGACAATCCATTGAGAATCCACAACTCCTATCTTTTCGTGAGCAGGCTATTCATCCAACCAAAAAAAACAAAAAACCGGATTGGCTGATGAAGTATTAGAAGGAAAAAAAAGGTTGTTTGCACATATAACCCTGAAAAAACCAAATTTTGTCAAAATACTACTCTTGAAACCTTATGCCACCAATACGCCGCCCCCTTTGAGATATTTTAAATTTAAATTTTGCAGGAATGACCCCCTCAAAAGGGCATACACACACATTAAACCCTTTCATGGAGTATTGCTAGAATAAGGTTTTAAGGGAGTAATTTCGACAAAATGAGATTTTTTAGTATTAATTATGCAAATAACCTTAAAAAGAAAGAGAGTCAGGAGAAAAAAAAAGTGTTCCACCTACCTCCACGCATTTTCTAAGGGCAAAATCAAGACCCCACCCATGAACCAAATCATTCTGGCGTAATAAGAAACAGAATTAGGACATTAATAACAAGATGGATGAGCATAGGGAAAAATATAAAAATAAATGGTGATTACCTGAATCATATGCCATACACAGCGCCATGCATCCCGAGAGAATACCGGTGCCATAATTTCAACAAATCTGCAGATTGAACACCAAAAAAGATATATAGAGAGGTCCAAAAAGAGTATTAGGATGTGAATAAAATAATTGTACATCTCTTACGCAGCACACGGCGGCAAATGTGGATCACTACACCAACCTGGTTTCTCCTCTGTCTCCCTTGCGAAAATTAAAAACATAAAATAAAAAAATATCTCAATCTCTTGGTAAGCAAAATAACTGAGATATAATCCATTTGGATGACAACAATAATGCAACCAAATAATGTCCATGCAAAATTGAAAAAAAAAAAGATGTGAAAGCTCACTTGTGCACTTCACGGTCACCTCTCCTCTTAGTCATCTGCCAGGTTAAACCTTTGTTTGGTTCCAAACCAGGCTGTGAAATCTCCAAACCATGTTTCTTCACCAGTTTGATATACCTGTAACAAAGGCAAAACTAAGTTCCAGTTTTGCAAGGTAAAAAATTCTTTAATACTATGGGCAATAAGATTAATGATTACTTTTCTGCATTGAAGTGCTCAACACCTAGGTCCTCATCCCAAATGAATATGTATTCATATGGAGCCACGATATCGGGGTGCAAATACCGCTTCGCATACCACCTTGTACCAGAAATGAGCAGTGTTTCAAGCGTCCTTGAAATCTATGCTAATAATATCACTCATCAAAAAGAAAAATAAGGGATAAATATTGTCCTCACCACTTCGTTTGTTTCTTCGCACTCACATGAATAGCTCGTTTTGACCACTCAAACTCATCCCATTCAGTAGTGCGGCCATCATAATGAAATAGCATGATAGTAAAGTTTTCTGAAAACTGAAGTTTCGAAGGCTTAGTCCAAAAACACATCAGTCAACCAAAAATGAATTATATTTTACAAATGATGTGATTACCAACCTTCTTAACCGCTGCATCAATATTACTTTTCTGGTCATATCCAACCGTAAATGTTACAAGGTATTTCTGCTTCATAGGGAGGTCCTACACAAATAAAGCTATTAATACAGAAGTAGTCCCAAGGTTAGAAAGAATAGAGTCATGAGCACCTACTAACATCCTATTAAAGAAGATCATTCAAAAACCAATTTAAACAAAAAGGAACCTTTTAAAATATTCAATTTAGCACCTATAAGTAAATATTTTTTAAGTGCTCACAAAAATATTAGCATATCACATAGAATAAATTATAGTACATGCATTTACATACTTCTTCCCTGCAAGTTTTCCAAATGATATATAAACTAATTGTGGAACTTCATAGAATGAAAACCTGAAGAGATCAACAGCCATTTTGTCATTCCAAAAGCAAATGAAGTCCTACCAGCATCTAATGTCACATGGATTACCACATACAGGTAAGTATTATTATTATTATTATATAAGCAAGTGCCAAGCCATAAAATGCTCTATTTCAGTTGTCAATGTCAAAGGTATGGAAAGGATCAAGTATGCTTATCCTTTATATTTTGATATTAGGACATAAAATGGCAAGGATCTCATTTTAAAAAGAAACATATGGCAAAGAGAAGGCCTTGTTTCAAATCCCACCCATTGCAGTATGTGTGTGTCCAGCATGGGACAACTATCACCCAAAAAAGAAAAAAGGAAAAGATCCCATAAGTTTATGTCAACTTGGAATTCCAAAAGATAAAATGCAATGCAAGTTGTAAAAAGTTACACAATTCTATTTAACATATACGACAAGCTTTGGGTTCATCTATTAAAAATAAAATAAACTAAAATATTTATAATGGACTAACATCAAAATCTCGTTTATTCATTATCATTCTAGTTTACCAATAGTTCAATCCCAATGGAAATAAAAGAAGAGGTAAGAATACATACTATTTTCCTATGTTGACATCCTACTTAAACATTATTATTTTATTTTAAGAGTGTAGTCATTTTTAGGAATGATTGAATGGGTTAAAAGGATCATATCCTTAACATGTCATGTAGTACAAGCAAACAAAGAACTCAGATCTGTAACAGGTTGGATGAACCAAATACTATTCATGGCCTGAATGGAATTCTAGACCAAGATAAACAATATCAAGAGCCAAAGCATGGTGTTAATCAAAGACCTGGCAGTCAAAGACATTGGAACACAGGTAGCTTTATATGTAGGGGTGCAACTTGGGCGGGTTGAACCCAACCCAACCCAATTTTGGGGTGGGTTCAGGTTCGGATTTTTTGTCATTAGGTTCACCCCGACCTGAAGCCGACTCAACTCGAACCCAATTCGGTTTGGCTTCGGGTTGGAGGGTCAGATTGTTCAGGTTCAACCCGAACCCGAATTGATCAGTGAGGGGACTTAGGTTCGAGTCTTGCCATCTGCTGATAGGGGAAGATTTGACTAAAAAAAAAAAACTTACCAATAAAAAAAAAATGCTCCTCAATCATGCACTCTCTATGAAAGTACATGCATTTACAACATACCAAACAAATCTAAGCCACTGATTTCATGAGATTAAATCTAGGCCATCAATTTAATAGGTAACCCTAGAAACTACATAACATTCACAAACATTTTTTCTCTTCACCTCTGCAGTCGTCCCCTCATTTTCCACTTGCACCACACAACAATAGGGATTGAGAAAAGAAATCAGGAGATCCAGTAGCCATCATCTTTGAATCACTTCACAGGCTCCTCGTGGAGGAGGTCCAACCGTTGAGTACGCATGATCGAAGTGGGAGATTAAGGGAAGAAGAATATGCAGTCACGTATTCTAGATTTAGATGGATATTGAATATATAAAAGGGTTGAGAACTTAACTGCTGCTTATGATGGTTAAAAGGATTTGGGGTTCTTATTTAGGTTTCTTTTGTTATTTATGAATGGATTTTTTCTAGTTTCATATGGTTGGGGTTGGGTTCGGGTTGAGGGTCAGGTTGGGTTTGGATTCGAGTTGGATGCTTCAAAGTGCGGGTTGGGTTTGGACAACCCCCTAACCCAATCCAACCTGCCCGAATTGCATCCCTATTTAAATGTAATTATATATGTAATTCTTTATTGACTCATTTCTGACAAGGACTATCTCATATACATGTGGTGTCAACGACCAAAAAGGCACACCAAATCATCCCAACATGATGGGTTATCCAATTATTAGTTGTTGGTTTATGAACTTTCAGCAGAAATTCCCGGTGGAGGTTATTTGCATGTTAAATCATTATTTTCCAGATCCATCCTTATACAGTTCATCAGACTTTTTATTTCCTGCAATGACAACAAGATTGATGCAGATGAAAGGAGGTTTTTGTCTGACTACCGTACATAGCATGGCCCCCGATGCATAAGTGAATAAGCTTGAATTGTCAAATTGGCATCAGACTAAAATTGCAGGAATCTCCTGGAACACCAAGTAAACTCACGACACTATGTTCTAAAACTCCATAAATAATATATTCTTCAAGAAAAATTTCTAAACATAACAGTTCATGATTCCTGTCAACATTCTATACATCAAAGAACTTTCTGATATGGTCTGGTTTAATTCATTCATTTATTGTTGTTTACATGAATGATTCATTTTACAACCATATGATTTTGTATTATGAGCTTTGCATGAATTTTTATTTTCAACGTCACACAGATAAAAAAAAAAAGGTATTTAGACATCCAAATGCACAAAATTTTAGGAAAATACAAAAGCATATAACATTTTCCTTAATTCAGATGACAGTCCAGCAGAATACACACCTCACTGGGCTCACCCCACAATTTACGGGGGTAGAAATCAGATTCTGAAACAACAATTCCTGGTGGCAGTCTCTCTGCTCCTCTTGGATTCGTCGGGACATAGATCTGTGTCATTGGAAAAGCTCATGCAAATGTAAAAAATACATCACGCTATCCTACTGATCATCTCACATCAGCATAGATACCCACCATCAATACTCCATGCCATCAGCAGAAAAAGAGAATTCAATGCAAGGACCTCATCCAGTAAAAGTGAAAATATGTACATGGATGCATAGGGAATAGGGATGCAAAATTACAATTTCAGTTCGTAGTTTTGACACAGTTTAAATGTGTTTTCTTGATGTCTATGTTACAGGCATGGTTCAACCATAGTAGAAATTATAAACATTCTCAGTCACATGGTACATGGGAAGTTTTGTATTACTATCATGCATATCCAAAATGCTAGTTTTAACAAGCATGAAAACACAAGCCATCCATAAATAATGAGTCAGTCATACCGATCTGCGAAAAATACAGTGGTGCATCATCCATGTGCTACAGTAAACAAAGGATCAAAAGGCAACAAGACTATTTTATATTCTCATAATACCAAATATTTAACATGATATGTAAATTTTTTAGTTCTTACAGATCGCTATGGCATACCCTGTGCAATACTAAGGTGATAGCAGACTATGACATACAATCCTTATGCATATATATATCTTCTTTGCGATGCATCTGATGGTACTTTGATCCATTTCTCAGCTATTTTGAGAAATTTGGTCTTCATATTAAGAAGGGATGCCCCTCAAACAAGAGGAGTCAAGGGATCTCCAAGAAAAGGAAAAACCAAAAAAGAAAACAATAAAGATTAGTGAAAAAATGTAATCCCGCTCACCCAAAGAGCCTTGCCCAGTCGAGACACCGAGGCCTGGCCGCCTGTCCCAGGAACCTATCTCAGGCGACCCGGCAAGCCCACATCCGACCCAATATGCAGCACGTGCGACGCAAGCGGAATGGTAGGGACTGTTTTGAAATTCTTTTTTTTTTTATACCAAAATCACTCTCTCCTTTATATACAGATGTGAGGGTGGAGATCACAATGCTTCTCCCCCTCCACGTGTTCCCCACCACATGCCACCTCAAAATCCACATTTTTATTTTCTTTTTATTATTTATTTGTGAGAATGAACAAATGCCATAAAACCCTATGGTTTTTTTATATATATTTATTTGCTAACAGACCCTTGCAGAAAAATCCAGAATTTCAGACACACCCTTTTGGTCTAACAACATTTCAAAAATTCCCTTAACAGGGAAATATTATCCTAATTAATGCCACAAACCTAACAATAAGTGCACAACCAAAAAACAAATGCTCTCTAATTTAAACCATGAAACAAAAAAATTAGCAATAATGTTGTCCATGATGGTCCACTTAGAGCAGTTAATCTTGGTGAGAATTTATCACGTGAAACAACCACATAATGCATCTAATCTTGAAAGGAGAGAAATAGTATAAGATTATTTGTGACTTTTCCTTTTAAAGATTACATGCCTTGCTTTTTGTATCTGTACAAGGGCTTTTTCCCTCACAATGAATTGAAGCTCTTTCCAGCTTCCATCTCTACCAAAACCACCAGCAAGACAAGTTTCTTCCTCCATTCTTTTCTTTCCTTTATCTTCCTCTCTTTATTTCCTTCGTCTTCCTCTCTTTACAACAAAGTCCTAGAGAGAAAGAGAGCTAATGATAGAGCCTTCTCTCTTCCAAATTCCTTGATCTAGGGTGTAAGTTTTACACCTATTTTTGGATTTTTCATGCTCTGTTTTAATTGGATTTTTAGCTTCTGATAAAATCTCCGCTCATCATGTCTTCATCGACTTTGACTCACTGAATTGTCTCCCCCCTGCCTCATCATCATCAGTCCTAATTTTCTCAGTTTCTTCCCGTCATCCATGTGCAATAGCAAACAAAAGTGATCTGAATCTCATTGTCTTCACCATCGACTACTTCTCCCCATAGTAGTTTCTTTAGATCCACTCGTCACATTCTGAATCCTATTGTCGACATGGAACCGTATCTACCATATATCGATGTCGACATCACTCTATAGTCCAGATTTGCTTGTCATCTCCCTTTGTATCATCCAACATCGCTGTCTTAAAACCACCTTCCGTCGACATTGTCGCTGATGCATGCAACTGCACTTCATACAATTGCACGCTATTGCCCCTTGCATGCATGGTGCACACTAACTTGCACCTCCCACTGAAACATGCCCAATGTCGCACACATACACCAAACTCTTTGTCGGCCTGCCTAAACAGTTCTTAAACCAAACACGTTTAAATAGTTTTTGGTTATGACAAAACTCCATCAATGATATTCTTGAACTTCTATACTTTATTTCTCGAGTTTTCCTTCTTGGGTTTTCTACTTTTACCCATTTTAGGACGGAAATTCTTTAATTCTTGTCACTTTAAGCGACTTTTCTCTCCATGTTTTTTTTTAATTATCAAGTGACCATTCGATATCGATTGGACAAACACAACAATTTCCCACATGGCGGATCCATTCAGGAGGTTGGGGGAAGGGGTGGGGAAGAAGAGAACAAAGATTGAGAAAAATCCAAGGACATATTAGAAATCAAAGTTAAAAAAAAACTAATGTCTCAATTATATCTATCTAAGTCAGGGGCGGGTCGAGTTTCATAAGTGAACCACAGACCCAATTGGTTTTCTTAGGAACCTCCCAAACCAATCCCACCCATCCAAGACAGGTATAATACACACGAAACGAGAAAAATTGTCATCTTGCACAAGATGGCTGAAAATGTGTATCAATGTGTCATTTTTTAAGTTTCACGCTAGATACAACATATAATCTCAAACTTGGGCTTGCGAATTCTATTGTAACTAGAGTTTGTTTACTTAATTGGCCTTCAAGGAGCATCCCACGTGTAACAATCCAGATAAAGGACAAAAGTTCCGAATTAAACTGATATGTGACAACATATTCAAATCCCTCCATGACATGATTTTATATTTTCTTAACATTTTCCTATTAAGTTTTTTTTATATCGGAGGGACCCCCCGTCTGTTTTCCTACTAAGTTCCACTTCTATGCAGCAATCTTTTTCGTGTTGCTGACCTATACTAAAGTGAAACTATTGAATATTATCTATAATCAAAGTAGAACTGCAACTCATAAGGTTTACATATTTTACAACAAAGCACGCTCATTGCAGAAAAAGCAAAAGTAAAATCCCGCACACTAGTTTAAAATAGAAACGAAAAAAGAATTCACATACCTTTGAGGTGTCACTTGACTTGTTGACTTGAGTTGAATTGTCATTATTCCTAATATTTGCAGTACTCCAGGCATGGTTCAATAATGCTTGGGTCCTCATGCCAGAGTACTTATCATCCGTGTATGTAAGATCAATGGAGGAGAAGATGCTGGATGGAAAGTTAAACTGCCAAATTTTGGTAAAAGTGAGAGACTCGATCTTTGTGTAGAGTATAATAAATGCATGATAAATAAACACCAGACTAATTTGCATTGCAAAAGAGATGAAGCATCTGTACCCTTGTTAGAGCAACCGATGGGTATGAAATTCCTACCAAGAAGCCAAGCATAACACCAACAAAAGTTGTGATGATCAGCCTCATGCTCTCATTTGGCTTTCTTAAAAGACCACTGCAAACCAAAATAATCCTATACTTTATTATCTACAGTAAGAAAATATTTAAAACATAAGAAGGCAAAGATTCAATCAATTTAAGAAGACAAATAATACTCAATATAATAACTACTGACCTGCGGCCAACATTTCCAAGTTTTGTCATGATTTTCTAGCTCAAGAGACACAAAAGACGATGATTTTATAGCTGAGAGCTGCACCACATTGTTGAATAGGCTCCTGACTGTTTTTATTGCTTTGGAATATAATCACTTCATTTCATGGCAGTTGAGGAGCTGCAGTTAAAAAAAATTGCAGTATTAGATACAAAAAATCATTTTATTACCTACTCTATGAATGAACTGAATGCCTAGAAGTGTGGCTATTAAAACAACCCATGTATCTGCTAGAAAAGTTCTTTCACTCATTAAAAGCAATCGCATGCAATCATAAATTGACATTCAATAAAGACATTTCAGTTAGACCAGGAAGAATCAAATCAGAAAAAAAAGGCAACAATAACTAGGCTTTATATCAACAAAATGGGTCCGAGAATGTTAAAAGAATACATAGTGTTGATCGGATCTAAGCACATTACTGATTGGGTCCACATCAAACCTGAGACCCAAACCCCCCGGTGCAGCACCAATCATCTAAACTAATTATCTAGATAAAATAATAATGCAAATCAAAGCAACCCTAATTTTGATTTTGCATCAAAATGTCAATGTGGAGGAACTCATGATTCAATTTTGTTCACCAAAAAAACATATATTGAATTGTCCACTAAAGGAAGTTGCAAAACATAAAGAGCCTCCATCAAATATGCTTACATTGTTTCGGTAATCCATATTGCTAGTATTCAAAAATGAACAGAACCTATTAAAAGAAGCCTAGAATTCAAAATTGAAAATCCCTTCAAGGGTATCAATAACCTGGAAATCCAAGTAATTTAGGCCAATTCAACAAGTTCTTCATCCAAATTGCCTTTATTCAACTGAAAACATTACAAGTGTTCTTGGTTAGGTTTTCTTGACCTACAAAAGCAACAAAAAAAATGTAACACAATCTGTCTCCCAATTTAAACATCATAAATTCATAAGTAGAGCAACTTCATTCGCTAAATCTCAACCAAAGCATGATTCCAAACTCCAGCCACAAAAGAACAGATTTTGACCAAAGAAAAAACAAAAACAAAAAACAAATCGAACACAAAAAAAAAAAAAAAAATCAATTTTTGAACATAAGAAACCAAATCAATCTCCAAAAAAAAAAGAAAAAAAAGAGAGAGAGCACCTGTGATCCACAGACTTCCAATAACAACCTCCACCGAGAGATTCAGCTCGAGAGAGAAAGAAAATCACCACGGAACTCCCACACTTCACGAATCTTCTGCGTCTCGGAAACCGTGGACTGCATTTGTTCCCTAAACGTTAGATCGAGAGAGAGAGAGAGAGAGAGACGACTTACGAGGAAGGAATTCACGGGATTTGCTCGTGGTACGAGCGAGCAAGAGAAGGTATCAAATGCGATAACGATTGTTAGATTCAATTCGATGAGAATTTTTTCCCCCTCTTTGAAGAGCAGCGACAGAGTACCCGATTTTAAAGTGCTTTTTTTTTTCTTTCTTTTGTTTTCTTTTTAGGTTGTTCGGAAGTCGGTTTGAATTGATTTTTGGACAGTTTTAAAGATAGAGAGAAATAATGTGGTGATTGACTTAAATGCCATTACTTCGGATTGGGACTTTTATCCCTGATTTCTATCTCTGTCATTACATTGTCGTTGAAAATGCGAGAGACATTAGTTCCAATCATTTGTACCGATTGTCTTATTATCTATAGTCATATGTTACAAAAGTAACTTAAATCTTATACTTGATTAAAGCTCCGATTGAAAATACAGATTAAAAAATAAATTTTTGAATAAATCTGTTTTTTAAGATGATTTTAGACATTGATCTTTATTGTGATGCTTTTATTTTAATCCAGGAATCATGTTTGTTATTAGTAACAGAAACTGTTTTTTAATACTTGAAAGCAGGTTATGTTTGACAGAGAAAACTCTGTGTGAAAAAAGTAAACTTATCAATTTACTTTAATGCACCTGTCCCCTTCACATAAAACGCTAATGAGGTTTCTTTGATTTCTTATGTTCAAAAGTTGAATTTTTTAGAAATGACGAGGTTTCTTCGATCTCCCCATTTCCTCATCCCCACCACCTACCACCAATCCACCGATCTTTATCCGCTGCCGTTTCTACTCTGGCCGTCGGTCCAGCACCCGTAAAAAAACGTCCCTGGTCGGTGAATTGGCGCCCGTTGCATCTCCGACCATTGGTCCAACGCTCGTCAGTTTGGTTGCCATAATGTAGCTCCACCGCCCATTGCATCTTCGGCTATTGCATCAGCTCCCATCATCTTGGTCCCCGGCCTATTCTTGTCTCTGCAAGGAAAACTTTTCATATACTTCCTTGTGTTTCAATTTTTTTTTTTTTACTTGTACACATTGATGGAGTTTGTAGAGTTAAGGGTTTATACATGTCACCATATGAAATTCATGAATGGTGATCTCCAAGTCTTTGATTATGCCCCTTATTCTCTGTTTTCATATGACATTTGGGTTTGGGAAGGAGGAGATTATGTAATGAATTTGGTTCACCTCATATGTTCTATCATCCCATGACAATGTACTTTTAATACATGTTTGCAATGAAACAGCTATATTAATGTTTGTTAAAGGAGTGAAATTTTGATCTTATAGCCTTGGTAATGCACAAATATGTTATAAATTTTCTTTTAAGCCAATACAGTTAGATAATTTTGAAATTATTATGTTACATTTATGTTAGTATGCACATTGTGTGACATTTTAACCATTAATGTTAGTGCACATTGTCTGGCATTTCTTTGTTTGAAAGGAGCTATTCCAGCATGAGTCCAAATCAGTGAAATGTAGTATATCAGTGAAATGTTATTATGAATTGCAATCAGTCCAGATCATAAATTTACTTAAAAGAGTGAAACAAAGCTACCATAAGCGTGACATGAGTTAGGGAGTTGAGTAGAACTAACAAGGCCAAACCAAAAAAAAAAAAAAGACAATCTCAAACATACCAATTTGCACCATCGTTATCAACCTGTGTTCTTGCTATCAATTAATCGTGGAATGTTTTTTATGTTCTTTTTTGTTCATTTGATTACATAATAACATTTATGTCTCCAATAGATTCAATTCATATTTGTATGATATTTTATGTAGGTAAATTGACTACTATAAGGTATTTTGGATTGGCAGTATAGCTCGTTTTGCATATTATGTTGTAGCTAGGGGAAGGAGGCCAGACATTTATAAATCATGGGCAGAATGTAGTGTTCAAGTCAATAATTTCAACAATGCTATGTATGCTGGTGCACATAGCTTACGTGAAGCCCAACAGTTTTTGAAATCTTACAGAAACAAAGAAGAAATTGCCACCAACTCTGTGCAAGCCAATGATCCCTAGCGAGCAATGCCACCGAGATCCTTGAGAAAACTCTTCAGCCGCTGTTGATTGAAGAAAGTACTCCAACAGTCTATTCCTACAATGCCATGGTTGACAACAATTTGGCACCATATCAGCACGAGAAGAGTGAAGTTCAACCGATTTATGTGGATCCCAACCTCCCCCCTCCATCTCATTCTAACCTGCCAATGCTACACATCCTGATCGGCCTCATCGTTGTCCTCATCATTTTTATCCTATTGGTTCTCCTCATTGATGTTCATGGCCTTCCATATGGGTTGAAGCACATGTTTCTCAAACTTTTTTTGACGATCTTAATGTACATGTTCAGAACTCATTTTGTATTGGGAATCAAAGAACTAATGACTCTCATTTGTTATCTCTTCATATGCTTCATCAGGTTGAAGCAATGTTTATGTATGCAGACTATATGCTACCCCATTAATGTCTAACCTAAATATTAAGATATGTGCATATTTTTTAAGATGGTTGTTCTGCTTTGGAAATAGATTCAATTTTTCTTTCTCTGTACTTGGGTTTATAGTATTGTGGTCTTGTGGGTCTAATTCATACAGAAAGTAACAAAACGGGGGTGTGAGTACTACTCACCAATATATATTGTGACAAACATGCAGGTTTGAACATTGTATGAAGATGTTAGTCAGTTAATGAGATTATACTATTTTGTGGTTGTGTATTTCACTCAAATAAATTATTTGGAGAACCAAATGGTTCATTATCTGGACAAATGGATGTTCAAGTACCCCACACCATATAATCTGTATATTACTCTATGTGGGCATCATATAACTCTTTAGACCTTGATTATTTATGGGAAGATCTTCACATATTGTAAATGTTAGTAGAGCAATAACAGATTTATGAGGGCCTCATGACCACCATCATAGGATCATTTTTTTGGGGATTGGTAAAGAAATTGTAATGGTGTTCACATACGAGTAGAATAATAATATGAAGTTTGACATGGGAGTAGAGCTTTCCTGTGTTGGTAGAGATTAGGAGGCAATCCATGCAGTTGAAATGCCTGATAGTCCTCCTGCAGTCTCATAAGACATTATGTACAACAAGAATTACATATAACTGATCATGAACAAGAGTGGAAGACCATAGACACCGTAACACTAGAAGAGCTAAAACACCCCAAAAGGACATGCAAACTAATATGATCATCCACATTTACATATATTCCTCACACAGGATAGTCCTACTTCATTTCATGCTACACATATCTGAACCTAGGCAAATGAAAGCAATGTTCTGATTCAATTCCATACACATATTTCTAGTCTTCACATATGTTTCATTGTTTTTTCATGCATAGAGAACACACACATCCTAGTGTTTCACAACATCACAAAAATTGCGTGTTGTTAAATAGTAACATAAAACATCAGTTCATTGTTTCATTTTCTTTTACATTGCACTTTAAAAAAGTAGTATGAAGCCCAGCCCTGTCTGACTTCTACACACCATTCCGGTTACACACAATCTGTGGATCCATGAAGCCCAACTCCTCCAAGTCATGGAATATTGCTCACCTCCTGAATGACGTAAAGAATTTCTTAGGAATAGACAATGTTACATATATGGAGACAGGATAAAATTTAACAAAAAAGATCACATGTGGACATCAATAATTGAATGAAATTCAAATATAAGGTGCAACAACAAAAATTGTAGTTTTTCTAATAGTATTCACATAAAATATTATCGAGCATTCCCATGTGCCGCTGCGATCTCATTACAAATTGCATCATGGATAGCCGACATTTGACTTTTGTGTGAGGAACCAGCCCGGGAATGAGTGTATTCACCTTCCAAACCCTCATTTGGAGGGACATCTCATCTTCATTTGTGTTTGTCAGTTCATTGTTAATTTTTTGATCAATTATAAAGTTGTGGATGACAATCGCAGCAACCACAATCTTGACTTGGATTCGGTAGGGGTAATTAGGCATCAAACTCAGGATGGGAAACTGTTTCTTCAGTATACCAAAGGAGCATTCTATGACATTTCTCAAAGAGGAATACAAACTATTGAGCAATTCTTCTTTACTTCTAGGACCGCTCTTTGAAAATCAGGTAAGTGATATCGTGTGTTATTGTATGGGGGCAAGGAAATCATTCTGATTTAAATAACCTGCATTGACCATATAATATTTATCTGCATTACAATAAACCATATTCATTCATCAGATACATGCATGAAGGTTCTACATTATAAACACATTGGATTGAAAATATGAATCACACTCACTGGGTGGTAGTAGGGGGAAATTGTGATTAGGATTATACGCCGCATGGGCCAAACCTTAGAATCATGGGATGTTCCCTCCCATCCAACACAGACGAATGTGAATCACATCTGAAAGTCGCACACCCCGAGCACATTCAAAGTTTTATGTCTTAGATCTCCCACTCCTAAATGCCAAGTGCCTTTCAGAAGGGACACAAGCATGGATGTGTGTCCCATCCAGTGCACCTATGCAGTTCTTAAAGAAAGGGTGGTTTTTACCACCCCCGTAATGTAGGATGTGGTTAGGGATAGAGATTAGGAGTTCTCTATTATATATGCATCAAGCGCTGTCGCACAAATGGCATTCAAGATTTGGTTGAAATAACGACTGGTTGTTTCTCGAGAGTGTCTAAGGGTGTCTTGCATGGACCTATTTCTATCATGGTGTCCTATAGTTTACAAAAATATCCTCATATGTTCCTCTACAGATACAGTGCATGAACTTTGAGCCAATCCATTATCCCTCAGTAGCTTGCATAGTTTCATAAACACCTCAGACAAGACGCGGCAAGTGTCAAAGCACACATGCAAGGGACCATGTAGTATATCAAAGACCTTCTGATTGCCGATGTATGTTTGGTCATACACCGTGGTTGTTTATTTAGGTATGAGGCCTCATAGGCAATTAGTCTCTCAAGTAGGACCATAATAATTAAATTGATTTCAAGCTCAGCATCTTCATCGGTATCGACCCTAAACACGTGTCATTAAAATTCAGCATAAGAAATTTGAATCATTCATGGGTTATACGAGTCCATCAACATACATAGGAGTGCTTTCATTTACCCATATTTGTTTGATATGAGGACAGATAGATTGCATAAAAATTCTAATACATGATCCGAGATTCATACAGATTGTTCATTTATGGGAAGATCACTTCCATTATTGATGTATTAGAGGTTGCAAGTGCAATGATATTGAAAAGCATGTCATATTTTAATCATGGAGACAAGAAAAAATAATAATGTAAAAAGGTTAGTAGCTACACAGATTAGTAATGTTTGAAATAATCATTTGTAAACATTGACTTATTTCTACATAGGAAGAAAACTACTAATTAGTTGGTACACAAATACAAAGCTCCTTAAATAAAAACCAATATTTAATTGGTGAATAAATTGTGAGATATGATATGTGATGTAATTAAAATACCTTCAAATCATTCAAATTACATAGCTAGGCATCACTTTTAGTTCAATAGCTATTAAAAATAATAAAAAATATAAACTACATTCAAGTTCAGACAAATACCATAAGCTAACATTTCAAAATGTGTCAAAAAATACAAGCAGGTCATAGTCAAGCCAAAAACATAGAGATTTATAACAAATAAATGACACATAGGCTTCAAAATGAATCCATGGAGCAATTCTGTTTTGAAAAAAAACTAATCAACTTAGTAAATTGAATTGCTCGAACTTAAATAGGCAAGGATCTACAAATAAACCAAATGCAAGGTTCCCTACAATTCTATGACCTTGAGCTATCTATGGAGCTCATTTATTAGGAATCATACCTTTGGATAGCATTTTTGAAAGCCATTGTCTTTTCAAATTTGGATAGGCACCTCTCTTTGGGATGCTAGATGCTACCTTGCAACAACTGACTAACTAAAATAAATATTGTAAGAACATCACACTATAATCAAATATCTAACATAAGAGAACCAATCAACTTTATCACTGTCCCCTGCATCACGTTCATTACTAATCATAAATATTACATTGCCATGCAATAAGTTTGCATCGTAAATTACATACAAAAGTACAGTTAATGCATGTCACTCTATATACAAAATGTGACATGTTAGATGTTTAAATAGATATATAATAGGACCATATATGAAAGAGTTGTTTCAAAATGGGTTAAAACAAACAACTCTAATGAGTATCTGGGGTCCTCCCACCACCCATGGTGAATCTAAAACCCATGTAGCTTTTGAAATTGGTACATCATCCACGTGAACCTCCTAGCATCAGTGGAAAAAGAATAAAAAACCTCATGGTTTCCAAGGTCACGTAATATGTCTAGTGCATAGAAGAAGTAAACAGGACTATCCACAAATATGTCAGGATTACGGTCCACCAATGCCATTGCATCGGCAAACTTGGGGACTGTGTCATTGTTTCCATATGCTAGATTTGTTCTCATTTCCAATATGTCACACATGCGGTCTATGGATCCACCCAATTTTTGGCCTACTGCGGTTCTCTGCCTCTTTGGATCAACAGGGAGTGGGGCTAGAGAGCCCTGTCAATGGGGACTAGAGGCTTCATCACCAACATTGGATGTGGGTGGTATTGAACTTTGAGTAGGGGTGTTGTACGTGTGGTGCTCAGTGAACTGATAGTCCTCTCGGTCCTCCACAGTGGTAGAATCACTCATTCCAAAGCTCCTTTTCTCCTTGCAAAAGAGCCTGATATGGGTACATAGCTATCCTCTTCCGGGCAGCGCATCCACCAAAGAGGATATCTAATTCCTCCTCAAAATATAGGGGTTGTGTTTAAAACTTTTCCGCTCCGGGGTGACCCTACTCAATATAGAATAGAAAGTGTAAACACAGTTTATTATTACACATATGAAATTCCAATATTTATGATAAAAACAACTCTAATACATGAAATAATGAATGAAATACCTTGGAAAATTCAATCCACCATTTGTATGGCAAGTTATATGTCTCGGTCACCTCATTGAACTTTCCAAGTCTGCCATTCTACATGGCTGTATCCCAATGGTTTTTAAACTAGTCCTTCTGATAATGAACCTTCGTCTCCAACTCAAATCTTCTCTTTAAATTATCATAACCCGCCTTATTGAGGGTCTAACCAGGCTTGTTCCCCAATCACATCTCATCTAAGCAGATCTTAATAAAGACCCCGTGCTTCGCATTATCCCATACAACCTTTACTTTGTTTGGATCTAATGGCATCTTCCCCCTTGTCATGTTGGCCACCTTCTTGGTATTGTATCTTACAGTTGGTGGGGTGTTGTTCTCTATCTGGCATTATGTATTTACATAACATGGGCTACTCATAAAATGACTACATGAATGGGTATAACACAACAAGGAGCAACAACATATGAGGGGGTCTTTGATTCAGATGATATTAACATGAAACACATGAAAAAATATCCATAGTAGTAGCACATAGATCTTTTGATATTCATCAATTGTAAATACATAGGAGAAAAAACAAACATTATAATACTGAAAAGATAGAGATTACAAAGAAATAAAAAAAAATAGCAAGAGACTCAAATAGAAGAGGAATATACAATGCTCTGTCAGAAGTAGATCATATCAGTCAGATTAAACTAGAAGAGGCTAAAGGGCTATATTGTTCCCTATCACAGGTAGAGGTTAACAAGGGCCAACTGGTCCTTTAAAAACATGGACATAGAAGCACAAAACAATAATTGGTCGAAGACCCATATAAATCAACCATAAAGCGAGCAAATGGATGTCTGAACATGCTTTGATGTCACATAAAAAAGGCTATGAAAGATTTTTATTTGGCTAATGACACCGCATATATACAAGTATTTAGTAAATGTGCAAAACAAGGTGTAGGCCCCATGTTACACATCAAACCGTTCCAATATGCTCAACGAACCCTACCAAAATGATGCAATCGGTTCACCCAAAATACATTTGACAGTGAGAAATAGACATCACATTGAAACATTTGCTTATTCCATGGTCTTATACCTCAACAGAATGCTTGCAAAGTCAGAGAAATGTTGGTTCCAAACGGCATTAGACATATCTAGCCAAAAAGGAAAATCATTTTTGGAATGCTAAAATCACATGGTAATGCTGAATTCCTTGATAGAAAGAAAAATGACGAATCAAATGATCGATGAACTCACCTTGATAGATTGAGCTTCGATTTGTGGTTGATGGAACAGATCGTCTCTTCTTCAATTAAGAGAGTCGGTCTCCAGGGATCGTCTGTAGGTACGGTTAGAGAAATCAATCATAGCAGAGGATTAGGTGGCCAGACGGGATGAAGGCTGGAAGGTGATCGTGAGATGTTAAAAACTCGTTCGATTCTAGGGTTTTAAAAGAGGGGATAAAACAAAAAGGCAGCCGTGAAAAATGTTCATCCTAAGAGGAGAGAGAAAGAAAGTGAGATTATAAAGGGGTGTGTATTGACTGAGGGTAATTCCATCAATTTCCTCGACTTCCTGGCTTTCAAAAAATCTGTAATGCCCACGTACCCATTATCCTTAATTAAGACATGCGATACGGTGTGTTACGAAAGCACAATTTTCACAATGCAATAGATAATATAATAATTTAAAATCACATAAGTTTCAAACATAAACCAACCATGGAATCTCAATAATTCATTCTTAAAGTGAATGATTATACACGAGTTCTTTATTTAATACTAATAAAATTCCCTTGGCTTAGCTGATAAGACTAAGGACGTCCATTATATGCCAAGAAAAAGGCTTATTCAAACACCTACGATGCAATGGAATAAACAGGAACTAAATCACCAACGCCCACCACGAACGACGATCGCCAACGGCTACCGTGAAAGGTTAGGAAGAGAGGGGTGAGCTACCTCACACTCAGTGAGTGGACTTTAGCGTCCCAATAATAATAATAATAATAATATAATAATAATAATAATAATAATAATAATAATAACAACAATAAAATCTTTAGAAAATTCTCAAATATTCGAACCAACAGAATATGATATATATAACTTTTCCATCTCATAGTATGCATGCAAGAATACCATATTATCAAACATACAATTCATACGAAAATAATGTCATAAATGTGATGCCATGCTCATGAGTTCCACACTCAATATAACAGTTGTAATCATAACGTAGGTATGATGCGAACGTGATATATATAGATAGTTTCAAAAGCTACATAAAGACTAGACCCACTCACCTTTGGTCCAACAAATCCGAACAACACCAGAAGGCCTAGAGCAACCAAATCTAACCAAAAAGATATGAATCAATTACAATGTGTGCAAACCATACAGAACTCGGTGTACCCGTACTCACATAAACTGACGGCTCCCATAGGGACCGTCACTGACCAACCCGACGGCTCCTACTGGGGCCATCCAAAACAAACCTGACGGCTCCTACTGGGACTATCCTTTACCAAACCGACGGCTCCTCTAGGAACCGTCCCAAATATGCCTGACGGCTCCTACAGGGGCCATCCCGAGGCAGAACACAAAACCCTAATTTATTTTTTGTAAAAATCTTTAAATCTTCTATCAACGAAAACAGAACATGAGTCGTTTTAAAACGTTTGTTAAACAGAAAAAATCGATATCTAAATCAAATCATATGTACAGAAATCTGATTGAAATCGAATAAAAAGCCCATTGAAACATCTTCAAAATTCTAGATCTATCATAGGTACAAACACAAATCTTAATTTATGTTCAAATCCTTAAAAAAATAATGAAAACACATCATCCGTTTGGATCTAAGCATATGAAGTTTAAAAACAAGGCTTAAAAAATCAAAGCATAATTCTTCTTAAAACGAATAAACCTAAACATGATACCTATATGCTTAAACCTATTCCTTTATATACGAAAGATTTATAAAACATCCGAAAATATCATAGTACCCTAGCTATAACATCAGATCCGAAAATCATCTAAATCCCATTGAGGTACGAGGAAAAATCCAACAAGAAAAACTTAAGAAATCGAAAGTTACAATCGTATACATGTGAGATTCAATACTATAATCCAAAAACTTGTAAAATACCATAAAATCTTTATCATATCATTGTTAAAACATAAAGATCCGAATCATGCACAACATTCAAGAAAATTAGAAGAAAACCATTGTCTTCGTTTGGAAAAACTAAGAAAACAAGATCATATCAAAGTTGACAAAATAGAATATTCAAATAATATTCTTCATTTGTCAATGGAAGATTAACTCAGGGGATTATTTAGATTTACATAGAATCTTTTAAGAGGTTATATAAACTTTAAGAAAAGCGAGAGGGTTATATGAATTTCAGACAGTTTACATGGGGTTATTTAGATTTTTTCATTACATAAAAAGATGCATACATTGAGCTTTTGTACTGTCTTGAAGCTTGTGGCCCCATTGAGGCTATGGATAAATATTTACAATAAATGGAACCCGGCCCCCAAGCGGACAAGCTTATGTATGGCGAAGTTGAAATATAGTAAGAATTTATTAACTTTCATAGGGACTCATCGTAACTTAAAAGCTCCTTAATACTCTTTAAAAAACTCACCAAAACCTCGTCAGAACACCCTTTCCCGAGTCCCAACCAGTTGTGCCGAAATGGAGAGAAGAAAATATTTTTAGGGTTTGGTGTTTCAATGCAAGGAGAGAGAGGAAGAGGAGACTTAATAACCTCGCACGCACGTGGGGACAAAAATACGACCCAATTAAACCCGAATCATCACAATTAATGGCATTGTTCCTTCCAAAAATAGACCGAAATTCGAATTCGAATCTCACCCAGATCCACAGCTCTTATTGAGACCGTCGCACAACTACTCGACGGCTCCACTGCAGCCGTCTCCCAAGTGCCCGACGACACCTATAGGATCCTTCAGACATTGTCTGACCCGATTAAAGTCAGTAATTACAAAATCGATTCGGACAAATAAACATTCTTTTTGAGCTTCCCAAAACACAGCTTTCGAGAAAAAAATTAAAAGGAATACAAGTGTGGATTCTTTATTAAGCTGCCACGTTTGGCTGCACGATTTGAATTTTTCAGCTTTTTAAAAAGCAGAATCTGTACAAAACATGCAACCAAACGGGGCCTAAATAATGCATATTAGTTCTAGTATATAATTTCTTCATTTTGATTTATAAAATAAAAGGGTTGACAATCCTACGTGCATTCTCACACATTTTGATTTTTTTTAATAGTAAACTTCATGTAATAAAATCAGTCATGATACCTGGGCCTAAGTTTTTAGGCCCCAGTCACAATCCCCATTAGGTGGCTTTTTCTTATTGATATTTGTTTAACCATTTCAAAATGTTAAAAAGATAAAATATAATGCTAGGCTTCACTTAATACCCCACGTCTTTTCTCCTGAAACATATCCCGAAAAAAAAATTAATCGTTTCTTTTATGCACATCTCCTATTAAAAAATTAATTCTCGTCGACCTGTTCATCTTTGGCAACTGGCGTCATCACCATTGGATTCCTCTCGCCGCCCTCTATCATATGAGAGGTAGTTCGCTACCTTTCCAACCCGACCTCCTCCAGACTTCATCTCCTCTAACCTCCACCTCCACCTTTTAATGAATGTACTTGTGTTTCATTTCGTAGTTGACAAATTAATTTCTTTCAATTGCATAACATTCAATTTAAAATTTATAACTTTTTGATGAATTGTATGTAACGTTTGTTAAATGTAAATTTTATTTTTCATAATTTATAACATTTGTTAAATGTAACTTTTACTTTTTAGAATAGCGTAATTTGATGAATGTAATTGTTTCATTTTGATGAACTTTATGTAACATTTATTGAATGTTTTGATGAATTATCTGAGACATAGATATTGCTGATGTTTTTCTGTTTTTTGTATACATTGAAGTGTTGGGAAAAATAAATTCTTACTGCCAAGATCCGTCGATCGAGGTACAGATCGGATGACAAAAAATTTATTAAATCTTTTTCATGCAAACCCTACAAGGTGGAATTAGGGTTTTCCTTCAAAAATCATATCAGAATTCTGCTGAAGAGGAAGATCGGATCTGAAAAACGAGGACAGATCGCTCGATTGGAACCTTCAGATCTTCTGCCGTATGTCCTTCCTATGCTGCATATCTACGGTAGAGTGTGGTCTCCTTGCATCGAACGGCAACCGCGTATCCTTTTGCTCTCTTACTCTCCTTTCCTCACCTTGTCTGGATCCAGAGATCCTAAATGGCTTCTAGGGTTAGGGTTCTGATTTCAGCTGAAAATCACGCACCTTGAGAGAGAGAGAGGAAGCCACATATTTATAGGCTAGGGCAGGGACCTAAAGGAGAAATCAGTAATTGACTCCTATGGGCTTGGGTACCATAACTCAATCTAGAATTAAAAATCAAATGCCCATAAATCATAATTCAATCCACTAAAGAATTATGACTGCACTCCAAAAATACTGATCCAAAATAATATTTTGAGCTCCTTATATTATATGCTTAATATCTCCCCACGCTAACATTCCAATACTCGTTATGAAATAATTTTTACTGACAATATTATTTCACAACATCTTACTTTTCTTGAAATCTTCCATTTAACTTATTTGACATGTCGGATAGTTAAATCCACCGGCCGGGTTAGACATGACCAAATTATAAGCATCCTCAAGGGAGTATCATCAATCTCCAATAGGAGACGTGAATTCCATCAATAGTAAATATTCATCATACAAGTGTTATTGTTACTCAACTCACCGAGTCTATTGATCCATAGGAGAATCTGACTCTTTAATGAATCAAAATGACAAATAACAAATGCACATGTTTAAGAACCATTTTAGGATTAAGAGCATAAGCGATCATAATACATATAGGGTGTAAATTATTTTATCTAGTCAGTACAAAAATAATTACCCCAATTTGGTCCGTTCAATACACACGAGGTGTACTAGCACAATCACCCAAAAACCTATGAACTGGTCTTCTATAGTCAAGATAGACTACGTAAGATGAATTGCACTACAACCTTTATCCAATGGATTATCCAAGTCCATCTAAAGTTGTGAACCTCAACTTATAATTTATAAGGAACCGATAATCTGATCTTCCGTGTGTAAGCCGAACTCTACACACCACATTATCTATAGTGTAAATTAAAAGACTAAAATAAAACAAGCACAATATTTCAAACAATATAATGCAAGCATTTACCAATAATAATTCTCAACAAAATGCTAAGACCATCTTAATAATAGAGTTTATTACATAAGTCATGGTTTTTAGGACACTACTTTAACATGAAGGATGTAATCGAATTTATTTTTCATTAACTAAATGTAACATTTGTTAAATATAACACAATGAAAAAAGTGTTTGACATTTTTCATAAAATGTAACCGACTATTGAAGAGAGGATCTGTTTTTAAATTGTTTAAACATTGCATAGAATGTAAAACATTTAGGTAATACATTTATGTAAATATAACTATTATTATGTAAATGTAATAAATAGTTGTGATAAATGTAAACATTTAAAAAATGTGTTTACATTGTGTGAGATGTATCTCATTGATGTAAATTGAAAAGATGGTTGTCAAATGTTAGAATGTAACAGATATGTGAGATGTTTTTCAGAAGCAATCTGTTGCCATTGTTGTATGTAACAACCAATATAAAATGTAACTGCTTCATATGGTAACTATATGTGTTTTTTAATTTAAATTTTATTACAATAAATACTTGATTGTTTTAATAATGTCAACTGTATAACATTCATTTTGAAACTGTTACACAAACAAAAAAGTAAAAAAAAAACACAACATGAAAATAGCTGAAAATCTTTCAAACAGATGAAGATTTTTGCTCTTTTGTGTTTTCACAACATGAAAACGATTGGATTGATGGAAGAACAAATGAACACACAAAATTCAATTAATAAAAAATGGAAATAAATTTGGCGCATGAAAAAGAAAAGAAAAAAAAGTGAAGTAAATGTGCTGCACAAAAAAATGAAAAGTTGTAACCACTTCCTCAGTTAGAGGGATCGGCGACACAAAAAAGCAGTTTTACCACACAGGGGGGTATATAAGGGAATGCACATATGTCACCTCATGGGGCTTGTGATGGGGCCTCTATTTTGAGGCTTAAAAAACATTATTGTAATAAAAAATATAATTTTTTGAAAAATATAAATATTTTTGTTATGTTGTATTACATGAACCTATTGGGTGAAAAACATGAAAACACTAATGAGGTATGTGCCTCATTGCTGAAGGAGCTAATTACATTGTTGGATGACTATGGAGGCATATTGATCATCCGTAGATCGCGTGTAACATTGATCTGCAAGTATATAGTTCTATAAAAATCTTTTAAATAGTACCAGAGACTACAAGTACATAGCTTAAGTAATAGTGTTGTACACAATTTTGTTTCTAGCCTCAATTCTAGTACCACATGAGTTGATAGAAAATCCGTCATGCCCAAGGCGGCGGTCCCCGAGACGTAGCAATAAGATAAAGTATCAGTTATTAATACAAGAGGTCAACAATGACTCCAATAAATAATATACAAGGCTAACAAGCAATGATAACTGATAACTCAACTGAAATATGGAAGCATAAAATATTAATAAGTTTGTAAACTAAAAATATTATTACAGACCCGAATACACAATCACTGTCCTGTGAGAGCCAGGTCTAACTAAATAAAATACATTATGTGCAACACGCAGGATTTAGAATCACATGACTCTAGGACTACTGACAGCCTCACACTCGCCAACCGCCAGACGGGACGCTCCACGCACGCAAGATCACGCCACAGGGAAGCTCCTGGTCCATGCCTAACAATGCCCCTGTAAAAGAAATAGTACGCGAGGGATGAGCTATAAGCTCAGTGAGTGGTTGAAAACCAAACACTAGAATAACAATTCATTATTAAAACAATTTTCTTTCAAAGAAAATCGTGGGTAGAAATCCAACGGTTAATATGGTCACGCGACGGCGTGATCATGCCTCGCCCTTGCCCTCACTCCCCAGAGGGAGGCTTTTGGGACACTCGAGGAGGAACAATTATTAACCATTACAGTTACAATGAGTCCATCCTCAACGAGGTAGAGATATACTTCAATACCTCAAGCGTTAGGAGTTGCATACCCACAGTATACTCGATACGCATAAAAGTCACGTGATGACATGACTTCAACTCACTCTCACCCTCACCCCTAAGAGTGACACGGGACTATTGGAAGGAACCCTTTTTGCTATGCACCCTTCATCATTCGGTAGCCCTCTCCCGGGGAGCCTCGACCTAGTATACTCCCATGATCAGTACATCTGTCGAACGCATCGGTACTACTTACAGGTGGGAGCCTCTGTCAGGACAACTTCAACGTCGGGCAGGACCAGCACGGATCCGTCGAAGGAGAGAACGATTCAATGCTTGCAATATTATCCGATAGCTCTCCTGCGTAGCCTCTACCTATCGGCCTTCCACGATCGGTACATAAGACAGATGGGTACCGCAGTACGCATCGGTAGCACTTACAAGTGGTGGCACTACATAGGACAGCTTCGACGCTGGGGCTTCGGTGCACAACGATATTGGGATGAAGACTTTGCATTCGCAATGCGAACCCTATGAAAAAGTCAACTACTCAAGCTGGTAGGTCGAGTATTAACCCGAACCCTCCACACCCACACCCACACCCACACCCTCACCCTCATATGGTGACATAGGACTATTGGGAGAGATCTGACTGCTCTACACCCTTGATCAACCAGTAGCCCTCTCCCGGGTAGCCTCTACCAGGTATACTCCCACGATCAGTACATCTGCCGAATGCATCGGTAGTACCCACAGATGGGAGCCCTCTGTCAGGGCAGCTTTTCCAATGCCGGGTAGCTTCGACACGGATCCAACGAATGGGAGAAAACACTCTACTCTCGCAAATACGATCATGTTGGATTCGTCATCACCAGTTATTAAACACCGATAAGGTAACAAATTCTCATGAATTCCATCCTGGGTGCATAACTCAGATGCGGGGAAGACATATTATTCGTAGTGTTGATGCCATGGTATGACCCCATAAGAGGTCATACACTTGTCTAAACTCATTAGACAAGGTTCATGACTTAATATAAGCATATATAAAATATACAACATGCAATTAATTATACAAGGAATGTCCTACTTAAACATTCATACAAGAGCACAATAATCATTCAATCATACGAAGTATGATACCAGCATGCGTTGGATATCACCAACTTTTGAGGGAAGGGTCAAGCGCGATCTCGCGCACTAACAGGTGCGTGCGAATATTCTGAAATGAACCTGAGTTTAGTAGGAACAACATCTACTTACTCAGTTTACGCAAAGAGGGAGAGCGAGAGAGAGGGAAAGCCTCATCCTCTCTCGAAGCTGGTAATAGCTTTGCCCCAACAAGATGGGTGCAGCAACTATACCAAGTCCTCCAATCTTATGACCAGGGAATATTAAGTATGCACCCGGTTATTAACCCAAGCTTAATCATGTTAGATATTACTAACATAGGGAGGTAGTATTATAATTAGGGACTACCTAAGACATGTCATATTCTATACATCCATATAAACACACATCACACATGCCCATACAAGATCATTCATACATGAATACAATACATAAGCAAGTACATGGTAGAATAGGGGTTCTACGCAATATACGAGCTATACTAACCTAGCATGCAAATATCTAACATATCTTGGGTTAGACATGAACATACTACTCATCTAAAGAAGTAGTATAATTTGGGTGTCCAATGGATGCGTGACACACGACTACGTGCATCCAACGCTTCCTGAAGGATTGGATCGAACCACTCACCGACGCCCGGATCGTTGCGCATCCCATCCGATGAGATCTGCAAGGTAAGGGCATCAAAATGGTGAGTATAATCACATACAAACACTTAGAATTAATTAGAATGTCTAAGACTCAGTCATGCACGTGCACACGCGCCCCCGCGCCCATAGGCGCACTGCCGCGTGCCCAGAAGTGTTGCTTGTGCACGCTCACATGCACTTGCACGCACGGTCCGCACGCACTGTGCGCCCGGCCTGCACCCCGCATGCCTGCACCTGACTACGCCAGCCTGTGCGCCCGTCTGCGCGCGCACACACCTAGACCCCTAAATCCTCCCCCAAGCCCCCACATGCACCCAAACCCAAACACATGGCATTCACAACCCCAAACACATCCAAATGTGCTAAAAATCAACAAGGAAGAGGAAAAAATAACTCACCGAGAGAGGGGGAGGGAAGGGGGAGATTTTGGGACTCGCAAGCACGTCCTCGACCACCTCAACCGCCACCACCGCTACCACCACCTCAGGCTTGGGTGCTCTTCATCTTGCTGAATCAGAGGGGAGAGGGAACCAGGAAAATCATGAGGAGGAGCTTGAGGAGGAAGAGAAAGAAGGACAACAATACATGCACACACACACACAACTCACCTTTCATGTGCTCCTTCTACACTATTCATCTTCTCCTACACCTTCTCCTTCTCCTTCTCCTTCTCCTCACCCTTGCAAACCCAACAAAAGGGGGAGCACAAGAACAGGAGCTCGGATGCTCCTTGAGAGAGAGAGAGAGTGAGAGAGAAATGCAACTTGGGGGGGGGGGTATTTAATGGGAATAAAGTGGGTTGGTAGGGTGGGTTGATAAGTCAACCCAACCAAGAAAGAAAACAAGACACCAAGACCTCGTTAAGGCCACAACTTCGACGTGTGCATCCAATTTCCCATGTCAATCCAGTAACGATCAAATTGGATGTGATTCGGAACTGCATATTTTTCTCAAACAATACCGGAATTCGATGAAATTTTTATGGGTAGTACAAAACAGTACCAAAACCCATAATATGCAGTCAGATTTCCATTCGGAGTACTCAAACCCACGCAGATAAGCTAAAAAGTCAAAATTTTAACGCCTTCGATCGAAAAAAAACCCCGAAATGACCCAGATATGATCAAGGCTTAACCGAAATGGCTCCAAATGACAGGCACAATAAAATCACCAGAACATATACTTACATTAACGAGGTATATGCTTCGATAAAAAAATTACATTTTTTATAAATATATCCATGCAATTCATTGGAATATATGCTTCTTTTTTATAAAAACATTTACCTCATTAGATGAGATATATATTATTTAAAAAAATTCAAAATAAGTGTAGACTAGACTTTGGTTGGAAAGTGGGTCGTACACAACATTATCCTTAGTGATATGATTGTGCATAACATTTTTTGGGGGCAGTTTGGCCAACCCGTTCAGTGGTTATAAGAAAGATAGAATGAAAAATGAAGAAAGAAAGACATACAACAAATGAGTTGGCGACAGACAATGACGGGGGAGATGGGGAAAAGAGAGAGAGTGAGAGAGTCCGAGGATGGGGAGAGCAGCAGTGGCCACCTGTCATCTTCCCTCTCCCACCATTCTTTTTCCCTCTCTCCCTCCCCATAGCCGCCCTCTCCTAGCCACCTCCACCAACATCCCTCTCTTGAAACACACCGTCTCTCACCATTGCACTACTCTCTCTCTCTATCTTTTCTCTCTCCCTCTCCTCCCACCGCTTCCTCTGTTCATCGTCAATGCATTCCATTCTTCTCCTTGTTCTCCACTCTCTCTCTCTCTCACACACACTCTCTCTCTTCTTTTATTCCCCCTAGGCAGGGGTGGAACCAGAATTTTATATGGGGGGACTAACACGAATTCAAAATCTAATAAATAATTTAAATTTAATATAAACTAAATGAGTTCATAAATCATTTCTAATAAACTTTGACATAGATAAGTAAAAATTCAAAGTCGGGCAAAAAGATCAAGTTTTTCAGAAAATATATTACTAAATTTGTGACCGACAATCCTTTAGAAAATAAAAATCATATATTATTGAACAAGTCTAGATGGACCAAACTTATTTATCAAGCTATTAATGGAACCTAAATGAGAGATCCAATGAGTAGCTCCAGCTCGATGCAGAGTACAAATCTGATTAGCCCCTCTATCAGTCTCAAATTCACCACCCACTAATTGACATATTTACAGTTTCATCTGTTTGAGTAACTTGTAACTCACTATGACGTTTGGGAGATGCAACAAAATCAATGAACTATAAAAAATATTAAAATAAAATCAAATATAAGAAAAACATAAAATAAAAAGCCCGTCTAGATAGTTCTTTCATTTGTTCTATTGACTCCTTAGTGAATACTTGTCACTCACCTCCCTTTATTTGACACGTACACATCCATTGCTTAGGTGTTGTACATTCATGTCTTGTATTAATTAATGGAGATTGAGTCAAACCACTTTAGACTTTCAATCGACATGCATTGAGTGTTGTTTCACTTCACTTGAGAGAGTAAGCGTAGAGCAAATTTTGTGTTTCATCTTCCCAATCTTCTTACACCTATCTCCATCTTAAGAAAAACATATTGGGCTTTCCATCATTAGTATGAGATCTTGAGAGGTGCATGCAATTTTAGTCTCTCACTTAGTGGAGACTAATCAAGTGGGATATTCATATTTATACACCTGGATTGAGTAGTCAATTTGGATATGAATCTGACTTCGGATCATTATTGACGCTTCTACGTGGTGTGTGTTTCTACTATTTATTCTCAAGATTTCGTGTGTGTTTCTACTATTTATTTCCAACATTTCTAACCTAGTTCGCCTCGTCATCGCCTCACCTGATTGTTGTCAGTGTAGCAGAAGTTGTGGGAGGAACCGAGGAAGGAGAAGAAGTTTTTAGGATTAATCGTTGTATTAATTTGGTATGATTAGGGAGTTGATGGGTTGGGTCTTGGAGTGGGTTAGGACTTAAGGCGGGTTGGGCATGGGCTAGGTAAGCAGATGAATTGGGATTTTTAGTTGGGGGTCTTATAGGAGGGTCTATTTATAGTTTTTTTTTAAATTTGGGGTGCACATTTGCCTCTGCCCCTATGGTACTTACATCGATTAGTGTCGGGGTAATTTCCTTATATACATGCTTTGTGCTTCAGCTTCCTTCTTCGATAACTTTATGACTTTCTGTAGTTCAGTGTCATCTTCTTTTGGATCTTGGACTACCTTAAACTTCTTTGGTCTTTTGAATTGAACTTTTGGTAGTGCAAAAAGGTTACCCCTAGTAATTTGTCCTTGTACAATGACTTCCTTAGCAGCCTCCCCCTTGATCTAGGGCCCCTCCCAGTCTTTTTCTTTTTGGGGATTGTCTTCTCTCTTTGCTCAATATCAAACGGCCTGTAAAATATATACCTTATTAGAAGCATATACTTTTATATATGGCATACACTATGTTAGAACATTATACACTATGTTATATAAGCATACGCTATGTTAGAAACATATATGTTATATTAGAAAAGTATATACTATTTTAGAAAAGTATATGCTATGTATGCAGTATAACCTGCTGCTATTGTTGTTGCTTCTACTTCTACTTCTATTGCTACTGTTGTTGCTGATGTTGGTGTTTCTATTGTTATTGTTGTTGTTGTTGGTGTGTCTGCTTTCACTACTGTTATTGTTTCTTCTGTTACTTCTGGATCTACAACAATTGTTGCCAGTGCGCCTGCTGTTGGTGGTATTGGTGCTTCCGCTATTGTTGCTGCTATTGTTGGTGCTTCCGTTGTTGTTGCTGCTACTTCCGTTGCTGCTGCTGTTGGAACTACTGCTCTAATTTGGATGTCGCTCTCCACCACCCTATAGTAAAGGAGATGTCACAGAAATTGAAGCTCCAGTTAACGTCGTCCAACTGGCCGCAGGATTCGAGGGTTGATCAACTTGCACATTCATTTGAATGTCCTACATGAAATATTCATCGGTATTATCATCCGATTGTAATAACAATATTATATTTCAGTTAAGCATATAGTAGTCATTAAATAAGTCTATACTATATCTTTTGAACAAATCGGTAATACTTACGTTCTGTGATGGTTTATTTTTGTTCTTGTCAGCGACCTTAGTAGTGAGCTCTGACTCTTTTCTTTTGTTCCCCTTTCTTGGGGAATGTCGAGGTTGCTCAGTGGGTGAATGATTCTGTTTGAGAGGCACCAGCTGTTGTTCTTAGTTAATCTGCAGAGCGTGGTCTGAGATTGTACGCCGTTTGGCCATTAATAAGTTGATGGTGGTAGTGAGCTCCTCCAATCTTCTTCTCATCACCTCCATCTCATTTGTTGCCAGGGGTTGGGGCTCCCATTTAAGTACTCCTCCAGTGGCAACCGAGATAACGTCATCCTCAAGATATGGGAGCTCGTTGGCTTCGAACACCATCTTTTGCAAAATGTCTTCAAACACAATCTTTTATAAAATGTCTGGCGATGAGCACATGCTCATAGAACCAAGCCTGACATGTTAGGAAAGTATATGCTATGTTAGACATGCATACGCTATGTTAAAAAAGTATACATTATATTAGGAACGCATATGCTATGTTAGAAAAGCATACACTATGTTAGGAAAGTATAAGTTGCGTTAGGGAAGCATACGCTATGCACACACAAAAAAACTTAAAAATAATAAACTTACGTTGAGGACTACGGCGCATGCATAGAAGTAGCCCTTCCCATCCCAAACCTTCAGGGCGCTGGACCACCTTCGCACATTTGATGACAGCTAAAACCACATCCGCGTGGATTGCTTTGGCCCACGCAAAGTCGCCGAAGCAACCAAGATCATCAACCACGTCACTGTATTCTAACGGATACTCGAGAAAATGTGGAGGATAAACAATTTCATGAAGTCCCTCACGGACTTCTCGTCTGTCTTGTGGATAAGGTCTCACATGTGTTTCTCTATCAGTGGCCATACAAGGTACTTTTGGCATTGAGATGTAAGATGCTCCCTATAAAAGAAAGAGGTAGGGGACTTTTTACTGGTAGTCGCCGGTGCCCCTTGGCTAGACAAGTCGAGGATTGCAGAGACATGCTCCGATAAAAAGTGAAGTTCCTTTCCTCAAACCACGAAAACGTCATGGTCCGAGTCGTAGAAACTTAAAACTATCTCCTGCACAACGACAGGGATATCAACGAAGTGTTCGAACGGGATAGCTAGATGAATTGCAAATAGAATAGAGAATTTTGTAACCCCACGTCTTGCATGAGACCAACCAGATGAGAGGTGCTGCACTGCGACTGGAGGGGCTTGCATGCGGCTTTGACAGGCTGTAGTTTGCCCTGTCAAACAAAATAACCAATATATTTTCAAGAAAAATCAAAACCCATATTGAAAAACATAGTTTATACTACATTAGAAGCATGTCCTTACCTCCCCCTCCACTGCCATCTTCTCATTTTCAACCATTAGAGTGATTTTTCATGAGTGAGGTGGAATTGAAAGTTGCAATGTAAATTCAGAGGATTAGAGAGAGAGAGAGAGACAGTTCAGAAGATGAATTGAGAGAAGTAAGAAGTATGCACTATGGCATTTTATACGTAATAACAAATCAAATGACGAAATTGCACTTAGCACATACTCCCTTAACATAGTATATACTATGTTAGGAAGGATAGTGGAGTAATTTCTCCAATTTCATGGGTGTACATGTGTTATAAAAGAGCCCCTTTTGAAGTCTCGTTTTTCAAATCAAAGACAATAATTATTATTCGATTTTTGAAATTTAATTTTTATATAAAATATTATTTTCAAAAATCAATTAAGTATGTACTACGATAGCCTTGCATGTACTTCACTACCACGGGTTTTTTATTTGACGTGATCTTTTATTATCCCATCGGTTGACGTCCTGTGTCGTACACCTGAAAGTCCACCCAGCGCACCCCATTTATCAGTCGTCAAATCAAATATCGAAGATTCTCAGAGAATCCAATATAAATATAAAATAATTTTAAATTACTTATATTTATATAATAGTGAATACGCTACACTAGCACAACATATATTATGCTAGTATAGTGTACGCATTAGACCAACACTGTCCAATCAATACTATTTTCTAAATGAAATAAAACATGTAATATCATATCAATGCATACACTATGCTACTAAAATGTATGACATATATTTTTAAATAGTACTGTATATGACTAATATATTTTCAAATGTATATCAATTGAATGCAAATCTACAAAAAAAAACGCAAGACAAACTACAAAAAAAAAAAAAAAAAACTTTAAAATATACTACAGTATAATAGAAAGGGAAAAATTTGCATGTGTTGTATCCCAAAAAATCGTAAAAAAAACTATAAAACAACATATCAAATTGGGGGAAAAACCGTTCTTCTTATGAGAACATACATACAAGTACTGCATATGTTGTATCCCATAAAAAAGAAAGATTCATAATACAAAATACCGCACCTACTTACCACACTTCTTCTAACACAAACATGCATCATCAATGGAGCTCGAATCTTCTCGTATCAAAAACATACTACATGTAATACAAAAAAGAACAACATACATCCCCCTCTGTGTGTTGGAGAGAGAGAGAACTAGAAGATGTAAAGAAGGGAGAGGAAGAGAGAACAAGAAGAAATAGATCCATTGATTGAAGAAGAAATAGAAGAGAGAAGGGAAAGAAGTGGTTTGGCATGAGAGTTCATGTGTGTGTGTGTGTGTCTGAGAGAGAGAGAGAGAGAGAGAGAGAGAGAGAGAGAGAGAGAAATCATTAATTGATGTGTCATAGAGTTTTGAACTTCAAATTTTATCCACCCGAAAATAAAGAAAGCAAAGAAAAGCCATGCCAGATTGCTGCCACGTTGGATTGCCGAGGTGGAGACTGCACGCCGGGCTGCATTCGGGGCTGAGTATATCATTTTCCTTATAGATTTTTTTCAAAATTTGGGCGGCATACATTCGCCCCTACCCCTAGGCATCCATAACGGGCTTGACCGGCTTGTGAAAAATAGGCCAAGCTCCGCTTGGGTCCACTGGTGTAACGCCCCCGAACCCACGACTCCGTTTTGAAGCGCAAAGTCCGGTTGCGTTACCTAAATTCCTCGAATCTCAGAGTTCTTTTTTTTTCTAGAAACATAAGAATACATCACCATAATTATACATCAATACATCACCATATTTTATTCATAAATTTTTCAGGATAAAATCCAAACAAATTCTCAATTACTGGATATACATCGGGATCAACTAAATTCTAAATATCATCATGCTATCATACATATGGGTCTTCTACATGCCAAGAAGTGATCAACACCTTCTACATGAGTTTAGTGCTCCGGAAATCATTATACGAGCTTCAACCTCCAATGCCTTAACGAGATCAACGACCACCAATAACTAATATGAAAGGTTGGGAAAATGAGGGGTGAGCAACCATGCTCAGTGAATGGACCTATGGCGTCCCGTTAGTACATTTATAATCAAAATATAATAGTCATAAAATGTCCACGCAGACATATAATATATCAAAAAAATATATATAAAAGGCCACCAAGACATGCAATAATATATATAAACACACACACAATCCTATCCAACATGATGCATGCAACACTACGAACACGCATGTCCGTCTTCGCAGCACCTAGCTCGCGGGGCCTTCCACAGGCATGGTCACGTAGACATAGCCACAAAGACTTGGGTCCTACGTTCTTGGACCTGGCCACGTAGACGTATGCCCACCAAGACGTTGGTCACCGAGATGATGCAATGCATGCATGATCAACCCTTCATTCCAAAACATATGCATGCAGTAAAATATAGTATCCAAATATATAAGTTATATATGTAAAATAACGCATCAAAATCATGACGACGTGTTCAAGTACTATATACCCCAAATAACAATGATATATTTTAAAGTAACCATGATGCGGAATGATATACCATATCGATAGTTTCGAAAACTACATATGAGACTAGACCCACTCACCTTCGGTCCACGCAAGCATCAACAATACACACTCGCACGTTGATAACCTAGCATAACAATTATACAATAATAGATCAGAAATAATCAATCACGACCCAAACAACTGACAACCAACTTATAACAACACTATGCCCAATAATCTCAAAAGCCCATATCTTATATACCTACAATCAACAACTCACTTCAAAGTCCTAATGAACATCCCAACTTTGAATAAATATTAGAATACTCATATACTCACAATGATCCGATCCGATAATCAATATCCATTTATTCCATAAGACTCATATGATCGATCAATCCTCGAATAAATATTTGGACAAATCCAATAAGGCTCAACTATAATTCCATGATCGAGTAACTCAAATCCAATCAATTTACATCCAAATAACAATAATATCCAATCAATATTCATTGATCTCACTAAACCAAATTATCGATTTAAGATTTTATTTAAGTTCTCAAGATCAATAAAATCATCAAAACCCGCAAAATAAATTTATACTTCATTAAACATCAATTTTGGGATCCCTTTAATCTCTAAAATTCATCAAACTTGGTCATCAAGTTAAATATTTGAATTCTAATAAACTGCACAGAAATATTTCAAAATTCATAACTTTTACCTGTAACTCCGAATTAGACGATTCATGATTCGTTGGAAAGCTCTTTTCAAAATCTATTTCTGTTCGTCAAATACATTTTTCCCAGAAACGACTCTATCATGGTCAAAAACACGATTTACGTCCAAGCATAAAATTAACCCGAAAATAACCATTAAATCCCCAAAACTAATAAATTTAATTTGATCTTAAGAATTCCTTCGAGATTCATTGAAATATAATTAAATAATCAACTAATTAAGATCGATCAAACCTTAACCCTAATCCATCAAACTTCTTCCCCAAACAATTAATCGACACATTCATATCCTAACAAGAAAATAAATTGAAACCCTAAACAACAAAAATCATTAGAAGCATGATTTCTCACCTTAGATCCGATTACACCACCCACCATCTCCATCTAGGGTTAAGTCATCACCACCCTTCACACCTTCTAAAATTTTGATGAAAACCCTAACTCAAACATGTTATTTAAAGGGGTTTATCGAAATTACAAAACGACCCCTGAAGTGTTCCAGTTTACAATGAGGTCTCTATCCAATTTACAAGCAGATCCCTATCTGATTTAAAAATAGATCCCTAAAGGCTATTAAAAGGTATTCTGGATTCTCAACTACATCCCTGAGCCTAATAACTTAAACACAAAATCCTAAAAACCTAATTTCCCGAACTCCGAATCTCACCAAATTTCAACCAAAGTATCTTGACACTATGAAGATCTATAGAAAAATATAAAATAATATTTGAAAATCAATTTATAATTATCATAATTATAAATCAAATTGGACCATTTAGGCCACCGCCAAATCTAAAAAATGAAATATAAAAAAATTAAATTTAAAATTTCCATTATATATTTAAAATAAATATATAAGGCCGAAAAATACCAAAACGTTATAACTGGCTTTTCTAACCAATGGGTATGAGCCGATCTGGTCTCTTAGACAAAACTGAGGGCTGCGACCCCCCATGAGCTTGGACCAGAATGGGCCATACGAGTCGGACAAGGATTTCGAGCTTGCGGACGGGTTTACGGGTCTGTGGTAAAAAAAAAGGGCGTTGTTACACCCAAATCTGTTTCCAGCCCTAATTCCAGCCATATATGCATCGATAAAAAATTAACAACACATATGCTTATGTTAACAAAGAATATGATTCGAAAGAATTTTTTTACATTTTTTATAAATGCATTCATGCAATTCATTGGAGTAAATGTTTCATTTTTTTTATAAAAGCATATATCTCATTAGATGATGTATACTATTTTAAAAAATTCAAAACACATGTAATATGAAATTAAAGCTGAAAATAGGGCTGGACGTAATATTATCAAAAAAACAAATATAAAAATAAAAACAAAAACAGAGGGAGGGGGGTACCTCTCCCTCCATTGATGGGGGCAGGTGGCCCCCATTCCCTTTGCCACTTGGGGAAGGGAGGTACCTGCCCCCCACTTGTCCCCCGCCCTTGGGCCCCTCCTCTTTTTTTTTTTGAGGGGATATTAGTCCAAATAGGTGTCTTCCTTTATTTTAAGGGGGAGACACTTGTCCCTTCATTTATTACACCCAGATCTATTTTCAGCCTCAATTTCAGTCCTGTATGCGCTGATATATTTCTATCGACGTATCTGCTCATGTTAACAAGGCATATATTTCGAATGAATTTTTTACTTTTTCTAAAAATACATCCATGCAATTCATTGAAGTATATATTTTATTTTTTTATAAAAGAATGTACCTCATTAGATGAGGTATACTATTTTTAAAAAATTCAAAATACATGCAGACTGGAATTAAGGCTGAAAATGGGGTTGGATCTAACATTATCCTTAGGTTAGATGAGTTGACCCGCACGGCCAAGACTAGTAGGGTCAAAACCTGACTCGACCCTTTAAAAGTGGACCGTCCTATTGAGACATATGTCCCTCCTTTTAATAAAGGATAGGAAAATGATTCTCTCAGTCACATTTACCAACAAAAACTCAGACTTCACATGTTTTTATTTTTATTTAAATAGTAAACATCATCTAATTGAATGAACCCATTTTTAGTAAGTGTAAGAAAAAATTCAGTGAGATATATACATCATCTAACAAGGTATATGCTTAATTAAATATGTAACGAGGTATATAAGGTCTGTGTTTTGAACTGAAAATAAAACTGAGTGTAGCAGCACTCTTCAACCTAAATAACGATCCTTACCCTTCCCACCCCCGTAAAAAAATATGATTTTTTTTAATGGGTGGGGTTACCGCTAAATGGTGCATGTAACCTCCCCCAACATTTTCCCCTACAACAAACAAAACCCGTCCCTCCTCCCTCCAAAGTCTCGCTGTTATCCAGACCCTCCACTACCAAAAAAAAGAAGTGATGCTCCTCTCGTCCATCGCCATCCAAACACCCGCTCTCTACCCTCCCTTCAGACCCCGCCAATCTTTCCTCCTCCGACCCCTCTCTGCCCTCCGAAACCCTAATCAGGACACCCTCCGCCACCGCCACCACCACCAGACCTCCTCCACCGCCGGCTCCGACGGCGCCCTCTCTGTGGCTTCGGCAGCCACCGTGGCCGCAGCGATCCATCGGGCTTCCTCCGCATCACCGGTGGACTTCTCGCAGCGGGTGGAGAGGGAGGGGCTCGTCCTCCCGAGCACGGACTTCCTGAAGCTCTGCGTGGAGCAGCTCGAGCTCTTCAGCTCTATCGTCCATGGCGACGCCGTCTTGTCGGTGAACACCGCTTCGATCTTTACCTTGCTTTGTGTGTCTGATTTGGAATTCATGGTGTTGCACTCACCAAAGATTGTCAATTCTTTGTTAGTTAATACTTGTCTACTGATCTGTGAAGCCATTTTGATCGACTATGAATAATTGTGCCCTGGATGTGACATTCACTCTGTTGGGATTTTTAACAATTTTATCTGTGCGAAATAAATAAATAATAATAATCACGAAATAATATATATGAAGCCCAAATCAATCACCAGCGCAATTAAAAAAATATAAAAGCATGCAAACCACAAGAAACACCCAATTTAACGTGGTTCGGCTTAAGCCTACATCCACGGGACACAACAACAATCCACTATATCAAATAATAATGATAATAATATCCTCTCAAGTTTTGCCTAAAATTTGAGGAATACAAAATGAAAGAGAGATACAGAGTTACCTCAATGAAACTCTAAATAATCTTCTAAATAATATGGAGAACACAACCTCGATGTAGATCGAAATACATAGAGAAATATCTGAAGAAGGAACACACTTTCTTCTCTCTCTCTCATCTCATCTCTCTTCTCTCTCTTCACTGTTGCCGAAACCAACACGCCGCAGAACCTTCTTTTCTCGCTGCCGCTGTTGTGATTAATGAAGAGGAAGACCTAGGTAGTAAATACCCTCTCACCCACGTGAATTTCATTCAGTGTAATATGCATATATAACATGCATTGACCCTCACTAATTAGGTCTCACATGGGCTGGACTAAAGCCCATAAACCTAGCAATCTCCCCCTCCAGCCCATTGAGGGAGGAACCCGGCTTGTGACTCCTCACATAGAGTCTGTACTGTCCAGCTTCTCACGTTCTGAATCTTTATCAACGTCAGATATCTCTGGCATCTTATCAAAGTCTTCATTTTTCATCTTCTCCCCATCTGTAGCCGGCTGAATCGGAGAAGGTATTAGTGTCAAATCTATAACACCACCAACTGATTTCAGAACTCCATTGAAATCTTCAATAGTCTGGTTTTCATAGAAGACCGCATCCCTGGGCTGAACAATCCTCTTCGCTGCTGGATCCCATAGCCTGTAGCCGAACTCTTCATTTCCATAACCAACGAAGATACATGAGACTGCTTCATCAAGCTTCTGTCTCTCGTCTTTGGGTACAAGCGCCAACGCTTTACATCCAAAGATCTTCAGATGCGAATACAAAACCTCATTACTGGACCAAACCTTCTCTGGAATCTCCATATCCAAAGGAACTGATGGTGACCTGTTCATCAAATAGCAGGCAGTCGAAACAGTTTCACCTCAGAAGGTTTCAAGCAATCTAGCCGTCTTCAACATGCATCTGACTTTCTCAACAATAGTGCAATTCATTTGTTCTGTGACACTATTGTGCTGTAGAGTACCGGGCTCAATCCTTTCGTGTCGAATCCCATGACGCGAGTAATAATCTCTGAACCTCCTCGAACTGTACTCTCCTCCATTAACGGTCCGCAGTGACTTCAACCGTTTTTCTGTCTCCCGTTCCACTGTGGCATGAAAGTGCTCAAATACCTGATCCTTTGTTTATAACAAGTAAACCCACACTTTCCTGGATGCAGAATCAACAAACATAGCAAAATACCTATTGCCATCAAGCGATTCAACCTCGAACGGACCATAAACGTCAGAGTAAATCAAGTCCAAAATATTAAACTTCTTTTTTGAACTTCTATCGAAAGAAACACTATGATGCTTTTCAATCAAACAGTAATCACAAGAGCAAAGAGACGTACCATTGGTAAAGGGAATAAGAGACTTATTTACCAGAACTTGTAGCTCCTTCTCGCTCACGTGACCAAGCCACCTATGTCATAAATCCAGAGACGAATCTTCTTCAGCTACATTCATTCCATCCTTGCACACTTTTATCTTTGTCTTGTACGAAGTACAACATGCCTTTCCTCTAGCAACAACTAGCAAACCTTTAGTGAGCTTCCATTTTCCATTGCCGAAGTGATTATCAAATCCTTGGCGATCCAAAGCGATCCCAGAAAGCATATTGAGGCGCAAATCAGGAACATGACGAACATTCTTCAAAGTCAATGTGTGTCCTACATCGGTGTGTATACACACATCACCAATTCTTGCAATCTTTGAGTGGCTACTGTTTCCCATCTTCACAATGCCAAAGTCTCCTGCCCTCTACAAAGTGAAGAAATCCATCTTAGGAGTCGCATGGTAGGACGCTCCCGTATCAACTATCCACTCAGTATTCTGATCTACAACATGTGGGCATTTTTCTTCTCTGAAAGAGAGTTACAAACTCATCCATATATGCAGTCGCCACGATGTTCTTGTCGTCATCTTTCTTCTTCTGATAATTTACCTCATTCTGTTCTCTTTTCTAAATTCGGCAATTCCTCTTGAAGTGACCAGCTTTACCGCATGGTAGCACGCGTTTTCTTCAGACCTTGACTTGCTTTTGTATCTGCCATGACCTTCTTGTTCTCGACCATTGCTCTTCCCCCTATTCTCTGTGACAAGTACTTGTGTATTATTTATACCCGCTGATTTTCTTCTTGTTTCTTCATTTAACAAGCAGCTCATAATTGTACTCATAAACAACATACCATCTGAAGTAGAATTACTCAATGTGACGACTAACGTCTCCCAACTGTCTGGCAGAGATCCCAAAAGCAATAGCGCCTGTAACTCATCATCCAAAGTCATCTTCATATTAGTCAATTGATTCACCAAGCTCTGAAACTCATTTAGGTGCTCTGTAACACTGTCACCTTTGAATTTTAAATTCACGAGTTTCCTAATTAAAAATGCTTTATTCCCCGTTGTCTTTTATCCAATGTTCGAAATATCGATTTTTTCGATATATCGATTTAGCATCAGATCGATATATCGATCGTCCCATTTTTTGTTTTTTTTTTTTTGGAAAAAAAATTGAAAAAACAGCAAAAAAAGATTAAAAAAATTATGAAAAATAATGAAAAATAAATAAGAATAATTTGATATGAACATATTAATAATTTACAATGGTTTTGGTTTGAAAAAAAAATACATAACTAATTAATTACAACATAAAACTATAAAACTGAGAAAAATTTATTTAAATAGATAATCAATTGCATTGTTTATAAAATAAATACTTAAATAAATTGACTCATTCATATTTATAAATTTATCCCATAAGTTATGTGTTTTTTTAAAATATATATATATTCTAATGAAAAAGGAATGGAAAATAACTGAAAAACAGCAAAAAAAAAGTAGAAAATTGAGAAAAGTAATGAAAATGAATAAGAATAATTTGATATGAAGATATTAATAATTTTACCATGGTTTGATATGAAATAAAAATGTATAACTAATTAACTACAACATAAAAATATAAAAGTGAGGAAATTTTATTTTAACAGATGATCCATTACATTAGTTACAAAATCTCATTTTTGAGTTACATCTAATGATATGTTTAAAAGATGTAAATATATATATTCATTGAGTTATTTTATTTTAATAAATACTCAAATAAATTGACTCAAACATTTATGGATTTATCTCATAAGTTATGTATTTTTTTTAAATAAAAATATATATTCTAATGAAAAAAAAAACAAATGAAAATACCAGGTTATCAATCCCCTGATCTCTTGCATATTAAAGAACAGCTCTACCATCTGGGTAACATACCCACATTGTTTGATTTGTAGTTTATATATATAATATATCGTTTCTTGGCCCGACTGACTCAAAAAAATACAAACGATATATCGTCGATATATCGACGGTTTTTCGATATATCGACGATAGATATATCCATGACGTCAGCGGGATTTCGATATTTACTCGCGAAATCAGCGATAAATAGCGATTTGATCGCTGAGATCGATATATCGATCGATATTTTTAACTATGTTTTTATCATATAAAGACTGAAGCATTTTTCATAAAGAGTGTGCGTTCGTCTCATTCGCAATGTGATGGAATATGCTGGGATCAATCTATTGTTGAATATTTGTAACACATTTTTTATTCAACTTGGTCCAGTCTTTTTTTGTCATTTTTTCTGGTTTGCTTTTATCTCCTTCAATTAGTTTAAACAAATCCTTACAGCAAAGGATGTCCTCCATCTTGGGCCTCCACATCAACCAATTGGAACTATTCAAATCAATCATCTTGCCGATGAAATTCTCCATAATTATTTCACACAAATAAATTCAATCTTGCTCTGATACCACTTGTTGGGATTTTTAATAATTTTATCTGTGCGAAATAAATAATAATAATCGTGGAATAATATATACGAAACCCAAATCAATCACCAGCGCAATCAGAAAAATATAAAAGCATGCAAACCACAAGAAACACCAAATTTAACGTGGTTCGGCTTAAGCCTACATCCACGGAACACTACAACAACAATCCACTATATCAAATAATAATGATAATAATATCCTCTCAAATTTTGCCTAAAACTTGAGGAATACAAGATGAAACAGAAATACAAAGTTACCTTAATAAAACCCTAAATAATCTTTCAAATAATATGGAGAACACAACCTCGATGTAGATCGGAATACATAGAGAAATATATGAAGAAGGAACACATTTTCTTATCTCTCTCCTCTCCTCTCTCTTCACTGTTGTCGAACCTGGAATGGAAGCCCACACCGATTCAGTTTTAATCAATTTGTGTCTTCTGATTTCTGAAACCAGAACAATTGTCAACTGAATGTAATATTCAGTCGATTCTGAGATCATTTTGGCCTGAAATAGAATAAAGTTGAATAGAATTGGTTTGAGTAAAGATAGTATCTCAACATCAGTGATTTATTAGAACATATAAGTTTGAATAAATAAAAACAGGAGATAAGTTATCTCCTCCAAAGGGGATACATAAAAATCAAGCATGGCTCACAGGGAAAATTAAAGCATGGGTTGATGCCTTTAATATGTTATGATAGCCAAGCAAGCAAGCGCTGATTGTATTTCCACCATTTGTTTGTGCAGGTTTATGTAAGACCAGCTGCTAGTTATATCATGGATCAATTAGAGCTGCGGCATCACTGTTTATCCAGGCGCTGAAGTGGCTGAGAGCACTAATTTTGTTATACTGATTGGTAATTTCACCATTTCAGCTGGTTTACGTGCTGCCGAAGCCGCTCTCTCAAATCAGCAAGTATGTCTTCTGGTTTTTTGAAAAGTAGTAGTTCATTTATAACTGTCAAAACTTACAAATGAGCCGAAATGGGGGAGAATAGACTAAAGACATGAAAACCAAAACAAAGAAAAGGAAAGATAAATGGACCATCCAGTCTAACACGAGCTGTGCAAATCCCAGACCATACCCACTTCATACCCGTCTACAAGTAATTCATGATTCAACCTGGAACCTCCCCCCCGAGATGTTTATCGACGACTCTCCAACCAAGAATCCCATTTGTTTGTGCAGGTTTATGTAAGACCAGCTTGTAGTTATATCGAGATGTCTTCTGGTTATCGAGGTGATTTCTTATAGAAATATCTTTTCAATCGTGTTTTTGAATGCAATTCCTGAGTGGGGAGCTATGGTATTGCCAATGATTAAACATCCTTTTGTCGTGGGGTTTTTAGTTGCCGAGTTTCCGGCAGTGCAGTTCGAAGCTTGTGAAACTGCACAAACTGATTCAAACTTAGCACTCAGCGATGCCGTGCATCAGTCATCATCACATTCTGATAGACTGGTTTGGGATATTGAGGATTCAGAGGATTTGACCAATAGCCACCATTGGTTCTCGACTGAGCAAAGGTCAAGAGCCATTAAGATTTCTCGTTCTCTTGCTGTGGCATATGTCATGGATCAGGTATATTTTTCAAAAGTTTTGTTGAAGATTGTGTAGACTCATCTTAAAGTTTAAAATAAATCCTTCAAATAGTTAAGGTGGCAATTTTTTACAAAATTCCATTTTCTTTGTGGCCTCAAGTTTCTCATCTCAAGTTTCAATTATTTATAGGGTATTAATTTTATAGCATGACTCAACAGATATTTTACAAGAATATTATTTTATGGGCAAAGAATTTGAATGAAATACGGGCAAAAACAGGAGATAAGTTACTCTCCTCCAAAGGGGATAGTCATAAAAATCAAGCATGGCTCACAGGGAAAATTAAATCCTTGTTCACATGGGTCAAAAAAGAAAAAAAAAAGTAGCACAATTCTATTGCCTTTAATATGTTATGATAGCCTTGTTATGTAATTTGTATGGCACGTTAGCAAGCGCTGATTAGTATTTCCACCATTTCGTTTGTGCAGGTTTATGTAAGACCATGCTTGCTAGTCATATATCATGGATCCACAATTAATCTTTTTTGGTATCTTATCAGCTGTGGCGTCATTAGACTGTTTATCCAGGCGCTCAGAAGTTGAAGTTTTTATTGTTGAGTCCATATGCCAAATTCAATAAAAGATTAGGAAAAAAACATTGCTGCATGTAATACATATGGAAAATCAATTTGGGCCCTCAACATGTTATCATTGCCTGCGTATGCCAAAATTGTGTCAGAATTCGTGAACTGGTGGACCAAGTAAGGTGCTATGTTAATGTTGTAGCCTGATTTAAAATTCAAATTTATGTTGTTATATCCAAAAAGATTATTATTGTTGATTTACCATTGTTGACAGATACGTGCCCCTCTTTCTAGCATCAGAACCTTGAGTTCCATGTGGCCCTCCACATGAAGAAAAGTGAGGTTTGTTGAAAACCTGTTTTAAAACAGTGTATTTCATGTTATGTATTTACTATTTACTTTCATAGATTACTAAAACATTCGTCTGTTCTGATAGATCTCATATGACATCATCGGAGACATACTTGCCCAAGGAAATCATATCAAAGATGCCTTGGAACAGCTTCAAGATGCTGTCTACTTCACAAAGGTGCCTTGGTGGACCTCTAAAATTATGTTTAGAAAATAGGAAAAAATTAAATATCAATAGCAGTTAAACATGTAAGAATCTAAAATTAAAAAGTATGTTGGGTTAATTTACAAAAAACCTAAGAAACACATACACTTCAATAACATATCGTGCCCTTGCTTTACAAGTGTCGGACACACGATATACAATACGACACACGTTGGACACATGTCAAACGCGTCTCATACATGTCCAAGATTTAAAAATAAATTTCTGAATTTCGAACATGCATTGGAAGCCTGATGGGCATAGTGTGGACTCAAAACGCATATCGACACGACATTCTAATTTTTCTTACTAACTATTCGTAATGTTTTTGCTCATATAAAACAACATGATGTTTAAAATCTTCATGAAGGTGATATTTGACGCACTATTGTAGTTTATCAACTGTTTATAGTTAGTTGTAATCCATTTTTTCTAAATAATCATAATATCATATTATTTATTTATCTATTGACATGTGTGTCCGTGTCCTTATTTCTTAAATTTTTGTGTTACTGTGTCCATGTCCTGTGTCCCTTGCTTGTATCCTTGTCCATGCTCCATAGCAAAAAAACAATCCTACAATACAGATGAACAAGCACTATTAGCATGAAATGACCTTTTGCACCTTGACTCAAACAATAATATATATATGTATTGTCTATTATAGATGGTAGTATGAATCAAGTGGGTATTGTTTGAAACCAATGTTTCAATGTCACATGCAGCCCTGCATGTGCAGTCGGGGTCCAAAAGGTATAAGCGGCCACATGTACTGAACATGCAATCACACATTGATCGTTCGAACGAACCTATAGGTCCGTTAGAGGGGTCGTTATTTTTCAACTGTCATTCGAACAGTAGTTCAAATGCCAAAAATGGGTTCTCTGGAATAGAACTTTGTTCATACTACATTCAATCATGTTCGAATGAGATCTTAAAAGAGTATTTCTAAACTACTACATCTTGAGTCCATTCGAACGGTCGCATATGTTCGAACGGAGATGTGCTGAAACATTCAGTTTAAAAAATTATGCAGCATGTGCAATGCACATGGCAGCACTTACCGCATGTTCATCGCATATGCTCTGCACATGGCCAATCAAATGTGGTAGGGGTGTCCAAAGGATACGTGCGGCCACACATAAAAACATTGTTTGAAACTCTTCAATGCACATAATCTCGCATTGATTGGTAAATCACTGTGGAGGTTTGGATGTCGCTTTACTGATTTATGACCAATGCAGATATTCTTCATAAATATTTAGAATTCTTGATTTTCCATTTTGCTTCATATGATTGTTGATTCTTTGAGGTTGCAAATAGATGTATGCTAATCTACATGCAATACAAGCTCTCTATCTTGAGCTTCCTGTCAATCTGATTTCTTTGTATCATAGAAGAAAATTAATCTTTGTTTTCATATACTTTTTGTAGTCTAATATAGTCCGATATAATGAAGAAACACTGAAGAAGTTGAACACTTCAACATATGGCCATCCAGAGTCAATGAGGTCCCAACTATCTGGGTTTTTCTCCACTGATAATAGCATGATAAGCTCAGAAAGAGTGCCCCCTTTAGATCATGGGATAAGGGACATGGAGATGCCTATGCCACCACTTGCTTTGCATCCTGCAACAGCATAAAGTCAGGTATTTTTTTCCAATGTGTTACAGTATTTTTTTAGTCAAGCAACTTTCAAGATTTGTGTGTACTTTTTCTTTGTGGTGTGCTATACTAGTGTCTGTCCTGAGTATTCATGTACTGTGAACTATATATATAAAGAAATGCAGGATCCATGGACTTAATTGTAGAAGGATCTTGTAGAAAATTTAGTTTCATTGATTTGGATGCACCAGTTTCTTAATATTTCCAGTGGATCTGTAGTTTTGATGTTGGATTTGTCCTACATTATGGTTGTGCATCACCATTTTATGAATTGGTGGTAATTCAACCTTCCTTCCTTTTCTTTTAAATAAAAAGAGAAGTAACAACATCCACAACCCTACTATGATTGAAAATTCATGTTATATATGATGTTTCACAAGTCTTTTGGGATTATGATGTTCCACAAGTCTTTTGGGTTTTCTGTTCATTGTCTCTGTGAAGAAAGTTCTATGCCCCCACCTTACTTCTTTTGATAATTTTATTCAAAATTTGGATCATCGGAGATTACCTTAAAGAAGGCACAGGTTTATGTTTGATCTTACACATCGTAGCTCTCTTTTTTTACATAATCTGCTGATATATTGATCTAAATTTGAACAAATACATTGTCATTGTGCATTTCTGAGACCCCATTTTGCTCATGCTACATGTTTATGTCAGGCAGACCGTGCACCGTGTCTGATGTATTAGCAGATCTGGCTGGAGCAGCAGTACCACTTGCTCGTAAGCAGCAACGTCATCTGGAACTTACTGAACTTTCAAAACCACTTCAAGTGGCAGTTGAAGAATCTGCATTGTGTCAGGCACTGGGCAACTTAATAGAGGGGGCGCTCCTACGCACGCATGTTGGGGGCAAGGTTAATATCATCTCAAGTGGAGCACCGCGGGAGGTGCTCTCATCATCATTGATGATGATGGACCTGACATGCACTACATGGTAACTGAAAATAACCTCTTACATGAACTTACAATTTAGACTTCGTTTGGAACCAATTTTTAAAAAAGTTTTTTTTTGTCAAAAAAGCTGTTCTCAACCAGTTTTATTTTTAATAAATGCTACTCAACTATTTCTTCGTAAGAGCTTCTTTGTTGACTTTTAACACACTTTTTTTACATTGACTTTTAACACAGAAACTAAAATCCAAAATCAATAACTAAAGTTAAATAAGACGGTTTGGAATTACCTGAAAATTGATTTTGCATAAGCAAAATCAATTTGACAATTATTTTCAAACGGATCCTTAGGTATCATTGGGAAACGAGTTTGAAAAAACTTTTTCATTTAAAGCTACTTTTGAAAATAGCTTTCTAGAGATTAGAGAACATGTTTTTATTAGATTCCTGGAAAGATGCTTTTTATAACAATGAAATAAGTTGAATTGTGCTTGATTCCTGCAACTCTGTAATTTTCAAAAGCTGGCCAAACCTGTTTCCAAATTGTTAAATCACAGTTCTTGAAAAACTTGAATGTCTGCTTGTATTTTAAAACCCAGGCATTACAATGTCTTTTCTCTTGTAGTCTTGTGTAATATATATCTGTTACGATGAGAGAATGGAATAATGAGAATCCTTGTATTGCACTTAGGGTATCCCTTTCTATACAAGTACACATAGAATTACACGTGTAATACTCTATGACATAACACATATAATTCAACAGCCCCCCTCAAACTCATGGTGGATCATACAAGGTGAGTTTGCGAATGAGGAACTGAAATCGAGGAACTGGATGTGACTTCGTGAAGAAATCAGCAAGCTGCTCTGCAGAAGATATATGCGGAAGCGATACTGTCTTTGCAAGATAGTGTTGACGGACGAAGTGACAATTGATCTCATGTGTTTGGTCCCTTCGTGAAAGACCGGATTGCTGGCTATCTGAATAGCAGACCGGTTATTACAATAAAGAACAGTAGGACCAGTCATAGTGACTCCTAAGTCCACCAAGAGACGTCTGAGATGCACAATCTCCTTGGTGGTAATATCCATGGCGATATTCAGCCTCAGTGCTGGACAGAGAAGTTTCTTGCTGCGCCAAGAGATGATGGAATCTTCAAGAAATATGCAGAACCAGTGGTAGAGCATCTCGTGGTCGGATCTCCAGCCCAATCAGCGTTAGTGTAAGCTCTAAGAACCAAAGTAGAAGAGGATGACAGATACAACAATCTAGTGATAGTGCCACGTAAATATCTGAGAATACGCATAAGGGCACCATAATGCACTGATCGAGGGGTCGAGACAAACTGACTAACAATGCTAACAGCATGAGCAATGTCAGGTCGGGTGATGCAGAGATACACAAGCTGACCCACAATCTGTCTGATCGAGTAGATCTGAGAGAAGCTCACCATCTGTCGGACGAAGCTTCACATGAAGCTCGAGAGGAGTATCCACACAGCGATTGTCGGATAGAGCAGCACGCTCTAAAATGTCAGCTATATACTTCTGTTGAGAAAGTAGAATTCCACGATCACTCTGTGCAATCTCAAGGCCAAGGAAGTAGCGAAAGTACCAAGATCTTTCATCTGAAACTGTCGACTGAGATGATTCTTGACCAGAGTAATACCAGCAGAGTCATCACCAGTTATAATCATATCGTCAACATACAGAAGAAGGATTACCCGCCCTTGCGATGAGGATCCACAAATATAATGGTCCTGGTGGCTCTCAACAAAACCAGCTATCAGAATAACACTGCGAAAACACTCAAACCATGCACGAGGAGCCTGTTTCATTCCGTATATAGCCCTCCGAAGACGACAAACATGCTGAGGAGGAGTACTGAGACCTGGAGGTGGCTGCATATAGACAACCTCAGATAGGTCACCGTGAAGAAAGACATTCTTCACATCATCTGAAAAAGAGGCCAGCAACAAACAGCAGCAACGGCAATGAGAGTACGAACCGTGGCCATCTGAGCAACAGGTGCAAACGTCTCCTCATAGTCAATTCCATATTCCTGGGTGAAACCTCAGGAAACAAGACGAGCTTTATACCGTTCAATGGACCCATCAGGACGATGCTTGATCTTGAAGATCTATTTGCAGCTAATATGTGTAACACCATCTGGAAGGGGAACAACATCCCAAGTTTGTGTCTGCGCAAATGCTTGAAACTCCTCAGTCATGGCCTGCTGCACTCAGGGTACTCAATTGCTTCTCGATAGGATCGAGGCTCACGATGGACATGGATGGCGGTGAGATAAGCCTAGAATTGTGGAGAATAGGTACTCACTGAAGCAAAGTCATATTGATCAGGTGGTCCAGAGTCAAAACTGAAGCGAGCAAGTGGATGACGCTCACGCTGAGGGTAGCGAGTCGAGGGATGAGGATCCACATCAGGGGGAGGTGCGTCAGTCGTGAAAGTCGGAGGACCAGCGGAAGTATCGTCAACAGGGGCAATAGGAGACACACTAGGAGGAGTGAGTGGATTATCTGCAGTAGTGCCAGGCTGAGGCGCAGGGGTAGGAACAGACTCTAGTGCTACAGTAGTCCAAAAAGGAAGAGACGGAATAGCAGAGACCTGAACAGGAGAAGCACAGGAGGAGAGGATGAAGCAGGTGACGAAGAAAAATAGGGAACATCCTCAACAAAGGACACATGACGAGCGATCCAAAAACGATCTCCAATAGGATCATAGCAGCGATATCCCTTGTGTTCGAAACTAATTCCCAAGTATACACACTTTACTGACCGAGCGGCCAACTTGGTGCGTTGATGAGGAGGAGGCAGCACAAAACACGTACATCCAAATGTGCGAAGTCTGCTATAATCAGGGTGAGAAGAGTAAAGACACTTATGAGGAGTCATACCGGAGAGGACAGAGGAGGGGGTGATATTGATAAGATGGACAGAAAGAAGAGCAGCTTCAGCCCAGAATGTACTAGGGACTGAAGAGGAAAGTAAAAGAGCACGAGTCGTCTCAAGAATATGACGATGTTTACGTTCAGCAACCCCATTTTGCTCATGAGTATAGGGGCATGATTGCTGAAAGAGGGTGCCATGAGAATGAAGAAGAGAACGCATCGTAGCAGATATGTATTCTCGAGCACAATCAGACCTAAAAGTTTTGATACGAGCTTGAAATTGGGTATAAATCATATTGGTAAAAACCTCATAAATTTTAGGAACCTCATAACGATGACGCAATAAATCCAAGAAAAACGAGAGTAGTCATCAATAAAACTAATATAATAAGAAAAATCACTATTTGAGGTTACATGAGAGGGGCCCCAAATGTCAGAATGAACAAGCTCAAATGGACTAGAGGATTGATTATTACTAGGACTAAAAGGAGTAGCCACAGGTTTGACTAATTTACATCCCTCGCAAACAGAAAGTGAAGAAAAAGTAACACGACCTAAGACACCAGACTTAAAGAGTTCTTTGAGACGAGACTCAGACACATGACCTAACCTTTGATGCCACAAGTCGACATTAGAGGTGATACTACCACAAAGATAGATGGATCGGGAACGGGAAGACGAAGATACTCTACCTAATAAAGTCCACCGATTCTACGTCCAACGCCAATCATTTGCCCTGATCGTGGATCCTGCACAAGACAACCAGAGGTGGTAAAGGTAACAGTGAGACCAGAATCACACAATCGACTAATATATATAAGATTCATGCAAAGGTCAGGGGCATGCAAAACAAATGGCAATGAAAGGCGCCCTGTAGGATCAGAGGGGGTAGTGATCAATCCACACTGCGTGATGACTAAGGGAGAGCCATCTACAGTATGAATCGTGGGTAGGTGTGAAGGGGCTGATGAGCATGCAGTGAGAACAGAACTGTCCGGTGTCATGTGATGTGAAGCACCAGAATAAAAAATTCAATGAACAGGAGTACCCGAAGTAGTAGAGAAAGCAGAGGGAGTAGAAGAACCAGGAGGAGGATGCTGCACGATCAGCTGATCAAGGCTCTCTCGGATGCGCCCGAGCTGATCTGTGTAGGAAGACGGAGCATCAGTAGCAACAGCAGCAGAAGTATAGGGATCAATGGGGCGACGCTGTCCTCATCCTTTAGGTCCAAAGCGCTTTTCAGGATGAAGTTTCCAACAGTCAGCGATCGGGTGACCAGGCTTCTTGCAGTGGGTACAGATGGTATTCTTTCGAGAAGAGCCTCTGACAGACGTAGAAGGAGTAGCCACCAAAACACCCTCATAAGTGGAAAGTGGAGTGGACTGACGTAATGCAATGGAGCGAAGACGAGTCTCCTCAGCGACAACTTCAGCGACATCAGATTCCAGTCGAGGAAGTGGATCCCGATGGATGAGTTGACCGGCCAATGCGGAAAACTCTGGGCGAAGAGTCATCAGATACTAGTACAACTCACGACGATCTCGGAAGGCTTCTCGCTCGGCGGGAGTAGCCATCGGTCCGGGCTCAAGTGCATGAAGCTCCCTGAGTTTGCCCTCATGCGGCCATATAGAGTCTGAGCAGAGAGATCACCTTGAGTAGCAGTCTGAGTCTCGATCAGAAGTTGATATTCACGAGCACCACTTTTCTCAACAAAGCGATCACAAAGATGACTCCATAGTGCAGCGGATGACGTGAAACCAGTGAGATCTGCATGGATCGAACGATCAACAGAATTGATCAAATAATAGCGTACGCGTCTGTCTCGTGTGCGCCAGGTGACATATGTCGAGTCTCGATCAGAGGGTTGCACAGTAGAACCATCAATATAACCAACAAGATCACAACGATCGAGAGCACTCTGCACTGTAATGTGCCAGGGTGACCAGTCATCTGTAGAACAGAGAAAAAAATCTGTCGCGTTTGAAAGATTTTTCTGAAAATTCTCAAAACATGTCATCTGAGAGAGAGTAGCAGTCGAAGAGAGATTTGATATCACAGCAGCTTGAGGGGGATCATGTACCTTCGAAGTAGGTGATGGAGGAGTAAGGTCGTCGTTGGTTTCTGACATTGTGCAGGACCACTCGGATGAGGATCAGAAGCAAACGAGGACATAGAGCACGAAAAATCAAACAAAATGGACTCCTGGAACACCTTAATTGGACTTCCAGAGAGAAAGTTATAGCCGATTTAGTGATTCAGAGTCGCAAGGAGGAGCCGGTGGCGGCAGAGGGCCGCCGGAGGAGCCGGAGGGTGGCCGAGGGTGCCGGCGGTCGGCGGCGGTGGTTGATGGTCGGCAGTCGGTGGTGCACCGTGGCTGAGGGTGGCAGGCCGCGGTGGTTGCACTCGGACACAGGCCGCAGGCACTAGCCCGAGTACTGGCACTCGGCGCTGGTGACGCTCCCGGGTGGTGTGGGGAACACCCACGAAGACAGATCCCGGGACCGCGTGCGGGACGGGTGTGCGGTGATCACGCGACCGCGTGCACGAAGTGGCGTAACCGCGTGCAGGGACAGGACGCTGAGAAACTCGGACGCGATTGCGCGTACCGTGTGAACACGCTGGTGGAACCGCGTGCGGGTACAGAGCGCCGGGAAACTCGGACGCGTTTGCGCATACCGCGTGCGGATTAGCCCGGATCTGTGCGCGGCGCTCGACAGGGCTCTAGCAGGGCACGGCGCGGCAGAGGTCGGGCGTGGCAGGGGCAGGGCGCACGCAGCAGGGGCACGCGGCAGGGACCGGATGGCAGAGGCCGGGTGTGGCAGGGACAGGGCGCGCGCAACAGAGCGCGACGTGGCAGGGGCAGGGCGCGCGCGGCAGGGGCGGCGAGTGCGGCACGGCAGGGGCGGCGCGCGGCGGCAAGAGCTGCGCGGCAAGGGCGACGCGCAGCGGTAGGGGCGGCACGACTACGACGACAACGGCAGTGATGGTGATGACGTCGACGGCGATGAAGGATTCCAAAAAAAAATATTAGGGTTTGTGAGGTGGTGGCTTTGATACCATGTTACGATGAGAGAATAGAATAATGGGAATCCTTGTATTGCACTTAGGGTTTAATCCCTTTATATACAAGTACACATAGGATTACACGTGTAATACCCTATGACATAACACATATAATTCAACAATATCCACTAATGACATAATGGTTGTAGACGCAGATGCACTCTCTCACACCATTTGGCGCAGACCTCTTCACAGACGGGATGGTTGAGGACAACATGACATGGAACTTCATCGCTGGACTGACTGTCGCACGCGAGATTTTGGAGACGTATGGTTGTGTTGTTCGTGTCATATCCCCTCACTCGCCTGATGCCGCCATAGGTGCTGGAAGGCCTCGTGTGGAAGTCTGGCTTCCATTTCTGGTAGATCCAGCTGAGCCTACTCAAGATGCACAGCTGATCTCTGAAAGATTTCTATCCAGGTATGTAGAGTAGAATCATCCTCCTCACATTGAAACACTCAAATTCCATAGGGTCTGAATTTGGTGAGTCACGACGTATATTGTATCGTATATAGGCTGTTAAAGATACAACTTTGTCGATTAACCTATAAATTGATCAGGATCTGTAAATAATAAATATAGAATGTCATTATATGCTCTTTGCAATATTGATTGAATGTTGTTAAGGCCCTATTTGAATGTGTTTGGGTAAATCCCGCATTTGAAAAGCGAAAAATTTTCAAATGTGGATCCAAATACATTTTCACCATTAAGTTTTTCAAGTCATCCTCTTGTTGAAATTTCAGGCTAAAAATTATCGCTTGAAAAACTAATAAAATAATATTTTTCAAAAGTAAGAATTCCAGCATTTCAACGCACATCCAAACACAGCTTGTAGCATGGCTTAATTTGTCACACAAAATGTTCAGCTTCTGTTTGTGTAGGTTTTTTTTATTAAAGACAGGTACGACACTCTACCATCATTTTATTAAATATTCAAAGAATGCAAAAGTCAAAAGTAGAAGAAACATAAATAAATAGATCTGATAACCATTAAAAGCAAAGCACTAAAAACAAAATCTCAAGAAAAAAAAGGAAATCTGGAAGATTACTATGTATAAGTTGAATTTATTTTTTTGTTAAATAAAAAAGATCTAATAGTAGAGATTTGATTGATTTAACGATTTCAATTGATTTGAATAAATGAAAAACTAATTACATTTGATGTTAAAAATGGCAAGATAATGTATTTTTTCTCACCTTATGTAGTGGTGCTTAGAAAAAGACAGAGAAACCATACACGCATACGCGCGTTAGATTAAAAAAAAAAGGAAAATGTTACACTCAGGTTTATTCTCAGTCAGTTTCTCAGACCCACGTAGGATCCAACGTGGCGAGACCAGCTGACGTTGATTTGTTTTCGTTTTCCTTTGACGGGCCTGGATGGGTGTTTCAAATTTTAAATTTCAAAGTTCCTCGATAAGAGCCACTGACATTACATTAAATGATTGTCTGATTATTTTAAATAAAATAATCTTCACTTTTGAATACTTTTCCCCTCAAAAAGGAGCACTGACATTGATTTAGTGAATGTTTCTAAACATACGTTTTTTTATCAAAAAAGCAATGCACAGGTATATACCTTGATTATATAGTATATATCGTACAACACAGATATATCTAGCATGACTACCAAGGATAAGCTTACTTGAGGTCTGACAAAAAACTTTCAAAATCTTTTATTACAACTTCTTTCTCTCTCATCTTTTGTCCCACAAAACTCACATGCCCTCTCTTTGACTAACCATTTTGTTTTCCACAAAATGAACCCCCCTCTTCCCTTCACCTCTCTCACTCACCCTCTCTGATCTCATTGATATGTCTTACCGTCGGTGTCTGCAAGTGTGGTATTTTTGTTGCGTCTTCACCATCTTTGAAGCATGGATCTTCTGCGTCTTCATCATCGTCTTTTTTTTTATTGTTGTTTCCTTATTTTCTTTTGTTAGCATATGGTTTTATAAATTATTTTTCGCAGATGTTCTTGTTTTGCTTATTTTCTTTTGTTAGCATATGATTTCATAAATCATTTTTCACAGAGATTCTTTATTTCTTTATTTTCTTTTGGTAGCATATGATTTCAAAACGGTATTTTTCACAAAGATTTTTGTTTTTCTTATTTTCTTTTGTTAGCATATGGTTTCAGAAATCATTTTTCACCGAGATTTTTTATTTTCTTATTTTCTTTTAATAGCATATGGTTTCATAAATGGGCTAGGGAGACCAAAGCATCAAAAGGGGCTATAGCGACCAAAGTGTCCAAAGTGAAACTTGTGATTGCATTAACATGATGAACCAACAATTCCTCATGTACGACTCCATTCACAAGAAGGAGCATAATGCTTGGGTGGAGAGAACGATCGAGTTATTATAGAAGACAGTGTTAAAGGAAGTAGAGGAGTGGCCCCATGTTCTTGATGTCCCTACTCCGCAGCAGTCCGACAAGCAAGAATGCAATGTCTTTCTCTATCATTGGATTGCTTGCAGGATGCCTAATATTTGTTTTCATTTTTGCACCAAGGATGATATGGCTTATATGCGTGTTATGATTACTGTTGGATTTATGGGTGATGAATTTTGTAAAATCTGAATAAGTAAATGGTACAATTTTGGTTGATATTTATTCAGCCATATTTTGGCTGTCATATACGTAATGATTTTTTGTTGTGTGATGTGATTATTTTGTTTAATAATTATTGTGTAATGTGATTGTTGGTTATGTTATATACTTCGTGGGATGAGATATGTGTTTTGTTAAGTTACGTATATGCCTATGATGCCTAGGTAGATACTTTAGTATGAGTTAGATAAGTAGCGCAATGAAGAAATGCCTACGCTAGGTTGAAAATAATAAGTCAATTTCTTATAAAAAAAAATAAATTGTTCAATTATACATTTGTGATGTCATCCATATGTCAAATTTCTGGTGTGGTTGTGATCACAATCACTTCAAATGTTGATAAACCTATCAAGATATATGCTCAATTAAACATTGTATGTGTCATTAAAAACTTGTTAAATATTTATTTACGTTTAATACAAATAGTCAAGTTCAGAACGTAAAACATCACCTTACAGAACTTGAAGAAATGTCCACTCCAGGTTAGAAACAACAAATCAACTTGTTATAAATAATCATATTGTTCACTTCTACATTTGTGATGTCATCCATATGTTAGATTCCTCGTCTAGTTGATATGATTGTGATCTCAATCACTTCAAATGTTTATGAACCTATCGAGGTATATGCTCAATTAAACATTGCATGTGTCATAAAAATTTGTTAAATGTTTATTCACGTTTAATACCAATAGTTAAGTTCACAATGTAAACATCACCTTACAGATGTCACCTCTAATCACTTTGCACTAGTCTGTTATAATTGTGGCTGGCAGAAGTTTACTCATACATCCCATTGGATTGTTTGAAGGATGTTTGATATTCATTGTTATTTTAACACCAATGATAATATGACTTATATGCGTGTTATGATTACCGCTGAATTTATGGATGATGAATTTTGTCAGCAACAGACCGCATTCGAAAGCCTAAGAGAACACTTCAGCATTACACACAAGACTATCATTGATATTTACTTTAATATCAAATCCAAGCATATTTTTTTACCCAGGCAGAATAACTTTATATAGAATTCTTTTTATAGTCCAAAGTCTCAAGTACTTTAATTGTCATCCAATGAGTTACATACCTCCTTATATAAGTATATATATACCTCCTTATATCAGGTATATACACACACATTCGAACAGCAAGAACGCCAACACGTAAAACAAAGAGCAAACACTGATCACAATCACAGATAAAAAAATTTAACTTCATTTGTCAAAAAAACAGCAACACATCTATAAAAGACTCATCATAACCCCAATCAATCTGAATCATCGTCTTCATCATCATTAGCTAGGGCAACGACGAGGTCTCTCAAAGACCCTTAGATGGGGAGCTCCAAGAGAGACCGTGTCACCCTGTCCTCCTTCTCCACTACCAACGTCTCCACCACGTCCAACAGGTTCTCCATCTCCTCAATCAGCGCCACCTGCGCATCCACCTACAACAAACAAATGCATCATTAACACCAACAATTCCACTCATGCATTTCATCAAACAGTTTCGATCACCATCTGCAACAAGAGCTCATTGATGGATAGTAGTCTGATGATGCTCAATGTTGTCAAATCGGACTGCGGGATTGAGGGGATATGAGATTTCATGTTGACGAGCGTCGAAACGGACGGCGGTGGGGACGGCAGGGTCAAGCTCCTTGTGGTACCTCTCTATCACCCCCTTTAGTTGTTGTCATTGACGAGAGAGAGAGAGAAACAATAAATGAAAATAAAAAAGGATGATAATAAAAATGTTAAAAAATAGGGTACAACAAAAAAAAGTGGCAATTTTTTAGAGAAAATTTTTGGTGAACAGTTTTTCATAAGCTGACGTGGCATTTAAAAAAAAATTACGTGGGCAATCCTACGTGGGTGGGGTATGCGAAAATATTGGTGATGTAAACTGAGTATAGCACTACTCTAAAAAATAATCTATATTATTTTTTCTGAATTTTCTTTTTGAATTGCGATTAGAAGGAAATCGGAGTTTTGTTGTATCCGAAAGTAATTTGTTTGAACCCAATTGTCTACAAAATGGACATCAATGACAACATCCAACATATAAAAGCATGTATAAAGATTCATCTACGATCCATACACATGGTTGGATGAAATAAATTCAGAAATATTATATGGGATGAAATAAATCAAAAGAGAGTTATTTCAAATTGAAACTTCAAAACCACTACTGAGAGCATTGCATGGAGATTTGCTTGCTCTGTTGTTGAGATAGAGAGAGAAGATCATTTATTCATTCAACAAATTTTCAAATATGCACATTTTATTTAATCCAATTTTAAAAATCATTTCGTGTTTAGTGATGAGGACAATTTATTCCATTTATTATAAAAAAATAATTAAAATAAAATATAGATAATTGTCTGGATTTTAAAATTAAAATAGAGTTTTTTTGGGTTACACCTAAAGACTGGAATGACAAATGTGAATGCATATTTTTATCCTATAAAATTATGATAACTTATCTTTATGATCTTAACCTTTTTTAACTTTTTACTATAAACCAACCTTAAATCTGACTTCAAAAAAACAAAAAAACTATATGTGAAACTGTTTTTTAAGGTGCTGGTTTCACATCTATATTTCTACGCTACAATATTTTAGCTACTTTTACTTTTAAAATCAATAAAAATACATCTATATCCCAAACCTTATCTCTCTCCTAGACTTTCTCATTTTCCCTAACAAAATATCAATTTGCAAAATAAAGAAAACATGCGTGCAATTTTTTTTTAAAAAAAAAAACCTATACGAGATATTATTTGTTTTTCTCAAATCAGATTTATTTTTTCATATAAGATTAAAATTTGTTTTTATTAACTAATGTTTAGGGGTGCAACTTGGGCGGGTTGAACCTGACCCAACCCGACTCATGGGCGGGTTCGGGTTGGGGTATTTTATAGTCGGGTTCAACCCAACCCGAACCCGAGATAACCCGAACCTAATTCGGGTCGGGTTCGGGTTGGTTGTGTTGAACCCGAACTCGAAGGCCAAATATGTATATTTGTTGGTTTTGGTTGAGCTTACACACATCATCACCGTCCAATGATAAAAAGAACATCACAGCCATTCATTAACATTTACACATGTTCTCCTAACCCTAGGTGACTCTCTCATAGTCTCTTTATTCGTCCCACAGACCTTGCCCCCGCCATCACAAATCAAACATTCAAACACACCCAAAATTAAAAAAATCTCCTGATCTCCTCACAACACAACACAAATCACCGATCCTCAACCCTCGCCGACCCTTGCCAATTTACCGTCTATCAGACCATCACCTTCGCCGCCTGACTGTCATCACAGAAACAGAGGCCATTCCATTTGTTTTTCTAAATATTTTTGGGTAATGTTGTAATGTTTTTGGGTATCTATTATTTTCTTGAGATATTGATTTGGGATTCATAGAACTAGACTGGTTTTTTTTCTTTATAATTCATAGCTTGTTGTAATGATATTTTTATTGATTCTATTTAATTTAACCATCTTGTTCTCTTCTCATGTGTTTTATAGGTATATTATGAAGTTTTGAAACATTGAAGAACATTATTTCTACTTTTTTATGGATTTTTTTGTTTGTTTTTATGTGGTGAAGAACATCAAGATGGTGTGTTTTAATTTTTAGTAGACTTGGTTAATGATTATGTATATAACATATTTGATCTTTTAAGGGTTAAACCTGAGCCCGGGATCAACCTGAACCCGACCCGAACCCACGGATTGAGGTCGGGTTCAGGCTCGGGTTGGGCCCTTCGGATTAAGGTCGGGTTCAGGCTCGGGTTTGGGTTGGACTCTATGCATCGCGGGTTGGGTTTGGACAGGCCTTCAACCCGACCCAACCCACCCGAATTGCACCCCTACTAATGTTAGAATAAACGGGTCAGACACCCATGGGATGGGCTGACCCGCCCGGCCCATTTAATCAGTAAAATGAATAGGATGTGACAATTATTTATGAACAGTCACACCTCTTAGTATCTCTTGATCCCTTCTTTAAATATTGATCACATTCGATGATACATAACTGACAGACCAAAAAGCATACACACAAGAAAACAAAGAGAGGGCTCTTGAGTGTGAAAACCATTGAGAAGTCCAAACAGATTTTGTGATTCCTCAAAACCTCTGAAACATTTATTCATCTTCAAGAAGATATCTCATTTCCACTACGAAGATCAAGAGGTAACTCGAATCTTGATCTATATGTTTAATCAACTACATTGGCATATAGGGCTAGTTTGACATGCATTCTTATTCTATTTTTGTTAGAACACCCAAAAAAATTCTATTTGGAATCCACGTGTAGATTCCTATATATCTTAGATAAAAAATTTCATTCTATGAAATTTACATTTACCAGAACTAGATTCTTAGATAAATAAGAATTCTCATTTTGCCTAAGTTATCTAGGAGTTACCAAATTTTTAACAAGAGTTATCAGATTGGCGCATTATTTAATTAATGATATGTTTAATTTATGTTATACCAATATGTAGTATATTTTGTTAATTTTATTTTTCATGTTAAAATAATTCAAATATTTGTTGATAAATGAAAATGTATTTTTATCAATTAATATAATGTAAAATTCATATAACCCCCTATAAACTATCTGATATCTATGTAACCCCCGTGTAATTTTATAAATTTCATATAACTCACTGAAAATCTACATATAATTCCAAATAGACTCTAAGGCATAGTTTGGTAAATTGATAAATATTTATGATAAATTAGCCTAATTTATGAGGATAGAAAGACCATTTTTTGTCCATATTTATATTTGATAATGCATTTTGTCATCTTTATTTTTTTGTGTTCTTATCATTAACTTTGCATTTAGATCACATGATGTAAAATATGAGATAACTTCAATTTTTTTAAAAAAATATCAAGTCTACCATTTCTATTAAAAGAGTATTAATATTGTTTTTATGAAGTTTTTGGTTTTGATTTTTTTGGGAAGGACAATAATAAATGTTGTCTATGTTTTACAAAATGAGTTTAAAAAAATGGAGATAAAGTTTATTTTATCTTTTATCTAAAAAAAATATCATCACTTTTTCTTTCAAAATAAGGACAATTGTCCATGCTTTATCCCTTTTTTTTTGTTATGCATAAAATGTGATTTAGCTCAATTATTTTCCTATCCCAACCCTTTATTCCAATGTCAGGCCTAAGTTAAGAAATCGCTTAGGAATATTCACATAATATTCCGTTATGTTAAACTCAGGTTGCATAATTTCTATACAATAAAACATGTACTTTTTATAATAGTGTGTGTATATATATAGATAAGTAAATACTAAATATAATAGAGAAAAGAAAAATACCATCCGACGTAGCGCCTATGTGTTGGTCAAATGACTGTTTCTTATAATTAATTTTGATTTATTGTTATATATTATAACAGATATAGAAACACACGATTTGTTTAAGCCAAATATTTATTAATACAATAATAATTCTCAGACCCTAATTTCACAGGCCCCAAATAGATCCCATGAGGTGGCATCAAGACATTACCCATTATACCATTTTTTTATTATTTCTTTATAAATTGGCTTTTCGGTTATGATTTACCGATTTTTTTGTGATTTGTTCTTCATTAAATCTAACATCAGTAACAACTCTCAATTTTCTTCATCATCCCGTTTTTTCTTCTTCATCAATTCGTAATTTTTCTTCCTCATCAATGATCCCGTCAGAGCGTGGAGCAAGGATCAACCCTGACCCACCGACGGTTGAAATCTCCACGCACAGAGAAGAGACGGTGTTCGTCGCTAGAACGACGGGATCACCATCCTCGGTCCGAGGAAAAGACGTCAACGAAAGGCCTAGGCTTGAGGAGGTGGAGGAGGAGGGCTCGAAGCGATCTTGACAAAGATGGAGCCTTTGTAGGAGATCTGAACCGGGCTCTGAAGCAGGGTCTCCCCAACACAGTCGCGGAGCTTGTGAAGGCCCGCAATGGCAACAGTGCCGGTGCCGGTGCCGATGTCGAAGACGATGACACGCCGTTGTCGCCTGTGGAAGCCTCGGTCGCCCCAATGAAGGATTCGAGGGGCTGTTACATTTGAAATGTAACAGTCTTATAACGATATAATGTTATTTTCAAAATCTGTTTTTTTTTAAAATGTAATAGTCATTTGCATAGTCATAATGATTTTTTTTTTAGACTTGTAAATAATTTATAGGTGTTACATTCTGAAATGTAACAGTATACTACAAGTGCATTATGTGGAAGTGTTACATTTTGTCATTTTTCTTTGTTGTTGCAAAGCAGCCTGCTACATTTTCGTTGGATGAGATTCTAACCTTTGAAGTATTGAGACTGACAGAGAGGACGGACAGAAAGCTTTCTATCTTTAAATGACGACTGTCCGGGATAACCACAAAAAGTGAGGTCGCTATTGAAGATAGAGAAGGTGAAGTATATCAAAAGCAAGGTCAGATATTGTTTTATTGTATTTACATTGTGAAAATTGTGTATAGATTAATACTGTTACATTTAATGAATATTGTGGTTTGATTCGAAAGAGACATATTTAAGCAATACACAATTTTTGTTATTTTGTTACATTTGAAATGTAACAGTCTTGTAAATCTGTGTATTCTGTTTGTATTTACATTTGAAATGTAACAGTCTTGGAACGATATAATGTTATTTATGCAACATTGTTACATTCTGTAACAGTTATAATCATAAAAAAAGTTAGAACGTTTTTTTTGTGTTATTTAGGTATTTTTTGTGTAATTAAGATAAGATTTGGTATAATTTTGATGAAAAATAATTTAGGTGATTTTTGTGTAAGTTAGGTAAGTTTTGATGTAAAATTCATAAGAATTTTAAAATTCAAATATTGAAATAGACAAATTTTAAAGAGATATATTTTTTAAAATAAATAAATTTTAAATTAGAAAAAATCAAATTAATGTGAAACCATTTTCAAAAGTCAACAAGCCACATCATCACTCTTATTAATATTACTGTTCTTCCTAAAAACAAAAAAAAACCCAAAAAAGTAAGCAAAATCTGAAAGAAATCATAACTATCTTATTAAGCCAATCTCTTGTTAAATTTGAAATTTAAAGTTTTCACTATATAAATCCTTCCCCTGCAAAACCTATAGAGAGAGAGAGGGAGAGAAAGAGAGAGATGTCATCTTCATCGTCTTCGGCAGCGGCGATGGACGTCGGGGGAATCTTCGAGCACTCGAAGGAGCTCGATCGATTGAAGAAGGAACAGGAGGTCGTCCTCAGCGAGATCAACCGGATCCACAAGAAGCTCCAATCCAGTGAGTCCCCCCGATTTTGTTTTGTTGAAATTCAGGTAGAAATTGTTGTTATTCGATGATGTGATTATGGTATAAACGTGCAGATTGATTGGGCTCTTTCTTTTTTTAGGGTTTAGGATAGTTTTTTTTGGGGTGAGGGAATTGGTGGGATGTTCATTAGATGATGTTAATGTGACATCCAAAATAATTTAAAGAAACGTAAAATTAAAAGAGGGTTTATTGAACTTACAAAATGAATTAACTGGAATTGAAACGAGACATCATCATGACGTAACATTTTTTATTATTGAATTAATAATTTAAAAAATACAAAAAATATGAAATATTTTAGAAATGTCCACTTTTGTCAAGTCTTAAATTTTAGTACTTATTAATTCTATGTAACATCAAGTCTTAAATCATGATGACACACCTTCTCGGACTAGTATATGCACATTGTGGGGGGAAAAGGAGTTGCGTTCCCTCGAGGAGTAAGTGAGTAACCCATTTCCCCTTGGTTGTTCCCCCCTCACTAGGGTGGTTGGGTGGGGAAGGAGCAGGACCGTAGATTTAAGTGCGGCCGCTCATGCCATTTTGAAGTCTTATAGCACTTGATCCACTATGTGCCGAGCATGTGCGATCACAGTGCGATAGGATATGCGGCATTTGCGGTGCATGTGACCGGATTTCTTGAAGCGATCCGTTCCAAACTGTTCAAGGGGGACATTTCCATTCGAACGGGTAACAATATTTCAAAGCTTTATTTTTAAAAAAAATTTGACCGGTCAATGTGCCACCGCATATACATGTGGCTACATATGCCATTTTGACCCCCACCGCATGTTACATTGAAACATTGGGCGGGACATGATTGTCTCGTTTGTTTATTTTGTTGTTTTGCTCTCTTTTCTCACCCCATTTCAAAATTTGTAATTTGAATTATTAATATAATCGAGGTGATTACCCTTCTCAAAAAATTATTGTAGTATATTATTTTATGTTACATAAAATCTAAACTTTTCTGTTATTTAACTTTTTTTTCAAAAAAAAAAAAAATCTAAACTTTCTTTAAATTAATATTCAATATTTTAACAAGTAATCAATTTCTATGAATAAACCCTATGGATCATATTATGTAATACATTTTCATGTGACATTTAAATTAAAACTCATATAATAAAACAATGGATCTAATTTTTGCTAGAGTACATGCTCAATCGAGTTGCCTCTTCTCTTTCTGAGTTCTATAAAGGTGGAATGAATGTGCAAACTTGGAAAGAGTTTTGACTTTTGAGCCGTCTCAATTAACACATTGGTGATTTTCAAAACCTTGGTTCAATCGACCAAAATTATATCAGAATTCGGACCTATGACGGTTCAACCAGTTCAACTTACTAGGATGGTTCTATTTCTGAAACACTGTTTAGGGTTTTCTTTTTTATTTCTTAGAGATGGAAATGATGGAATTTCCACCAAGTGATGTTATGTGGTAAGGCATACAAAAATATTTTAGAAAACTCAAAAAAAGAAAAAAAAAAAGGAGAGAAGAGAGGCATCTTTGTGGCAAAGAGAGAGAATATAAATAGGCTGATCATCTTAGGATGTGGTCCTACCTCGCAGTCTCTGAAGGATGAGAACCATGTAGCATCTACTTCAATAATTCAAGTGTCGTATATGTCATTAGTTTGATATTTTGTTGGAACCATCTGAAATAAAAAAAACTCGCAAACTGGTTTTGTTTGGATTTCACAAAACCATCTGGATGTACATGCACGCTAGTGGGATTGAATTTGAACATAGACCTCCTTTTTGGAGGTGGTTAGTGCTCTTTCACAAAAAAAAAAAAAAAAAAAAACTCACATTTTTGTAAAATAATCCAAGAATTTCGGGATGTAATCTTATTCCTTATGATATCCATGTATTTGAAAGACATGTTTGATATATTTGATAATAACTTGCCTAGTGAGACCTTTCTGCTCAGGTGATATTATTGTTTCTGTATTAATATATTCACTCCTTTTATTACGTATGTCCATATTGTTATCTGCCATTTTTTGGGAACTAAATCTTTTTCCCCCTTTCTTCTTTTCTCATTAATGCAGCTCCAGAGATGGTTGAAAAGTCAGGGGATAATTTGTTGTCAAAACTTCGAACCTTATACATCCAAGCAAAAGATCTTGCAGAAAATGAAATGAAGTATGAATTCCCCTTAAATTCTTACATATGAGTCTTATTGCTACTTCTACATAGTTGAGACATTTATAAAAGTTGAAAATTAGCATTCTTTCAAGAGCATGAAGCCGTGTCATGGTTGCATTATAAGTCTTTGATGAGGGAGTGCATGAACCTAGGGATAACAAATCCATGAGCTATTAGTTTTTCCATATTCAATTATTTCAGTAATATTTAGTTTTACACAAATTCATTTCTATAAGAATGCCCACTTAATGTTTATAGTTTTGCCTAAAGCTGAAGAAAGTAAATCCGATAAAGATAAACTCTTATGTGCACTATAAGAAAGAGATTCATCTGCATCTGATGTATTGTCACTCTCTCAAGAATGAGGAAGGATGGATTTGAATTCTAAGATGCTCCTTTTGTAGGATGTTCTCTCGATTTTCTTTTTGCATTGTGGCCCCTCCTAATATCCATGTCAAAAGTGTACTTCTAATATGTACTTATGACTCACCCAACTATGCCTCTATCATTTAGTTCTTGTCTATAGACATGTCAACTTTACATAAATCAGGTGAATAAGAATGATGGTCATTATAAGTGTAAAATAGTGCATGCTCCTTGCTTATTTTTTCAAAAAAAAAAAAATCATGCTCCTTGCCAATGAGAGCACTTTTATTATCAATCATCACACTAATTTAAAATCAATATGAGGAAGTTTTATGTGTGATTCCTAGTCCGACTATGGGTCATTACTGTTGTGCGTAAGGGTACAGGAGGAATTTATACATCTTTAGCATTGCTCTATTTCAGATCTCAAAGACATGGTTAATCCATGTTTTTTTGTAAGCGTTCCACTCAGGAGGACTGCATTCGAAATTCTCTATTTTGCAGATGAATAATATTTACATTTGGAGAAACAACGAACAATTTAGCATCTCAAAGCTTTACATCTCCTGTGTCTGTCCCGTTATTGGTTTATCTATACCAATATCCTGTTTATCATTTTGTTTCAATCCAAGTTGCCCCCAAATGCAAAATTTATAGCTTTGGACATGCATGTAATTAGGTCTGCAAGTTAGGAAAGTCATCAAAGTGACCTGGAAGTCATGTCAGAAAATGAGCGAAGTCACACTTATGGGAAGTGAAGTTTATCTAATTTCATGATTCAGAACATTTCTTACTTTCTTTTTGTATTTTATTGTCACGTTTGGTCATCCAATAAGAGTCAGGTCAGTGCTGACTTGTTGATTTACATATGCATATTCTGGTATTGGCATGAGGTTGATATGGATGCCTTTACCAACATGTGGGCTTTAAATGTATACATACCTCCCTATTAGTATCTGCGTCTTCTTTAGAACAATTCATAAGCTTGTACATAGAATGTCTTAGCCCCCCAAAATTTGATGTATAGATGAAAGAACCAATAAGTGATTTGACCTCCGTATCCTCTCGAAGTCACTTACGTGGAAGTGTAATATGTGATTGTTGAGATTAACATGCAAACAAACAGACTATTGAGCCTATGGTTATCAAATTTTTATTTTTGATATCTTTGATCGTCTGTTACTGTCATCTTGATATGCATTTTGTTATTCTTTCTTTTCTAATAGTACTTGGAATATGTTGGTGGGCCAATTGGACACTCTCCTGCAACCTGGACTTCCAGCTGTTCCTGCAGCACAAAGAAAAAAGATAGGTGAGCTCCAAAAACCATATCAAAATCATTTAGGTCTTGGAAAGATAGTTAAATACTTGTAGTTTATGTAATTCTAATTCTAAAATGTCGCTTTACTTATGTTGGTTGGTGGGGCTGATCATGTTATCCTGAGAGGGAAGTTCATTTTTTATAAATCTTTAAACTAACCATCATGTAAACTGGACCTTGTCAAGATCGAGTGTGATTGGCTATTTTTAGTTGCTGAAACTGATTGAGACTGTAATATTCAATTATAGGGAACTAAAGTAGTAGCTATGTTTGTCATTTAATTTGAGTATTCAAATTAAATGTCAAACATAGTTATCTTGCTTAATGACATATGAGAATCCTAAGGAGGTCCATAAATTGTAGATATTTTAAAATTATTGTTACCTCAACAGTCAACAAACTCGAATTGTGAAAATTGGGAGACCTTTTTTTCCCAAAAAGGACCGACCATCTACCATAATCACACATTTCTGTGTTTTGAAACCCTGGGATTTTTTTTTGAGAAAAAGGTAGACAATGCTAGCATTGTTCAATAAGTTTAACCATAGTACAAAACCCTGGCTTACTATGATAAATGGAGAATTCTGAGAGTGCATAAGTGGTAGATGTCTCAAATCACTCTCCCATTTTGATTAAATCTTAGCATATTCATCAAATTGTGAAAATCGTAAACTACTTACAGTTTGCAAACCCAATCAAAGGCCAACATATAATGAGCTTGTTTATAGTATTGACTAAGATACCCCATGACCCCTTTTGTCATGATTACCAAAAATGGTTTTCTCCTTCATGTTCCTGTGACCCATCCCTCTCTTTAGTGGTGAATTATTTCCTCTCCACTTTCGATCACATGAGTCCAAATTTTACTGGATACCAGATCTATGATGCAGCATTGAGCATTGTGACCTCCCCAAAAGGATATCAATATTCTTTACCCTCTCTTTCTCTACCTCTGCCTATGTGCCCTTTTTCCCAAGCCTTACCAAATCACCTGATTGCTTAAGCGAATTTTTTTTGAAAACAATATTGGAGAAATTATATGAATAAAGAAGCCCCCAAGCACAAGGATACAAGGGATCAATATCAATTAATGATGTTTGGACCTCAAGCATAACTTTTTATTTTGAGAAAAAAGGTATGAGTTTTTTTTATGGGAGCTATGATATAACAGTAAATGACACCGATCGAACATGACATCAATTCCACCCCAAGGAGAACCTTGACCGAAGCTCGAAGAGATGCCAAGCAAGGACATGCCTGAACCTTCCCGTATTCTTATAAGACACAAGCATGCACTTGACAAATGTGAGACATAGTTCTATTCGTGTTCAATAGGTTTTTCATGAAATCAACTAGGACACGACCTAGACATGGTCCGACGCTTCCCAAGACACTCTAAACAGTTTTTCGGATTACCTGGATGGACTATTCATCTAATGAAAGGGGGAAAAGAAAATTCCGCTCCCCTCTCGATCAAAGGAAAAAACACCAAGATGTTTTTCTTTGTTATTTCAACTTTTCTTTTCTTTTCTGTTTCTCCTGTTTTTTTTTTTTTTAAGTTTTCCTCTTCTTTAGTTTTTTCCTCCTCTCATTACCTATTCTTCCTCCTTTTCTTCAGTTTTTCCCTCTTATTCTCTTTTCCTCCTATTCTTCTAATCTTTTTTTTTAATCTAAAGTGGCTTAGTGTGAAAGCAGTCCTGGTCTGTTCTTTGACAAGTAATGTCTACCATTTTAGATCTGATTTATATTTGATGGGTGCCTTTCTAATGATTTTTTTAGGTGGTTCAGTTAATTTTTTGCTTTGGTAATCCCTCATTAAAGAAATTTCCAACCAAATATTGATAAAAAGTGGATGAGATGTGCTCTACTAAGTTTGAGGGCTAGTTTGGCAAGGGGGTAAAAGTTTGAGGATTAATTATCTTAATTTTAGTGGATAAAAAAAGTTTTATCAATTTTGTCCTTGTTCACATTTGTCAAAATCAGAATATAAAGATTAGATAAATGTTATATTGTTTAGATAGAACAGAATATCCCCATTTCATATCAGAATTTGGATATATGTCCCCATTTTATTTTGATTATTTTTTATAACAATCAAGATACATTGTTTCCCAACCTTTTAGACCCTAACTTATACCCTTATCTCACCACGTATCCCTTTGCCAAACTAGCCCAAAGGGCCTCTCTGAAGCTGGGACTTCTAATACAATTACGAAAGATGAGTCATATGGGTTTCTTTTAGTCTTCCCTTCAGTATAGGGTTATGTTTTCTGTCTTTCCTTTTTTTTTCTTTATATATTTGTTCAAATATTCATGAAATTAATCAACTCCCATGAATATATATACTAAGTACTGGAAACCTTTATAAGGGTTGTTTTAAGGTCACAGCTTTATGTATTTTATGCGAACCCATTTATCTTAATGTTGAATTGAATTAAACTTTCAATTAATATATGGCATATAAATATTACCTTTATATGAATATGTATCACAGGCAGAATTAATATTTGTAAATCTATTTGGTAATCAGATTATGATATGTTAATATGTCATAAGTTTGTCCCTGAGAGTTAAATTATATGTCCTGTGAGACCCTTTTTTTTCCCCTTTTGTTCTTCTTTTGTTTGATGTTCTATTTATGTTTTTTTTATCCAATTCTAATATTATAGAGAGAGAAGATGAAAGTTCGAGTTTCGGGAGTGGTGGTACTAGCAACCCCGCACTCGTAATTGATGACAAAACACTTATTTGGAAGTATATGACTAGAGAAGAAAAAGTGGTGGAGGGGGTGACAATTGGGGATTCAAATTCAGTTATTGTCATACAAGTTTTTTGGTTGAACATTGAATTACATTTAAATCTTTTTATGGTTATGGATTATTTTTTTATTTTCATTTTATTTCATGTGGATATATAATCTATAAAATTATTGATTTACTTATTGTGTCATTCCCGTGTCCATGTTCTTTTTTTTTACCCAAGAAATTACAGTCACCGCCTCCCATGTTCTGTCCATGCTGCATAGAATGCCACTGTAGCAGCCCAAATAATTTTCTCATCAGTGGTTGAAAAGGAAGTTCCGTTATTCTAGAACATTGAGGAGGAAAGAAAGGATAATCATAAGAAAATAAAACAAAACAAAATAAAATTTCAATTTCACTTCCTATCATCCATAGTTGTCTAGGCGGCCAGGTGACCTAGGCAGAGTGGCCTTGTGCCTTGACACCTAGGCGTGCTTTGACGACGCTTAATTACAGACGTGTTTTTCCACGATAGTGATTTTATTATTGTTAGTTCTTTAACAATTCATGCTTTATTTTTTCTACAAGTGAATGTGAGATGAAATGTTGTATTGTAAATGAAAAACACAAGGGTTAAATACAATCCAGAGGCTTGGGGAGGGGGTCAAACCTATTATCGAACTACTACTTCTACATGATGTTGCTTCTTCTATTTGTCGTTGCTTGTTGGACACCCCAAAAAAGTGAAAATCAACACCTTGATGGTCATGACTCATATCATTATTAAAATTATTTGATCAAAGTATTTTAAAAGGATGTTTTAGCTTTCTCTATCATGAGTCAATGAATGGTTGAAAAAGTTAGATTTTTTTTAATTATCTAGGCCATTTTTTAAAACTAAAACAATTAGTAGATATTTATATTTTTTATAAACAATCCCATATATTCATTTCTTTCAAATTCAACCATTAATAACAAATGGGCCAGGAGATGCCTAGGCGGGTATATTGGCATAGGCACTTGCCTAATGAACATGCTACTTAGGTGGTCGGTCGTCTAGGCCAGCATGGGTTGCCTAGCCACCTAGGCGTCATCCAGACAACTATGATGTCATCCTTACATTCTTGTGGGCCCCATTTATGGACACACAATGGACTCCTGAATTTCTGTACAGAAACAAATCACAATTGAAGCGAACCATTACTATAACTCTTGAACAAACCACAAGTGAATGACTCTTGTACCCTCATAAACTATAACCAACTATAACGGACGGTCTTTTGGACTATATCCACATCAGAAACAGAATGATGGTAACTGAATAACAAGATACAATCCAGTTTTGGTTTGCATCAATAGCTTCCTATGCTAGAACTCTTTGTTTGCATCAATAGGGCATCTTTCTTGAATAAGATTGCTCCTATATTTAAAAAAAAAAGTGCGTGGAATTTAGGAAAAATTATTATCAGGAAAGTGTTACTTGTTTTGTAAGCCCAATGATATAATGCTGGAAATGGTCTCAGACTTAAACTCTTTGTTTAAGCAAGGTTTATCAGTGATGCCCTATTATTGGAGGGTTGTTCCCATGTCTTTCTTGTCCACCACTCTACATCATGGTGGAGGGGGGCTTTGTTCTCCGTATAGGGGAAAGGTTTCACCCACATTCCCTTGAATTCTTTGCGATTTCCTGTATGCTAAAGTGAAGGGTGTGAATAGGCTTAACTTTCCCCATTCTTCTTGATGTCTTTCAGCATGTGAGTCTTCTGTGCTGTTCTATCCTTGTTTAAGCTTTGGGTTTTCTGCACCAGATCCACTAGCTGTACCATAAGTTATTGGCTTTGTTGCTAAGATAAAGGTAAAAAGTGCGTAGAATTTAGGAGAATTTATTCCAGGAAAGTGTTACTTATTTTGTTAGCCCAATGATATAATGCAGGACATGGTCTTTGATTTGAACTCTCTGTTTAAGCAAGGTTTATCTGTGCTACCTTATTATTGGAGGGCTGTTTTAGGTCATGGAAATGTTTTTTTGGCAACCACTTGTATTTGAGTTAGATTTTTTTTTTTTATCAAATATTTGTTGCTTAATTTAATGTTATGTTCCTTATGCAGTTCCTGCTTGCTTTACGTTATTGTTGAATGTTGATGTATTGCAGAAGTGAGTGAGCAGAAGAAGAAGCGGGTGAAGGCTGATTCAGAGATTCCTAGGCTTTCTCCTGCTGCATCAATAAGAATCCAACTAGATCATGCTGCTAGTCTGAAGGGAGAGCGGGTTTGTTTTTTAAGTGCTGTTCTTGGGATATCCACACACATATATTACATGGATTTTATGTGATGATTTTTCTATATGAATCAATTATTAACTAAAAATTGGTTTAATGTGAACGTACATATAATTTTTAATGGAAAGGCATATTTTTAGTCTACATAACCTTTCACAAATATCACTATATTTTCTATCAAGTAATTCAATCATTTCAACTGCATTGTATGTGATTTTAATGAAAATGAATGATTCTGGTATCATTCTATTTCCAATATGTTATATCTCATCTATGATGAAGTCTTTTCCTAGAACTTCTGGATTTCTTCCAGAATAGATTAGTTTTTGACTTTATTATTCATTTTGTTTTCTCTTATTAAACTGATGAAGTCTTGGTCGTTTGACTTTCTATGTGACAGTTCTTTATAAATCAGTAGCCTACTAATCTCTCTTCAACATGTACAAGATAATTCCTTATCGTTATCTAAAAGTATCTATTAATATTTATTACAAAAGAATAATTATTCGTTATGTTTAATGATCGTCTTTTCTTTATAAAATATCTCATTCATTTTCATGGTGTCTCTTCTTGTCCACATTTTGGTATTTTATTTTAATGTTTTCCCTTACTTTAAATTATTGATAAGCTTTGGTAATGGTCATAATTAGTATCATAAAATTCCAATTTTATGGATTTTATTTTCATTTGTGTTTGCTTTTAGATTACATCATAGATAGACTTAATTCTATATATGAAATAATGCCACATGGATCTGTGAGCTATCTTTTATCTGATACAATTGAGAGTTTTTTGTTATCTCTAGAGCAAGTAGGTGTCTTGCCTACTGTCTCCAGTGGCCTTCTCGTTTTCTTTATAATTTTGTTCTTATAGGGCTTTCTCCATCCTAATATATATGGTGGCTTCATCCAGGAAGACAACCATACCACGGTTATGGGTCAATTTTGGTTCATGAGGAAGTGATTTAAATTATCTTTTGCTTTATACGATTTGGGCTTTCCTCAAATCGTGTAATTTTGTATTTTCTTTTGGAGATCCCTCGTCTCCTTTTTTGGGGGCTTTTAATTAATAAAAGTTCCTATCCTTATTTCAAAAAAATAAAATATATATGGTGGTTGAGTGCCTACCAGCTCATTCAACCAAAAAAAATAGAACTTTTGTGTCATCTAGGGGTGGTAAATGAGTCGAGCCTATTAAACTTGTTCGGGTTCGTTCGATTAGATAAACGAGCCGAGCTTGAACAATTTTTAAAACTCGGTCGTAGCCGAGCCCAAGATGAACCCAAGCCTATGCGAGCTTGTTTCGAATATGATTGTTTAGTGATGATTTTTGAATATGATGGTCTATTTTTAGCATGTTATCTATTTTATGTATGTTTAAATTGTTAAACGATTTTTTTTAGTTAAACAAGCCCGAACTCAAGCCTTAGTTTGAGCTTGCACTTGAGCTCGTTTTATAAACGAGCAGAGCTAAGCTTTAACCGAGCTTTTCACGAGCCAAACGACCTGAGTTTGAACACAAATTAAGCTCATTCTCGAGTCGAACCAAGCCCGAGCCGAGCCTAAGTATAAACGAGCCGAGCTTGAACATGTCAAAGCTCGACTCGCTCGGCTCGTTTACCACCCCTAGTGTCATCTATTTACATGAAACAATTAATTGAATTTTTTGTATAATATATTCAGGGGAACAGTAAATTGGCATCTACTTGTGTCTATATTACAGAGACCTCTTCATATGTGAAGTGTAGTAGTCTAAAAATGGAGATAAGTTGTTATATGTCATCATCAACTATAATTTCCTTATTGGATCACCTTTGACCATATAAATCTATATGCATTCCTCCACTTGCGTATTATCAAGTGGAAACTTGTGTATAAACAACTTACAATCTAGTGAACTTGTGTTTAGGCTTTCTAATAAGCTTTCGAAGAATGTTATGGTAAACCATCATTGTACTATTAATATGTCATATCATTATTATCTTTTTAAATCTTCCAGCAAGTCATGATTGTTCGAGTGAACAATCACCTGCGATTGATTTGGCATTTCAAATTGTCCAATATATTGAAAGGTGTTATAACACATACCTGATTATGGTGGTTGTTCAAGCATTGCTTTATTAAACATAAAGAATGTTGATTATCTTTGACTTTACATTACTAAAATTTGTGTTCATAGTTTTGTGGCTCTTTAAATCTATCATCTCTATATCTATCTGATGGTACCCCATACCCGTCCGTGCCAATGGTGTTGATAGTTGACCCATAAACGGATGATTACTTATATTATGGAGGATATCTGTAGCTAATGTTTTAGTTCATGTTGATAAATTGGGTTTCCACTACTTGTCTTTCTTGCTGAATTTGCTATTAATATTAATTTTTATTTTCTTCACTTAAATATATGCTCCTATTCTCCACATAGTTATATGTAACTATTGCTGCTCATTTAACAATTATAATTAACTGGGTGGCCTTTTTTGTTGTGTTTTGCAACTTATACTCAGGTAGCCGCTAGGGTGAGGGCTGATGATGCTGAAAAAGATGAGTGGCTTGTTGTAAAAGTAATTCTTTTTGATAGAGAAGCGAAAGAGTAAGTTCCTTCCATTCCAGTGGTCCATATAGCACTCCACATTCAAGTACTTAAGAATGTTTTTTGCAAAATTGTCCTTAATGCATCATTAAAAATGTAACTTTTCATGAAAGGATAACTAAAATTATCATTTGTTATTTTACATTGTTGTAGTTGTTTCCTCTTTTCCTTGATGGTAAATACTAGTTCATGAGATGGGAGAGAAGGCTAGGGATTAGATTACTTCAAATCATGGATTGTTTTAGATGTGAAACGGATTGAATCATAGGATTTGAATAATACATTGTGGGATTTCTACTGGCCCTTTTTGAGCTTTCCACCCCCATGAACTTGTTGTGTATTAAGCTTATTCAAGCAATAAGATATTTTAATTTTTCCAATGTTATTTGGAAATTTCTTAAAAGTAAAAAGTGCTACATATGCAATTTATCAATCACATAAAAATTGTTGCATAAGTTCAAGAAATTGGACATGCTATTGGGTTTGTTAGAATATAATATATTGTTGGTTTATTTTATCTAATTTTTTGTGAGATCATCTGATGGTTCAGATTTATGTAGGTTTGAAGTTCTCGATGAGGATGAGGATGAAGGAAATGTCCAAAGGTAGCTATGTGGCACAGCTGATAGATATTCCTTCAAACACTTTGACCTAAAAAAAAGAAAATATTTCCACATTCACATGGGTGTGAAAGATTTTGCAAGTCCTTTGTATGTACTGCATGATTGAATAGTGTATACAGTCATCTAATATTTAAATCAAGCCATTATACATCCCAGAATGTTCGGTGACTTGCTTTAGATTATTGCATTGAGATGAATCTTTTTAGTATGTGAACAGCAATCATGCACTTATACTGAATTCTTGATCTAACATTCTGAGAATCCTATGCTCATATGACTTCGGTACTTGACTTGACTTGACTGATAAAGGTCTGTTTGAGTTGTGAATGGAAACTCCATGGTAAAAGTCTAAATATAATGCCAACATTTATAATTAATATTTTGTAGAATCTATAAGTGTGTGCCTTTTGTACAATACAACACTTTTGTTTGCCTGGTTACAAATATTTATAGAACCTGCATGAAACATTTTTCATTTTGTTCATCTCTTTCTCTACAGGAAGTACAAGCTGCCAATGTCACGCATCATTCCTTTTCCAAAGCGGGGAGAACCCTCTAGTGCACTGGATTTTCCCCTTGGAAGTCATGTTTTGGCAGTATATCCTACAACTACGGCATTATATAAGGCTACTGTTGTCAATCCTCACCGTAAGGTAATGCCAATATGAGTTTTTCTTATAGAGAGTATCAATTTAGTCATTCCCCTGAAAAGCCAAAATATTGTAGACCTTACCCTTCTTCTTCTTTTTTTTGAAATAAACGATAGGCATTCATCTTCTATTAAAATAGGAGCAAATGCCCAAATTGGGACATACAGAACAAGCAAAAAGGAGTTAGACAAAGCTCTGATAGAAGAGTGATCTACCAACGAGCCACCTATTCTACCAGATTACTCTTGAATCACTAGCACTCTCCCCTGCAATACAATGGAAGCTGCTCCTGCGCAGTGCCTCCCCCATTCTCGAATGAACCTGATGGTAGACTCCCAAACATTTTCAGCATACACAGATTCGCCATGAAACGCGGCCCCATTTCGAGCAATCCAAAGGGACCATACCGTGGCCGGAACATAGCATTGAGAGACCTTGGCCCTCACACTTCTGTCCCCCGTGGTTCGTAATGCCCAGCCAGCTTCCCACATCTCCTTAGTTGTTGAAAAGTTGCATGATATGCCCGTCGCCACTTGAAGCCATGTCCACACATTGCGAGCTATAGGACATGTAATGAATAGGTGGACCACATACTCACCATCTCCTCCACACAAAACGCAACTTTGGTCCACTTCTGGTGCCTATCTAGCAATACGGTCTCTTAAGGTACACCATCCACATAAAAGACTTGACCTTTAGAGGAATGTGGCATCTCCAAATTTCATTGTGTTTCCTAGCTGTTACTTCAGTAAAAGGGATTGCCCTTCTCAACCAATGATAGCCACTCCTCACTAAATACCCCTCAGCTGCCTTTGGCCTCCATACCACCTCATCCCTCCTCAAAGGAACCAGTGCACATTCCTGCAGTAACTCGAGAAGTTCGACATAGCTCTCCACTTCATCATCGTTCATGTTGCGTCGGACACGGACCTCCCAAAACCCAGTCTCCCCTCGAGGAGACCAGAACCGGTGAACCCCTCCCTCTCTATCAGTAGCAATCAGAAATATTGACGGAAATCTTTCCTTTAGAGCCGATTCACCAATCCATAGGTCATGCCAAAAACTGATCAATGCTCCCGATCCCAACCTCCATCTAACAGCCTCTGAGAAAGAAACGCATCCTCCCAGGATAGCTTTCCAAAGGCTGGATGTGAAGTGACCTGATCTGGGAAATCTATTCAGATAGGACCCATCGCACCCATATCTCGAATAGATGACCTGGCACCATAGAAGATTTGGAGAAGTCAACCATCTCCAGAGCCACTTCATAGGCAGCGCTGCGTTCATATCTTTGAGACAGAGAATGCCTGCCCCACTAACCCTCTTACTACTACAAACCGTCTCCCATTTTACAAGGTGAACTTTGTTGCTTGACCCCTTTGCCCCATTCCATAAGAACCGACGACGGATTACGTCAATTCGTTGCAGGACCCCAGCAGGCACCTTAAATAGAGACAGATAAAATATGGGGAGATTTGACAACACCGCCTGTAATAGAGTGATCCGTCCCCCAAGACTAAGAAATCTGCTCGACCAACCCTCCAATCCCTTCTCGAATCGACCCAATAGCGGTGACCATTCTCCCCACCGTAACCTCCCAACATGTAGTGGAAGGCCTAGAAGTCTCGTGGGGAACTGTTGAATCCCACACCCAAAAATTCTAGCATAGAGTTCCAAAGATCCCTGCACTACGTTTATCCCCAACATCGCACTTTTTTGAAAATTAATCTTAAGACTGGAGAGGAGGCCAAAACAGTGACATACAAACTTCACTCCCCGAATAGACAATTCTGAAGCTTCATTGAGTACTAATGTATCATCCGCATATTGTACATATGAAATGCTCATGCCCCCGTTCACACATTGAAGGCCAGACACCCATCCCGTCGAAGAGGTCATCTTCATCATCCTATTAAACACGTTCGCAACAATCACAAAAAGCAAAGGGGAAAGCGGGTCTCCTTGCCTCAGCCCATTGTTGATATGAAAGAAGCCGCTAGGGACCCCATTCACCAACACCGATGCCTTTGCTGTAGATATGCACGCTGAGATCATATGGACCCAATTGGGCTCAAAGCCGTGACATCTCAAGAGATGTAGCAAGAAAGACCAATCGACATTATCATAAGCTTTGGCAAAATCAAGCTTAATCACAACCCCTTCCCTACGGTTACATTCTTGAGCTGCCATGAACCCATCTTGAAGCATTCTCCCTGGAATAAACACTGACTGTGACTCATCAACAAGGAAGCCAATGACCTCCTTCAACCTATTGGCGAGAACACGAGAGATCATTTTGTAGCATCCGTTCACTAAAGAAATGGGTCTGAAGTCTCCGATCTCTATCGCCCCTTTTTCCTTCGGAATGAGCACCGAAAATGTTGCATTCATCCTCCCAATCCCACACGAGGAACGAAAGAATTCACTAAACATTTCCATGATATCGGCTTTGAGAATAACCTAGAATTCTTGGTGGAACCTCAATCCAAAGCTATCTGGCCTGGGGCCTTATCAACCTTAGCCCCGAAGATGGCCGCTTTGACCTCCTCCTCGTTGAATTCAGCCTCAGGGATCCGTCCCAAGTCCTCATCCAACCAAACCGGACGCCAGCCCCTCCTTCGTTGGAAAACACCTGTAAAATGCGATACCAGCTCCTCTTGTATCTCAGTGATGGAACCTACCATGCGATTCCCCACCTTCAATTGTTCAATACGGTTAATCCTTCTTCTTTGATTTGCAATCTTGTGGAAGAACTTGGAATTGTTATCTCCCTCCTTCAGCCACACCGCTCTCGATTTCTGCCATCATTCAACCTCTTCCATTCGAATAAAGGTCAGCCATTCTTCTTTGAGCATACCTCGGTCCACACGATCTTCTTCAGTGAGCAGACCAGCCTCCTCCCAGCTGTCCAAGACCGCCAGCCTCTGTTCTACCTCTCCTTTTCGAGCCTTGAGAGACTTCTTTAGCCCAGCCTTTGAGACTTATTTTCAATCTCTTAAGCTTGAACACCATCTTCGATGCCCCCGTGAGAACACCAGCCTCCAAACTCCATGAGCTTGCCACCAAGTCCCTAAAGTCCGGACGAAGCAACCACCAGTTTTTGAACCGAAACCACCCTGGCTTCCTCACTTGGTCTCCCCCGACAAGGATCAAAGCCGAGTGATCAGAAAAGATGCGGGGAAGTCCTTTGAGGCTACATAACGGAAAAACTTCCTCCCATTCCGCATCCACCAACACTCTATCCAACCTGGCCAATGAAGGAACCTCCCTCAAACTACTCCTAGTAAAATTTTGATTAGAAATTGGGAGATCGATGAGGCCCTCTGCTGTCCAATCCAAAAACCGCACCATCTGTGAAGTCGTAGGCGCGACCCTGTTCCGATCCTCCGTGAATCGCGTAACATTAAAATCGCCTAGCATGCACCATGGAAGGCCATACGCCGCCTTCACCTGACTGAGCTCAACCCACAGCTCGGCTCTTCGCACATCATCACATGGACCATATACCGAAGAACACAACCACCTCCATTGCGTAGATCTATCTTCAAAAATCACAGACAGGGAGAACTCACCCATAGATGTAGTAACGAGTGACCAAAGAGAAGCATTCCATCCGATGAGAATGCCTCCTGAGGCACCAGTCGAGGGCTTGAACACAGAGTCTGAAAGCCCAGTCCCACATATATCCCGAAAATCAGATTGAGAAAAGTTCTCCTTCTTTGTTTCTTGTAGACAGCAGATGGACACCCTGTTCGCCATAATATGCTCCTTAACTGCTGCCTTCTTCTTAGGGTCATTCAGCCCCCGGACGTTCCACACAAGTATGTCTAACATAAACAAACCATAAGACTCCACCCGAAAGCCACAGCACGACCAACTTTTAGTTCAGCATCCCCGCCACCCCTGCCTCATCTAAAGCAACGTCGAACTGATCCTCAAATATAAAATCCTTGAACCTCCTTCTCTCAGCTTGAATAAGCTCTTGTACACCGAGGTCCTTACCCTTCTTGTGCCAATTACTAAGGAACAAGTTCATCTGTCATCAAAATATCATGCATCTGAACATAGAAATAAGAAAGGAGAGAATTGAGGATTGAGAGACAGGAGATGCATAAGATCCTCCTGTCCCACAAATGCATTCACTCACACACACAGAGACATAGACGCTGCTCCCTCTCTATTTATTTGAGTGAGCACTCTCCATAAATATCCTAGCAACTTAAGTTAGCAGTTTTTTATTTCCTTACATCAATAAATTATAATTAATTTTAAATCCTTCCATTTTCCCACTTTTTACTTATATTAATTATATTACCTAGCTAACTATTCTGCTTTTTCTGTTTGGTTGCCTGGTCCCCATCTGTTTCACACACATTCAGAGGAAAACTGATGAGTAAGTTTTCTTCATCACATTTATTTCCTGTTTCAGTGGTGAGAATGCCTTGATATTTCTTGGACAAGATAACTTCGCCCCATTAAATGTTATTCAAAATATAGTTCCAATCTGAAACTGTTTGATTTAAATCCACAATATGAATGTTGTTCATGTCTATAACGAATGCTCGCATGTGACATGTACATGCTGTAGAATGAAATCTTATATATTTTGGAATTTTAAGGTAAATTTCATGATATGTTCGTTACCCAGTGTTTTTATTACTCGGACAATTGATACATGGAGTAATGGGATTCATGGAAAGGAGACAGGATATTAACATTGTTAGAGACATGTATGAGGGAACAACAGGCATGAAGAATTCTTGTGGAGACAGAAGAAATAGATGGAGGCCTATACAATGACTCCAATAGAGACAAGGAACTATTTGTTGTTATGGGTCTTATATCCAAGTCATATTGGAATATTTTTTTCACTTGATATAGATGGCTTTGATTGTTAGGCATCCAATTTGAGGGTCGTTGCCCATGTTCGGCTTATTGTTTTACATAATTTGGGGGTATAAAGTGAGAATAAAGATAGAAGAATGGGTTGCTAATTGGGTGGGAGGGGGAGGGGGAGGGGGGAATAGACAACTGATACACTTGAAATAATAAAGCACAAACATTTGCGTCTTCATAAATAGAATAATATTGTTGACACATCCTATAATAATATCTCCCACACCCCCTCACTTACACTGTCATAATTTTCATGTAAAAATGCTGGATGGGAAGAAGATTTGTGAAGAAGCTTGTAAGAAGTTCAGTGTATGGAGGGAAGGAAGGTGGGGAACTGTAGCAAGATGGAGGTGGAAAACAACGTGCCAATTTCCTGAATATGAATTATTAGTGAAAGAACTAGATTATTGGCGGTCCGGTGAATTCTTTGACCGTCGTAAATTGTGGTAGATAAAGCTCGACTCCAAGTTCAGATGATGCTGTGCCAGGATGATGTCAGTGTTTTTATTTTAAATTTTTTACTGGTATTCTGTTACACTTGCTTCCTACATATTCATCTAAGATGAATATTTTCAAGGCTTTTAAAGAAGGCTTTTAGTGAGTAAAGAAACATGAATTATGTCCAAGTCTGTGAGGCCTTGCACAGTGCGCCTTGTTTATGCTATAAGATGTAGGAAGATTTATTAGATGGTAGTTAGCTATTATTCAAGGAGGGAACACGCGTGAGGGTGATAAACCTTGACATGAAACTTCAACAGGAATTCATGATGTCATAGAATTCATAAATTGACCTGAAAGCTTAGGAAACAGGCTATGTTACCCTCTTTATTCTAAATAAAGTAAAGAGATTATGATATGTACTTGTCAATGAGGAAGGACAATACCTTAGAGAATGCTAGATCAGAAACAATAGAATTCCAACTCAGATCTTGTCAGTTTAATTTGATCTTTTTATCATTTATGTTGGGAAGAGCAGGGATTGCTGTATTAGTTGAATGATTCTTTTTATGGGGCATTATGGCATCAGTAAACTACATGTATTGTGTGAAAAGAGCAAAACTTCCTATTAGATTAAGTATTTTTAGTTTTTATGAACATACTGGCATCTCCAAATGGAATGGCTGCTAAGCTAATAATTAAAAGTTTGCCCTGGAGATTTGGGCTTGAAGTTTTGGTGAAACCTGGGAATTTATTTCAACAAGAATGTACAGAGAACCAGTGTCTATAGCCACAAACTGATGAACATGAGGTGACCCGAAGGGGTCACTTTTGAGTAAGTTGTTTCAGGAAGCATGCAAATGTAAAAAAAGAGGGTGAAGTGTCTTGAAGGATGTTTGCTGATTAGGTGAAATGTTTCTCTGTGAATGGGTTTGTGTGATCTAACCTAAACATTCTCCAACACAGCAAATGAGAAACCCCAGTAGGGTCTGATAGGTTATATGATAATGTGTTGGGCTTTTAAAATCAACTTGTAAATATGCTCGTTGTACACGAACTGTGTTTTTATTTTGTTTGGTAAGATATGATTATACTGTGGAGGGTATAGCAATGCATCAAAATGAATGGACAGTGGGAGATTGATTGAGATGGTTTGGATATGCACCAAAGGCAGAAATAGAATTGTAGATGATGGGAGGAACAGATTTGAAAGATTAACTCAACATCAGGACAATAGGAATTTATAAGTAAACAGGATTTGCATGATTAATTGTAAATCATTGCAAACATTGTTGATATATTTCGCATTCATTTTCTTGTTTAGGTTCATTTGTATTATTTGATATATGATACTCAAATGTCCTTTTTGCCTGAATTTAACCAGTTATCTATTGGAGTTCGATGATGATGAGGGAGATGATGGATGCTTACCTCAACGGGCTGTGCCATTTGATGAGGTTGTCCCGCTCCCAGAAGGATATCGCCAGTGACTTTCGACGAACAAGGAACACCTCTTTCATATTTGAGTAACTCAGAACCTGACGTCAGTTTTCAATAATTGCCTTTTAAAACAAGGTATTATCTTCCTCTCTTTTTTTTCCTTCTACATGGCAAAGGAAAATGGTGTAGACCAATTTGGTGACCTAGATGAATCACAAAAGTGAGCATCCATACTAAAAAGTGATAAGGTAACATGTCCTTTTATGAATAGTCTGGCCCACCAAATTGGTCAAATTTTTTGTCGTTGGATCAGCAAATATTGCAAATTTCTACAATGCCCTCACGTTTTTGGGAGTTTGGGACATGCAGTTTTGCAGTTTGCATGATGGTTATAATCAGATGTAAATAAAGAATTAAGTTGACATTGGGCATTCCTCGACATTCTTTGTCCAGCCATGTTGATAATAGATATGAACTGAATGACCAGATATGCTGAAAGGATTACTGTATGTGGATATTATATTCCTGTAAAAACTACATGATATCATCTGATATAGAAGCTTTGAATTGGATATTTTAGTTATGTGGTTGGCATGCCACCATTACATGATTTGGTAATATTTACAAGCATAAATTCTTTAGAAAATATCCAATCACCTCTTTACAAGTTTGTAGAGAGTCTCTTCTTCACTAACCGTTGCTAATGGGAAAGATTTAATCAGGTAAAATATACAAAAATAATCCTAGAAAAACCACTTTGGAAAAATGTTTTGTAAAAATAATTCTGCCTTAAATTTGGAAGAGCTCCTTTATTCACGAAGGATAAGTAAACTTGGGTTCTGTTTGGAAGTAATTTTCAATTACAATTTTTTCATAAAATCTTCTCTTAGTTTTTTTCATATAAGTTACTTTGGATTTTTCGCGTAAGTCATACTTAACCAGCTTTTTTTAAAATAAAGTTATTTTATCACTTTCAACACCTAAAAAACTAAAATTATGAAGAAAAAAAAATTGAATTGAATATTTGGAAATTAGTTTTATTTCATTAAATGTACTTCCATTAAACAACTATATATATTTTAGACTGTGGACGGAACTGCATCTGGGATTGGATATGTTATTTTCCTTTCTGACAATTTTTTGGGACTCTTGGGTGTTGTTTGGTAGTAGAATATGGGGAGGATATGAGGGAACTAAAAAGCTGTTTGTTTAGAAGGAATAGATTATATGATGGGTATAATTGTGTCAAAATATTTTAGATCCTTTTTGAAATCATGTTATTCAATGTAATCTATTTAATTGGTACAAGGGGATTCACCAATTAAGTGTTATAATCTCTTATGAATCAAGAATCAGGGAGCTTACATGTCAAATAATTTTTTCATATTTTATTCATAATTATTCATGGTAAATCTAACAATAAAACTTTATTATTAAACGAGAATAACTAGGTATAGGTTTGTTAAAATTTATAAGCTAGATATTATAGCTTTAGCTTAAAATAATCAGTTGTATATTTAAGCTAAAAATAGCTTAATGAAATCATAATCTATAAATTGGTAAAGAGATGCTTTTGATATTATAGCTTAAACTAAAATGTGTTTAAATTTTTTTATATTTTTTTATAAAATATTATAGCTTATTATAAATGGCCTTAAATTTTTTTACTAATAAAGTGTATCTATTTTTTACTATTACACTAAAAAATCATGAACCTCTTATCATTTTCTCAATTTTTTTTTACTATTACAAATAATATATTATCAATTTTTTTGTAATTCCATTTGTCAATTTATTATATTTCTAAAATGTAATATTTTAAAAATATTGTAATGAATGTAAACTATAATTTGTGTGAAGTTGATTTTTTTAAATATTTATAAAATTAAATTTATATGTAAAAATCAATTTATTTTTTTAAATATAAATCAATTTTCACTTCTACCGTTTAAAGATACTTTTGACAATTGTATATCAAAAAATTATTTTATAACTTATTAAATAAACATTAACTGCGGTTTATTTTGTGTTTTCAAACCGTTACAATAAACATACATATTACTTATTAGAAAAAGTTATAATCTATAACCTATCAGCTATAATCTGAAAATTTAATTAGTTATTTATTTTTAGAATAATCTTAAATTCCATAATAACTTATTTTTCTATTCAAACTCCACGTATGAATACACGTGTATCAAGAAATACAGGAACAATGTGAAACCACGTGGACTCCACATATACACCGAAAAATATAAAAATAAATAAAAATTGTTATTCCAATATGAAACCACGTGACTACTCTATAGTCCATAAAATTTTAAAGGCTTTTTAAAAATGTTTTATAAAAAATTAAATTGAAGGCTTGCGGACAACAGATCCTGTAGGTCCTTACGTTAAATACAAACACAGGAAAAATGCAAGGTTTTCCATATTTGTAATATTGTAGATTTTTGGTATAATGCATTTTTAATGGGAGTTGATCTAATTTTATCGATAAAAGTTTAACTCAGAAGCTATTTAAATTTTTATGAGTATTTTCAAGAGGTTATATAAACTTTCAAAAAATCATATAATTATACGAATATCGAACAGTTTGTAGGGGGTTATAGTTGGAAAAAGTGTAAACTGTCCGAAATTCATATAACACATGATTTTTCTTGAAATCTATATAATTTTTTAAAAATACTTATATAAATCTAAATAACCTTCTTAGTTAAATTTTTGTTTGTGGGGTGAGAAATATTCTGTTTGGTTAATCATAACTGAAAACATTGTATACCAAAAACACTTAAAAATGTTAAAAATCTTCTATAAATGATAATTTTATCTTTCTGGATAGAGTTTTATAATATATTTGAAAAGGTAAAATTGTCATTTATAAAAAAAAAATTATATTTTAACAAACGGTAGAGACTTTTAATATATTATGTTTTCAATAAAGTTAATTAACCAAAATAATTTTTAACAAAAGACTATTTTGGGATTTTCAGTCTTAAAAAACAAAAGAAAACAAAATCCATCCTTACACAAAAAAAAAAAAAAAAAAAAAAAAAAAAAAAAAAAAAAAAACAAGAGGCCCTCATTTCTCCAAAACTAGATAACATAACATCCCCATCCCCTCACTCTTTACAATCGCTCTTCCTCTCCCTCTCTCTCTCTCTCTCTCTCTCTCTTTTCACACCTTCCCTCATCATTCAACCATGGCCACCTCCACAGCTTCCATATCATCCCCAAAACCCCTAACCCTCCCCAAATCCACCACCACCACCAGTAGGTATCATTTCCCCTCCAAACCCACCACCCACTCCACCCTGAGCAGCAAAACCAGCCCGGGCATCCTCGGCTCCTCCTCCTCTCCCTGGCTCACCCTCTCCACCATCCCCACCACCCACACCACCCCCCTCCCCACCATCCGCGCCGCCCGCGGCAAGTTCGAGCGCAAGAAACCCCACGTCAACATCGGCACCATCGGCCACGTGGACCACGGCAAGACCACCCTCACCGCCGCCTTAACCATGGCCCTCGCCTCCAATGGCGGCTCCGCCCCCAAAAAATACGACGAAATTGACGCCGCCCCCGAAGAGCGCGCCCGCGGCATCACCATCAACACCGCCACCGTCGAGTACGAGACCGAGGCCCGACACTACGCCCACGTCGACTGCCCCGGACACGCCGACTACGTCAAGAACATGATCACCGGGGCGGCGCAGATGGACGGCGCCATCCTCGTCGTCTCCGGGGCTGATGGGCCCATGCCTCAGACCAAGGAGCACATCCTCCTCGCCAAGCAGGTTGGGGTGCCCAACATGGTCGTCTTCCTCAACAAGCAAGACCAGGTAAGCCTGTCAATGGAATGGCCGCTGTTGCACTCAGTCTTTTTTACTGTCCAAATTATGGTCTTATATGTATTGTTAGAAATTCAATGAAGCTCATATGCATCGTTAGATGATGTAGATACATCGGTAGATTCACTTTTTTTATGATTATTGAAAATGGGTTCATTCAATTCGAAGCTGAGGGATATATAATTTTCATCAAAGTATATACTTAGTTAGATAACGTTTACTTTGTGAAAAGTGTTCTTTTTGTACTAAAAATCATATATGTGAAAAAAAATTCTAACAATTACTTAGGGTGCGTAAGTTGAAAAAAATGTAATTTTGAATAAAATAGTTTAAATAAACTCAATTATTAGGAAACTCACTTTCTGTGATTTTAAAAAGTATATCTATCATATGTGAATTACCTTATATCACACCCCAAAACTGGGTACATGTTTTAAAGTAAATAATAAAAAAAAACTCATACTAATATAAATATAATAAATAATATTATTTCGGATATGAATACGGATACGGATTTACAAATATTGGATAATTTTTAAAATTTTCAAATACGAATTTGGATATTCTTCGGATAATTGACAAGCTTTGACCAGGTGGATGACGAGGAGCTTCTCGAGCTCGTTGAGCTCGAGGTCCGCGACCTCCTCTCGTCATACGAGTTCCCCGGCGACGACGTCCCCATCATCTCCGGCTCTGCCCTCCTCGCCCTCGAAGCTCTCATGGCGAACCCCGACATCAAGCGCGGAGATGACAGTTGGGTTGATAAGATCTACGCGCTCATGGACGCCGTCGATACATACATTCCCATCCCACAACGACAGACTGACCTCCCGTTCCTGCTCGCCGTCGAGGACGTCTTCTCCATCACGGGCCGAGGCACTGTTGCCACGGGCAGGGTGGAGAGGGGGACAGTTAAGGTTGGGGAGACGCTCGAGCTCGTCGGGCTGAGGGAGACCCGGGCCACCACTGTCACCGGGGTCGAGATGTTCCAAAAGATACTTGACGAGGCGCTCGCTGGCGACAATGTCGGGCTTTTGTTGCGTGGGATTCAGAAGATTGATATACAGAGGGGGATGGTTTTGGCAAAGCCCGGGACAATAACGCCACATACGAAGTTCATTGCGATCGTTTACGTGCTTAAGAAGGAGGAGGGGGGGAGGCATTCCCCGTTTTTTGCTGGGTACAGGCCGCAGTTCTATATGAGGACTACGGATGTCACGGGGAAGGTAACGTCGATAATGAACGATAAAGACGAGGAGTCGAAGATGGTGATGCCTGGAGACCGGGTGAAGATGGTGGTTGAGCTTATAATGCCTGTTGCGTGCGAGCAGGGGATGCGTTTTGCCATTCGCGAGGGCGGGAAGACTGTTGGCGCCGGTGTCATCCAATCCATTGTTGAGTAGGGGTGAGAAGGTGACTTGTTTCGTCCTGATTTTTCAAAGACAATTGTGGCCATATATTTTTTCTTTTTTTTTCAATTTTGGTTGCATTTTTTTTTTAATTTGGTTTCTAGTGATTGGTGTTAATGGAAATTTACTTGCTTGCTGAACTTTGTAGTCGAGCATCTTCATTGCATTCAATGTTCCTTGTTAATGCTAGTTTTTTTGGTCTACAGAGTGGATGTGTGTGTGCGCTTTTGTTCTTGTCAAGCATGATTGGATGTGTGATATTAAATGTTCCTTATTAGTGCTAGTTTTTGTCTGCAAAAGAGCGTGCGTTCTTTTGTTTTTGTGAAGCTTGGATTTCATTTGAAAATATGTTCGGATGATTCTGCTTTTATTTTTTTCACTATTTGTATATATCTATTCTTCCTCTTCTTTCAGTCTTTTTGTTCCCTTGGATTCTAGTTATTCATGTTAATGAATTTTACATGCTTGATGGAGCTATGTGTTCATTGATCTTTGTTACAAAGAGAATGTATGCTCCTTTGTTCTTGTCAAGCTTAATTGGTATGATTGAGTGAAATCTAATGTATCTTTGTTTTACACTTTTATTTCTGTCTCATGAATATAATGATGACCCTATATAATATGCAATGCATCATAGTGTGCTTTCTGTCATATTTTTCTAGTTCTCTCTGTCTGATTCAGGCCAGTTTAGTGCATATACATTTGGCCTCACTTGCCTTTGCCTTTGCCTTTTATCAGTCAATGCATTGGTCTGCCTGTGATAGAGCTCAGTTGTATGGCAATGCAATTGCTGCAATGTTATTGCAATTTTATATAGATTTGTGTGCATGGAAATATGTTCATTCTATTCAGAAGTGGTCTGCACTCTGGATGCTGTGTTTTTATGGTGTTTGGTGATCTTTTCAAAGCTTTTCTGATAAATCCATACCTACGATAATAGGTTCCTGTCCACTGGTACATGAGGTGAAAATTGGTTGACCAAATATTATGATCATTTTAATTTGTTTAGAAGTTTTATGGCCTTGCATTTTGGTTATTATTTGGAATTCTGTAGATCATGAGATGTTGTTGTATTGGCATTTCTTGTGGAGACAAGGTTTTGTGTTTTGTGCATGTTTTCATTGTAAGGTCTGATTGGTGATCTCAGATGTTTGGTTTGCTGTGTGTTTGTTCAATTCTGATTTTGTGTTCTTTTGTTTTGTTAGTGTGGATATTGTCTTCCAAGCAATTGAAAATGTAAAAAGCTTCATTTTTATTGTGTTCATTTTTTTCCACATTTTTCTTCTTTGTTTCCCTGGAAACAATGGCCTGCAGAGTACTTACCTTTGTATAATCTTGTTTTAATGCTGTTTGAAATAGGTAAAGTTGATAAGGTTTGTTCAAATTTATACCACTGATTTTCATCGCATAATTTGTTTGGATAGGTACTGTTATAATGTTCATTGTGGCCATGTTTTTGTTGGAGAGATGCATCAACTTTTAGTTTGTTTGACCAATTATCTTCCAAACTCCTGCAATGTAGAGATGCACCTACACACAAACATGTGTTGGGATCTGGCAGCCAATAAATGGCTGCCTCATGGGTTTTTTTATACAGTTAAAAAAATAAAAAAAATTCAAACAACTTTTACCGTAAGAGTTTTTTTCAAAACTGATAGATTAAGACTATCCCGATTGTATTAATCGAAATGACATTGGGCTAAAAGGTTACAGTAAGGGAATGATACAAAGGAACAATGTTCGCGAGTAAACAAAACGAAATAGAAGAGAGATCTATTCCTCCTTGTCATGCCGAGCCCTTCCTCCATCATACTGTGAAGGAGATGCCATTCTCGGTGATCTCCACTCTTTGCACTCCTCCAAGTAGCTGTCCCCATTCACACACGTATCCGGAAAAAGAGTCCCACAAGTTGTCGAAGTAGAACCTCTGTCCACGAAAGACAATCGCGTTGCGAGTCGTCCATATCGCCCAAAGCCCGGCTAGAGCTAGGCATCTCCTTATCTCCGCTAGCGGTGATTTGTCCATTCGAGGAGATATGTGGGACGCAAATTTACCGGTAAGAGTTGAAAAGGAAAGAAAAAACACCGCTTATGTGGTAGTCTCTAATTGCTGCCACATTGTTTCTCTACAGTTTTACCATAGAGGATCCGGACTTAACAAACACGGCACACACACGACACACAACTGCACATATTTTCATTTACTACATTTATTTATTTGACAATTGTTTGAAGAATGATCATGATTCACCCTCGACTATGGATATATATACCCTTCAAATGCATGCTAATTATTTTTATACTACAAATATATTATTATTGTTATACTATCAAAATTATTCAATGTAAAAATATGTTATTTAATCAAGTACCGTGAAACAAGCAATTTCATAACAACAAAATGCAGGTACATAAAAATCTAATCTTCTTTTCAGTTAAGACACCTACCTATAAGCACTTTATTGAGTCAACCAATTCTTCTCAATGAGGTAAACATATGTTCCGACAAAGAATCAAATATTTCATCATCACTCAATAAATATACTCGTGACAGCTCACTTAAGAGACTAGGGGTACAACTCGGACGAGTTGAACTAGGTTGAAACTCCACCCAAATCGAACCCGAAGTCAAAGGAAATCAACCCAAATCCAACCCTACCCAGCCTTCACCCGGACTATTCGTGTTTGGGTTGAGTTGGGTTTTAGTTTGACTTAAAGTCGTTTTAAACAATTAAAAATTTATAAGTGTTAATGCTATGCAAGAAAGATGTAAAAAGAATATAACATTTTTATTTAGAGAATAAAGAGATAAAATTATAAAAAATCAAATTTTATCTCACAAATTAAACAATTAAAATTTAACTTAAAGCATTTAATCACCCCAACCCAAATATGTTCAAATGTTGGGATCAACTGCCCAAATTGCATCCTTATCATAGACATGAACTTTAAAACTATTGGAAGTATCATTTTCCTCTCCATCTCACCAATCAAAGGGAGTCGGTCATTCTGTAAAGCATCCGACCTCTCCTGATAAATAATGAAGTCCTCAAACCAAGTATTCTCCCAAAAATATCACTCACTCACACTTCTATTTCCCCACTCTAATTCCTCCCTCAGACAGCTTATAGTTGACTTATGAATCCAATGTATAAAGTATTGCATGCATTCACTGTCATAGTCCCCCAAAATGTGCCTTGCTCACCAGTTTTAAGTTTTAACAAAAAATACCCAATCTCCAACCATTGAGCACAAACAGAAGATCAAACAAGAATAACATCACACGAGAAACACAAATTTTACGTAGTTCAGTTTAAACCTACATCCACAGTACAAAATCCAAGAGAATCCACTGTAATATGAGATACACGCATTACAATGTACTCACAAAACTCCCATGAAGTTTCCCTTACTCCTCTCAATCCCTCTTTTTTTCGGATCTCTACATTGTTGCCTTAATATGTCAATTTTCAAAGTCTCTCTATATGGGTTTTTATAGAGATAAATCTCAACAAACCCATCTCCAATAATTTCACAACAAACTAAAACAAGCTAATCATATTTACAAAATACTAGAAGAAAGACTATATATAATTTAATTAGATAAAATTCTGACTAATTTAGTCAATTAGGAGCCCATCCTAAATGACTTAATCACGACCCTCCGATTTGGGTAACCTGATCTGAGACATTATATTAACATCTCTTTCTTACCACTACATCATATGCAGTATGCACTAATTCAAAGAGGACAACAAAACAAAGTATTGGTAGCATAACAGGAGTTAATGACTCTGACCACCCCAAGAGGAACTCATTCAAGTTATTATAGTGTTTGTATGTAAACCAGGAATCCTTTCATAAAGTCAGAAAGGCCAAGATCAAAAACAGTCTTAGTCCTATCCCACACCCAAAGTGAATACTCTACAAGGAAACATGGATGCAGATACACATGGAAAAATTAGATACAGTAGTTCTACCCTGAATGCTTATTCCCTTTCAATTGCTATTGCCTTATCATGTCCTCTTCTCTAAACCCCCTTCAAATAGATCCAGTGACTTAAAAAAACAAAATCTTTTGGACTTCTTCACTTCAGTAAATTGTTTTGTTTCTTTCAGGCCAATCACCAGATATAAGTAAGACTTACTTCAGAAATAAATCAGTTTGTTATCGACTTTTCACAAAGAAAAGACCCAGACAGGAGAAAAGAGATCATGTGGAAAAACATAGATTATGCATGCTAATATTCATATTGAATTACAGAGGGATAATGCAGAGACATAACTGGAGCTGTATAAAAAGCATGCACTAAAGTTCTCCTAGAAAAAGATACTATTTATTCCGTTCTATTAATTATCCAGAATTTCCTATTACCATCAAGAGGAAATTGAAGTAGACAAATAGTATATTAATTAAGTTATATAAATGACAATAAACCATCATATCTCACTCCTTTACAATCATTGCTCATTCCATATCACTTGTCAACCGGTCCAGCTCAATCAACACTTACTGCCTTGCTTTAAAGAGTTGTAAGTGATGGGAGCAACATGAGATGGCACCTTAAAAGGTAGTCAAAAAAGTTGGGGGGGGGGGGGGGGGGGGAGCAGAATTGTATATCATTTATCAGTGGAAAGAATGATGGATGATTTAGTGAGTAAGACTTAACCTATAGCGAAGAATACCACTAGTACATGGACCCAGCTACGTTGAAAAATTCACAACAATGCCAATCTAAAAGTACACTAATTTGTGCAGTACATATTGCAGAATTTGTTTACACACCTACTTAATCATGGTTCAAGTAAAAAAAGGGCAAAAGTAGAGGTTATTAGTCAATGGGAGTCCATATGAAGTATGTAAACCCATGTTTAAATTGCATGAACATTTTTTGAAGCACGTGGTTTGGATTATGATTTAGATTTAGGATGAGGGTGCCCTGCATGTTCCTTGAATCAACATCAAATCTCTAAGATGCTACCCTCAGCAGTAGCAAATCATGTTATGCTCACATCTATATCACTACAAATGGTATTTCCCTGAAAAACAAATCAAGAGCCAAGTATAGAACATGTTCATATTGGCCGATATAAATTATGCTTGTGAATGTATTTGGCATTTTGTAGGAGTTCCATATCTTTCAAAATATGCATAAACACTTAAACAGGGAACTTACTTGAAAGGACCATCTAATAAAGGTTCAGAAGTGATCCTTCTACTAAACTGATTCTGAACTGAGGTAAAGGTGATCCTGGAAATATAATAAGCAGTGAAACTAAATGGGCATAGAAAGTTATTGTGAAACTATTAAATGCAAGTTAACTAGATAGAACAATGAAAAAATTCTCCATCAGTTAAGGTGTAGTGAAAACAAGTGCAACAATGTTATCTCAATGTCAGAAGAGATGAAGCAAGCACAAAAAATGGAAAATGAGCAACTCAAAAACACAACCTTGAACAAAAGAGCATGCATATCATATAGCGACCGCATAATTAGACTTGTGACTTTCAAATGAGAAGTACCAAAAACAAAACAGTTAAATGTCATACAATCGATGGGAAAGCTCACAGGGGACATATCTAAAAATGGCATAAATCAGATATAAACATATCAAATGGTAAAACTTCAAAAAAAAAAAAAAAAAAACCAAACAATAACAGTATTGCCCTGATTAATTAATGAAGACAACCTGAGATCCATAGTCCTAAACAAATTTAAACTAATGTCACTGTCACATACATGAGGATATGTACAATAAACAATCCCATAAGAGTATGGGCCTGTATATAAGAACACATACAAGATACCTGGACCCGATTATAGGAGCATGTACATTTCTCTCCAATCCTTGGAACTTATATGAGTAAATCTACATACGACCATGCCACTTGATGATAAATTCACATAGAGCACCACACTGCAAACCTAGCCCTCCAGAATAAACCAACATATTAGTGTGTTACTCTTTATTTGACAAATGTGTAAAATTCCCCTCTGATATTGACTTTGTCATGTTGTCTCTCAATATTACAGCAATACCCATGTCAGAAGATCTTGGATCCATTCTCAATGTACTTGATCTGTCTCTGAAGATAAAACCTCCAACATGATTTCCGGATACAGGCTCTTGTTTCTCAGTCATAGTGACAGTCTGAGAAGAACTTGAGCTTCCAGTGAAATTCACATCCCTCTTTTGTTGAGCCGGATTGTCATCAATTGGTGCAATTAAAGACTCCTCCAAAAGATTCTCCACAGGATAATTAATTATGTGAGATGCCAATGCTTCTGAAGGCAAGCACAAACCTTGGTCTGCAAAATGGACCCGATGAAAGTGCACTTGACTGCTCATCTTATAATCTGGAACACTTGTGAGCTGTGTACTTAAAATTTTCTGTCGGATATGATGAGGCACTCCCTTTAAGAATTCTTCCATTTCAAGATCATGCTTTGCTTTTAATTCATCTAGTTCTTTGTGTTGCTTAAACAAAATTTCCTTAAGCTTTTCCAGGGCGTTTCTCACATCTTGCTCGTCTTCCAACAACATTTCATAGCTTTTCAATGCATGTGTATCGTCAGTAGATTGGTATTCAGCAGCAGGCTCATTTTGACTAATTCCCAGTTGCATATCATTGCTTAAAGAAACATACTCGTCTTTATGATCAGAAGCATCAGCAGTGAAAGCATTTGGTAAGTCAGTAAGAATCATGTTATTGATTTCTCCTCCATGAGAAGCAAAATCCGAATCATGCTGCTCATTACAAGAACTGATTCCATTTGAGGAATTAACTCTGCTTCTACATTTGCAAACTTCACCAGAATCATTAACATTTGCATTAGGGTCCAACTCAGATGCCATATATTCTATTGAAAGCTTTGGAGAAAATTCTCCACTGACACTCTTAGGAAGGTCAGACCAATATTTCCTCCCGGAGGAAAGCCGCTCCAGGACAAGATTTCCAGATGCATGATCAGAGCTAGATTGCAATGCAATTTCAGCCTGGGTGTCAGTATCATCAATAAAGGCTGTCTGGCCCTTGTGATTTTCTTCAAAATCTTCTCCAGTTAACCATTCCGGTATATATGTCTGAATTTCTGAGTCAATCATTGCAGCAATATCAGTAACATCTTGGTCTGTAAGGTCTAGCTCTGCAACCATCTCAGTTGCCACACTGATTGCTGTGTCCGCATCGATATCAAAAGGGAAGTGAATATTGTGAATGTGACCTATAGACCAAAAGCACTGAGAGTTAATGAGTAATCATGACGACTGGCAATATCAAAGAAAGATGATAAACCATAGCAGCGGAAGGTGACCTGAGGAATCTGCAATACGTAGTTTCAAAAATATTGTATTACTATCTTTCCTTTGACCCTGCACTGTGAAATCTCGACCCATCATGGATGTAGCTTCTTCAGCACTTGCAGAATTTATCTTTGCAGCAGACTGGCTATTACCCCGGACTGCAATTTTCCATCAAATATTACTAAATATTTCTAAATTAAATAAACAACTGCCAAGAATATAGTTCCAGCATACAAAGGCATGTTTCTTGTTTAAGATATATTTTCACCTGAATGATTCAGATCTGGATTTAAGGAACGCCCTACACTTTCACCCTCACAATCTGATCCGAGGAAAGGGTCATTTAGCAACTCTTTCGCAGACAATCTCTCTGAGACATTTGCAATACATTTCTCAATAAATTGTTTCACTCCAGGATCCTTCACCTTACCCAATGATGCAGGTTTAACTCCCTTATACACAAGAAACATAAAAGCAATTCAGCTTCAGAACTAATGGATGTGTTGTTGTGCATGACTGAATGCATGTATTTATATGCATTACATAAATGTGCTCATATGCATTACTAAATGACTGTTTTTCACATGTATTTGTAGAAACTGCTTATATGCATCACTAAATGATTGCTTTTTCACATGCCGGAACCTAGATGCTCATATCTCTAATTTAACTAAAGCAGAAGCAAATATATTTCACAAGTCCTATTGGATAAAGAACTTAAAAAAACATATAACTAAGAGAAGGGAGGGTTACAAATCAGAAATGTTCAAACAAAAAGCACAAAAAATGACATAAACAGACTAATGAGTTGTATTGGCCCACCCCAGTTACTTTCTTAAATATCTGGGCTGCGTTGGAACATTCTGAATATGGGTATTCAAACGTCACTAGCTCCAGCAAGCACATTCCAAAGGCATAAATATCAACCAGCTCATTATATTCCTCCTCATACAGTTCCGGTGCCATGAATTCCGGAGTCCCTAATAAATGAGGTATACAATCATACAAGTAAGCTCAAATCATTCATGTAACTCACAATTCTGACCAAAAAAATGTCAATATGTTAAGAAACAGGATAAACATAGGAACACATACATTTTTCTTCAGACAGATTTCAAGCCCTCAAAATTTTAGTTGTAAAAAAGGTCATTACCTATGACACTGTGAGCTGATTGAGCTTGCTGAAGAATGGCAGCCAATCCAAGGTCACCAATTTTCACCTCACCTTGGTTTCCATTAACAAATATGTTGTCACACTTCAAGTCTCGGTGAATAACAGGTGGGTCATGACTGTGAAGATAGAGAAGTCCCTGCAAAATTTGCCTTGACCAATTTTTCAGCGCTCTCAAATCCACATGCTTATGTTTCTTTCGGTACCTACAAATTCAAAATTAAATTCACCAATGAGGTATAAAAATCTTAAACTGTCCAGAATTTAATGAAAAAGGAAAAGAGACATCACAGGGATACAGAGATAAGAAAATATTTACATAAATAATTTAGAATATATTGACATGCACGTCAAACATGGTAACATTAAAATATATTATCCAATCACAAAATACTAAAATAGTATTAAAACTTAGTAGCATAATATAATAAAGTAATATCCATTAAAATGCAGTTTATCTTACTTTAAATATTTACTATCTTTGATTGGCCACCATGCAACATGGTTTAACATGTCTAGTAACATGGATAAAGCACGTTACCTTACATAAATCAAAACTTATGTATGAATGACATGGACACATATTGATATCCAACAAGAACGTGGACAGAGTACAGTATGGAACCTCTAGAAAGCTCTAACTTATACTCGCTACCCTATACCCGGAATGCAAGACACATCCCAACATGGATCCAAGACCTGGCCATAGGTGTCCTTACTATGAAAATTGAAAAAAAAAAAAAAACAAAGGAATAAACATGCAATAAATGGGCCAAATTAGGTTGCAAATGGTGAGTGTTTTGATAATATCTTTGTAAATGCAAAAATAGCATTAGAATAAAATAGGCAAGCAATTATCATTAAATGGATAGGTAGTTGCAAATTACAGACAAAGAGAAATAAATGAGAGATGTAAAAGAGAACAAGGATACGTAGTTAAGCAGATTTCGATTTTATAAAAGTAGTACATATAGCATAAGATAGTAAGCATCAGCCAATAAAGGAATAACCATGAAATGGAATGGGGAAAAAATGAGTTGGCAAACCAACAACTGAGTTTGCTACATATTATGCACTAGCATAATATTAAAGAGGTTGTGCCTCACACTGGATTGGTCATGTGCAGCCATTCTTATTAAGGAATTTCAAACCAAAAGAAAAAATGGTTCAAAAGTAAAAAATTATATGAAAGAAAAATGGTTCAAAAATAAAGAAACTATATTTAACCATCCTGTTTACTTGGCAATCTCAAATCATAAGACAAGGCCAATTTAAACGTTCAAATGCAAAGCACAAGTATCACTAGTACAACATAGAAATATTCAGTGATCTTCAAGGTAGAGAGGCCTTTTATGCAATAAAGAAAAGTGGTTTAATTTTTTATAAAGAAGTGACGATCTCTACTTATTGATGCAAAGTGCAATTAAAGGATTCCTAGCTCACAACTAACACCAAGGAAAACAGAAATATTCATGAAATAAATTTTTCTTTTTTGGTATTTAAATGTTAGGAATCGATCCCATGACCTTTTTTTTTTTTGATTGTTGCCCCCCTTGATCCCTTGACCTCCTTTAAGGAGAGGGGAAGGGGGGTGCGCGCTAGTAAACTTAACCAGAGCTTGGTTCGCAACCCATGACCTCTTGCTTGCAAATTCTATTGTTGACCACTGAGCTAAATCCATGCCCCATAATAATGAATATTGATATACAAAATTATTATTCTTAAAGAAAGTGAGCATTGTCGTAGACGGACATACAAAAATATTAGGCATGCATATAGATAGTTTTTGAAAGGGAATAAGAGAGTAAAGTTGGTGAGGAAACCTAATTGTGAGTGGAAAACACTAAGTACGCTATTAAGATCATGTAAGGATTTAGGTAAATTATTTCTTCTGTGGTATATTTATTATGATCACAATAACTGAAACTGAAAATAAGGTCATGTCTTAGTTTAGCAGATTTATCATATACCTATTTAGGGTTATTTAGTTTCCACCCCTCCCAAAACAGACAAATTATCAAAAAAAACCCTCCAAAACTCAATATTATTTTAAACCCCCTTAAAGTGTTATTTGGCTTTGTAAAAAACCCGACAATCAATAAAATAAGAATGTTAGGGGAATATTCCATCTCAAGATTGTTGGGTTTTTTACAAAGCCAAATAACACTTTAAAGGGGTTTAAAATAATATTGAGTTTTTGAGGGGTTTTTTTTGATAATTTGCCTGTTTTGGGAGAGGTGGAAACTAAATAACCCATATATTTATCATCAATTCCATAAAGAGAAAAGATCGTCTTCCATTACGGAAACACAAATGGGGAGAATAGAAAATATTTTAGTGGAGGAGAAAGAAGAAAGGTAAAATAAAAGAAAGACAAAGAAGAGCCAAAAAAAAAAAAAAGAGAAGACAATGCACCTGAAGCAAAAAAATAATCTTTGTTGTGGTTTATCATTCAGACAGGGTATGGTGCACTCGAAACATGTATAACAAAAAGAGCGGTATTAATAGAGGCATAAGCTATTCTGGGTATACCTATTCAGGAATTGTTGACTTTATCAATGGAATAAGAGATTTTGTGTTTGGTTGTGTTTTCTGTTATTCTCATTGGAAAACGTAATAATAAAGGTTGGGGTGTTTGGTTGATGCAGAATAAGATGTGAATAAGGTGTAAAAAGTTGATTTGACATGTGGGCCCCATTGATGTATAAGAGGTGATGACATGTGATTTGATGTGATGATATGTGATTTGATAGGTGGGTTTCCTTATTCCAGTGGAGGAATAACACAATTCCATGGGTGGACTTGGAATACAAATATCAGCTTATTCTCTCCTTATTCCGCATAGCTATACTCCCTTATTCCGCCTACCCAAACACTTATTTTACCTATTCCACCCTAATTCCACTACCCAAACGGCCCCTTAAGTTCATACTCCTAACTTTACAATTGGCTGTTTGAGAATTTTTAATTGCTATCCATAATATTTTTTAAATTTGTGTTGCCCATATACTGTTGTCCTCTCCTGATTGAAGCAACATGAAAAAAAGAGAGGCCAGATAGTTTCTGCCAGTAATATAGTAAAAATTACATAACAATACCTTAAATTAAGGCATGAAAAAACCCACCCGCATATTATTCTTGAATTAGATGCGCATAAATGGACTCTGATATAATCAATTCTGGGCAAAATGGCTAAGCTGCCCAATCCACATGGAAACCATCAACCTCCCAAATATCAATTAATGGCACATGTACAAACACACATTTATGACAGATCCACTTTAGTAAGGTTCAGTATTATTACATGAATAACGGGGGCAAGGAAATTCCGGCTTTATCAGAATAGATGTCAAGCATAGACAGAATTAGTTTCAATGTTCAAGCATCATATGAAATTCAACAAAACCCAATATGAACTATGAAAACAACTGGAAATGGAAAAAAAGGCCAAATTTAGTTTTTATTGACTATAAAATGGAAAAATTACAAACAAAATGCCATGGACAGATATGTAAAAACGAGGGAAAAGTAAGGAACGGACTGTCGAAGGGTGCCCGATGTGAAGATCTCCGTAATGAAGTTGATATTTCCACGTTTGGGGTCCACCCATGAGCTGTAGAATTTTATAATGTTCTTGTGCTTCAGAGTCTTCAGCAAATGAACCTCTGAGTAGAGCCTCTCCAAGTCTACAGAATTTCTCAACAAATCCAATACCTTTACCTGGTTCCATGCCACCTCTATCCCTTCTATTTCATCAAAAGCTCTATAACTGTTTAAAAAGTAGACCACAGATTCATTTATCAAGAAAAAAATTAATCAATACTACCATCACCTTCATAATAAACTGAATGAGCATGACACAGTATCAACTCTTCTAAATGTGCATCCATGCATCGATTATGTTATGATTTTCATCATTCAAAGAAAAAGGAAGAAGAAACACCGCAAGTCTGCACAGTGTTTCTGTTTACCACAACACTATCATCCAATTTACTTATTTCAAGCATTCAAAATTTAATGAATAAAACTTCCATAAAAGAAAGACCTTCAGTCAACTCGATGAAGAGTCAAGTTCCCTGGAATTCTGACATACCAATATTTTCATTCCAATATGTACCAATATTATCATCGTAGCTCCCTCCCAAAATCCAATGGCTAGTCCCGCATGCGGTTTGTTGGAGCATTTGGCTCACGCAAAATGAATGTGTCTTCCAACAAAAGCATGCCTATTGGGAAAACATGTGGACAACAATTTTCTCCATTCTTAGATTGGGTTGACTTCACTTTGGGTGAAGGTTTACCTTCTACTATTAAAAGGTCTCTTTCTGGGAGGTGATGTGCGTGTGCTTATTGTTGGGTTCCCCCATTTTCCTCCCCCCTCCCAATTTATTTCTTCTATCACCTTCTATCACTTTGGGTGAAGGTTTACCTTCTACTATTAAAAGGAGAGCCTTCATCTCCTTCTATCCAGCGGTTTCTTTTTAATAATATTCTCCTATCTCTTTCCTCAAAAAAAGAAAAAAAAAATCCGCGCCATGTAATTCTCACTTTGTCATGCTTTCTGAAAATGGAAAAACATCAAATCTTTAAATATTTTCTTCAAAAACGACATCTTCCAAAAGCAAGTCTCTTCAATAAGAAAAACAACAAAAAAAATTTCATTAAAAAAAAAGAACCCAAAGAAAGAAAACCCAATTCCAGACAACCTCTACCAAAAATTGTGCCCTCCGAATGACACTGTATCGCAACTTTCCATTCAAGTCAACCACGTAAGACAAAAACCAATGATTAAGAGTTGTAAGAAAAGGAAGCATACACTGTTTTGAATGCGCCCTTCCCCAACACCTCCTTATACTGCAAAAACAACCCAAAAGGAATGAATCATTAACACAATTCACCCTCTCAAACATCCAAAACACGCAATTAGGGAGGCGGGGGTCCTCAAATGAGTGAATTTTCAGGCAGAGAATTCAAGATCTCCGGTTTAATAAAATCAACAAAACACATCAAATCACGCATACTTTTCGATCAATTGAGAACGAATTCAATGCGGATCAACCCACCCGGATATAGCGACTGTTGAGATCGGTCTCGGCGACCTCCGAATCGGGGTCCTCCTGTTCCTGCTCGGACGGTGGCTCTCCTGCCATGAATTCAGGACCGTATCGATCAAGGGCAATCAAGGACTTCGAATCTGTAGAGAGAGAGAGAGAGAGAGAGAGACAGACAGAGACAGAGAGGTTTCGGTGGAAGAAAAACGTCAGACCGAACCGCCCGGACAGGTGCTCTATCTCTCTCTCTCTCTCTCTCTCTCTCTCAAATGACGCCTTTTTTTTGTCTGGGTGGCGTTTTTTGTGATTTTTTGTGGGGAACACCCTGTAGTTTTGGTGAATGTGATTTGAGACCTCCTTATCCGATGGAGCGGTTGTTTTAATGAAGGAGTTTTTAGGGTCACGTTTTTTATTCCATGTTGTATTGAAGAGAGGATGATACACAGAAAAACAAGATTTATGCTTGGAAATAAATGTAAGGTTAATGGAATATCATCCATTGATGATACAAAATCCATTGTTTGTTTCACTAAAAATATTTATAATATTTTCAATGTTTAATACAAAAATATTATTAAAATATGCATATGATAATATCATGATATGAATACATAAAAAGTTGTTTTAAAGTTTTAATGATTTTTTAAAAAACAACAACCATTTTCAAGTCTATATATTTTAGTGGTAGTTTATAAGATCATTGGATATTAAAGGTAGGATAATTTTCACTTTTAACCCTCAGAAATTTTTTAAATTTGCTTTTAACTCTCCCTCGATTTTAATAGCAAAATCTAACTCTTGACCGAGTCAGCACTGCCACGTCAGCGTTGATTGGTTTTTTTTATTTTTGAATTTTTAGAGAGGTGTGTTATATAACACGCCTCTATCGGGGGGGGCTTTTTTAAAAAAAATCGAATACAAAGGAGGCGTGTTAATACGCCTCCTTTGTAAAAATGAAACTACAAAGTTAAGTTTTAAAATGGGGTGTTGTAAAGGAGATGTGTTATATATAACACGCCTCCATTGTATTTGATTTAAAACACCCTCTTTGTTTATATATAACACGCCTCAAAAGTCTTAAGTTTTTTTTTTTAACATGCAAGAAACAAATCAAAGGTACATCGGATTTTTTTCTATCTACAAACAAATCACACCACTTCAAATACTATGCATTTATATTTATTTAAAATTTATTTTATTCATTTGCCAAAAAAATTTAAGGCCATATATGAAAAAGTAAATAAATAATACAAATAATTTCAATAAACAAACCTACATAATGTATGAAAATGACATGGATGTGTAAAATTTAGGTTTAAACTCAAACCATTTTAGTGCAAAAAAATATAACAAATAATTTCAAGAAAAAAAATGATAAAAAAAATTACAAGAAAAAGATGACATAAAAAAATGACAAGAAAAAAATAACAAAAAAAATATATAATAAAGACCTCTATATTTTTCAATGGAGGCGTGTTTATACATAACACGCCTCCTTTGATTTACTATTTAAAAAAACAACACCATGTGAGGTGCTGTTTTAATACGGGAGGCCGTAAAAAAAATTAAAAACCCAGTCAGCGTTGACGTGGCAGTGCTGATCGAGTCCAGGGTTAGTTTTTGCAATTAAAAACGGGACGGGGCTAAAAGTGAAATTAAATTATTTCAATGGATTATTTATGAAAATTTCCCTTAAAGATATCGTAAATCTCTGTTAATCCTTTTTTTTATTTGACTAAGTGATTTGGATAATATAAAAAATAAATTCAAATTAAAGATAAAATTTGTTGAGTTTTATATATATCCTAAAAAATCTTATGAATCAAATCATATCTGTTATTCAAATTTAAAACCAAAATCTTATCAATTTTACTACTACAATTTCGTTAAAGTGTCCCATGAGATCAGGATTACATATTAATATTTACATTTCCTATATTTTAGTTATATACTTATATCTATAAAGTATTATGAATAAAATCATATTTGTGGTATTAATCTTATATATCATAAACAATGTATAATTTTTTTTACAACAACATCGTGAAAAATTCCAATAAAATATATTGATTTTTTTATGATGTGTTTTATTTAAAATAAATTTTAATTGAAGATAAAATTTTAATAAATTTCAATTAAAGCATAAAAGATAAAAGAGATAAATTTAAAATAAAATATAAAAGACATAAAAAAAATAAAAGATAAAGAACAAATATGATAAAAGAGATGATCCTGAAAACAGGTACCTACTCATTTTTCTGTTTCTATTTTCAGAATTTAAGGGCGGTTATGAAAATGAATTTCTTTTAGGGTCCGTTTGGTTTCATGTAATTTGATTTCTTAGGGATTTTCTTTTACGTGGAAAACGTTTTCTAGAAAATGAAAATCATATCTGGTGTTTGGTTGTAATGAAATTATTTTATAGAAAATGATTTTCGTCATTTGTTTTCGTGTAAAATGTTAACATGAAATTGTTTTCAAGTGTTTGGTTATATAAATTTGAAAATATTATTTTTCATATATATGCATTAATGTCAAATCACGAATATAAAAAATATAATAACCATAAACAGATTGAAATCATTAATAAATTTTATTATAAAAATTATTATTGCATTACATTTATTTAGAATAAAGATACCTACATTATTTTATCTTACTCATAGAAAATGTCTAACATAAAAAAACTTCAAGTTCTATTGTAGTTTGGGCATATTTTTAAAATTTTTGAATTTTGATTTTTAGTTAAAAAATAATTCTTAAGTAAATAATATTTTAGTTACGTATTTTTAATATTAAAAAAATTCATGAAAAAAGTTCTTAGTTACAAAAACTCATATTTTTGGGATATCAAATCTAATTTATGAGCTATAAATCATTTTATATATTTTTCCTTATCTATATCCTAAAATCTCTCTAATTCAAACCAGAATATTTATCATAATTCAAAAAATATGTTAAGATTTTATTAAATCTAGATATTTTTAAGGTTTTGCATTTTATTTTCAAACCTAATAACACAATAGTTTCCATATAATTTCGAAATTATATTAAAATTTATTATAAGGGCATATTATAATATCATATGACATAATTTTTAAAATTTACAATATCTAATTTATATTAAATATTTATTATTAAATTATAAATAATAATTTTAAATTTTAGAAAATATCATTTAGTTCAATGAAATGTAATTTTACATCTTTTAAATATTAAAAAAAATTGGTTTAAAATATTTAAATTTATGATATTCATGGAAAAAATATGATACATAGAACTTTTGAGAAACTTTAAAAAAATATGGAGTTCTTAATTCCTGAAAAATGATGTACCAACCCCAAGGTGGATGCCAAAATCGGGATTTAAGAACAGTTATAGAAATAGTTTTCTATAACCGTTTTTTTCCGTCCCTCCCAAACATCTTAATGTAATTACTTTTCCTGAAAAGTAGAGTTTTTCATCACCACTTTTACATCGAAACAAACGGACCAAGTGCTCTTCTTTCATGCTCCTAAATATCTGAAATTCCTTTTACCGAAAACTAGGGCATATTGAGATTTTACCTCATAACAAAGGACCCTTAGTTAACCGTCGAGAGTTAGGTGGATTTTCCACTAAATTTAACCAGATTGAATGAAGTGCACGTGCAAGCACTCTCCCTATCCTGTTTGTTCCTTTGCCCGTCCTGGAAAAGGAGAGAGAACCCAAAAAGGAAAGAAATGCTGCAGTTCCCGGCGTTCATGCAACAGTACCCGTCGTCGATGCTGATGCCGTCGTCGGTGATTCTACCGTCCCAATGGCCCGATCCCCACAACGACGACATCTTCCTCCCCCTCGAAGAATCCGAGCTCGATGACAAGGTCTCTCTCTCTTTCTCTCTCTCTCTGCATTTCTTGGTTTCTTGGTGTTCTTCGATTCTTCTTTCTCTTTTAATCACTCTTCAAGCCATTGTTTTTTGTTTGGTTTCTTTACATTTGTTTTCAATGAGCACAGAATCAGTGGTTCGGCTGGTAAACCAGTGAGTTGAGGTTTTGGGGTTTTCTTCTTCAATTGTGAAATTTATTGAAAGTGCATTTGACTATTTGAAGGGCGCTGTTACATGCAATCCTTTTAATCACTATACAATTGGGGTGCATTCAATCTGATGATAAGAAGGTAGTCCATAAAAAATATGGCAAGAGAGAAATGGGGAGATCCTGTGGAGAAAAAAAAGAGATCATGATTCATGGTGCTATATGTGATTTCATTGATTTTTTTAACCGTCTGATTAAAATCCACTTAATCGGATGGTGATGAGAGGGTGACCGCACCTAAGTAAAGGGGGAATGGTGACCGCATCTTATCATTTCACTATTTCACTATACATATATAGAGAGAGAGATAGAGAAAGAGGTGGTTTTGATGATGGGCCGTCCAATCGATGGAGTTCTTATCGGACGGCCAATAAAATAAAATAAAATAAAACCCCTTCGAACCGGACAACTGGGACAGGGGTTTTCCTTTTTTTTTCTAACCCATCAAAGATCAGAGGACCCATTGAAGACTCTCTCATCCATTTCACAGTTTATCCTCCTCACTAACTCCATATTCTCTAGTTTTCACCCACCCAAAAGCACTCATTTTTCTGGTTTTCACGATGATGTACACCATTAGAGGAAAACTCTGAAGTGTTGGTAAGACTTGGAGCGATGGAGGAGAAAATGAGTGGTTTTGTGTGGGTGAAAACCATAGAATATCTAGTTGGTGAGGAGGATAAACAGTGAAATGGAGAGTCTTCAATGGGTCTTTTGGTTTTCGATGGGTTTGAAAATGCATGGAAACCCCTGTTCTGGTTGTCTGGTTTGAAGTGTTTTTTTTTTTTTTTTTTTTACTGGCTGTCCAATCAGAACTTCATCGATCAGACAGCCATCATCAAAACCGCACGAAGACATTTCATTGTTATAAAGCCTCGTTCTTTGTTGAGGTATATAACTTCAATAAAGAAAAGAGAGCATATGGGGACTACACGTGTGTTGGATGCGGGATTGTCTCTAACAGTATTCTTATTTTATTCACTTTTCCATAGTATTTGTGAGCTTACAATTATCGATCTCGATGGAGGAGTTATCCAGTATAATGGTTTAATTTGTCAGAATTGAGCTCAATATCTGTTAGATTTAAAATTGGATTAGTGGTTTAAGAATTGGGGGTGGGTGTTTGGATTGGCCTATCCAACCTTTTCATTCATTTCAATGACCAACCCTAGATAGAAAAGTAGACTCATTTTCCCCATTGCACTTAGAATAATGCCAATAAAAATGAAATTAGAATAACTTGTAATTATGTGATATCTCATTAGCAATTCTATTCCATGTGACTCTATAACTCCATTGGAAAAAATGACCTATTTCTTTGCTTTTGCTATGGATTCTTTTGTTTTAGAGATTAAGTGATTGTAGGATTAAGATGTGATGCAAATTCTTCTCACGCCTCACTAAAGGAGACCTAAACTTTTAACCACCTTTGTTTCACGGATAGCTTATTTGGATATAAAATAGTTATATAGGGATAGAGAATAATTAAATAATTTGTGTTTGGTTGCTATCTCTTTCTCAATTTGATAAAAAAAATACATTTGTGTTCGTCTTATTAGGTTGTGTAGTTATAAACATAGTTTAAAATGCGGCCGCACGTACCGGTACGTGCGGCCGCACTTGGCCATGTGCGCCCCCGGACGCACTTGGCGGGCATGTACGGCGCACGTGCTGCAGATGTGCGGCACATGGCGCCAACGGCTAGTTTCCAACTCTCAAATTCGTTGGCACATGGCGCCAACTAGCCGTTGGAAAAAAATTTTGGGGCTTTTTTTTTAAGGTCCCCACTATAAAACAAGGTCCATTTGAATCCCAAATTCACCTAAAACAACTCAAACATCTCTCCAAACTCTCAAATTCTCTAAACTCTCAAATTTTCCAAAACTCTCAATTCTCAAAAACTCTTGATGTTCTTTCAAATTTTCCACTTCAACTTGTTATTCTAGTGTGTGATTCATTTGGTTTTTTTATTGTAGGGGTTGTTGAAGAAGGCTATCTATTTGTTTCACCGGTCACTAGACTCACTAGACAATACTAAACATGTCATCAGCCGCATCTACCCCTTCCGAATTTCCCCTTAGACCCGTTTCCAATGACCCTTGTTGGAAGTATGGCCAATATGCTAGTGCGAACGATAAAAGTAGGATTAAATGCATCTTGTGTAATAATTACGTTGCCACCGGTGGTCTAGCTCGGTTTAGAATGCATTTGATTAGGATGCCCAATTCAAATGCTCGTCAATGTGTGAATGCCACCACTGAAATAAAAAAAGAAATCCGTGAATATTATGATTCCCAATCTAAGGCTTCTAGAGTTATTGCTAGGTACCAAGATCCATTTAAGACCAAACACCGAAGAAGAGGATGAAGATGATGATGTTGTTGCTCTTGAATCAAACCCTGGCCCTAGTTCTCGTCCCGATCCATCCCAACCCAAAAAAAGAGTACGTGATCGTTCTAGAGGACCTTTTGATAGGGTGTTTTCTAGAGGTAGTGAAGTTAGTACTAGGAATCCATCCCAAACTCAATCATCCATAGAGAGCCACTTCAAAAAGGAGGAGATGCATGAGACCCATCGCAGCATTGCACAATTTTTCTATCACGCTGGAATTGCTTTCAATGTTGCTGCTACGGCCCCATTCAAGAAAATGATAAAGAAGATATGTGATTTTGGCCGAGGTCTTAAACCACCCACCCCATACCAATTGGTCGGACCTTTGTTGGATAGTGAAGTAGCTGCAACAAGGGAATTGGAACGACAATATAAGGAGAGTTGAAAAATATATGGGTGTAGTATCATGGCTGATGGTTGGACTGCACGGGATGGTCGAAATTCATTAACTTTCTAGCTAATTGTCCCACTAGCACACTATTTATCAAATCTATTGATGTTTCACCACAGTCACAAACGGCCACTTACTTGTACAATCAATTTATCAATGTCATTGCACAAGTAGGTCCGGAGCACGTTGTCCAAGTTGTCACGGACAACGTCGCTTCTTTCATTTCTGCGGGTGAGCTCCTCCAACAAAGGTGGCTTCACCTTTTTTGGACACCTTATGCCGTCATTGCATTAATTTGATGATTAAAGAAATATGCAAAGAACACATGTCCACCATAGCTAAGGCACATAGGATTTGTGTACTTATGTATAAACACTCACAACTTCTTCATCTCATGAGGGAGAAGTTAAAAGGAAATCTTGTAAGGGCGGGAGTCACTCGATTTGCCACCCACGTCCTATGTGTACAAAGCCTCTATTTTCATAGACAAGCTTTGAGACATTAGTCGTTTCTTCCGAATGGAGCGAAGAACATTGGGCAAGGGGCAGGGAGGCAAAGAAGGTGGTAAGGATCGTCCTTGAGGATAACTTTTGAAAGGGTGTGCAACAAATAATGAAGTGCACAACACCATTACTTCAAATTTTGAGGATGGTGGATGGGGATGAAAAACCCTCACTTCCATATGTTTGGCATGCAATGGAAAATGCAAAGGCTAAGATTAAAGAGAATCTTAACTATAGGGAAAGAGATTATAGGACTGTAATCTCTATCATTGATAGGAGATGGGAACATCAAATGAGGAGTTCCCTTTATCATGCTGCTTATTATCTTAATCCCGGCATATTTTATGGTGTTGACAGGAATGAAGTGGAAAACATCCATTTCCTAGGATTCTTAGATGTATTGGAGAAGATTGTCCCAGATGAAGCCACACAAGATCTTATTAGCATTCAGCTAAACCAGTACCGAGACCCGGTAGGCGTGTTCGGGAGGGATATTGCGAGATGACAGCGGTCTACCATCAAGCCAACTGAATGGTGGTCCTACTTTGGAGTAGATGTTGACAATGAAAGTTCTAAGCCTCACATCATCAGCTTCCGCATGCGAGCGATGTTGGAGTACCTTTGAGCAACTCTACACGAAGAAGAGGAACCGTCTAAAACAGAAGAGATTGAATGATTTGGTGTACGTCATGTACAACCAAAAACCGAGAGATCGTTTCTCAAAATTACATGAGAAGCCCGGATTCTATGATCCAATCAGTACAACACTTGAAGATGATGACGAGTGGATCACGGATGCCGGAGACGAAAGAGTGTTTGATGATGAGGGAGAATGCTTGACATGGAATGATGTTGAAAGTCTAGCGTTTGATGATGATGATTCGGATGATTCACCACCAACAAGAACATACGTTTGAAGAGGAAGCGGGAGTGGATCAACAAGAAGAAGATCAACCGGAGATATCCACGAGGAAGCGGTGGCGGAAGAAAATGAAGATGAAGAAGTTCCACAACTAGGCGGAGAAACTGCACAACAACCCGGTGTCTACATCGATGAAGACGATCCAAATGAGAATGAAGCAGAATTTCCCCAATGGCTCCAAGAGGGAAATGTAGAGTTCGCCTCCTCTTTACTAGGCTATTATTATCAATGATGCCTTAGTGTTATGTAATTCAATTTTCAAATAACATTATGTAATTCAAAGTTCAAACATGTCTGTTTTTTTAAAGGGATTTTTCAGTTTTTTAAAATGAATTCAAAGTTAAAACGTCAAAATCTATGCAACCATCAAACTTCCCACAAAAAACCCCCAGAAAAAGGCTCGTTCGAATACCGCTCGAACGGTAATCAAACAGTGCCTCACCGTTCGAATGCCGTTCGAACCCCAATTCGAACGTCAAAACCCCCCATTGACTTCGAATTGGGGTTTGAACGCCGCGTCGAACGGTGCCTCACCGTTCGAATGCCGTTCGAACCCCAATTCGAACTCTAAGGGGCCGTTCGAACACCGTTCGAATGGTATTCGAACGTCAAAACCCCCCACTGACTTTAAATTGGGGTTCGAACGCCGCGTCGAACGGTGCCTCACCGTTCGAATGCCGTTCGAACCCCAATTCGAACGCTAAGGGGCCGTTCGAACTGTATTTGAACGTCAAAACCCCCCACTGACTTCGAATTGGGGTTCAAACGCCGCGTCAAACGGTGCCTCACCGTTCGAATGCCGTTCGAACCCCAATTCGAACGCTAAGGGGTTGTTCGAACACCATTCGAACGATATTCGAATGTCAAAACCCCCCACTGACTTTGAATTGGGGTTTGAACGCCGCGTTGAATGGTGCCTCACCGTTCGAATGCCGTTCGAACCCCAATTCGAATGCTAAGGGGCCGTTTGAATACCATTCGAACGGTATTCGAACGTCAAAACCCCCCACTGACTTCGAATTGGGGTTCGAATGCCGCGTCGAATGGTGCCTCACCGTTCGAATGCCGTTTGAACCCCAATTCGAACGCTAAGGGGCCGTTCGAACACCGTTCGAACGGTATTCGAATGTCAAAACCCCCCACTGACTTCGAATTGGGGTTCGAACGCCGCGTTGAACGGTGCCTCACCGTTCGAATGCCGTTCGAACCCCAATTCGAACGCTAAGTCACCGTTCGAATACCATTCGAACGGCATTCGAACGTCAAACCCCCCCCCCCCCCCCCATTCGAACGGCATTCGAACGTCAAAACCCCCCCAATTACATTAACCATAAAGGATTGATGCAAAACTACAACCAAAACTAGTTTCATAACCGGTTGCAAGTTCAAAAACAAAAAAACTTGTTTTCAATGTTCGGAGCCATGATGCTCTTCTTGACCTTGATCTGGAGCAGTAGAGAACGTTGGCAAACTTCCCGCGTTCGAATTGTAACCTGGCATGACAAGTCCCAAAGCACGCCGGACTTCAGTTATTCCATCATCAATACGATCAAATCGGGAGTTCATGTTAGCTTCAAATGTGTCCATTCGGCTGTCAATCTTACTGAACCGCACGTCAATGTTGGAGTCCAAAGAATCCAATCGCGCACACAAGAGAGAATATGTTTCGCCGGTGGACATTTCATGATCCGGCATTTTCATGTTATCATCACCGAACTGCATCGAATTTTATTGTTAGATTGTGTGGAAGCAGCCGCAATGGATGTCGATGCACCGGCACCCAATTTCTTCTTAATTGCCCCTCACTCTCTTCACAGTAGTGTCATCGATTGGAGATTTGGAGTATGCTTTGGGCTCATTTGGGGAGATTTCAATCCTAAAGGATTTGATCATGTTACTGGTAAACACACTGAAAGGAAGAGAGTCTGTGGATGATTGGGATAGGGATGCATTAGTTATGACATAAAAAATGATGTTAGGAAGATCGATCGGGGAGTTGGTTCCAATCATGTAAAGAAGTTTTGCTCGGTCCTCAGTAACATCACTCTTGTGGCCCAAAGGAACAATATTATGAGCAATAATGGTATTCAGGAGGCGGTAGAAGGGTTTGAGTTGAGATTGTTGAATGACGGTGTAATATTCCAGTCCCGTCACACATATTTCTTCAGAGATGGTGGTTTTCATAGCAGATAATTTCTTATAATCTATAGCATTAGGCGCACGAGGAACAGTGAGTTGCTCGGCAATGGTTTGGGTAGAAATTGTAAAATATTTGCCATTGAGATAAGTTCTAAAAGTGCGATCATCAGGAGGTATATCATGAATGTTGGCATAGAACAAATGCACATAATGAGGGTAGGATACACTACCAAGGGAGGCAATGTTCATCCAACCACGGGATTCAAATATGGTCCATATGTTCTCATATGATGATAGATCCCTGATTTTTTCTAGGACAATTTCGCGCTCAAGGATCAAAGAGCGTTTTGAAAAAAGTTTGTCAAATGCCTTTTTCGCTTTACGATCATAGAAAATATTGGCATCGGACGAAGAAAAAGTTTCCCTAGCACGTTTTGGCAATTTCTTATTTACCATCAAGATAACAAATGCAAGAAAAAGTTGGGTGATATGCATGGTTGTGAATTTGTGATTTTGGGATCTAGGGTTTGAGGTTGGGACTAGGGAGATGAGAAATGACCTAAATTTTAAAAAAAGAAATGATTGAGGCTGCAAACAAAGGAATATACAACAATAAACATCATTCATCATTTATATTCAAATGTCAAACAAAAAAATTTAACAACATTGATAATGCAGATGAAGAAGAGTAGAATGCATACCTTAATGGTGTTTGGAAGTATTTCGATGTGCTTTGGGAGGATTTGGGAGATGGATTTGATGGGAAAAAAGGGTTTTCAAGGATTTGGGGGCTTTGGGTTTGAATGGAATGAAAGAGGAGAGGATGGAAGGGTTTCGGGATGAACCCAACTTAAAAACCCGAGGCCGTTCGAACGCCCATTCGAACGCCTATCTAAACCTAAGTGTGGCCGCATGTACACTACATGTGGCCGCATATGCTGTGTGCGGGCCCCACCGCACATGCGGTCCGCACACAGTTTGAAACTATGGTTATAAACTTGGATGGATAAGTAGAAATCAATTATACCTGTCTCCCCTCGTATAGTTGTAAGTGTTTATTCTATTCTAGCTCATTAAGGCAATGAATAAACATATAAACATGTTTTTTTTAGGTTTATGTATAATCTTCTTTATCCATCCTCTTATTCATGCAATAAATGGGGGCCTAAATTCTCAACGTTCAAATCTATAACAAACTCATATCCTGGGGAGAAATCTTTTGTTTATCAAGAGAGGAAAATATATTTCAGCAGATCAAATGAGAAATCACTGAAAAATAACTTTAGTTTGATAAGAGTGGGAGTAGGACATGCTTTATGCTCTCTCTCATCCTTTTTCTTCCCTTTATCTGTTTTCTTTTGTTATTTTTCTTTTAGCATGTAGCTTCTGTTTGTTCGTTGGAAAAAAAAATGATAATTATGATGTTGTACACCCATCTAACCTTATAGTACCAATGTGATTATGGTATGAAAATTTAATTTTAAGCTCTTTTCTTTTATTTGTCCAGCATATGTTTTGTTTATTTCATATGCTTGCTCAATGTTGTTGTGGCCCATTTGTCTATGATAATCATGCATAATTATCTAAATGTGTATTGGTGTGGCATGGCATCAGTGTCCCTTTCTATCACCTAGTTTCTATTAGCAACTAAGCATAATTCTGATGTTTGTCTTGCTTCCCTCAATCCTCATGCTTTATGCATGGATCCAATATTTGATCATTTTGATTTAGTGATTCCTATATCACTGATGAAGACTTCCAATTTTTCCTCATGTGTTCATGTAGTATTTGTACTTATCATTACAAGGGTTGTTGATCATTATGTCAGACACTTATAGCCCACCATATGCTACTAAGCAATAAAAACGAAATCCGCCATTTTTTGGAGAAATCAACTCTGCTCCTGCATTCCTTTCATGATAGCAATGTGGGATTTTCTCTAAAGGAAAGGATTTTCCCAGTTTAGTTGGTATCATTCTTTTTTATTCATGCTGATAGATCTGTGATTCCTTGAAAGTATTGGAAGTAATTCCTTCCAGGGTTTGTTAACATTCTCCAATCATGTTTCTTGCAGCATGTCAGCATGTAATAGCATTTTTTGTGCTTGTTGTTAGACAAGGGTAGGGCTGCAACTTGGGTGGAATCCAACCCGAAGTCCCAAACCCGCCGCTTAAGTCCAATTTTTAGGTGGGTTGGGTTAGAAAACTGTGTTCAGGTTGAGTGGTTTGGATTAAATTTTCAGTTTGGATTTGGGTCGGTTTGTCAGACAACTTGACCTAACCCGAGCATGATCATTAATGAGGATTTTGGTTTAATGTGGATCATTAGATATTTGATTCTCAACCTATAATGTTCATTTATTTTTACATAAACCAAAACTTAGAAAAAGTTAGAGCTTCCCGTTACATAAAAATGTTTTTGCACTTTGTCTGATTCTGATGAAATGATGTTACTTCAATCCAAACTTGGTATTTTGTTAAAACCTCCTTGACTTAGAATCTACCATCAATGCCATATTCCCCCCTCCCCCTCTCTCAACCACAAATAGCCATGTTTAGGTTCCTCGAGTTGGGTTTAGGTTGGGTTTGAGTTGAATAATTTCAATCTCGGGTTGGGTTTAGTTATAGTCCTAGATTAGTACATTTCCTAGCTAATTTCTTTTCATTTATTTTCACCATGTTTTACAAATTTAGGTTTCAATTGCCCTTGTAAATATCTCGTTGAATGATCCTTTTCCCATGTTGCTTGATTGCATGATTGCGCTCTTTTCGAACTACAATTAAGAAGGATATTTAAAATAAAAAAGCTGGGCATGTCAGTGAAAGTGTTTTGACTCACACACACACACACACACACACACACACAAACACAATTACTTTCCCCTTAGCTGCACGATCACCTGAAAACACAGCATCCAAAAACACTAACTCACCAAATTTGAAATTCAGCAAGTTGGAAATATAATAAAACCTAGCCTATATACAGCCCATGGACATGGTGCCTATATTGCCTATACTCCCCTTAGCTTCCTTCATGAAGGCACCAACTCATGATATTGCCTATAACATGTATATTAACTCATTGTCACAATCATACAAAACTGGTTCATCTGCTATAAACAACCATAATCTTTGATCTCAACAGCACAAACTACTCATTTAAAAAATTCTAAAATAAATCATATACATTCATTATCATGCTGGGATCATAATCCATGAATACATCAGTATTTGGTTTAGCCTCTACATTTCTAAAATAAAGTATTTTGTAGAAACGAGTTATTTTTGTGAATTTAGACAGTTCTTGTGAAGCAACTTCTAACTTAGTACACATATAATATCATGGCACGAAGTTTCATATATAGCATCTAAACACATGCATGAGCGTGGCGCATGAAGACCCAATCTCATAATTGCCTCTAAGTACCATTTCCACAAAAATCTTCACAAGTTAAAGAATTGTTGTCACAAGAGATCACATAAAACTTGTTGAAGGTTCAAGAGACTCCTTCAGCCTGAATACACCAAATCAGCCTTCCAAAATTTTTATGGAACTTCTCCTAGATGTCATAAACAAACTTCATTTAGATCATTAAGCTTGAAAATCATCCGAATCATTTCAACAAAGAAAAACAGCAAGGGTACTTGAACTTTAACTTTCAATGATTGGTTCTCCTTTAAAAATCAAAATCACTTCAAATACACCACATTTGAAGCTCAAATTTGAACTAGAGGCGCTCAACACACCAATATCTCAGCACATAATTGGTGGATCTCAAAATGATCAGCATAAACCTGATTACACACTCTTATCACACTGAATCACTCATTGCACTACACAAAACCACCTTGATAAGCTTTAATCGCCCCTCTAATTAAATCATCACCACTTCTAATCAAACCCAAGCCTATTTATAGTGCAAGGCCTGCATCTCAGCCCCCCTAGAAACCCCTACACATACCCCTAACTGTGGCACATCATGCAACAAAGAAGTCTACAAGACGCCATCGATATATTGATGAAAAATAGATAATCTAGTCGGGTGGCTAGCCTGACCTGACTGAGTTTTTTTTTTTTTCAAAAAGCAGTGTGCCATTGGGAAATCCAATGGTAGAATAGAACCGTTGGACCCCACCGTTTAAAACATTAATAGGGTTTCAAAAAACCCCATTAATGTTTTAAATGTTCTCGTAGAGCTGTTACACTGCTTAATTTTTAAAAAATTTCAATCGGGTATCGGGTCGGGCTGACCACCAGACCCGATTATCGATATATCATCGATATATCGACGACGTCATGTTGACATCATCATTCGTTAGCAAAAATCTCGCGAATTCACAATATTTGCGATTTAGTAAGGAAAATCAATATATCGGATGATATATCAAATGCGATTTTAAACTATGGATGGGTTAGGGTCGAGCTGATGTGTGTGTAGCATTGTCGCCACTTGCAGTCTTCTTTGCTGAATGCTGTGCTAGAGTTAGGGGCACGTGTAGGGGTTTCTAGGGAGCCTGAGATGCAAGCTTTGCACTATAAATAGGCTTGGGTTTGATTAGAAGTGGTGATGATTCAATTAGATGGCGATTAAGGCTAATCAAGGTGATTCTATGTAGTGCAGTGAGTGATTATGTGTGATAAGAGTGTGTTAATTAGGTTTTATGTTTATCATTTTGAGATCCACCAATTATGTTATGGGATATTGGTGTGTTGAGAGCCTCTAGTTCAAATTTGAGCTTCAAATGTGATTTATTTGAAGAGAGTTTGATTTTTGAAGGAGGACCACTGGAAGGTAAAATCCAAGGACCCTTGCTGTTTTACTTTGTTGGAATTTTCAAGCTTAGTGATCTAAAGGAAGTTGGTTTATGACATCTAGGAGAAGTTCCATAAAAATTTTGAAAGGCTGATTTGCTGTATTTGGGTTGGAGGAGTCTCTTGAACCTTCAACAAGTTTTTTGGGGTTTCTTGTGGTAAGGTAGTTCTCTAACTTGTGAAGATCTTTGTGGAAATGGTGCTTAAGAGGCATATTCTGAAGAGTGTTTTCATGTGTCATGATCATGCATGTGTTTAGATGCTATGTATGAAATTTTGTGTCATGATATTATCTGTGTACTAAGTTAGAAGCTGATTTACAATAACTGTCTAAATTTCCATGGAAAATAACTGGTTTATGAAAAATGCTTTATTTCGGGCATGTAGAGGCTAAAACAAATTCTGATTTCTTCATGGATTATTAATGTCATCTATACCTTTATTAATGTCATCTATGAGTCATTTGTTGGTTGAATTATTGACCAGTATTATAAATTAATTGAGTCATTCAATGCCTTTAATAATGACATTTATTAGCCATTTTGAATTCAGTCATTCCCAGCATGATAATGAATGTGTATGATTTATTTCAGAATTTTTAAATGAGTATTTTGTGCTGTTGAGATAAAAGATTAGGGCTGTTTGCAGTAGATGTACAAGTTTTGCATGATTGCGACAATGAGTTAATATGCATGTTGTAGGCAATATCATGAGCATAGTTTAAAAAGCATGTGCGGACCCCATATGCGGTGGGGTCCGCATACAGTACATGCGGCCGCATGTACGGTACATGCGGCAACACATTGTATATTTCATTTTTAAAAAATAAAATTTAGTATATGAGTGTTTGAACCTCGTTCGAATGGAATTCGAACGCCTGAGGACCGTTTGAATTTCGAACGGGTTTGAACCGTTTGAATTCCGTTCGAACTAGGTTCGAACGCCTAAAGGCCGTTTGAATCCCGTTCGAACTAGGTTCGAACGCCTAAAGGCCGTTTGAATCCCTTTCGAACTGGGTTCGAACGCCTGAAGGGCCATTTGATTTCTGTTCGAACTGGGTTCGAACGGCTGGCCGCACATGACCGCGCATGACTGCACATGGCCGCACATGGGTGCTGATGTGCGCTGAGGGGGCACATCAGCACGTGCGTGCGGCCGCACTTTGAACTATGATCATGAGTTGGTGTCTTCATGAAGTAGGCTTGTCTGTTGTGTGTCAGGAGGCTGCATATTTGATTTTAGCACCATTGGCTGTTGGGTTTAGAAGTTATAGCATTTCTCACATGCTTGTGCAGAATATGATGTCTTCACATTCATGTGATGTGTTAATGGGTTCTTGCTGATGTTTGCTGGAGTGTTGAGGAGTGTGGTGATGATCAATTTGGGGTGATTAGAGCAGTGTGAACATGTTTATTTCATTTGGCACATGCAGGTTTTGCACGGGGGGTGCTGTGAGGGGGGGGGGGGGGGGGGGGGGGGGGTGTGCTCTAGGCACCATGGGCTTTATGTAGGCCAGGTTTTATTATTTTTCCAGCTTGATGAATTTCAGTTTTGGTTCGTGTTTTTGGATGCTGTGTTTTCAGGTGAGTTAGTGGCCCACCACACACACACCACACACAGTTATGCATAGGAATTCCTTTGTCATTATAGAAAGGAGTGCTATCAGAATTATCATCCTTGGACTTTTCAGATGTCCCGCCTCTTCAATGTGCAATTCATGTTACATGGTAGTATGGTAGAAAATATAAGTTCATATTCCATCCTAATGATCAAATTTGTTTCATTTTCAGAATATAAAACAAAAAAATCGGTTCATGTTTAACCTAAATGATCGAATTTGGTTCATTTGGTGCTTCATTATTGTCAGGAAACAAAATTTTCATCAAAGATACCCAATTTGTTTTTCAGAATTATCTTAAGTGATTGCAACTGGGCTTACGAACTTGCATCAGAAATGTAGCCCTTTTTTTTTTGTTCAACAAACTACATTTCCCTGACGCCTATGCCACCTTAATACGTCACCACCAGTTTAGTGGCTTATTATGAAGTCTTTTTTTTTTTTTGAAAGAAATGGTGCTCCTCAGGATTTGATCCTTGGACCTCTTTCATAGAGGTGGGAGGTGTTTGCTGACTTAACCGAAGCTCAATTCGCATATTATGAAATCTTGAGAGCTATAACCTATTGCTTCGTTAGATATGGCATTGTATCACTGAACCTAGAATGTGTTTTCACGAAGTCGGAAACTTCGTAGGAGCCAGTGAGTTATCGAAAGCAAAGTACTTCTTGCTGACTTGTGAATAAATAAATAGTCAATATCTAATTTAAAAAGGGCTGTGACTCAGAGCAGTCCTATATATAGCAGAGAGGGGAGAGAGTTGATATGGTCCTGATCTATGGCTCTTTTTTATGGCATAAAGTGGTGCTCTCGAGATTCAAATCTAGGACTTTTGTCCTTGTTAACTCGAGCACTTTACTATCGCTCCAAGCAGTGACTCCTAATATATTTATTAACTGATGCAATGGAATATTCAACTGTAAGAGGTGTCATTTTTACCTGGGAACTGTGTTTGTTGATTCGAAAAGTCTTCGGTAACAAATTCACCAATATTTCTTCTTTGTATATGAAAATAGACTAGCAGCATGGGCAAATGATGACTCAATAAAGAATGTCATAGATTTCATGAATCATTTTTGTTTCAGATCAATTTAATTCTACTAGCAATAGTTTAGAGTATGTCAATATCCGTCTTGGCGGATTCATTCTGGATGAACCGTAACGTTTGTATCGTTGGATTTGGTTTTCTTTATATTTAAATTTGTTATACCTAAAACGTGGCATAAGTTACAGGTATGGTTCTTTTATGTGAAGGCATTTTAAGGATACAAAGATGCAAGATAGCTCTTGAGGATGAAGTGAATAGCAATTTTGAATTGTAGGGGTTAGTTCTCATGCACTTACTAGAGTGATGAGCAGAATTGAATTCTCAAGGCCAACCTCAAATTATTTGGAAAAAAATAGAAAACCATATTAAGGTTGATATGTGCAGATATTCTTCAACTATTGTAATTTAAAAGAAAAAGTAATTTGGATTGGAATTCCAGCACAACCTGGATATATGATTCTTCCTAGACCACTTTCATTATCCTAAGATGATTCTCTCCCTGGTTCAGTTAAAGAGAACAGCAGGTGGAAGAACAAGAAGGCGAACAACAATTATATCAATACTTGATGAGCATCATTATTATTGTAGCATTCTTTTTCCTGGTTGATTAGCATTATATTTTTGCTTATCTATGCAGTCAATTCAGTTCATTCTTCCATCTTTTGATGCCCTACCTTCAATGAACACCTCTACCAACTCTGTCAACTCTCCATCTTTCGGCCTAGTGGAAGAACTCAATAATGCTCTTATTATCCAATGAAGGATTAGAGTAAGAAGACCTGGAAAGTGATAAAGTAAAATGCGTTTATGAAAGTGTACAACTATGACAGTCATCTCATGCCCTTTTGGTCATCTTAGAGATGAAATTGAAATTAGAACAAATAGTTGAATGGATTGCTATGATGCTATCTTACCCCCACCCCCCTCCCTTTTCATTATTCATATATGAATGATTCCAGACTATGGTGTCTTTGTTTCAATCACTGAACTGCTTGAAGAATATGATCTCCCTCCCAGATGCACAATTTGGTTGGTGTTTTGAACTTTTTTGTTTGCAGTGGAATGAAATTAGAAAGGCGAACAACAACCTGGTGGTGATTGGAAAAACGAGTCCTGACTACAAGGAGGATTATGATGCTGAGGTTGATGAAGATGATGGTGATAACGTCGAGGAGTCTGAAGGCGATGAACTTGAGCAGGAAACTGGCTGAACCGTGTCATGGAATTAAATGTTTTTATTTAGAAGATTTGGAGGGTTGAGTCAATGACATGTGCTCTCTAAGTTTTGAGGGTGTGTTTTCCCTGATTTCTTGTGTGATGTTAGAAAAACATACAGTTTGTCATTGTGAACTAGCAGTGGAAATTTCTCTCTGCTATTGTTTCCAGACACACATCTGATCAATGATGATATAAAGGGAAATGCCCATCCCTGCCCACTCACCAATCTACGTGTGTATTTTTTTCGTGTTTATTTTTTTTAAGATCATGGATCAACTTTTTGGCAGGACAATTGAAGGGTAGTGTATGATTGACATACTTTTGTTTTTTAGCTATAGCTTTTATATTTAATTGAAATAATCTACATGCATCCTTTTCACACTGCCCATTATTTGACTTTTTGAAAGTATATATTTATGTAATGATTTTTTTACTTAAAAATAATAAATATTAGTATTAGAGACCTTAAAATAACTCTCAAAGTGTTAGGGATTTTAAAATAATAAGGGGATGATCTAAAGGACCCGTAATTAATTTCACCGAAGAAAATAATATATATACTCAATGAAATTACTATATCCATTTTACATGAAAAAGTTTCATATTTCATCTAATGAAATACATTAATTTGATGTAGCCCCATTGCTAATCAAGTATATATATTTTTGGTGGACATTGTTTTGTTTTGGGTAAAAATTATATATAATTTATTAGATTATATGTTTTATTACATTAAATATACAAAAAAAACCCTGAAATATATGATACTAGTTGAGGCACATGTGCGTTGCATATGAATATTTTTTAATGAGAATTTAATAAATAGGAAATCGGTGTAAACATTAACCCGAAGATTAATTACTCAATTATGAAAACTTGAATGTATGTTATATATTTATGATGTAAATTTTTCCACTTGAACTTATATGAGACGAGGCACAATGTGGATGGAATTATTACCTGTTTATAATAGTTAAATTCAGACCAACCTCAATGAATCTCTATAGAACTTCCACAAAGTTGCCTCTTCCATAGCAGTTATTTCAGTAGCAGTGCTTTTAATCTCCACCAAATTCTTAATTCCTTGTTTTTTTGAGATTGAAGGGCAAAAAATGCGGCAGCGAATCATGAAGCCCACACTGTAGAAAAAAAGCCTAAATTAAGACATTCATTTGGTATGCATAATGAGGTGCAGAGAAATAGCAATGAAGACTTATATTTATGAGAAAAATATCCTAAAGTGTATCCGATGGCAGCCCAAGTTGAAATAAACCTTGTAATAACAACAAATTTATGTATTGAACAATAATTTTTTTTTCTTTCAAATTTTAGCATGACATATTTCCCAAAATTAGTCGGGCATTTGTTGGAGTAACAATTGAGCAGTATATGTCAATGAAATGAATTTTACAATGAAGAAATGCCAAATTTTTAAAATGAGAATTATTTAGATCAGATTTGTAAATTGTTGTCTTTTAACATTATATGCTGAGAAAAAAATGTTTTAAATGATGGTCATTTGAGAATTTCTTTTAATATAGAATTTAATGTCAGGCAGGTAAGAAAAAGATTTTCATGAAATAAGAGAACTTCATTGTTAGAAAAATTTCGTAGTTATTGATTCCTGTCCAATTTGTTTTTGAAGAGAGGGAGTAGAAGATCTAAAAAAACATATATGAACTTAATTTAATGATTTTGCAGGATAAAATGAAAAAAGAGAACCCTTAGAGAGAGATTATGATGAAGATGGAGCTAAATAGTTGTACAGACATAATGTATTTATCATGATATGGATCGAAGTGAAAATTTAAAAATTGAATTTTAAGGAAAAAAATGAATTATATGGGGTTTTTTTTAAATTTTGAGAGTTTTATATGGGTTTGTTATGGTGTCATAGGTTTTGTTATAATTCATGTTTTGTTGATTTTTTGTGGGTATTGAGTATGTTAGAAAGCTCTCTTAGAGGAGAGGTTTTTGCTTTAATTACTTGTTGGATGCTTTTGGGTTCCTTAATGAACCCAAATGATAGGTTTTGTTATAATTACTTGTTGGATTTGTGTTTCCTATCTGGAGAGGACGGTTTTAACTAGCGGAAGAGTGTTTCGTGGCCGATGTGTGTTACAAATCGACGGAGAGGTGAAGAGATGAAGAAGAGGATCGATTTTTTTTTATTAAGGGTAAAATCCATAAAACCCCCTGTAATCTTCTGGATATTTATATTAACCCCCTGTAAGCTCAATACATTCATATAACCTTTGTTAATCTTTGTTAATTTTTCTAGGGTTAAAAGAAAACATATTTGTTAATCTTTGTTTAGAAAATAGGATATGGATTGAATATTTGAACTCGGTGAAAGAATTTTTAACAGCAGGGGGTTACTCACATTTATGGTGTGTTTACAGGGGGTTATATGGATATTTACAAAATTACAGGTGGTTTTATGGATTTTCCCTTTTATTAATAATGAAATGCATAGAGCTTCTATTATGTATAAGATTTTTGTGGCAGTTATAGCATCGGCGGAGCCATGTTTTTTTTTGTAAATGGGGTCTAATATGATTTATATAAATATTTTTTAAAGTTATATATATTTTTTCAATAGCATAGATTTAAAATATGTATAAAATAAAATAAAAACATTCATATAAATCATATTACTGAATAATTATAAAAATAATTATTATATTTTACACAGTGAGGTTTCATAAAATGTTGAATGATTTAATTATTTTAGATATTTACACAAATATTTTAAACTTTAAATAAATTAGTAACAATGATAATAAAGTAAAAGTTTAAAATTCTATATTTTCAAAGTGTTGATAGAGGAGAGGAGAGGATTACAGGTTTTAGATTCCCAAATACATATTTTTTATAGATGAGAATCGATATTAGGAACAGTTGACATACATAAAAAGACAAAAAGAGATTCACAAATTTATTTTTTCCAAAATGAATGCCTAGGTTGGGACGCCGAGAAGTGGGAACTGTGCCTCCATGATTGTTTGTGGGATATGGATAGAAGGCTTAGAGGTAAATGAAAAATGAGAGTAAAAAATGACATTTGTTTTAAGGGGAGGTGGGAGAGTTAATTAAAAGAAGGGGTTGAGAGCACATCATATACATGGATGATTTAGATGGATAATAGATTTTTTTTTTTTGAGTTTTGAGTTGTTTCTGTTTAGGGAATTTCATAGGTGGAGCCCATGATCTATGGGCCATAATTAAATCAATTATCTAAAAAAAATTAAAAGGACCTATAAAAAAAATATAAGGATTTATAAATTAATAAAAAAAATCCTGGTTTTTGATAAATTTGTCATGTATGGAGATACAGTGTTGCTACATGAGCCCCAGAAATTAAGCCCCATTTGAAAGCCTCAATAGGTGACACTTTCCTATTGGTTCCTTATTTGACTTTTTCTAACTACCAAAATGACAATGACAAGACTACCATTCTTATAATTTTAAAAAGTGACTCCAACTAACTAACATCCTCATTAAACCTGCAACTGAATCCCACAAAAGGTGGCACCATTAAATCGTCTCCCCACGTAACATATTTTGAAAAAAATTGAATTTTAGGGTTCCGACGTAACATATACAAAGATTACAGAAGGACAATCCATGTATCTTAATCAACTGTACCTGTATCTGAAACCTGTTATGAAAATAAATATGAATATGACGCAATTATGTAGCAATAGAGATCCCATTAGTCACATTATATGCTATTAGGAAGTAGCCTAGTGTATTAAAAACTTCAATCTTATATTTCAGAATACTCAACTATTTTTTAAAATCCTTTGATGAAAATAGATTAATGTTTTTATAAACATTGTATGTATCTTAATCAACTGTATATGAAATTGTTGTATAAAACATGTTTAAATCTTTGACTGTATCTGAAATAACAAATATCTGGTAGCATTTATTGATGTGGAATTTGACTGTTTATATGTATCTGAAATATATATGGTATATATGGTTTTGATTTCTCTTATATTTGTTTAGAAACTCTTGATTTAATTTTTAAGATACACATGCCTTAATAAACAAAATGCACATTTCATACAAGTGAATATGCACTATATTTGAAAATCTTGAATTTGAATGAGTCGAATAATGTTGATACAAAACTAAAAAAATATGATGAATGACACAATATGCATAATTATATACAAGCACACAATCATAAACGATTGTACAGATCATACTTGGTACACAACAATGCATGTAAATTAAGATACAAGCCATGTATCTGAATTTAAAATAAAATTCAGATTCAATACATGTATATGATGATTCAAAGGAATGACGAAATATCAAAATCAACATAATATATTCAGATCGAAAAAAGATTAGCCTGTTTATATGTATCTGAAATATAGATGGTATATATGGTTTTGATTTCTCTTATATTTGTTTAAAAATTCTTGATTTAATTTTTAAGATACACATGTATCTTAAAAAACAAAATGCACATTTCATATAAGTGAATATGTACTATATTTGAAAATCTTGAATCTGAATGGTCGAATAATGTTGATACAAAGCTAAAAAAATATGATGAATGACACAATATGCATAATTATATACAGGCACACAATCATAAATAATTGTACATATCAAACTTGGTACATAACAATGCATGTAAATCAAGATACAAGCCATATATCTGAATTTAAAATAAAATTAAGATTCAATACATGTATATGATGATTCAAATGAATGATGAAAAATCAAAATCAACATTAAATATTTAGATCGAAAAAAGATTAGTCTGATTGTATAGTCATTGTTTACATCACAAACTGGTAACAAATAAAATTAAATGAATCAAATTCTTCTCTTCTCCAAACAAAAATAAAATTCGATGTTTGTTTTCAAATCCACTGATCCATCTGAAAACTAAAAAAAATAAAATCTTGTAATTTTTGGGATCCGAAAAACCTAACCTGGATGTATCAATTTCGGATATGATCAATTGAATAGATATTTTATTTTCTTCTCTGATTTATATCGATTTGATAGCCATTGAAGAATGAATAAATAGCTGTTGATGATTGATCTTGACGAGATCTTCGGGCCAATGATCTGATCTTGTTGTTAAACACATTGAAGTCGTTGATTTTGTGATACTTAAAAAAACCTGATAAAAAATGGTAGATTGAATTGGTTAATAAAAAAATGAACAAAAAGATTAATATATATTGTAACCGCTCCTACATTAAAGGAAAAAGATCGGTTATCAAATAAATCAAAAAACAAATCGTAACTAACTCAGGATTAATTGGGACGGTTATGCAAAAACGGTGATATTAGTTGGGGGTAATATAGGTATTTCAAACATGGGGCTTGTGTTGGGGTCTAGCAATTGGGGCCCAAAAATCATTATTGATAGAGATATTGTTGTTTTGTAGGAAACATAGGTTTTTGATAAATTAATTTAAAGCATATAATCATGTAATTGATTTTCAAGAATTTGAAATGATAAATATGAGTGAGTGTACAAATTAAATAAATTAAACATATTATATTAGACAATTGATTTTAAAGAATTTGGAATGATAAATATGTCTAATTAAAGACCATTTGTGGTAGGAATGTATTTTTTTAGACAGAGAAGAAAACAAAGAGCGCGATAAAATTCTACGTCACAGAAACTATATATGACAGTATAATTGAAGCGTGCATTGGAAAAAATGATTTTCACCTCATGTATTGCCGATGAAGCACTTCAATAGTTTGTGAATGAAAGCACTTCAATAGATTATATAGTAATTCTGAATAATATTATATATATAATACCTATAATAAAATTATTTGTAAATAAATTTCATAGTTTTACACGTATAATAATAATTTGAAGAATACACAGACACATAGAACACGCTTCTTTGGCTACATATGAATGTAATGGAGAACTTAATAGCACAATACAACTTTTCAATATTAAAGAAATTCTCAATGTAGAATGTTTGGGCTAAATAATGAACATGTTAATCTTGGTTAATAAGATGTATTAATATTATGTGTCTTCTTTCACTTGAGCAGCAGCAATGATCCAATAATTCTTATAATGAAGAAATAAAGCCTAGTTATTGGAACCCATAAATAAATGAACAGTATAACATAATAATAATAATAAAATACTAGTTTTGATGCACGTGCCAAGGCACGTGATATCATATTTAAAATATACAAACAAAATATATGCAATATTGCATTCGCATAAATAACCAGTATCATATAACTCTCTTTAAGAGAAATCTATTGTTCAACTATCATACTAATTTTAGACCTTCTAGTTGATTTTTCATCAGTCTCATGTGTTGTTCTCATTTACCTGCTCCTTTCTGAAGGCAGGTGAAGCTTGGGGTTGTCTATAACACAAAAACAAAATTTATAAAATTGTCATGTTACAAGGAACAAAGAAAAAAGGAGCATAAGTACATCACCAGAGCCTCCTGTGTTGTTCCCATTTAACTGCTCCTTCAAAATAGCTTTGATCTGTAACAAAGACATTATATATTAAAAAAATAGTGACCTTGAAATGTTTAAACAAATTTACACATCATATTTGATTTTGTTTGACTTTATCAAATCTTCCACAAATGATCCATTAAAACATTTGTTAATATCGGTTATGGAGTAAATAAAAGAAAATCAGATCTTTGGCACTGAGATGAGAATACATGTATGTGTTAGCAGCAATGGCAAAACAATGTGAATAAATTATATTTTCATTCTTGTTTTATTGTACATAAAATGAAAAAAAAATCGGAGATGCAAAAAACAAAATTTGAGAAGAATAGTGTGCTAATCAATTGAATAAAGATTATACATCATAGATAAACTATAATATGATTAGATTAATGAAAGACACGGCAATATTTAAGAGTAAAGTAATGAAAACATGTTTATCAACATACCTTCATATATTCAGTCATTGAGTTCAAAAACACAGAACTGAAAAGGGGGAGACAAAGCGAAATTGTCTTAACTCTGAAATAGAGAAATGAGTAAATGTTAAAGTGCGAACCACAAACCACTGCATAGGCCTGAAAAATTGTTAACAATGCGAAATATTGAGCTTACTTGTAAATTCATTGTCGACTATTGAAATATGTGATTGTTCTTTCAACTCCGGCAAAAAAACTGAACTTCTTTGTATGTGGAAAGTACTGAGCGACATCTATAGAGCGACATCTATAGAGACATTTCATACTCCTCAAAATGCTATACATATACTCCTTCAAAATGTCTAACTAAACTTTTGTTTTTTTTCAAAATATTTCTAGCTACATCATTGCACCAAAATCTCATATTTACATGATCATCCCTAAAATTATAGCTATCATCATAATGGATCGATGATCAGGTCATTTCTTCCTTACAAACACGAGAAAAATTAGTGTCTGTCTTAGTAGGAGTGATTGGGTCAAGTACTTGTTCGAATGACAGAACAGACAATTTAGTTTGGTTTCTAAATCCATCTATTGAGCACTTAACATTGAAGTAGTACTCTTTCATCATAATATTATCTAGATAGTTTTGAATGCTCTTTCTCTTTCCCTGCAAATGATGAGCAAATTAGCATTCAATATTAAAATATTATATGTAAATGTATGATACATTGACAATTTACCTTGTTGTCCAGTTGCACAAATTCTTCCACTTTGCACCCTAACAGACTTTCAACCATGTTTTCAAAAAGAGTTACCCATGTGCTTGTGCTAGAGTCTGTTAATTTAATTTTTAGGATGTACCTGTATAAAGGATGAGGGAGCTGATTATTTTATACTATGATTGTCTAAACTTTTTTTCCTTATGCTAATGATTTAAAAACATTATTTAGCAAACCAAATGACATATAAAAAAAGGGAGGCCATGCTATAGAAGAAAAAATCACATCAGTAAAGAGAGTTTTAATTGCCCAGTTTAAATATATGATGTTTTATGTTCTATAACCTGTTTTTTCATATTTCATTTCATTGGAAAATATGAGATTTTTTCAACAGATAGCAAGTTCAATAATAAGAAAAAAAGATGATGAAAATTCTAAATTGATGTTATGTTATACATTCACTTCATAATAGAAAGAATTTATCAATTCTTTCCAATTAACATAAATAAGATATCTAAGTACCTTGAATTTATGGTTGAACAGGATATACCTGAAGATAAACAAGTGCAAACAATGATGATAGAAGATGCGTTTTTACATTCCTTTAATAAATGCAAATAACTGAAAACTGCATTTATTGTGTTGTTTCTTAATGAAGCATAGATTACTTTTTTTTGGTAAGATATAATATACCTTTTGGATAGGCTATATGCATTGCACGGCCTGTATGTAGTTAAGCAAGCCAGATATAAAATAAAGACAAATGTCATCATGCTACAGGAGGAAAGAAATGTAAAAATAAAGAGAATTTTAAATGCCAAACCGTGGTATAGCGAGACTATTTTCTGAATGACAATGATCACAGCTAAACATTGTGTTGTTTTCATGGGATGTTTTCTTTGAGCAATGGTCGCATGACCAGGGGCGGCGCCACCCTTTCAACAGTGGGGTCAAATGACCCCATGAAGTTAAAAAAAAATAAAAAATAAAAAATTAGTCCACTTATCTTGTTTAATTCAAGTTTGATCCATTATAGTTTTTTTTTAAAAAAAACAATGATACATCCATTTTTTTAAAGGAAAACAAACCAGTTCATTAATTTAAAAACAAATTGGCTCATACTCCAGAGTATTATCCATTAAAAATCTTGTACCCATTGCTTTATTAGAAAAAATAAAAATGTGGGACCTTAAAATACCATATTAAAAAAAAATGCCAGCCTCTGGAACCCATTATCAACGGATTCGTTGATCATCACACACGGGCTGATACGCCGATCACTGACGGATGGACGGACGCGCCCACTATTGTTGGTCATGTTCCCTATCTCCTTATTCTACTGTGTTTTCAGATATTTAATCATGAATTTTTAGAATTAAAATGAATTTATGATCTTGCTAGAAAGTTGGTGGAGACAAAAAAACACCTCATATATACATTAATCTATTTGTTTTTTTAGAAATGAAAATCATCAATAGCTGAATGATTGCTTTGTCACATACATTGAAAAAGACATATTTGATAATGTTAATAATGAAATTATCATACAACAATTTCAAAATATGAAATTTCGTCGAAAACAATTATAAAAGTTTATATATTGTAAATCTTTGATGGCTTATTTTTATTAATATAAGTTTTTACGTTTTCAAAAGAAAAATTTAGATTTTTTATAACTATATGATAACAGTTATCTTTTAAAAATTTTGTGAAATTTATTTTTTTTAAAGACCCCATTAATAAAAATTTCTGGAGCCGCCACTGCGCATGACATACACCAAAAGTCAGTATCAGAGACAACCCCTGTAATTGCTGCCTTTATACGATGAATGGTATTCTACAATTATATATATAAAGAGAAATTCATATTAGGCATTGTTATAAATAGATATTGATATCTCTATACATGTAGATATAGATACACACAAACGAATAAAAATCATTTTACCTGTTGTGTGGAAGTATCAAATACCTCAAACACAGAGGCTATGTCCTTTGCTGATTTAGAAATTGTTATACCAGACGATGCACTAAGAAGAGATGTGTTAGACTTCTTCAATTGTTCAAGACAATTTTGTTTTTTGGCTGCCCTGCATCGTAGAAAATGATAGAATCCATTCAGAATTGACAGGTTATGGAGACACTCATATAATAAAAAAAATCATATCAAAGTATGTGCATAAACTCACCATTCAAGAAGCTCTTTCGCTTCTGGTATCTGTGGATTGATAGTTATGCTTGTAAGGATCGTTGTTGATAAGGAATTTGTACTTATAAGTAAAAACAAAATTTAAAACATGTATGCACATACAATAATTATCCATCCAAAATATCTCTACATTTGAAAGTATCACCTCTGTAATTATTAACCTTCACCATGGTCACTGAAATCAATGGGATAATATCATCGCTACATGATAGAGAAATGTTACTGGTTTTAGACTACAATAATAAGATAATAAATTGATGAGTGAAATAGTATTCTATTTTATATGACGTATGATACTCAATGAAAAACAGAGGAATCATACTGCTTATCAATGACCACCAGATCTCGAACTATTGTCTTTCCACCTTGGACAACCTTTGTTGGTGAACATGGATAACAAATACCAATATATCTAAACATATAAATAACATTTAGTGAATGGACATGGAAGGATAGAGACGGAAGAATGCACAACATATATATATATATATATATATATATATATATATATATATATATATATATATATATATATATACTCGTGATTGCGTACGGTCGGTGCGGATTCGACGTGCGTCGTCCGATCGCGGGTCCATCGCATCAGACGATCGGGGGCGATTCACATCGCACGCTATCACTCGACTATATATATATATATATATATATATATATATATATAGAGAGAGAGAGAGAGAGAGAGAGAGAGGGGTGATTACGTGCGGGCGAACGGCGGGTGCGGCGTCGATCATGGGTCCATCGCATCGGACGGTCGGGTGTGATTCACGTCGACCGTTGGATGCGATGGACCCGCGATCGAACGGCCCACGTCGCGGCCGCACCCACCGTTCGCCGCACCTAATCGCGAGCGTGTGTATATATATATACACACACGCTCGCGATTGTCGGTATGTAAAAAACTGGGGGTTTCTGCGAACTTGGTCCTGGTCCGTCTCGCGACTGATCAGGTCACCGCCCGGAGAGTCGTTCCTGAGCCGCCCGACTGCTTCTCAGAAATGACGGGGTTTGTTGTGATCGCCACCTGCTTTCTCAAAAAGCAGGAAAAGTTGGTGTTGGATTTGATCGCCTACGTGGGGAGTTTGTGGGGTCTCCGCTCTGAGACACGGATATACCGTACACAGAGGTGAAAAACAGGTAATCCTATTCTGCTTCCGGGCGTGACTAAAGGGGTCTTGGGACAAAGGGGTGTGGATATGGGGGGCGGCTAGTTGGATCTAGCCGTCTGGTGAGGGGCGGCTACTAGGGTTTAGCCGTCCCAGGTCTGGTTTGGTTTGGGCAGAGCTTTGGTAGGAAATGGGTTTGGTTTTGGGCAGAGGCTAAGCTAGGTTTAGCCCGGGTTTCTGGAGGGTGGAATGAGAGGGTGTTTTTGTGTAGGGAATGGGTGTTTTCTCTCACAAAAGAGGCTCTCTCTCTCTCTCTCTCTCCCTCTCTCTTGGGATTTCTAGTGTGGAAAGGGAATGTGAATTGTAGGATGTTAGTGTGGATTTTGTGGATTGAAGGATGTTGGGATCTCCTTTTTGGGCTTGGGACCCCCTCTATTTATAGTAAAAGAGAGGCAGGGGAATGTCCAGGGGGTAATGGAGTGGGTTGTCCTTGATTAGACCCCTCATTAATTCCCTGGTTCTTCTGTCAGGACCAGGTGAAGGGCGGCTAGTTCTATCTAGCCGCCCAGGATGGGGCGGCTACTTCCTGGTAGCCGCCCCCATCATGACCTGCCAAACGTCCCATCTCTGACAAGCGGTGGCTTGGGTCGGTTACTTGGATTGATCCGGCCAAGAGAGGGCGGCTAAAGGTCATGACCCGCCGCAATGATCAGCATTTATTGCTGCTTTATGTCCCATCCAGGGGACTAGTCCAAAGTCGGCCAGGGGATGGTTAGGGGGGCGGCTAATTCAAACTAGCCGCCTGGTATGGGGCGGCTAGTTAGATCTAGCCGCCCCTTGCCAGGGACACAGGGTTTTTGGGTCTTAGGGTTAGGGTTAGGGTTTCTGGTTTTAGGTCTAGGTCAATGCTAGGGTCAGGTTTAGGTTTAGTTTTAGGGTTTCCGGTTAGGGTTTCTGGCTAGGTTTAGTTTAGGGCTAGGGTTAGGGTTTCCGGTTTCCTGAATTTTGGTTCTCTACTGGATGTCCAAAAGTGGGATATTTTCGGGTGTTACTTGAAGTATTTCTGTCTTTCTGGACGGTCAAAATTGGGGTATCTACAATTGTCCCTCATCGGACGGAGTCTTTGTGCGAAGCATGAAAGACTTCGACCGATGATAAGGAAAGAGACCCTTATTTTGGCCGGCCCGACCTTCAAGAAGTTATGCCAACACGAACAACATTATTCGGGGAGTCGATTTAGACCGTTAGAGGCTAGGTCTTGACTCAGAATTTTTAACCGAGGGGATGATCCAGGTGGATGGTGGAAAAAGTAAATGGTGAGTGATCCAACCCGCGGCCGGGGTTCTTAGCTATCGTTCGCGGAGCAGCCCAGCATCAGTTTCCTCGTGCCTATCATTCCCGTGCTTGGGAAAACTCAGCAAGGAGGGGATATCACCGACAGAAAGCAGGTAAAAGTTGATTTGGTGAATTATATCATCCGAAGGATAAGAACTCTGGAAAAGAACTAGAACTGGAGAAATTCGATTTTGAATGGTACTAAAAGTGTGGCAAAACTTCGAGCAGGTCGTGTTTGGTCAAGTAATGTCTGGAAATAGGCCAATACATGGCTGTTTGGTTATGGAGAACTTTTGAATTTTAGGGCTGAAAGAAGATTGGAAAGGGGTTTTTTTAAATGAAAGAGAAAACTGGGAGGGGCGGCTAGTTGTAACTAGCCGCCCGAGAGGGGGCGGCTACTCGCGGGTAGCCGCCCCATGACTGGTTCCCTTATAACCGAAAAGACCCTCTCTCTCTCTCTCTCCATACGTTTTAAAACGGTTCCTCTTCCCTCCTTTCTTCTTCTTCTTCGTTCCAAACCGGAAAAAAACTTGCCTTGAATCCTTTGTTTTCGTCCTTCATGATGACGAAGGAGAAGATGACAACTTCTTCTTGATTTCGAAGCCCAAGGTTTTCTTTAGGCTTTTCTTTGTGCGAAATCGGAGGAGATGACGAAGGAGAAGAAGACAACTTCGATGATGAAGCATCTTAGGTCTTCCCGAGAGCAGAGAGGGGCTGTCTCGGGGTCTAGTTCATCGGGGAGTGATCGGGTGGAGGAGGAGGTCGTGAGGAGGTCGTGGGTGCGGCGGAGGTGTCGTTAGTGGATACTGGTGCGGCTAGGGGCACGGGTACGTCTTCGGGGGCTGTCCCGGAGGTTGGGGGTGTTATGATAGGCTACTCACGCAAGAGGAGGCGTGGGGACCGACCGGCAGTGGTCGAGGAGGCGGCTTCGGGGGTCGGGGGATTGGTTGAGGGTGCAATGGAGGGAAGGGCCGAGGCCGAGGGGGTAAGTGAGAGTGAGAGGGCGTCATTGGACGCCATTATTGGGATGTTGGATAGGGAGGCCATAGAGGCCAAGGCAGCAGAGGAGGAGAGAAGGGCTATGGGTGTTTTTGAGGGTTTAGCCTCCGGTGCGGCGGGCACGGAGGAGGTCGGAGGGGCTGATGTTGGGGAGGAGGCCGGGGAGGCCGAGGGTATGGACATGGGGGCCGCGGAGGCCGGCGTTGGCGCTGAGGCCGAGGAGGCCGTGTTCGAGGAGGATGAGGAGGGGGATGACGGTGGGATGGACGATCCTGACGAGGCCGAGGTGGACGCTCCTGGGTCCACACGGGCCGTGGTATGTTCCTAACTTTAGTCTTAGCCTTTTATTTGTATGTGTATGTCTTTCGTGGTATGAATAGGTAATAGTGGGTGATATGTGTATCTAACATGCATGAGTAGATAATAGTGGGTGATATGTGTGTCTAATATGCATGCTTGTATGTATAGTTTTGATCATGGTGGGATAATAAGCATGTGAATATGGGTCCGTGTTGGAAAAGAAGGGGGCAATTTTCATATGTACATCCATGCTTGTTGTATATAAAAGAAAGAGAAGTGGTACGGCTTAGTATGCTTGCATGCGATACTTTTCTACGTGTATGTGACTTCGTACATGTTTGATCGTGGTAGAGCATAAGAGAGTGTATGCATGCATTTCACGGGTCTGTAGATACCCCAATTTTGACCGTCCAGAGAGACAGAAATACTTCAAGTAACACACGGCAATATCCCACAAGTGGACACCAATAGAGAACCGAAGGTTCGGTAAACCAGAAACCCTAACCCTAGCCTTGACCTAACCCTAAACCGGAACCCTAAACCTTGACCTAACCCCAAACCCTAGCCCTAAACCCTAAACCCCAGCCTTGACCTAAACCTAAACCGGAACCCTAAAACCTTGACCTAACCCCAAACCCTAGCCCTAAACCCTAAACCCTAGCCTTGACCTAAACCTAAGCCAAACCCTAACCCAGACCTAAACCAAAAAAAACCAAAACCCTAAAAAAATCTAAGTCCCTGGAAAGGGGCGGCTAACCCTAACTAGCCGCCCCTCACTGGGCAGCTAGTTCACACTAGCCGCCCCCCTAACTGCCCCCTGGCCGACTTTGGACCAGTTCCCTGGATGGGACATAAAGCAATATTAAATGCTGATCATTGCGGCGGGTCGTGACCTTTAGCCGCCCTCTCTTGGCCGGATCAAACCAAGTAGCCGACCCAAGCCACCACTTGTCAGAGATGGGACGTTTGACAGGTCATGATAGGGGCGGCTACCAGGAAGTAGCCGCCCCATCCCGGGCGGCTAGTTAGCACTAGCCGCCCTTCACCTGTTCTCTGGCAGAAGAACCAGAGCATTAATGAGAGGTCCAATCAAAGCCAAACCACTCCATTACCCTCGGGATATTTCCCTGCCCCTCTTTTACTATAAATAGAGGGGTCCCAAGCCCAAATATAACAATGATCAATCAACAAATCCACAAACAACCCTTCCACACCAACATCCCACAATTCACATTCCCTTTTCACACTAGAAATCCCAAGAGAGAGAGAGAGAGAGAGAGAGAGAGCCCTTTTGTGAGAGAAACACCCATTCCCCACATAAAATACCCTCTCATCTCACCCTCCAAAACCCCGGGCTAAACCTAGTTTAGCCTCTGCCCAAAACCAAACTCATTTCCTACCAAACCTCTGCCCAAATCAAATCAGACCTGGGACGGCTAAACCCTAGTAGCCGCCCCTGACCAGACGGCTAGATCCAACTAGCCGCCCCCCCCCTACACACACCCCATACTCACACCCCTTTGTCCCATAACTCCTTTAGTCAAGCCCGGAAGCAGACTAGGATTACCTGTTTTTCACCTCTGTGTACGGTATATCCGTGTCTCAGAGCGGAGACCCCACAAACCCCCCACGTAGGCGATCAAACCCAAACCCTTTCCTGTTTTTAGAAAAAGCAGGTGGCGATCACAAACCCCCCCTTGAATCCTCTTGAGCCGCTGTCGGGCGCCTCGACCAGGAACCACAACCCTCACCCCTTCCGAGAAGATGATCCGGCCGAGCCCGCCAGGGCACGCATCCAATCCGAACCCTCCGAAGAACCCCTACACACGCGCGGAACCCCCCTTTCCGACAACCGACAAATTCTGGCGATCACGGTGGGACACCCCTCGTGAAAAACAACAAAAGGTAATCCTCTTCTGCCCCCTTTTACAAACTTGACTAAAATGCTATCAACCCTCTAGGAAGGTTAGAGTTTCTCACTCCTTAAATTAAATCCTCTTCTACTGTGCATTATAACATCCTTTACTGCTTTCGTAAGTCGCACACAGCTGCACAATCCTTTACTGCTTTCGTAAGTCGCACACAGCTGCGCAATCCTTTACTGCTTTATTTACTGCTTTCAATCTGCATTCATCCCCCCACTCTACGTCATGGAATCCCACATGGAAGAGGAGATATTAGAGGAAAGGAATCACCAAGAGGGTCAGGCCACACAGTTCCTGACCCATCTAGAGGAAAGGATGGCTAGTCTAGGGTATCAAACGGTAGAGGACATGTTTCATGACCTCATTACTACCGTCATGCCAAGACCTCGAGACAGGAAACCCCTGTCGAAACCCCTAAATCCACTCCCAAAGCCCCACCAACACCCAGTCACTCGGTCAACCCGAGTGTCTTTTCATTCACCCCCCTTTCCCCCGCGAATCCAATGTTCCCAGCCGTTTCCACCCCAGGCCCCTACCAGACCACCCCAAACCCGGGACCGCTAGGCAGCCCTCCCCGGGGAGAAACACTGGACGATACCATCCGGAGAATTCTCTCCGAGACTGGTCCCTCGGCCCCCAAACACATGTCTCTACATAACCTGAGACAAATCCCGTCAGTCCACCTACCGGAGGGATTCAAAATCCCCAAATTCCGCCGGTACAACGGTCGTGGAGACCCAGACATTCATTTAACTGCCTTTTATCTAGACGCACGCCCGTTTCTAGATAATCAACCTCTACTAGTCTTCCTCTTCCAGAAATCATTGGAAGGAGAAGCACTACAATGGTTCTCCACCCTCCCTGTAGATCACTTGTCGAATTTCTCGGCTGTAAGCGAGAAATTCTTGGGCCGCTACGGTTACCAGAGGATTAGGACCCCCTCTATTTCAGATCTAACCGTAGAGAGAATGAGGCCTAGGGAGGAATTCGAACAATACGTGTCTCGGTGGCGCACCCTTGTCCACCGAACCGGTCTGCAACTCACAGAATGTCAAGAAATTGACATGATGTTACAGAGCCTGAGTCCAGAACTCCGTACGAGCCTTTCGTACGGAGACTGCACTACGTATGAACTTTTGATTGACCGCCACAACAGGATTTCCCGTTGTGCAGCCCCAGCAGTACAAACCCAGTCCCCACCTATCAGCCATAGGGTTGGACAACCGCCTCGTAAGGCGCAAACCCCCACGGTAGAGGGGATCATTAACCAAGTATCGGCACTCTACCCGAACGGAGCACGAGTTCCTGACCGAGGAACAGCTCCGAGACAGTACACGCCCGGATCATCCGGATATGCACCGCCTCGGCAAGCAAATCAACATTTTACCCCTCGATCAGTACCCGTCCCCGTGCCAATACGACAAAGCCCCACAGTCCAAAATTTCCCACTCCAAAGCCCTATAATCCAGAGCCAAACTCAAACTCGGGCTCCCTTTTACTCCGCCCCCCCCAAGAGCACAAAATCCAACCCCTAGGCAGCCCGTACAAAGCTCTTATAACGTGGTTAGACCGCCCGCATCCTACGACCAAAGACGAATGGGAAAGAGGGACTCTTACCCTCCCCTCCCAGAAACTTTAACTAGGATCTTTAGGGTGATGTTGGACACAAATAGTATCTCCCTCCCCAACGCCAGGCCTTCACTACCCGGGGCCAGCACGGCGCGTTACTATCAATATCATCAACAATATGGCCATACCGTAGAACAATGCATTGTTTTTCGGGACTTCGTTTATGATCTTAATGATGACAGGCGCCTTGACTGGGCCATGATCAAAGGCCATCTGAGCCAGGGAAATCCCCAAGCACCCAAGCCACTTGGCATATTGACTAACCCCTTGCCAGGACATACCCAAGCCTCCACATCTAGAGCCCACGCGGTCAACATGATCAGGAGAGGGAGACAACCATCGCCAGAACCAAGCAGCTCGGAAGGTGCTACTGATGGCAGCCTATCCGAAGAGTCCGAGGAGGAAGAGCAGAACGAGCCCTTCCAGCTGAACCTCGACGACCATGACCTCGCCATACTCTATGGCGAAGAAGAAGACGCACTCCTCGCCCTCCCCGCAGTCATCAACCTCGAGTCCGACGAAAGCGGACTAGAAAACCCGGGAGAAGATGAAGAAGAAGAGCCATTCGAGGAGATCCCCGAAGGAGCTAGCGAAGGACCCGAAGGAGGGGAATGTACGTCGGATGATCTGCATCCGGACGATAACGGGTCCTCCAAGAGTACCGACACTATCAATGGCCCCCGCCGCCCAATGACCATTTCATTCACTGACCAGGACCTCCCAGATCCCCAACTGCGAGTCTACCCCCTACACATCCGCGGACGACTTCAGATGTTGTGGCTGAACAACATCTTTGTAGACCCAGGATCGGGCATGAACATAATGACATGCTCCACTTACCAAAAGATACCCGGACTAGGCCGTCCTCCCGTCCACCCGGCCCACCATACTATCCAAGCTTTCAACCATACCGGGAAGACTCTCCGCGGCCCCGGAACATTCGAGCTATCCGTCGGACCTCTCATCTGCGAAGTAGCCTGCTTCGTGGCCGACATCGACACGAGGTACCCATTGATGCTGGGGCGACCATGGTTAGACAGCATCCAAGCTATCTGTTCCCCCCGACACCAATGCCTTCGACTACCCTTCTTGGATCATGTACTGACAATTTGGGGAGAAGAACGCCTCCAATACGAGAACGAGAACAATTGGGCCATACACAATATGTTCACCTTAGCCCTCCGACCGAGGAACGAGAATGAAGGCGGTAGCCCACCTGGGTCCCCTTGTGACAACAACTCTCCCTCAGAAGAAGCGGCCAGGACCCAGCGTCCACCAAGCAATCTTGCGGTGCCCAACTCGATCACCTTCCTCCCCCATGAAGTCGCAAAAGCCAGAGCACGTTCCGCACCCCTCTCAATCACCGCCATACTCGGGGGAAGGGAATTCCGTCACATTCTCATTGACACGGGAGCGGAAACTAACGTCCTTACATATTCCGCCTACCAAAAGCTAGAAGGCCAGGTTCCCAGATTGGAGCCCTCAGACGAATACATTTACGCCTTCGACAGCACACGCAAGAACGCCTGCGGACTAGTCACGCTCCCACTGAAGATCGGCCCAGTCTCCACCATCGTTAACTGCATGGTGATGAACATTCAATCACCCCACCCTCTGATTGTTGGGAGGACATGGCTCAACAGCATCGAAGCCGTCTCATCCACCCGACACCAATGTCTTCGCTTCCCGTACCGCGGGAAGGTAATATCCATATGGGGAGAGGCGCGCTCTAATAATACTCAGGCCCGAAATTGGAGCGTCTGTGCCATGCGCATCCGGCTAGAGGTGCTCGCATGTTGGCAACCAGGCGCCACAGACGAAGAACTACTCCATCAAGGGAGGCCTTTGAAAAGACTAAGGGGGGAGAATTTGGGAATAGGGGACCCCCACCAGACATCAGCCGGCCATCAAAAAGAAGCCGACCCGAGGAGGCAATACAAATTCAAGAACCAGGTACCGATCCTCCCGGGTAAGTTTTCATCACCTGTACATATTTGTTTACAGCTTTTCCAAAAATACAAAAGGCCAAAATATTTGTTTACTAGCTTTCGCTTTCAACTCCTATACATATTTGTTTACCTGCTTCCGAAAAAGAAACAAAAATCCAAAAAATATACATGCTAATCAGCTTTCATTTCTCAAACCTTGAACATACTTGTTTCCAAGCATCTTTCTTCAAAAAAAAAAAAATGTTTTCTAACTGTCTTTACATCATTTCTAAAAACAACGAAAATATTTACAAACTACATTTCCACACTCTTCTTCACGACGAAAATGTTTTCCAAATCTACGCTTCCACACCTTTCTTCAAAGCAAAATGTTTTACAAAGCCATACTTCCATGATTTACCGAAAAACGTTTTACAAACGGTCTTTCCATACTTGTCTTCTAAAAACAAAATCGTTTTCCAAACTTTATCTCCATTCTTTTCTTTCCAAAAACATATCTATTCGCCAACACAGGCCCCTTTTCAAAAACATAAGTATACATTTATCCTTACTACGCCTCGAACTACTGGACGAGAAGAGATTAAGAGCGGCAGACCATGCCCAAGCCTACCAAAGAAGGGTGGCAAAGGCATTTGAAAAGAAGGTGATAAAAAGAAAATTCGAAATCGGGGAATTAGTACTTAAGCAAATCATGCCATCAAGACAGCCTCACCCGAGAGGAAAGCTGCAACCCACATGGGAGGGACCCTATGTGATCACCCATGCCTATTCCGGGAATGCCTACCGCCTGGTAGATGCCGAAGGAGTCGAGGTTCCAGGTTCGTGGAATGCACTTTATCTAAAGAAATTCCATGCATGAAAAGCTTTCAATACTTAAGAACTATTATTCTTCCTTCCTGCGATTTCCAGCGTTTAGTACTTGAGATAGAATTATAAGACTCTCAAAGATAAACTCGTATCTATTTGAACACGTTTCCGCCAAATCATGTCATTCCCTTCACACACGTATAACTGGACTAGATTTGCCTGATGGAAGAAAAATTGCCTACCCCGTAGACTGGGACAATTTAAAACTCCCCAAAGCAAAATATCCCTTATTTTCGCCCCGCTCGTATTAACCCTAGGTCAAAATGAGGAGTTACCCGGACCTAGCATATGTCCCAAAAACTGGCTCTGGCACTATATAAACACTTCTAGAGGGGAAGCATGAAAAGAATCGGGGTGAAAAACAGAAGAGCCCCCCCCCTCAACTCGAATCAAAAAAAAAAAAAAAAGAAAGTCAGGCAAGGAGAGGCCAAACACCCAAGTGAACGGGTTAAACTCTCTATTTAGCAGGCTTTCACGCCTTTACGCACGGTATACGCTAAACAACGGCTATACCAGTACAGATCCAAACAACGGACTGTACCTTTCCACCCAAAAATAAAGAAGTGGTAAAAAGAAGAAAGCCAGAGGGACCTAGGAAGTAAGACATGTGCTAGACTGGGACAATTCTAAAATATTGCCCGAAAGGAAGATATTACTCTTACCCCATTCACCCTCTCCCCTTTTTATTTTTTTGCAATGGGGGTTCAAAATTGAGCTATGTCCACCAGGAAAAGCGAAATTTTGACCGAAGGCAGATCACGTCCAGGTTTACACCTACACACACACTCACACGAATTCATTTAGAAACTTGCCTATCCAAAGGAAGCTTGTTTGACTTGACTCTTGGTACACTCATGGATTTTTCAGCATGTTTAGAATAATACGATTAAGCATTTGAAAACCATGAACCTAGGAAAATCGACGCCTAAGGCTTATACCCTCAAATACAATCCTGGTTTGGACATGAGTGACCACAAGGGCTCCTCCACGGGGTCTTGATGGCGTCTTTTACTTATGAAAATCAAGAACATTGCCCTCTCACCTAAAAAAGTCATTGAAAACTAAAATGCCCCCTTATGCCACATATACTTACGCATAAGCGTGCATTTTCCTTTTCCAAAACACTTTGGCATCCGATTTTCTTGAAAATTGTCCCCACATATTAAAATTGTCCCCACATATTGTCCCCACGAATATTAAAATTGTCTCCACTCACCTCATGCCCTTCCACACATGCGTGAGAAGAAATTGTCCCCAACTCCTACACATAAGTTCTTCTTCACTCACGCACTTGGAATCCCTTCCTTGCGCACTAAAGCCTGGTCTCCCGCACTTTACTTTCTCGCATTTATATTTCCATTCCGCCTTAAGATGGATTGTAGCCCTTGACAATTCAAGCAAGAAGGGCTCGAAAGTCAGTGCAGGGGCACAATCTGGACAGATTTAACACTTGGTCCATGGAAAGAATGTTTTTATAGGTATTGAAGGATAGAACGGTCTCAAAAGCTTTCAGCGGCAGCAGCAGACAGGAGCAGCAGGCCCAAAAGCCCCAGGCATGGGGCGGCTAAACCAAACTAGCCGCCCCTCACTGGGCGGCTAGTTTGTACTAGCCGCCCCTGCCCTCTTGTCTCAGGTGAGTTTGCCCCAGGCAGGGGGCGGCTAAACCTAACTAGCCGCCCCTCACTGGGCGGCTAGTTTACACTAGCCGCCCCTTGCCTGCACCCCTGTCAGTTATGTCAGCCCATATGTAATCAACTCTTCAATACTTCTTCACCTATTAAAATCAAATTCTTTCCAAAAACCTGCACGTACACATTTCATACACATATTCATACGCAAAACCTGTATAGATACCATGCTAAAACGAACTATATATCAAAACCTACACCCATCCATGAATCAAACCTATAAAAATCCAGATTCATCCACACATACATATCCATAAACCATCCATGCTAAACTACTCTAAACACATGCATGTAAAGGAGAATGATTAGATTGTCCCACCCAAAACCACAAGCATCGATTGTTTTTCTAAACCTAAAAAGGGCATAAAAAGAGAATCTTTCTTCAAAACGCTCCAAACTTCGAAGTCTTGAGCTATGCATCACCGAAATATCACCTAAGTCAAAATAAAAGAAGAAAAGCATGAATTCATCGCATATACATTATTCTTCTACTTAAAACCAAGACACAAAAGCTATACCTCGGCGTATCATCATCCGCTGGAGGCTGAGTAGGAGGAACGTCCTGACTTGGCTGAGAAGGGAGCGGCGGATGAGGGGAAGACTGAACCTCTGGAGCATCGGGAGCAGCAGGAGTCTCTCGAACCGAAGACGCGGCCCTCGCGTATATCCCACGACTCCGAGACGCCGAAGGACGAGAGGCACGGCTAAAGGTGGCCCCGGTAGCCAAGGAAGCCGAGAGAGAATGGTCAGGCTCAAGTGGAAGAAGATCAAGGTCCGCCTCGGTCATAGAGCCCCCTCCGACCAATTTCCCCCTCATAGTCGCCTCCCAGAGACGGACCTGCTGCATATCCCTGTCCCTCCTCTCCAATCTCTGTCGGAGGCGACTCTCCGTCCCTCTGGCCCGATCCTCGGCGGCCCTCAACCTCTCCTCCAACTCCCGCGCCCTCGCCTCCGACGCCCTGAACGCCTCTCTGTCCCTATCCCCGGCCGCCTGGAGAGAACGAACCAGGTCTCCCATCAAACCTCCGGGAACACCCGCCGAAGCCTCCAACTCCGACACCCTCATCTGGAGGGAGTCCCTCTCACGGCCTAGGGTAATAAACCCCTCCTCCCTCGAGGCTATCATGGACCTCAGCCGGTCCGCCTCCTCCTCAGCCCGAGAAGCCCTGCCCCTCGCCTAGCCCAACTCCATTCTTGTGGCCGTCAGCTCATTTCGGGCCACATCCAACTCCCTCGTCAATTCGAGCTCTCGCTCAGACACCATGGAAGGAGGAGGGACGGAAGAAGAAGCGCCATCGGCCCTCGCTCTCGACAGAGCATCCACCTGAGCCTCGAGGACCCGGACCAGGTCCTGCAAGCGTCCTCTCTGTGCCCGCAACGCCTCTATCTGTCTGGCCCGCGCTTGGAGGTGCTCGTTGGCGGTCTTGAGCCTCTTCTCCATCTCATTCAACTCAACCTGCAAAAGGAAATACCATTCAGAAGAGTTCAAGCAAAAGAGAACGAGGAAAGAAAATGGGATTCTTTAACTCACATAAGCGTCCGGGATCTCCTCCTCCATCGTCCCGAGGATATCCGCATACTCCCGACGATACCAAGCTAGGTATTCGTCACTCGAAGTCACCTCAGGACAACGCTCCACCAAGACGCCCTGACCCATCCATCCCGCCACGTACGTCGCGTAATTCCTCGGGAGATTCGTGTCCCGAGGAATCCCGGCAACCGGAATCGAAGGGCGCCGCGGAAGAGGATCGGACACCCACTGATGGTACCCAAGCTGGCGGACGACCCGGCTGATCGCATGGAACACAACCTCATTGAAGTAGATCAGCCAGATGTCTCGCGCCAGGGCCTCGGAAACCTCCTCCGAGTAAGGCCTCCACGTCATCTAAAAAGCATTGAAAGATAGGAAGAGCGCTTAGTCAAAAGAAAACCAAATACAAGCCAAACAAATTCAAAGAAAACTCATACCTCTTCCTCCGACAAGACGCGGAAGGCCTCTCGGAATTGGGCGAGGCGGTGCAAGCGGGAAGATCCCCGGGGTTCCCATCTCATGGCCCAAGGGAGGGCATGATTGAACGGAGCCAAAGTCGGGCGATCAATGGAGAAATGCTCGTACCCAAAGATCTGGCAAGGCAAGAGGGAAATTATCATAACCAAAGTAAGCTAAACCAAGAAGAAGATACTCTCACTTACACATACCTGAAGGAATGGCGCGAAGCCACCAAGGTTCTTTCCTCCAGCCCTCTTGACTTTCTTCGAGAGCTCCGCAAACAAGTGGGCAAGCATCGCCGCTCCCCAAGCATAGCGCCCCATGCCCTCCAAATCCCACATCAGTAGAAGGGAATGAGAGGAGACCTTATCAGAGGCCGTCGAGAAAAGGACCCGGCCAAAGTAGTAGAGGAAGAACGCCCTCAACTCCCTCCGTGCCCTCTGTGGGCACGCAGCCGCCTCCCTCGCCTCAATCATCGCCCGCCGCCTCTCGAAGCTAGCTGCAGCTTCGCCCTTCTGGCGCTCTGTGAAGGAACCGAGGCCATACTGCCCCGAAAGCCGCCCCAAAGGGATCCGGTTCAGCGTTCGCTCCCGCTCCACGAACTCCCATTCTCCGATCAACTCTCGGAAAAGCCCCCTGTAGTCAGCTAGGGTAGCCGCGATCACCGCCTCCCCCAGAACCGGAAGGCCGGTGATCCGATGGACGTCCTCGGGCGTCGGCATGACAGCACCGGTAGGGAGGATGAACGTGCAACTCTCCGGATCCCATCTCTCCGCCAAGGCCTCCACATATGGACGGTGGACGTGGAATGGCTCGATCAGAAAGAAGGAACGGAAGCCCGCTCCATCCACCAAACTCCTCTCCCCCTGCCCCAAGGCGTCGTACCATCTCTTCGTCCCGTGCCACAAAGCCCGGATACGATTCGGCCTCTACAAAACCAACGAAGGGAACATGGGTTAGTTTAAAAGCAAGTGAGAGGTAAGAGTCCAAATCTACGAAATCATTTTAAACCATGCTTAGCGAAATCAAGACTCCCACATGCTAAAAGAATGAAAGTAAGAAACTACACTCCTCATATGATCACGCATGCTAAACAAATATCAAACACATCCCATCATGGTCACCACTCACACACTTTCTTACATCAAAACTACCAAAACACACCTAAGCAATACAGCCATATGGAACTCGAACCCATGGAATGCATGCATACACCCCCTCATGCTCTACCACGATCAAACACGTACGAAATCAAGTACACATAGAAAAGTATCGCATGCAAGCATATTAGCTATATCATTTCTCTCTCCTTTATATGCATATAACAAACATGTATGTATATATATAGAAATTACCCCCTCCCTATAAAAACAAACCCATGACAGCATGCTTACACATCCCACCGTGATTAACTTATACACAAGCATGCCTATTTAAAAAATAACACACATATACGAGTATAATACACACATACAACCTGTTCATACCACCAACACATGCATATACACCAAAATAAAAGGCAAAGACTAAAGGATTAGGAACATACCACGGCCCGTGTGGACCCAGGGGCGTCCACCTCGGCTCGTCGGGATCGTCCATCCCGTCGTCATCCTCCTCCTCATCCTCCTCAAGCACGGCCTCCTCGGCCTCAACCCCAACACCCACACCGGCCTCAGCGGCCCCAGTGCCCATACCCTCGGCCTCCCCGGCCCCGTCCCTAGCCTCTCCTATCCCCTCCACCCTCCCTACGCCGGAGATAAACTCCGCAAAGGCCCCCATAGCCCTACTCTCCTCCTCCTCAGCCCTGGCCTCTGTGGCCTCCCTATCCAACATCCCAACAAGGGCATCCAACGTCGCCCTCACCTCCTCGCTAACTCCCTCGACCCCTACCCCCTCGGTTGCACCCTCAATCGATTCTCCAACCCCCGGAACCACCTCCTCGGCCACAACTGGTCGATCCCCGCGCCTCCTCTTACGTGTATAGCCTATCACACTCCCCCCTACCTCCGGGACAGCCGCCGAAGGCAAATCCCCGACCTCACCCACGCCAATATCCACCGGCGGCACCTCCATCGTACCCATACCCTCCCCCACGGCCTCGACCTCCGGCCTATCGCTCTCCGATGATGAAGAGCTCGGGCTACGCTCTCCACGAGCCACCCGCGGTCGTTTCCCCCTCGAAGTGGACACCAATTTTGACCGTCCAGAGAGACAGAAATACTTCAAGTAACACACGGCAATATCCCACAAGTGGACACCAATAGAGAACCGAAGGTTCGGTAAACCAGAAACCCTAACCCTAGCCTTGACCTAACCCTAAACCGGAACCCTAAACCTTAACCTAACCCCAAACCCTAGCCCTAAACCCTAAACCCCAGCCTTGACCTAAACCTAAACCGGAACCCTAAAACCTTGACCGAACCCCAAACCCTAGCCCTAAACCCTAAACCCTAGCCTTGACCTAAACCTAAGCCAAACCCTAACCCAGACCTAAACCAAAAAAAACCAAAACCCTAAAAAAACCTAAGTCCCTGGAAAGGGGCGGCTAACCCTAACTAGCCGCCCCTCACTGGGCGGCTAGTTCACACTAGCCGCCCCCCTAACCGCCCCCTGGCCGACTTTGGACCAGTTCCCTGGATGGGACATAAAGCAATATTAAATGCTGATCATTGCGGCGGGTCGTGACCTTTAGCCGCCCTCTCTTGGCCGGATCAAACCAAGTAGCCGACCCAAGCCACCGCTTGTCAGAGATGGGACGTTTGACAGGTCATGATAGGGGCGGCTACCAGGAAGGGGCGGCTAGTTGGCACTAGCCGCCCTTCACCTGTTCTCTGGCAGAAGAATCAGAGCATTAATGAGAGGTCCAATCAAAGCCAAACCACTCCATTACCCTCGGGATATTTTCCTGCCCCTCTTTTACTATAAATAGAGGGGTCCCAAGCCCAAATATAACAATGATCAATCAACAAATCCACAAACAACCCTTCCACACCAACATCCCACAATTCACATTCCCTTTTCACACTAGAAATCCCAAGAGAGAGAGAGAGAGAGAGAGCCCTTTTGTGAGAGAAACACCCATTCCCCACATAAAATACCCTCTCATCTCACCCTCCAAAACCCCGGGCTAAACCTAGTTTAGCCTCTGCCCAAAACCAAACCCATTTCCTACCAAACCTCTGCCCAAATCAAACCAGACCTGGGACGGCTAAACCCTAGTAGCCGCCCATGACCAGACGGCTAGATCCAACTAGCCGAACCCTCCGAAGAACCCCCACACACGCGCGGAACCCCCCTTTCCGACAACCGATAAATTCTGGCGATCACGGTGGGACACCCCTCGTGAAAAACAACAAAAGGTAATCCTCTTCTGCCCCCTTTTACAAACTTGACTAAAATGCTATCAACCCTCTAGGAAGGTTAGAGTTTCTCACTCCTTAAATTAAATCCTCTTCTACTGTGCATTATAACATCCTTTATTGCTTTCGTAAGTCGCACACAGCTGCGCAATCCTTTACTGCTTTCGTAAGTCGCACACAGCTGCACAATCCTTTACTGCTTTATTTACTGCTTTCAATCTGCATTCATCCCCCCACTCTACGTCATGGAATCCCACATGGAAGAGGAGATATTAGAGGAAAGGAATCACCAAGAGGGTCAGGCCACACAGTTCCTAACCCATCTAGAGGAAAGGATGGCTAGTCTAGGGTATCAAACGGTAGAGGACATGTTTCATGACCTCATTAACTACCGTCATGCCAAGACCTCGAGACAGGAAACCCCTGTCGAAACCCCTAAATCCACTCCCAAACCCCCACCAACACCCAGTCACTCGGTCAACCCGAGTGTCTTTTCATTCACCCCCCTTTCCCCCGCGGATCCAATGTTCCCGGCCGTTTCCACCCCAGGTCCCTACCAGACCACCCCAAACCCGGGACCGCTAGGCAGCCCTCCCCGGGGAGAAACACTGGACGATACCATCCGGAGAATTCTCTCCGAGACTGGTCCCTCGGCCCCCAAACACATGTCTCTACATAACCTGAGACAAATCCCGTCAGTCCACCTACCGGAGGGATTCAAAATCCCCAAATTCCGCCGGTACAACGGTCGTGGAGACCCAGACATTCATTTGACTGCCTTTTATCTAGACGCACGCCCGTTTCTAGATAATCAACCTCTACTAGTCTTCCTCTTCCAGAAATCATTGGAAGGAGAAGCACTACAATGGTTCTCCACCCTCCCTGTAGATCACTTGTCGAATTTCTCGGCTGTAAGCGAGAAATTCTTGGGCCGCTACGGTTACCAGAGGATTAGGATCCCCTCTATTTCAGATCTAACCGTAGAGAGAATGAGGCCTAGGGAGGAATTTGAACAATACGTGTCTCGGTGGCGCACCCTGTCCACCGAACCGGTCTGCAACTCACAGAATGTCAAGAAGTTGACATGATGTTACAGAGCCTGAGCCCAGAACTCCGTACGAGCCTTTCGTACGGAGACTGCACTACGTATGAACTTTTGATTGACCGCCACAACAGGATTTCCCGTTGTGCAGCCCCAGCAGGACAAACCCAGTCCCCACCTATCAGCCATAGGGTTGGACAACCGCCTCGTAAGGCGCAAACCCCCATGGTAGAGGGGATCATTAACCAAGTATCGGCACTCTACCCGAACGGAGCACGAGGCTGAACCGGATCCCCCTTGGGCAGTTGTCGAGGCAATACGGCCTCGGCTCTTTTACAGAGCGTCAGAAGGGCGAAGCTGCAGCTAGCTTCGAGAGGCAGTGGGCGATGATTGAGGCGAGAGAGGCGGCCGCGTGCCGACAGAGGGCACAGAGGGAGTTGAGGGCGTTCTTTTTATACTTCTTCGGCCGGGTCCTCTTCTCGACGGCCTCCGACAAGGTTTCCTCACACTCTCTTCTGTTGATGAGGGACCTAGAGGGCATGGGGCGATACGCTTGGGGAGCGGCGATGCTGGCCCATCTATTTGCGGAGCTCTCGAAGAAGGTCAAGAGGGCTGGGGGAAAGAACCTTGGTGGTTTTGCGCCCTTTCTCCAGGTATGTGTGAGTAGAGGGTGCTTTCTTTTGGGTTTAGCTCACTTTGATCATGATAATTTTCCTCTCGCTTTGCCAGATTTTCGGGTACGAGCACTTCGCCATCAATCGCCCGACCCTGGTGCCTTTTGATCATGTCCTCCCCTGGGCCATGAGATGGGCGCCCCGGGGATCCTCGCGCTTGCATCGCCTCGCTCAGTTCCGGGAGGCCTTCCGTGTTTTGACGGAGGAAGAGGTATAAATTTTTCTTCGAGTTTTCTTTGGCTTGTATTTGGTTTTCTTTGACTAAGCTCTCTTCCTATCTTTTGATGCTTCACAGATGACGTGGAGGCCCTACACGGAGGAGGTCCCTGCGAAGTTGTCGCAGGATGTCTGGCTGATCTATTTTAATGAGGTCGTGTTCCATGCGATCAGCCGGGTTGTCCGCCAGCTTGGGTACCGTTAGTGGGTGCCCGATCCCCTGCCGAAGCGCCCCTCGATCCCGATGGCTGGGATTCCTCGGGACACGAATCTCCCGAGGAACTACGCGACGTACGTGGCGGGATGGATGAGCCGAGGCGCCTTGGTGGAGCGCCGTCCTGAGGTGACTTCGAGTGACGAATACCTAGCCTGGTATCGTCGGGAGTATGCGGGTATCCTCGCGACGATGGAGGAGGAGATCCCGGACGCCTACGTATGTTTGGAAGCTCTCCTTCTCTTCTTCGTTTTGCTTGAATATTTTCTGAGTGGTGTTGCTTTTATAGGTTGAGTTGAACGAGATGGAGAAGAGGCTCAAGACCGCATATTGATACAGTTTTTTAGAAAGCCTTCTTAATCCATAGGGACGTGTATGTGTGTGTAAATGAATGAATTTGGTGTGTATAAGTTTTGATTTTATGGATGGATGCAGAGTTCTAATATATAATCATTATAGCATGGTATTGATACAGGTTTTGTGTATAAATATGTCTAAAATGTGTGTATGCATGTTTGGGAAAAGAATGCTTCGACAGGTATTCAAAGGAGTTGAAGAGTTGATTGAGACTGGGACTGACAGGGCAGATGGGGCAGCAGGTGAGGGGCGGCTACTCGCGTTTAGCCGCCCAGTGAGGGACGGCTACTTGTATTTAGCCGCCCCTTGCCTGGGTTTTTTTACCTGGACAAGAAGGGCAGGGAGCAGGGGCAGCTAGTATAAACTAGCCGTCTCCAGGGGGGCGGCTAGTCGGGTTTAGTCGCCCCCTGCCTGGGACAATTTTCTGGCTTTGCTTCTTGTCTGCTGCTGCTGAAAGTCCTCCTGAGTGCTTTAACCTTCGAGACCTATAAAAACATTCTTTCCATGGACCAAGTGTTAAATCTGTCCAGATTGCGCCCCTGCACTGACTTTTGAGCCCTTCTTGCTTGAATCGTCAAGGGCTACAATCCATCTCAAGGTGGAATGGAAATATAATGCGAGAAAATAACGTGCGGGAGACCATGCCTTAGTGTGCAAGGAAGGGATTCCAAGTGCGTGAGCGAAGAAAAACTTTTAGGTATGTAAAAGGTGGGACAATTTCTTCTAACGTATGTGCAGAAGGGCACGAAGTGAGTGGGGACAGTTCTCATATGAGTGGGGACGATTCTAAATTTTGTGGGGACAATTCTCATATGAGTGGGGACGATTCTAAATTTTGTGGGGACAATTCTCATATGAGTGGGGACAATTTTAATATTCGGGGGGGGGGGGTTAACTTTAATATTTCAAGAAAATCGGATGCCAAAGTGTTTTGGAAAAGGAAAATGCAAGCTTATGCGTAAGTATAAGTGGCATAAGGGGGCATTTTAGTTCTTCAATGACTTTTTAGGTGAGAGGGCAATGTTCTTGATTTTCATAAGTAAAAGACACCATCAAGTCTCCATGGAGGAGCCCTTGCGGTCACTCATGTCCTAACCAGGATTGTATTTGAGAGGTATAAGCCTTAGGCGTCGATTTTCCTAGGTTCATGGTTTTCAAATGCTTAATCGTATTATTCTAAACATGCTGAAAAATCCATGAATGTACCAAGAGTCAAGTCAAATAAGCTTCCTTTGGATAGGCAAGTTTCTAAGTGAACTCGTGTGAGTGTGTGTGTAGGTGTAAACCTGGACGTGATCTACCCTTGGTCAAAATTTCGCTTTTCCCGGTGGATATAGCTCAATTTTGAACCCCCATTGCGAAAAATAAAAGGGGAGAGGGTGAATGAGGTAAGAGTAATATCTTCCTTTCGGGCAATATTTTAGAATTGTCCCAGTCTAGTACATGTCTTACTTCCTAGGTCCCTCTGGCTTTCTTCTTTTTACCACTTCTTTATTTTTGGGTGGAAAGTACAGTCCGTTGTTTGGATCTGTACTGGTATAGCCGTTGTTAGCGTATACCGTGCGTAAAGGCGTGAAAGCCTGCTAAATAGAGAGTTTAACCCGTTCACTTGGGTGTTTGGCCTCTCCTTGCCTGATTTTCTCTTTTTTGCTTTTTTTTTGTTTGTTTGATTTGAGGGGGGGCTCTTCTGTTTTTCACCCCGATTCTTTTCATGCTTCCCCTCTAGAAGTGTTTATATAGTGCCAGAGCCAGTTTTTGGGACATATGCTAGGTCCGAGTAACTCCTCATTTTGACCTAGGGTTAATACGAGCGGGGCGGAAATAAGGGATATTTTGCTTTGGGGAGTTTTTAAATTGTCCCAGTCCACGGGGTAGGCAATTTTTCTTCTATCAGGCAAATCTAGTCGAGTTATACGTATGTGAAGGGAATGACATGATTTGGCAGAAACGTGTTCAAATAGATACGAGTTTATCTTTGAGAGTCTTATAATTCTATCATCAAGTACTAAACGCTGGAAATTGCAGGAAGGAAGAATAATAGTTCTTAAGTATTGAAAGCTTTTCATGCATGGAATTTCTTTAGATAAAGTGCATTCCACGAACCTGGAACCTCGACTCCTTCGGCATCTACCAGGCGGTAGGCATTCCCGGAATAGGCATGGGTGATCACATAGGGTCCCTCCCATGTGGGTTGCAGCTTTCCTCTCGGGTGAGGCAGTCTTGATGGCATGATTTGCTTAAGTACTAATTCCCCGATTTCGAATTTTCTTTTTATCACCTTCTTTTCAAATGCCCTTGCCACCCTTCTTTGGTAGGCCTGGGCATGGTCTGCCGCTCTTAATCTCTTCTCGTCTAGTAGTTCGAGGCGTAGTAGGAGTGCCTCCCTCTTTTCCTCAATTTGGAGATCTTCTTCTAGTACTATTCTCAAGGATGGGACGAGGATTTCGTAAGGTACTACTGCTTCGGTCCCAAATGTGAGTGAATAGGGGGTTTGACCAGTGGGCGTCCTAATGGAGGTTCGGTATGCCCAGAGGGCGTCTACCAGTTTATCAGGCCAATCGGTAGCCTTGTGGGTTTCTACGTTTTCTTTATAATTTTGAGCAAGGTTTTGTTGGTGGCCTCTGCTTGTCCGTTCCCCTGTGGGTAGTATGGCGTGGAATGATGAAGTTCTATATGATGTTTATTGCATAGGTCTTGGAATTCTTGGGAGATGAACTGGGGGCCATTGTCAGTTATAATCACTTTGGGGGTGCCGAACCGTGCCAGGATGTGAGTGCGGACAAAACGAGATAGGGTAGAGCTTTTAATTACTACATAGGACTCGGCCTCAGCCCATTTGGTAAAATATTCTGTGGCGGTGAGGATGAAGGCTTTTTGGGTGGTGTTTTCTATAGTGTCCCGGAATGGTCCTATTACGTCTAATGCCCACATGGAGAAGGGCCATGGTGAAGTCATGGGATGTAAAGAAGATGCTGGTGCGTGTATTTTGTTGGCATGGGTTTGACATTGGATACAACGCTTAACGTATTTGTTACAGTCCCTTCGAGCGTGGGCCAATAGTAGCCCATTCTTAGTACCTTCTTTGCTAGCATCTGGGCGTTGACGTGCCCTCCGCATACTCCGGAGTGAGCTTCTTCTACAATGGTGTATGCTTCTTCGTCGTCCAGGCATCTGAGTAGTTCTCCGTTGAAAGATGCTCGGAAGAGTATACCCCCTCGGAGGCAGTACTTGACTGCTATCCTTTTAACTATTTTCTGGTCGTCGTTGGTAGCATAGCTTGGGAATGAAGCGTCTCTAAGGTAGTTTTTAATATCAAAGTACCATGGGTTTCCGTCGTCTATATTTCCTAGTTCAAGAGTTAGGATTTCCGCGGTACTAGCATTTTTGTTGGCCTGGTTCGTTTTTAGGAGACTTTGAGTTTTAGGGTCACCGAGTTCGGTGGCAGGTGTTTCCAGTCTCTGATAGTGACTGTTTCAGATGTCCTAGATAAGGGGAAGGCGAGCGATGAGGCTAGGGAGGCTAGAGAATCTGCAAGAATATTGCCAGTCCGGGGTGTGAAAATGTGAGTAACCTCACGGAATTGTTTTAACAGGACTATGGCTAGTTCTCTGTATGGCTTCAGCTTTGGGTCTCTAGTCTGATATTTTTTAAGAGTTTGGCGGATCACTAAGAGGGAGTCTCCAATGATGTCTAAATTTTTAGCTCCTAAGGCTAGGGCTGCCTTCAAACCTGCTATCAGGGCCTCGTATTCAGCAATATTGTTGGTGGCTCTGAACGTAAGCTGAAACGCTTGTGGGATAATGACGCCTTCGGGAGAGATTAGTGCTATCCCTATTCCCTTTCCCTTTTGGTTGACTGCTCCGTCGAAGTATAGCGTCCATGTCTCTCTATTTTCTCTTCAATAAGCGCAAATATTTCTTCGTCCGGGAAGTCGTTTTTACGGTTCGTAATCGGGGAGGGGTAGTTGAGCGAGGTGATCAGCGATGGCTTGTCCTTTGACGGATTTTTGAGTGGCGTACGTGACGTCAAACTCGTTTAACTGTACTTGCCATCGGGCTAAGCGTCCCGTCAATATGGCTTTCTCGAATAAGAACCTTACTGGGTCTATTTTGGCAAAGTATTTGACTTTGTGGGCGAGAAAGTAATGTCGTAATTTTTGGGAAGCCCATACTAATGCTAGACAAGTTTTTTCTGTAGGAGGGTAGGCTTTTTCGTATTCAATCAGGGTTTTACTCAAGTAGTAAATGGCCTTTTCCTTTCTTCCCATGTCGTCGTGTTGTGCAAGTACCGCACCAATGGCTTCTTTAGTTGCAGCTATATAGAGGAGTAGGGGGCGCCCGGGTACCGGGGCCGAAAGAACTGGGGGTTTAAGAAGGTACTCTTTTAAATTATCAAAGGCCTTTTGGCATTCACTATCCCAATTAAACCGGACTCCCCCTTTTAGTAGTTTGTAAAAGGGGCGACATCGTTCAGCATGTTGAGAAATAAATCTCCTAATAAACTGCAACCTTCCTATAAGCCCTCTTAGTTCTTTTAGGTTCTTGGGTGGGGGCATTTGGGCGATGGCTTTTGCCTTGGTCGGGTCTATTTCTATCCCCCGTTTACTTACCATGAATCCCAAAAGTTTTCCCGAGGAGACACCGAAACGACATTTCTTTGGGTTCATTTTAAGTGAATATTCCCTGCATCTCTGCAGTACTTGCCTAAGTATTTCTGCGTGTCCTATTCGAGTTCTAGATTTAACCAAGATGTCATCCACATATACTTCTACTAGCTTGTGCATCATATCATGGAATATTGAGGTCATTGCCCTTTGATAGGTTGCCCCTGCATTTTTGAGCCCGAAAGGCATCACTATGTAGCAGTAGGTTCCCCAGGGTGTGGTGAAGGAGGTCTTTTCTTGGTCTTTTTCTGCCAGCCGGATCTGGTTGTATCCAGAAAAGCCATCCATGAACGAGAGCATCTCATATCCTGCAGTGTTGTCGACAAGGAGGTCGATGTGTGGGAGTGGGAAGTCATCTTTCGGGCACGCTCGGTTGAGGTCCCTGAAGTCGATGCATATTCGGATCTTTCCATCTTTTTTTGACACTGGAACGATATTTGCTATCCACTTTGGGTATAAGACCACCCGGATAAATTTAGCCTGGTGGAGTTTGTCCACCTCATCCTTGATTTTTAGAGCCACTCGGGATGGAGGCGCCTCAGCTTTTGTTTGACTGGTTTTGCGTTTGGTTCTAAGATTAACTGATGTTCGACTAACGAGGTATCGAGCCCAGGCATGTCCTTGTAAGACCACGCAAAGACGTCTTTATACTCGTGTAATATTTTAATCAGTCTCTCTCGTTCATCGTGATTTAGTTCTGCGCTAATCGAAATGATTTTGGGGTCAGTCTTTGTCCCTAGGTTTAGCTCCTCTATCTTCTCATCTGCTTCCTCTGTCTTTTCATCGAACCTTTGAAGGCTCTGCTTGAATTCCTTAGACAGGTCTTCTCTTTCTTATCGTCCTCATCACAGATTTCGAAGACTCCTAGACCGTCATCTGGGTTTTCTATGTTATCTAGGTCTGGTTCTTCTACAACCGCTATTGATTCAAATTTCTCTAAACCTAGTATGGCCCTGCTATATCCTTCCAAGTTGCTAATGATCTGGTCAGGTACTTGGCTCCTAGTGGGTTTTACCGTTTTGGACGAGGTACTAGGGTTGGGGTTTTTGGCTTGACTGGCGAGACGCTGTAGTTCGTTCAGGAGATCAGAGTCGTCACTGAAGGGGTGCCATGCTGGAGTGAAGTCATCTTTGTCGAACAGGGATCCTAGGGTTCTGGTTTCCTTTTTTTTTTTTTGAACAGAAAAGACACTTATTATTTACAACCTACTGGATTGGTGGAAGTGTTTCAGCCGACTTTCCTCCAGCAGCTGGCGCTCCTTTGTTGCGATGCTTGAGCACTGCGAGAAAAGGAGGCTGGGTCAGCTGGAGTTTTGTCGTCTGGTGGCGAGTGTGGATTCAGGTGTTTATCAGGGAGTGGGAACAGCCATTCTAGGGAGCCAGAGAGATAGTCTAGCTCGCTTTCCCGGGTAGGGTCTAGGGGGCGGGGGCATATGGTTTCTTCGGCGGGTTCTATGATTATTTCCCTTACGAAATGTTCGTACAACTTCCAATTATATTTTCCCTCTAATTTAGATTTGTGTTTGGGTGAGCCGATCCCCCTCTTGTCTAGCCATGCCGGGAGGTCGATGGGGTCCAGGATCCCATTTTTGTGTCCCAGAGTTTCCCCAGGAAGGTAACCCATGGTCCCCATTATATGCCAGCCAGGATTTTCAAACCTAGGGTGGCTTGTCTTTGAGGTAATGGGGGGAGTGTTCCGGGGATTTAGCCAATTGGCCGGGAAATCTAAGATGTGGATGGTGGTTTCCATGGGTCTTGAGCTACTGGTTTTTATGGCGGTGGTTTCATTATCGGCGAACCTTGGCTTAGGTTCTCTGATCGCATCCCCTTGTATTTTGATTATCCGACCTCCCAAGGGAAATTTCAAGCACTGGTGCAGGGGAGAGGAGACCCCCTTTATGGACGCTAGCCATTTACGTCCTAGGATCATATTATAATCTGAATCCATTTCTAGGACATAAGCTTTAGTGCTAGTTTCTAGCGGCCCCACTTTTAATCGGAAGTCCTTGAAGCCTAGAACTGGACGAGCCGTTTTGTCATAGGCAAATATACGGGTGTCCGTTTCAAAGAGTGTGGTTATGCGCCCATCAATGTGCTCGAAGGTTTGTAATGACATGAGGTTTACTCCTGCCCCGGTGTCAATTAGAACTTTATCCACCGAGTGTCCTTCGAGGTTGATTGTTATACATAGGGTTGAGGTGTTGACGACTTTATCATGAACTTCTTCCTTAGGTCTAAAGGTGATGACGGGCCCTAGTCCTGCGGTGGCTAGAGCTATTGGTATGCCTAGGGTAGAGATTTGCGGGTCGACTTGGGTTCTTTCTAGGAACGTTCTTAGAGCCTGCTGGTGGTGTTCTGAGGTTTCGATTAGCTCCAAAATGGAAATTTTCACGGGGATTTTTCGGAGTTGGTCTAGGATGTCGATCCTATCCCCGGCGCGGGGCTCCTCAGTTTCGGTTTCAGGCAGGGGGTGTCTATAAGAGGGTACAGTGTTGAAGATTCTGCCTGCTCTAGTAGTATGATGGTTTAGTGCGTCAATGGTGGTTCGGGGGCTTTGTGTTATTGGGCGCAGGCTTCTGTTGATTTGTAAGGGGGATATTGGTTGGTCTTTTTTGGGGGGAAAGAGTCTTGTGGGTTTGGGGAGAATAGGGGAGGGGGTTGGTAGGACGGGGGAAGAGGCTGGTAAGATTATGCCACCTGGAATGATTCTGGGTGACTCTTCATGGTCAGCGACTTCTATGGTGTAGACGCTTTCATAGCTCAGGTTTTCTGGTTCTTCCAAGGGAGCCTTCGTAGCTGGCCTTGGGTTTGGATTGTGGTTTCTACGGGGTTATGGGTTTCTGGGACCTTCTTGACTTCTAGTGATCTCGTAACTGGGTTGTTTTGAGTCCCCTAATGGTGGCCCAGTCTAAGCGTCTCTCTTCGTCAAGGTTGTAGACAATGTCTCTAAACAAGGAGCATTGCTCGATGGTGTGGCCGTGATGCCGATGATACTGACAAAAACGGGTTGGGTCAGCACCGATAGGCGAAGGTCTAGCCGTGGGTAAGGAAATGCTATTGACCTTTAATAAGGCTCTGAGGATGTTCCCTAGGGTTTCCGGGAGGGGGGAACAGCTATCCTTCTGTTTGACCATCTTGGGCCGTAGGAGGGGGAAGGTGTAGCCTTATCATGGGGGCCGTACGCGGGTTCTCTAAGGGCTATACCTTGCGTTCTTGGGGGGATAGGATAAGAGGATCTCCTGTTTTGGTCCTGGTTATGGATTGAGGGGGCCTGAATTGGGGAATCATGGGTTGTGAGGTTTTGTCGTATTGGCACGGGGACGGGTACTGATCGAGGGGTAAAATTTTGATTCGCTTGCCGAGGCGGTGCATATCCGGATGAACCGGGGTGTACTGTCTCGGAGCTGTTCCTCGGTCAGGAACTCGCGCTCCGTTCGGGTAGAGTGCCGATACTTGGCTAATGATCCCCTCTACCGTGGGGGTTTGCGCCTTACGAGGCGGTTGTCCAACCCTATGGCTGATAGGTGGGGACTGGGTTTGGACTACTGGGGCTGCACAACGGGAAATCCTGTTGTGGCGGTCAATCAGAAGTTGATACGTAGTGCAGTCTCCGTACGAAAGGCTCGTACGGAGCTCTGGACTCAGGCTCTGTAACATCATGTCAATTTCTTGACATTCTGTGAGTTGCAGGCCGGTTCGGTGGACAAGGGTGCGCCACCGAGACACGTATTGTTCGAATTCCTCCCTAGGCCTCATTCTCTCTACGGTTAAATCTGAAATAGAGGGGGTCCTAATCCTCTGGTAACCGTAGCGGCCCAAGAATTTCTCGCTTACAGCCGAGAAATTCGACAAGTGATCTACAGGGAGGGTGGAGAACCATTGTAGTGCTTCTCCTTCCAATGATTTCTGGAAGAGGAAGACTAGTAGAGGTTGATTATCTAGAAACGGGCGTGCGTCTAGATAAAAGGCAGTTAAATGAATGTCTGGGTCTCCACGACCGTTGTACCGGCGGAATTTGGGGATTTTGAATCCCTCCGGTAGGTGGACTGACGGGATTTGTCTCAGGTTATGTAGAGACATGTGTTTGGGGGCCGAGGGACCAGTCTCGGAGAGGATTCTCCGGATGGTTTCGTCCAGTGTTTCTCCCCTGGGAGGGCTGCCTAGTCCCGGGTTTGGGGTGGCCTGGTAGGGCCTGGGGTGGAAACAACTGGGAATTTGGATTCGCGGGGGAAAGGGGGCGAATGAAAAAATGCTCGGATTGACCGAGCAGCTGGGTGTGGATGGGGCTTTGGGAGTGGATTTAGGGGTTTCGACAGGGGTTTCCTGTCTCAAGGTCTTGGCATGACGGTAGTCAGCGAGGTCATGAAACATGTCCTCTACCGTTTGATACCCTAGACTAGCCATCCTTTCCTCTAGATGGGTCAGGAACTGTGTGGCCTGACCCTCTTGGTGATTCCTTTCCTCTAATATCTCCTCTTCTATGTGGGATTCCATGACGTGGAGTGGGGATGAATGCAGATTGAAAGCAGTAAATAAAGCAGTAAAGGATTGCGCAGCTGTGTGCGACTTACGAAAGCAGTAAAGGATTGCGCAGCTGTGTGCGACTTACGAAAGCAGTAAAGGATTGCGCAGCTGTGTGCGGCTTACAAAGCAATAAAGGATGTTATAATGCACAGTAGAAGAGGATTTAATTCAAGGAGTGAGAAACTCTAACCTTCCTAGGGGGTTGATAGCATTCTAGTCAAGCATGTAAAAGGGAGCAGAAGAGGATTACCTTTTGTTGTTTTTCACGAGGGAGGTCCCACCGTGATCGCCAGTTTTGTCGGTATGTAAAAAACTGGGGGTTTCTGCGAACTTGGTCCTGGTCCGTCTCACGACTGATCAGGTCACCGCCCGGAGAGTCGTTCCTGAGCCGCCCGACTGCTTCTCAGAAATGACGGGGTTTGTTGTGATCGCCACCTGCTTTCTCAAAAAGCAGGAAAAGTTGGTGTTGGATTTGATCGCCTACGTGGGGAGTTTGTGGGGTCTCCGCTCTGAGACACGGATATACCGTACACAGAGGTGAAAAACAGGTAATCCTATTCTGCTCCCGGGCTTGACTAAAGGAGTCTTGAGACAAAGGGGTGTGGATATGGGGGGCGGCTAGTTGGATCTAGCCGTCTGGTGAGGGGCGGCTACTAGGGTTTAGCCGTCCCAGGTCTGGTTTGGTTTGGGCAGAGCTTTGGTAGGAAATGGGTTTGGTTTTGGGCAGAGGCTAAGCTAGGTTTAGCCCGAGTTTCTGGAGGGTGGAATGAGAGGGTGTTTTTGTGTAGGGAATGGGTGTTTTCTCTCACAAAAGAGGCTCTCTCTCTCTCTCCCTCTCTCTTGGGATTTCTAGTGTGGAAAGGGAATGTGAATTGTAGGATGTTAGTGTGGATTTTGTGGATTGAAGGATGTTGGGATCTCCTTTTTGGGCCTGGGACCCCCTCTATTTATAGTAAAAGAGAGGCAGGGGAATGTCCAGGGGGTAATGGAGTGGGTTGTCCTTGATTAGACCCCTCATTAATTCCCTGGTTCTTCTGTCAGGACCAGGTGAAGGGCGGCTAGTTCTATCTAGCCGCCCAGGATGGGGTGGCTACTTCCTGGTAGCCGCCCCCATCATGACTTGCCAAACGTTTCATCTCTGACAAGCGGTGGCTTGGGTCGGTTAGTTGGATTGATCCGACCAAGAGAGGGCGGCTAAAGGTCATGACCCGCCGCAATGATCAGCATTTATTGCTGCTTTATGTCCCATCCAGGGGACTGGTCCAAAGTCGGCCAGGGGGCGGTTAGGGTGGCGGCTAGTTCAAACTAGCCGCCTGGTATGGGGCGGCTAGTTAGATCTAGCCGCCCCTTGCCAGGGACACAGGGTTTTTGGGTCTTAGGGTTAGGGTTGGGTTTCTGGTTTTAGGTCTAGGTCAATGCTACGGTCAGGTTTAGGTTTAGTTTTAGGGTTTCCGGTTAGGGTTTCCGGCTAGGTTTAGTTTAGGGCTAGGGTTAGGGTTTCTAGTTTCCTGAATTTTGGTTCTCTACTGGATGTCCAAAAGTGGGATATTTTCGGGTGTTACTTGAAGTATTTTTGTCTTTCTGGATGGTCAAAATTGAGGTATCTACAGCGATTAGGGGCGGCGAACGGTGGGTGCGGGCACGACGTGGGCCGTTCGATCACAGGTCCATCGCATCCGACGGTCGACCATCGGATGCGATGGACCCGTGATCGACGGCCCGTGATCGCTGCCGCACCCGCCGTTCGCCGCACCTAATCATACCTCTATATATACACGCTCGCGATTAGGTGCGGCGAACGGCGGGTGTGGCCGCGACGTGGGCCGTTCGATCACGGGTCCATCGCATCCGACGGTCGACGTGATTCGCACCCGACCGTCCGATGCGATGGACCCGTGATCGACGGCCCGTGATCGCTGTCGCACCCGCCGTTCGCCGCACCTAATCGGTTCCCTATATATATATATATATATATATATATATATATATAGGGAGCCGATTAGGTGCGGTTTACGGTCGGTGCGGTGCGCGATCACGGGCCGTCGATCACGGGTCCATCGCATCGGACGGTCGGGTGCGATTCACGTCGACCGTTGGATGCGATGGACCCGCGATCGGACGGCCCACGTCGTAAACCGCACCGACCGCATACCGCACGTAATCGCGACCATATATATATATATGTAGGGAAGTGATTCGGTGCGGGAATGCGGTCGTGCGAGAAGCGATCACGGGCTGTCGATCACGGGTCCATCGCATCGGACGGTCGGGGGCGATTCATCTCGACCGTTGGATGCGATGGACCCGCGATCGAACGATCGACGTTGTTTCCCGCATTCCCGCACTGAATCACTCGACTATATATATATATATATATATATATATATATATATATATGGAAATGATTAGGTGCGGCGGTGTGGCGGCGACGTGGGCCGTCCTATCGCGGGTCCATCGCATCCAACGGTCGACGTGAATCGCACCCGACCGTTCGATGCGATGGACCCGTGATCGACGGCCCGTGATCGCTACCACACCGCCGCACCGCCACACCTAATCGGTTCCCTATATATATATATATATATATATATATATATATATATATATATATATATATATATATATATATATATATATAATATCATACCAAAATGAGGTAGATGCATTAATGACTCAAGATCCCAATGGGCACATATGTTGGATGATGTTCAGGTGTAGAAAATGATTTAGAAGATACTTTCTCTATAACTGTTCCTTTCTAAAAAATAAGCTCGTACTCATTGTCTACATACTGATAGGCTTTGGGGACTTTTTGAATATTTGTGTTGGATAAATGATAAATGCATTTGACAGATAAAAGTTCATCAAACACTTTGATATCATCACCGAAAACCGTACCTTGTATCATTTTGCCCTGTCATTGAGATAATGTGTATGATTGTTAGGGACATTCATTTGTGTATAAAAAATAGAGCACGACATTATTAAAGATTTTACCTTTTCATCAACAAAGATGATATTTTGGAATTCTTTTTTTTTTCTTTGATGAAATCCTAATTGAACTTTTTTCAACAACTTCAAGCTTGAGTTTCGAATTTTTCAATCCTCCATTGATGTTAGAGAGAGGGATCGATCTCACGATCAACATCCATCTGATAAACATGAGAATATCAAAGAAATTGTTAATACAATAATAAAAAAACATGTATAACCATATAATGCATAACACAACTAAGGAATTCATAGCGATCTAATAATTTTCTACGCAAAATAGTCCTTTTATACATGCAACTTGTCATTGTTCTAATCTCAGGTTTAATCAATAATTTAGTTTTTTATTTGCATTTTGCTCTAGACAAATTCATCGAAACCAAAAAAGCATGAGAAACACATGGACTCAAAAAAAGAAAAATGTAAAAAAAAAAACTAAAAAGCATAAAAACCACTCTCTCAAACCGTTCATGTAATCTTATTTTAGAAGAGCTAGATGAAATATTTTTATGTTTTTAAGATAGAATACATATACACAATTCATTAAAATATTTTTTTTAATATATAAATCTATATATGAACATTTATATGAAATGGATGTGGTTCACGTAAAGACAAAAAAAGTGGTCCAAGCTTTTGTGAAGTTCCTATGTTCTACATTCTTTAATCGACATTTTTTTGTTCTCTTTGTAGAATAGACATTTATTATACATATAACAAACTGATAATATATAACATATATAAAAAAATTTAGAAATAAAACATTATCAAAACTGATATCCCTAATTTTATCTTGTGATTATTGATTTTATATATAGAGAGAGACAGAGATGAAAAGCCATCCCAAAACAAAACCAAAACAAAACCTTCATAAATATATATATAAAAAAACCCAAAAAGGCATTAGAAGCACATGGACCTCAAAAAAGAGACGTGTAAACCAAAAAAATCTAAAAAAGCATGAAAACCCACTCCCAAAACATTCCTGTAATCTTATATTTGAATAGCTAGATGAAATATTTTTATGTTTTTAAGATAGAATACATATACAAAGTTCATGAAAATATTTTTTTTAATATATAAATCTATTTATAAACATCTATATCAAATGGATGGGGTTCATGTAAAGACAAAAAAAGTAGTCCAAGCTTTTGTGAAGTTCCTATGTTACCTCTACATTCCTTAATCGACATTTTTTTTTGTTCTCTTTCCCCCCGTATGGCATGAAGAATTAGGCCAGAATAAGGAAGAATACAGGAGAATAGTAAAAAAAAGTTGTTTGTTTTGACAGAATAAACCCCGATAATTATGTCTGGATAAGTTAGGATAAGGCCTGATAACTATTCTAAAGAAATATTGGAATTGCTTATCAGACCTTATCTATGCAAATGAATAAAAATACCCTTCTCTGTCATTTTAAAAAATTTATCTCACTTAACAGTCTCACACAGATTTCAAAAACTGTTACATCTATCAAATCAATCATATATTTCTCACACTATTCCCAGGGGTATAGTTGTCATTTAAAAAGTTATAAATTCTTATTCATCCCTTATCAACCATTTATCATCACTTTATCCAAGATTAACCAAACAACAAAAAAAGCATTTTTACGTTTTCCAATGAGAATAACAAAAAATGCAACCAAACAAAAAATTGCTTATTCAGTCTGAATTGTTATCTATCCTAGTATAGCTATCAGGAGCGAATAACTCAATGTCACACCCCATACGGGGGGTTTGTATTTTACCCTAGCGGGATAGAATAGGTATTTATTATACATATAACAACTTATAATTTATTATATGTATAAAAAAAATTTAGAAATAAGACATGTCAACTGAGCCCATAGATAAGAGATGAAAAGCCATCCCAAAACAAAATCTTATATGACAAAAGAAGGTATATTGAAAGGGATAGAGAGAAAAGAAGAAAAAAATTGAGCCCCTTCACTTTAATTTTTTTTTTTAACTTCTACTTTAACTACACTACTTTCTTCACCCCTCCCTCTCACCCGCATTGAAGAAAACAAAAGTCATATATTTGTAGCAAGAGAGAAAGAAGGGAAGCACATATATTCGGCCAAATAAAACAAAAATCCCTAAATACAAAACCCCAAATATCATTACATGAATCAAACCCTAAAAAACTATTACATGAATCCAAACCTAAAAAACCTCAACAAAAAATGAATAGAAAGACACATTGAAGGAAACAAAAGCCATATATTTTTGTAGCAAGAGAGAAAGAAGGGAAGCACATATATTCGGCCAAATAAACAAAAATCCCTAAATACAAAACCCCAAATATCATTACATGAATCAAACCCTAAAAAACCATTACATGAATCCATACCCAAAAACCTCAACAAAAAATGAATAGAAAGACACATTGAAGGAAACAAAAGCCATATATTTGTAGTAAGAGAGAAAGAAGGGAAGCACAAATATTCAGCCAAATAAACAAAAATCCCTAAATACAAAACCCCAAATATCATTACATGAATCAAACCCTAAAAAACCATTACATGAATCCAAACCCAAAAAATCTCAACAAAAAATGAATAGAAAGACACATATCCAAAACGGTAAAAAAAATATCAAAAAAGCTCCAAATCCAAAACCCTAAAAACCATTACATGAATCAAACATAAAACCTGAACAAAATTCTCACCCGAAAATCAACAAAAATCTAACTCTAACTTATTTTATCCGAAAGAGAGAGAACATAAAGAGAGGGGGATAAAAACTGAAAGAGAGGAGACCAAAAGAGGGGGTTAAATGTCTATTTTACCCCACCAAGGTAAAACACAAAGAAAATAAAAAATTGTCAAAGAAAGAGTTGTACATGGGTAATATAGGAAGTTCATGGACCATCCGGAAGTTCATGGACCATCCAGAACCATTTGGAAATGGGCCTGACACAAATAGGGGTCTAATTGTGAAATTTATAGAATATGAGGACAGATGTGCAAAACTGGTATAGATTGGGGGTCCATTTGCAAATAGCCCAGAGGAGATTGGGGGCCTGATTGTTAAAAAGTGGGGGTGCTTTCTACGATATCCCACGGGATTCGTCCGGAGATGGTCATTAATCTTCGACCATTTTTTGTATTTACAATTTTACCCTCTCAAAAAACAAAATACATAACCATAGAAACATGTCATTAAACAAAGTTTCATGGGTAAAATAGGAAAATCAAAAGAGTTTACACCGTTTTGTCTTATTAGGTACCAATCCTTTTAATATATATGGTATAGAGATATAGGTGATGAATAAAATATTAAAAATAATATTTTTAGGCGATATATAATAATGAGAAGCCCATAATGAAAATTGAAAGAAAAGAACAACCAAAATAAGCATATTATAATTTTTTTTATTAAATTATAATATTAAATAGTACATGAATGGGCACCATGGATTATATTTTATTTCCAAACATTTGACATCCTCAAATGTATAACATCAGCTATACGTTAAACAATCGAAATGACAAATGTTCATAAACATACAACACTCATTAAAACATAAACTCTGAAAAGTCTTCCTTATTAAGTGAAACCAGTAAAAAAACAGGAGTAAGAGAAATGATATTTTGATATTATAATTTTCTTTTTTTGTTTTGACATCTATCGTCCTTTTTGATGTCTTCATCTTCCACGTCATCGATACGCTCGATATATTGAGCAATCCAATGTCCCATAGCTCTATCATCCTCACTTATTTTATTAGCTTTTGTGTATAACTCATATTTCTTCCCGACGCATGATATCAAATTCCTATTAAATTTGGATTGCATGTCTCTCTGTAATAACACAAGAATGTATTTAGTGATTGAACTATTTCTAAATTTGTAATTAATTGCTCACCGTACCTCCTCATTCATGCTCATATATTCTGAGACTGGACAACCAATTAACATTTCTGAATCTTTGAAAATGGTAATCTTAATACTTTGGTCACCATCAGTTATGACAAGCTTCAAGATGTACCTGAAATCAACGGAAGTCATAAGTTGTCATATGAGTAATATAGCTATTTATTCTATAATACATACCTTTGATTCCATTTGACATCAATTTTTTTACATTTATAGCATTCTATTACGCCTTCTTTCATTTCAACCTTACTATAACATTTCTTGCATGCATTATAATATGGTTCCCTTTTGTTTTCAATGCTCATGATGTTTGCTTGGAATGAGCAAAAAGTAGTCTGCAGTTTCAATAAACTTTGAAAAGTTAATTATTCACAATAATTATTTTATTTGTACAATACACATGTTATATTGTAATGCCCCACATTTACCTAACTGCTTATCGGACGGTAAATGGGTCGCTACTAAACTTAATCCAAATACAAGACCAAAATTTGCAGTTTTTTTTTAAACAATACTAATATAATAAAAATTGAAAGTGATAAAACATAAAAACAATATCCAAAAGTTACAAACCGCTAACGGTCTTACAAAATATCAGCGTCTGACATAAACAAAATACTAGAATGAAAAGATATATTAAACCACCCCTGTGGGAGCTATCTAAACTAAAGTAAACATAAATAGTCGATCGCAACTATAATTTACTCTCGAACTGCTACCTCGGAGCAATTTCTGAAAGATGCGAAAAGTCCAAACTTCATCTTAATCCTCAGAATACGCAATACCTGGTTATGAAACAACCAGCCCATATCAAATAGGGTGAGCAATTAACTCAGTGAATAAGTCCACTGACAAATTACCTCACGTGACAGTATATATAAAAATAAAGTTTTATGAAAATTATAATTTTATTTAATAAATCTTTTATTTTATTAAATCAATTTAAAATCATAAATTTTTTTTAAAAAAAATATTTTAATGCGCACGTGACCCAATCCTTGGCCCACATCAGAGAAATCATGAGAGAAAAAAATATCATCATATATATATATATTTATATATAAAAAAAATAAGAATTTTCTTTTAAAAATCAAATTAAATTCATGAGCTTAATAGAATATAATTTTAATGCAATCACGTGGCCCAATCCTTGGTCCACGTCATAGAAATCATGCAGCTTAAATGATATGACCGGGTAGGGTTTTTTAATCGGAAGAACCGTTCTCCAAAACAGGTATGCCAAGCCCCAAGCTACTAAATCGCTCAAAAAGCTCCCTCGAGGAGACATCGGATCTAGAAGACGCTGATGGGTCGCCGCTGCCATCACTACGAAAACACCCAGCACAGGATGCCCCGGTTGCTGCAGACTCTAAACAAAGGAATCCGCCGCTGTAAGGAATGCTTTACCACACCCCTCACCGATCTTCGGACTCTTCGAGTCATAGACCTTCCTCCTCAAAGGCGAAATACTACGGGGGGATTTATTCCAGAAAATATGTCATGATATGCATCTTGATAAAAATCTCCTAGGACTAGGTTGTCTCCACTAGTCCTAAATTTTTCCAAAAGTCTCGAAATGAAAATCTTTAATCCAAATGTTATTTAAAAAACATCAACATAAAAAATGTATTATGTTAATTCTTGAAACATGAATAGCATAATTCATGCTATTTTAAATGACAAGACGAATGAATTAAATCATGCAAAATAATCATAATATAAATGCATGGAGATCACATAATATCATACAAATATAATGAACACGTGAAATTCAACGATTAAAAAAACTCACATAAAATAAATCAATAGGCCTACTCACCTCGAATGGACCCTAGGTCCGGAGAATGAAGCCCGCAACAAAAATTACAACCTAGATGAAGCAAATAGATTATTAATTAAGACCCCATAATTCAACCATAAACCCAAGACCTAATTACCTATCTTAATTATTAAGCATAAATTTTTATACCCAATAATCTAAATCCATCTCCATATATACTACAACCTAAGAATATGATCTAAATCTATTTACCATATAACCAGACACTAAATGACAAAAATCAGAAAAGACAAACCAGAAAAGACAAAGCAGAAAAGACAAAACAAAAAAGACAAAAATCCAGAAAATCAAAATAATAATAAAATAATGAAAATTCATAAAATAATATAAAAATACATTTTTTTTCAATAAAAATAAACTATTAGCCAATAAAAATTGAAAATAAATAAAACTTATTAAGTATAGGTATAGAACATAACTCTAGTATTATTAAAAACTTATATTTTAGAAATCTAAACATAGATCTAATATTTAAAATAAATGATAAATCAAAACCCTAAGTTTATGAATACTCAAAAATTCAAAAAAACTAATATACATCTAACAATAATAAATAATATATCAAAACCCTAGTTTTTATAAAAACTTAGAAATCCAATAACATGAACATATATCTAGCAAAACTCTAATTTTATTAAAAACTCAAAATCTTATAACATAAAAGTAAATTTAATCTTTAAAATAAATAATAAATCAAAACCTTATTTTTATTAAAATCTTAAAAATTCAAACACCTAAACATGGATCTAATTAATAATAAGAAAATCAAAAGATAAAAAAAAAAGATTAAATACCTTTTCTCCCTCTCTCTCGGCTTCTGTCGAACCAAAACACCGCCGCACACCCCTATTATATATATATATACACACTTAGATGCCTAAACCTAACGAAATTATAAAATGACCCCTGGATTATTTTATATTTATAAATAGGTCCCTATGCGAATTACATATAGATCCCTAGAGCATATTACAAGAAATTCACAAATTCAAAACTGGGTCCCTCAAAATCAATAACAATGAAATCTCAAAACTTATTCTTTTGAGCTTCAATATTTATCAGATTGCAACCATTTAATATTTTGAAGACCTTCAAAAGAAAATGGAAAAAGTTTTTAATATAAAAAATATATATTTAAAATTGAAAATTGAAATGGACCCATAAAGATGAACTAAATGGGCCAAAACTTAAAAACACACAAAATACACAAATTTCAATTCAAATATAATATTTATATATTTAAATTAAATATTTAAATAAGATAAAATTCACAGGTGTTACATATATATATGTGTGTGTTTATGTTTTATAATTCATATATACATTGACTTGAGATGTGCCTTCACGGATGATTTGATCGATTGTTATTTCAGTGATATCTCTCACTGTTCACGTATGCGATCAAATCCAACCCAACATTTTCCTGCTTTTCGAAAAGGCAAGTGGCGATCACACAAATCCGGAGATCCTCTTGAGCCGCTGTCGGGCGCCTCAACCAGGAACGACACCACCCCTTCCGAGAAGATGATCCGACCGAGCCCGCCAGGGCACGCATCCGATCTGAATCCCCGAAGAACCCCCACACACGCACCGCCACACGGATTTTTTCAACACCGACGAATCCGATACCGACACCTCCCGCCTTTTGAAAATTTTTTTTACCCCTGCAGCAAACATCCAATCTTTTCTGTACCCCTTTAGCAAACACCTAATTTTTTTCTACCCTCATCCCATTAATTCCCCCAACCGCACAAAATCACAGTTTCCCCTGTAAGTACATATATGTTTTTTGTAATTTAGATAACACAAAATGTAATTTATATAAATATTATCTGTAAATGCATTATTATATTATGTAAAAATCGTAACTTGTAACACTAGAGAAACATACATTAATGCATAACATTATATGTGGTTCTTATGTTGTTATGAAGTAAACACTTATTGATGTTTGATTTATTTAGGTGTTTGACTAATTGTTGCATCTTTAATATAGTTTAAATTGCGTTTTCTTCCTAATGATATACGCTTGGTAACTCGAATGTGCAACAATAGATTCGATTTCAGTCAAAATGACATGAAGATGATTTGAGAAAATACAACATCTCAGTTCATTAGGGTAGGAAAATAACGTCGGAATGCAAACATTCGATGAATTCAAGTGCTTTGATGTACTTACTGTGATAAAATATTTTCAGGTGTTATACATATGTTTCTCTAGTATTTTACAAGTTACTATTTTTACATGACATGTATAATAATGCACTTACATATAATATTTACATAAAATTATATTTTGTGTTCTATAAGTTATAGAAAATATACATGCACTTACAGGGAAAAAGAATGTCAGAATGCAAACATTCGATGAATTCAAGTACTTTGATATACTTATTGTGATAAAATATTTTCAGGTGTTATACGTATGTTTCTCTATTATTTTGTAAGTTACCATTTTTACATGACATATATAATAATGCACTTACATATAATATTTACAGAAATGACATTTTGTGTTCTATAAATTGCCGAAAACATACATGCACTTATAGAAAAAAACTGTGATTTTGTGGTGCTAGAGGAATTAAAGGGAGGAAGGTAGAAAAAAAATTGTGTTTGCTAGAGGAGTAAATTTTTTTTTTCAAAAGGTGCACATGAAATATTGGGGTTGGGTTGGAGGGGTATTTAAGCAATTGACCCAGAAAAATATGAGTGAACAGTGACCTTGTGGATCAAACAACCATTTCCATATTCAAAACCATTCCCACCACACATTCTCCCCCCCTCACTCCACAACTCTCAATCAACAGCAGCCAAACCAAATCCACATCTTCTCATCCCATTCCCCACCATACCCACAAACAAAACCCCCTTCCAATACCCCCAAACAATGTTCTCTCTCTCCCCCCTCCCTGCCTCCCTCCCTCCCCACCTCTGCATCATCTCCACCACCATTCATGTCCTTCTACCCTCCCTAACATCTACTCTTCCTCTCCTTCCAAACCCCCACCTCCCCCTCCACCATGACCATCTCCTCCTCCCTCCTCCTCCAAAACCCCCACCTCCCCTTCCAAATCCAAAAACATCCCCCTCTCCTTCACCACATATACCCCCAACCCCCTCCCTCCATCACCCTCTCTCCGCTTCCGCCATCTCCGCTCCTCCGTATTAGAACCAAGAATCTCCTCCCCTCCGCCACCCTCTCCTCTTTCAGCGACGATAACGAGGCTGCGGCGGAGACAAAGGCCAATGCGAAGGAGGAGGAGAAGCTCAACGAAATGGCGAAGGCCTTCCATATCTCGTCGAGGACCACCTCCGCCGTAACTGTCTGCATCGCCGTGGCGGCGCTGACTCTCCCCCTCTTCATGAGGTCCCTCACCACTGCCGGATTGTCAGTGAAGACGAGGGCGCTCGGGTACCTGACTTTGTTGTCTGGTTTTTATATGGCTTGGAATATTGGGGCGAACGATGTGGCGAACGCGATGGGTACGTCAGTCGGGTCGGGCGCGCTCACGCTGAGGCAGGCCGTGGTCACAGCGGCCGTGCTGGAGTTTTCCGGGGCGTTTCTTATGGGGAGGCATGTTACGAGTACGATGCAGAAGGGAATTCTTGTCGCGGGCGTCTTCCAGGGGAAGGATATGTTGCTCTTCGCCGGGCTGTTGTCTTCGTTGGCCGCTTCTGGTACCTGGTTGCAGGTGATGTACCCTTGCCTATGTTAGAATCAGAAATTGAAGAGAATGAATCAGAAAATATTATTAGGGTTTGTATGAATATTTATAGTACAAAAGGGGAAACGGAAAAAAGACTAATCTACCCTTAACCCTAACATATATACATTTAACACCCCCCCTCAAACTCATGGTGGATCATACACCGAGAGTTTGTTCAACAAGAAGTCATGCCGCTGAAGTGTATGTGACTTTGTGAAAAAGTCAGATAACTGAAGAGAAGAAGAGATATATGGGAGTGATATAGTGCCCGCAAGAAAGTGATGACGAACGAAGTGACAATCGATCTCGATGTGCTTCGTACGTTCATGAAAAACTGGATTGCTAGCAATTTGAATGGCGCTCTTGTTATCACAATATAGAGGAGTAGACGCAGAGAGGATGACACCCATGTCAGAGAGGAGGCATCGAAGCCAAACGACCTCAGCAGTAGCGGATGCCATAGCACGATATTCGGCCTCAGCACTCGAACGAGAAACAATGTCTTGTTTCTTGGCCTTCCAAGATATAAGAGAGTCACCAAGAAACACACATATACCAGTCGTAGATTTTCGATCTGTGACATCTCCTGCCCAATCAGCATCAGTATAAGCACGAAGTTCAAGAGTAGAAGAAGACGGTAACAGTAGAGCACGAGATATAGTGCCACGTAGATAGCGTATAATCCGAAGAACTGCTGCATAATGAACAGTACGAGGGGCAGCGACGAACTGGCTGACAATATGCACAGCATAGGCAATGTCAGGACGAGTGACAGTGAGATAGACGAGGCTTCCAACAAGCTGTCTATAACGAGTAACATCAGAAAGTGGTTCTCCATCGTCAGGTCGGAGCTTAGCATGAAGCTCAATAGGAGTGGGAGAGATGCGATCATCAGTCAGACAGGCACGGTCGATCAAGTCAGCAGTATACTTACGTTGGGAGAGAAGATAACCACGCGGAGCAGAAGCAACTTCCAAGCCTAGAAAATATCAAAGTTTGCCAAGATCTTTCATCTCAAATTGACGCTGAAGATGTTGCTTGACCGACTGTATATGAGAAGAATCATCGCCGGTGATGATCATGTCATCAACATAAAGCAGCAAGAGAGTACGATGAGGACCAGAGGTGTGAACAAATAAAGCTGGATCAGAGGAACTCGGGACAAACCCAGCAGCACATATAGCATCAGTGAATCGAGCGAACCAAGCGCGAGGAGCTTGCTTGAGACCATAGAGAGCGCGGTGAAGATGGCATACATGACCAGATGGATGAGGAAGACCCGGAGGAGGAGTCATGTAAACCTCCTCTGATAAATCACCATGAAGGAAAGCGTTCTTGACATCAAGCTGATAAATGGGCCATTGACGAACAGAAGCAACAGAAATCAAAGTACGAACTGTCGTCATCTTCGCTACAGGAGCAAATGTCTCATCATAATCAATACCATGCTGCTGAGTGAAACCACGGGCAACCAACCGAGCCTTGTGACGCTCAATCGAACCATCAGAGTTGGTCTTGATCTTATAGACCCATTTACAGCTGATAGGAGTCTTCCCTGGAGGAAGTGGTACAATGTCCCATGTATGAGTGCGTTGTAATGCACTAAGCTCCTCTGTCATAGCACCTTCCCATTCTGGAATGCCGACAGCCTCACGATATGATTGGGGCTCCCAATGAGTGGAAACAGCGGAAAGAAAACACTGAAAACTAGGAGAAAAAGAATCAGAGGCAACCAAGCTAAGTCGTTGAGGAGGTCGACGAGCGCGAGGTGGATTGCGACGAGGAGCAACTGGTGCGGGAGCAGAATCGTCTTCCGGTAAAGCAGCATCAGGAATAGGTGTAGGAGTAGACGGGATTGTTCCACGTGAATCATCTTGAATAGAGGTGGACAAAGACGGCAAGGGTGAAGATGAGACTGACGATGAAGAGTGGTCAGGTACAGACGGAATAGATGACTCAGGAGCAGAAGATGAAGATGAGAAATCAGGAATAGAAAAGTCCAAAAATGTGACTTCCTCAACCGTGGATGGGGGAAGAGGAACAGGAGGCGAACGAAGAGCATAGTATGGATGATTCTCAAAGAATGTGACATGACAAGATGTCCGAAGACGACGAGCAACAGGATCATAGCATCGATATCCTTTGATCTCAGTACTGTACCCAAGAAAGACACACATAGCAGAACGAGGAGACAACTTCGTACGCTCAAGAGGAGGAAGTAGGACAAAACACGTGCATCCAAAAACACGAAGACGAGAATAATCGGGAGGACTATGATAAAGACGCTGAAAGGGGGAGATGCCAGCAGTGATAGACGAAGGAGTGCGATTGATGAGATACACACTTGTAAGAACAGCCTCACCCCAAAACTGAACAGGAACAGAAGCAGAAAGGAGTAAGGACCGGGTCATTTCGAGGATATGACGATGTTTACGTTCAGCAACCCCGTTCTGCTGATGAGCATAAGGAGTGGAAAGCTGTGGTAGAGTGCCTTGGGAGGATAAAAAATCACGAAAAGCACGAGAACAGTATTCACCACCACAATCAGAGCGAAACACCTTGATGCGTTTGGAGAACTGAGTTTCAACCATTGTAGCAAAAGACTTATAGATGGGTAACAAGTCAGAACGACTATTCATCAAATAAATCCAAGTATAGCGAGAAAAGTCATCAATAAAAATAACGTAATAACGGTTACCACCTTTAGAAGGAATAGGGGAGGGACCCCAAACATCAGAGTGGACTAGATCAAAAGGAGAAGCAGAAATGTTATTACTAGTAGGAAATGGAAGAGCCAAGTGTTTTGCCAACTTGCAGCCCACACATGGTTGAAGCTCAGTTTTTGAAAAAGAACCTAAAACACCGGTACTTATTAGATAACGAAGTCTTGGAGGAGAGAGATGGCCAAGACGGCGGTGCCAAACATCAAAGGAGGAAGGAGGAGAGGAAATCAAGCGAGCAGAAGCTGCAGAAGACGAAGGAATATGAAGATGATCCATGTAGTAAAGCCCACCATGTCTAGAGCCTGTCCCAATCTGCTTCCCCGTACGACGATCCTGTACAGAACAAGTAGAAGAATCAAAGGTAATGAGACAATCATGATCAGCAATTTTACCAACAGAAAGCAAATTTAATGATAGGCCAGGAACATGAAAAACTTCAGGAAGTTGAAAACGATGAGAAGGATCAGCCAGAGAACCAGAACTCGACACAGACAGGGGAGTCCCATCCGCCGTACGAATAACAGGAGTGGGAAACAAGCGAGTAGGACGACTAATAAAGGATGCTTGAGAAGTCACATGATGGGAAGCTCCAGAATCAAGAATCCATGAGGAAGTAAGGTTACCTGTCGCCGCAGTAGAAGCAGAAAAGGGAGTAGATGAATCACTACCAGTCACTGAGCGAAGCATATCCTGTAGCTGTTGTTGTTGGAGATGGAGTTGTGCAAGACTCTCACTGATCTGAGAGGGAGAATATGCCTGTGGATCAGTAGAAAAATCAGATGCAACAGCAGCTGCAGGTCGAGGCTGAAAACGATGTGGAGGAAATGTAAATGGTGCCCGAGGTGCTGGTGCCCGAGGCGCTGGGGCACGAGGTGCTGCAGGATCTAGTGAACGAGGCACTAGAGGAAGTGCGAGGTACATAAACAAGAGGAGCACCATCACGAGCACGCTTACGACATTCAGTTTGAACATGTCCAAATTTATGACAATAATAGCAAGTGACCCGGGTGTAGCGATTGTCTTGACGATGTGCAACATTGACAGAACTATGATTAACGATAGGCGGAGTGACAACAGTGCGAAGGCGCGTCTCCTCAGCAACCAACTCGAAAAGAACCGTATCGAGAGACGGTTTGGGAGAGCGATGAAGAATCTGTGCACGAATAGCCTCGAACTCAGGACGAAGACGCATCAAGAATTGGTATAATCGCTGACGATTACGGTACTCACGATAGCGTGTCAGAAAAATACCCTCCATCTGAGGATCCATAGGCGCGAGTTGATCCCAGTAATCAGACAAAAGAGAATAAAAATCACGAATAGAAAGCTCCCCTTGATAAGAAGTAGAAATGGCCTGATGCAGATAGAATTCCTGAGCACCATCAGTCTGTGTGTAGAAATTCTTAAGAAAGTCCCAATATTCCTTGGCTGTAATGAACGGCTTCAAATGCTTACGGATATTTGGAATAACCGAAGAAGCAATATATGCTTTCACCCGAGAATCGGCCTCCTTCCATGTCAACAATGCCTTAGTATATGCCTCAGCTTTGGCCTTGATGGTAGTCTCGTCAGAACCCGGTGAGGATGGTTCAAGGACAGGGGCCGGATCGGTGCCAGTAACATGACCCAATAGGCGACGAAAATCAAGCTGAAGCTCAAGACTGATAGACCAGGTGTCATAATTTTCACCATCAAACTTAACATCGATGATCTGAGTGTTATCCGTAGCCATAATATCCAAATAACCAGAATAGCAAAAAAATAATATCTCGGATGAAGAAAATAAGGTCACAGTGACGTGCAGAACGAAAAACTGAGCAAAATGAGTACCAATTTGACTATATTTGGAGTCCGAATGAGCCCGTAACGGCCAGATAAAGAAAATACCGAAAGAGTGACGACGGTCGGGCGAGTTGACCTGGGCGAGTTGACCTGGGCGAGTCGGCGCGGGCGAGTTGGCGCGGGCGAGTTGACCCGGCGAGTTGACCCGGCGAGTTGACCAGCGAGTTGACTCAGGTGAGTTGACTCGGCAGTCTTCAACAGACGCGTAAAATCCCAGATTTTACGGGATTTCGCGCGGATTCTTCGCCGCAGCGATCTCGCGACCGAGACAATTGCACGGCGGCGCGGGGGCAGCGGCGGCAGCGCGTGGGCGGCGCGCGGGGGGCAGCGGCGGCGGCGCGTGGGCGGCGCGCGGGGGCAGCGGCGGCGGCGTGGAGGCTGCGCGCGAGGGCAGCGGCGGCGCGGGGGCTACGCGCGGGGACGCGTCGGCAGCGGTGCGGGGGCGCGGATCTGGGCAGTAGCAGCAGCGGCAGTGGCGGCGCGGGGGCTCGGATCTGGGTGCGGGGCAGCGGCAAGGGCGCGGACGGCGCGCGGGCAGGGCCGCACGGGGCGTGCAGGGTGGCGCAGCAGGGCGGCACGGCGGCGGCACAGCGGAACGTCGATGATCTCGCAAACGGAAACTAATGCCAACAAAAAATCAAAGAAAAAATTTGGATTCAAGCTCTGATACCATGTTAGAATCAGAAATTGAAGAGAATGAATCAGAAAATATTATTAGGGTTTGTATGAATATTTATAGTACAAAAGGGGAAACGGAAAAAAGACTAATCTACCCTTAACCCTAACATATATACATTTAACAGCCTATATCTTGATTTTATGTCTTGATGATGATTGTTGTATTGAACTATTTGGATGGTGGTTTCATTTGATTTGTAGTTTGTGATGGGTTGAATGAGATGTAGGACCAGTTTGATAACTCTGATCGAGAAATCCAGTTCTAATAGATCCTGTGGATTGAGAAATTTTGTCTAAAATGTCTACAAATGAACAAAATGAATGGAGGATTTGACCAATAAGAATGAACGCTAAACTGACCCATAGTAATGATGTGTTTAGTTTCCAATGCGGGCTACATAGAAGTGTTGATTATGTTTTCTATGTTTTTGAGATGTTGGTAATTGTTTGATGATTTCTCTATGTCATTTTATATGGCTTTCCTTGTTTATTTCTTATGTGTCTTTCAATTGGTGCTTATGCATAGCTGAAGTCTGAGTGTACTTCGAAATGATTGCATTGTTGGAGGAGTAAGTGATGGTGAATGGTTGTTTGCCTTACTATAATTTAGTGGTTCTGTGGCCTACCTTTTTTGGCAGTGCCTATACCATGCAATTTTCCAGCACCTGTGTTAGGATTTACTTTATCATGTGGCATCTGTTGCACCATGTATCAAGTGGTTAAGGGGACTATTTTGAAGTTCCTTTGCAAGTGAATTAATTGTATGTTATATTATACACTCTCCTACCCTTTCAATTCTCGGCAATGAGTGCACTTCTGATGGGTTTTTGCTCCCATTGGATTAGAGGTCGAGCAACTTAATGTAAAACCATATCCGTAATATGTGGTGCAATCACATTAAGAGCAAAAAATGTCAACATGATCAGAAGTTATATTTAGCAATGTGTTTCTTTAAGTTTTCAGTTTAACATATACTTCGTATAGTTATAGTGCGCTGCTATTTCCAATAAAAGAATACCTACAATAATTTAATTCTAAATTTTCTTTGTTACTCTTGAGAAGTCTTCATGTTGCATCCCCATTATGTCATTATCTTTGGAAGTTTAACTTTGTTATTCTAGTCGTCCAACTGTTCATCTTTACTTTAGACATCTTCAATGTGTTGTGGTGCTTTCACATTTCAATGTATTGTAGTGAAAGGTTCTGGTCTTGAAATGTGAACATCCAAGTGAGTGACTTTGTTGAAAATATGTCAATCTTTTCATTATATAGAACTCTTTAGGTAATTTGTAGAAACAGAATTGTGTAATTTAACATCAGATAATTATGTTGAGAATAGGTTCTCTGGGAAGCTCCATTCTTAAAACTCAAATAACTTGAATGAAATATATTCTTTCTTCGTTGTTTCTCTTTTTTCTTCTTTCATTGATACAAATGATGGACAGGAACAATACTCCAAAAAGTTGAAACAAAAGTTGATCCGCAATAAATGGCAACAAGGCAAGCTTAATTTATACATAGCTTTTCTTAGAGGTTTCAAGTCTTTGATGTTGTTGTAATCAGTTCAACATAGGAAATTGAAATTCATTAGTTAAGGGTTTATACTACTATCTCTCATTTTCTACAATCTATATATATTTGGGATAATGTTATGTGCAACCCCTTTTATAGCCCCAATTTCAGTCTACACATGTTTTGAATTTTTATACATAGTATATATCATCTAATGAGGTGCATTCTATTATAAAAAAATGAAACATATACTCTAATGAATTGCATAGATGCATTTATAGAAAATGTGAAAAATTTCTATCGAAGCATATATCTCGTAATGTGAGTATATACTCCAGTAATTTTCTATCGACACATGTGGGCTGGAAAAAAACTGTCTAAGGGCACTCATATATTTGAGGATATAAGATGAATTATTTATAAAACTTCCATTTTTGGAGTGTGTTATAATTCTATATATGTACTTTCAATCTCAACGATTTATGCTTGGACATTCAAATTTTGCTTTTCTTTTCAACACTGCATAATATTTCTCCTCTTATAATTTTTTTAATATTTTTTTAATTTTTTGGTGCCTCTATTGATTTCTGTAGGCTCTGTATCTTCTACTTTTCATATCCATAATTTATTCGCATGAAGGCTAGGATTGACACTGACTTTATTTTGTTAAAACACACTATTTTGGCAATGTTTTATTTAAGGGTTTTTTATTTTTTAGTCTCTGTAAACTATATGATTTAATGATCGATCCCTCACTTCATATTTTAGTTTTAGTCCCTAGATTTAAATGGTGTGTTTCTTATTAGTCCCTGGAAGGGACTTATTACCAAATTATTTGGTTTTTTTAGTCCCTAAGAGGGACTAAAATGAACATATCCTTTAAATCTGGAGACTTAAACTGAAATATGAAGAAGTGATGGATCAATCACTAAATCATGTAGTTTATAGAGACTTAAAAATAAAAACCCTTAATTTAATGTCATGTGAGAAAACTGAGCTCAAAAAGTTTAGGTTCATATGGTAGGCAATTTCCGTATTAGTTAATTATTCATTTAATCTGAAATATAAGATGTAGGACTGATGCAGATATCATGGCCACACATTATATGAACGGCCAAGATCAGATGGATCAACGAAAGCAGAGACATCGTGATCGTTCAGGGGCGCCGTAACTTCAAACGGCCATAACTTTCAAACCGTAGATCAGAATCGCTATTATAATATGTCCACGCGTTCGTATCGCTGAGCTCTAGAGGAATAGTGGAGCCAACGCCAAATTTTGGAGTGTTCTGAGATCGTCTTCGGGGACAAATCGATGGTTGAAAGTTAATTTTTTGCTATTTTATGCAAAAGAAAAAAAAGAACATGCCGCCGAGAAGATGTCCTTTTAGCGACGCCTACGACCGTGAGGAACTACAACAGACCGTCGCTGCAGCTACAGCAGCAACTAATAGGCGCATGGACGAAAGATTGGAGGCAATCACGCGAAAGATGGAGGTGGTGATGGTGTTTATGCAACGTTATGAACGATCTCCAACTTGACGACCAAGATCACCGGTCCCACAATCTTCGACTGCGCGATCTGAAGGGGATGATTCCATTGGAGGAGATTTCGATAACCTGTTCAAAGACACGATTCGTCCATCTATCTTCGATGAAGATGAAGATGAAGAAATTGAAGAAGCAAAACCTATCTTCGATGAAGATGAAGATGAAGAGATTGAAGATGAAGGGATTGAAGATGAGAACTTTCCACCTATCTTTGATTAGGAGATTGAAGATGCGAGACTTCCCCATATCTTTTATGCAGAGATCGAGGAAAAAGACATTCCACCTGTCTTTGATGAAGATATGGAGGAGATTGAGTCCAAGAATCCCCCTCAAATATTTGGTAACAATGATCACATCCTTTCTTTATCTAATGCCTCTCATCATAGCCTTTTCACCACCAAAATCATCAACACCCACGTATCTTACGTGACTGGAGCTTCATCCAAATCGTTCTCGCTAGACCCCTTTCAAGTTATTCATACCTCTTCACCATCGACAAAGCTATCACATGAAACATTTAACCCACTCTACCATCATTTTGTTGATTCATTCTTTCCAGCCTTCATTTTTCCTCATCCACCACCCCTTCTCAGGAGGTTATTATTGGACAGCTGGGTTTGTGAGCATTGGTCCGATTGGATGGATGTGATACGACATCCTAAAAGATTCGTTGTTCGTAAGAAATCCATATCTAAAGTTTATGGTTACAGTTTCGATGAGGATCTGAATTCGAGGGCGAATTCTCTTCAGCTTGGGGAGGATGATGTAGACATCATGGCCACACATTATATGAACGGCCGAGATCAGATGGATCAACGAAAGCAGAGACATCATGATCATTCGGGGGCGCCGTAACTTCAAACGGCCATAACTTTCAAACCGTAGATCAGAATCGCTATTATAATATGTCCACGCGTTCGTATCGCCGAGCTCTAGAGGCATAGTGGCTAAGCCACTACGCCAAATTTTGCAGTGTTTTGATATCATCTTCACGGACAAATCGACGGTTGAAAGTTAATTTTTTTGCTATTTTATGCAGTTTTTAGGATTTGTTGGGATTTATCTCATTTAATTAGTTATTATATTTAGATCTGAATCTCCAATCATATATTTGAATTCAAATTTAAATATTGATTCGGAGATTTGTTTGTTAGGTCTGAGATTTATATAATTAGTTGAGATCCTAGTTTGTTGTGATTTTCCACTCTATAAATAAGCATGTAAACCAATTGACAATTGGATTATTGATTATTGAAGTTTATTTATTTTATCTATTGTATTTTGTTAGGAGTACTAACATTTACATAGAACCACCAAATATATGGTATTTCTTAGGAAATCAACATGTCTTTGAAGCCCAACATTCTTGGTATTCTGCCTGACGAATCAACAGTCTTGTTGGAGCCCGCAAATTCGTTACTTAGATCGAATTAGCAGAAGAACGTTATCCCATGCTGCATCAAGGACCTTGGAAATGCAATGGATAAGAGTGCAACCATTGTCTTGACATGAGCATATATATGTTTGTCAGTCTTATTTGCTCTTATAATGATGCTCAGCCTTATTGATACGAAATGGATGCACTGTTTACACTGGTGTCAGATTTGTGAACTGCTTAGATTTTTCCCTTTCCCTAGCATTTTCACTCAAGTCTGAATATCTGGAGCTTCATCTATTTAAATTTACTTTGCTGACAACATTCATGAATTCAGCTTTTTATGTTTGCAAACTTTTAACCATATGTTTTCCATAGGTAACCAATAGTAGGGTTCATAAGATGTTAACCTTAACACACTAGTGAGATTATTTTCATCAGTTGAATTTAGCAGCGGATGCATCTGAGTGATTGAACAATTTTGGCTGATTGAATAAGCTTGCCCTTGAGGAAGACCCAGGTTGAATTCTTCAATGTGTTGCAGAATGCCATAACTACTTTACTGATATCAAATGATGAACATTAATTGAGGTCTCAATAGTCTCTGTTGGGGGTGATGATACTTTGGGATGTTTCTCAATGTTAAATTATCAATTGCAGAAGGCTCCATGCCCTGCAGATTGAAATAGTCTCAAATGATTCTGTGCTTTTCATCTGATATTCAAATGGAAAAATAATATATCTGATTGTATTTGTACTTATTTCAAGGACTGAAATCATTAGTATTCTGATTATGATATCTGGTTGCTGGATGATGGTGGTGTTATGTAGTAACAGGATCATGCCATTCTGATGGTTGTATTACATAACTATTTAGGCCCCATTTGAAATTGATCATTGAACTTGATTCAGCATTTGCAGAAACAGTTATTTAGATAATTGGTTGCAAAAGAACTTTAGCTTTAAAAGTCGACAAATCAGCTTTTATGAAAAAGCTGGTTTATTGTAGCTTTTATTTAAAAGCTGGTAGAGAGCAACATTTATGAAAAAGTTGTTTTCAAAAATTGGTTCCAAGTGAGGCCTCGCCGTTCTTTCAATCTATGTAAATTTTCAGGACATGTTGCACTTTAAAACCATGTGGCCCCTTTATCATCCCTTATCTGATTGATAATCATTTTCTCATGAAAAAAGTACTTTGGTCATAAGCTTCAGATTCTTTTGTAATAATATGTTGTTTACGCCATCCTACGTCAGACAGGAAATATCATCTTTTAGGGATGGGGAAAAGAAGAGAAAAAGTGGAGAGGGAGTTTATGTTTTTAGGCGAATACGAATGTTAGTCTCAATCATTCTCTTTCTATTTTATTATCGTAGGTTGGAGGCAAGCTCCTTTTTAGCACCTGTACTTAGGGTCTGAGTCCAATTTATGGGGGTAAGAAAGCGGTTCGCAAACCAGGCTTATCTGATTGATAATCATCGCCTCATGAAAAAAGTACTTTGGTCATATTCTTTTGTAATAATATGTTGTTTATGCCAAAACTTTGATTTATAGTAGATTGATTTTTTTTTTTTTTTGCTGTGTGTGTGAAAATATGCTTCACTCTGATGTGTCATCTAGTGGACCGCAAGTATGTCTACTTCAATTTGTGTGGGTCTTGTAGAAGTTTAGTTAAAATGAAGTGACAATGAATTTGTTCTTGTTTGATTCAGGTCGCCTCCTTCTATGGTTGGCCTGTCTCCACAACCCATTGTATAGTAGGTGCAATGGTCGGTTTTGGACTAGTCTATGGTGGTATTGGTGCTGTTTTTTGGAGTTCCTTGGGAAGAGTAATGGCTTCGTGGGTCATTTCACCCGTCATGGGAGCAGCCGTATCCTTTCTCGTCTACAAATGCATTCGTAGGGTATGCTTTCTTCTTGATTCATTAATACAAAAATTCTTTCATCCTTCCATAAACTATGTTTTCTTCCCTATAGTACGTATACAGCGCTCCAAACCCAGGAAAAGCCGCTGCAACTGCAGCACCCTTTGGCGTCCTCTTGGGCGTCACCGGAATATCCTTCGCAGCATTCCCACTCAGCATGGCCCTCCCCATCGCCCTTCTCCAGGCCTTAGCTTGTGGCATCGCCGGTGCATTCGTTGTCAGCCGTGTGATTCATAAACAGCTCGGCCACCTCCTCATCTCTGAATCTGAAAGATTAGAGCGAAAAGAGGCGCCTGATCTCCAAAACATGAGTTTCCTCTCTGACATCGCAGGCCCGAAAGGCGCTCAGTTGGAGATCGTATATGGAGTGTTTGGTTACATGCAGATACTCTCAGCATGTTTCATGTCGTTTCGCGCATGGAGGCAACGATGTTTCGAACGCGATCGGGCATTGGCAGCGGCATTATCGATCCTACAAGGTGGAACTACAGGGGCTGAGATTGTTATACCTACTGACGTTCTTGCGTGGGGTGGTTTTGGGATAGTTGCCGGGCTTATGATGTGGGGATATAGAGTTATTGCCACCATAGGGAAGAAGATAACAGAGCTGACTCCAACGAGGGGTTTTGCGGCCGAATTTGCAGCTGCATCTGTGGTTCTTGGGGCTTCGAAGCTTGGACTGCCCATATCGGCGACTCACACTCTCGTTGGGGCCGTTATGGGGGTGGGGTTTGCGAGGGGACTTAATAGCGTGCGAGCTGAAACGGTTCGAGAGATCGTAGCTTCTTGGGCAGTCACCATTCCCGTGGGGGCTATTTTATCTGTTCTCTACACATTAATCCTGACTAAAGTCCTGGCATTCCTTGTCTGAGATGGTGGTTGCTCAGTGAGTTCCCTTTTTTTTGGTTCTCCTTCATCACCTTTTTCATTGCCTCGGTTCATTTTTCCACCCAGATTCTCAATGGGCAGGAAGGAAGAATTGCTTGGTGAATTATGTAGTTCTGTTATTTCATAAAATGATAGGGCTATCCTGAATTGGAAAGCATCAATTAGTTGTCCTGTATTGGTTGTATAGTCAAATGCACTTCGTGCAAGTTCTGTTTCTTGCCTCAGTGAGTTCTTTTTATTGTTATTATAATCTGAAATAAATTCCTATGCAAGCTCAGTTCCCTCCTGCATTCTGACTTTTGTAAAAATGGAATATGTGATCCTTCATTATAAATCGCACCTTCAACACATGACGCAAAAGGTTATCTTTATTGGTTCAATTATAATTTTATTATCATTGCGGGAGGAAAAAACAACGAGATCTCACAGCTTGACATGTATCGCGTACACATGTTGTTGCTCAAGTTCTAATGGATCTGGTCTATTGGAGCCCCCGAGTAGTTGAGGGCTCATTACAGACGACGCCATTTGTTTCGTTCGACCTGTCAATTGCCTTTCCAAGTTGTAGTCATTCTGACCAAATTAAAGTTTGTAAATTGAGGTTAATGCTCAATCAAGGTGACAGATTTATCTCCCTATATCAAGGGAAATAATCTAATTATTTTAATGAATTATTTATGGAGATTAATGCTCACTGTAAACAAAATATAAACATGAGTCACTTGATCATGAGAGAGTTTGCCTTCTTTTTGGCATGCCTCTCTTCTCACACGGTGATCCAGATCCCCTCCTTTTGTGATACCGATTGAGAAGAAATTGGATCCCACACACTGATGTCATCTGTGGGAAGCCTAATGAAATTTTTCTCATCCTTGTAACCTCGGATTCAAGAATTTCCGGATCGGGGGCATTTCCGAATGGAAATCTCTTACTGTAAAACACAATATATGATCATCCTCATATTCAATGTCATCTTTCTGACTTTTATACATTATCTGTTGCTAATCTGATAATATATATGATTTTTTTATTTAACTCATTTTGACACTGACGAAGAATCAATTAAATGAAATGTTGACAATGAAGGACATCAGACAAAGGCTGATTGTGCTTCAAGAGATCAAAGATATCTCAATCGATTGAAATATCAGACCGACGTCTAGTCACGTAGTCCACCATTCATTCCCAAACGAGACTTGTGAATATTTTGTGTTGAACGATTCTGCTCAGTGCCCTTTTAAAGGCCACGCTACTACACACGGGAAGCTCAACCCAAAGGCCACGTCGAGATGTATTATTTTTAAGAAAATTTAAAAGGTTGTGGAATGTATTTGTAGGGGTGGTAAACAAGTTTTGATATGTTTAAGCTTGACTCGTTTAATATCAGGCTCGGATTAAGCTGAGCTCTGGTCGGGACCGAGTCTAATTTTGTGTTCAAGCTCAACTCATTTGGCTCGTGAAAGAATCGGCTGAAGCTCGGCTCGGCTAATTTATTAATCGAGCCAAGACGAAGCTCGAACCAAGATTCATCTCAGGCTCGTTTAGCTAAAAAAAAACATGTTTAGCATTTGAGAAGTCATCTTTTACAAATCACAACACTTTATACATATGAAAATGACATAAGCTCCGGCTTTGGCTCGACTTGGGTTTTTTTGTTTCCCCCTTTTTATATTAAGTAACGAGTTTGCATAGGCTCGGGCTCGGCTTGGGTTTTTTGGTTTCCCCTTTTTATGTTAAATAATGAGCTTGTATAAGCTCGGGCTCAGCTCGTTTATAAATCGATTTTTAAAAAGTGTTTAAGCTCGTCTTATTTGTCTAATCGAACAAGTCCGAATGAACTTTAACCGAGTCGAGCCTGAGCCGAGCCCGAGCTGCTCGACTCATTTACCACCCCTATATATTTGAGGCTCGAAATGGGATTGGGTTTAACATTTTCCAAATCATATAAACTGAATACAATCAGACCTTTATTTGTGTTATAAATAGATCCCAGATCCAGGTCCCTTACAACATGTTCATTTAAACAAATACACCTATTCGGGCTATTCTCATATCGACCCCAGTGTCTACCAGTTTTACAATCAGGCCCCTACTTGTGTTACAAACAGGTCCTTGATCCAGATTTCTAGATTTATAACTAGATCCCTTACAACATGTTCATTTAAACAAATGTATTTCAATTTGCATGCCTCTATTTGGGAGTGCGATAAAATTGTGAAATCACTTGATTTTATTCATTTGGCTTACAATGACTTCTAAACATACGCATGCATTTAACTAGTTTAAGAAAATATAATTAGAAAGATCATTGTGGGTAAAGTTATTGTAGGGGCAAAAAATCAGGCCCACAAATTATGCTCCATGTACAAGCGGTCCATGACTCGATTAGCGAGGGCCCACGACCTAGATGGCCCACCACATCTGCATCCGGCCTGTCGGACCCTCCATACCTAATGACCGAGCATCAATTCAAGTCAGTATTTTCATAATTCAACTGCTGATTCTTCAAATCTACACAAATATATTAAATATAGAGCTATCATTTAACTAATTATTTGATATCACAATAATATATCATAGATACACAAGATCCCAACAAATTGTGTGCATTTATGAAGGATAATGGCAGCAGATTCTGTAAATCCGTCAAATAACACATAACCAATTCCCTAAAATCTAGGATCTCCTCCCATCCATCCGATGAGCCCTAGAATTCACAGCGGATTCTAGGGTTTCATCTAAATTCTATTCACTGTGCTGACTTGAGTATCAGATGGTCTTTTGCAGGTCACCCCAAACCTTGTTCCCGGTGACGTTCAAAGGGGCAATCGCCAGCGACAAAGCAGAAGCTATCGGGAGAAGCGGAGTGGACGAATCCTGTTGGAATTTTAAGTGATCAAAAATTGCATTTGTCTCTTTACAAATTAAACCTCTCTAGTCGTTTTTGAGAAGTTTGCCATTGAACCGTTTTCCCATTTAATTGCATACGTTTCTAATTATTTTAATGCATACATGCATGAATGGAAATAATATGGATGAGTTAACAATGAATCATTTCATACATTTGTAACTCCTACTTTCATTATTTATTGGAGGATAGGAATTAAAGGGGGAAAATGTTTCATCTTTTTAAAAGTTTATTAAGCCTACAAATACTCCAGTGATCCTCCATCAAGAGATAGTGTGCTATATGTGTGATTTTATATCCAATCAGTGTGTGTACTCTAAACCACTCACTAGAGGAATAGCCTTCACTCCTCACCGTGTAGCCTATTTAATTTGGAGAACCAGTTTAGTTTGATCACTTCAGCCAATAACAATTATTCATTTTTTGTTCTTATATGTTTTTATAAGATCTGGGTGTCTGAAAGAATCGCAGTCTGTTCACCGTGGTTTTTTCGTAGCTCGTGCCCCGGAAGAACAAAACCTATTGTGGTCGTATTTCTTAGTGGTAGGAGCTATTTAATCATGTGCATAAGGGGGCCTTATTCACCGAGGATATAGTGTCTTTACCCGCTTTCACATTTTCGGATACACTTTTCTAATCCCTAACTCTTTTATTTCATGCTTTTATTATATATTTTAGAGCATGCATGACTTCATATAAATTTGATATTTATATTTATGATGTGATAATTCTAAGAATTTGTATTTAGCCTAATATTTGTTTGTCACGCACAACAGATCCTATCAATCCAAATCCGGATCCCTATTTTTAGCCCCTCTAGTTATATATGGTCTTGAGGGGTTTCTCAGATAGTGTTAGGGACATTTTGTCATTCATTCTTATTCTCCTTTTAGTGAACACCATGAAAATCTATTTGGAATAATCCATTTATGTGTTTATTCATAGGTATTTCACACAATATTCCTGAGAATGATAATTCTCTTTCTGGACTAAAGTTACCAAATAGACCCTTATATTTACTATGACAAGAAAGTTGAAGGTTATTGTTTTTTTATTTTATTTTTTTTCATTTTCTAAAGTCCTAGAGATTTAGATTTTTTTTATTGATATGAATGCTTCATTAGATGAAAATGTATGCCTTCGATCTTTTTTTTTTGGTAAACATTTTTTTTTATTTCTTAGTCAAATCTTCTCCTAACAAGAGAGACAAGACTGAACCCATAATTCTTCGGTGAGGAGCGTGGGTACCTCTACCAACCTGTCAAGAGATAGTTCATTACCTTCAGTGATCTTCTCTTGAGCCAAATTCCTATTTACTTTATGGTGTTAGGTTAATTAGAAGCTACTAATGTGATAAATTAAAGATCTAACAATATAATATTATGAATAATGGAAGCTCTCGTAAACAAAGTCAAGCAACAAAGATTTACATGGTTTTAAAATCAAAAGAAACACAAAGATTGACATGGTGGGATGAAAATTCAAGATTGTTGCCCACTATATGCTAAATAATATATTTTATATATACCATTTTATTATTTTCTAAAGCCAACGGTTTGGTCATGCCGTTTGCTTAATTCACCGTAGACCATGATGTGTCGTAATTTTGAAAAAGCTAGATATAGCCTTTTGACTAATGTGTGTGTAGATATGGATGGCAATGAGGTCCCCGATCTGATCTTTACTGAAACATATTCTAGTTTTTTAAATCTCTGTTGGGACGAGTTTGGATAGGAACAATCAAATCCCTCTCGAGTTTAAGGTGGATTTAAAATGTGATTTTGTTTCTGAGTTTGAGTTTAGGTTGGACTTATATGAGGAGTAAACCACACTCTATCAAGAGAGTCATCCAATGATGGTTGTTGTTGTTGTTCAATTGTTTTTTTTTTAATTTAATTTCAAAATTTAAATTGTATCTAATTTTTTTTGTTAAAGAAACATAATGTACAAGCCAATAAAATGATGAGTTAAATTATCTATATAAATCCTTTTGAATTTTGTTATTTGATCTATTATATTCCACAAATATATATAAGGGAGGCCACCTGTCATCACATATTATAAATCATACATGTCAACTCATTTTTACAACTTTTATAAATATTATTAACATCTTATAACTTTATCGCAACTTATCGAAGATCAATCAAACAAAAAAAAAATTTCATTCTACGTTTCCTAATGATAATGCTACCTACCAAAATAAAAAATGTCTTATTCCAATGATATACTTATCAATACTAAAAAAATTATCTATCCGGAATTCGAACATAGAGCATTAACATATGAAAGACATGGATTAGTCAGGACCTTATCCAGAGATCAATTACAAATTTTTTAGCCTATGTTTGGTTAGGGAATTGGGGGTGGAATAAATAGGGATAAGGTGGAATAGTGATAAAATGTGTATTTGAAATACTCTAATAAATGAGAATCTGTATGTCAGAATTAACATGTATAAAGTAGTATAATTATTCCTTCTACTCTTGAAATTAAGTTATTCTAGGTTATTCAACCCATTTGAATATGTGGGCCCCACTGTCAAATCAACTGTCATCACCTCTTATAAATCAAGGGGCTCACAAGTTAAATCATTTTTCACCTTTCATAAATCTTTATCCACACTTTATTCACATTTTATCAACAATTTATCAATGGTCAACTAAATAACACAAACTTTATTATTACATTTCTTAACCCCCCTATAGGATGTGACATTAAGTTATTCGCTCCTGATAGCGATACTGGGATAGATAACAATTCAGGTTGAATAAACAAATTTTGTTTGGTTGTTTTTTCTGTTATTCTGACTTTTCTATTATTCTCATCAGGAAACATAAAAATGACTTTTTTATTTTTTGGTTTACATTGGATAAAGTGATGATAAATAGTTAATAAACAATAAGTAAGAGTTTATAACTTTTTAAATGAAAATTGTACCCCTAGGATAGTATGAGAGATGTATGACTGATTTGATAGATGTGACAATTTTTATAATTTATGTAAGACTATTAGGTGATATACATTTTTTATAATGATAGTGAATGATATTTTTATCCATTGGCATAGATAAGTCCTAACTAGTTAGCAATTCCAACATTTCTTTATAATAGTTATAAGACTTTATCTTAGCTTATCCAGACATATATATCGATGTTTATTCTATCAAAATAAACAGTTTTTATAGTTATCCTCATATATTCTTACTTATTCTCGCCTTATGTTCTACGCCATACGGAGGGAATGAGAATAATTAAAAACACATTTAAATAAAAATTCACTTATTTCTTTTATATATATTAGAATAGTCATAAACCTCAGATAACTTAATTCTCTATCCAAATGGGGGTTTACGAAACATTTTTAGATTTGATTGTTTTTTAAATCGAAAATGAGTTTTGATATATAACAAAATCTAAATAAATCTAACATAACTTCACACAAATCTATGCATCCACACTTTTTAGGACTCCATGGAATATTAAAAGGGAGATTTAATTATATTTGTACATTATCTTATGATTTCTGTTATGGTGGTGTTTTACTTAGAATATTCTAACACAACAAAATTAAAGATCCAATCCACAAACAAAGACATGCAACAAAGATTTACATGACATAGGATGAAGATTGGCCTGTCTTATCATTGGCAAAAGAGTTACCCACCAATCCACCTTACATAGATAATTATTTTATATTCATTTTATTATGATTTTCTAAAGACATGTTTAGTGATCATGCCATTGGCTTAATTCACTCACGGCCGCGATGTGTTGTTCTATGAGTTTACATAGACTTTCTACTGTTACATATAGAGCACTTTTACATTATGTCATTTTCACATCGCAGATGCAACATTATATATATATTTTGATGGTCATTTTCATTCATTTTATCAAAGTATATATTTTTTAGAATTATTTTTTATATTTTCTATACATGAAGCCATTCAATTCATTCGGACATATATTTCACTTTTATACATGCCTTATTATAAAAACATTGTGTGGTTTAGGTTTTGAACCATAAAATGCATTTAGTGTAATATTTTCCTTAAATATATGGAATCCTTCTCGTTAATGTTGTGCCTTCGGTCACTTTTTAACTACTAGGTTCTTCTAAGTGGTCGAATATTGAAATCCAATTCATTTTAAGGTTTATAGACCACACATGATTTTATTTTTTTAAAATCATATTTTAGGTATATATTTTAATTTATAAATATAAAGTATATACTATGATGAATTGAATGATATCATTTATAGAAAATGTGAAAAAATTTAAAGAGGATATAACTCGATAAAGTGAGTGAAGAGAGTTAACGATATATATAAAACTACATTTTGGATTGCAAAAAGGGCATAGTGTAACAAAACTCTAAATATATGAATTTTAAATGTCTAAAAGGCTCCATTTGTATCCGCGGTGGAAAGGATTCCATGGCGGGGAATCTAGTGTAATGTCATTGCGGATTCAAACAAATTTTGGACATTAGTGTTTACATAATGAAAACAAAGCTAATTTTTCCGCGTTTGACTATTCCAGAAACAACACTTCTCTACAGCCTCCCACTTACCCGAATATGGAGTTATCCGCTGCGGTACCAAATGGGCCCTATTAGCCCCCTTTTAGAATTGGATAGGTTTTATTCTAGGGTATCCATTTATCCAGGCATAAGTGAGTATAAATAAGGATAAAGTGATTTTGTGTTTAGTTGTGTTTTGAATTATTCTCGTTGGTAAACATAAGAATAAATGTTTTGTTGTTTGGGTAAAATGTGAATAACGTATGCATAAGGATTTATAAAAGGTAAATAAATAATTATAGTTGATTTGACAAGTGATTTATAAGAGTTGATGACAGTTGATTTGATAGTGGGCTTACATATTCTTTGGGTGGAATAACCTAGCATAACTTTAATTCCAGGGGTTGATTGGAATCCATATATCACTTTATCAAAGTTTATTATGTCATACTTTATTAGGGGTTATCCGGGATAAACAAACACTTGAAAATTCTTATCCGGGGTTATCCGGGCTTATCTGGGGTCTTATACCGGAAACAAATGGGGGCTAAATCTATTCACACATGGCAAGCAATAATTTTTAGAAAATGATATGTCTAACTCGATGTGTAGCCCCAACAACACTCCACACCATTCTTTTTTATTTTTTAAAGCATACACTCTTCTAATAAAGTACATACTGTTATATGAAATCAATTATATACTGAGATACAATAATTTATTTATTTTTTATTTAAAAAATAAAAAAAAATTACATCATACACTATTATAGAACTCCATACACCATGATAGCACAACATATATTTCATTGTTATAGTGTATGGGTTTGCAACCTAGGCTGCAAAACAGACTAAATGTATCAACATTCATAATTTTTTAAGGACGCTGATACACTTAGTCCTTGTATGAAATATCCAAACCGTCATTTGGATAGAGAATTAAGTTATTATGAGGTTTATGACTATTATAGTATAAATAGTGGTAAAATGAATTTTTGGTTGGTCTGATTTTAAATTATTTCGTTGGGAAATGTAATAATAAATTTTTTATATTTGAATAAAGTGTGAATGAAGTGCGGATAAAAATTTATAAAATGTGAAAAAATGATGACAATTGATTTATAAGAAGTGATAACGGTTGATTTGTCAGTTAGCTTACATATTCTTTTGGATTGAATAATTTAATTTCAAGATTTGACTGGAATCTATATACCATTTTATACTAGTTAATTTTGACATACAAATTTTAATTTTTTTTAGCCTTTTTAAAAATCTATTTTGAGATTATTACTACTAATTCTCATTTATTCTGGACCTGTTCTCGAACAAAGAGGCGGCTAAGGAAGTGTATATTATATTATCCGAGTGTAAGAATATCTTTGGTGACTAGGTATCCCAATAAGAATCGGGAAAACCCAGTCCAGATGCTTTTTACCCTTGAAATGATCTTCTATAAAAATGTTATTCAAAGGGCGATCTCAATTTGGATTCTTGGAATTACGTGGCCATCCCATCGTCCAAGACGATTGGACTTATTAGAACTCGACAGAAATTGATTAATTCGATCAGAGAATTTATTAACTCATGTGCCCCTATTTAATATATTAATATTATTACAAAACGGATTTCCATGTGGGGACAAAATAATGGAAAAGTCATACATATCATTATGGAATTATTGAAGTGGGTCCCGCATTGATGATTCACATATCAATCTATAAAAAGACAAATAAATGCTGCAAGTGTTGTGGATCTCTATATTGTGAATCAGAACTTTTTGTTGATTCTCTTCTGATTCTCTCTAACAGATAGAGCATTAGAGATGGAGGAGGGACTGAAGGATGTTGAGAAGATGAACAAAGTAGAGGTTTTGGATGTGGAGACAGTCCAAGTGAGTGGGGCTTCAGTTCTTGATTATGATCCCACCACAGCTCATACCACTGATAAAGGTTTTCCAACATTCTCTTCATTTATTGATGAAAGATTTATAGATATAAGTTTTAATGGAAAAATAGCTTTAAAAGGCAATTATATATATCATCTCTATAGCAACTTCCATAATATATTGACAGTTTTATATTGCATCTATATATTAGAACATATCAAGTACAAATATGGGTTTATTTATGTGGTATCATTTGATATTTAAATAGGTTTTCTTGTACTAAAACAGATATAGCTCTAGAACAAAAATATACAACAATTACTATGATTCCACCCCTGTTATCATTCTTATTCTTTTTATTAAATGAATATTATAGCAGTTATATATAGGGAAACTACAAGTTCATCACCTCATCAGATAATGTAATTTTTTAATTTTTTTTGTTGAATGAATTTGAACAACAATTACCATGTTATTACCTCAGTAGATATTATTTTTTATTTTAATTTGTTATTATTCTTTGATTGTATGAATTTTAATAACAATTACGTAATAGAAAATTAACATGTTATCACCTCATTACTATTTTTTAGCTAGATCTATTAGTTTTTTTTCTTATTGGTTGAATTTGAGCTAAAAATGTTAATTTGATGACCTGATATGATTGATATTCTCATTCCTTAGATTAGAGGGTAGACAACAATATAACAATTAACATCAGGTACCTTATTTTGATTTTCTTTGATGGAACATTAGATTCATGGAAACAAGTGGGAGCCTTGCTGGTGACAAGCTTCAACTGTGGCTACATCCTCACCTTCTCTAACCTCATGCTGGTCCCTTTGGGCTGGGCATGGGGTGTAGTCTGCCTCCTCTTCGTCGGCGCCTTCACATACTACGCTAACTGGCTTCTTGCGGGATTCCACCTGATCGACGGCCACCGGTTCATCAGATACAGAGACCTCATGGGTTTCGTCTTTGGTAAGCAATAGACATTTCAAACGTTAAGTTGAGATTGTGACAGTTTAACCCCTAAAAATGTATAAACTCATACGAAATGCAAATCAAATAATTGATTAATTATAGTTGATTATGATATATATATTCATAATAAGGGAACTAGTGTCTAGTTATTACATGCAATATATATATATATGCAGCTCCAATTACAATACCTACGCGTTAACAAGGTGTAGGCATTGTTAATTCAAATATACGATTTTTATTTTTATTTATTTGTGTAAAAAAGTGTATATAATTATTAAAGTATATCTTTTTAATTTTATTTTTTATAAAGATAGCAAAAAAGGAGACCTTCCTGGTATTATCCTTGGAATAAGGGGTGGGGGGTAACCCATGCTAGCAAGCATGACTTTATATGCATATGGGGACAAAATTTCATTTATCTTCATTATACATTATTGTGATGATATGATATTTTTCAGTCAAACTAATGCAGGCAGGAAGATGTATTATGTCACGTGGGTCCTCCAATTCTTGACTCTGCTGCTTGGGAACATGGGTTTCATCTTACTTGGAGGCAGATCTCTGAAGGTTAGTCAATGGTTTTTTTTTTTTTTCCAACTTCTGTTACGTTGAATAAAATAAATATCATCTCAACACCTATGGCTTCATGTTAGTTACATTGATATTTAAATTTTTTGAAATTACAATATAAAGCTTTTCAATGAGCAAAAATATAAAACTAGGTTACTGAACACCATATTGATTTAAAAAAATATAATATCCATTTAACAAAGTTTTGTCCCTCCCTATACTTTTCCTTGAAAATTTAATGTCTCATAATCATAAGGTTTAATTATATCATTATCCATAATCAAATTACTGCTCATTTTCTTCATTTTTTTTTCAATAGCATAATTAATATTCATCAATTTTGATTGTAGGATTTTAATTTATATTTTTTTGGATGACATAATTCTAAACAGGAGATCAATTCAGAGTTGAGTCTGTCCCCTATGAGACTCCAAGATTTCATCATCATAACTGGTGTGGCGTTCTTTGTCTACTCTGTGGTAGTGCCCACAATGTCCGCCATGCGTAGATGGCTAGCTTTATCCGCCGCCCTCGCCTTTACTTTCATCGCCATTTTACTTGGAATAATCATCAAAGATGGTATAGTATCACTAATTAACTCTTTTAGTGACCTAGCTACTTTATATCATTCTTTTAGTGACCTACCTTATATCATTCTTTTTAATATAAAACATTATCTAACTTTTTTTAATTAGAATTTTTTTTGACCTGCAACATTATATTTCAAGGTGGACAATGTTTTTTTTTATATATATAGAAATCTCATTATATGGAATACATATTACTATCAATTATAACTTTATATTATGTAACTTCTTCTAGATCGTGTTATTCATTTATTAGAGGATTTTAAATTGATCAGATTTTAAATAAATTGAGTAAAACTTTCATTTTAGATTACAGCAATGAAACTTTTTACCACATTTAAATAGCTATATCGTGTAAAAAAAAGGATTGGTTTGTTTAAATCTTCTTAATTGAAAGACCCTTGCCATGCATTAAAATGACTAGTTCACTTTTTATTTAAATCACATATACATTATCTTATAATCGATAGTCAAAGCTATTAATCATGATTAAGTCCAATATGAATTGATACTGAGTAAAATTTGAAATTGAAACTATATACGAAAAATATTCATTTATTTTACGTTCATATTTCTTCGATATATTACATACCTCTTAAACCATTTAACATTTTCCAGATTATGATACTCTTTTTGTTAAATCATTTACAGAGAATCAGATTTTACTTAAACTAGTCAAGGGCATGCACAATGCGCATAAGAAACAAGAATAAGTAGTATGAACTTCTCAACATAAAAAATTAATAGCAGTAACTTGATAAGAACATGAGGAATATTGTCGGACCAAAAAATTGTGAGCCATTGTAAGACATTAGATTAAAATTAAGCCTTCATTCAACAAGATTATATGTAAAAGAGTCAATCATTTGATCAAACAACACCAAGAAAAAGAATTGAACAAATATAAAATTTTTAATAAATAAAAACGAATGGAACAAACAATCATTGTTAACAATCCAAAATAAAATATTAAACAAGATAACAATAAAAAGATAAACATGATAAACTAATAAAATTTTCCTATGCACTCATTGTAATGAAGCATATAAATCATTGGATTTTTTTTAAAATATACTATAAATGAGTATACATTTTATTGGGTTATATGTCTTTTAAAAAAAAATAAAAAAAAATAAAAAAGAGTGTGGAATGTATCTGAGACTGAATATGAGAATGAGTCTAAACGTTTTCCTTAAAAACACATAAGCCTGACACTGAAATACCTCTCACACTATAAAAGCGTATTCCATGCAACTTTTTTTAATCAATTTATAGACAACTTCATTCTTAGATATTCTAGTTTTAGAGTCTATCTCCTCATCTCTTCTAAAGCTTAGTTTCTCCAAACAAGTTAGTTAATATGTTATAATAGCTTTGATAAGATTTTTCATAACTTTGTTTTCATGTTTCAAATTATGTTTATGATTAACTATTTATCTAGGTACCAGCAAGTCCTGTTATTTGACAACAAATAAATATGATAAAAATGAAATCTCTTTGGTATCTTGTATTCATGATTAACTATTTTTATCTCAGTATCTACAATTTTGTTCCCCTGATGACAGAAATCATACAATATAATGTTGAATTACTGATACATGCATTAAAGTATCTTGGTGCGGTATCTTGGCGCGTGAAATAAAAACGAATTTATGAAAAATTCACGAAATAGTTAGTTTTATGATCATTAATGTAAATGTACATATGAAAATGAAAACTAAAACCGTTGTAGAGACTTGTCATAGATAACTTTATGGGCTCAAATGATGACATTAAAATATTTATTTTATAATTCATAATTATCTTAATGGTCTAAAAAACAATTTAAAGTTCAGCGAGTCATGTTTTGAGACTAGAGACTTCATTATAATCTTAAAATCTAAATGAGTGATCTATTTATAACATAGATAGGGTCTAGTAGTAAAACTGGTACAAACTAAGGGTGAAACTTCAAATATCCTTGAAAAAGAGTTGTTAGGGACCTAGTAATAAATATGACGGACCTGGGGGCCTATCGGCAAATAAGCACAGAAAAGGACAAACGTGGCTGATTTTTTCAAAACCTAGTTATAAATACGAGGTAGTTGCCCTTTACATGTGTTATACATTGAAGATTACCCTGTTACGAATTAAAAGTAGAGAAAATGAAAGCAAAATCGTAATTATATGAGATGAAAATTTACATGATTTGATAAAAAAAAATTACCTACATCTACGAAATCCATCATATATTATTAATATAAAAAAACACTGCTCTAAAAAAATTTAAAAAATATTTATTTTCACATACAAAGAAAAAATGATACATATAGATCTAAAATCAATAAAACAAAAAGAAATAGAACAAGTTTTAAATTCAAAAGTAAAACATTCATCAATAATTCTATGGGTATCTTAATAGTCTGAAATTTTTTTGAAAGAAGTTTCATGAAATTTGAAGTAAAAGAAGTCATGTTTTGAGATTATGGATCTGCTTATAAATATTAGAATTTGGATCAGGGACCCGTTTATAATACAGATAGGGTTTAATTGTGAAACTGGTAGAACCTGAGGGTGGATCTACAGAAAGCTCAGGAAAAGACAAAATTAGCCGTTTTTTTGTTAGGGACCTGATTATAAATATGAGGGACTTGTTTATAACACATATAAGGGTCATTTTGTAAAACTATAAAAACGTGGGGGTCTATCTGAGCAATACCCCATGGTCCGAATAAACTGTTTTGCACTAATCTTTGGGGGCCCGTCTATCCCCACCAAACAATTTTTCAATCCCACCGATAAAAAAAAAAAAAAGGAGTTTGGCTGTTCCCACCGATTCAGTTCGACCGAATTCGGTCGCCATTTCAGGTTTTGGGCGACCGTAATGAGTCGTCATTTCAGGTTTTGGGCGACCATAATTGGTCGAACAGGGTTCAGAACTATATCTACTTATTATTTGTAAACAAATAAATTTTTGGATTTATTCATCATATTCTACATTTATTCTTTTATCCAAACAACAGCTAAGGGACTGAACAAAATGTAAGTAAATATACTTTCAATTAATTCAATTTTTTATAAAAAAATACCTTATTAGACAAATATATATCATTTTTAAGCTTCGTTGGAATTCGTAGTTAAGATGATTCTTTGTTTGAAAACAAAAAAATGTATCAGTTGATCCAAACACATTTTATATTTGGCTTTTGAAATTTGTCTGTACTTATGTAAAAAAATTGTTTTTATATTCTACATTTAAGGATAATGATTTATTCTCCTTACAACTCAGACTTGGAGTGATATGAAAGATTCAAGGAGGATACACGTCGTGGGATTATGTTTTCAAGAAAAAAAATTATAAACTTTATTACAAATCCTGTTCGATTCAGTCGCGCGAAACCTGAAATGACGATTAAATCCAGTGACCTAAAACATGAAATGACGACCAAGTCCGGTCGCCCAAAACTTGAAATGGCGACCAAATCTGGTCGAACTGGCTGGATCGGTGGGGATAGCAAAACACCGGGTTTTTTTTTAATTGATTGGTGGGGTAAGAAAATCGGTGGGTGGGGTTAGACGGGCCCGATCTTTGGCGCTTAAGTGTACTGCTGGGCGAAAAATTTTGTCCTCATATGAAGCGGTGGTGCAAATAATAATAATGATAATATTTAATAATATAAATTTTGTCCTCATATGTGGCGGTGGTGCATTAAAGTGTATATAATAATAATATATATAAATATATGTAAGATTATATAGTCTGGTATGATGAATTCTAGTGCTTAGGTATTTATAAAAAATATCAAGTGTTATTACACCACTAATTTTTCTTCATAGTTATCCTGAAAGAATTCAACACTTGAAGTATGCTAGCTAGAAAACATTGAAATACAACTCGTATGTTGAATTGGCCTCTTGAAGGTACAAATAACACTGACACTACAAGGGATTACAATATTCATGGAAGCAAAGCAGACAAGATCTTCAACTCCTTTGGCGCGATCGCAGCAATACTCGTATGCAACACCTCCGGCTTACTCCCCGAGATTCAGGTGATTGATGAAAATGAAAATTAAGCTTTTTTTTTTAATTTATAATTTCATGATGATTGATAAATGAAATTGATTCACATGTTTACGCTGTCGATCGATCATTGCAGTCGACTCTACGTTCGCCTGTCATAAAGAACATGAGGAGGGCTCTGTTCCTACAATACACAGTAGGCCTTGCAATATATTATGGTGTGAGCATTGTTGGATACTGGGCATATGGTTCTTCAGTTTCAGAGTTTCTTCCAAATGAGCTTAGTGGCCCTAAGTGGGCAAAGATCCTTCTCAACTCTGCAGTCTTCTTGCAGAACATAATCTCTCAACATGTAGGAAGTTCTCCCTCATTCAATTTTTCTTTTTAAGAATTAGTGTGATATTGGTCTATAAGAATGCCAATTCCCATTGGAACCAATTTTCAGTAACATTTTTTTTCATATAACCTGGCTTCAACCAACTTTTCGTAAAATAAATCATAGCCAATTTTTTCATAAAAAATATATTTTGTTAACTTTTATCATATAAAAAATGAAAAATCCAAAGCAAAAAGCAAAAATTTGGACAAGTGAAATCAAATTGATAAACGTTTCCAAACATTAGTATGGGAACAAAACAAAATATGTATTCTGTTTAAATTAAGACCCCGTTTTGAACTGAATTTGGACAGATTCTGCGTTTTAAAAGCAAAAAATTCCCAAATATATATCCATACAAATTTTTAGTGTTTAATTTTTCAAACAAAAAATTCAGCAATTAAAAAGCTAACAAAATGACTCATTTTCAAAGCTGAGTTTAAAACGCAAGTTTTTAAAAATCTCTAGCTTCAACCATACATTCAAACGCAATCGCAATTTTTCTTCTTCTCCCCTTTTCTCTTGCTCTTTTCTTTATTGGTGAAATATCACTAAATGACGAATGATTGTGTAGATGTTTGTTGCACCAATACATGAGGCTCTTGACACCAAATTCTTGAGGCTTGATGAGAAGATCTCCTCAAAGGAGAACCTCATCCGCCGCTTCTTGCTGCGCTCCTCCCTCTTCACGTTGAACACGTTCCTCGCCGCAGCGTTCCCTTTCATGGGGGACTTTGTGAACCTCTTGGGATCCTTCTCCCTCTTCCCTCTGACCTTCGTGTTCCCTAGCATGATTTTTATCAAGGTACATACATCCATTGTATTGATATAATGTTTGAATAGTGTGAAATAACTAGACCTCTGATCACCTAAATTTTGTTTCTTCATTACTTCAATAGGTGAGAGGGAAGACAGCAAGATCGGAAGAGAATGCTTGGCATTGGGCAATTATAATAGTTTGCTCATTTTTATCAGTCATAACGACGGCGTCTGCGGTCCGTTTAATTGTGAACAATGTTAGGTCATATCATTTTTTTGCTGACAATTGAAGCTGTAAACTTTAGTGAACTATACATACATTGAAGTTCTATAGCTATTATATGATACTTTTTCATATAGAAAAGATATTTTATTGTGATTAGCCAAGCATATTATTAATGAAAAGTGAGGCAAAAAAGATCATAAACAAAATAAGAGTCTGAAATTAGAGAGGACACCATCTCGTTGAGAGACCCTTGGTGGTTGCTCTTGCCAAAGTCCAAACTCCAAAAAAAGCCTTGGTGTGCTGTGAGTGTTTCAATGGGAATGTGCTGTGAGTGTTTGGATGGGAATCTTTTCTAACAAGATCTATTTTAGATTTTAGAATATTATTTTATACATTGTTATGTACTTTGTGCGTCTTTTATCGAATTGTAGTATATATATTATTATCCATTCATTTGCATTATTATGTATAGTTGTATATTATTATACATTTGTGTACAATGTACACTATTAACTTTAACTTCCAGCTAGTATGTTCATACATTGTATTCATCCCTATATATTGTTATTAACTTGTATATGCTAAATAATGGTGTACATTGTTAACTCGGGGATATTCTAGAAAAAAAATGCGCATGACAATAGGTTTTAAATGGAAGAACCTTGAAAAAAAAAAAACTAATTAATAATTTGGGGTGTTTTCATATGTTAAGAAAAGGTGAATTAAATAATATTTGAAATTATTTTTTCTACTATATTTCAACTTTCTTCAAGCCCCCCCTTTTAAAAATTTTTATGGGTCCGCCACTGTCATTTGTAACTTGTGCATAGTTGATTTAGAATATGGTGAGTTTAATAATATGCACAATTAGAGTAAGTGAGAAAATAAAATGAAATCTTAAAACTTTTTCTATTAGAGATGACTAAAACCCTTTATATAATAGTACATGATAGTGTTACATATGTAACACACTAACAAGCTAATATAATAATAAACTGATGTAATATCAAACTAATATATAATCTAACACTTTAATACTCCCTTTCAAACTCTGAAGGATAAGTGAACACAAAAATGATAAGCTAAAAATTCCATCAAATACCTCCAATCATTATATTAAAATACCATTAGACTAGATTCACTAAAATACCCTTAATATATATTTAATACCCCTTTCAAACTCTAAAGGGTAGAACCTTAAGTTTGCACAAAAATAACAAATACCTCCAATCATCAAAGAATTGGATTGTGTGAACTAATAGTCGTCATCTATCTTTTGGAATCCATTACTATGCTCCCTCTTTTCTTGAGTCAAGTTCGTGATTCACTAGATCAAATTCGTCATGATATCTCTCAATAAACACATAAATGGGGGATTTATAAAGAAATACAAAAATATAATGACGACACGGCGCAACGAACGCGGATCAAAGAGATCCAAAGAAGAGAAGAACAATGATGGCGTGACAACAAATGATGATGCGGACAATGCGTGATGGGACGCGCGCTGATAAAGAAGAAGAAGAAACGCAGCGTGGACAGTGACGTGAACGCCGTGTGAGGAGAGGCGCACAGACGACTCTCGTGATGGGCGCCGCGGGGGCTCGCATAGAACGCGCAGAGGCTCTCGGAGTACATGGAAGGCTGAGATGACGGCAACGATGGCAATGACCAGAGACGGTGATGACGGGAGGTAGTGACGGCGCGCGGGGGTTCCCGATGAGTTGGGGTGCGGCGCGCATGCGTTGCTACCGGCGGACAGGAGATTCGAATAATGTGCCCCCACGTAGATGTGACCCACATAATTAGATGTGCTAAAAACTCTTGACAATCTTCAACTCAGATAAGTGGGACAAAGATCACGTAGATGGTCTCGAAAAACAACCTTCAACTAGGGGGAAAAAAAATATGGGTACCAAAAATCCTTCCTCACTCCGATTGAAGACTGAGCGGGAAAGAAGAATGAAATTTTTTGTGGATCTAGTATTTTTGAGATGGCTTTGATACCATGCATGTTAAAATAAGAGAAAATAATAATGAAATTGTTACAGTGAGAGAGAGAAAATGAGAATCCTTGTATTCCACTTAGGGTTTAATCAATTTATATACAAGTACACATGAGTTACACGCGTAATACGCTACATGTAACACATGTAATTTAACAGCCCCCCTCAAACTCACGGTGGATCATACTAAGTGAGTTTGCGAACAAGAGACTGAAATCGAGGAACTGGATGTGACTACGTGAAGAAATCAGCAAGTTGTTTGGCAGAGGAAATATGCAGAAGTGATAGTGTCTTTGCAAGAAAGTGCTGACGAACGAAGTGACAATCGATCTCAATGTGTTTGGTCCTCTCGTGAAAAACTGGATTACTGACAATCTGAATAGCAGAGCGGTTATCACAATGAATAGGAGTAGAACCAGTCATAGTAACTCCTAGATCCACCAAGAGACGTCTAAGATGAACAATCTCCTTGGTGGTGATGGCCATGTTTCGATACTTAGCCTCAGTGCAGGATAGTGAAACAACCTCCTGTTTATTGATGCGCCACGAAATGATGGAATCTCTAAGAAATATACATAACCCAGTGGTGGAGCGTCTGGTGGTCGGATCTCCAGCCCAATCGGCATCAGTGTAGGCCTTGAGAACCAGTGTTGAAGAAGATGAAAGATATATCGATCTGGTGATAGTACCACGTAAATATATGAGAATACGCATAAGAGCACCATAATGCACTGATCGAGGAGCCGAGACAAACTGACTAACAATATTGACAGCATGAGCAATGTCAGGTCTGGTCATGCAGAGATATACAAGCTGACCAACGATCTGTTTGTATCGAGTTGGGTCTGGGATGAGCTCACCATCTATAGGACGAAGCTTCATATGAATATCAAGAGGGGTATCTGCACTACGAGTATTTGAGAGGACAGCGCGCTCGAGAATGTCAGCTGTATACTTCTATTGAGAAAGCAAAATACCACGATAACTCTGTGCAATCTTGAGACCAAGGAAGTAGCGAAGAGTACCGAGATCTTTCATCTGAAATTATCGACTGAGGTGATTTTTGACCAGAGTAATACCGGCGGACTCATCGCCAATGATAATCATGTCATCAACATATAGAAGAAGGATAACTCGGCCCTACGATGAGTATCTCACAAACATAGAGTGGTCCTGGAGGCTCTCAACAAAACTAGCTGCCAAAATAACGCTGTGAAAATACTCAAACCAGGCACAAGGAGTCTGTTTGAGACCATATATAGCCCGTCGAAGATGACCAACATGCTGAGGAGGAGTGTTGAGACCTGGAGGTGGCTGCGTATAAACAACCTCAGACAAATCACCGTGAATAAAAGCATTCTTCACGTCCATCTGAAAGAGAGGCCAGCGACGTACAACAGCAACAACAAGAAGGGTACGGACAATAGTCATCTGAGCAACAGGAGCAAATGTCTCCTCATAGTCAATACCATACTCCTGTGTGAAACCTCTGACAACAAGACGAGGCTTATGTCGTTCAATGGAACCAACATAGCGATGTTTGATCTTGAAAATCCATTTGCAACTGATAGGGGTAACACCATCCAGAAGGGGAACAACATCCCAGGTCTGTGTTTGCTCAAACGCCTGAAACTCCTCAGCCATGGCCTGCTGCCACTTAGGGTACTCAACTGTTTCTTGATAAGATCGGGCTCACGATGGGCATGTAAAGCGGTGAGATAGGCCTGGAACTCTAGAGAATAGGTACTCACGGATGCAAAGCCAAATCGGTCAAGTGGCCCAGAATAAAAAATGAAGCGGACAGGTAGATGACGCTCACGCTGAGGGTAGCGAGTCAAGGGACAAGGATCCACATCAGAGAGAGGTGCGTCAACCGTGGAAGATGGAGTACCAGTGGAGTCATCGACGGGAGGAGGAAGAGGAGGTACAATAGAAGGAGAACAAGGAGGACCATGGGAGTTGGTTGCAGGAGTGCTAAGAGGAGATGAAGAACCAGATGAGTTAACAGTAATAGTACCAAGAGGAGACCAAGGGAGAGTAGAACTAGGAGCGGGCTCAAGCACAATAGATGGACCAAGAAGAGGTAGAGATTCAATAGGAGAGGCATGAAAGGGAGAAGGTATAGGAGGAGAGGAGACAGTGGGTGTAGAAGAAAAATATGGAACATCCTCGACAAATGACACATGACGAGCAAGCCAAAAATGATATCCAATAGGATCATAGCAACGATATCCCTTGTGTTTGAAACTAATCCCTAAGAATACACACTTTACTGACCGAGCGGCCAACTTGGTGTGTTGATGAGAAGGGAGAAACACGAAATAAGTGCATCCAAAAGTACAAAGTCTGCTATAATTAGGTTTGAAGAAGTAAATGCGCTCATGATGAGTCATACCAGAGAGGATAGATGAGGGAGTAATATTGATAAGATTAACAGATAGAAGTGCAGCCTCAACCCATAATGTGCTGGGGACTAAAGAAGAAAGTATGAGGGAACAAGCGGTCTCAAGAATATGGCGATGTTTTCTTTCAGTAACACCATTCTACTCATGAGTATAAGGGCAAGATTGCTGGAAGAGAGTGCTATGACATTGAAGAAGAGAACGCATCGTGGAAGAGATATATTCTCGAGCACAATCAGACCGAAAGGTCTTGATACGAGTCTAAAACTGGTGTGAATCATAGTGGAAAAGATCTCATATATCTTTGGGACCTCAGATTGATGACGCAATCAATAAATCTAATTAAAATGAGAATAGTCATCAATAAAACTGATATAATATGAAAAATTACTCTTTGACATGATATGAGAAGGACCCCAAATATCAGAATGAACTAGCTCAAATGGACAAGAAGACTGATGATTACTAGAATGGAATGGAGTAGCAACGGGTTTGGCTAGTTTACAACTCTCACAGACAGAAAGAGGAGAAAATGAAACACGACTCAAATCATCGGACTAAATAAGGTCTTTAAGACAGGACTCAGAAATATGACCTAACCTTTTATGCCACAAGTCTATATCAGAGGTGACAGTGCCACAGAAAACTGAGGGATCGGGTATAGGAACATAAAGATACTCCACATAATATAGTCCGCCAATCCTACGACTAGCACCAATCCTCTTCCCTGAATGCGGATCCTGCACAAAACACCCAGAAGAGGTAAAGGTAACGGTGAATCCAAAATCACATAATCGGCTAATAGGCATAAGATTCATACAAAGCTAAACAAATGGTAATGAAAGTCGGCCAATAGGATTCGAGGTGGTGGTGATCGATGCACACTGCGTGATGACTAAAGGAGAACCATTAGCAGTATGAATCGAAGGTATGTGTGAGGGTGCAGGTGAGCATGCACTGAGAACATAACTATCAGGCGTCATGTGATGTGAGGCACCTGAATCAAAGATCCAATAAGCAGGAGTACCCATAGTAGAAAACAAGGCAAAAAGAGTAGAAGAATCAGGAAGAGATTGTTGCAGAATCAGGTGGTCTAGACGCTGATTGATCTTGTCAAACTGATCCAAGTGTGGTTGAATGGAGTCAAGCGGAGTAGATGTCCTCGAATGTTCGGTCTATGGCGCTTCTTAGTAGGACTTCGTCTACGTAGTTTATGGCGCTTCATAGCAGGAGCGGCCCTTAGGATGCCCTCATAGATGAACGACGAAGATGACTTCAAGGGAAAAGTAGGGTTGTTGTCGGCTTCTGACATCAGATAGAACATCTCGGATGAGGATCAGAAATAGACGAGGATGAGGAGCACGAAAAATCGAGCAAAATGGACTCCTAGAACACCTTAATCGGACTTCTAGAGTGGAAGTTAGGACTGATTTAGTTATCCAAAATCTCGAGGAGGTCGCCGAAGGAGTTGGAGGGCGGCTGGGGTGCTGCTGGAGGCTGTCGGTACCGTCGGGGAGGCCTCCGGGGTGTCGGAGCGGATTCCGGCAGGGTGCGCGGTGAGCGCGCGTGTGCGTGTGTGGGGGTTCTTCGGGGATTCGGATCAGATGCGTGCCCTGGCGGGCTCGGTCGGATCGTCTTCTCGGAAGGGTGAGGGGTGTGTCGGTCCTGGTTGAGGCGCCCGATAGCGTCTTAAGAGGATTCATGGGTTTGTGTGATCGCCACCTGCTTTTTCTAAAAGCAGGAAAAGGTTGGGTTTTGTTTTGGTCGCCTACGTGGGGAGTTTGTGGGGTCGCCGCTCTGAGACACGGATATACCGTACACAGAGGTGAAAAACAGGTATCCTATTATGCTTCTAGGGCTTGACTAAAGGAGTTATGGGACAAAGGGGTGTAAGTGGGGTGTGTATAGGGGGGGCGGCTAGTTGGATCTAGCCGTCTGGTGAGGGGCGGCTACTAGGGTTTAGCCGTCCCAGGTCTGGTTTGGTTTGGGCAGAGCTTTGGTAGGAAATGGGTTTGGTTTTTTGGGCAGAGGCTAAGCTAGGTTTAGCCCGGGTTTCTGGAGGGTGGAATGAGAGGGTGTTTTTGTGTAGGGAATGGGTGTTTTCTCTCACAAAAGAGGCTCTCTCTCTCTCTCTCTCTCTCTCTCTTGGGATTTCTAGTGTGGAAAGGGAATGTGAATTGTGGGATGTTGGTGTGGATTTTTGTTGATTGAAGGATGATGATGTTGTATTTGGGCTTGGGACCCTTGTATTTATAGTAAAAGAGAGGTAGGAAAATATCCCGAGGGTAATGGAGTGGGTTGGCTTCGATTGGACCTCTCATTAATTCTCTGGTTCTTCTGTCAGAGACCAGGTGAAGGGCGGCTAGTTCTAACTAGCCGCCCAAGATGGGGCGGCTACTTCCTGGTAGCCGCCCCTATCATGGCCTGCCAAACGTCCCATCTCTGACAAGCGGTGGCTTGGGTTGGTTACTCGGTTTGATCCAGCCAAGAGAGGGCGGCTAAAGGTCATGACCCGCCGCAATGATCAGCATTTAATGCTGCTTTATGTCCCATCCAGGGGACTGGTCCAAAGTCGGCCAAGGGGCGGTCAGTGGGGCGGCTAGTCTAAACTAGCCGCCTAGTATGGGGCGGCTAGTTAGGGCTAGCCGCCCCTTTCCAGGGACTTGGGGTTTTTGGTTTTTAGAGTGGCGGGGTTTTGTTTTTAGGGTTAGGGCCTGGTTTAGGGTTTAGGGTTTAGGCTTAGGTCCAGGGCTAGGGTTAGGGTTTTCTGGTTTTAGGTCAAGGCTAGGGTTAGGGTTTAGGTTTATGTCAAGGCTAGGGTTAGGGTTTCTGGTTTTAGGTCAAGGCTAGGGTTAGGGTTTTTGGTTTACCGTACCTTTGGTTCTCTACTTGGATGTCCAACTGTGGGATATTTCCGGGTGTTACTTGAAGTATTTCTGTCTCTCTGGATGGTCAAAATTGGGGTATCTACAATTGTCCCTCATCGGACGGAGTCTTTGTGCAAAGCAAGAAAGACTTCGACCGATGATAAGGAAAGAGACCCCTTATTTTGGCCGTCCCGACCTTCAAGAAGTTATGCCAACACGAACAGTACTATTCGGGGAGTTGATTTAGACTGTCAGAGGCTAGGTCTTGACTTAGAATTATTAGCCGAAAGGATGATCCAGGTGGAAGGCGGGGAAAAGTAAATGGTGAGTGATCCAACCCGCGGTCGGGGTTCTTAGCTATCGTGCGTGGAGCAGCCGAGCGTCAGTTTCCTCGTGCCTACCGTTCCCATGCTTGGGAAAACTCAGCAAGGAGGGGATATCGCCGACAGAAAGCAAGTAAAAGTTGAGTTGGGTGAATTGGATCATCCGAAGGATAAGAACTCTGGAAAAGAACCAGAACTGAAGAAATTCAAATTTGAGCGGTACTGAAAATGCGGCGAAACTTCGAGAAAATCGTGTTTGATCAAGTAATGTCTGGAAATAAGCCAATACATGGCTGTTTGGTATGGAGAACCTTGGAATTTAGGGCTGAGAAGAATTTGGAAAGGGGTTTTGAAGCAAAACAAAGAAACTGGGAGGGGCGGCTAGTTGTAACTAGCCGCCCGAGAGGGGGTGGCTACTCGCGGGTAGCCGCCCCTGGACTGGGTCCCTTATAACCGAAAAGACCCTCTCTCTCTCCATACGTTTCAAAAACGGTTTCTCTTCCCTCCTCTCTTCTTCCCTTCGGTTTCAAACTCAAAACCCTGATTTCTTTGCCTTTCTTTCCTTCATTTCGACCTCAATCTTTCTCTTTCTCTTGATTTCGAAAACCCTAAGTTTGGGTTCTCCTTTTTCTTTTTCACACCGAGGAAGATGACGAGGTCGAAGGCGATTGTTTTGAGGGGAAAGCGACCACGGGTGGCTCGTGGAGAGCGTAGCCCGAGCTCTTCATCATCGGAGAGCGATAGGCCGGAGGTCGAGGTCGTGGGGTTGGCTATGGGTTCGACGGAGGTGCCGCCGGCGGACATTGGCGTGGGTGAGGTCGGGGATTTACCTTCGGGGGCTGTCCCGGAGCTAGGAGGGAGTGTGATAGGTTATACACGCAAGAGGAGGCGTGGGGATCGACCGGTGGTGGCCGAGGAGGTGGTTCCGGTGGTTGGAGGATCGATTGAGGGTGCAACCGAGGGGGTAGGGGCCGGGGGAGTTAGCGAGGAGGTGAGGGCATCGTTGGATGCCCTCGCTTGGATGTTGGATAGGGAGGCCACAGAGGCCAGGGCTGAGGAGGAGGAGAGTAGGGCTATAGGGGCCTTTGCGGAGTTTATCTCCGGTGTGGGGAGGGTGGAGGGGATAGGAGAGGCTAGGGATGGGGCCGGGGAGGCCGAGGGTATGGGCACCGGGGCTGCCGAGGCCGGTGTGGGTGTTGGGGCTGAGGCCGAGGAGGCCGTGTTCGAGGAGGATGAGGGGGAGGATGACGACGGGATGGACGATCCCGACAAGGCCGAGGTGGACGCTCCTGGGTCCACACGGGCCGTGGTATGTTCCTAATCTTTTAGTCTTAGCCTTTTATTTTGGTGTATATGCACGTGTTTTGGTTGGTATGAATATGTTGTATATGTGTATTATACTCGTATGTGTGTTTTAAATAGGCATGCTTGCGTATAAGTTTAGTCACGGTGGGATGTGTAAGTATGCTGAGATGGGTTTGTTTTTATAGGGAGGGAGATAATTTCTATATATATATCCATGTTTGTTATATGCATATAAAGGAGAGAGAGATGACATAGTTAATATGCTTGCATGCGATACTTTTCTATGTGTATGTGATTTCATACGTGTTTGATCGTGGTAGGGCATGAGGGAGTGTATGCATGCATTTCATGGGTTCGAGTTCTATATTGCTGTATTGTTTAGGTGTGTTGAGGGGAGGTATAAGCATGATAGGCCTGATGTAAGAAAGCGTGTGAGTGGTGACCATAGTGGGATGTGTTTGATATTCGTCTAGCATGCGTGATCACATGAGGAGTGTAGCTTCTTACTTTCATGCTTTTGTTTATTTTTTTTTTTAGCTTGTGGAAGTTTCATTTCGCTAAGCATGGTTTAAAATGATTTCGTAGATTTGGACTCTTACCTCTCGCTCGTTTTTAAACTGACCCATGTTCCCTTCGTTTGTTTTGTAGAGGCCGAATCGTATCCGGGCTTTATGGCACGGGACGAAGAGATGGTACGACGCCTTGGGGCAGGGGGAGAGGAGCTTGGTGGATGGAGCGGGCTTCCGTTCCTTCTTCCTGATCGAGCCATTCCACGTCCACCGTCCTTACGTGGAGGCTTTGGCGGAGAGGTGGGATCCGAAGAGTTGCGCTTTCATTCTCCCTACTGGTGCTGTCATGCCGACCCTTGAGGACGTCCATCGGATTACTGGCCTTCCGGTTTTGGTGGAGGCAGTGATCGCGGCCACCCTAGCTGACTACAGGGGGATTTTCCGAGAGTTGATCGGGGAATGGGAGTTCGTGGAGCGGGAGCGGACGCTGAACCGGATCCCTTTGGGGCGGCTTTCAGGGCAGTACGGCCTCGGTTCCTTTACAGAGCGCTAGAAGGGCGAAGCTGCAGCTAGCTTCGAGAGGCGGCGGGCGATGATCGAGGCGAGAGAGGCGGCCGCGTGTCCACAGAGGGCACAGAGGGAGTTGAGAGCGTTCTTCCTCTACTTCTTTGACCGGGTCCTCTTTTCGACGGCCTCCGACAAGGTTTCCTCGCATTCCCTTCTGCTGATGAGGGACCTGGAGGGCATGGGGCGCTACACTTGGGGAGCGGCGATGCTTGCCCATCTATTTGCGGAGCTCTCGAAGAAAGTCAAGAGGGCCGGGGGAAAGAACCTTGGCGGCTTCGCGCCATTTCTTCAGGTACGTGTAAGTGATAAATGTCCTTTTTTCGGCTTAGCTTACTTTAATCGTGATAATTTTCCCCTTGCTTTGTTAGATCTTCGGGTACGAGCATTTCGCCATTGATCGCCCGACTTTGGCTCCGTTCGATCATGCCCTCCCCTGGGCTATGAGATGGGAACCTCGGGGGTCTTCTCGTTTGCACCACCTCGCTCAATTCCGAGAGGCCTTCCGCGTCTTGTCGGAGGAAGAGGTATGAGTTTTCTTTGAATTTCTTTGGCTTGTATTTGATTTTCTTTTGACTAAGCGCTCTTCCTATCTTTCGATGTTTTTTTAGATGACGTGGAGGCCTTACTCGGAGGAGGTTCCCGAGGCCCTGGCGCGAGACGTCTGGCTGATCTACTTTAATGAGGTTGTATTCCATGCGATCAGCCGGGTCGTCCGCCAGCTTGGGTACCATCAGTGGGTGCCCGATCCTCTTCCGCGGTGCCCCTCGATTCCGGTGGCCGGGATTCCTCGGGATACGAACCTCCCGAGGAACTACGCGACGTATGTGGCGGGATGGATGGGCCGAGGCGTCTTGGTGGGGCGTCGTCCCGAGGTGACTTCGAGTGACGAATACCTAGCTTGGTACCGTCGGGAGTATGCGGGTATCCTCGGGACTATGGAGGAGGAGATCCCGGACGCCTAAGTAAGTCTTTTTTTCTTTTTCTTTTCTTTTCTTGTCCTTGAGTAATTTCTGACTGAGGTTGCTTTTGTAGGTTGAGTTGAATGAGATGGAGAAGAGGCTCAAGGCCGCCAATGAGCACCTCCAAGCGCGAGCTAGGCAGCTAGAGGCGTTGCGGGTTCAGAGGGGACGCTTGCAGGACCAGGTCCGGGTCCTTGAGGCTCAGGTGGATGCTCTGTCGGGAGCGAGGGCTGACGGTGCTTCCTCTTCTTCCGCCCCTCCTTCTTCCATGATTTCCGAGCGAGATCTCGAACTGAAGAGGGAGCTAGATGTGGCCCGGAGTGAGTTGACGGCCGTACGGATGGAGCTAGGCCAGGCGAGGGGTAGGGCTTCTCGGGCTAAGGAGGAGGCGGACCGGCTGAGGTCCATGGTGGCCTTGAGAGAGGAGGGGTTCATCACCCTAGGCCGCGAGAGGGACTCCCTCCAGATGAGGGTGTCGGAATTGGAGGCTTCGGCGGGCGTTCCCGGAGGTTTGATGGGAGACCTGGTTCGTTCTCTCCAGGCGGCCGGGGATAGGGATCGAGAGGCGCTCAGGGCGTCGGAGGCGAGGGCGCGGGAGTTGGAGGAGAGGTTGAGGGCCGCTGAGGATCAGGCCAGAGGGACAGAGAGTCTCCTCCGACAGAGATTGGAGAGGAGAGACAGAGACATGCAGCAGGTCCGTCTCTGGGAGGCCACTATGAGGGGGAAATTGGTTGGAGGGGGCTCTATGACCGAGGCGGACCTCGATCTTCTTCCACTTGAGCCTGACCATTCTCTCTCGGCTTCCTTGGCTACCGGGGCCACCTTCAGCCGTGCCTCCCGTCCTTTCTGCGTCTCGGAGTCGTGGGATATACACGAGGGCCACGTCTTCGGTTCGAGAGACTCCTGCCGCTCCCGATGCTCCAGAGGTTCAGTCTTCTCCTCATCCGCCGCTCCCTTCTCAGCCAAGTCAGGACGTTCCTCCTACTCAGCCTCCAGCAGATGACGATACGCCAAGGTATAGCTTCTTTGTGTCTTGGTTTTAATAGAAGAATAGTACATATGCGATGAATTCATGCTTTTCTTCTTTTGTTTTTGGTTTTAGGTGATATTTTGGTGAGGTATAGCTCAAGACTTCAGAGTTTGGAGCGTTTCGAAGGAAAGGATTCTTTTTTAGGCTTTCTTAGGTTTAGAAAAAAGGTCTATGTTTGTGGTTTTGGGTGGGACAATTTAATTATTCTCCTTTGTATGCATGTCTTGGAATAGTTAGTATGGATGTTCATGGATATGTATGTATGTGTTGATGAATCTGGATTTTTATAGGTTTGATTCATGGATGGGTGTAGGTTTTGATATATAATTCGTTTTAGCATGGTATCTATACAGGTTTTGTGTATGAATATGTGTATGAAATGTGTACATGCAGGTTTTGGAAAGAATTTGATTTTAATAGGTAAAGAAGTGTTGAAGAGTTGATTGGATATGGACTGACATAACTGAAAGAGGTGCAGGCTAGTTATTGTTAGCCGCCCCCTGCCTGGGGCAAGCTCACCTGAAACAAAGGGCAGGGGCGGCTAGTGTAAACTAGCCGCCAGTGGGGGACGGCTAGTCGAGTTTAGCCGTCCCCTGCCTGGGGCAATTTGGTCCTGCTGCTCCTGTCTGCTGCTGCCGCTGAAAGTTTTTGTGACCTTTCCAACCTTCGGGACCTATAAAAAACATTCTTTCCATGGACCAAGTGTTAAATCTGTCCAGATTGCGCCCCTGCAGTGACTTTCGAGCCCTTCTTGCTTGAATTGTCAAGGGCTACAATCCATCTTAAGGTAAAATGGGAGGGTAATGCGAGAAAATAACGTGCGGGAGACCATGCCTTAGTGCGTAAGGAAGGGATTCCATGTGCGTGAGTGAAGAAAACTTTTAAGTATGTATAAAAAGGTGGGACAATTTCTTCTCAGGCATGTGCGGCAAGGGTACGAAATGAGTGGGGATAATTTTAATATTTGTGGGGACAATTTTAATATGTGGGACAATTTTAATATGTGAGGACAATTTTAATATGAGTGGGGACAATTTTCAAGAAAATCGGATGCCAAGGTGTTTTGGAAAAGGAAAATGCACGCTTATGCGTAAGTATATGTGGCATAAGGGGGCATTTTAGTTCTTCAATGGCTTTTCATGTGAGAGGGCAATGTTCTCGAATTTCTGAAGTAAAGGATGCCATCAAGTCCCCGTGGAGGAGCCCTTGTGGTCACCCATGTTCGGACCAGGATTGTATTTGAATGGTATAGGCCTTAGGTGTCGATTTTTCTAGGTTCATGGGCTTCAAATGCTTAATCGTATTATTCTAAACATGCTGAAAAATCCATGAGTGTACCAAGAGTCGAGTCAAATAAGCTTCTCTTGGATAAACAAGTTTCTAAGTGAACTCATGTGAGTGTGTGTAGTTTGTAAACCTGGACACGATCTATCTTTGGTCGAAATTTCGCCTTTCTCGGCAGACGTAGTTCAATTTAGAATCCCATTGCGATAATAAAAGGGGAGGGGGAGAATGGGGTAAGAGTAATATCTTCCTTTTGGGCAATATTTAGAATTGTCCTAGTCTAGCACATGTCTTACTTTTTAGGTCCCTCTGGCTTTCTTCTTTTTACCACTTCTTTATTTTGGGATGGAAAGCACAGTCCGTTGTTTGGATCTGTACTGGTATAGCCGTTGTTTAGCGTATACCGTGCGTAAAGGCGTGAAAGCCTGCTAAATAGAGAGTTTAACCCGTTCACCTGGGTGTTTGGCCTCTCATTGCCCGATTTCTCTTTTTTGTTTTTTTTTATTTTGTTTGATTTGAGGGGGGGGGGCTTTTCGGTATTTCACCCCGATTCTTTTCATGCTTCCCCTCTAGAAGTGTTTATATAGTGCCAGAGCCAGTTTTGGGACATATGCCAGGTCTAGGTAATTCCTCATTTTGACCTAGGGTTAATACGAGTAGGGCGGAAATAAGGGATGTTTTGCTTTGGGGGTTTTAAATTGTCCCAGTCTACGGGGTAGGCAATTTCTCTTCTTTCAGGTGAATCTAGTCCAGTTATACGTGTGTGAAGGAAACGGCATGATTTGGCGGAGATGTGTTCAAATAGATACGAGTTTATCTTTGAGAGTCTTATAATTCTATCATCAAGTACTAAACGCTGGAAATCGCAGGAAGGAAGAATAATAGTTCTTAAGTATTGAAAGCTATTCATGCATGGAATTTTTTTAGGTAAAGTGCATTCCACGAACCTGGAACCTCGACTCCTTCGGCATCTACCAGGCGGTAGGCATTCCCGGAATAGGCCTGGGTGATCACATAGGGTCCCTCCCATGTGGGTTGCAACTTTCCTCTTGGGTGAGGCTGTCTTGATGGCATGATTTGCTTGAGTACTAATTCCCCGATTTCAAATTTTCTTTTAATTACCTTCTTTCAAATTCCCTTGCCACCCTTCTTTGGTAGGCCTGGGCATGGTCTGCCGTTCTTAATCTTTTCTCGTCTAGTAGTTCGAGGCGTAGTAGGAGTGCCTCTCTCCTTTCCTCAATTTGGAGGTCTTCTTCTAGCGCTATTCTTAAGGATGGGACAAGGATTTCGTAGGGTACTACTGCTTCGGCTCCAAACGTGAGTGAATAGGGGGTTTGATCAGTGGGTGTCCTAATGGAGGTTCAGTATGCCCAGAGGGCGTCTACCAATTTATCAGGCCAATCGGTTGCCTTATGGGTTTCTACCGTTTTCTTTATAATTTTGAGCAAGGTTTTATTGGTGGCCTCTGCCTGTCCATTCCCCTGTGGATAATATGGCGTGGAATGATGAAGTTCTATGTGATGTTTACTGCATAGGTCTCGAAATTCTTGGGAGATGAACTGGGGACCATTGTCAGTTATAATTGCTTTGGGGGTACCGAACCGTGCAAGGATGTGGGTGCGGACAAAACGAGCCAGGGTAGAGCTTTTAATTACTACATAGGACTCAGCTTCAGCCCATTTGGTAAAGTATTCTGTAGCGGTGAGGATGAAAGCTTTTTGGGTAGTGTTTTCTATAGTGTCCCGAAATGGTCCTATCACATCCAATGCCCACATAGAGAAGGGCCAAGGTGAAGTCATGGGATGTAAAGACGATGCTGGTGCGTGTATTTTGTTGGCATGAGTTTGACACTGGATACAACGCTTAACGTATTTGTTGCAGTCCCCTTCAAGCGTGGGCCAATAGTAGCCCATTCTTAATACCTTTTTCGCTAGCATCTGGGCGTTGACGTGTCCTCCGCATACTCCGGAGTGAGCTTCTTCTACAATGGTATATGCTTCTTCGTCGTCCAAGCACCTAAGTAGTTCCCCATTGAAGGAGGCTCGGAAGAGTATCCCCCCTCGGAGGCAGTATTTGACTGCTATCCTTTTGACTATTTTCTGGTCGTTGCTGGTAGCGTAGCTTGGGAATGAACCGTTTTTAAGGTAGTTTCTAATATCAAAGTACCAGGGGTTTCCGTCGTCTATATCTCCTAGTTCAAGGGCTAGGATTTCCGTGGTACTAGCATTTTTGTTGGCCCGGTTCATTTTTAGGAGACTTTGAGTTTTATAGTCACCGAGTTCGGTGGCAGGTGTTTCTAGTCTCTGGATAGTGACTGTTTCAGATGTCCTAGATAAGGGAAAGGTGAGCGATGAGGCTAAAGAGGCTAGAGAATCTGCAAGAATATTGCCGGTCCGGGGTATGAAAATGTGAGTAACCTTACGGAATTGTTTTAGCAGGACTATGGCTAGTTCTCTGTACGGCTTCAGTTTTGGGTCTCTAGTCTGATATTTTTTGAGAGTTTGGCGGATTACTAAGAGGGAGTCCCCAACGATGTCTAAATTTTTAGCTCCTAGGGCTAGGGCTGCCTTCAAACCTGCTATCAGGGCCTCGTATTCGGCAATATTGTTGGTGGCTTTAAACGTAAGCTGAAATGCTTGTGGGATAATGACACCTTCGGGGGAGATTAGTGCTATTCCTATTCCCTTTCCCTTCTGGTTGACCGCTCCGTCGAAGTATAGCGTCCATGTCTCTCTATCCTTTTCTTCAATAAGCGCAAATATTTCTTCGTCCGGGAAGTCAGTTTTTACTGGTTCGTAATCAGGGAGGGGTAGTTGAGCGAGGTGGTCAGCGATGGCTTGCCCTTTGATGGATTTTTGAGTGGCATATGTGATGTCAAACTCGTTTAACTGTACTTGCCATCGGGCTAAGCGTCCAGTTAATACGGCTTTCTCGAATAGGAACCTTACTGGGTCCATTTTGGCAAAGTATTTGACTTTGTGGGCAAGAAAATAATGTCGTAGCTTTTGGGAAGCCCATACTAATGCTAGACAAGTCTTTTCTGTAGGAGGGTAGGCTTTTTCGTACTCAATCAGGGTTTTACTTAGGTAGTAAATGGCCTTTTCCTTCCTTCCCATGTCGTCATGTTGTGCAAGCACCGCACCAATGGCTTCCTTAGTTGCAGCTATATAGAGGAGCAGGGGTCGTCCAGGTACTGGAGCTGAAAGGACTGGGGGTTTAAGAAGGTACGTTTTTAAATTGTCAAAGGCCTTTTGGCATTCACTATCCCAATTAAACTTGACTCCTCCTTTCAACAGTTTGTAAAAGGGGCGACATCTTTCAGCGTGTTGCGAAATAAATCTCCTAATGAATTGCAACCTTCCCACGAGCCCTCTCAATTCTTTTAGGTTCTTAGGTGGGGGCATTTGGGCGATGGCTTTTGCCTTGGTCGGATCTATTTCTATTCCCCGCTTACTTACCATGAATCCTAAAAGTTTCCTAGAGGAGACCCCAAAGCGACATTTCTTTGGATTCATTTTGAGTGAATATTCCCTGCATCTCTGTAATACTTGTCTAAGTATGTCTACGTGTCCTATTCGAGTCCTAGATTTGACTAAGATATCATCCACATATACTTCTACTAGCTTGTGCATCATATCATGGAATATTGAGGTCATAGCCCTTTGATATGTTGCACCCGCATTTTTGAGCCCGAAAGGCATCACTATGTAGCAGTAAGTTCCCCAGGGTGTGGTAAAGGAAGTCTTTTCTTGGTCTTTTTCTGCCAGCCGGATCTGGTTGTATCCAGAAAAGCCATCCATGAACGAGAGCATCTCATATCCTGCCGTATTGTCGACAAGGAGGTCAATATGTGGGAGTGGGAAGTCATCTTTTGGGCACGCTCGATTGAGGTCCCTGAAGTCGATGCATATCCGGATCTTCCCATCCTTCTTGGACACTGGAACAATATTTGCCACCCATTTAGGGTATAAAACTACCCGGATAAATTTAGCCTGGTGGAGTTTGTCTACCTCATCTTTGATTTTTAAAGCTACCTCGGGATGAAGGCGTCTCAGTTTTTGTTTTACTGGTTTTGCGTTTGGTTCTAAAATTAACTGATGTTCGACTAACGAGGTATCGAGCCCGGGCATGTCCTTGTAAGACCATGCAAAGACGTCTTTATACTCGAGTAATATTTTAACCAGGCCCTCTCTCTCATCGTGATTTAGTTCTGTGCTAATTGAAATGATTTTGGGGTCAGCTTTTGTCCCTAGGTTTAGCTCCTCTATCTTCTCATCTGCTTCTTCCGTCTTTTCATCGAACCTTTGAAGGCTCTGCTTGAATTCTTCAGACAGGTCCCCTTTTTCTTCATCGTCCTCATCACATATCTCGAAGACTCCTAGACCATCATCTGGGTTTTCTATGTTATCTAGGTCTGGTTCTTCTATAACTGCTATTGTTTTAAATTTTTCTAAACCTAACATGGTCCTGCTATACCCTTCTAAGTTGCTAATGGTCTGGTCAGGAATTTGACCCCTAGTAGGTTTGACCGTTTTGGACGAGGTACTAGGGTAGGGATTTTTGGCCTGACTGGCTAGACGTTGTAGTTTGTTCAGGAGGTCAGAGTCATCGCTAAAGGGGTGCCATGCTGGGGTGAAATCATCCTTGTTGAACAGGGATCCAAGGGTTTTGGTTTCCATTTTTTTTTGACAGAAAAGACACTTATTATTTACAATCTACTGGATTAATGGAAGCATTTCAACCGACTTTTCTCCAGCAGCTGGCGCTCCTTTGTTGCGATGCTCGAGCACTGCCAGAAAAGGAGGCTGGGTCAGCTGGAGTTTTATCGTCTGGCGGTGAGTGTGTGTTTAGGTGTTTATCAGGGTGTGGGAATAGCCATTCTAGGGAGCCAGAGAGATAGTCTGGTTCTGTTTCTGGGATAGGGTCCAGGGGGTAGGGGCATACGATTTCTTTGGCGGGTTCTACGATTATTCCTCTTACGAAATGTTCGTACAACCTCCAATCGTATTTTTCCTTTATTTTAAGGCGATGTTTGGATGAGCCAATGCCTTTCTTATCTAGCCATGCTGGGAGTTCGATGGGGTCCAAGATCCCATTTTTGTGTCCCAGGGTTTCCCCGGGAAGGTAACCCATGATTCCCATGATACGCCAGCCAGGGTTCTCAAGTCTAGGGTGGCTTGCTTTTGAGGTAGCGGGGAGGGCATTCCGGGGATTTAGCCAATTGGCTGGAAAATCTAAGATGTGGATGGTGGCTTCTATGGGTTTTGGGCTACTGGTTTTTACAGTGATGGCTTCATTATTAGCGAACCTCGATTTGGGCCCTTTGATTGCATCTCCTTGTATTTTGATTATTCGACCCCCCAAGGGGAATTTCAGACATTGGTGTAGGGGAGAGGAGACCCCTTTTATGGAGGCTAGCCATTTACGTCCTAGGATCATATTATAATCTGAATCCATTTCTAGGACATATGCTTTAGCGCTAGTTTCTAGCGGCCCTACCTTTAGTCGGAAGTCCTTAAAGCCTAGAACCGGACGAGCCGTTTTATCATAGGCAAATATACGGGTGTCCGTTTCGAAGAGTGTAGTTATGCGTCCGTCGATGTGCTCGAAGGTTTGTAGTGATACGAGGTTTACTCCCGCCCCGGTGTCAATTAGAACTTTATCCACCGAGTATCCTTCGAGGTTAATTGTTATGCATAGGGTTGAGGTGCTAACGACTTTATCGTGAATCTCTTCTTTAGGTCTAAAGGTTATGATGGGCCCTAGTCCTGCGGTGGCTAGAGCTATTGGTATGCCTAGGGTAGAGATTTGGGGGTCGACTTGGATTCTTTCTAGGAACATTTTTAGAGCGTGCTGGTGGTGTTCTGAGGTTTCGATTAGCTCTAAAATGGAATTTTCGCGGGGATTTTTCGGAGTTGGTCTAGGATGTCGATCTTATCTCTGGTGTGGGGCTCCTCAGGCTCTGTTTCAGGCAGGGGTGTCTGTAAGAGGGTACAGTGTTGAAAATTCTGCCTGCTCTAGTAGTATGATGGTTCAGTGCGTCAATGGTGGTTCGGGGGTTTTGTTTTAATGGGTATAGGCTTTTGTTATTTGGTGAAGGGGATAATGGTTGGAGTTTTTTAGGGAGAGAGAGCTTTGTGGGATTGGGGAGAATGGGGGAGAGGACTGGTAGGACGGGGGAAAAAGCTGGTAAGATTAAGCCGCCTGGGATGATCCTGGGTGACTCTTCGTGCTCAGCGTCTTTTATGGTGTAGACGCTTTCATAGCTTAAACTCTCTGGTTCTTCCGAGGGAGCCTTCGTGGCTGGCCTCGGGTCTTGGGTTGTGGTTTCTACAGGGTTGGGGGTTTCTGGGGTTGGTTTGACTTCTAGGGTTTTTGTAGCTAGGTTGTCTTTGAGTCCCCTGATGGTGGCCCAGTCTAAGCGCCTTTCTTTATCAAGGTTGTAGACAATGTCTCGAAACGAGGAGCATTGTTCGATGGTGTGGCCGTGATGTCGATGATATTGACAAAAACGGGTGGGGTCGGCACCGATAGGCGAAGGTCTAGCCATGGGTAAGGAAATGCCATTGACTTCTATTAAGGCTCTAAAGATGTTCCCTAGGGTTTCTGGAAGGGGAGGGTAGCTATCTCTTCTGTTTGACCATCTTGGGTCGTAGAAGGAGGGAGGTGCAGCCTCACCACGGAGGCTGTGCGTGGGTTCTCTAGGGGTTATGCCTTGCGTTCTTGGGGGGGGGGTAGGATAGAAGGGTCTCCTGTTTTGGTCCTGGTTTCGGATTGAGGGGGCCTGAATTGGGGAATCATGGGTTGCGGGGTCTTGTCGTATTGGCACGGGGACGGGTACTGATCGAGTAGTGAAGTTTTGGTTGATTGGTCGAGGCGGTGCATACCCGGATGAACCGGACGTGTACTGTCTCGGAGCCATTCCTCGATCAGGAACTCGTGCTCCGTTCGGGTAGAGTGCCGATACTTGTGTAGTAATCCCCTCTACCGTGGGGGTTTGTGCCTTGCGAGGCGGTTGTCCAACCCTATGGCTGATAGGTGGGGACTGGGTTTGTACTACTAGGGCTGCACAACGGGAAATCCTGTTGTGGCGGTCAATCAGAAGCTGATACGTAGTACAGTCTCCGTACGAAAGGCTCGTACGAAGTTCTGGACTCAGGCTCTGTAACATCATGTCAATTTCTTGACATTCTGTGAGTTGCAGGCCGGTCCGGTGGACAAGTGTGCGCCACCGAGACACGTATTGCTCGAATTCCTCCCTAGGCCTCATTCTCTCTACGGTTAAATCCGAAATAGAGGGGGTCCTAATCCTCTGGTAACCGTAGCGGCCCAAGAACTTCTCGCTTACAGCCGAGAAATTCGACAAGTGATCTACAGGGAGGGTGGAGAACTATTGTAGTGCTTCTCCTTCCAATGATTTCTGGAAGAAGAAGACTAGTAGAGGTTGATTATCTAGAAACGGGCGTGCGTCTAGATAAAAGGCAGTTAAATGAATGTCTGGGTCTCCACGACCATTATACCGACGGAATTTGGGGATTTTGAATCCCTCCGGTAGGTGAACTGACGGGATTTGTCTCAGGTTATGTAGAGACATGTGTTTGGGGGCCGAGGGACCAGTCTCGGAGAGGATTCTCCGGATGGTTTCGACCAGCGTTTCTCCCCTGGGAGGGCTGCCTAGTGGTCCCGGGTTTGGGGTGGCCTGGTAAGGGCTTGGGATGGAAACGGTTGGGAATAAGCCATAAACAATTGATGATTTTACTTTACATTTAATGTTGAATGTAGTCAAATGTGTTAGGTTTTTTTTTAAAAAAATTCAGTTCGATACTGTTAAGATGAAGGTTGTAAATGAAAGTTGATAGAGATTCTGTCGAAGCTGTAAAAGAAGGTTTACAGAGCTGATGTCGAAGTTTGTAAAGGAAGGCTGACAGAAAGACTGTCGAAGTTGTAAAGGAAGGTTGACTGGGTGATTGTCAATTTTGTTAAATAAAGGTTGACAAACCAACTATCGATTGTTCTACAGGAAGGTTGACAGGTCGACCGTCGAACGGTTGGTGGGATTAGTGACGTTCAAATTAAATTTATAAATGTTTTTTTGTTGCTGTTATTAGGTAAATGGTTGGTGGGAGTAGACGTGCCCTAAAACTATTAGGGGGTAGTCCATTAGGATTGTCATGGACAAAATGTCAATGCCTATGGGTTTATAAATCTTGAGTTATTCAATTAGGACATTTGTTCATAGACAAAAAGTCCAGCGTTATTCGATTGAGACATTATTTCATGGACACAAAGTCCAATGTTATTCAATTGAGACATTATTTCATGGATAAAAAGTCTAGTGTTATTCGATTGAAACATTATTTCGTGGACAAAGAGTCCAGTGTTATTCGATTGAGACATTTTTTCGTGGACAAAGAGTCCAGCGTTATTCGATTGAGACATTTTTTCGTGGACAAAGAGTCCAGCATTATTCAATTGAGACTCCTCATAGTAGACATTTTGTTACGGGTTATTCAATTTAAACAGGATTATAAAGACTAGTGATGGACTTTTGTGGAAGTTCGTGGACTTTAGAGAGAGAAATATAAAGGAAAATGTTATTTTAAAATCCCACCCAAATGGGTGGAATTCTCATGGACTTTTATTATAGCATTGTGAATATCTTCTTTTTTTCTTTTAACAAAACTATTTTATTTTATGGATGATGGTTATCTAATGTCTGTCATATTTTATTCATAGTTTTTTTCATATTTTCTCTATTTATCATTTTTTAATGAATATGTAGATTAATGAAATATTGATATTACCTCATATGTTTGATAAATATATGAGAATTGTGGATTTGCTTGTGTTGCAATCAATCATTTCATTGTTGTATATTATATAATATATACGTAGATCATCCACCATTATTTTCTTTTTCCAACTAAAACATATTGTTCTTGCGTTGATATCTATTGTGTATTATACATGTTTATGATATAACAAACCCTTAATTCTGAAATTACCCACAAGTAGCTAGGTCACATGGTTGTATTGTTTCTAAAAGAATACAATATGAAAAAGAAAAAAAAAGTTGACTATAGATGTGAAGATAGAAAACTCACATCCACCTTCATGGGCACACATCAAATCCCAAACACAACAAATAAAACAGCATATGTGGAAGCACAAAATATAGAATGACATCCAATAGTATAAAAAAAGAGTGTTCTTTAGATAAGAATCTACAGAGAGAAAAATACCTTCACAAAGTCCCCTATTGGCTTTTAAACGATATTAATAGCTCTAATTCTCATTTTTTTATTAACTGAAAAAAACAACGCTGTAAAAACATCTAAAATTATAACTCACATGTTTAAATAATTCAAAAAGTACATATTATAAATTTAAATGATTTTTTTTATGTGAATGATAGGCATTCGGCCTATTTTGTATAATGCACAATGGAAATAATAAAGGAAGGGTCTAAAGTAGAGGAGAAATCTACCAGACCCTTTCGAAATTACACCGGATTACTCCTCAATGGGGATAATCCCACCCTAGAATGACACTTTCTTTGCCCCAGTACAACAAATACCCCATTTCTGGATACAATTTACAACCGTTGCCTAAATATTCTCAATGTACAACGGTGTGCCCCTAAAGATTGAATGGTTGTGAGAGATCCATAGCGTCCATACCACTGCCGGGATGAAGGATTGCGAGATCTTGCCCCTGGCACTCTGACACCCCTCCGTTTGAGCCTTCTACCGGACTCCCAAAGGCCCTCAAGGGAGGAGAGATCTGGCACAAAACCCATGGTCGAGCAGATGAGGCTCCATGTTTGTCTCGCTATCCCACACTCGAGGATGATTTGTGCCGTTGTCTCCTCCATAGCGCTACAAACCGGGCAGGAGCGGTCTGCTGAAGGAGCCCACTTTGCTCTATATGAGCGGGTGAGGAGCTTATCTTGGTACATTGACCACACAAAAAGTTTTACCTTTGTTGGTACACGAGTTCGCCAGATCTCATTGTGTTTTGTGGATGTCGCATCAATGCTTGGTAGTCCCCTGCGCCACCAGTCGTAGCAACTCCTCACAGTGAACCCCTCCTTAGGACACGATCTCTAGACGACCTGATCAATCTGCCCCATGTTCTGTGTCATTGATGTTAGGCCTGTGTCATTTAGAGTCCTATTTTCGATCGGAGTCGCTAAAATTTTGGTTTTTAGCTACCTGCTGGGACTGGAGGACTCTAATTGAAGATATAACTGCATATTATGGGTCTTGGTACAGTTTAATACTGCCCATAAAATTTTCGTTTAATTCCGATAACGTTTTTGGATTATACACTTTCGGATTGATATTTGGATTTGATTTTGTTAAAATCCAAGACGAAGAGATAAAAATCCGATATTATTATGAGATGTTAAGTTTGGTGATAGCTTCCATATAGAAGTAGAATTGGATCAACTGGATTCGTATATTAAAAGTTATGGGTATTTTTCCGAGTATACCCCGAAGTTGAGAAATCCAGGCAGCAGCCCTGTAAGATGTTAGCCTAGATTTTGGAATAGCTGGAGAGGTTATTTGATCTGGGTGTAAACATGAAAGTTGTAGATAATCGTCTTATCTTTCAAATGCCACTGGAATCGTGCAATTCTGAGCTGTATTGAGGAAGTTATGGCCGTTTAAGTGAAGGCTGCGCAGAGGTTTTAAGTCCGAGGATGACTTGGTCATTTACTCGACCTTTGCTTATTTAATCCCCAAATGTGCACGACTTTGGGTCTCTCCTCCTCTCTTTTCTGGTCAGCCCCCCTTTTGTATGTGTTTTGGGTGGAGGAGGTGATGGTGGTGGAGAAGAAGATCAAAAAGGAGTGGAAAAGGTGTGTTTATGTTGTTGTTGTGCTTTGTTATCCTCCCTTCTTAATCCATCTTCCTCAAGCTCCCCCTCATTGTTTTCCCCTCCCCTTTGGACAGCAGCCCCCCATGTGTTTGTTGTAATGCCACATTGAAGAAGAAGAGCAAGGAAGAGGCGGTGGTTGCGGTGGTTGCGGTTGGGGTGGCCGAGGGTGCGCTTGCGAGCCCCTACGCCCCCCTTTCCTTTCCTTTTCCCCCCTCTCCTTTGGTGAGTTTTCCCTCTTCTTTTTGTGGTTCTTATGCATATAAGGAGTGCTTGGTTGTTGGTGGAGGTGGTGATGAAGTCTCCTCTTCCAATGTATTTGAAGGTGTGTTGTTTGTAAGGAGGTGCGGGGCGTCGGGGGTGTTGGCGGTGGAGCAGCGGTGTGCGGGCATGCCGGAGCCACGTATGGACCTCCCGCTCTCCTCGGTTGGGTTCAGCCATCTCTTTTGTAGCTGGTGAGAAGGGGTAGAGCTCCATTGCCTTGTGTTGTTGTTGTGTGTGCATGGAATTGAAAGGGCTGAAGAGGGAGAAGCACATGCTCAAGTTTTATGTGTTGTGTAGGCGTGCATGAGGTGCTCGCATGCGTGCGGAGTGCGCGGGAAGCGTGCATGAGGTGCTCGCATGCGTGCGGAGTGCGCGGGAAGCGTGCATGAGGTGCTCGCATGCGTGCGGAGTGCGCGGGAAGCGTGCATAAGGTGCTCGCATGCGTGCGGAGTGCGCGGGAAGCGTGCATGAGGTGCTCGAGGGTGTGCTTGACGTTGTTCGATGCGTGCGGAGTGTGCGGGCAGCGTGCACGAGGTGCTCAAGGGCGTGCTTAGCCTTGCCCAATGCGTGCGGAGTGCGTGGGAAGCATGCACGAGGTGCTCGAGGACGTGCTTGACGTTGTTTGATGCGTGCAGGGTGCATGGGCAGCGTGCACGGGGTACTCGAGGGCGTGCTTGCGGTGCTCAGACGCGTTCGGAGTGCTTCGTGGTGTCGAGCAGCTTGTTATAGCCAAATGCAACCATGGGATGATCCTTGGCGGTTTGATTTCAGGCTTCGGATTCAACTCGTCGCTCTCTTGCGTTTCGCGAGCCGTGCGCTCGTTAGGTGAGTGGTTCGATCCAACACTTTGGGATGCGCTCGATGCACGCCGACGTGCATTGTGCATCCTTGGGGCATCTCGACCCCTAAATATGCTAGATATTTGCATGTTAGGGTTGTATAGCTCGTATATTGTGTAGAACCCCCTATTCTACCCTATACTTGCTTATGTATGTACTCATGTTTGAATAAATGTGTTTTCATGCGCCCCTTGTGTTTCGGGCATATATTTTCGAATGAGTGTATGGATGTATAGAATATGCATGCCTTAGGTAGTATTGTAATACTCCTCCCCCTATATGAGTAATATCCAGCATGTTAAACCTTGGGTTAATAACCGAATGCGTGCTAATATTTTCCCTTACGATTAGACTGGAGGAATGGTGTAGTTGTTGCACCCATCTGTTGGGGCAAAGCTAGGACCAGCTTTTCGGAGAGGATGAGACTTTCCCTCTCTCTCGCCCTCCCTCTTTGCGTAAACTGAGTAAGTAGATATGATTCCTACTTGACTCAGTTTCGCTTGGGATTATCGGTATGCATCGGTTAGTGCGCGAGATCACGCTTAACCCTCCCCCTTGGAGTTGGTGATATCCAACGCCTGCTTGAGTCATCCTTTACATGATTGAATATTTATTATGGCCTTATAAGCATGTTTAAGTGGGTCATACCCTGTATGCATATTGTATGATTTGTTGTTTATGATGTAAATCCATGTTAGGGAGTACCCCTATAGTTATATATATATATATTATTGTGCATGTGGCACATATTATCATGTTATGATTCTCCTCATATATATATATATGCGCATGTTAACTAATTTGGCCTATCCGTAATAGGCGAGGGTATGACCCGCGGTCGGGTCGTACCCTATTAGTTAAAGCGCTAGCGATGTAATCACCCTTGCATCCGAGTGATGCATTCGTATCGAATTCTGAAGAATTCATCGTGGCATCGACTTTGTTAAACCGATAGCTACGGCATTAACTTGGGCCTACCCGTGCTAGGCGTGTGTCTGAACCGCCTATTGGGTTATGCCCCTGGCTTTCTACATGAGTGTAGAGATAGTCCTCGCGTTCGAGTGACGCCTCCGTGAGGGAATACAAGAGTATTCGATATCATCGATATATGTGTGTAAGTACCAAGGGTAGTTGGCTTTCCCATAGGGTTCGCATTGCGAACGCAAGGTGCTTCCTCCTGACATCGTCATGAGTCGAAGCTACCCGACATAGAAGCTGCCCTGTAGGGTGCCACCACTTGTAGGTGCTACCGATGCGTACCGCGGTACACATCTAGGGAATGTACTGATCGTGGAAGGCCGACAGGTAGAGGCTGCACGGGAGAGAGCTACCAAGTGATATTTCGGGCTTCAAGTCGTTCTCCCCTTCGTCGGATCCGTGTTGAAGCTGCCCGGCTCGTAGTTGTCCTGTGGGGTGCTCCCAGACGTATTTATGACACCTATTGGTGCGCCCATATGGTAGAGATAGCGGTCATGGAGAGGCTACCAGGTAGAGGCTCCCCGGGAGAGGGCTACCGGATGACGATGGGTGTAGAGCAACTGAGTTCGTTTCAAAAGTCCCTAGTCACCCCTCCGGGGGCTAGGGTGAGGATGAGTTGTTGTCACGTCGCCACGTGACCCAAATACCCATCGAGTATACTCTGGGTTTGTTACTTTGACGCTTGAGGTATCGAAGTATATCTCTACCTCGTAGCAGATGGATGCGTTGTGTCTCGTTAACCAGTAACACGTGGTGTTATGGTTAACCCTCGTTTGTCCCCGGGTCTCTTTGGAGCTCCCCTTCGGGGTCGGGGCGATGAATGTGTTAAGTCACGTCGCTACGTGACCCATTGGTTTGTTCACCCGTTCCCATATTGGTTGGGTCTGGTTAAGTATCGATGTTGAGAGATATCGATAACAACTATCTCTATGTAGATGATCACAATAGTGTTGTTTAGACCAGTAATTCCGCGTCTCCTTGACAAACGGTATGGTCTCTCCCCAAGAGTCCCAAGAGTCTCCCTTCGGGAGTGAGGGTGTGGGTGAGACGGGTTGCACCGCCGTGTGACCCTACTATTCATTGGGTTTCAACCCATGTCTTTCCTTGAAAGGAAATTGCCTTAACAATAAATTGTTATAGTGGTGTTCGGTTTCCGACCACTCACTGAGCTTGTAGCTCACCCCTCGTGTACTGTTTCTTTTACAGGGGCGTTGTTGGGCGTGGAGCTGGAGTTTTCCTATGGCGTGGTCTTGCGTACGTGGAAACGTTCTGTCCGGCGGATTGGCGAGTGCGAGGCTGTCAGCAGTCCTAGAGTCTTGTGTATTGGTAATTCGTGCGTGTGGCACTTGTTGTATTTTATTGGCTAGACTTGGCTCTCACAGGACAGTGATTGTGTATTCGAGTCTGTAATAATATTTTCGGTTTACAGACTTATTGATAGTTTATGCTTCCGCTTTTCAGTTGTATTATCAGTTGTCATTGCTTCATTAGCCTTGTGTATTGTTTATTGGAGTCATTGTTGACCTCTTGTTTATGATAGCTGATATTATATTATTGCCACGTCTCGGGGACGGCCGCCCTGGGGCGTGACAATTGAGGTTAGCTCGCACACAAGCTCCTGTAGGGCCTGAGATTCCTCCAAAGTTGGGTGTCTGCGCAGCCTAATGTCCCACTGCCTGTTGTGTGAGTTCAAAGGCCAAAATAAGTTGAGACAACCGTCTTTGTTAGCCACAATAGAGAAAAGCTCTTGGAATCTGTACTTCAAAGTGCCTTCACCCAGCCCAGGATCTAGCCAGAACCTAATTTTTGAACCATCTCCTACCTCCTACTTGATGCCATCCATGAAGTCCTTTGTAGCATTTTGAATTTCGTTCCAGATGGGTGAGGGCTTTGGCATACGTCTTGGGAAACAGTCCACCAAGGCCCCCATACAACCATATCTGCTTTCCACCAACCAACACCATAGCAGTGATTGATTGGAGAGCCATCTCCACTTCCATTTACTCAAGAGGGCTTTGTTCATGTCCTCAAAGTTTAGGACTTCTGCTCCACCCTTTTTTTTTCCATGCAAACCTTCTCCCATTTGATCATGTGAACTGCCTTACGCTCCTCATTAGTGCCGCTCCAGAAAAAGCCTTTGCGAATCACTTCGATGTTCTGCAGAACTCCCTTTGGGATCTTGAAAATTGGGAGAAAAAAAATAGGCAGGTTTGACATTGCAGTCTGGAGAAGTGTCAATCTTCCTCCTGCACTAAGGAGCTTGCCTTTCCATCCTTCTAGGCGTCTGCTGAAGCGTTCAATGAGGGGAGACCAGTCCGCCTTGGTCAATTTGCCTGTGTGGAGGGGAAGGCCAAGGTGCCTAATCGGGAACTCCTGTATCTCACACTGGAAAGCTCGCGCAAGCCGCTCCAAGGATGTTCTGTCCACGTTTACACCCAACATGCCACTCTTCCCAAAATTGATACGTAGCCCAGAAAGGAGGGAAAATACCCTATAGATAAAGGACATACCCCTGATGTGGTCCTCATTGGCATCACTCAAGAGGATAGTATCATCGGCATACTGGACCGTGGTGAGCAAAGGGCCTCCCGGGGAACACGCCAGCCCCCGAATCCAACCATCTTCCTCTGGCATTTTCATCATCCTGCTAAGAGCGTTAGCCACAATAATAAATAGTAGCGGGGACAAAGGATCCCCTTGTTGCAACCCCCTGTTGAGGTGGAAGAAGTCGCAAGGTTTGCCATTGACCAGGATCGATGCCTTGGCCATGGAGATGCAATCTCGGATCATGCGGATCCAATTTGGTTCAAAACCATGTTTTCTCAACAAGTCAAGAAGGAAATCCCATAGCACATTGTCATACGCTTTGGAGAAATCGAGTTTGATGGTCACCCTCGAGCGTTTATCTCGATGCACTGCCGAGATGCATTCATAAGTTGCCAGGAAACCATCCTGAAGGAGTCTCCCAGGGATAAATGCCGTCTGAGAATCCTCCACCATGTGGCCTATGACTGACTTGAGTCTGTTGCTCAATACCTTACCCACCATCTTGTATGAGCCATTTATAAGACTTATAGGCCTGTAATCACCTATCTCAGTAGCTCCTTTTTTTGGAATTAAGGCCAAGAAAGTAGTCTTAAGACAGCCAATCCCCTGCTGCCCTCGGAGAAGCAGTCAAACATCCCCCTTCACTGTTGGCCAGAATTCTTGGAAGAATCTTAATCCGAACCCGTCTGGGCCGGGGGCCTTGTCGGCCTCTGACCCAAACACCGCCTACAGTATCTCCCTCTCAGAGAAGGGAGCATCAATGTTAGACCACGCAGCTCCTGGCACCCTCCCAAGGTCTTCATCAAGCCATTTAGGTGCCCATATGTGGTTTTTGCTGAAGGCATTGGTGAAGTGCTCAACCAATATTGATTCAATTTCAGCTACTGAATCAATAGTTCTATCACCCAGGCGCAGGATCTCAATCTTGTTTAATCTACGATGTTGACTTGCTGCCTTATGAAAAAAATTTGTGTTTTGATCACCTTCTTGTAGCCACACCTCCCTGGACCGTTGTCTCTAAACTGCTTCATCGATTCGGAGTATGTTCCACCATTACCCTTTTATCATTGCTCGTGTCTCCCTTCCTATTGTATCAATGCACCCCTCTTCTTCTAGGCCTTCAATTGCTTTCAATTCCCGAGCAATGTCCTCCTTCTTGGATTGCAGTTTTCTCCTCTGTTCTGCACTCCACTATTTGAGAATTCCTTTTAGGCATTTTAGTTTAAACCCCATCTTTTTTGCCCCCTTCAACTCTGGCACAGGTCTTGCCCAGCACGACACCACTACATCTCTGAATCCCTCCACCTGCAACCACCAGTTTTTGAATTTAAAGTGCCTAACCGAACGAGCGGAAATTTAAAGTGATCCGAACAAAGGTTAGGTAGGCCCTTGAGTGAGCAAGAGGTGAAAGCATCTTCCCATTCTGTGTTTATCAATACCCTGTCCAGGTGCGCACAAGCTGGGATCTCACGAAGATTGCTCCAATTAAAGCGCTGATTCAGAATAGGCATGTCGATCAGACCATGCCCGTCAATCCATGAGGAGAAGTCGGCCATTGCCGGGGAGACTGAGCCCTCACGATTTCTATCTTCCACAAACCGGGTGACGTTGAAGTCGCCCATGATACACCAAGGATGATTCCAGATTAGCTTCTGATGACTAAGTTCTTCCCAAAGAACCGATCACAGCCATTTCCACCGTGAAGAAGTACATTCCAGTACTACAGAGACAGAGAATTCACTGATGAACGAGTGCACAAGCTTCCAGTATTGATTGTTCCACAACAGCACGATGCCTCCTGAAGCCCCGATGGAAGGCTTCGCGATGAAACAATTAAGTGTGTCTGCCCCAACCATTCTCAAGTCTGCTTGAGAAAAGGCTTCCATTTTTTATTCTTGAATGCACACCAGGTTGATTCCATTTGCCAAAACTAGTTCCTTTACTGCCGTCTTTTTTATTGGGTCGTTTAGACCTCTTACGTTCCATCAGAGGGCTTTCAACATTAAAAAAGATGATATCCTTACTCGTGAAAAAACACACACAAGGCTTACTCATGATGAGAGCCACTCAAGCGGTCCGACTATAGTGCAATCAAAGACGTGCTGCTCGAGGTCGAAGACAGAAACCTTTTAAATTTGGATCGTTCAGCCCCGTTCCGTAAAATGACTCCAATCTTCCGTGCTCTTTCGCAGCTAGGAGAACCCTCGAAGGGATCATGGGCCACCGGAGGAGCTTCAAGCAGTAGAGGTACAAGAGAAGTCTGGACTGCTCGAATCACCCTAACATCTGAGCCCCCACAGAAAGACTCCTCTCCCTCCTCAAGAACAAGCTTCTCTTCATAAGGCTCTGCATTTGACTCGCCGCACGACCCTTCGGAAGATCCTCTTAGGAGACCACGCCCTCCCACCATGAATGTAGGGTGCGAGGTCTCTCCGTTTGGAGCTCCCGAAGACTGCTGCGGGTGGGAGACTGACACGAGCGAATGGGTTGGCTTCCATGAATAGCCCTTCTTGCTTCACTATCCGCCTCCCCAGCTTCAGCCCACCAAAACCAAATCAGTTGCCCCTCCTCATCCACTGGGCACACTAACATAAGAAAAGCCACCACCATCCGAGAAGGCTCCGAGAAAAGAATCCGACCCGGATCAAGAATTAGATAATAGTTTCGGTGGTGGTGAATTGATGCAATGGCCATACCTGATCATGCCACTTGTCCTTAGATTTGGAGATGTATGGTGGTCTGAAGCCAGCTGTCCCACTGTCCTTTTAAAGAGCGAGGAACCCTCACCCTCATCACTGACGCCTGTCAAAACCTTTGCGGATGTGGAGAGCGCCGATTTCAGCCTTTGCACCAGCAGAAATGCTGCTTTGGGCACCTCGGGAATCCCACCATCTTCAGAAGGTACCGTGGTCAACCTTTCTCGGGTGGTAAGCCCCTTCTAGGGAGTATCCATGGTCCCACATGATTCGTAGCAGGTACGCATGCCGTCATATGTCGATATGTAAAACTGGGGGTTTCTGTGAACTTGGTCCTGGTCCGTCTCGCAACTGATCAGATCACCGTCCGGAGAGTCGTTCCTGAGCCGCCCGACTGCTTCTCAGAAAAGACGGGGTTTGTCATTTGTGATCGCCACCTGCTTTCTCAAAAAAAGTAGGAAAAGTTGGTGTTGGTTTGATTGCCTCGCGGGGGGAGTTTGTGGGGTCTAGGACACGGATATACCGTACATAGAGGTGAAAAATAAGTAATCCTATTCTGCTTCAGGGGCTTGACTAGAGGAGATATGGGACTAAAAAAGGGTTAGGAGGGGGTCGGCTAGTGGGAATTAGCCGCCTGGTATGGGACAGTTGGTTGGGACTAGCCGCCTGGTACCTGGTTCTGGGTTTTCTGGATTTGGACAGAACCTCGGTAGGGAAGTGTTTTGGCTTTGGCTAGGGTGGTGGTAATGAGGATTGAAAGTGGTGTTGGTGGTTTCCTCTTCTAGATTTGGGCAGCACCTAGATAAGAATTTGGATTTGTTTGGCTAGGGCTAAGAGTGGTTTAAGACAATGGTGTAGAGGGGGTTTATGGAGAGTGGAATTTGGTGGGGTATGACTTTCCTTCTCTCTCAACTAGGGCTCTCTATCCCTCTCTCTCTCTCTCTCTCTTTCTCTTTCTCTAACACACACTTTGAAATGAAAACAGCCACCCTTTGGTTCTCACCCCTACCCCTCCTTTTATAGTAGAAATGGGTGCATGGGTTTATTCTTTGGGTAATAGCATGGGTTGGATAAGAGGGTGTGGCCAAGTAACCATCGTTGTAAAAAGACGCACTCTATTGTCCATTGGGTAATAGCATGGGTTGGACAAAAGGGTGAGGCTAAGTAACTTCACACCTAAATAAAGTTACTTTATGCTTTATGGGTGAGTCCAGATGCGAGCCGGCTACCCTAATTCAGCCGCCCGGGTAGGGACGACTAGCTGAAGTTAGCCGCCCAGTGAGGGGCGGCTAGTTAGGAGATGCCGCAGGTATGATGGCCTGCCAAACGTCCAATCTCTGACAAGTGGTGGCTTGAGGCGGTTACTAAGGTTGAACTGTCAGAGAAGGGACGGCTAATTGGAACAAACCGCCGGAATCATTAGCATTAAATGTTGCTTTATGTCCCATCTGAGAGAAGCGGTTGGGGGCGGTTAAGGGGTGGCTAGTTGAAACAGCCGCCCAGTGAGGGACGGCTACTTTCAACTAGCCGCCCGGCTTTTGGTCACTTAATTTTTCTAAGTGTTGTGACCAGGGTTTCTCCTATTGTTCCTCTAATTCTCTAAAGTAGTTTTCTATTTGATCCAAATGTGGTCATTTAAAAATGTTACTTGAAGTATTTTCATCTTTTTGGATGGTCAAAATTGGGGTATCAACAATTGCCCCTCATCGGACGGAGTCTTTGTGCGAAGCAGGAAAGACTTCGACCGATGATAAGGAAAGAGACCCCTATTTTGACTGGCCCGACCTTCAGGAAGTCTTGATCTCATGACCAATACACAATTCCGGGAGTTGATTTAGACTGTCAGAGGCTAGGTCTTGACAAGAATTTTCAACCGAAAGGAATGACCCAGGTGGAAGGAGGAAAAAGTAAAATGGTGAGTGATCCAACCCGCGGTCGGGGTTCTTAGCTATCGTGCACGTAGCAGCCCAGCGTCAGTTTCCTTGTGCCTACCATTCCCGTGCTTGGAAAAACTCTACAAGGAGGGGATATCGCCGACAGAAAGCAAGTAAAGGTATTGAGTTGGTGAATTGGATCATCCAAAGGATAAAAATTCTGAAAAAGAACCAGAACTGAGGAAATTCGAGCTGAATGGTATTGGTAACGTGATAGGACTTCAAGTGAGTCGTGTTTTAATCAAGTAGAATTTTTGAAATTAACCAAGACATGGCTGTGATTGTAAGAAACTTTGGAACACGAGTATGATTTGAGATACTGACAGGGAGTGCATGCATTTTGGATAGAACAGGATGCCCTGCATGCATATGCATCATGGTGGGATTTTAAACAAGCATGTTTTATATTTCTAAGTGTAAATGTGAGCATGGATTTTTAGAAAGGATTGTTTTCGCATGTGTGTTCTGTCACAGCGGAATTTGAAACAACATGAGTTTAAAAGTTTGGATGTATTGTCATGTTGGGATTGCATGCATGTGATGTGATTTGTTTGGAGCATAGCATCTAAGTTAAAAGAAGGACAACTTTACATGCATTTAATCATGGTGGTATTGTGTTTAGCAAATGCGTGTTGTGACATGAATGAAGGTAAAATGTTTTGTGTGATGTTTAAGAAAAGAGAGGTTGAAGCAGTTTTTCTTGAGAAGCATAAAGGAGCCATTTGTAAATGAGCATGGGTGACAATTTTTGATGGTCAAGTATTAATATGGATGCCAAATCATGCATTAATGTGAGAAAGGGGTGCAATTTTAATCTTTCTACTCAAGGCATGCTGCTAATTCGAGGGAGAACGCCTGGTGATTCACTCATGTCCAACCCAGGACATTTGAAAGTGGTTTAGCATGAGGGGTAAGTTTCCAAGTGGAGTAGTTTTCAAATATTTGATCATGTTACTCTAAACATGCTGAAAACTCCATGAATGTGCCAAGAATCAAACATAATAAGTATCCCTCATATATGCAAGACTTTAAATAGACTCATGTGAGAGTGTTTGCTGTTGTAAATGTAAAGAAAGGTTCACCCTTGGTTGAAATTTTGCCTAGCCAACAGACTTGGTTTAATTGAATCATGGTGGGAAAAGAGTGGGTGAATGGGGATGAGAGTAATATCTTCTTCGAATCACTTTAAAATTGCCCCAGTCCTAGCATAAATCTTACTTTCTAGGTCCCTCTGGGTTTCTTCTTTTTACCACTTCTTTTTTTTCTTTTGAACGGAATGTATTGCCCACTGGGCATATACTAAATTTTTGGCTTCTAGATTTAAAATAGAGAGTGTTACCCACTTTGGGTTGTAACTGTTGACCTCTCATAGCCTTTTGAGGGGGGGCATTTCTGTTTTTTACCCCTGTTCTTTTCTGCTTCCCCTTTTCTTTTTTTTCTCTTTTTTTTTGTTTTTTTTTGAAGTGTTTGTATAGTGCCAGAGCCAGTTTTGGGACGTATGCTAGGTTTGGGGTATATTTCTTGTAAATCTTAGTTGACAGGAAGCAAGAGAAAAACAAGGTAAAGATAATCCAAAAAAAAAATTAAAAAATTAAAATTAACATTGCCCCAGTCCATGGGGCAGGCAAGTTTCCCTTTTATCAGGTGAACCAAGCCTTAAATCATACTCGTGTAGTGGAGGTGGCATGATTGGCGGATATGAGTCTAAGTAAAATGCAGGTTATCTTCAGGATTTTTAAATATTGTCATCAAGCACTAAACGCTAGAATTCACAGTAAGGAAGAGTAAAATTTCTCAAATATTAAAAATTATGCATAGAATTTATTTAGGTAAAGTGCATTCCACCGACCTGAAATCTCACCCCCGTTGGTGTTTACCAAGCGATAAGCATTCTTAGAATAGGATGAGTGATCACATAAGGTCCCTCTCATATTGGTTGCAATTTTCCCATGGATGGGGTTGTCTTGATGGCATGATTTTCTCGGGCACCATCTCCCTAATTTCCTTCCCCTTTTTCTTGTACCCCTTTTTTTGGTTTATATATTTTTGAAAATTTGAAAATGAAGGGCATAACTGAAATAAACTAAATATGTATAAGAGACTTTTTTTGTTTTTGTTTTGATGAAAGCTTTTAGATGCATGCATAATAGCTGAAATAAACAAACTTTGTGAAATGAATTTATTTTTTTGAGCTTTTAACATATTCAATTTTTTTGGATTTTGAATTTATAGAAAGCAATAAACAAACAACATGCTGTAAGGGAAAATAGTGTACAGTGCTGGAGGATGGCCTGCAGAAAATGATGGTGCAGGGTGAGTCCTCTATGGAGGCTCAAATTGAAGTAGTTTCAAAGGAACACTGCTTGAATGATGTCGAAAGCGCGAGTGGCGCTTGATCTGCCACAGATCCTTAGCAGAAAGAGAACGATCCCTCATAGTGGGGTCAGTCAACAAAGATGTGGATATAGAAAAGCAGGTCGCAGAGGCAACTACTGACTGAACAGGTGCAAGGGAGCACGGTTCAACATAATGCTGAGACACTAATGATGGTGGAGGTAAAGACTCCTTAATTGGTGCAATTAGGGGCATATGGATCAATCACAAATAATTGATTTGGATATGGCGGGGGAATCCGGAGGGAGCTCCTCTAACAGATGGGGTGGCAAGTCGAATGGATCTGGCAATTTCGATGGTTCGATTGTTCCCTCAAATTGTGCAGTTTTAAATATTAGTGGTTCTGACTCGATGATACGCACAATTGATTGAACGGGATCTAGGTCAATCTCAGAATGTGATGAGTCAGAATCCGAGTCATCTGAGATGGTCAAGATGGGTTCAATAGGCCATGATATGATTGGATCATGAGCAGTTATAGACAATGGATATTCAACCTCAATCAAGTCTGAGGGTTGGATCGTGGATTCAGGTTGTGTGGGAGTAGGGTAAAAGAGTTCCAATAGTTCTCCATCCAAAAACTCTTCATCACCATGACAGTCCTGCTTGGGACATTCTATAGATTCTATGATTTCAGGTGCCAGAGACTCATAGGATGAAGGGGGTGGAATAGCAGTGTATTGGCAAGGGAGCGGTCGTCGGGGAATAAAGGTTTGTGATCTTTGTGGAGTAGGGGCATTGTCGGAGGGAACTTTGGCTCTATCACTATAGGCCTGACTAGGCTGTGTCTGGGAGAAATGGTTCAATGGTCGGATTGGACCTCCCTCCATGGGATGAATTGAGATGGACTCAGGTATTTGTTCTGAGTATGAGGGGAGGGGCTTGATAGGGTTTTGAATTATAGGATGTTGTTGTAACGGCACGGAAGAAGGTACTGATCGAGGAGAAAAGGTATCAGAATAAGTAGCTTGCTGAGGCAGCATACATCCAGAAGGACCAGATGTATACTGTCTCGGGGCTGGTCCTTGATCAGGAACACACGCTTCGTTCGGGTAGAGAGCCGAAACTTGTCTTGTAATCCCCTCTACCGTGGGGGTTTTCAATTGGTTTTTCCTAAAGGGTCTTAACCAGTTGTTGGAAGTGAATGGGGTAGGTGGTCCTGTACAGCGTTGGATCCGATTGTGTCTATCTATTAGGAGTTGATAGGTGGTGCAATCTCCGTATGACAGACTGGTACAAAATTCTGGGGTTAGGTTTAGTAACATCATGTCAATTTCTTGACATTCTGTTAATTGCAGGCTAGTTTGGTGTACAAGGGTGCGCCACCTAGACACATAGGATTCAAAGTCCTCTCCATGTTCCATTCGTTCAGCTGTGAGGTCTGAGATAGAGGGGATCCTAGTTCTTTGGTAACCGTAGTGACTCAAGAATTTGTCGCTCACGGCTGAAAAATTGGATAAATGGTCTACCGGCAGGGTATTAAACCATTGGATGGCCTCTCCTTCCAAGGACTTTTGAAATAGGTATACAAGGAGAGCTTCGTTATCCAAGAAGGGACGAGAGTCCAGATAAAAAGCTTTCAGGTGGACATCCGGGTCTCCGTGGCCATTGTACCGGTGATATTTTGGCATTTTGAAATTTGCAGGGAGATTGACGGAAGGGATTTGTTGTAGATGGTGTAAGGACCTATGGTTGGGGGTGGTTGTTTTTTCTCAGAGAGGATTCTCCGGATGGTGTCATCGAGAGTTTCAGCCTTGGGTGAATAGGTTAGTGGCCTGGTAAGGGCGTGGGGCAGAAATGATCGAAAATATTGGATTCATAGGGGAAGTCGGGGCAAATGAAAAGGTGGGGGGAGAAAAAGGCTTTGGTCTTAGATTAACCGAGAAACCGGGTGTTGGTGGGGTATTGGGGGTGGGATGAGCCTTGGGGGTCTTGGCAGGGGTTTCCTGCCTCAAGGTCTTGGTTTGGCGATAGTCGGCGAGGTCATTGAACATGTCCTCTACCGATTGGTACCCTAAAGCAGCCATCCTCTCCTCTAGGTGGCTAAGGAGTTGTGTGATTTGGTCTCCCTGGTTGTCTTTCTCCTCTACTGTTTTCCCATGGGTGTAGATTTCCATGGTGTGAATATGGAATGGCCTAGGTATGAATGAATGCAGATTTAAAGCAGTAAATAAAGCAGCAAATGGATGCGCAACTGTGTGCGGCTTAAAGCAGTAAAGGATGCGCAGCCGTGCGTGATTTAAAGCAGTAAAAGATGCAATTAAAGCAGTAAAGGGTGCGCAGCTGTGTGCGACTTAAAGCGGTAAAGAATGCGCAGCCGTGTGCGACTTAAAGCAGTAAAAGATGCGATTAAAGCAGTAAAGGGTGTGCAGTTGTGTGCGACTTAAAGCGGTAAAGTTTGTGCAGTTGTGTGCGACTTAAAGCAGTAAAAGATGCAAGTAAAGCAGTGAAGGGTGCGCAACTATGTGTGGCTTAAAGCAATAAAGTGTGTTGTGATGCATAGTAGAGGAGGATCTGACTTGAGGGGGTGGAAAATTCTAGCTTTCCTAAAGAGGTGATGGCTTTCTAGTCAAGTTATGGAATAAAGCAGAAGAGGATTACGTTTTGTTGTTTTTCACAAGGGAGTCCAACCGTGATCACCAATTTGTCGGTATGTAAAACTGGGGGTTTCTGCGAACTTGGTCCTGGTCCGTCTCGCGACTGATCAGATCACCGCCCGGAGAGTCGTTCCTGAGCCGCCCGACTGCTTCTCAGAAAAGACGGGGTTTGTCGTTTGTGATCGCCACCTGCTTTCTCAAAAAAAGTAGGAAAAGTTGGTGTTGGATTTGATCGCCTCGCGGGGGGAGTTTGTGGGGTCTCCTCTCTGGGACACAGATATACCGTACACAGAGGTGAAAACAGGTAATCCTATTCTGCTACAGGGGCTTGACTAGAGAGAGATGTGACTAAAAAAGGGTTAGGAGGGGGTCGGCTAGTGGGAATTAGCCGCCTGGTATGGGACGGTTGGTTGGGACTAGCCGCTTGGTACCTGGTTCTGGGTTTTCTGGATTTGGGCAGAAACTAGGTAGGGAAGTGTTTTGGCTTTGGCTGGGGTGGTGGTAATGAGGATTGAAAGTGGTGTTGGTGGTTTCCTCTTCTAGATTTGGACAGCACCTAGATAAGAATTTGGATTTGTTTGGCTAGGGCTAAGAGTGGTTTAAGACAATGGTTTAGAGGGGGGGTTTATGGAGAGTGGAATTTGGTGGGGTATGACTTTCCCTACCCCTCCTTTTATAGTAGAAAAGGGTGCATGGGTTTATTCTTTGGGTATAGCATGGGTTGGGTAAGAGGGTGTTGTAGATACCCCAATTTTGACCGTCCAGAAAGACAGAAATACTTCAAGTAACACCCTGAAATATCCCACATTTGAACATCTAGTAGAGAACCAAAGTTCAAGAAACCAGAAACCCTAACCCTAGCCCTAACCAAAACCCAAACCCTAACCCTAACCCAAACCGGAAACCCTAACCATAGCCCTAACCCAAACCGAAACCCTAAACCCTAGCCCTAACCTAAACCGGAAACCCTAACCCTAACCCTAAACCCTACCCTAAACCAGACCCTGGCCCAAACCAACAAGAAAAACTCTAAAACCCCAAAAAACCCTGAGTCCCTGGCAAGGGGCGGCTAGACGTAACTAACCGCCCCATACCAGGCGGCTAGTTAGCACTAGCCGCCCCCTTGGCCGACCTTGAACCGCTTCCCTGGATGGGACATAAAGCAGCATTAAATGCTGATCATTGCGGCGGGTTATGACCTTTAGCCGCCCTATCTTGGCCGGATCAACCCAAGTAACCGACCCAAGCCACCGCTTGTCAGAGATGGGACGTTTGACAGGTCATGATAGGGGCGGCTACTAGGAAGTAGCCGCCCCATCATGGTGGCTAGTTAGAACTAGCCGCCCTAAACCTGGTCCAGACAGAAGAACCAGAGAATTAATGAGGGGTCTAATCACACACACTATTAGCCAAGCCACTCTTTTATCCCCTGGATATTCCCCTGCCTCTTTTTTACTATAAATAGAGGAGGTCCCAAGCCTTTAAAAAAACATCCACAATTCACATTTCCAATCCACAATCAAAACACACATCATTCATTCCCTTTCCCCACTAGAAATCCCAAGAGAGAGAGAGAGAGAGCCCCTTTTGTGAGAGAAATACCCATTCCCTACATAAAACACCCTCTCATCCCACCCTCCAGAAACCCAGGCTAAACCTAGCTTAGCCTATGTCCAAGACCCAATCCATTTCCTACCGAAGTTCTGCCCAAACCAGACCAGGCCCCGGACAGCTAAACCCAATTAGCCGCCCCATACCCGACGGATCCCACTAGCCGCCCCATATACACACCCAATTTGCACCCCTTTGTCCCAAGACTCCTTTAGCCAAGCCCCGGAAGCAGAATAGGATTACCTGTTTTTCACCTCTTTGTATGGTATGTCCATGTCTCAGAGCGGAGACCCCACAAACTCCCCACGTAGGCGATCAAATCCAACCCAAACTTTTCCTGCTTTTAGAAAAAGTAGGTAGCGATCACACAAACCCCTGGAATCCTCTTGAGCCGCTGTCGGGCGCCTCAACCAGGAACGACACCCCACCCTTCTGAGAAGACGATCCAACCGAGCCCGCCAGGGCACTCATCCGATCCGAATCCCCAAAGAACCCCCACACACGCATGCACCCGCGCACCGCCGGATCCTTCCCGACACATCGGAGAATCCGACACCGACAGGTGTGGCCAAGTAACAATCATTGCAAAAAGACGCACTCTATGGTCCATTGGGTAAATGCATGGGTTGGACAAAAGGGTGAGGCTAAGTAACCTCACACCTAAGTAAAGTTGCTTTATGCTTTATGGGTGAGTCCAGATGCGAGCCGGCTACCCTAATTCAGTCGCCCGGGCAGGGACGGCTAGCGGCAGTTAGCCGCCCAGTGAGGGGCGGTTAGTTAGGAGATGCCGCCGGTATGATGGCCGGCCAAACGTCCAATCTCTGACAAGTGGTGGCTTTAGGCGGTTACTAAGGTTGAACCGTCTGAGAAGGGGCGGCTAATTGGAACAAACCGTCGCAATCATCAGCATTAAATGCTGCTTTATGTCCCATCTAAGAGAAGTGGTTGAGGGCGGTTAAGGGGCGGCTAGTTGAAACTACCGCCCAGTGAGGGACGGCTACTTTCAACTAGCCGCCCGGCTTCTGGTCACTTAATTTTTCTAAGTTTTGTGGCCAGGGTTTCTCCTATTGTTCCTCTAATTCTCTAAAGTAGTTTTCTATTTGATCCAAATGTGGTCATTTAAAAATGTTACTTGAAGTATTTTCGTCTTTTTGGACGGTCAAAATTGGGGTATCTACATCATAGTCTTCTCGACAGAGCATGCGACTGAGCCTCCACAGACTGCCCGGTCGATCTCTGCGTCCCGCTACGGCCTGCTCCCTCCCCCGGGAAATGCCCGGCGTTGCCACTGTAACCGCCTCCAGTGATACCCCCTGCGACTGTTTAGCATGCATCGATTTCTTGCCTTTGTTGGTCACGCCCGCCGGCATGCCTCGGACCACCTCGGCATAGGAGCTCCTCTGCCCCTCCTCCACTATCTGAACCTCCACTGTGATTTTCCAACCACATAGAATTGCAGAGGTCGAGCTTGGCTCCTCGACATCCGCGGTGATCCATACTTTTACATGCACCGTAGGGAATGCATCCGCGGTAGATTGAACTTAAAAAAATCTAGGACACCGAAACCGTCCATCAGGCGTCAGATCACCTCCTTCGTCCTCCACACAAGGGGAATCCCTTTTAGGAAAAGACTCCTAAGGTGACCCGCCGCTTGAAAGGCCCCTGTGGAGAAGGAGAAGGCTTGAAAGCTAAGCCTCCCACCTCTACCTAGAATGCTCCCCTGTCTGAGGATCAAGTCCTTGGCCGTTAGAGACGAAAGGCGAAACACCAAAACGTTCCTGGATAGCCACCATGAGTAACGTAAGTTTATGCCTCGCCATTTTTTCGCCATCAATGAAACCATCTCCTGTTTGTAGATTTCCTCCTCACCCTCCCAGGTTGTCAAAATGCTAGTCTCCAAGGTTCTCATTCGGGACTCCAAGTCAGAAGACCAGTCCAAGGAGATCGCCTCCGGCGCAGTGATGGAAGGAGCGGGCGATTGGAGTAGCAGCTCCGCCCTCAAAGCTGCCTGCCCCACCCCCTGCACCAACAGGACATGACTATTACAAACCGAGCTCCGATGACCGAATTTGCCGCACTTCCAACATTTTGCAGGCTCACGACAAAACTTGGAGAAGTGTCCGAGTTCCAGACAATGGAAGCACTTCACGTTGCGGACCTCTCTTGTCATCGCTTCCCTTCTACTACACTTTTCGCCACGGCCACGCGCCGTCACGAGCCTCCATCTCCCACTCCCGCTCCCATGTCGCTTCATCTCCGAGCCCCAGTCTTCTTCTTTGGAGTTACTTAGTATAGATATAAATTTAAATGATTTGAAGTCATGAATTAAATTCATTGCCCATTAATAAATTTAAATGATTTTTTTGTAATAGTATACATGAAGATCAATATTTACTATAGTAAATTATATTTTATGTTGGGTGTGAATAATTCGTGTTAAATTTGAATATTTGTTATTTTAAAAATATAAAAACAAGTCTACAAGAATCAATAAAAATCTATTTATGAAAGTTTACAAAAGTTTGTGAAATTCCTTGAGAATCAATATGTGAAAGTCTGAAAGTCTATGATTCAATCTGTGAAAGTCTGCAAAAGTCTGTAAAAACCCGTAAAAGTCTATGAGAGTCAATATGTGAAAGTCTGCAAAAGTCTATGAAAGTCTGTAGAAGTATGTGAAAGTCTATAAAAGTCTGTTATAGTCCATGAAAGTCAATCTGTGAAAGTCTGGCAAAGTCTATGAAAATCTGTAGAAGTCTGTGAAAGTCTATGAAAGTCCATGAAAGTCAATATGTGAAAGTCTATGAAAGTTTGTAAAAGTCTATGAGAGTGAATTTGTGAAAATCTACAAAAGTCTGTAAAAGTCTGTGAAAGTCTGTGAAAGTCTACAAACTCTGTGAAAGTCCATCACTTAACAATGTTCACATAAATCCATTAAAATCCGAATCGACTACCCCCTCCCCCCATAAATCTTTTGGGTTTTTTATTTTTAAGCTCCCATATACCATAGAATTTAGTGATTGATCCCTCATTTCTTCGTATTTTGGTTTTAGTCCCCAGATTTAAAGGATATGTTCTTTTTTAATCGCTGGGAGGGACCTATCCCTAAATTATTTGGTTTTCTTTTTAGTCCCTCCCACGGACTAAGAAGGAACATATCCTTTAAATCTGGGGACTAAAACTAAAATACGAAGAAGTGAGGGATCGATCACTAAATCCTATGGTTCATGGGGACTTAAAAATAAAAAAAACCTTGTTTATAAACATGGTTTAAAATTTCACGTGTGATCTTATAAGGAATGTAGATTTGATAGTATTAAGTGATTTTTATAATGCAATATGCCTATTCTCCTTTTATAAGCCCTTATTTTAGCAAACTAAATAGACTAATGATTTTTGAAGCAACGGTAGAAATTTGCTACCCGATTTCATTGTTGATCATCGATTTAGAAACTCTGAACGAGTAAACAAAGGGGGGGGGGGATGCAAACCAAAAAACAAAAGAAGGCAGCAGAATAAGCAGTGACAGCGACCCCAGCAGAAGAGGCTTCTACCCCAAGGACCACCGCCTCCTCTACGCGTTACTTTGTGCCTCGCCCGTGCCACCCTTGGGTTGAGCTGCGCTCGCCTCCCCTGATATAACGACTCCTTGAAAAATCGCTTCGTTACAGGGACACTATATAGTCCAGACCCAGCCGGAACTATCACTTGCGCGCGTGTGGCCTCCACCACGCTGGTCGTTGCCCTTTCCAACTCCATCCCTGCCCGCCATAGCCCTTCCATGTCCTGAAAGGCAGTCACAAGTCCTGTTCGTTGGCTGACCTCCCACCATAATTGCCACACGAAAACACACTCGCAAAATAGATGGTTAGTGTAACGATTATGGTTTTTCTAGTCGTTTCTTGATTTTGTGCATGGGGTCATATTTCTATAAAGTTTTGAAGGACTTATATATCTCCAATTCAAGAAATTAAGGTATAGTTGGAATCGTTATTCTGTTAGCTTTCCAATACTTTTTATGGATCATGAATCGGACGAGTATCGATCAAGTTATGGGCCAAACTATGCCGAGAGGTCGGGCAGAGGAAATAAAGAGGGTCAAAGGGGAGCGATCAGAGCCATCGGTTTTGCTAGGAGATGGCTGCTATAGGAGCCGTCGATTTGAAAAATTATATTTTCAAAAATATGATCCATTTTTTGAAAGAACAAGTGCATTGATTGGGATTAATTTGCATTAATGGTTTCTTATTTTATATAAATCATATTTTTAAAATTTGGTCCATTTTTGAAAGAAAACAAGTGCATTGATTTGGGATTTAATTTACAATAATGGTTTCATTTTTTTGTCTCCCATGTGTATATGCCTATGTAACCCCCTCTTTCCTTTCTCTTTAAATTTAAACCCTAAAACCCAAAACGCCTCTCTTTCTTTCTCTTGTTTGGAGCTCCATTGTTGGGATCTTGAGGAAGGGTGTTGGGTGAGTATTTTTGATCTTATATAAATGTCATTTCTTTGATGTTTATATTAGTATAGGATGATCTCACATATGTTTTTTTTGGATTTCATTGATCTCTTGAGGTTTCTTCTTGAGTTTTTCATAGTTTTGATAGATTTCATACGATTATTGGATCCTTATGTTATAGCTATTAGGCTTGTGTCATTTAGAGTCCTAACTTCGATCGGAGTCGCTAAAATTTTAGTTTTTAGCTACCTGCTGGGGTTTGAGGACTCTGATTAATAATCTAACTGCATATTATGGGTCCTGGTACCATTTAGTACTGCCCATAAAAATTTCATTTAATTCCGATAACATTTTTGGAATTATGCAGTTTTGATTTGGTATTCGGATTTGATTTTATAAAAATCTAAGATAAAGAGGTAAAAATCCGATATTATTATGTGATGTTCAGTTTTGAGCTAGTTTCCATACAAAAGTGGAATCAGATCAACTGGATTCATATATCAAAAGATATGGGTATTTTTCCGAGTATACCCCGAAGATGAGAAATCCAGGCAGCAGCCCTGTATGACGTTTATCCTAGATTTTGGAATAGCTGGAGAGGTTATTTGATCAGGGTATAAACATGAAATCTGTAAATAATCTTTAGCTTTACAATGGCATTATATTCGTACAATTCGGAGCTTTATCAAGGAAGTTATGGCCATTTAAGTTAAGGCTATCCAGAGTTTTTAGTCCGAGGACGGCCTGGTCATTTCATTTCTCTTTTGGCTATAAATACCCCCCTAAATGTTACGACCTTGGCCTCTTTTTCCCTCTTTTGCTCTGGTCCAGCCCCTCTTTGTGTGGAGGAAGTGGTGGTGATGGTGGGGAAGGAGCACAAAAGGAGAAGGAAGGTGTGTATACTTTTAGTTTTGTTGTTGTGTTGTTGTTTCTCCTCCTTCTCCTCCTTCCCCCCTAGCTGATCCCCCCTTATGTTTTTCCCTCCCCTTTGGACCAGCAGCCCCCATGTGTTTGTGGAAATGCCACAATGGCTTAGAAGAAGCACAAGATGAAGTGCATTAGTGACGGTTTGTGTGTGTAATCTTGTGTGTTGTGTATTCCTTCCCTGTTCTCCATCTCATGCTCCTTGGACTTTTCCCTCCCCTGATTTTCAGCCAAATAAGGAGGAGGAGAGGCTGAAGAGGAGGCGTAGTGGTGGTGGTGGTTGAGGTGGTCGTGGGTGCGGCGAGAGCCCCGCATCTCCCCCTTACCTTTCCCCTCTTTTGGTAAGTCCTTTCCCCCCCTTCTTTTATGATTTTCTAAGGCTTGGGATATTTGGAGGGGTCATGCATGCTAAGTATGGGGGTTGGGGTGTGTGTGAGGGCAAGGGAGGGGATGGGAGAGTGTTGGGCGCGCGCGCGGGGCTGTCCGCGCGCGCTGGCGGGCGTGCTGGAGGGTGCGCGCGCGTGCGCGCGGGGCGATGGCGTGGGTGCGCACTGCTCGTGTTCGCATGCGTGCGTATGAGTGTGGGGGCCATGCGTGTGGCTGCCCGGGGGTTTAGGTAGGTGCCGAGGCACTCGGATATGTGTGCGTACGCGCGTTCTTGCATGCGTGCATATCTAAGTCTTTAGCATTCTAGTTAAATTTTATGTGTTTTTATGTAGAAATACTCATCCTTATTGATACCTTTACCTTGCAGACCTCGTTGGAAGGGATGCGCGTCGATCCGGGTATCGGTGAGTGGTTCGATCCAACCCTTCGGGACCCACTCGATGCATGTAGTCGTGCACCGCGCATCCTTGGGGCATCTTAACCCCTAAATATGCTAGATATTTGCATGTTAGGGTTGTATAGCTCGTATATTGCGTAGAACCCTTATTCTACATTACTTGTATAAGTATGTATTCATGTTTGAATAATTGCATTTTCATGCGCCCCTTGTGTTTCGGGCATGTACTTTCGGATGATTTTATGAATGTATAGAATATTCATGCCTTAGGTAGTATTGTAATACTCCACCCTCCCTATAGGAGTAATATCCAGCATGTTAAATCTTAGGCTAATAACTGTATGCGTAACTAATATTCCATTACGATGAGACTAGAGGACGTGGTATAGTTGTTGCACCCATCTGTTGGGGCAAAGCTATGACCACCATTCCGGAGAGGTGGAGACTTTCCCTCTCTCTCGCCCTCCCTCTTTGCGTAAACTGAGTAAGTAGATACGATTCCTACTTGACTCAGGTTCGCTTGGGATTATCGGAATGCATCGGTTGGAGCGCGAGATCACACTTAACCCTCCCCGTAGAGTTGGTGATATCCAACGCCTGCTTGAATCATCCTTTACATGATTGAATGTTTATTATAGCCTTATAAGCATGTATATGTAGGCCATACCTTGTATGCATGTTGTATGATTTGTTGTTTATGATGTAAATACATGTTAGGGAGTACCCCTATAGCTATTTATTATATTATCGTGCATGCGGCACATGGTGTTATGGTTAACCCTTGTTTGTCCCCGGGTCTCCCTGGAGCTCCACTTCGGGGGCGGGGGTGACAAATGTGTTGAGTCAGGTCGCTACATGACCCATTCGTCTATTCATCAATTCCCATAGTTGTTGGGGTTGGTTAAGTATCGATGTTGAGAGACATCAGTGAGCAATTATTTCCCTGTAGATGATCCAATAGTGTTGTGTAGACCAGTAATTCCACGTCTTCTTGACAAACGGTATGGTCTCTCCCCAAGAGTCCCAAGAATCTCCCTTCGGGAGCGAGGGTGAGGGTGAGGTGGGTTGCATCGCCGCGTGACCCCATTATCCATTGGGTTTCAACCCTTGTCTTTCCTTGAAAGGAAATTGCCTTAACATTAAATTGTTGTAGTGGTGTTTGGTTTCCAACCACTCACTGAGCTTGTAGCTCACCCTTCGCGTACTGTTTCTTTTACAGGGGTGTTGTTGGGTGTGGAGCTGGAGTTTCCCTATGGCGTGGTCTTGCGTGCGTGGAAGCGTTCTGTCCGGCGGATTGGCGAGTGCGAGGCTGTCAGCAGTCCTAGAGACTTGTGTATTTGTAAATCGTGCGTGTGACACTTGTTGTATTTTATTGGCTAGACTTGGCTCTCACAGGACAGTGATTGTGTATTCGAGACTGTAATAATATTTTTGGTTTACAGACTTATTGATAGTTTATGCTTCCGCTTTTCAGTTGTGTTATCAGTTGTCATTGCTTCATTAGCCTTGTGTATTATTTATTGGAGTCATTTTTGACCTCTTGTTTATGATAGCTGATATAATATTATTGCCACGTCTCGGGGACGGCCGCCCTGGGGCATGACAAAAGTTGGTATCAGAACTGGTACTGTCAGAGCCTTAGTCGAGTCGTATAGATGAGTCGTAGGATTGTTATCCGAGTACTCTGGTTTTAGAAGTTTTCTTAGGTTGCTGACATGCCTCCTTGCATTCGTGGACGTGGACGTGGCCACCCGTGGACCCCCTTAAAGTTGTCGACTGGGTTGACTGATCAGGGTCAATGTTGGGTCCCTGTTGTGGGACTAAGGCTTGGGAAGGAGTTTCCAGCTCAGTTGTGTTGTATTGATTGGATCATTGTGATTTCTAAGGTTGGATTGCGTCTCGACTATGGAGCTTCGTTCTCAGACATCGTTATTGCTATTAACCATGGAGTTCGAGTGTGGCGCCGGTTCAAGTTTTGAGGATGTGGCATATTGTTCATTAATGAGCGATGTCTTCTCCCTTTTTTCCTGCTCGGGATTAAGGGGCCTTGCAGGGTCATCATTGAGACCCGGGCTAGGGTGCTCCGTGTTCCTTGTTTGGTTGTTGGGATATCCTATATCGGGACCTCATGGTGCCCTCCTAAGAGGTACTTTTCCCCAGATAGGGAATATCTTTAAACATCTATTTGATGATTGCCTTTCCCTCTCACTTGGAAGGTGCTATAGCGAGTGGTGATGCGTACGATCGGGATTGAGTGCGTCCTTTTGCATCTTGGTGGGCGATAGCTTATGGACTAGAGTTCCATAGCCACATCTGGAGTCGCTTCGATATATCATCGCGCGTTGTAGCGGCTCGGTAGAGGCCAGAGTCCTGTGAGGTGCTCCCAGGTACTATCCACGACGCTTGTTGGTGTGCCCATATAGCAGAGATAGTGGGCGTGGGAGGGTACCAAGTAGAGGCCTCACCGGGAGAGTTCTACTGGATGACGTCGAGAGCTTGTACTTCCCGTGATGAATCTACCCATTGAGTGCAGGATACTGGAGTTCCAATGAGTATAGTTGGGTGACCTGTCGGTGGCGGCATGTGAAGCACAGTTGCGGTACTCGCGTTTTACCCCCACATGGGCCGTAATTGAGGAGAAGCGACGCTAAGCGTTCGTGATGGGAGTCAACCGCCATATCAGATAGATGACACGCACAGGCGTTGTCAGAATTCGACAATCTCCTGTTGCGTGTCTTGCGGATTAAGTGCGGTCAAGCGGCTTACCCAGCGTGTAAGTGTCATCATGAGCGCCAGCCTTGCTCGAGGAGTGGGAATCTGGACTTAATCGTCCAAGAATTATTTTGATCTCCCCGTAGGGGTTGAAGATCAAGTACCCCTTGTCGCGAATTGATGATATGTTTGACCAGCTCTCAGAGCAAGTGTCTTCTCTCAGATCGATCTTCGCGCAGGGTACCCCAATTTGGAGATCCGGGAGTTGGGCATTCCGTAGGTGGCCTTTCGTGACCGTTTTAGGCACTACGAATTTTGAGTACTGCCATCAGGATAGACGAATGCGTCAGATGCCTACAAGGATCTCAAAAGTTTTATTGGACCTCCTAGGTTGTTCCGAGGTGGCCTTCGTTGAGGTTGGCCGGCATGCCCTCAAGCAAAGTTGTGGATCGTCGCGTTGGAATGCGTTCGTCCATCGAGATTCCTCAGTGGACGTGGGAGTGAGTTATAATATGTTATCTCTCGTGGTATTTAAAGGATTTTATAAAGTATAATTAGATCCTTGGGTGTACCAAGTGTTTTAGCATTTTATCGATATTTTATAGTTTTTCCATAAGTTAGGGTTTTGAATCGATTTTTCTCTTATACGATCTTTGATCTATTTCCTAAGTCCCCGTTTGGATAGCGGAATTGAGTTATTCTGGACAGTGTTCAGGAAAGCGGCTCATGTGGCCGCATGAGCGGTTCGGTCGGTCGACCGAACCGCACGCCGTCAAATGCGGGGTTATGCGGGGAAGGCCCGCACATGCCGGCCGCTTCCGCTTGTGCACCCGCTTAAGCGGGCGCACGGGTTCTGTCAGATTGATGAGGATGGAGGACCTTCTTCGACCGGAGGACCTTCTTCGACCTTCTTCTTCGATCTTCTTCTCAATCTGCAATGGCGGTACTTCGATCTTCTTCTCCATCAAATCTCTCTTTTATTTCTCTCTCTTTGCCTCTCAGTATGTCTGTCGCTCATTCTCTTCATCTCGAGTTCTCTCTCTGGTCCTCCATCTCTCTTTCTCCAATCTCTCTCTGGCCCTCCCTCTCTCTCTCACACGCCCACCCCCTCTCATTCTGATTTCAGTCCCCCCCCCCCAAACAACTGTCATGCATTTTCACAGGTGGCAATGGCATTCATTTGAGTAGTTTATTTTTGTTTTTATTGTTCACAGGTGGCATTCATTTGAGTAATGGAAGTGATTTTGCAATGAATGTTGAGGAGTAGGCCTTCCATGTCACGTGTGAGAGGTGTGAGAGTAGCTTCCATATGAAATTTTAATTGTTAAAGAATAAGTATGTATATGAAATTTTAGTCTAATATATTATTTTTATAAAAAATTTAAAATTTAAATTTAATATATATACTCACCTAAACACACACACATATATATGATTCAATATTGAGCACATGCACCGATTAATTTGTACATTTCATTGTATTATATCATATAAATCATTTTTATTAATAAAATATTATAGAACCGCATATACTCCCACATATACTCCCGTATACCGCATATACTCTGTGCGGTACCCTATCCGCACGCAAACCGCATCCCGCCTTCCTAAACACTGATTCTGGATAGATGACTATGCCAGTGTAGATAACAAATCTATATGAATAAGAGATTTTCTATTTGGTTGGGTTTTTTTATTCTCATTGGAAAACGTAAGAATAAAGGTTGAGTTGTTTGGTTGATGAAGAATAAAATATAAATAAAGTGTAAAAAGTTAATTTGACATGTGGGCCCTTTGATATATAAGAGGTGTTGAGAGGTGATTTAATGTGAAAGATGTAAAAAGTTGATTTGACATGTGGACCCATGAGAATAGATAAAGTGAGTATAGCTTATCCTAAGGGTTACTTAAAATTGTTGTACTCTCTTATACTCGTTTAAACTAGCTTAGTAATACCAAGTTATACTCTGCAAACAAACAACCATTTTCCTTATCCATTCTTATACTACCATTATATCCACCTATTCCGCTTCCCAAACGGGGCATAAATGTTTTGTATCGTTACATATTATATATTGATTTTTGACAATATGAATAGATCTGAGTTTTTGATAAGTTTTGAATAAGGTTTAATTGGTTTTATATATTAGGGTTTTTCATTGGATTTCTTACACGTGAATGATATTCGATATTCTTTACTGATTTACATTAATTTTACATGACTCATATATGTATGTAAATGTCAAAAGGTATTTGGTTGTTATAACAAAAAATAAATAGTCTTTGGATTGGTTTGGATTTCTCGAACGCATGATTTGATTTGTAAAATGAGTTCTTGTATGTTTTACGCCATTTTAAATGAGTCGTGTATTGTTTTCCAATGATAGAATGTGTTTGGATGTTTTAATAAAAATTAGGGTTTTATGCCTTCTGCCTTGGGACGGCTCCAATAAGAGCCGTCGGGTATGTTTTGGACGACCTTAGTGGGAGCCGTTGGATTTGTTGATGCCGGCCCCTATGGAAGCCGTCAGAATTGTTAGAGACGGGCCCTGTGGGAGCCATCGATTTTTGTGTGTACGGGTACATTTAGGTCCAGTACTATTTGTGCGTATTGTGACATAGTCATACTATTTCAGGAGTGGTTAGGTTTTTGTACAACTTCTAGCTTGGTTTGCGTGTCGTTGGACCGAAGCTGAGTGGATCTATCTCTTATGTAGTTTTTAAACTACCTATATGGTATATCATTCTGCATCTTGGTTACATTAACAATATACAACTGTTATTCAGAGTCTGGAGTATTTGAGCATGTCATCATGATTAGTATGAGGTGTTCATTATATATACATAACTTAAATATTTTGGAGACTATATTATTTTTATCGCATGCATGTTATTGGATAATGAGTTGATCATGCATGCATATCATCAGTCTGTGTGACATCGTCTGCGTGACGGCTGGTCTGCGTGACCTAGTCCAGTGGGACCCTGTCTGCGTGACACCGGTCTGCGTGACCATGCTCTAAGTGGAGCATCTTTCGGTTGCGTGCCATACGGGCATGCATATCTGTTGCATCATATGCATCATGTGTTATCATGCTTGTGAATTTTATGGCTATTCCTCCAAAGAGATGCATTATTATTTTACAAGTTTAGTATGACTTACATATGTTTTCCTTATTATGATATATCATGTTCTGCGTGACTCAGATTTTATAACTCTGTTATTTTAAAGTTAATATTTTGATATATATTATTATTAACGGGACGTCATAGGTCCATTCATTGAGCACATGGTTGCTCACCCCTCCTTTTTCAACCTTTCAGATTTAATGACTTAGATTGGTGGATCTCGTGTAGCTACGAACGAGATCGTGGGTGCGAGAACGTTAGACTAGCTTGATCGAAGGACTTGAAAATTTTCATTTGGCATGTAGTTGGCCCATCTTCCTAGTAACCATGTTTATGTCAAGTTGTATATCTTCTTATGTATATGCTATATCCAGACACATTAGGAGTATTGTTGAAATCTTATATGTTTTAGTATCTTTGAAGAATAAAGTTTATTTTTCTTCCCAGGGCGGCCGTCCCCGAGACGTGGCAATAATATAATATCAGCTATCATAAACAAGAGATCAACAATGACTCTAATAAATAATACACAAGGCTAATGAAGCAATGACAACTGATAAAACAACTGAAAAGCGGAAGCATAAACTATTAATAAGTCTGTAAACCAAAAATATTATTACAGACTCGAATACACAATCACTGTCCTATGAGAGCCAAGTCTAGCCAATAAAATACAACAAGTGCCACACGCACAATGTACAAATACACAAGACTCTAGGACTGCTGACAGCCTCGCACTCGCCAATCCACGCACGCAAGACCACGCCATAGGGAAACTCCAGCTCCACGCCCAACAACGCCCCTGTAAAAGAAACAGTACGCGAGGGGTGAGCTACAAGCTCAGTGAGTGGTTGAAAACCAAACACCACTACAACAATTTAATGTTAAGGCAATTTTCTTTCAAGGAAAAAATGGGTTGAAACCCAATGGGTAATGGGGTCACGCGGACGCAACCCACCTCACCCTCACCCTCACTCCTGAAGGGAGACTCTTGGGACTCTTGGGGAGAGACCATACCGTCTGTCAAGGAGACGCGGAATTACTGGTCTACACAACACTATTGGATCATCTGCATAGAGATAATTGTCATCGATGTCTCTCAACATTGATACCTAACTGGACCCAACAAATATGGGAACGGATGAACAAACGAATGGGTCATATAGCGACGTGACTCAACACATTCATCCCCCCACCCCCGAAGGGGAGCTCCAGGGAGACCTGGGGAGAAACGAGGGTTAAGCATAACACCATGTGTTACTGGTTAACAATACGCAACGTGTTCATCTGCTACGTGGTAGAGATATACTTTGATACCTCAAGTGTTAGGAGTAACAAACCCAGAGTATACTCGATGGGTATTTGGGTCACGTGATGACGTGACCACAACTCATCCTCACCCTAGCCCCGGAGGGGTGACCCAAGGGACTTTCGAATCTAACTCAGTTGCTCTTCACCCATCGTCATCCGGTAGCCCTCTCCTGGAGAGCCTCTACCTGGTAGCCTCTCCATGACCGCTATCTCTACCATATGGGCGCACCAATAGGTGTCATAAATACGTCTGGGAGCACCCCACAGGATAACTACGAACCGGGCAGCTTCAACACGGATCCGACGAAGGGGAGAACGACTTGAAACCCGCAATATCACTTGGTGGCCCTCTCCCGCGCAGCCTCTACCTGTCAGCCTTCCACGATTAGTACATTCGCTAGATGTGTACCGCGGTACGCATCGGTAGCACCTACAAGTGGTGGCACCATACAGGACAGCTTCTATGTCGGGTAGCTTCGACTCATGACGATGTTAGGAGGAAGCACCCTGTGTTCGCAATGCGAACCCTATGAGAAAGCCAACTACCCTTGGTACTTACATATATATCGATGATATCGAATACTCTTGTATTCCCACACGGAGGCGTCACTCAAACGCGAGGACTATCTCTACACTCGTGTAGAGAAGCCAAGGGCATAACCCAATAGGCGGTTCAGACACATGCCTAGCACGGGTAGGCCCAAATTAATATCGTAGCTATTGGTTTAACAAAACCGATGCCACGATGAATTCTTCGGAATTTGATACGAATGCATCACTCGGATGTGAGGGGTGATTACATCGCTAGCGCTTTAACTAATAGGGTACGACCCGACAGCGGATCATACCCTCGCCTATTACGGATAGGCCAAATTAGTTTAGCATGCGCATGAATGTATATGAGGAGAATCATAACGTAAATATGTGCCACATGCACGATAATATATTAAATAGCTATAGGGGTACTCCCTAACATGTATTTACATCATAAATAACAAATCATACAACATGCATACAAGGTATGGCCTACTTAAACATGCTTATAAGGCCATTAATCATACAATCATACAAAATATATCACAGCATTCGTTGGTTATCACCAACTTGAGAGGAAAGGGTCAAACGCGATCTCGCGCACTAATAGGTGCATGCCAATATTCTCAAGCGAGCTTGAGTCTAGTAGAAACTACATCTACTTACTCAGTTTACTCAAAGAGGGAGGGCGAGAGAGAGGGAAAGTCTCATCCTCTCTGGAATGCTGGTCATAGCTTTGCCCCAACAGATGGGTGCAACAACTACACCATTCCTCCAGTCTAATCATAAGGGAATATTAATACGCATCCGGTTATTAACCCAAGGTTTGACATGCTGGATTACTCATATAGGGGGAGGAGTATTACAATACTACCTAAGGCATGTATATTCTATACATCCATTAACTCATTCGAAAATACATGCTCTAAATACAAGGGGCACATGAAAACACAATTATTCAAACATGAATACATAGTTATGCAAGTATAGGGTAGAATAGGGGTTCTACGCAATATACGAGCTATACAACCCTAACATGCAAATATCTAGCATATTTAGGGGTTAAGATGCCCCAATGACGTGCGTAGCATGACTACGTGCATCGAGCGCGTCTTGAAGTGTTGGATCGAACCATTCACCGATACCCGGATTGACGCGCATCCCTTCCGTCGAGGTCTGCAAGGTAAAGGTATTAATAGGGGAGAGTATAACCACATAAAAACACTTAGAATTTAACTAGAATGTCAAAGACTTAGATATGCACGCATATGGGCTCGCACGCATGCAAGAACGCGCGTACGCACGCATATCCGAGTGCCTCGGCACCTACCCAAACCCCCAGGCAGCCACACGCGTGGCCCCCGCATTCATACGCATGCACACACACATGCACACGCGCCCCCGCACCCCCCGGCGTACTACCGCCCAGCGAGCACCACCCGCGCACGACGCACGCAGACCGCACGCAGACACGCGACCAACCCGCGCGCCCGCATCCGCGCGTGCGCCCGCGCGCTCCCATTCGCATGGACCCGCGCGCCCACGCCCTAAAACACTCCCCCCAAGCCCCCACATGCATCCAAACTCTAACATCCCACATGCATGCCCTCCCAAACATCCCAACATGTATTAAAACCAACAAAAAAAGGGGAGGGAAAAACATAAGGGTGGGATCAGCTATGGGGGGAGGAGGAGAAGGAGGAGAAACAACAACACAACAACAAAACTAAAAGTATACACACCTTCCTTCTCCTTATGTGCTCCTTCCCCACCATCACCACCACTTCCTCCACACAAAAGGGGGCTGGACCAGAGCAAAAGAGGGAAAAAGAGGCCAAGGTCGTAACATTTAGGGGGGGTATTTATAGCCAAAAGAGAAATGAAATGACCAAGTCGTCCTTGGACTAAAAACTCTGGACAGCCTTTACTATAATGGTCATAACTCCTCAATACAGCTCCGAATTGCACGATTCGAATGCCATTGGAAAGATAAGAAGATTATCTACAGCTTTCATGTTTACACCCAGATCAAATAACCTCTCCATCTATTCCAAAAGCTTGCCTAAACATCATATAGGGCTGCTGCCTGGATTTCTCATCTTCGGGGTATACTCGGAAAAATACCCATATCTTTTGATATATGATCCAGTTGATCCAATTCCATTTTTATATGAAATCTAGTTCATAATTGAACATCTCATAAAAATATCAGATTTTTATCTCTTCATCTTGGATTTTAACAAAATCAAATCCAAATACCAAATCAAAACTGCATAATTTCAAAAACGTTATCGGAATTAAATGAAAATTTTATGGGCAGTACTAAATGGTACCAGGACTCATAATATGCAGTTAGATTATTAAATCAAAGTCCTCAAACCCCAGCAGGTAGCTAAAGTCAAAATTTTAGCTACTCCGATCGAAATTAGGACTCTAAATGACACATGCCTAACATTCTACCCCCCTTAGGAAATTTAGTCCTCGAAATTTAAGGAAACCCAAAGGAAGACCGAACGTAGAAGTGTCCCGCATAGAGTCTCTTGGCTCCCGAGTAGTTCGGCACAAAACTGGTGCTGCCAACGCACTTTAACCGAAGGAACGGTCTTGGTGCGGAGCCACTTCTCACAATGGTCCATGATTCGATCAACTACTCCGCGAACGACAAATCCAGCGCGAGGATGAGCCACTCGAACTAGAATATATGAGCATGATCGTGGACTTAATGCCTCAGCTGTGAGACAGGTATGACGTCACGGGCATGAGCCAGCCACGGGGGCAAGGCTTCATGACAGCCACCTCCCCCAATCCACTCAAGGACAAAAACCGTCTGATGGAAGACCAACTCAGCTAGCCCCAAACGGTGATATAGAGGATGCCCTTAAACCGGGATACCTTCTAGAAGAATTTGATCGCCAAACACGAAGGTAAGCTCTGTTGCCATGGATCTCCACAACAAGGTGTCCCTCCGCTCGGGTTGACCACGAATCTGTCCAACCGTTCCATGAGCACCAAGAATTGCCCTGTTTGCGCCTTCAGATAACCTAGACCTGCTAAGTGTATGTGCCAAGAACCGCTTTGAACTCCCTCGCGCTCCGTCCCCTGGAAGAACTCTGTAACCATGCCCCTTGTGTTGTTGGCGATCCGCAGTATGTCCGGGGCCACGTCCCCCAGCAACTCCTCCCCGCACCACCTATCATACCAAAAGTTGATCGTTGTGCCGCTCCCCAAGATCCAACCCACCGCTCTTCCGAACTCTGCCTGGTCCCCAAATATGCCTCGGCTTATGCTAGAAGACCGCACGTTGATTGTTGGCCATCTCCTCTCCCCATGCCCTGTGCCACCATATCTGTCATTCATCACCAACATCCACATCGAGTTGTACCCCGCAAGCCATCTCCACACCCATTTCGACAACAACGCCTTATTCATGTCTTTCAAGTCCAGCACCCCCAGGTCTCCCTCCTTCTTTGGTTTGCACATCATCGCCCAATCCACTAAGTGCAGAGTCTTAATCACTGCTGGAACTCGGAATACGGAAAGAAAGAACAAAGGCAGATTGGTGAGGACCGCCTGCAACAAGATCAGGCACCCTCCTCAACTTAGTAGCCTTCCCTTCCATCCTACGAGCTTCTGCTCAAAACGCTCCACCAACGTGCTCTAGTTATCTTTGTTTAGATGTCCTTTGACAAGAGGGAGGCCTAGGTATTTGGTAGGCAACGCACTCAAGGGACATCCCATTCATGCAGCAATGTGCTCCTCTTCCTGCTGGTCTAAGTTCATCCCATACATGGTGCTTTTGTTAAGGTTTAGCTTCAATCCTGTGAGCACACCTCTTACGCTCCTATCCAACACTTCGCACAGTATGAGTGTATCATCAGCATATTGAATGATCGATACCGTCCTACCGTCTTGCGTGCATTGTATAACCCGTAGCCATCCCCCTTGTTCCATTTTTTTAGCAAAAGCAGCTCAAGGTATTTGCAACCAACGAGAAGAGGACTGGCGACATCGGGTCCTCCTGTCGTAGGCCATTGTTGACCAGGAAGAACCCCGCCACGTCCCCGTTGATCAACATTGAGGCGTGCATCGTCCCTATACATCGGCGCACCATCCGCACCCAACGGGGGGGAAAGCCATGCACTTCCAATAGGCCGACCAAGAAGTGCCTGTCGACGCTATCGAAGGCTCTTGCAAAATCTAGCTTGAAGAGGAGCGCCTGTCTCCTCTCTTTGTGAGATGCCGACACCACCTCCTGATCTGTGAGGAAGCCTTTTTGGAGCACCCTCCTTGGAAGGAATGCCGACTGAGTCTCTTCTACTAGGTTCCCACTTACCACATTCAAGCGGTTCGCCATGACCTTCGCGATGAGCATGTACGCCCCGTTCATTAGGCAGATAGGGCGGAAGTCCTCCATCATGAGTGTCCCTTCCTTCTTTAGAATAAGCACAAAGAGCGACGCGTTGAAACAACCCACGCTCTGTGTTCCCGCAAAGAACTCCCCGAATATGTCCAAAAGATCGCCTTTCACGATGTTCCAGTATCGCTTGAAGAATACCAAGCCAAAGCCGTCCGGCCCTGGTGCTTTGTCGCTGTATGCCCCATTGAGCGCCTTTGCAATCTCTGCTTCCAAGAAGGGTTCTTCAAGCAGTTCCAAGTTTGGTGGGGAAAGCCGAGGTAGGTCCCGATCGCCCCATGCCGGCTTCCAACCCCTCCATGTTCTGAAGTTTCGTATAAAGTGCATGACTATCCCAGCATTGATCTCCTCTTGTTCCTCATAGATGGTCCCCTCAATTTGTACCTTCAAAATACGGTTGACCCATCGCCTTTGACTCGCCACCTTATGAAAAAATTTGGTGTTGTTGTTGCCTGCTTTGAGCCGAAGGGCCTTGGATTTCTGCCTCCATTCGATTTCCTCCAGTCGGAGGTGCTCCGCTAATGCTTCTTTCACCTTGCTTCACCATGATCTGTCCACAGCCGAAAGCGGGCCTTGTTCCTCTGCTTTGTCTAGCTCTTGGATGTCTAGCTGGAGTGTCTGCTTCTTCTCCGTCTAAAGGCACAGACCGATGCACTCCATTGCTGCAGCACAAGCTTCAAACACTGCAACTTAAAGGCCACCTGACGCACACCTTTCAGTCTGCTCGCGCTCCCGTTCCACGAATTCCTGATTAGCTCTCCCGCCCCCTCTATCTCACACCACCAAGATTCGAAGCGGAAAGGCGTGCGCTTCCTTCCAACGGTTCCCGACTAGATAAGTAAAGGGATGTAGTCTGAAACCGTGTGAGGGAGGGCCCACAAGTTACACCAAGGAAACTTTCCTTCCCATGCGTCATCCACGAGCACACGGTCAAGCTAGCCAATGCCGATTGATCACTCAAACTGCTCCACTTGAATTTGTGATTTGGGATCGGCAGATCAAGCAGCGCTTCTTTCTCGATGCAGTCCAAGAAGGACTCCATGGCCTGTGACACTGGGGCTGGTCGATTTCTTTCCTCTGTGCTTCTGGTGATGTTGAAATCACCCATGAAGGTCGTTGGGGCATTCCAATGTGCTGTAATGTTGGAAAGATCTTCCCACAAGACCACGCAATCTCCATCTTCATTGGGTTCATAAACCCCTACACAACACCACTTGAAACCCATTGCATGCTCCTCTAGCAGGAATGAGAGCGAGAAGCGTCCGACCGACGAAGCTACTTGCTTCTAACAACCTGAGTTCCAGCATATGAGGATTCCTCCGGACGCACCTCGTGCTTCTTTGAAGACCCACGCGTCCAGAAGCTCCGCCCCCAACTCTCGCACTATTGGCAGGTCCACTAGTTTCATCTTGGTTTCCTATATGTAACTGTTACGCCCCAGGGCGGCCGTCCCCGAGACATGGGAAGGCAAAGATAAATCGATAACTAAAGCGGAAGCATAAAATACCAATAAGTCTGTAAACCAAGAATATTATTACAGACTCGAATACACAATCATTGTCTTGTAAGCCAAGTCTAGTCCAAGTAAAATACAATCAGTGCAACACGCACGATTTACAAATACATATGACACTAGGACTGGTGACAGCCTCGCACTCGCCTACCGCCAGACAAGACGCTTCCACGCACGCAAGACCACGCCGCAGGAAAGCTCCATCTCCACGTCCAACACCGCCCCTGTAGAAGAAACAATATGCGAGGGGCTGGAAACCAACACCATTAGAACAATTTAATGTCAACGCAATTTCCTTTCAACAAAAAACATGGGCAGAAACCTGAAGGATAACAAGGTCACGCGACGGCACGACCATACATTACCCTCGCCCTCACTCCCAGAGTGAGGCTCTTGGGACACTCGGGGAGGAACAACTGTTAACCATACACATGGTGTTACTGGATAACAAAATACGAGTCAATCCGCTACGAGGTAGAGATATACTTCGATACCTCAATCGTTAGGAGTACCATACCCAGAGTATACTCGATGGATATAAGAATCACGTGACGACGTGACTTCAACTCATCCTCACCCTCACCCATAAGGGTGACGCGGGATTGTTGGGAGGAATCCCTTTGCTTACACCCTTCATCATCTGGTAATCCTCTCCTAAGTAGCCTCTACCTGGTACACTCCCATGATCAGTACATATGCCGAACTTATCGGTAGTACCTATAGGTGGGAGCCCTCTATCAGGACAGCTTCAACGCCGGACAACTTCAACGCGAAGCCGAGGAAAGGGATAACGATTCTACGCTCGCAATATCATCTGGTAGCTCTCTCCCACATAGCCTCTACCTATCGGCTTTCCACGATCGGTACATCCACAAGATGGGTACAGCAGTATGCATCGGTGCACGACGATATTGGAAACAAGTACTCCACCTTCGCAATGCGAACCCAATGGAAAATCAACTACCATCGATAATCACATACCTATTGGCGTGGGAAAAAATCCGTGTGTGTGGGGGTTCTTCAGGGATTCAGATCCGGTGGGCGCCTTGGCGGGCTCGACTAGATCGTCTCTCGGAAGGGTGGTGGGGTGTCGTTCCTGGTCGAGGCGCCCGACAGCGGCTCAAGAGGATTCAGGGATGTGTGTGATCGCCACCTACTTTCTCAAAAAGAAGAAAAAGATGAGGGTGGATTTGATCACCTTCGTGGGGGAGTTTGTGGGGTCTCCACTGTGGGACATGGATATACCGTACTCAGAGCTGAAAAACTGGTAATCCTATTCTGCTTCTGGGTTTGGCTAAAGGTGTCTTGGGTCAAATGGGGTGCAGGTGGGGGTGGCTACTAGATTTGAGCCGTCGGTTAGGGGCGGCTAGTTTTGGTTAGCCATCCAGGACCTCGGTGAATTTGGGCAGGACTTAGGTAAAATGGGTTTGATTTTGGCAGAGGCTAAACCTAGTTTAACCTAGGTTTCAGAGGGAGGATTAGGAGGGTGGATTTATGTGGGGAAATGATTTTTCTCTCACAAATGGGACTCTCTCTCTCTCTCTCTCTTGGGGGTTTCAAGTGGTGGGTGTGAGTTGAGGTTTGGAGTTGGGGATGTGAATTGTGTGTTGGGAATGTGTTGATGATATTAGAAAGGCTTGGGACCCCTCTATTTATTGTAAAAAAGAGGCAGGGGAGTGTCCAGTGGGTAATAAAATATCTTGGATAATAGTGTATTTGATTAGACCCCTCATTAATTCTCTGTTCTTCTATCAGAGACCAGGTGAGGGGCGGCTAGTTGGAACTAGCCGCTCAGGGTGGGACGGCTAGTTTTGGGTAGTCGCCCCATCATGACCTGTCAAACGTTCCATCTCTGACAAGCGGTGGTTTGGGTCGGTTACTTGGGTTGAATTGGCTAAGATGGGGCGGCTATAGGTCACAACCCGCCGCAATGATCAACATTTAATGTTGCTTTATGTCCCATCTGGGGAAGCGATTTGGGGTCGGTCAGGAGGGCAGCCAGTGGGAACTAGCCACCCGGAATGGGGCGGCGAGTTAGGATTAGCCGCCCCTTTGCAGTGTTTCCTTGGGTTTCTAAGTGTTTGGGCCAGGGTTTCTCCGTTTTGTTTTTCTAAGATTCATTTTCTATTTGATGTCCAAATGTGGGCTATTCCTAAGTGTTACTTGAAGTATTTTCATCTTTTTGGACGGTCAAAATTGGGATATCTATAATTGTCCCTCGTCGGATGAAGTCTTTGCGCGAAGCCGGTAAGACTTCAACCGATGATAAGGAAAGAGACTCCGATTTTGGCCGGCCTGACATTCAAGAACTTAAGACAACACGACCAATACTATCCAGTGAGTTGATTTAGACTGTCATAGGCTAGGTCTTGACTAGAATTTTCAACCGAAAGGATGATCTAGGTGGAAGGAGGGAAAAGTAAATGGTGAGTGATCCAACCCGCGGTCGGGGTTCTTAACTATCATGCACGGAGCAGCCCAGTGTCAGTTTCCTCGTGCCTACCATTCCCGTGCTTGGAAAAACTCAGAAAAGAGGGGATATCGTCGATAGAAAGCAAATAAAGATTTGAGTTGGTGGATTGGATCATTCGAAGGATAAAAAACTCTGGGAAAGAACCACAATTGAAGAAATTCGAACTGAATGGTATTGGAAGTGCGGTAAAACTTCAGAAAAGTCATGTTTGATCAAGTAGTGCTTTGAAATAAACTAGTACATTGCTGTTTTATTTTTAGAAAACTTAAAATTAGGATTGGGAAGAAGTTTGAAAAGGGGTTTTAAGTGAAAGTTGGAAAAACTGGGAGGGGCGGCTAGTTGAAACTAGCCGCCCTAGAGGGGGAGCCGCCGGCCAACTGGGTCCCTTATAATTGAAAAGACCCCTCTCTCCCGATGCGTTTTAAAACGGTTCTTCTCCCTCCTTTACCTCTTCATTTCAAACCGAAAAAAACTTTGATTTCGCCTTCTCTTCTTTCATTTTGACCTAGGATCCCTCCTTCTCTCTTGATTTCAAATCCCTAGGTTTGGGTTCTCTTTTTTTTTCAATCCGAGGAAGATGATAAGGTTGAAGGTGATTGCTTCGAGAGAGAAACGACCACGGGTGGCTCGTGGAGAGCGTAGCTCGAGCTCTTCATCATCGGAGAGCGAGAGGGCAGAGGTGGAGGCCGTGGGGGAGGCTACGAGTGCGGCGGAGGTGCCGTCGGCGGGCACCGGTGTGGATGAAGGTACAGGCACGCCTTTGGGGGCTATCCCGGAGGTTGGGAGTGGCTCTACTGGTGGGGTGATTGGGTACACGCGTGAAAGGAAGCTGGGGGATCGACCGGCGGTGGTCAAAGAGGTAGTTTTGGAGGTTGGGGGACCGGCCTAGGGCGCAGTCGAAGGAGTCGAGGCTGGGGGTGTTAGTGAGGGGGAGACCATCAATGCGGAGACTGCACGTATCCTAGGCGAGGTTTTCGGCGTGGACGAGGGTGATCTGGGTGAGAGTAAGGCTAGTGCGGCGGGTGAGGAAGTGGTGAGGAGGGCCATGGGGGACTACGTGGTCTTGGCTTCCGGTGGGGTAGGCACGGGGGAGACCAGTGGTATTGGGGTGGAGGCCGGGGAGGCCGAGGGTGCAGATAGGAGGGCTGAGGCCGCAGAGGCCGGCGTTGAGGAGGAGGGAGATGATGAGGGGGAGGAGGAAGACGATGGGATGGACAATCCCGACGAGGCCGAGGCGGACGCTCCTGGGTCCACACGGGCCATGGTATTTCCTTAACCCTTTTACTCTAGCTATTTGTATATACACATGTCTTTTGGTGGTATGAGTAGGTGATTAGTGTGTAATATTTGTATATACATGTTTTTTTTTAATAGGCATGCTTGTGCATAAGTTAATCATGGTGGGATAGTAAGCATGAGAATGGGTATGGGTTGTAGAGAAGGGGATAATTTTCATATGTGCATCCATGTTTGCTATATATACAAAGGAAGGGAAATGATTCGGTTTAGCATGCTTGCATGTGATGGTTTTGTATGTATACTATTTTCGAAGCATATATGTATCTGACCATGGTGGAGTGAGAGGGAGTATATGCATGCATTTTATGGGTCTAAGTTTCTTCATATGCTTGGGTGAGTTCGTGGAAAGTATATTAGCATGCTAAACGATAATGAAAGTAATGACCACAGTGGGGATTAATGGGTTTAGCATGTGTAATTATATGCAGAGTGTGTTGCAAATAATGGAGGATGAGCCCTTAGATGGAGTCTCCTATTTTCATGCTTTTGTTTTGTTTTATCATATGGAAGTTTATCTTGCTAAGCATGGTTTCTAAAATGAATTCTAGGCTCGGATTCTCACATCTCGATTGCTTTTAGACTAACCCATGTTCCTTTCGTCTGTTGGTAGCAGCCTAACCACATCCGGGCCATGTGGCATGGAACGAGGAGGTGGTATTCCGCCTTGAGTGGAGTTGAGCGGGACCTGGTAGACGGAGCGGACTTCCGTTCCTTTTTCTTGATCGAGCCCTTCCACATTCATCGCCCGTACGTGGAAGCGTTGGCGGAGCAGTGGGATCCGGAGAGTTGCACATTCATCCTCCCTACGGGTGCGGTCATGCCGACGCTCGAGGACGTTCATCGGATTACCGGTCTTCCGGTTTCAGGGGAGGTAGTGATCGCAGCCACCCTTGTTGATTACAAGACGCTTTTCCAGGAGTTGATCCCAGTGGGGGTTTGTGGAGCAGGAGCAAACGCTGAACCGGATCCCGTTGGGGCGGTTATCAGGGCAGTACGGCCTTGGTTCCTTCACGGAGTGCCAGAAGGGTGAAGCTATGGCTAGTTTCGAGAGGAGACGGGCGATGATCGAGGCGAGAGAGGTGGACGCATGTCCACAGAGGGCACGGAGGGAGCTGAGGGCATTTTTCCTTTACTTCTTCGGCTGGGTTCTCTTCTCGATGGCCTCCGACAAGGTTTCTTCCCACTCGCCATTGCTAATGCGGGACTTGGAGGGCATGGGGCGTTATGCTTGGGGGACCGCGATGCTTGCCCACCTCTTTGCATAGCTCTCAAAGAAGGTGAAGCGGCCAGGGGTAAGAACCTTGGCGGCTTCGCTCCCTTTCTTCAGGTATGTGTGAGTAGAGGGTGTTTTCTTGTTGGTTTAACTCACTTGATTTTGATAATTTATATCTTGTTCTGCAGGTCTTTGGGTACAAGCACTTTGCGATTGACCGCCCGACTCTAGCGCCCTTTGATCGTGCTCTCCCTTGGGTCAGGAGGTGAGCACCCCGGGGATCTTCGCGTTTACATCGTCTTGCTCAGTTCCGGGAGGCCTTCCGCCTTGACAGAGGGAGAGGTATATACATTTCTTCTAAGTTTCCTTGGCTTGTATTTAATTTTCTGTTGACTAAGCGCTCTTCCTGTTTCTTTTTCAATGCTTTATAGATGACATGGAGGAGGTCCCTGAGGAGTTATCGCGGGATGTCTGGCTGATCTACTTTAATGAGGTCGTGTTTCATGCGATCAGCCAGGTCGTCCTCCAGCTTGGGTACCATCAGTGGGTGCCAAATCCTCTGCCGAAGCGTCCCTCGGTCCCTCTGGCCGGAATTCCTCGGGATACGAACTTCCCTAGGAACTACGCGACGTATGTGGCGGATGGATGAGCCGGGGTGCCTTGGTAGAGCGTTGTCCCAAGGTGTCCAGCAGCGAGGAGTATTTGGCCTGGTACCACCAGGAGTATGCCGGCATCCTTGGGACAATGGAGGAGGAGATCCCGGGCGCCTAAGTAAGTTAGAAACCTTTCTCCTCTTTTTTTTTATTCTCTTCTGGTTTGAACATTTTCTGAGCGGTGTCGCTTTTGCAGGTCGAGTTGAATGAGATGGAGAAGAGGCTCAAGACCACCAATGAGCACCTTCGAGCGCGTGGTGGGCAAGTGGAGCACTTGAGGGCTCAGAGGCGTCGGTTACAGGACCAGGTTCGAGTCCTTGAGGCTCAGGTGGACGTCTTGCCGAGGGCGAGAGCTGTCGGTGCCTCTTCTTTTCTGCTCCCCCTCCTTTCATGATTTCCGAGCGAGAGCTCGAATTGACGAGGGAGTTGGATGTGGCCCGGAGTGAGTTGGTGGCCACAAGGATGGAGCTTGGCCAGGCGAGAGGGAGGGCCTTACGGGCTGAGGATGAGATGGACCGGTTGAGGTCCGTGATGGCGTCAAGAGAGGAGGAGTTTACCACCCTGGACCGTGAGAGAGACTCCCTCCAGATGAGGGTGTCGGAGTTGGAGGCTTCGGCGGGCGTTCCCGGAGGTTTTATGGGGGACTTAGTCCATTCTCTTCAGGCGACAGGGGACAGGGACCGAGAGGAGCTCAAGGCATCGGAGGTGAGGACACGTGAGTTGGAAGAGAGGTTTAGGGCAGCCGAGGACCGATCGAGGAACATGGAGGGTCACCTTCGCCGGAGGTTGGAGAGGAGGGACCGCAATATGCAAGAAGTCCACCTTTGGGAGGCCACCATGCGCGGAAAGTTGGTCGAGGTTATGACTGAGGCGGACTTCGACCTCCTCCCTCTCGAGCCTGAGCATTCTATCTCGGCTTCCTTAGCCACCGGGGCCACCTTCAACCGTGCTTCTCGTCCTTCGGTGTCTCGGAGTCGTGGGATATATGCGAGGGCCGCGTCTTCTGTTCGAGAGACGCCTGCTGCTCCGAAAGCTCCGGAGGTTAAGTCTTCTCCTCAGCTACCACCTCCTCAGGCAGGCCAGGATGCTCTTCCTTCGACTCAACCTCTCGGGGACGATGACACACCGAGGTATAGCTTTTGGTGTCTTGGTTTTGGATAGAAGAATAGTGTATGTGCAATGAATTCATGCTTTTCTTCCTTTCTTTTGGCTTAGGTGATTGTTTTGGTGATGCATGGCTCAAGACTTCTTGGATTTGAAGCTTTTGGTGGATCTATCTCTTCTTTCCCATTTTAAAGACTCTTTTTTATGCAATTTTTAGGTTTTTTAAAAAAACAATTTATGTTCATGGTCTTGGTGGGACAAATTTATAATTTTCCTTTTGTATGCATGGTTTGGTGTAGTTAGCATGGAGGTTTAGAAAGCCCTTTTTTTTATCTTCATGGATGCGTATGTGTGTAAATTAATCTTGGCATTTGTAGGTTTGATTCATGGATGGACATGTGTTTTTGAAATACGGTTGTTTTTGAAATGTGTGTGTGCAGTTTTGGAAAAGAAATGTTCATAATAGGTATTGGAGATTTGAAGAGTTGATTAAAATTGGACTGATAGCAGTTTTCAAGCAGTAGGCATGGGGTGGCTACTTGTAATTAGCCACCCAGTGAGGGGTGGCTAATCGGGTTTAGCTGCCTCTTGCCTGGATTTTTACTTGGGAAAGGGGAAAGGGGCGGCTAGGGGATTATAGCCGTCTAATAGGAGGCGGCTAGTCGGGTTTAGCCACCCCCATCCTGGGGCAATTCTTTTGATTTTTCCTTTTGTCTGCTGCTGCTGAAATTCCTTATGCGTATTTGTTTAACCTATAAAAACATTCCTTCTGTGGACCAAGTGTTAAATCTGTCCAGATCATGCCCTTGCACTGACTTTCAAGCCCTTCTTGCTTGAATCGTCAAGGGCTACAATCCATCTAAGATAAAGTGAAAAGATAATGCGAGAAAGTAAAGTGCGGGAAGCATGCTTTGATATGCAAGGAGGGATTCCAAGTGCGAGAGTGAAGAAGAATCTTTAAGTATGTGTGAGAGTGGGACTCAAGCATATGCGGAAGGGTATGAAACAAGTGTAATAGGGTCAATTTTAGCTTTGGTATGGGGAGCCAACTATAATATTTTAGAGAAATTGGGTGCCTAATCGTTTCAGAAAAGGAAAATACAAGCTTATGCGTAAGTGTGAGTGACATAAGGGAACATTTTAATTTTTTAATTATTCTTTTCATGTGAGAGGGCAATGTTCTCAATCTTCCTAAGCAAGAAATACCATGAAGCCTTTATAGGGGGACCCTTGTGGTCATTCGTGTCCATACCAGGATTGTATTTGAAAGGTGTAAGCTTTGGATGTCTATTTCTTCAGGCTCATGGTTCTCAAGTGCTTGAATATATTATTCTAAGCATGCTGAAAAATCCATGAATGTATCAGGAATCAAGTCAAATAAGCTTCCTTTGGACCGGAAAGTCTTTAAATAAACTCATTTAAGTGTGTCCAGTTGTAACCATAGAAAAGGTATACTTTTAGTCAAAATTTCACCTTTCCTAGCAGACATGGTTCAACTTCAAAACTCCGTTGAGGGGGAATGGGGTAAGAGTAATATCTTTCTTTTGGACAGTATTTAGAATTGTCCCAGTCTAGCATGTCTTACTTTCTAGGTCCCTCTGGCTTTCTTCTTTTTACCACTTCTTTATTTTGGGTGGAAAGTACAATCCGCTTGTTCGGATCTATACTAGTATAGCCGTTGTTTAGCGTTACTGTGCGTAAAGGCGTGAAAGCCTGCTAAAGTAGAGAGTTTAACCCATTTACTTGGGTGTTATTTTTCTTTTGTTGGCCTCTCATTGCCGGATTTTTTTTATTTGAGGGTGGGCTCTCCTGTTTTTCACCCTGATTCTTTTCATGCTTCCCCTCTAGAAGTGTTTATATAGTGCCAAAGCCAGTCTTGGGACATATGCTAGGTCCATGTAACTCTTCATTATGACCTTGGGTTAATATGAGAAGTGACGGAAATATGGGAGGGATGCTTTGGGGTTTTTAAAATTGTCCCAGTCTACAGGGTAGGCAATTTCTCTTCTATCAAATGGACCGATTCTTAAGTCATACGTGGGTGAAGGAAGTGGCATGATTGGCGGATATGAGTTTAAATAGCTACAAATATATCTTTGGGAGTCTTATATTTCTATCATCAAGTGCTAAACGCTGGAAATTGCAGGAAGGAAGAATAATATTTCTCAAGTATTAAAAAATTTTACGCATGGAATTTCTATAGATAAAGTGCATTCACGAACCTGAAACCTCGATTCCCTCGCCATCTGCCAAGCGGTAGGCATTCCTAGAATAGGCATGGGTGATTACATAGGGCCCTTCCCATGTGGGTTGCAGCTTTCCTCTTGGGTGGGGCTGCCTTGATTGCATAACCTGCTTGAGTATTAACTCCTCGATTTTGAACTTTCTTTCTATTACCTTCTTTTCAAATGCCCTTGCCACCCTTCCTTGGTAGGCCTGGGCATGGTATGCCGCTCTTAATCTTTTTTCATCATTTCGGTATTATGTTTTTTGTTGGAAGCGTGTAAACAGATATATACATATGGTTTTAAAAGGACATGAGCTGGTAAGTAAATTTTGTGGAAAGCTTGGGAACAAAGTTTGGTAAAAGAAAACACTTGGTTTTTGAAGGAAAACATGGAAATGAGGCGGGTAAAATATTTTTGTTTGGAGGAAAGTATGGAAATACACTTCGAAAAACATTCTTGTTTTGAAGGAAAGCATGGAAATACACTTTGGAAAACTTTTTTGTTTTGAAGGAAAACATGGAAATAAAGCTTGGAAAACAAATCTTTCGTTTGTTTTTTTTTTGTTTCTGAAGGAAAGTTGAAAATAAAGCTTGGAAAACATTTTGTTTGTAGGAAAGCACGGAAATAAAGCTTGGAAAACATTTTTTAGTTTTGAGGGAAAGTATGAAAATATACTTTGGATAACATTTTTTTGTTTTGAAGGAAAGTATGGAAATATACTTTGGAAAACATTTTTGTTTGTAGGAAAGCATGGAAATAAACTTTAGAAAATTCTTTGTTTATAGGAAAGCATAGAAATAAACTTTGAAAAATGTCTTTGCTTGTAGGAAAGCATGGAAATAAACTTTGGAAAACATCTTTGTTTGTAGGAAAGCATGGAAATAAAGCTTGAAAAACAAATCTTCTTTCTTTTTGGTTTTTTTTAAAGTAAAGGTGGAAGTAAAGCTGAAAACAAATATGTTTAGGGTTGAGGAATGAGAGCTGATTAGCACATATTTTTTGTATTTTGGTTTTTAGAAAAAGCATGTACACAAATATGTACATGCATGATGAAAGCGAAGACTGGTAAATAAATGTTTCAATTTTTTTTATTTTTGAAAGCCAGAAACAAATATGTACAGGATTTTGCTAACTAAAAAGCTGATAAGCAAATATTTAGATTTTGGGGATTTTTTTTGAAAGCCTGAAACAAATATGTACAGGTGTTGAATGTTAGTACTGAGGCTTACCTAGGGGATCGGTTCCAGATTTGCGGATTTGTGCCACTTCTTCGAGTTGGCTCCTTTTTGACGGCCGGCTGATGTCTGGAGGGGGTCCCCTATTCCTAAATTCTTCCTCCCTGAGCCTCTTCAGGGGTCTTCCTTGCTGAAGTCATTCTTCATCAGCGGAGCCCGGTTGCCAGCATGCAATTACATCTAGGCGGATGCGCATGGAACAGACACTCCAGTTTCGGACCCGAAACCTGTTGAGGCGCGCTTCTCCCCAAATAGATATCATTCCTTCGTGGTACAGGAAGCGAAGGCATTGATGTCGGGTGGATGAAACGGCCTTGATGCTATCGAAGCATGTTCTTCCAACGATTAGGGGATGGGGTGATCGGATGTCCATCACCATGCAGTTGTGGTTGAGACGGGCCTGATTTTCAGCGAGAGTGTGACCAGCCCGCAAGTGCTCTTGCGCATGCTGTCGAAGGCATAGATGAACTTGCCCGAAGGTTCTAGCCTGGGGACCCTGCCTTCAAGCTTTTGGTAAGCAGAAAAGGTGAGTATGTTGGTTTTCGCTCCTGTGTTGATGAGAATATGCTTCAATTCTCTCCCTCCGCGCATGGCAGTGATTGCGAGGGGTGTGGAGCATGCTCCAGCTTTTGCAACTTCACGGGGGAGGAAGGTGATCAGGTTGGGCTCCACGTGATTGGTTACTGAGTTTAGGGTCCCAGCCGTCTCCTCCTAGGGGTAGTTGCTGTTATAGGGGGATCCAAGTGGGCTATCGTCTCTGTCTTCGGCTCCTGGACATAGGGTTAGTTTGAACATGTTGTGCAGTGCCCAGTTGTTCTCGTTCTCATACTGGAGGCGTGCCTCTCCCCAAATTGTTAGCACATGGCCCATGAATGGCAGCCGGTGGCATTGGTGTCGAGGGGAGCAGATGGCCTGGATGCTGTCCAGCCATGGTCGCCCTAGCATCAGGGGGTACCTTGTGTCGATGTCGGCCACGAAGCATGCCACCTCACATATCAGGGGTCTGATAGTTAGCTCAAATATTCCAGGGCTGGGAGAGTCTTCCCGGTATGATTGAAAGCCTGAATAGTAGAGTGGGCCGGTTGGACGAGAGGGGGCCTAGTCAGATATCTTCTGGTAGGTGGAGCATGTCATTATGTTCATCCCTGACCCTAGGTCAACGAAGATGTTGTTTAGCCGCAACATTTGTAGACGCCCGCGGATGTGCAGGGGGTAGACCCACAGTCTGGAGTCCGGGAGGTCTTTATCGGTGAACGATATGGTCATCGGGCGGAGGGGGCCGTCGAGGACCCATTGTCGTCTGGATGCAGATCATCCGATGTACATTCCCCTCCCCTCGGGTCCCTCGCTTGCTCCTTCGGGGATCTCCTCAAAGGGCTCCTCCTCTTCATCTTCTCCCGGGTTTTCCAGTCCGCTCTCGTTGGACTCATTGTTGCTGACTGTGGTCTGGGCAAAAACTGTGTGTTCTTCACCATAGAATATGGCGAGGTCGTGGTCGTCGAGGTTCAGCTGGAAGGGCTCGTCCTACCCCTCCTCCTCGGATTCCTCAGACAGACTGTCATCAGCGGCATCTTTCGGCTGCTTTGTCCTAGCGATGGTTGCCTCCCTCTCCTGACCATGTTTACTGTGTGGGCTCTAGACGTGGAAGCTTGGTTGTGACCTGGCAATGGGTCAGTGAATATGCCAAGTGGCTTGGAAGCTTGAGAATTGCCCTGGCTTAAGTGGCTTTTGATCTAGCCCAGTCAAGGCGCCTGTCATCATTCAAATTGTAAACAAAGTCCCGAAAAACAATGCATTGTTCTACGGTGTGACCATGTTGTTGGTGATATTGACAATAACGTGTCGTGCTGGTTCCGAGTATTGGAGGCCTAGCGACCGGGAGGGAGATGCTATTAGTGTCCATTAGTACCCTAAAAATCCTAGTTAATGTTTCTGGGAGGGGAGGGTAAGAATCCCTCTTTCCCACTCTCATCTCTGATTATAGGATGCTAGAGGGAAAACCTCATTATAAGCACTTTGTGTAGGCCGCCTAGAACTTAGGTCTTGATTCCTCAAGAGAGTGGAATAGAAAGGGGTCCTAGGCTGGCCTTGTCTTAAAATTATGGGGCTTTGGACTGGGGAACTTTGGATTACCGAGTTTTGTTGTAACGGCATGGGGACGGGTACTGATCGGGGTATAAAGTTTTGATTGGTTGGCCGAGGCGGGGCATACCCAAATGAATTGGGCATGTACTGTCTCGGAGTCGCTCCTCGGTCAAGAACTCGTGCTCTGTTCGGGTAAAGTGCCGAAACTTGTGTAATCCCCTCTACCGTGGGGGTTTGCACCTTATGTGGTGGTTGTCCAACCCTATGGCTGATAGGTGGGGACTGGGTTTGGACTACTGGGGCTGCACAAAATCCTGTTGTGGCGGTCAATCAGAAGTTGATACGTAGTACAGTCTTCCATTCGAAAGGCTCGTACGAAGCTCTGGATTCAGACTTTGTAACATCATGTCAATTTCTTGACATTCCGTGAGTTGCAGGCCAGTCCAGTGGACAAGTGTGCGCCACCGAGATACGTATTGTTCAAATTCCTCCCTAAGCCTCATTCTCTCTACTGTTAAATCCAAAATAGAGGGGGTTCTGGTTTTCTGGTAACCGTAGCGGCCTAAGAACTTCTCATTTACAGCCGAGAAATTCTACAAGTGATCTACAGGGAGGGTGGAGAACCATTGCAATGCTTCTCCTTCGAATGATTTCTGGAAGAGGAAGACTAGTAGAGGTTGATTATATAGAAACGGTCAGGTGTCTAGATAAAAGGCAGTTAGATGAATGTCTGGTCTCCACGACCGTTATACCGGCGGAATTTTGGGATTTTGAATCCCTCCGGTAAATGGACTGATGGGATTTGTCTGAGGTTGTGTAGAGACATGTGCTTGGGGGCTGAGGGACCAGTTTCGGAGAGGATTCTCCAGATGATTTCATCTAGCATTTCTCCCCTGGGAGGGATGCCTAGCGGTCTCGGGTTTTGGGTGGCCTGGTAAGGGCCTGGGGTAGAAATGGTCAGGAATATTGGATTCACGGGGTAAAGGGGAGCGAACGAAAAGATGCTCGAATTGACCGAGCGACTGGGTGTGGACGGGGTTTTTGGAGTAGCCTGGGGGGTTTTGACAGGGGTCTCCTATCTCAAGGTCTTGGTATGACGGTAGTCAACGAGGTCATGAAACATGTCCTCTACCGTTTGGTACCCTAGACTTGCCATCTTTTCCTCTAGACGGGTCAGGAGTTGTGTGGTCTGACCCTCTTGGGTGATTATGTCCTCTACTATCTCCTCCTCTAGATGGGATTCCATGATGCGAGTGTGGAACGATTTAAGGGAATGGATGCAGATAGAAAACAGTAAATAAAGCAGTAAAGGATTGCGCAGCTGTGTGCGACTTACAAAAGCAATAAAGGATTGTGCAGCGGTGTACGACTTATAAAGCAGTAAAGGATTGCGCAGCAGTGTGCGGCTTACAAAGCAGTAAATGATGTTGTAATGCAAAATAGAGGAGGATTTGATTTGAGGGGTGGGAAACTCTAACCTTCCTAGAGGGTTGATAGCATTCTAGTCAAGCTTGTAAAAGGGAGGCAGAAGAGGATTACATTTTGTCATTTTTCACGAGGGATGTCTCACCGTGATCGCCAGATTTGTCGGCATGGGAAAAAATCCACGTGTGTGGGGTTCTTCGGGGATTCAGATCCGGTGCGCGCCTTGGCGGGCTCGACTAGATCGTCTCTCGAAAGGGTGGTGGGGTGTTGTTCCTGGTCGAGGCGCCCGACAGCGTCTCAAGAGGATTCAGGGGTGTGGGTGATCGCCACCTGCTTTCTCAAAAAGCAGGAAAAGATGAGGGTGGATTTGATCGTCTTCGTGGGGGAGTTAGTGGGGTCCCCACCTTGGGACACAGATATACCGTACTCAGAGGTCAAAAACTGGTAATCCTATTCTTCTTCTGGGCTTGGCTAAAGGAGTCTTGGGTCAAATGGGGTGCAGGTGGGGGGCGGCTACTGGATTTGAGCCATCGGTTAGGGGGCGGCTAGTTTTAGTTAGTTGTCCAGGGCCTGGGTGAATTTGGGCAGAACTTAGGTAGGAAATGGGTTTTATTTTTGCAAAGGCTAAACTAGTTTAACCTGGGTTTCAGAGGGAGGATTGGGAGGGTGAATTTGTGTGGGGAAAGGGTTTTTATCTCACAAATGGGACTCTCTCTCTCTCGCTCTCTCTTGGGGGTTTCCAGTGGTGGGTGTGAGTTGAGGTTTGGAGTTGAGGATGTTAATTGTGTGTTGGGAATGTGTTGATGATATTAGAAAAGCTTGGGAACCCTTTATTTATAGTAAAAAGAGGCAGGGGAGTGTCCAGTGAGTAATAAAATGTCTTGGGTAATAGTGTGTTTGATTAGGCCCCTCATTAATTCTCTGTTCTTCTGTCAGAGACCAAGTGAGGAGCGGCTAGTTGGAACTAGCCGCCCAAGGTGGGGCGGCTAGTTTTGGATAGCCGCCCCCATCATGACCTGCCAAACGTCCCATCTCTGACAAGCGGTGGCTTGGGTCGGTTACTTGGGTTGAACCGGATAACATGGGGCGGCTATAGGTCACAACCCACTGCAATGATCAGCATTTAATGCTGCTTTATGTCCCATCCAGGGAAGCAGTTTGGGGTCGGTCAGGGGGGCCTAGTGGGAACTTGCCGCCCGGAATGGGGCAGCTAGTTAGGGTTAGCCGCCCCTGTCAGTATGTAAAACTGGGGGTTTCTGCGAACTTGGTCCTGGTCCGTCTCGCGACTAATCAGATCACCGCCCGGAGAGTCGTTCCTGAGCTGTACGATTGCTTCTCAGAAATGACGGGGTTTGTTGTTTGTGATCGCCACCTGCTTTCTCAAAAAGAAGGAAAAGTTGGTGTTGGATTTGATCGCCTCGCTGGGACACGGATATACCATACACAAAGGTGAAAAACAGGTAATCCTATTCTGCTTCAGGGGCTTGACTAGAGGAGATATGGGACTAAAAAAAGGGTTAGGAGGGGGTCGGCTAGTGGATATTAGCCGCCTAGTAGGGGACGGTTGGTTGGGACTAGCCGCCTGGTACCTGGTTCTGGGTTTTCTAGATTTGGGCAGAACCTAGGTAGGGAAGTATTTTGGCTTGGCTAGGGTGGTGGTAATGAGGATTGAAAGTGGTGTTGGTGGTTTCCTCTCCTAGATTTGGGCAGCACCTAAGTAAGAATTTGGATTTGTTTGGCTAGGGCTAAGAGTGGTTTAGGACAATGATTTAGAGGGGGGTTTATGGAGAGTGGAATTTGGTGGGGAATGACTTTCCTTCTCTCTCAACTAGTGCTCTCTCTCTCTCTCTCTCTCTCTCTCTCTAACACATATTTTGAAAATGAAAATAGCCACCCTTTGGTTCTCACCCCTACCCCTCCTTTTATAGTAGAAAATGGTGCATGGGTTTATTCTTTGGGCAATAGCATGGACTGGGTAAGAGGGTGTGGCCAAGTAACCATTATTGCAAAAAGACGCACTCTATCGTCCATTGGATAATAGCATGGGTTGGACAAAAGGGTGAGGCTAAGTAACTTCACACTTAAGTAAAGTTGCTTTATGCTTTATGGGTGAGTCCAGAAGCTAGCCGGCTACCCTAATTCAGCCGCCCGGGCAGGGACGGCTAGTTGTAGTTAGCCACCCAGTGAGGGGCGGCTAGTTAGGAGATGCTGCCGGTATGATTACCTGCCAAATGTCCAATCTCTGACAAGCGGTGGCTTGAGGCGGTTACTAAGGTTGAACCGTCAGAGAAGGGGCGGCTAATTCGAATAAACAGCCGCAATTATCAGCATTAAATGCTGCTTTATGTCCCATCTAAGGGAAGCGGTTGGGGGTGGTTAAGGGGCGGCTAGTTGAAACTAGTCGTCCAAGGAGGGGCGGCTACTTTCAACTAGCCGCCCGGCTTCTGGTCACTTAATTTTTCTAAGTGTTGTGGCCAGGATTTCTCCTTGTTCCTTTAATTCTCTAAAGTAGTTTTCTATTTGATCCAAATGTGGTCATTTAAAAATTTTACTTGAAGTATTTTCGTCTTTTTGGACGGTCAAAATTGGGGTATCTACAATTGAATCTTGAGCGGGTATAGACAATGGATATTCAAACTCAGTCATGTCTAAGGGTTGGATGGTGGATTCAGGTTGTGTGGGAGTAGGGTAAGAGAGTTCCAATAGTTCTCCATCCAAAAAATGTTCATCATCGTCAGAGTCCTGCTTCGGACATTCTACAGATTCTATAATTTCAGGTGCCAGAGACTCATAGGTTGATGGGGGTGGAATAGCAGCGTATTGCCTTTGGAGTGGTTGCCGGGGAACAAATGTTTGTATTTCTCGTGGAACAGGGGCATAGGTAGTGGGAACTTTGGCTCTATCACTATTGGCCTAACTAGGCTGTGTCTAGGAGACATGGTTCAACGGTCGGATTGGACCTCCCTCCATGGGATGAATTGAGATGGACTCAGGTATTTGTTCTGGGTATGGGAGGAGGGGTTTGATAGGGTTTTGGATTATAGGGTGATGTTGTAACAGCACGAAAGCTGGTACTGATCGAGGAGAAAAGGTATTAGAATAAGTAGCTTGTTGAGGCAGCATATATCCAGAAGGACCAGGTGTATACTGTCTCGGGGCTGGTCATTGATCAGGAACACACGCTTCGTTCGGGTAGAGTGTCGAAACTTGACTTGTAATCCCCTCTACCGTGGGGGTTGTCAAGGGGTTTTTCCTAAAGAGTCTTGACCAGTTGTTGGAAGTGAATGAGGAAGGGGGTCCAGTACAGCGTTGGATCCGGTTGTGTCTATCTATTAAGAGTTGATAGGTGGTGCAATCTCCGTATGATAGACTGGTACGAAGTTCTGGGGTTAGATTTAGCAACATCATGTCAATTTCTTGACATTCTGTTAATTGCAGGCCAGTTTGGTGTACAAGGATGCACCACCTAGACACATAGGATTCAAAGTCCTCTCCATGCTCCATTCGTTCAGCTGTGAGGTCTGAGATGGAAGAGATCCTAGTTCTTTGGTAACCACAGCGACTTAGGAATTTGCCGCTAACGGATGAAAAATTGGATAAATGGTCTACCGGCAGGGTAGAAAACCATTGGATAGCCTCTCCTTCCAAGGACTTTTGAAATAGGTATACAAGGAGAGCTTCATTATCCAAGAAGGGACGAGAGTCCAGATAAAAGGCTTTTAGGTGGACATACGGGTCGCCACGACCATTGTACCGGTGATATTTTGACATTTTGAAATTTGCCGGGAGACTGACGGAAGGGATTTGTTGTAGGTGGTGTAAGGACCTGTGGTTGGGGGTGGTTGTTTTTTTCTCAGAGAGGATTCTCCGGATGGTTGTTTTTTTTCGGCCTTGGGTGAATAGGTTAGCAGTCTCGGGTAGGAGGTGGCTTGGTAAGGGCATGCGGTAGAAATGGTCGGAAATATTGGATTCGTAGGGGAAGTCGGGGCAAATAAAAAGGTGGGGGGAGAAAAAGGGTTTGGTCTTGATTAACCGAGAAACCAGGTGTTGGTTGGGTATTGGGGGTGGGATGAGCCTTGGGGGTCTTGGCAGGGGTTTCCTGCCTCAGGGTCTTGGTCTGGCGATAGTCGGCGAGGTCATTAAACATGTCCTCTACCGATTGGTACCCTAAAGCAGCCATCCTCTCCTCTAGGTGGCTAAGGAGTTGTGTGCTTTGGTCTCCCTGGTTGTCTTTCTCCTCTACTGTTTTCCCATGGGTGTAGATTTCCATGGTGTGAATATGGAATGGCCTAGGTATGAATGAATGCAGATTTAAAGCAGTAAATAAAGCAGCAAAGGGGTGCGCAGCTGTGTGTGCGACTTAAAGCAGTAAACGATGCGCAGCCGTGTGTGACTTAAAGTAGTAAAAGATGCGATTAAAGTAGTAAAGGGTGCGTAGCTGTGTGCGGCTTAAAGCAATAAAGTGTGTTGTGATGCATAGTAGATGAGGATCTGACTTGAGGGGGTAGAAAATTCTAGCTTTCCTAAAGAGGTGATGGCTTTCTATCAAGTTATGGAATGAAGCAGAAGAGGATTACCTTTTGTTGTTTTTCACAAGGGAGTCCCACCGTGATCGCCAATTTGTCGGTATGTAAAACTGGGGGTTTCTGCAAACTTGGTCCTGGTCCGTCTCCGTCTCGCGACTGATCATATCACCGCCCGGAGAGTCGTTCCTGAGCCACCCGACTGCTTCTCAGAAATGACGGGGTTTGTTGTTTGTGATCGCCACCTGCTTTCTCAAAAAGCAGGAAAAGTTGGTGTTGGATTTGATCGCCTCGCGGGGGGAGTTTGTGGGGTCTCCTCTCTGGGACATGGACATACCGTACACAGAGGTGAAAAACAGGTAATCCTATTCTGCATTAGGGGCTTGACTAGAGGAGATATGGGACTAAAAAAAGGGTGAGGGGGTCGGCTAGTGGGAATTAGCCGCCTGGTAGGTGACGGTTGGTTGGGACTAGCCGTCTAGTACCTGGTTCTGGGTTTTCTGGATTTGGGCAAAACCAGGTAGGGAAGTGTTTTGGCTTTGGCTAGGGTGGTGGTAATGAGGATTGAAAGTGGTGTTGGTGGTTTCCTCTCCTAGATTTGGGCAGCACCTAGGTAAGAATTTGGATTTGTTTGGCTAGGGCTAAGAGTGGTTTAGGACAATGGTTTAGAGGGGGGTTTATGGAGAGTGGAATTTGGTGGGGAATGACTTTCCTTCTCTCTCAACTAGGGCTCTCTCCCTCTCTCTCTCTCTCTCTCTCTCTCTTTCTCTTTCTCTAACACACACTTTGGAAATGAAAATAGCCACCCTTTGGTTCTCACCCCTACCCCTCCTTTTATAGTAGAAAAGGGTGCATGGGTTTATTCTTTGGGCAATAGCATGGGCTAGGTAAGAGGGTGTGGCCAAGTAACCATCATTGCAAAAAGACGCACTCTATCGTCCATTGGATAATAGCATGCGTTGGACAAAAGGGTGAGGCTAAGTAACTTCACACCTAAGTAAAGTTGTTTTATGCTTTATGGGTGAGTCTAGATGTGAGCCGGCTACCCTAATTCAACTGTCCGGGTAGGGACAGCTAGTTGTAGTTAGCCGCCCAGTGAGGGGAGGCTAGTTAGGAGATGCCGCAGGTATGATGATCTGCCAAACGTCCAATCTCTGACAAGCGGTGGCTTGAGGCGGTTACTAAGGTTGAACCGTCAAGAAGGGGCGGCTAATTGGAACAAACCGCCGCAATCAACAGCATTAAATGCTGCTTTATGTCCCATCTAAGTGAAGCGGTTGGGGGCGGTTAAGGGGTGGCTAGTTGAAACTAGCCGTCCAAGGAGGGGCGGCTACTTTCAATTAGCCGCCCGGCTTCTGGTCACTTAATTTTTCTAAGTGTTGTGGCCAGGTTTCTCCTTGTTCCTTTAATTCTCTAAAGTAGTTTTCTATTTGATCAAAATGTGGTCATTTAAAAATGTTACTTGAAGTATTTTCGTCTTTTTGGACGGTCAAAATTGGGGTATCTACAGCCCCTTTGCATGGTTTCCTTGGGTTTCTAAGTGTTTGGGCCAAGGTTTCTCGGTTTTGTTTTTCTAAGATTTGTTTTCTATTTGATGTCCAAATGTGAGTTATTCCTAAGTGTTACTTGAAGTATTTTCATCTTTCTGGAGGGTCAAAATTGGGGTATTTACAATACCGATGCTAACAAATACGCTTGAACTCCCACATAGATGCGTCGCTCAGACGCAAGGAGTTACCTCTGTTCTCGCAGAGAGATAAGCCCAAGACATAACCCAACAGGAGGTTCATACACTCGCCTAGCACGGTATTCTTAGCTTAATGCCATAATCACCTATTTAACAAAACTGATAGAACAATGAATTCTCCTGAATTCCATCCAGTGTATCACTCGGATGCAAGGGGGCGATTACATCCCTAGCGCTCTAACTAATAAGGTACAACCCAATAGCGGGTCATAACCACACGTATTACAGATAGGCCCAATTAGTCTTAACATGCGCATATATATCACAGGAGAATCCCATCGCAGTTATGTACATGGACCACATGCACGATAACTTAGAATTAAATGTAGGGTTTCTCCCTAACATGGATAAAGCATAAACAATATATATATGCAACATACATACCAGGCATGGTCTAAATAACATGCATACAAGCATACAAAGTATACCCTAACATGCGTTGCATATCACCAACTTAAAAGGGAATGGTCAAGCGGATCTCACGCACTAACAGGTACATGCTAATATTTTCAAATGAACCCGAGTCAAGTAGGAACCACATCTACTTACTCAGTTCACACAAAGAGAGAGGGCGAGAGAGAGTTCATCATCTCTAGAAGTTGGTCATAGCTTCGCCCCATTAGCATGGGTGCAACAACTAACCGAGGCGCAACAACTACACCACGCCCTCAAGTCTTGTTGCAAGAGAATATTAGGCATGTGCCCATTTATTAACCCAGGCTTAATCTTGTTGGATATTACTAATGATAGATAGTATTACTAGAAGGGACTATCTAAGTCATGCCATATTCTATACACCTATATAAACACACAAGATACATGCAAACATGATCATTCATACATGAATACAATACATAAACAAGTATATGGTAGAATAGGGGGTTCTACGTAATATACGAGCAATACTAGCCTAGCATGCAAATATCTAGCATATTATGGGTTAGACATGACCTACTTAGGGTGACCAACAGATGCGCGACACACGACTACGTGCATCCAACACTTCCTGAAGGGTTGAATTAACCACTAACCGCAATCCGGATCTTCGTGTGTCAAGTTAACAAGAAAGGCATTAGGGCGCGCGAGGCTGCACAAGTGCAGGGCAAGCGGGGTAGCACGCATGCGGGGCGGCACGCATGCAGGACAGGCAGGACAACATGCACACAGGCAGGAAGCACGCATAAACGGGGCAGCACAGGGGATGCACAGGGAGATCAAGGCACGCTAGGGACGCTACAGGGCACACTGGGCGCGCTGGACATGCTAGGCACAGGTGCAAGGAACGCCGCAAGCCACGGTGGGCACAGATGCAGGGGACGCCGCAGGGCATGCTGGGTAAGCCTGTCAATCGGACGGATATAGAGCGGATATGCCTATATCTGTATCCATATCCGAAAAAAAAATCTATATCCGTATCTATATCCGTATCCGACAGATATTAAAAATCTATATCCATATGCCTATATCCGTATCCATATCCGATTTCTAAATCCATATCCGATATCCGAAATCAATAAACAGTTAAACACAACAAATTTTCATTCAAAGTTCAAATCATAGACTTAAAATTAAAAATTTACAAACATAAATCCTAATTTCTCCAACAAAAAGATATTCTACCAAATACATGTGCTTTCAAGTTTCAACAGATACCAATGCTTCCAAATTACAATGTTTCCAGCAGATTAACAATCATGAGGATGGCCTTGCATAATCAATCATGGGAACAGAACGGAACTTCCATGAACCAAATGTAACATGGCCTTGCATGATCAAAACCAGCATCTGATGTTGTAATATAATAATAAATAGAATGACATCAGGAGAAACCACAAACAAGAACCAAAGATGAAAACCTGGACCTTGCATTCAACCCTTCTTTGATCAAATCTGTAGTGGAGGGAGAAAGAGAAAAAAGATCCATCTGGATGAGGAGAAGTCGAGGACTCGATCAGATTCAGATCTAGAGAACTCGTGAAGGAGAAGATGATGTGGGATGAGGAAGGGTGAGGCATCAATCAGATCAGATCTGGAGCAACTTGTGAAGGAGAAGATAATGGGGGACGAGGAAGGGTGAGGGCCATGAGGCGTCAATCCGATCAGATCAGATCAGATCTGGAGCAACTCGTGAAGGAAAAGATGATGGGGATGAGAAAGGTTGAGGCTGCAGCAATTCGTCAAGGAGAAGACCTAGAGCAACTCGTCAAGGACAGATGAAGATGGAAAATATGTTATGTGATGGCAGGAAAGGAATCCTAACTTTAGATGAAATACTCTAGTGAATGTGTGCCATTCGATCAACCATCCAAAGGCTCCTATTGAATACTAATATTAATCATTTTAATGCCATCGGATACAGATAATTTTTGGATCGGATAGGGGCATATCCGTATCTGATCCGAAAATTCTATGCCCTTATCCGATCTGAAAATTTTTGAATACGGATAAAATTTTCGGATATGGATACAAATTTTTCGGATATCGGATATTTTTTAAATTTTCGGATACGGATTCGGATTGGATACGGATAATTTTTTGGATAATTGACAAGCTTAACTCTAGGCATGGATACTGGTGCTGGCAAGGCAGCAGGCAGAGCACGCTAGGCTATGGGCAGCACACACGCGGGCACGCCGACACCCCTACACCATTCAGTCATAACCACAAACACATGGCATGCATAGTGTAACTATTGTGATTTTTCCTAGTCGTTTCTTCATTTTGTGCATTGGATCTTATTCCTATCAGATTTTGAAAGACTTATATATATCTTCAAATTCATAAATTAAGGTATGGTTGGAATCCTTATTCTGTTAGCTTTCCAACGCTTTTTACGGTTCGTGAATCGGATAAATATCGATCAAGTTATGGGTCAAACTATACCAAGAGGTTGACAGATTTAATAGGTGTCGTCGAGCACCTGTGTGATGGGTCCTGAGGGATCCGTCAGGCACCTCTATGACGGGTCCTGGTGGAGCCGTCAGGCACCTGGGTGACAGACGCGACCAGAGCCGTCGATCTGGGTGAAATTTTGAAATTTGAACTTCAGCCATTTTTGGAAAGATCAGGGGCATTAATTGTGATTATTCGGGTTTGATGGTGTCATATTTTTGTCCCCACATGTTTTCGGTTATTTAATCTCTCTTTTTTCTCTCTTTTCATTGAAAACCCTAAAAGTCTTTTTTTTTTCTCTTGTTTTCGGCACCTTTGCTAAGGAGCTCAGGGAGGGGTTCAAACGGAGGGTTTTTTTAGTATTATCCTCCATTATGAAGAGTCTTAACGATTCCCTTTAGAAGCCTCTTACATATGTTTTCGTTTTAATGTTTTTCCAACAAAAGAATAGATTTTCTTCTTGATTCTAAGAGCTTTTGCATGATTTCGGCCTCCATGTTATAACAATGATATGATGGTATTGAGTCTCACTTGTATATATGTTTAAAGTATGATTTCTTAGGTTTTTTTGTTGGATTTTTCTCATGATTTTAATGTGGTTTAAAGGATTTGTCGGATCAGTTGTTATAGCTATTGTATTTTGAGATTTTCATATTTGTTTATAATTCTTCATATAAACATATATGTATGTTTGGGTATATACCATGCTTAGGTTTATTCGTTTAAAGTAGAAATCATGTTTTTATAATCTTTGAAATATTGTTGACCCTTATATGCATAGATTCGAACCTATATATATTATTTTGATTATTTTGGATTTTTATTGTAGATCCATGTTAGTTGTTTATGCATATAAAAGAGCTATAGTTTTCAAAGATTTTTAGTTGAGGTTTTATTGGTTTCTATTGAATGTTTGTTTTGAGAATCCTTTTAAATCTATGGTTTTGAATAAAAGGATATCATGCTAGTTATAATAATATGCTATCACTTACAGTTTTCAAAGGATTTTACAAAGTAAAATCAGATCCTTGGGTGTATTAAGTGTTTTAATGTTTATCGATATTTTTACCATTTTTTCATAAGCAAGGGTTTCGAATGAATCATTCTTATATAGGATTTTTGATCTATTTCCTAAATGTTTTGCATCGGGTACATATTGATATGAATAGATCTAAGTTTCGAGAAGTTTTGAATAAGGTTTAATGGTTTATATATGTGTTTTGCGAATCCTTATAAACTAGGGTGTTTAATTGGATTTCTCGTACGCATGATTTGATTTCGATATGAATTCTTTTCTGTTTACACTGTTTTAAATGACTAGTGTTTTATTTTTCGATGATAGAAGATTTAAAGATTTTTACAAAAAAGTAATTAGGGTTCTATGCTTCTATCCCGAGACGGCCCCTGTAGGAGCCGTCGGGAATGTTTGAGACGGCTCCCAAAGGAGCCTTCGGTCTGTTAAGGGACAGCCCCCATTGGAGCCGTCGGGTTGTGTTTTGGATGGTTCCTGTGGGAGCCGTCGGGTTCTGTGTCTCTGGATACCCTTGGGTTCCATAATGTTTGTACGTATTGTGATTAATTGTATCGTTTACAGGTCGGGTTAGGTTGCCTTAGACCTACTGGAGTTGTTTCGGATTTGTGGTTGGACCTAAGGTGAGTGGGTCTTGTCTCCTATGTAGTTTCCAATGGTTTTAAATGAATGATTTTAAGATGTTATTTTATATACAACTCGAGCATGTCATATTATATAGGCCGATGTCTTACTATGTAGCGTATTGAAAATGTTATTTGAGAACTGTCGCATGCATTTTATTGAAGAGAAAAAATATGTGTTGATCATGCAGGCACCGCATTCGTCTAGGTGACGTAGCCTAGGTGGCTCGGTCTAGGTGACCATGGTTCAAAATGGACCCAAGTCTAGGTGACTTATGTCTAGGTGACATGTGCCTAGGTGACACGATTTACTGTGTGAAATCTTGCGGCTAGGTGCCGTAGATGGCTAGGTGCCATAGATGGCTAGGTGTCATAGATGGCTAGGTGCCATGGGATACGGGCATGCGTGTCCATTTCATTCATACGCATCATTAATTTGATAGTTAGTTGAGATCATGCATTTTGAAAGGGTGTTTGTTTAAGTTATGGTTTTATTGGAAATTATTATGTTTACAAATATCATACTATTGTATATTGCAAATTGTTTTCTTATGATGTCTTATTAAAGTCTATTATTTTGATATTAATTATTATTGGGACCTAAATGTCCATTCACTGAGCGTGTGGTTGCTCACCCCTCTTTTTCCAACATTTCAGATTTAAAGGGTTAGTTTGGTGGATCTCGTGTAGCTACGAACGAGGTCGTGGTGCGAGAATGTTAGACTTGCTTGGTCGAAGGACTGATCAATTTCATTTGGTATGTAGTTGGCACATCTCCCTAGTAACCATATTTGTATCAAGTTGTATATCTTTTATGTATAAGTTATATCTAGAGTAATTGGAAGTATTGTGGAATACTAGATGTTTTAGTATCTTTGAATAATGAAGTTTATTATAGTATTACTCTATTATATCTCTAGATAAAAGGAAAAATAGAACTATGAGATTCGAGGATTCAAGGTAACGCAACCAGACTTCACGCTTCAAAACGGAGTCGTGGGTTCGGGGGCATTACACATATCCAAACCCCTAAGGGACAACAATTACCAACAAAATGCAAGGAGGGATGGAGGAAAGCTCACCATCCAAGCCCTCCATCTCTTTCAACCACCTCCATCAACATATCCACCATTAATCCTTGCTGTCCAAGCACCAAGAGAGCAAAAGGAAGGAAGGGAAATGGTGTTAGAAGGCAAGGGTGACCAAAGAACAAAATCACACACACACACTTCTTCACACACAAACACATACCTTCACTTCCTCCATCAAACACACAAGAGAGGGAGAGCAAAAAGAGAGAATGAGAGGCATTTTCGGATGGAGAGAGAGAGGGAGAGAGAAATGGGGTTTTTACACTCCTAAATAGTGTTTAGGGGTCATCTTAAGGGGGGCAAAGGGGGTGGTAAGGTTAGGGTTAGGCTCATCCTCTCACACCACTTTTTCTACCTTTATTGGGAAGCACGAAACGAAATGCCACATTACTCGAAATATCTAACCCACCAAAACGCAGATACGACCAAACCCGGATGCGATTCAGAACTGCATAATTTTTAAAAAGTTATCAGAATTCGATAAAAATTTTATGGATAGGACAAAACAGTACCATGACCCATAATATGCAGTTAGATTTTTTAATCAGGGTACTCAAACTTACGCAGATAGCTAAAAAATAAAACTTTAGTGACTCCGATCAGAAAAAAAAAAAGAAAAAAGAGAAGGCTCCAAATGATACTAGCTTAACCAGAATGGCTCCAAATGACACAAAACAATAGCAATACACACGTACCTTGTGTTCAGCCACCATGTCGCAAATTGCTCTGCATTTGGTCGGGTCATTCAGACCCCGGATGTTCCATATGAGACTATTAAACATAAAAGACGAGTTGGCGCTCCACCGTGACATGCTCCCCTCCAACTGCCTTACATAAAAAAACAGGCCGCAAGCCCCGAGTTGATCTTTCTGGACATCGAATCCCAACTCTGTAGCACACGCGCATACACCTCCGTTCTCAGTCGTCCCCCGCTTTCTGGGGTCCACCGAGTTCTCCCCTTCCCCCACTGAACTTCGCTCGAGGGCCACCAGTGCCAGGCTATGCCCCGCCTCTGGTTGACCACATAGTCCTCCAGACGGGCGGGTCTCCATAACCTTGGAGAAGGAAGGAGACTTGAGTTGAATGGGTTGACTTTCCACAGTACCTTCCTTGTTGCGTCGGAGCCAAACCCATTTCCGTGTGGGATCAGATCCGGATTGGAATCCGTGGCCTGACTCACTCAGTCCACCTTGCCATCTACTCTCTCTCTCTCTCTCTCTCTCTCTCTCTCTCTCTCTCTCTCAAACCCTTTTCGATCCAGATGCGCGCGAGATGGCTATCTTATCTTGTGCTCAATCGAGATGCTCTTAAAAAAAATAAAAAGACTAATGTTGGTCCTAGAATAAGTTCTTTCTTTAAACCCAAAATGAATTTTATGTTAGTGTTACCTTCTTTTAAGGACAAGATCTCTAATTGGAACTCTCATGAATTGCTATTCATTTGAGCAAAGTATAACAAATTAGAAGAGCATAGTGGTGGTATTTTATGTGTCTTGGGAGTGTATCTGTTTTTATTCAGAATGAATGACTATGTGATCGTAGTCTATTTCAATCTCACAACATACACACCAACCAGACCTAACATGAATCCATCATTTTTTTATTCGAATTCATTTTGTGCATTCTAATAAAACCAACAGGTGAGTCCATGTTTCTTTTCTTCCATTGTCTATTTGTTTGGTTGTTATATATTTTAAGGTTAAAGACATTCATGTCCTCGCAAACATAGATAATCATATATAAATCCTCATCAAAGTTGAGGCAGACTTATAGGTCCTTAAAAACTCACGAAAACCCATATACATCTCTGATTTCAACAAAAAATAATCTTAACCCAACTAACCTTACTTAACTTTAAGTTATAACCATGAAATGATTAAATTATCCTCAAACTTTTATTCATTTTCGATCAATACCTCAATGAAAATGAAGAAACATAAAGTCTTACAATGATAAATTGATCTTTGTATGTACTAATTTATTTTTATGATTGTTTACGGAGATTATAATGATTACATAATTACATGGTGATAAAATATTATGTTAAATTTAAATGAAAATTTAACCCGAGAATGATAATTACGTTTTTGTGAATTTCTAGGGACTCATGTGTCTATCCCAACTTTCACAGGGACTTAAATGAGATTATCCATGTTTGCAGGGATATAAATGTCTTTAACCCTATATTTTATCATAACAATGTAATAAAAAAATTTATTGAATTTTTCAACTATAGCCCATTTATAATGAACATGGAGGAGAAAACATAATATTGAAAAAGTCATGTGACATAAGTGTCAATCAAAAAAGGTTTTGCAACGTAACATTCAACTTCTTAAATTTGGACTAAATTTTTCATTTTATTAAATTATTTATTTATAATTAATTGATTAATATTCAACAGAATGGTCTTTAACTATTGGTGCTCCCAGCAATAAGCTAGGAAAAATAATTCTAAGAATGGAAAGCTCATAAATGAAATCATGACCGTCTTTGCATTTTTTGTTCTTTAAATGCTTTTATTGTCAATTCTTAGTTGTTGAATTGTATTAATATTAGGTAATATTCTTCACCATGGAATAATATCTAATTCTAGACACAATTAATTTCATATATATTCAATTCTTCACCATGAATGAATTTCATACTATGACTAGGACTTGTAAATGAGCTGAGCAGCTCGGGCTCAACTCGGTTAAAGCTAGTTTAGGCTCGTTTGTTCAAACGAGCCGAGCTTAAACAATTTTTAAAGTTCGGTTTGTAAACGAGCCGAGCCGAGCCAAGCCCGAGCCTAGATGAGCTCATTTACTTAACAGAAAAAAGGGGGATGAGTCGAGCCCGAGCCCGAGCTTATGTTACTTTCACATGTATAAGGTGTTGTGATTTATGAAATGTGACTTTTCGAATGCTAAACAACGTTTTTTTAGCTAAACAAGCATGAGTTGAGCCTTGATTCAACCATCGGCTTGGCTTGTTTAACAAACGAGCCGAGCCGAGCTTCAACAGAGCTTTTCACGAGTCCAACGAGCCGAGCTTAAACACGAAATGAAGCTTGGTCTCAAGCTGAGCCTGATACTAAACGAGCTGAGTCTAAACAGGTCAAAGCTCGGCTCGTTCGACTCTTTTACCACCCCTAATTATTGTTGGGATTATGTGTCGATCCGGTGTATCCCATCGGATGGCCATGATGAAACCATATTAGGTTGGGCACCTAATAATTATAATATTATTTAAGATTTGATCTTAATTAATATTTAAAGTGCATCTCCTAAAATAGGAAACAATATTTGTTTATTAATTGGGAGAGTGAATATCTCCTAATTACTGGGAACAATATTTATTTATTAATTGGGAGATTACTTGGGGAGGAAGTTATTTATCTCTATAAATATCTTATAGGGTTTCATGACAATATTAGGCAAATATTATACAATGTAGAGATCTTAAGGGAAGGTTGAGAGTTTTTAAGAGAGGATAACTCCATATGAGAGTTTGTAAGTATCTTAATGTATCTCAACTATCAAAGTGGATTCTCTGTTTTTTGTTCCGTTGATGTAGGCCTAGGCCGAACCACGTATATCTTATATTCTTCGTGTGATGTGATGTTTCGTTCTTGTGTTTATCTCGTATTTATTGTTGGCTTCTGCAAATAACCTTCCCAACAACTATGACATATGTTTGAATTATTTATTTTATTTTCTAAATTCTACCCATATATGAAATTAAATAGGAAAACTTCATGAGGTTGTATTTGGTTCCAATTTGGCATTCATGGAATTAAAAAAAACCAAACACATTTATAGTGTTTTCTAGTCATGAAGAAATGGAAATGGTTTCGGGGTTAGATATAGAAACTAGGTTTGTGAAAATCATGAGAAGCCAATTTCTAGTTTCTACCAAAGCAGTCTGAACCTATAGTCCTGGAAGAACAAGAAATATAAAATTAGCACCAAACACACCCCAAGCATATATCATTGCATTGATGTACCTCAAGCATCTAGTAATTAAGCATCTAGTAATTCTGAATCTGTCACTAATTCGATTTCCTCAAAATATATGTGATGTTTGTACTTTGATTATCCACTAATAAATTAATAATGAAAATATTGTTGTTCCCAGATTTTTACGTTGCTGTGTGGAGTTCTATGACAAAACTTGTTGGGAGGACGGACGCTTTAGAGCTCGGGTAGGTCCGCGGGTTGTTGACCGAGATGGGAACTCATGGAGGACGATGTGATTGATGTAGAATGTGTTTGGATGTGTTATACTGAGATTCTTAAATCTTGCATTTGAAATTCAGTTTTTCAAAAGCGTTATTTTTTAGCTTTTTTCTCCATAGATTTTTTAGGTTAAAATTGAAATATGGTGGTTTAAAAAGCTAAATACTGTAAAGTAAATGAGTTTGGATCTACATTTAGAAATTTTTAGCCTTTCAAATGTAAAATCTACTCAAATACATATCCAAACAAGGCCGTAGTCGAGGATGGTGCATGCCTCAGTGAGGATGAAGAGGTTGCCACTGGGGAGGAGTGCAAGAACAGGTACAGGTTGTTCTTGGTGACAGCGTCAGTGGTCTCCCTCAAGAAGTCAAATGAGTGAATGCCTGATTAGTTAGAATAATGGTAGAGACTGGAATAATAATTTTCTGGTAGCTCAATGACTTGAGGTAATTTATCAATTTTACATGGATCTTTTCTAATTTGATTAAGTTTTCAGGGAGTTATATCGATTTTTCTGTTTAAAAAAAGTTTAAAACTTATTAAAAAAAGTCCTAGAATTCAATTCCCCAAAGCCTCCTCTGAACGATGAAGAATGATTGTTTTCTTGAAGTTACGAATGATGTAGTTGGATTTTCAGGTTCTTGAAATTATTCATTCAAAAAACAAAAAATCTGTTTTCCAAAGATCAAGAAGCCATCCGAATGAAGTTTTTCAAATTCTTGCCTGAGAATTTTGAAGATTTGTTTTATTTGCATTGATTTACAACCCACCAATTTAGGATTAATTCTTCATATTCATCCTAATAATCGGATGGAATGTTCGAATTCGCGAGACAAAAGAGGCATTTTAGAAATTATTTTTTAATACAAAATTTGATTTCACTATCTTATAAATGAAAAAAATTAGATCAGTATCGATGAGATTTCTACAAACATGTGTTTGGATGGACGACTAGTGTTGATCAAAATACATCAATGAGATTTGTATTAATAATTTTTTTAAATATTAATAAAAGATTTTTAACTATTTAATGGGTATATGCTGCTCATACTGACATAAAAATTTTCCCTTAAGAGAGATGATGCTATTGATATTCAACATCAACATAATGATACTATAAATGCATTCTAAAAATATCATAAGAGAAAAAAAAAATATTACCATACGAACTACATCAAATTTACTATCATTATTAGGGATATCATGGGGTTGTCTGGCCAATTGTTGAGCATAATTATGCATTGTAATAAAAAAATTGTTTCATATCATTTATCCATTCTCTGTATTTAACTGACATCGATTGGAGGACCCGTTTCTTCCTCTCCTCCCTTGTATAACTCATTCCTAAAATATTAAACAATGTATTGTTATTTACAAATTTGACTTGTAATTTAATACATTCATTAATATAATGGAAAACTAGCTAATAAATAAATATGATATAACTAAGATTATCTTCTATAGTCTTTCTTTTGTTTGATCAAGTATGTTAGTCCATTTTTAACTTATAATTGGACCTAACTAATTTGTAGTTGGCAAACACCTTCCACTTCTGTGAAAAGAAGTCAATGGATCAAATCTTGGTGAGCACCATTTTTTTTTAAAAAAAGGACAATTAGCAAAATAACACCGAGATATCGAATATTAGCATAAATAGCACAGGAGGTTGAATATTTGTTAAAAATAGCACTATTCAATACTAACCTTTTTTTTAACACTAGAGGTGCCTCCTTTGATTTTACGAATATAAAGGGAGGCGCTATATATATATGTCGCCTCCTTCATAAACCGGGCAGAAAAAAAAACTCTTTTACACTTGTTAATCCACATCTATTGTTAATTTTTTTAGGCAACCCAACAAATCTAATATGATATGCATCAATAAATTGAAAGATTTTTTAAAATACCAATAATATCCTTAATAATTCACCAGCTTTTTTTCTTCTTTCCCCCATACACAATTTTTTCCTCCCGTACCCAAATTTTTTACATTCACTCTCCCTCCTCTCCCACAAAAGTTTCATCCAAAAATATAAAAATGTACATATCCTTTCATTTTTGTTCTTATATCATATCTCCTGTGGTTGTGAACTTGTGATTCTTGTTTTAGTGTTGCCTATGTGAAGATATTTTTTGTGCGGTATAAAGATACTTTATTTTTATTCTTCATTTGATTTAATCTTTTGTTTTAAATATTTTATGTGTACCTCCATTCTTTTTTTTTTATCATTTGAATTTATTTCAAAATATAATGAATAAATGGCATTGCATGCTTTCAGTTGGTGCTTTACATCAAATTGTGTAGGCGGATTCGTGAGAAAAAAAAAGTGGTGTCTTGTAATTTTGTTTATAGAGCAGATGCTGAAATTTAACTTTTCTGTCTTTCATTACAGTGGGTTGGTATTGTAGATTGTATATTGAAAAACATATTAATAAAAATAAATCTTAGGAAACACAAATAAAAAAAATGTTGATTAAGAAATTAAAAAAAGTCCAATAAGGAATCAAGTGGGAGGGAAAAATTGGGTATGGGAGTGAAGAAGAAAAAAATATGGTGAATTTATTAGGGGTTATCTATAATTAAATTTTAATGGTGAGATTTCTTTATGGTTTAAAATATATTTGATTGAGATAAGAGAAAATCATTGAACATTTTTAGGAAGGATTGTGTTTTAGGGCTGAGATATTATTTCTTTTTCTTTTTTAATTTCAAGGGTGGAGATTCAATCCTTTTTTTGTGTTTTGTTAACGAGTGCCCTTAGGGAACTTGTTAACCCAACTTATTGTTAACTTTTTAGATAACCCAACAAATCTAATTATCATATGAATTAATAAATTAAAAGATTTTTAAAATACCAACAACAAAGAGAAACAACTCTTTCATTATTTGTTTCTCTTTATCATATTAAATTTTAATGGTTGAGATTTCTTTTTTATTTAAAATTTATTTGATTGAGGTGAGTAAATCATGGAACATTTTTAGGAAATAGACTTTTGTGGGGGACGGATCTTTCGGTTGTCCCTTCTTGGGCTGGATCTCCTTTGATCTGGGCTTTGGAAGTAGACCCTGGGCGTTGTGGGCCTGGACTCGCCTTTGCTTCGATCCGTTTAGAACTTCGACTTCCGTTCCTTGCCGTTCCTCCTCTCCCTTGAGCACTTGCGACTCATACCAGTTCGGTGCCGGCTAACGCCCCTCCGACGCTCAAGTCAGTAATCCTTCTCTTTGACGAAGAAGAGGAAGAACTTAAGATACTCGAGACTCAGAAGGAGAGAAAGTCAGGATTTTTTTCATACCTTGAGAGGGGGTTGGAACCTCATTTTTATACTAGATTGGGGCGTGCCGATTCAGACATTGCGGAGTGGCCATAACGCAATATAGAATCTCCACGTGGCCTCTGAATTCTAGGACACGTAGCGTCTAGGGATCATCATTATCCTACAACGGTTTCCCTAACATATTGTCCTTTTTGGTGTCAGGGAATATTCCCTTTGTTAACTGTTTTGCCCCGAGGAATGGCTTATGGACGATTTGCCTCTCAGTCCGGGCTTTGCTGTGTTTCATGGTCTAGGTCGGTAGACACCTGCTACCCATTCTCATGATCTTGCCAGATGGTTAAACTGTCCTGGTCGGACACCATCGTGTCTGACGTATCGTGGTCGGGCATATGAGTTGCCCAACTTAGCCGGTTCTTAGTCTTTTTCCCGACCTGACTAAGTTAGGGTTAACTAACCGTCTATTCCGAGGGCGGGGAGATTTTACTCTAGCAACCGTTAGGCCCTGAGTCTATGGGCCCTTTTCATGGGCCTTCTTTCCTCTTCGGCCCATGTCCTTTTAACCAGAGAAAGGGCTATTCTTCGGTCAATCCTCGTGTTTGATCTTCTCTATTTCCTATTCACCGTTCTAGTCGGATTGGCCTCCTACAAATGCCCCCTTCTTTTGGACTCTCAAGTACTTGCGAGTCCGAAAGAACTGACTCAGGGAGACTCATTCAAGGGGAAGACGTGTGTTTCAAGTTTTCTCAATTGACCGTGCCTCAATGTCTGGCCCTGTCGACTCTCGTTCCTGCCATCTGTCATTTGACTGTATGCCTTCTCCATAAATGCCACTCAGGTGATTTTTTTGAAGTTCTTGGTTTTTGCCGCTTCATTTCACTTCGAATCATCGCGAAGGTTGGGCTATTAATTCGAATCTTCGCTATATACATGAATTATTCGTGTGTTTCCTCTCACCCTTTGTGTTTAGTCGCGCTTCCGGCAAACCTTCGTTGCCCCCTTGTCCTTTCTATTCTTTCCTTTGTTTTAATGGTGCACACCTCAAGCACTGTGACCATGAAGGAGTATATGGGAGAGATGCCTCCCCCACCAGACCCTGCGTCGTTCTAGGTCTACTCCGGCCAAGTGGAGGCTGGCAGGATTCTTTTTTCATTATTCATGTTGATAATGGAGTTTCTGAGCTTCTTCAATCTGCATCATCTCCAACTTGTCCCAAGCGCCTTTCATATTCTGGCGGCCGTCACCGCCCTCAACTGCGCCCCTTCGTATCAACCTCGATTTGAACGAGGTGAGGAGCTTCTACATTTTGAAGCCCCTGGTCGGAGGAAGTTATACCTTCTACCTGACCCAGAGACCAGCTTCGAGAACGTTGATCTTAGATGCCCAGGACTTCATCTATGACTAGCGCTCGAAGGTCCTCCAGGTCTGAGGTGCCTGGATGCCAGAAAACTGCCCCTTCCGCATTCCTACTGAGATGAGGGGCTCGTTTTTGGGCTCAGGTTAGTCCCCTCACCCTTGTGCTGGTCGTTTCTCTTTCTTCTTACCCCCTCCTTTTTTTATTTGACCATCGAATGTGGTCCCTTGCTTATTACATTCTTCTTTTGGTTTCAGGAGCATCACCTCTCAACGCATGCCCTCCTCTCAAGATTCTTCGATCTGAGGATGTGGACCGGGCCTTAGCTTTTGAGGGCAGAAGTTGGAGGACATTGTTGGGCACGGTGTCCTCGAGTTTTCATGCTCCTCCTTCTCTGGCTATTTTCGTTCCTTCTACAAGTTGGGCAGCCGGTTGGCGTCCTTCAGTTTCTCCATTTCGTGGTGGGACTTCAGACTCGGCTTCTAGTCACAGAGGAGCGCTGAGAAGGTCGGGCCGCTGGCCTCAGGTTGCGGTCAGATCGACCGTGCCCTACGACCGTCCGATCGACATTCCCGAAGATGAAGAGGGTGACAAGGGGGAAGTTTTTCTTGGAGGTGGTTATCCCCGGTCTCCCCCCTTTGCTCCGTCTCCTTCGATCAAACAGAAGGCCCCGACTTCGACTTCTGTAGGGCAGGAGGAAGTTGAAAGAGAGAGGATGGGCAGTCATTTTCCCTCGCCTATGACGTCTCGCCCTTCCTCGCCGAGTCCCCAACCCTTTTTTGCCCAGGCTTTCAAAGTTCCCGGGGAGGTTGCGGGAGAGTTTACCAGCGGTGGTTCTCCTCTTCCTAGTCTAGCGCTTTCTTTTTCTCCTTCCGCAGCCCCCTTGGGCCACTTTTTCGGGAGGAGAGGTTCGCTAAACCCCCTCGAGAATCTCAAACGGCTTGGAGGGATCCTCGGGCATCAATTCCAGCTCCCATATCCCCTTCTCGGGTACCGCAGTACATGTACTGCGTTAGTCCTAGCCGAGTTACGGTTGTTGGTCGATTTTCGATGCCCTCGGCTCCTTCTCGCAAAGCCAGCCTCAGAACTTGAAAGGATGAGGCGCTTGGTCGACGAGGAGGAGAATGAGCGCTTCAAGGACTTCTACACTGGCTTTTGCACTGGCTATTTGGCCAGACAAGACGGGGAGGCCTTTCCCTCCGCATCCAAATTAAAGGAAATGTACGACCTTTCTCTTTTTGAGAGAAGGTTTGGTCACTATGCAGAGGAAGATCCGGGCGCATCTACTCGATCAGCACCCTCTACCTCTCATCTGCGGCAGTAATGAAGATGCTGACTCTCCAATATCTTTTTTTTTTACTTTCCTAGTTGGCACCTCCTGTTTACTCGGGCTGCGTCCCGAGGCTATGTTTGCTTAAACGCTGAATTTCATGTTATTCATTTTTGCATGGTGAATGGTTTACGCTTTTTAATGAATGTATTGATTACCCTGACTGTTGGGTTATCCTCTTGAACCATCGATAAGCGAGCGCGTCCAATTACTTCACGAACGGCTCCTCGTATTCGACAGGTTTTTTATTCATCTTCCAAGGTCACCTTTACAACCTTGAATTCATAATAAACGTGTGTTTGTCATCCCGTATATATTTGGCTCGTAGTGCATATGTTGCCTACTTTTCCACAACATTTCCTCTCAATATTCTACTTTGAAGCACTTCCAAAACCATCTTAGTCGAGTCTTATTAGGGTAGGGTGCCCCGTCCTCTGACCGAACTTCCTGCATATTTTTCTTCTCCCAGATAGAGATGGGAATGTTGTTCTTTCCCCTCCGGACCTCATAGGATTCTTTTTAGGGTTTTTAGGAATCCACCCACTCCGGTTGGTTCCAAGTAGCAACTTGATCCTGTCTAGTGCGGTCGTTCTTTGTTACGCGGCCAAGGTGCGGCTTAGGGTGAAGGAAATCTTGAAGTTTTATCAGCTCAAGCCGTCGCCAAGGGCGGACGGCTCCTACTATCTCGCCAGGCGCCTGAACGTCCCTCCGCTGATATTGGACGTGGATGATGCCTTTTCGGGTTGGAGAAACCATCTCTTGAAGGTATCCGAAGCATGGAAGTCTGTTAACTCAACATGGCAGCTTCCTACCACCTTTAGGACTTCTCTCCCCGATAAATGCTCTTCGTATCCTCTTACATTATTGCTCGATTGCTTGTCAGTGTTCTCTGAAGACTCGTTTTCTTATCTTTACGCAGGAGAGGGTTTGGAATGCCCTTCCTATGGAGAGCTCGGACAGGAGGATATTGCCAAAGTTTTGGCCTTCCGGGAGCGAAGCTCAGTCAGCTTGCTCGGGGATGCTCCCCATCGGCTTGAGTTAACCATGGCCCTCCATATCATACCCTTTCCACTGGCGGTTCGTCACGCCAGAGGCGTCGTGAGGATGGCATCTCGTGCCTTTCCCTACTTCTCACCTCCGGAAGGGCCCCCAACTTCACAGCACCCGCACCCTGGGCGGTAGAGGGATTCGGAACCCCGCAGAGTGAGGATGAGTGGGCCCATCGAGATTCTCCCTCTGCCGATGAGGTTGTCGCGCGTGCAACGCGAGGTGATTGGAAGGGCTCCATCCTCTGAGGAGCACCTGGTGAGGCCGAGCCATCCTGCCTATGACTTGGAGGAAGAGCGGCTGGAGGATTACGTTTCCGGGTTCCGGGCTAGCTACCAAGATGGAAAATCTGGTCGCGCCTTCCCGTCCATCCGCGAGCAGAATGAGTCCTTCCACAAGTCCTTGAAGCATCGGTGTGCCGCGGCTCGTACTCGAGAGGGGATTTCGTCCACTCTCTGAGTATGGAGCACTTCTCCCACCTCGAGCGCTTGTGGCCACATCATTTATATATATATTATTTTTATATGTTATCTTGCCTGTACAGCAAACAATATTATTGGCTTTATGCTTTTAAGAAATCATGTAGTGGTTTTTATCTCAATCCCGCGATTTGATTTCGCATGCCACTGTTTGACTGGTCACATTGTTCCAAGTCGGCCTATTGGACAAGTCGGTCATTGAATTAAGTCGGGCATTTCAGTTGTGACCAAGAGAAGACTCCTCCTGTCTTGGTTGGGCTTTATCGATTCTGCCCCCTTTTCTGACATGCTTTCACAGGTTAGACGCGGCTACTGTCAGTCTCATTTGCAAGAATTCATCATCACAATCTGATCATCCAGCTCGGTGAAGGTGTCTGCTTTCGTGGCTATGCAAGGTCTAGCCCTCGCGATTCTGCGTATCTTCCAATGTCAGGGATCTGCGCAGGCTTTACACGTGGCGCTCTTGGCGGGATATTTAAGGCGTTTGAATCATTTCTCATGATTAGGGTTGCCGCATTTTTCATTTCGAAAGGCCACTCGTCATGCATCGGTTACCTGAAAAGATGCGTCGCCCCTTTGGTATGACCGACGTCTTTAAAATAGGGATTTTGTTATCATGTTCTGACGACTATCAGACCTGATCACCGAGTTGAAGGTATTACTACTTCTCTCTTTCTCTTTTTTTTATCTTTCAAATTGTTCTGCTCGGCTTTCTTCGTCTTCATCGCTCTAGGGTTTCTCGTTTTAGGGAAGTTTCTTTCTCCATACTTGAACTTTTTTTGCTTTCCTTGCCCATTAACAAGGATGTTTGTCTTAAAATCATTATCTGGCCTTAGGGGTATGTTTGATATTCCTGAATTATCTGGCCTTAGGGGTATGTTTGATATTCCTGAATTGGTTAAGATGGAATGGTCGCCGTTTGAATCATTCCCTATTCCCCTAGATCCATCGATCATTCATGCATGTACATATACCCCTCTCAGATAGCAAGAGGCGCCCTGACTTTGCCCTTTCCCCCGTTAGTTAGGAAGTTCCTATCGACATTTGATCTTCATCCTACTCGGTGCAATCCCAACTTTTTTAGGGTTTTAATGTGCTACATAGCAATGAACAGAGGCTTGAACCTGGATTTGGGGGTTCCTGAAATCATGCATACATATGAACTTAGAAAGTCCGGTAGGAGTTACCATTTTAGGGCTTGGAATTCTAAAGAAAAGCTCATAGATGAACTCCCAGATTTCGATAAAGGTTGGGCTGAAAGTAAATTGATCATTTTATCCAGAAATTGGGAGTTTGGTGATGCCCCCGAGGATGCCTGGAAGGTGCCACATTTCATCTTGATGGGCACATTAGGTCGGGCAACATCTTCTTCATTTGTTTACGATTTGATTTCTCATTTCAGCTCTTCTGATTCTTCTTTTGTTTCAATCCAACCCCTAGTGCCACCTCTCGTCCACCCAAGGATTTGGTGAAGTTAGAACATATCAAGGTCGCTTTCAAGAGAAGTGAACGGGTCTTCTACAGAATCCTTGGTTGGGACAATCTGAATCCAAGCAGTACTCATCGGCTGAGACCTCGCCTTATTGACGTCTACGCGGCCCCTCCCTCCCTGGTGCATGAGACTATGCTCCTGGCCGTCCAGGCGGGTCACCCTTCTAAGCTAGAAGAAAATTCTGAAGAGGAACTCGAGCCGCTTTATAGGCTTGGCTTTAGCCATCCAATAGTGACTAAAAGCTCATCAAGCGGTGCTCGACATGGTTCCCGGCCGTGCAGGGGTCCAAGAGGGATTGCTAAATCGGGAGAAAAATAGGGCTCCCATTCTGCGGGGAAAGCAGCCTCTGGTTCGGATAAGAGAGGTAATCCGTCGAAGCCCAGGTTGCTTTTGGCTGATGCCCATCCTGGGGTGAAAATGGGCGCCTCCTCCGCGGGAGGTTCGGCCCCGTCAACAGTTGAGAAGGAGAAGGGGTCCATAACGATTGGCCCTCCTGCTCTGCGAGAAGGTCTACCACCCCCTCCAGTGAGAAGGAGAAGTTGGCTCGGCTAGCTGCCCTTCAAGCCGAGGTGGACGCTCACTCGAGAAGGATTGGCCAACTTTCCAGCTCGGAGAAGAGGCGGTTAAGGCAGCCCCCGATTGTTCCTCTTAAGAGGAGCAGGGTGGCTATGGCAAGTCCTCCCTCCTCGTTTCCCCGACCGAGGCCATCTCCTTTGGATGTCCCTGTGGGGAAAGGAAAAGAGGTTGCTTCGGCTATCAGGCTGCCCCCTCCACCGTCGACTCTTAAGGAATCAGAGACCCTACCCTTCGTTCCTGTTCCCTGGGCAAATTCTCGCCCAGTCCAAATTTCTGACTCCGGTCTTCGGGACCGCGACGTTGCCATCGGCTTAATCCAGTCGGTCTTCCTGGAGAAAGATAGGGCCTTGGTGAACGCAATATCAATTCTAGAGACCGGTTCAATTCTTTAGAGCATAGCTTATCAGGTGCGATGTGTGCTAATAGTTTCGTGGAAGGTTATTCATCTACTTGGCACTTTCGATTCTCATAACTTTCCTTTTGTGGTACAGCTCAACGCTTATGCGGGCTCAGTGGACCCATCGTACGAGCAAGTCGTTGGAGACGTTGCTCGGCTTACTGTGCATATGAAGAAGAGCGAGTCGCTCGTGAAAAGGCTGAGGTCAGCTTGAAGGCTACCCTGGAGGAGAACTCCGGGGTGGTTGAAAGACTTAAGAAGGAGCACCTGGAGCGGTTTCAGGTGTTGGAGAAAGAGCAGGCCGAGAAGGCTCGCATCGCCTCGGAATCTGAGCAGCAGAATAGGGAGGCGGCACTGGACTTTGAGATCCAGGTCCTCGAAAAGGTAAAGGATCGTCTGGACCCTTTGGAGAAAAAATCCAAGGAAGCCGCCTCGGTTGCATACGACCAAGGTTATCGCAAAGGTTTCCAAGACTACCGGGATGGAGTTCTACCCGATGCGGACCGAGTCATTCAGATTCTAGGTCCTCCTTTGCTTGACTCTGAGGTCGGGCACGACAAAGATGACCCCGCCCATCCTATACCACTTTCCCAAGCTATAGAGACCTCCGAGCAGGTAACCAATTTTCTCAGTTGCTCTTTGTCTGACATAATCGATGTCAATGAGTTTTCTTCCCCAGACTGCCCAGATAACTCGACTGCTATAAAGCCGATAGCTGCTGATGTTGCAGCAACGAAGAATGAGCCATCTGAGAATATTGCAGAGTCAGAGGTACGTCATCAAGTGACCGATGTCGTCAAAATCATGGCCCATATGAACGAGGACCTTGCGTCGCTAGCCGGTGGTACAGAAGGTCAAGATGACGCCGAGGACGACTCCATTCCCTTGACTCTCCGTGCTCCTTCAAGCAATGCTCCCCGGAAAACCTAGGTCGGCATATGGTGTATGGCTCTCGGCGTTTTGGCTCTTTGCAGCTTTGTCTAGCCGGCGATTGTTGATAACGATGATGATGATTTTTTTAAAAAAAAACTTATGGTTCCAAATAATTGATGGCGTAAGAGCCACTTTATTGTATGGTGAATGAACTCGAACAATTGCCATTTTATCTTTTTTTCCCGGGGGCAGGATGTTTGCGTTGCTGTCTTGCTTTATGTATACGCTTGCCTTTCAATTTTGCTCTTATTTTACGTTATATTGTAGTGTCAACATGATTCTCCCAGGGAGGATCAGGTTCACTTCTTTGTTCGAATTGAGCGCTAAGCCTAAACTTGGTTGCACTTCGGTCCTTCGAATGCAGTTCTGTCATTTTGTCTAGTTAATGCGTAGCGGTGAGGGCTGGGCTAAAATGAGGGCAAAGGGTGACCCCGATCAGATTCAGCCCGTTGAGCATGGCCTTAGGGTGTCATCCGGCTAGTGCGCGACTGCGAGGGTTGAACTGAGTCGAGTACGAAGAGCGACCCCGATCAGATTTAGCTTGTTGAGCGCGGCTTAGGGTGCCATTCAGCTAGTGCGCGACTGCGAGGGCTGAACTGAGTCGAGTGCAAAGAGCGACCCCGATCAGATCAGCCCATTGAACGCGGCTTAGGGTGTCATTCAGCTAGTGCGCGACTATGAGGATTGAACTGAGTCGAGTGCGAAGAGCGACCCCGATCAGATTCAGCCCATTGAGCGCGGCTTAAGATGCCAATCGGCTAGTGTGCAACTACGAGGGCTGAACTGAGTCGAGTGAAAAGAGTGACCCCGATCAGATTCAGCCCATTGAGCGTGGCTTAGGGTGCCATTCGACTAGTGAGCGACTGCGAGGGTTGAACTAAGTCGAGTGCAAAGAGCGACCCCGATCTGATTCAGCCCGTTTAGCGCGGCTTAGGGTGCCATTTGGGTAGTGCGCGACTGCGAGGGCTGAACCGAGTCCAGTACAAAGAGTGACCCCGATCAGATTCAGCCCATTGAGCACGGCTTAGGGTGCCATTCGGGTAGTGCATGACTGTGAGGGCTGAACTGAGTCAAGTGCAAAGAGCGACCCCGATCAGATTCTGCCCGTTGAGCGCGGCTTAGGGTGCCATTTGGCTAGTGCGCGAATGCGAGGGTTGAACTGAGTCGAGTGCGAAGAGCGACTCCGATCAGATTCAACCCTTTGAGCGCGGCTTCGTCCTGTTGTGTTGTCATGCACTTAGAAGATTTGACGAAAAAAGAGACTTTTCATTCAATGATAATACTTCTTTAAATGGATTACATTCCAAGGACGATGGATTTCAACCCCCTCCAGTGTTTCTAGGTGGTAGGCTTCATTTGGTCCGCCATGAGTGACTTTGATAGGGCCTTTCCAATTTGGTCCAAGCTTGCCGTCCTTCTTATTCTTGGTTTCTGGGAAGGCTTCTCTGAGGACCAGGTCGCCAGCCCTAAAGCTTCTACTTGAAACTCACCGATTATAATATCGGGATATGTGGTATTGGTAGTCCGCATTTCTGATAGATGTGGTTTCCCTTCTTTCATCCCGAAGTTCTAGGTCCTGCATCATTTGGTTATCATTTGTTGCTCAGTCAAAATTCTGGGTTCGATGTGTGGGTAACTCGGTCTCGACTGGAAAAATGGCTTCAATTCCAAATGCCAGTGAAAAGGGAGTTTCTCCAATAGATCTTCTTGAGGTGGTTCGGTAGGACCATAGGACCGATGGGAGTTCATCAACCCATTTTCCCTTTGCACTATCTAGCCTTTTCTTCAGTCCATCTAAAATAGTTCGGTTCGTGATCTCTGCTTGCCCGTTGCTCTGGGGATACTGCGGGGTGGAGATATGATGTTGTATTTTCAACTCTTCACAAAAATCCTTGATCAAGGCATTATCGAATTGTTTACCGTTATCTGAGATGATGGAGTATGAAACCCCAAAGCGGCATACTATATCTTTCTAGAGGAAGGCCTTGACCTCGGTATCTCTGATCCTTTCCAGGGACACCGCTTCCACCCATTTGGTGAAGTAATCGGTGGCCACCAAAAGGAAATGCTTCTGCCGTGGTGCCATGGGCATTGGTCTGACTATGTCCAGCCCCCACTGAGCGAACGGCCAGGGGATCTTAAAAGGCATCAGGTCCGCCGCTGGTTGGTGAATGAGCGCTCTGAACCGTTGACAGTTCTCGCACTTTCAAACCAGTTCCGTAGAGTCTCTTTTCATGCTTGGCCAGAAAATATCCGATCGACACTGTTCGAAGGGTCAGTGATCGAGATCCTATGTATCCCCCACATAAGCCTGAATGAAGCGTGTTGAGGACTTACTGTGCTTCCCGGGGTCCGACATACCTGAGGTAAGGGCCCTGAAAACTTCTTTTATAGAGGATTCCCATCGATGACATCCAATACCTGGCTGCCCGCTGCCTGAGCTTTCTTGCCTCGTACTTACTTTCTGGCAAGACTCCTTCCGAAAGGTATCGTTTGATGTCAGTCATCCAATTGGGTGAATCCTCTACGCAAGCTACCATCAAAATTTTGCCGATTCTCTTGATACTCGGGACCTTTAGGTAATCAATGTAAATGCTCCTAGTCCCGTTGAGGGATGATGCCAAGGTTGCCAAGGCATCTGCTTGGGCATTGAGTTCTCTTTCTATTTGATGCAATTTTGCTAATTTGAATTGGAAAAGCAACAATTGCACTTTTCCTTGGTACGCCGTCATCCTCTCGTCCCTAGTCTCATATTGGTCAGTGCTTTGGAACACCACCAGTTGTGAATCACTATAGACATTGATGACTCATGCCCCCAGATGAGCTGCAAGCTCCAGTCCCGCAATGAGAGCTTCATATTCCGCCTCGTTGTTGGATGCTCTGAAGCCCAGCTTGATGGCGTGTTCGAATAAGAGTCCATCGCTATTTCTTAAGACCAAGCAGACATTACTTTATACACACCTCACTTTATATAGTGTCAAACTTTTTCCTCTTTAACCGATGTGAGACTAAAACCCAACTCAAAGTTACAAACAAAGACCCAACTTACAAGACACATGAAAATACATTTTAAAAAACCTCTAACATTTAATACAAAATTCTTATTCTATTCGGATTGATTCCTGCACCTTTATTCCTTATTCTGGTGTGATAGATTTGATCTTCTACACTACCTATGCATATTAATGTATGAAATCATTTATAAAAATATTTTACTTACCGAAAAAAATGTGGTCATGCCACTTCAGTCGCGATAATGGTCAAGGGCTAGTACTTCAAAGCTGGAATATTAGAGTTGGTTGTGCGAAATAAATTTGAGGTTTAATTTCAAATATATTTTGTGTTCTCAATCACTTTTTTTTTTATTAATTAAGTGTCTCATTTTAAAAGTTCTCCTAAGACGGACACCCTCGATAAAAACCCTGCAAATAGGAAACATGGGTCATTTTTTCTACCTATTAAGGGTTGACATATAGAGGAAAAGTAATTCACCTGTTACGTAATAAGAACAATATGACTCCCACATTAAGATTATTCAGATTTCATTAGTTAAATAATTGATCCATTTCTGCTATGAATGGAAAATGTGCATTAATACATTTGGGGTGTTATTAATGTTCCCATGATATCTAGAATCCCTTGTAATTCGAAACAAAATCTTTCGAAAAATCATTCACGGCAAAAACATAAAATCCTACATTAATAAATTTTATTCTATGTAGCATGGACACAACGAAGTTCTATATATATACCCTTGGCCTGTTGGAACCGAAGTAACAACTTTTCTTTTATTTGATGATAATTTTCCTTTCTTTCTTTCTAACTTGTGATATTAATTATGCGGCAAAGAGCGGGCATAGGATGAAAGAGGATTGAGATCAAGTAGATTGAGAATGTGGAAGACTCACGAGATCCACTTCTCGTAAAAAAAAAATGAGGCAGGTGATATGCATGTGCTGCCTTTTGACACAGGAGCCTCGTAAAGAATGTGAGTGAGCTGCCTATAATGTACCACATCGAAGTGGTACTTGTGATGTGGCAATCACCTTAGATTCACTTATTGTATACATTATTGACAGCTCGCTCGCTTTCTTGAAGAGGCCTCTCTATGTGAGTACTTGATTTCGATTCTTTTAGTGCATGATCATCTTTTGTAGGTGATATGGTGTGATCATTGTTCCACTCATGCATGCAATGGAGATTTCCAAGGATCCATGTGCAGACATAGAAAAGGTGGCCTAACATTATAAGGCGTTAATATACGCCCTTGCATGCATACGTGTAGTTTCATTTCACTAATTTGATATATTCTTGGCTAGAAGATGCATGTGACTATTTATATTTTGCCTTTGGTTTAAAATCTATTGTTCTTTGGTTTTTTATTTCAATCATTCTATGTGGTTTTCATATCTTATGAATATGATATATTGTATGTTCAGATTATATGTTTTTGTGTCATTTTTTTTGTTGGTATATATGTGTTAGTTCTTTGTTTTGTTTCATATATTGTTTTGTGGAATATATATAAATGTCAAGTAATATGTGTGGTTTATATTTGATGGCTAAATTTTGAATATGAATTTCACCGAGTTTTAGTACCACAAGAATCTAAACTCGCCATGAAGTGGTGAACTGATTCAAATGTTCTTTATTACATAAGAAAGGGTAAATTTTCAAATAACCACAGTAAATTGCCCGAAATCCATATAAACCCATGACTTTTTATGAAATCCATATAATTCCCTGAAAATACTTATGTAAATCCAAATAGGTCACTGAGTTAAACTTCTGTTAACAAATGAGAAATATTCAGATAATATCCCGTTTGATTAACCCCGACTAAAAACATAGCAAAAAAACCCTTACTGTGATTCCTGGCTCAGACCCAAGAGTCTCAAGAGGCCCATGGATTGGGTGAGGATGAGTGTGTCCACATCGCCTAATGGGAGGAGATAATATGTGCTTATATGTGAGCACAACTCTTCACACCAAGATGCGTTTTAAAGCTGTGAGCCCATTTAGGGGCAAAACGGACAATTTCTTGCTGTGTAAGCCTGTGGCGTTACAATGCCCTAATACCACTCTGTAACGCCTCCAAACTCACGGCCCCATTTTAAAGCGTGAAATCCGAGTGCATTAACTTAAATCCTGGAATCTCAGAGTTCTATTTTTATTTTCTTATGTTCTTTGGAATAAAATAAAAATAGAACTCTGAGATTCGAGGATTTCAGTTAATACACTCGGATTTCACGCTTCAAAACAATTTTCTTATGTTCGGGGGCGTTACACTTACAATGTGTTAAAATACGAAAACCTCTATAAATGAAGATTCTACCCCTCCAAATAAATTATAAAATTATATTCGGAGGGATAAAATCGTTATTTATAAAAAAAAAATTGTATTTTTAACACATTGTGAAGGGTTTTGAGTATACTCTATTTTCAATCAGGGCTAATCAAATGGAATATTCATCATTTGTTAATGAAAATTTAGTTAATATGTTATTTGGATTATACAAGTGATTTCAGAAGGTCATATGAAATTAAAGAAATATCAGGAGGTTATTTGGATTTTCGAGAATTTTAAAGGTTACATGGATTTTTTACAAAAAAGAAATTTTTATTATTAAACATGGTTTTCAATTTATTAGTGCAAGATCCTGTAGGAATGTAAATTTGATACTCTTACGTGATTTCACTTCAATTCATTTTGTGGGATTTGAGTCATTTGACTTCAATTCATTGTGTGCGCTAATAGAATTGAGGGGTTATGTGTTTCTTTCCTTTTATTGTTCAAATTGTATAGTTGTTAAATATTTCTTTACAATTAAGTTCGCCAATTATTTAAAAAATATATGTATCCGATCTACATTCATATTAAAAAATTTAAAAAATTATCTAATATCTAAAAACTCGTATTCATATATGAAATAAAATACCTGTATCTAAAATATTTCGGATTGGATATAGATATGATGATATCCGATCTGAAAAATATAGGTATTTAAAATATTATTATATCATACTTTATTATATTAATATATTTATATTTTTAATATTTATATATTTTTTTATATTTTACTTTAAACCATATAATATTTTGTGTGTATACTTATAATTTATGTTTTATACTAGGTAGTTATTGAATTTTTTTACATAATTTAAATATTAAAATATATGATTTTTATTTTCAGATATTAGATTTTCAGATATTTAAATCAAATCCGTATTCTTTTTTATTTATTTTTTATGTATTTTTTTAGATATTCAGCTCAAATAAGAATATAGATATAGGCTTATTTGCTCTGTTACCAAGCTTATTTACTGTAGTGGCTTGGTCTCATTCGAAGAGGTACCATAACTTGTTGACATGTTATGGTGTGTGGAGACGTAGAGGGTAGAGGAGGGAGAAGGGGAGGGAGAAAAAAGTGCAATCAAATGGGGGTGATGGAATCAAAAGTTAAAAAAAAAAGGTATATAATATATGTAATAGTGAATTTAAGATTATTATACAGTGAGATATATGAGATCTATAGAGTGGTCTGAACTATGACAAGAAGCGCGGTTACACTCATGTTTTTTTATAATATCAAATATAATTTTAAATACCTCATTAACATATATACTCATTATAATGAAATATATGCCTTGATAGAATAATTTAACTTTTTTTTCATAAATGACATCATCATTCAATTCTCATATAAATATAAAATAAAAATATATATTATTAGATAATGTATTTGATATTTTTAAAAAATAAAAACATGTAGCCCTTATTTGGTTAGATAATAGACCCCGAAATAAGTGAGAATTTGTCAAATGACTGTTTGAAAGGTTGAAATAAATGAGAATTTGTATGCATTAACTGATATAACATAGTATATGGATTCTAGTCAATCTCTACAATTAAATTATTGCAGATTATTCAAACAAAAAAATTTTTATTTAATCATGCAATCAAACGTTGTTTTAATTCTTCTCTATCAATTAAACGGGAGCGTAATGTGTTTGTAACTCTAATAAAAACAAGACTCGAGAGAGTGAAACATTTATTTTCCAAAGATAAGTGGGGAGTATGATCGATTGTTTGAAAATGGTGTGATCCACAGCAAAGTGAAGAGACAACGTCACTTGGAAACGAATGAACGCGAACGCCTCGCTCATCCCCAATGACCCGACCCCACATCACCCACCACCACCCGCTACATGCACTCCACCACGTGGGGTCCCCACCCCGTCTCACCCCCTCCTCGGGAACACAAGCATCCCCCAAACAGAGTCTCTTCAATCACTCACATCATCATCATCGAATGCCGAGCACGCAATCCCCCCTTCTTATCCCCCCCCCCCAACTTTTCAAATCCCTAACAAAAACTAAATATAAAAAAAAATGCAACGCAACAACGAGAGCGGCCTCCGCTCATACTACACTGCCAACGGCATGTTCGGATCCCCTCCTTCGTCTCCTCACGAAGCCCCCAACAACCCGCCGCCTCCCGTCCTCTTCTCTCACTCCCTCGGCGGCGGCGGCGGCACAGCCCCGCCGTCCGCCGCCGCGGCTGCTCCTTTGGCGGAGCCGGTGAAGAGGAAGCGCGGGAGGCCGAGGAAGTACGGGGCGGGAACGGCCTCGCCGTCGTCGGCGTCCGTGATGAAGCCCCTCGCGTCGCCTAGGCAGCCGCCGGTGCAGTCTCCGACGGGTTCTTCGGCGTCTTCGAAGAGGAAGGAGGCCTCGAAGAAGGCGCAGATGTCCGGTCTCGGTAAGTGAATCGGTTGATCTGATTGAATGTGAGCACACGAAACATGAAACGTTTCGTATGATTATAGATTTTTGTGAGGGAATTGTCAATATGTGTGTAGAACTGTTAGTTTTATTATGTAATGAACAATGAATGAAATGTGCGTTTAAATATGTCTGCACTATATGCTTAATTTTTTAGGCCACTTTATCGTGTGCATCCATTTTTAATTGTCTGTGTACGCACATGATCACATTTTTATTATATTATAAACTAAACAATGAATAAATGTTTACAAATACGTCCGCACTGTATGCCTAATTTATTAAGCCACTTTATCGTGTGCATCCATTTTTAACCCATTTTTTATTGTGTTATCATAGTTTGAATTCTGAGTCCTTTCGCTAGATACAGACACAGTTCATTAATTTGTTGAACTGAAAACTCCAATAGCTTGACATAAGAGCCCCTCGCAACGAGTTGGGAGGCATCCTACCAAAAAATAATTATAATAAAGAAAGCATTAGGCATCCATTCTTTGTGGGCTTATGTCCATATGAAGTATTTGGAAGTCATCTGAATATTAATTTTTCTATTTTTGAACTTTGGAAAAGTTGATGGCTACATTCAACTTTTCTCTTGTTATTTCCATGCAGGAAATGCAGGACAGGGGTTCACACCGCATGTTATAACAATAGCACCTGGAGAAGTGTGTGCCCGTCGTTGCTTTTGACACTTTAAATGGGTTTTTTTATTTACAGTCTTAAATTACATTTGATCATACTTTTAGATTGTTTATTGCAGAAAATGTGTTTGGATTGTTGTCTGGTATTCAATGCTTTTGTTTTCGATCATTATTCATCATGAAGGTCATTTTTTTTTTTTGAGAAATGGATTGGCCATTTACTAGTTTAATAAGCAGTACATAGCCACAAGGCACCAAAAGAAAAATAGGAAGCAAACAGAGAAAAAGGGACTGAAGACAAGTTGTCTACAACATCCCTGATCCCAAGAACAGATTGTTCATGATGAACATTGAATGATAGGAAAATTTAATTGAGGGAGAAATTATCATTAACAGAAAGCTGTTTACAGATCTTCCTTTTCTATATTTAAATTTTATTTATTTATTATATATGTGATTTACTAATGGGTTTTGGAAGATGACGAGGAAAAATTTGTTATTGTGATTCTAAATTGTGTCATCACCAACACTTATGCCGAATAGTTAAAAATGGAAACCATTATCAATATCAGCTAACCCATTTCAATGACTTGGGGCTGTTCTCTTTTTGTATCTAATAACACCAAAATATCTGTCATGGACAATCCTTATGACCTTGACAATGGTTATTGTTTAAAGAATTTTGGCCAATTATTCGATTGTGCCATATCATATTATTGTTTTTGAACACACAAGCGCGTGTGCCCCGTCCCACCCTGATCGCATGTGCGGATTTAATTTATGATGAGGATTTAATTTATGATGAGGGAAGCCTTTGTTTTGCACCCCAAATTCTATTGGGCTTAGACCTGTAGCTCAGTTGATGACAACAAGAGATCATGAGTTCGAGTCCCAGCCTGTAAAAAAATTATTCATTTTGAAAATGTTGTGATTTGTAAAAACTGCATAATGAAATTGCATGCATCATTATATTGATTCAGCATTACACTGTTGTATGCCTTTTCAGTTCAAAGCAAAATGTTTTGCTGAAAAACAAATCTGAAATATAATGGATCATTTTGTTCTTTAAATCAAAATGGTTTAATGTGATTTGGTGTATCATCTTTATGCAGTTGTCCACTGTGAACCAATTCTTCCATCAAGAACCTCTATTAGTGTCCCATATGGAATATTTCAGATTTGTCCTTTTAATTTATTTTATTCCACTATTTAGAAAATTTGAATAGTCATACGATTCTAAATTCTTATCTTTTACATATTTTCGTTGAGTTACTCTCTGTTCCTGTTAAGTGCCCGATTTTTTTTCACATGTATTTATGATCCCTAATATTTCATTTTACATTGCTATATATCAACAGTTTGTGATTTATCTCTTTTTGCATAGAGTCTGGTAAAGATTTGATAGTTTGGGATGAATGGAATTTATCCAGGTATACGAAGGTAAAATACAATAGTCAGACATAATCCTTAGTAAAGGTAAGTATTACCCCTTAATATATTGGTTTGGGTAGCTCAGCACCTCATAACATATTGATATGTATATCTGTGAGAATGATAAGAGTGAGAATGGAGATAGAAAGACTTTTGTAGATATTATCTTATTGCTCTTTTTCTTGTTCTTTATTTCATTCTTTTTGAACTTTCTTATCATTTGTCTCTCAAAACATTAGAATACAGGCGTGGACCCATAGCTCAATGGTTGACAGCATATTTTGCAACGATGATGTCTTAGGCTCAAGTCTTTCCACTAATCAACCAAAAAGGGATTTTACTTCATTGATCCTTTATTAAATGTGTTTTTTCTCTCTTCATGGATGTGTCAAGGGTAGATAGAGTGTTCCTTCTATATTCCACGAGTGTAAACTGGACTACCATAAAGTCTACTTTTCACCTACCAGTTGGTCACAGCCAGAGCCATGGAGGCACCTCTCTTGATTATTTATTGTCTTCACCAATACATGAAGGGACAATTAAGGATGGGAGATGGCTGTTAAAATGTAATATTAAATTTTGATGGATCATATTTAAATCTCCATTAAAATGTAATCTTAAATTTTGATGGATCATATTTAATCTATAGTCAACCTTAGTTAGATGGGATATGGTTGGGTTGAGTTGAGTGAGCATTTATTCTATTTTGCTTGCTCAATTTCTTCCGCTATCATGTTAATGATGTTCAGCAGTTTTGTTGTTATTTCAATAATTTGGATTTTCAGGGGCTTGGACCCATAGCTCAGTGCTTGACAAGAGATTTTGCAACTAAGATGTCATGGGTTCAAGTTCCAACATTTATCTACCAAAAAAAAAAGGATTTTCCATTTCTATTCTCCTTTTCAGTGTACTAAAATCATATGCTATGCAGATATGCATTTTGAGTTACTTGATTTTGTCTGTCATGTTTGATACTAGTTGTTTTGTGGTTATCACGATTCTATATTTTCTTACAAGTTAAATGAGTACTCCTACTAGTCAAGTTTAAGACCGTTATTCTTGGCATAATGTTATAAGAATATGAGTTACTTTATGTTTTTTTTTTCTTTGCCATTTAACAGATGTGGTTATCAGTCTCATGCAAGGTGCATAATGCAGTTGCTTTATTTTTTATGTAAATCACCTTAATGTTTATATATTTTTTTTAAAATAGGATGTGGCCCTGAATATTATGTCATTCATGCAACAACGAAAGCGTGCTGTTTGTATCATAACAGCATGTGGATCAATTTCTAATGCATGTATTCGCCAGCAAGCCATGCTCAGTGGCAACACGACCTATGAGGTGAACGAGCTTGAATTTTCTTTTGTTCTTTGTACTACTACTTGTGGAGTTGAAATGATAAGTATTTCAGATGAGTATGCTTTTAAATGCACTCTATTTGTTGTTGTATAATTGTAAAATGTAGTTTTCTATGCTTCCTGTAACCATGAAGGCTTACCTTCTTATATGTTTGCCTATGAAATTTTCTTTTTCTCGTCCTTGTATTCGTCTTTCTAGTAGATGAATTTTTCCACCAAATTTTCATGTGATTGAACTGGTCTCTCACTGGCCATTAAATGTCTTATGCATGTTTAAGCAGGTATATTGACAAGTTTTGATAGATATTTCAGCAACTGGATCATGTGTCATAGATGGTCTTAGATTTTTTATTTTAAATCAAGATAGCAGCTATGTTACTGTATAAAGCCCCTCAAACAAAGAAGATGTGGGATCTCTGAAATGAAACATCAATAAAAAGAAAGAAAGAAAATAAGAGCTTCTTATAAAAAAGGAACCCCGTTGTAAAAACTACAAAGTAATTACCTCCTGCTCCAATTTGCACTCAAATTAGAAACAACCAACTCTTCATCAAGAAGCACACCTGTTTCCATAACGAATTTGTAATAATCACCCATATGCTGTGCTTCCTTTGGAAGAGAAGCTCAAACATGTCCCTCAACATACCGCCTGAGGAATGAAAACTTGGAATTTTCCTTGTTACTTTGATCGTCTCTTTGCCTCCTTTATTGAAACCAATCCCACGTGCTTCAAGGTTTGTAAAGCTGCAATTCGTCCTGATAGCCATTCCCACTCTTATCCTACTGCATGAGCTCATGGGACATCCATAGAACAAGTGATCCCTAGTCTCATTCTCCTCTCCACAAATGTCACAAGTTAATCCCCTATCATGGGCTGACTTTGAACATTCTCTTAGGTAAGCATTGCATCTTCGCAAGTCTGTGTGTGTGTGTGTGGGGGGGGGGGGGGGGGGGGGGGGGATGTTGATGGTTAGAGTCAAGTAGTCATCAGTTGTAGTTCACATGGTCAGTGGGGCCAATGGCTACTTGATTATGTTCTCTCTATCTCGAGAATAGGAATATTTTATTCCTGAGGTTTCTAACATTCCTTGCTAGCAAAAGAATAATTCTTTTTGGCCATCCTGATGCTTAGTGTCACACATGTTGTCTTCTCATTCAGTCGAGTGCTATATCAAGGCTCGATGACAACATCCTCTAAGGTTGGGGAGCGTTCATCTTCAAACTTCATCATCTTAGTTTGCAAGGGGAGGATTCATGAATGGGCGCATTGTGTTTCATGTTGAAGACGTTTGCAGTCTTGATCGAAAGGGTTAAGTGAAGATGGTAGGCAGTACTGTTGATGCGCTCAATGATTTTAAGGGATCTATGCTTTCCGTTGCAAGTTTGTCTCATATATTGAAGATATGGCGTCATCAGACACTAATTGGCTCCTTTGTTTATTTCTCGGTGGCTTGTTCAAGGTATTTTTTTTCACAATTACGTGGATGTGTTGCAGATGGTTCATGAGTTCTTCAACCTTTATACGAGATTTTTTGGGCACCATCATGAGAAGCATATGCATCTTGCTCGCATTTTCACCACATGACCTGGAACGGGCTGAAAGCAGTGGATCTTTTGACTGACCCTCATGATAGACTTGGAAATAGAGCTTGTGATGCAGATTAAGTCTTGATTATTGTTTTTTATTTCATTATTTTGTTTTGTGTTAGTTAGATAATTAGTTGATCAATGTATTTTTTTTCAGATTTAGTCTACCAATTTTATAAATATTTTAATAGGATTGTTATGATTAAAAAAATTCCGTTGAATGGGTAAAAGATGCGGATTACCATTTTGAACCATCAGTCTACTGGAAGCTTGACCATCCTTTTCATCACCTAGGGGATGGTGGGGTTGGGGGTGCTAGAAATGGGTATCTAGCAAGAGTTTCTTGTAGTATTAAGAGGTTGAATCTGGGATCACTATCTTGTGCAATCTAGAGATTTCAAATTTTAGATTATGATTTTTCCCTCTTTCTCATAATGCCAAGTTTGTCTTCAAGTTTTTTTTTTTTTGTAGTAAGCAAGTTTGTCTTCATGTTTTGCTGATTAACAATAGAATTGATAGAATACAAATTCATAATCAAATTGGACCAGTTTTATTCAAATATGAGTCTTTAAAAATATGCAAACCTTTTGCTTTAGTTGGTGATTAATTTTTCTCCTTTTTTGTTCACTGGTTTGATATTCTTGTCATTATTTTATTGCAATCTCTTTCAGGGACATTATGAGATTCTCTCTCTATCTGGGTCTTACTTGCCTTCTGAAACTGCTGGGGCATTTTCAAGAACTGGGGGATTAAGCATATGCTTGTCTGGAGCAGATGGTGACATTGTTGGGGGTGGGGTGGGTGGACCTATCGTGGCAGCAGGTCCTGTACAGGTACTTTGGGCAACATAGTTGAGACATAAATAAACAAAAAGCAATGCTAAAGAAACAGGGAGCCAACACATGTTTCCAAAATATTTTGATTCGTTCCATCTCATCCCTCAATCAGTTGAAAGTGGAGCATATCAATGATGGTTGTGTTGGAACCTATCTCACTTGTTTTTTTCTCCTGTTTGACATTTTTAATAAATAAAAATATTCTCTATCAAACTTGGGGGAATTTTTAAATTAGCTGCTGCAATGCAGGTAATTGCTGGTTCTTTTGTGATTGATAGTGATAAGGATTCTAATGCTGGATCAGTAGCCGAGCCTAAATTATCAGCACCATCCATAGCTAGGCCATCTGTTTTTTCGCCGCCTCACTTTAGATCCACTGTAGATTCTACTGCAAGATTCTTTTCCAACAGAAGTGATGATCACTTAGCAGGAGGTGCAACCAATTTCATGCTACAATCTTGCACAACAAATGTAATGCCCTCGCGGTCAACTGATTGGACGGGTGCGTTGATATATTATGTTCTAAGCTGCATAGTAATGATATTCATATTTCTATCTAGTTTGCCTGTTTTACGTGACCGGGTATGGTTAAATATTTAGTTTGTTAGACCTTATTTTATGTTACTTGTGCACGTCCTCATTTTATATCCTCTCTACCTAATGCAATCATCTGTTGCACAATTCACTTCAGGTGAAAATTGGGAACATCTACATTCATATGACTTGAATATCTGCTGTGTGGCCTGTTTCCAATTGTTTTACAAACTTAGGCCTGAGGGCATTCTTTAAACCAAAATGTTTCATTTTGTGGTATGAACTCTCCATAGATGCTTGGTAGAGTAACATGATTTTGACCATATCTAAATTTATTATTATTGTTTTGTTCTTGTCCTTCAATGTATTAGGAATAAGAGGCGGTGGGCATGGTGGATTACATTCCCCCATCGATGACGATGACGAACACACCCATGATTAGATGAAGCATTTTGGTACAAGATCATGATGTTCCCCAGCCTTTTCCGCTTTTCTGTAGTGAGTACAGCCAATGAATGAATTTTCCTTCTCAGAGATGTGGATGTACATACCTTCATATAAGAAAAGTATACAAGTGAGAACTCCATACAGGTTCCTTCCCCCACTTGATGCTGAGAGGGTGTCGCTCTGCATGCTGTTTTATATTTTTCACTATTTATGTAGGATGGGTGGCTCCATGCGTGGTGCACGTCATTTGCAGTTAGTTTTTTTTTAATTTTTGTTTAACTCTAATGTTGATGCACAGATTTCAGCTAAGAGGCACCTTGTGGTAAATATTGGTTTTCTGAAGGCAGTAATTGCAATCCATCAATATAATAATATGGATCTTGTGATAAAATTTTACTGGGTTTGTTTGGTGAATTTTATTTGTCCAGAGAATTGTTTGTAAAGTTTATTGTGTAGGGAGTAAAGTATAATTGTTGGTACTCATCTTGCCTTTTTATGCACAAATTCGTCATTTTTATCATGTTTATTTAGGGTTGAAAATCTAGAGCTCCCATGGAATGCAAATAAATATGTATTGTGACTGGATGTTTTGTTAAGCAATCATGAAAAAGGATGGTGAAATTGCAGAAATTATGACTTGATGCAGAAGGCTGATAATAGGTTGGATTTAGATTCTAAAGTCTGACATGGCATTTGATCATTGTTTGGGTGGCTTGGTCGTGCTTTACATAAAGCTAATTGAACAACTTATGATATTGTCTGTGGTCTCTTGCAATCAGAGCTATACAATTGCATGCATTCATTTTGACTAAGGTTCATGAGAATGTCGTTCTGTATGTAATTTCTAGTGTGTTATGATTGATCACAGTGCTGTGTGAAGAGAATAACTATCTCCACAGGTGACTGCTCTTGTCTCTGCGGATCCCCAATCCTTGCCTCCTTGGGATGCCTTCACTTCGAAACGAGGTTATAATCTGGGGTGTTATTACTCTGCAGTCCTATATGTCTATTTAAAAATTCAGTGAAACATATACATCATTAGAAGATGTATATATCTTGTTAATTTTTTTTCAAATACTTACTAAAAATATATTCATTCAACTCGAAATGAAGTAATGTACATTTTTTTATCAAAATATATATCTCATTAGATGATGTTTACAATTTTTAATCAAATGTAATAATGAACGGTCTGAGTTTTAGACTATAAGAATGATTCAGTACGGATTGAGGAATGAGCCTTTTTGTGGTGTTTTACAGGCGGTTCCGCCGGTACTATTTGGTTTAATGGCTCATCTAACCAAGCCGGTGGTCCCGTCTTTTATGTTTCCTCTCATCTAGTTCAGAGTTGTCCTATAATTTCATAAATAAAATCACAGTAACAATATCTATCATTTTCTTTATAAAAAAATCAGATAGGCTACATGTGCATCGAGCGGGGTTCAACGGCGGGCCATGGCTCTCCCCCAGCAAGCTCAGCTGGAGGGAATTCTAGTCGGCCTGGTGATGGCGGAATTGGATGGAAATTCATTGGTTCTTGCTGGGTACTGATGCGAAGGAAGTGATTAAGCTGTTCAACAGCCGCTGGCTGGGTCGCCACACCCTCACCGCTATTGGTTACACATGATGGAGTTGCAGTAACGAGGAAAATGCTATATAATCGAACTGTTAAAGATAAACATATATATACTAAATTATTGTTTTTTCATCCTACCAATTTGGGTTAGTTAAAGTTTTCTTGAAAGTTGATTTACAACTATACATTAATATTTGAAATGTTATGATTGATGATATAAATTAGTGTATTTATTTTTATAAATATTAATGGTATATAGAACAACAACATGATTATGAATAATCATTAATTTAAATTTAATTCAATTTGGTTAATTTAGTTTTTTTTATTAAAACCAAACTCAAACAAAAGTATATCATTTTATTAATTTTTCAATTCATACTTAAATCAAATAAAAAAACCATTGATCCAAACCTAGAAAAATCAGTTTTGATCGGTTCAGATTCAATTTAACCAACCAAAGTCTATATTTTTATTTTATTTTTTAAATCATATATCTCATCTAATGAGAATGTATTTTTTTAATAGAAGGTGAAAAAAAAAATTCTAATGAATTAAATGAAAAGTAAAAAAAATTAAAGAATATATACCTTGTTACGGATGGTGAAAGGGAACTGTGAATGTAAAAAAGATTAGAGTAACAGAGCTTTATGAAGTAGTACGTGGTTTTAGAGGAAATGTACACAAAACCAGCCAATCTTGTCCGGGGCCTCATCTGAAGATTGCTGATCCTGTGTACCGACTATGGAGTTTGTTTTCGTTTTACCTCTTGTAATGAGTGTTGTTCACTCAAGTTATTTTTACATTCTAAAATACATTATATATACTTCGTTAGTCTCATTTATTTACTCTGTAACGGAGTATATATTTTGTTTAAAAAATTTTATATTTTTCATAAATGGTTTCATTTAGTTCTTATGAGTATATACTTCACTTTTTATAAAAGTACATATCTCATTATTAGATGATGTATATGATTTAAAAATAAAAATAAAAACATGTGCGGTCCGCGTTGGGCTGTAAAATGGACTACTGTAATACTAGTCTTCATCCACGCACGCAGTGGCGGAGCTAGGATTTTCTTCAAGGGGGGGCTTTATACGAAGTACAAAAAAATTCATTATTTATGTATATGTCTTTGATATAAAATTAATTTTAAACAGAGACATTTATAAAAATTTATCATACTACTTAAAAAAATTGTATTTAGAATCATTCATTCATGTGTTCATTCCTAAATATATCAATTAACACAAAATCTACTTAAACTGGATTATTTGAAAAGAAGAATTCTTATTCTCAACTAGAATTATCAAACCGACTCTTAATAGTATAAATAAGATGCATAATAAGAGTTGATATATAAAATAAAGAGAATGAATAATAATGTACGAGTGAATAACATATACAAGTGTATAATTGTGTGTAAAAAGTATTTCACGGGGTAAGCGATAAAAAAAGAGATTAAAGAATTTAGAAAAAATATAATCACCACTTAAGAGTGTCTTGATATATTAAAAAATTTGAGACTTAAACAAAATAAAAATAAAAATAAATTTAACAATATTTGAGTTTATTTTCCAAGAATTTTTACTATAATTCAATAAATATATTCATATTAACTCATATTCTCAATTGTTCTTGTTTGTTTACTATAAAAAAAATGTTGATACACAATATTTTTATTTCAACCCCACTTCCAGTGCTATATGCATCGATAGAAAATTATCAAAGCATATACTCACTTTAACGAGGAAGATGCTTCGATAATTTTTTTTCACATTTTCTATAAATGCATTCATGCAATTCATTATAGTAGACACTTCATTTTTTATAAATACATATACCTCATTAAATTAGTTATACTAATTTTAAAAAATTCAAAACATTTGTAGATTGAATTTAGGATTGGAAAAAAAACTGGATGTAACATTTTCACCCCAAAAAAAATACAAGGGCTTGAGCCCCCCTTGTCCCTATATGGCTCCACCTAGGCCTGTCAACGGGTCGGGTTCAGATCCGAACCCAACCCGACCCGAACCCGATTACACGTGTAATATACCGACCCGGTGGACCCGAACATACAAATGGATCGGGTCGGGTCCGACTGTTTTATTAATATACACTCATATATTACAAGAATATTAGTATTAGTTGACTTATAATTTTATTTCTTAGTTATCAAGTTACAAGTATAAGTGTTTATTGTTTACTTTGTGACACAAATAACTATGAGCTCTCCCTTTTAATTCATTGTTACATTATTTAGACTTATGTTTACTTTGAATGTTGTTTAGTAATTCATTCACTTATTTTGAATTGTACAAAAATATGTTCAAACACAGTATTAGATATTAGTTTAGAAAGTTCAATAATAATTAATGTTTTATTATAAATTTTTTCTAATAGAATGATAAGACAGACAAATTCATGAGTTTAATTTTTTTTTGTTTTTATTAACTTTCTCGGGTCCGGACCCGACCCGAGACCCAACGGGTCCGGATCTGGGTCCACATGTTCAGGACCCGTCGGGTTTTGTCACGGGCCGAGTCCGGGTCCACCCCGATCTGACTCGGACCCAACCCGTTGACAGGCCTAGCTCCGCCCCTGCACTCATGATGTTTTTGTCAGAGCTCTCTTACCATCAATATCTCTCAAGTGGATAAAAAAATGGTGTTCATGCATAATTTAAACCCTTATGAGAAGTATTATTAAAATTAACAAATCTTCAGGAATATTTTTACTTTCTTAGAGATACATATAAAAAAAAACTCATTAAAAAATATTAAGATGTGGTGTATATTAGATACGACATTATTCAATTCATATATACACACACGTTATAAATGGATAGATTTTTTTTTTTTAATCCTTTCTCAATATAAAACTAATAAAAATATTTTTTTAACCTTCTTACTTTAATTTAGTTTAAGATCATAAATAATTAAAGAGGCCTGGAAACTTAAATATTTCTGTTTATTATAACAGATAGATTGTCCTTTCCTTTCCCGCCGAATGAAATCCAACAGTCCCTTTCCTGACCTCGATCAAGAAACAATACCAAAGCCTCCAAAATCAACCACCCTCTTAAAAAACTGTCAATCCCCATTAGTCAAGCAAAGCAAAGCATTCTCTGTCTCCCAGGTAACTCATTCTCTCTCTCTATCTCTCCCTTCCCCTTTCTCTGTTTCCATATAAATGTTTTCTTTCAATCTTAAGAAAACCAATCAAATCCTCCAACAAACAAACAAACAAACTTTTATTTCTATGGCATCAGAAATTGCAGCAATCCCCACCACCTCCGAACAAAACCAGGTACATTGGTCCAAGTATTCCAAAAAGGTTGTATTAAACACCATAGTGGGGAGGGAGGACAGAGGGTTGGGACTGGTAGGAGAGAAAATCATTGTGGGTGGTTGGGTCAAGTCGTTCAAAGAACGGCGGTCCCCTTTAAGGTCCAAGTCTCTACCGGCGATGGTGGTGGGGCCTCAGCCAAAAGGGGATGTGACGTGTTCGGAGGTTCTGATGTCCCGCATTCCCCTTCTCCGTAGTATAGCGAGGATCATTATCGGAGGCAGTGGCGGCGGAGGTGGTGGGGGGCGTCCCGTTGAGGTGGTGGCGCCAGATCCCGTGCCGAGTGTTGTTTATTTGTTGGTGAATGATGGTTCTTGTGTTTCGAGTCTTCAGGTAAGTATCAACTGTTCTATGGAAATGCATATTTATTTTTTTACTATGTAAATGTTTGTTAAAGCTTAGAAGCTGAATATTATAACTTTTATGTGGGAGATGGTGTCTCTTTCTATCACGGAGTGGAGATGAGGGATTGCAGGGGTTAGGGGGATTTCTCTCGACAGAGGCCATTTGAACATCACCTTGTAGTGTCATTGAGTTGCGTGGGGGGGGGGGGGGGGGGGGGGAGTCTCTTAGAGTAATTGGTAGATACCACGCCTACTAATCATCCAAACCCCCCGCGTCTTTTGTTTTATGTGTCATGATTGTCCTTTTTCTTCTTGTTTTTTCTTGTATCCTCTCATCCCCAATTTGGACTTGTAACCCACTTTTAGTAATGGAAGTGCTGGTAGCAAAATCTACATTTTCTAAAAAAAAGAAGATTATAACTTTTAACTTAAAAATAAGCCGTTATTATATGTTTATTTAAACTTATTACAACTTATTTAAACTAAAAACAACTTTGAAAAGTCGAAATATGTAAGTGCTTTTGAGATTATAGTTTTTGGTATTCTTTAAATAATCTTCATTTTGGTTTTTTTTAACTAATGACAAATGTCCTTTCCATCTGTTCCCAAACTCCTTTCCTTCGATTTAAAGGGGTATTTTTTACAATTACACAACAAAATTGTTGTTTTAAAGCTTATTCTAATAAACATCTGCTATTGTTTAATTTTTTTAATAACTATAACATAAATGTCTATTATTATTAGAAAAAGTTAAAATTCATAATCTATAAGCTAAAATCTATAATTTGTAAACTAAAGCTATAACAAACATGGCCAAGTTCACGATGATAAAACAATATGGTAGACCGGAAGAATAAGAAAATTAGGCTAGTTTGATATTAGAGTGATAAACATACTACAGCCATCTCTTCTTATCTATTTCCAGCTTTCCTTTCGAGTATGGGCATAAGGATTCATACTCCTCCTTAGAGCTCTGTTACACTCATCCAGATAAACATAGCCTTTGTATGAAATTTATGGCCATTTAATTGCTTCATATAAAGAGGCCATAGTAGTTGCAAATTCATAAAATTAAACTGCTGCATTGTCATGATTGACTTACAGGTTGTTATGGACGACTCCGTGTCTCCTGTCAATCAATTTATGGCCATTGGAACTTCAGTTTTACTTGAAGGCCTTTTAAAAGAGCCATCAGTGACTGGAAAACATGTTATAGAGCTTAAAGTGGAGAAAGTACTACATGTTGGGACTGTGGACCTTAATAAGTACCCATTAACAAAGACAATATATCCAGTTGATTTTCTCAGAGTTTACTCACATTTCCGACCCCGGACCACTACGGTAAGCTGGTGATCTGATGTCATTACAATTTTCTTGTTGATATTTCTTGACATTTGGATTTATTACTGTGCCATGCCAATTCTTTACGCTTTCTTAACATCTAATAAGAAAGTATGGAAGTCCATGTTTTTTGAATGTGCTTAAAGTTTACAATGTGTTTTGGTTTTTATTGATATCTGCAGATGGCAGCTGTCACCAGAATCCGCAGTGCCCTGGGTTACTCTACTCACATCTTCTGCCAGAATAATGGGTTCTTTAATGTTCATATGCCTATTCTAACAAGTACTGACTCAAGGGGTCATAGTGAGATGTTTCAAGTTACAACACTTCTTGGAAAAGCGGAGACGGACACTAAGGATGACAGTGGAGAACTTGATATCATCAATGCTGCAATTAAGGAGAAAAGCATTAGAATTGAACAACTTAAGAGGAATGAAAGTGATAAAGAAGCTCTCCTTGCTGCGCTAAGAGATCTCCAAAAAGCCAATGAACTTGTTTTGCAAGTTGAACAACAGAAATCTAAGTCTTTAACTTCATTGAAGGATGAAAAAGTGGATTTCTCTAAAGATTATTTTTCTCGTCAAGTGAATCTGACAAATTCTTCTGTGCTTCACCTTGAGAGCTATGCATGTGCTCTCAGTAGTGTTTATGCATTTGGACCGGTATTTCAAGCAGAAAAAACCAGGCATCTCACTGAATCTTGGATGGTTGAACTTGAACTTGCATTCACAGATATGGAGGTATGCATAAGTTTATTTATGCTTTTTTTTAACATTTTTTTTTTGCTTGGTAAACTTGGGACTCGAACTCCCGACCTCCCCTTAAGGGGAGGGTGTGTCTCGACCACCCTGTTAAGGGGGTCTTCCACATTGATTCTTTTTTTGAACATTGATTCTTCATTTATAAATGTTCTGGTTTTGATTTCTGTTTAGTTAACTGTTTGTGGCGTAATCAATATTTTTTTTTTTTGCATTTTATGTGATCAACTTGCTCTGGTTGTATCTATTTTTTTTTTAAAAGGTAAAAATTGAGGATAGATTAATCTGTTCACCTCTCTTTATTTATGTGAACCTTCTACATCATACATCCAACGTAAATTTAAGTTTAAGTTTTCCTCTGCACGTGTTAGATTATATCCATTGAAAATTTTATCAGTCTTTGAAAGGTTATGCTTTCATGCTTTTGCATTATTCTTCAATTTGGTAATATAACAGAAGAGTTAAACTCTAGAGTTAATACAGTAATTAAGCATGTGGGTTAGACTTGTATATGCAATCTTCATTGGATTCTCCTTATTCAGTGATGATGTTCTTTGCAATGACAAACATATTTTCTTGGGTCTTGCTGCCATGTTTCCCCTTATCCATGGTTTGTAGTTAACCCAGAAGGTCTTTTATAGGATATTATAAAATTTTCATTGGATTCTCCTTATTCAGTGATGATGTTCTCCCTTATTCAGTATCTGGACTGTTTGACAAGACTTTAATGTCAACATAATTTTATCCAGGATGTAGTAAAGTGTGCAGTAGATTACCTGAAATTTCTGTGCCAGCGGATTTTAGAGAGTAACTCTGATGACCTCAAGTTCTTGTCAAAAAGAAAAGAAAAGACATGTATTGATAGTCTTCAGTTAATCAAATCAAGCTCCTTTGAAAAGATCACCTACACAGATGCAGTGGAGTTGCTGAAGAAGGTAATGCTACACCAGACATTCTCCATAAGGTATTGATTTTGTATTCCATTATTGAATATATATATATGTTGGTGTTACAGGTCACAGATAAAACTTTTAAAACTAAGATTGAGTGGGGCATGAGTCTAGCTGAGGAACATGGAAGGTATGCTGTATGCACAGAGATTGGGTTGTTCCAGACTGATAATATGGTGTTTCCATGTTCCTTCACATTTGTTGTCCATGTTTGGAAGCATGTTTCTCATTTTACAAGTGTGCTTATCATATTCTAACTATGACATTTCTGTGTTTTTTTTTATATACATTAGTCATTTGGCTGAGGCAATCTTCAAACAGCCAGTCATTGTATATGACTTCCCAAAAGAAATTAAGCCTTTCTATATGCGTCTTAATGATGATGGAAGAACAGTCTCAGCTTTTGACATAGTTGTACCTAAAGTAAGTCTAGTCCTAAATTCTTCTATACATGTGTATGCCCATGAAATTTGAGCATCTTGGAATGATGAAGATTCCCAAATTCATGCAAGGCTCTTGATGTTGTGTTCTGATACAATCCTGAAATGTCTTTTTAGGTTGGCGTATTAATCCTAGGAGGCCAAAGGGAGGAACGGTTCGAATCAATTAACAAAAGGTATAATCTCAGTATGTTGGCACACCCAAACCAAATTCCATTGACAACATAGAGCATGTTTTCAACTTATAAACTAAAAACAAGGCTGCTGCTTCTTCTTTTGTAATGCAAATGACACTGCATGGCATTTCTGGTGATGTAATAGTGGTGTGTTTGTTTGTAGGATCGAAGAACTTGGTCTACCTCGAGACCAGTATGAGTGGTACCTGGATCTTAGAAGACATGGAACTGTCAAGCATTCAGGATTCAGTCTCCAATTTGAGCACATGGTTATGCTGGCCACTGGTGTAGAAAATATTAGAGATGTAATCCCATATCCTAGAACCCCTGGTAAACTGAGTTATTAGGTGTACTCAACTGGGAAAGAAAGGATGTGATTCTTCTGAAACCATGTACATAATAAGTTGTCTGATAGTTTCAGACTATATATGAGTGTGGTTTGATCAAATTAATACATAAATAAATAAAAAATAGAGCAATCGTTTTTTTATAGTAAAAAGTGGAATTTATAACTAGACTTGATGGTTGTAAATTCTCTTGTCAATCATTGAGCTATTGGTCCTACAATAATAGATTTCAAATGCACAAGTATGATTTTCTCCTCCTTTGGTTTTTGAATTGTTTGTGAGATTTCCTACCAAACATGCCTTGATTTCTAAATAGATTATAATAAAAAAAAAGTTAAAAATTGAAGGCTTTGTTGCTTTCTTTACATGGAGTTGCTCCAAAAATGAGACATTACCATGAAGCATCGATCAATGCACCAAAGTATTCCATCTGAGTACATGTGCTCATTTATAAATAGGAGAAGGCCTTTTGAGCCTAGATATGAAATAAGTCTCAGTGAAGAAGAATAGGTAAGATATGGAATAAACCTAGAATAAAAAAATTGTAATATTTCTCTCTCTGATATTGATTTTCGGAGTACATGTGCTTATTTGTAAGTGCATAAAAGATAAGTTTGGAGTATGCCCTGTTCAAAATTGTTGAGTAGACACCTTGCAAAAAACTAAAGTAAAAAAGAGAAGTTTCTACTCCTTTTAAAACAAAAGTTCAGCATACTAATTACATGGTCAATTAATTTCAAAGAATAACAAAGATATTAGTAGTACAATTACCAGCTTGCCTTGCAACAATGCTTCACAAGTTCTTGAGAACTAGAATTCCAAACCCAATGCCAAGAAAAGTTGCAATGGAGATCCCAAAGATGCCAGCAAGTATCCCCGGAACGATTAAAGAACTCCATCCCTTGGCTGTGGCCATTCCACATGCCGTTGTTGGGCCTCCAATGTTAGCATTTGAAGCCAGCCGCAACAGCTTCCGATCAAAGCCCAGTAGTTTTCCTATCCCAAGCATTACTGCAAGATGGACAGTTACTTGAATCAAAGCAAATGTGAAGACACCTGGCGCAGTGTTGATGATGTTCCAAATGCTTCCATTCACTCCCACCACAGCGAAGAAGATCTGTTTTGCCATGTTCCAAATCCCCAGTCACACCATTAATGATGTGGTTTTCATTAGACAACATAATAGGTAACAAAAAAATAACTTTGATGTGCTAGATTCCAAGTAATGCTCATGTATTAACTCAGGTTTATGTCTCCAAGAGGATGTCAAATTGCAATTATAAGAGAACAATAATGTTTATGAATTACCATACATCTATATCCCCATAAAAATGCCAAGTGATTTAATATGAGAGGAACTTAAAGATATTATAGCAAGAGCTGCACAACAACCATGCTACAATTTTCTTTTGAATATTTTTTTATTTATTTTAAGATAGTCATTTGATCACAAGCAAGAAAACAATAGCCTATAAATGATAAATCACTTTTCATAATAAGAAAACAATATAACCTGCATCAGAATCAATGCCATGTACTCTCCAGCAGGTGCTAGGCCACTAAACTGCACCGGAAAGAGGGTTGCCAGGACAACCACTACTGCTGTTATGATTGGAAGGTTTCCACCTTGAATCCTCAATGATTTCGCGATGGAAGTGGATACTTTGCAAATAGCAAATGATATAGCAAGAGATGTAGCAGTCTGCAACACAGGCAGCTTGTTTTCAGATGTAGGTCCTGTATCCACTAGTTCATCTGCCACATCCCATTTGTTTAAATCATTAACAAACTGGGTTTACAGTAATTGCTTTACTATTATTAAAGACTTCACAATAATTGATTATCAAAGCTATGAAACGACAACAAAAAGAGACTTGATTCATATGATTATGGACAAAAGTAGACACCATGTGGCCGAGAGAGAGCCAGAGCTTTGGGGCATCACTTTTATGCTGGAACACTACTATTACAGCATCACAGTTGTTAAAAAAGAGCACCACCAAAACAGGTGTTTGAATGCAAACTTTGATATATAATCAGACTATGCTACTAAAGTTTTGTAATGGGATTGGATTCATGTGAATGATGACATCGCTAGATCATACGATTTTGAACTCTATAAATGGTTACGTAAGTGATGCCAATATGAAGAGAAGAAAAAACACGAGGACCAGATCATTCCAAAATCAGAATGCGAAAATTAATGCACTATTAAAACATCATTTTAGAATTTAATGTGATGCTAAGTGCTAAGAATAAAATTATGCACGTGCACGCACACATGCGATGCACGTGCAAACCTATGTGCACTTGTACTTACTACACATTAGCCAAACCTTCCTTGCGGACGGCTTTAGCAGCAAGGAACGGAAAGAGTTCACGCAGAGGATGCTCCGCGCACCACTAATCGTCCCAAAAGCAGAAAGATGCTCCATCACCTAGACCCCATGTGATTTTGGAAACGAAATCACCCACCCCAAGATTGGATGACTACACACATAATTTATTCAACATCACATCTAAGATTTTCACTTCATGCTTAGAAGGAGAAGTAGCCATTTTATTCACCTTAAATGCAGTAAGATTAGAAGCGTAACCCTAAAGCGCAACCAAACACACGACCTTGAAGACTGTTTGCAAATAGAAACTGTATGGTATGCATATTAATGTTTCTCATTGTATGATTTGCTGATTATTTTCATATAGTTCATTGTTTATAGTCTCCGTTAAATTATATGTCTAACTTGGTTTAAATTACATCATTAGGTGCCCCCACACAGCTTGACATTCTGGTAGTTGACTCCCTATCCTCCATGGGAGGCCGAGGATCCAATCTTGGCTTTTGTTATGGGATTTCTACCCTGGTCTGTTTGTGACCTGACCAATCCAATAAGCGTAGATATATTCATCTCATTTTGCAATCTTATATACTGTAATAACATATACTGTGTTATTATAGTGTATAAAGTTCTATAATTATATCATTGTGTGTAACACAATTTTTTTCATTTTTTTAAAATGAAAAAAATATATTTTGTATCTCAGTATATATATCATTTCATACAACATGCACTTCAATAAAAGAGTGTATGATTTTATAAAAAAAGAAAAATAGTGTAGACTGCAATTGGACTGAATGTATCGCTTTCCCCCAACCTAATAGATGTACTTGTTTATGAACTTAAGGTTCTGGTCTGTTTGTGGCCCATGACCCAATTCTCTTCTCATTTGGATGGAGAATTAGAGCGCTAATACATTCAATCCATTTTGTAGCCTCATATGCTATGATAATTATCTTAATATATGACACAATTTTTGTCATTTGTTCAATGCAAAAGAAAAAAAAAACTGATGTATTTGAATATATACTTCATTTCATATAATAACATGCACTTCATTTGAAGAGTGCATGATTTAAAAAAAGAAAAAGAAAAATCGATATGAACTGTAATTCGGTCTGGACATATCATTTTCTAGAGAATTAAATTATTATAAATTTTTATAACTATTCTAATATAGATAAGGAATAAACGATTTTTTACTTGATTGTGTTTTTAATTATTCTCATTGAGAAACATAATAATAAAGTTTTTGTTGTTTCGTTGATCATGAATAAATTGTGGATAAAATATGAATAAATGTAGATGATGATTTATAAAAGGTGAAAAAATGATTTGACCCGTAAACCCCGATTAATAAGAGGTGATGACAGGACCCATATATTCAAATATTTTGAATAACCTGAAATAACTTAATTCTCAAAGATAACATAAATAATTATATTACTTTATATCAGTTAATTCTGAAAAATAAATTCTCATTTATTCCAACCTTCCAAACAACCATTTTATCATCATTCCACCTTATCCCCACGATAATATGAGAGTTTTGATGATTATAAGCCTTTCACGATTTAGAATAAATATGTCTAAGTATATGTACAAATATATCATGTTTAGATCTAAATGCTTTAAGAAGAAACATGTTTTTAATCCTTTAAACCTTGTTTTAAAACTTATATGCATAGATCCAGACCAGAGAACGTATTTTCATGACTTTTGAAGATTTATACGTGTAACCATATTAGTGTTTGCATCTATGATAAACTTATGGTTTCCGAAGAGATTTCTATGGGTTTTTGATTTGGTTAAAATCGGATTTCGATGTATACAGTTTGATTTCAAATAAATTTCTCACTGTTTTTATACCGTTTTGAAACGATTAGTATTCTATTTTAAGTGATAAAAGGTTTTAAAGAATTTTTATAAAAATTTAGTTAGGGTTTTGTGTTTTGTCTCAGGACGGTTCCCATAGGCGCCGTCGGGAAGCTTTGTGACGGCTCCCAGAGGAGCCGTTGGGCTGATAAGCGACGGTTCCAGTAGGAATCATCGGGTATGCTTCAGACGGTTCCTGCGGAATCCGTCGGATAGGTCAGTGACGGCCCCTGTGGGAGCCGTCGGGTTTTGTGTGTACGGGTACATCTGGTTCCGTACGATATGTACGTATTTTGATCGATTTGTATCGTTTTCAAGTCGGGTTAGGGTGCTTTAGACCTTCTGGTGTTGTGCAGAATTGTTGGACCTAAGGTGAGTGGGTCTAGTCTCTAGTAGCTTTTGAAAAACTATCTATATCTATCATATTCGCATCATGCCTATGTTATGAATACGACTGTTATCTTGAGTATAGAATTGCATGCGCATGACATCATGTTTTGAGACGTTATTTTGCGTATAACCGTGTAATGATTATTATGTTATTCTTGCACGCAAATATGTGGATTGTGGAGGTCATCTTGCATGCATATCATTCGTCTGCGTGACATCATCTGCGTGACGAGGATCTGCGTGACTCAGTCAATGGGACCGTGTGCGTGACACCCATCTGCGTGACAATTGGTCTGCGTGATCAAGCTCTAGTTGGAGCACTTTCGGTTGCGTGCCATATGGGCATGCATGTCCGTTGCATCATATGCATCATGTAGATAGTATGAGATGGTGATTATTTCCTCTAATGAGATGCATTCAGTTTTATCGAGATATTTGTGAAAATTTATATTCTTTTGGTTCGAATATTTTGGAATTTACTTTGAAGGTTTTAATATTGTTATTATTATTATTATTATTATTATTATTATTATTATTATTATTATTATCATCATCATCATCATCATCATCATTATTGGGACGCTAAGGTCCATTCACTGAGCGTGTGGTAGCTCACCCCTCCTTTTTCCAACTTTTCAGGGTAGTCGTTGGCGATCGTCATTCGTGGTGGGCGCTGGCGATCTAGTTCTCGTTTATTCTGTTGCATCGTAGGTGTTTGAATAAGTCTTCTTCTTGACATGTAATGAACGTCCTTAGCTCTATCTGTAAAACCAGGGGATGTTTAGTTATTAGTAAATAAATAATTCGTGTGTAATCATTCCTTTGAGAGTGAATTATCGAGATCCTGGGTTGGTTATGTTTTAAAAACTTATGAGTTTTGAATTTATTATATTATCTATTGAGTTGTTGGAATTATGATTGAAGTGACGCACCGTGTCACATGCCTTAATAGAGGATAATGGGTACGAGGGCGTTACAGGTTCGGGCTCGGGTTCAGGTTGGGGTCTGTGCAATGCGGGTTAAAGTCAAATCCGACCCAACTCAGCCGAGTTGCACCCTTAGTAAACCCACCCCGAGGTCGACATTCCCTCTAGCAATAGTGATGAATTATGGTTAACTGAGAGTTTGACGTGTGTACCAACCCAGGTCGGCAACCACTTGGGCGACGATATTGAAATATGGTCGGCAACCACTTGGGCGACGGTGTTGACGTATAGTTGCTAGAAAGCCGATGAGCTAAACTCAGAGAAGTGAATGTTTTAGGGTTGGATATCACCAAATAAGGAACCTTGCACCCTTTCACATGTGAAATAAATGTTGCCTTGCTCAAAGTTATTGACTTCCTTTAGAGGAGTTCTTTTGGCCTTTTTAATGTCCCTTTTTCATGGGATAAATATGAGAGTAGAATATTGATGTTTTCATTAATAAGCATTGTGTAATAGCGAATTATGCCAGCTTAAACAAATTTAGCTCACCAAATTATGCCAGCTTAAACAAATTTACTTATTGGTTTAATAAGTAAATAAAAAAATCATATCTAGCAAAGTATTAGTTATGTATGTTGTTGGGATTTTTCAAATGAAGATCATTTGCATTTCATGTTTCGTTCAGAATATGCGCAATGTTCTTTTGTTGCACTTGGAAAATGATTTGTCTTTGATAATAGGCCTGACCTGTAACGGATGGTGTGGGATTAATTGATCATATAGTTTTGATATCTGAAGTCCATGTGTGATAATGAGTTACCCACTGTTATTCTTATAACATATAATATTTTTCATGTGTGTAGCGTATCGACAACGTCGTTTGTTATCTCAAAATGTTTCCTAATATGAGCTATACTGGTACCACTGCAGATCGGTGGATTCAACATGTGATCTACTATTTTAAAGACGGAATACCACTTCCCGACTCAGTTGAGACATGGTGTAGGTCACAACAAAGGAATGATAGATGGTGATGACCCATGTGCTTTTTTTTTTGTTTAGGCCCCACTTCTTGGACGAAGTTGTTTAGGCCCACATTTTTTTAAAAAGATTTTGAGTTAACATGTTGTTTGAATGTTTGTGGGCAATGCATGGAATTTTTAATGTGGTATTATTTAGTAATGTATGTAAATTTGTAGGCAATATCAACAGGTGATCCTAATTTGATGTGTCGATTATAGATTTAATCTCCACAAGAACGGGTTGATATGTATTTCGACGTTGGTGTCATATGAAAATCTCGGTTTATAGAAGCCCTAGTTCGATGGCCATCCGTCAACCCGATCAATAATAGATGCCATTACGTTGTCAACATTACAGTATTTATTTTGATGTTGGTGCGTCAAAGAGTTATGACTGTTTACAGAAGCCACAGTTTGATGGTCATCTGTCAACCCGATCGATTAGACATGACATTATTCCGTCAACTGGGCAATATGTATTTCGATAGCGGAAAAAAGAGGAGATATGGCGGGAAAAATAAGGGATTGGTATATATTTTGATTTAGGTGGTGGGATTGTGATGTTATTTGATTTTGAGTGGTGGGATGTGTATAGGTGGTGGGATTAATGCAAAATAATGGAAAGAAAGAAAAAGAGAGCCCGGGGTGGGGGAGGGCGGTGAAGGTGGGTGCAATCGGAAAGGTGGAGGAAAGAAAAAGACAGAGAGAGAGAGAGGATGACACGCCGTCCCCTCTACCCAGTGCAGCTCACAATCGCACGCTCCCCAGGCACCACCGCCTCTCTCTTTCTTTGTTTTCTCTCTCTCTCTCTCGCCTCCTCTTCTGGCCGTCCTCCTTTGACCACCGCCACCTCCTCTACCCACCTCCTCCTCCCTCTCTCTTTTCCTTTTTTTTTTTGATCTTCTCTCAATCCCATCTTAGAAATTGATGGGAAAGGACGTCCCCAATTGTATATTATTTAAAAGGGTATTGTTATGCACAATCTTTTTTATAGTCTCAAATGCAGTTCATTTATCTAATAAATTATCCATCAAGATATATATCTCATTAATATTTTTTACACTTGTTAAAAATAAATTTATTTAATTTGAAATGAAGCAACATCTCATTAGACCAGTTTACTAACTTATAACAAAAAAAAAGATATTAACCTGTTCAAGAAGTCTCTGTCATGTGGGCACCGATATTTCCACCCACGTAGTTATTCACCCCACCCCGCTTAAAAACAAGAATGTGATTTTTTTAAGAAGTGAATCCACCCCGACCTAACCCACCCCTTGTATTATTCACCCATCAAATCCCTCATTTAAACCCCACCCACCCCTCTTTGGCCAGTTCGACTTTGTATTGTCATCCCCGTGAAGATCAGTTCGACGTCACAGATTCGAATGGGTCACAGAGATTTAAAGCCTTCTCTGTAACCGGTTCGATTTTGTGAAGTCGTCACCTATATCCCAGGTCGACATCCCAGGGTCGAACGGGTCATAGAGACTTAAGGTCATTTCTGTGACCCGTTCGACTTTGTGTAGTCGTCTATTGAGGCCCAGTTTGATATCACAGAGTCAAACGGGTCACAGAGACTTAAGACCAGACCCTCTCTGTGGCTTGTTCGAGTTTGTGTAGTCGTTTATTAGGGCCTAGTTCGACATCACCGAGTCGAACTGGTCACAGAGACTTAAGCATCTCTCTGTGACCCGTTCGACTTTGTGAAGTCATTAGTTAGATTCCAGGTTGTCTTCACGATATTGAACTGCACAAAATCTGGCTAGCAGCAATGCCGTGTATAAACTCCACATCATGTGATCTATCCTACATTATATTGAACACCGCATCATTGTTTAAGATATCATTTCATTAAACACCACAACACGTGAACACATTGTTCAAAAAACATAAAAGGTTTAAATACAAAACACATATTAAACCCACATTAAATTCATTTGTTCGAAACAACTCCAAGACCCCTATAGAACACATTTGTTTCGAAACATCTCCAGAACTCATATTAAACCCAAAACACTATCATAGTCATCTCACTGTATCTCGTGGTCAGATTGAATTTTTTGGGATGGTTTGATCGTGTCCAAGCTTCGGAGTACCCTATCTAGCATGTATGGCTTGAAGATAATATTAATACACAAGCATTCTTTCAAGAAAGCATAATATGGATCAAACTCTACCTGCACTCATTTGAAAAACTAGAGTTACTTATATTCATAATATAAAACGAATGGAAATATTTTAGTATCACTTTCACTTCATATTGCATTAAAGTTTCCATTCTTTCAATTCCCCTAATATCTTCAATGTCAAACAACCATGCATTTTTTTCAACTTCTTGGATATTATCAAAAGTATCTTTTCCAGCAGAAATTCACATTAACTTATTCATATCAACTGATCCAACTCAACCCAATTATCAATGAATGTGTAATTCACTATTGATGTGTTGGATAACTAATGTACCAATAATATTCAATTATTGATCAGTATAAATCTCTCTCAATCAACCAATGTTTTTCATTTCATTATCATTTTCAATAAGTAAACATTATCCATGACCAAATTATGAATCATTTGGAAAATTAAAAAAATGTCTATCCTAGAACTAGGGTTATGTTTGCTATAAAAAAATCTAAAGTGAAAGCAACCTTGATTATTCCATTCAAATCTAAGGTGAAATAAGTAAACATCACCCATTACCAATTTATGAACCATTTGTAATATTAAAAATATCTATCCTAGAACTAGGGTTAGGTTTGCTAAAAAAAATGTTCAAGAATTACATTAAAATGCAAATGGATAACATTGAAATCTAAGGTGAAACCTACCTTGAAAACCAAGGGGATAACATTTGCATGTTTATTACAAATAGATAACATTGAAATGAACACACTATCTTGATGGATAATTGTGTTGTGCACGAAAATGGTGAGCGGCCAGAGGGGAGCACGTGCGAGCGGGTGAATCGACAGCAGGTGGAGCCGGAGGGAGAGCATCGACGGCGGGTGGAGCCGGAGGGGGAGCAAAAGTGGAGATGGAGAAGAACAAGAGGGAGACCGGAGGGGGAGCATCAATGGCGGGTGGAGCCGGAGGGAGAACAAAAGTGGAGATGGAGAAGAACAAGAGGGAGGCCGGAGGGGGAGCATCGACGGTTGGTGGAGCCTGAGGGGGAGCAAAAGTAGAGATGGAGAAGAACAAGAGGGAGGGAGAGCAAATGAAGAGGGAGTTGTAAAAAAATGCTTGGGGTAGGTTGTGAAGCAAATCATCACAAATATATATTGGGGATGGATTAAAAAACTTTAAAAATCTGTTGGGGTGGGGAAGAAAATGAGATGGATTAAAAAATACAAAGGGTGGTAATAGCTGCGCGCCTGCGCCCCTATCACGTTCGAGCCAGACTTCCACCCGATGACCATTCGGGCGGCCAAAACCGAGGAATCAATCGAATGGCGGGACTCGAGTCAACCATCAACATCTATATATGTATTTCATTCATTAAGAAAGAAAAGAAAAGAAAAGAATCACCGTGCATTGAAAGCCTGCGTGTCCCTCTCATCATCTTATTAGGATCCGTTTGATAACGAGGTTTAGGCGGATTCTGCTTTTTAAAAAGCTAAAATCTCAAAATCGTGCAGCCAAACTGGTCAGATTTCGGCGGAATCAAAAGCTGGATTCTTTTTAATTTCTCTCTCGAAATCCGTGTTTTTAAAATCTCAAAAAGAACGTTTTTGGTTGGAATCGATTTTTTAAATTGAAAAGCAACTTTTTCTACCAAACATTAAACTCCTTTCAAATATTGATTTCTGAATTAAAAAAAAGCATCCCAAAAAAATAAAGGTCTAAAATCATCTTAAAAAATAACTTTATTTCAAAATCCAACCGATGACCATTCGGCGGCCAAAACCGAGGAATCAATCGAATGGCGGGACTGGAGTCAACCATCAACATCTATATATATATTTCATTCATTAAGAAAAAAAAAAAATTAAAAAAAGAAAAGAAAAGAATCACCGTGCATTGAAAGCCTGCGTGTCCCTCTCATGATCTTATTAGTCAAAGACTCTCACACGAATGACTGAATCCCAAAACCACCGCGACTAACTGAACCCAAGAAGTTTCCGCCCAATTCAATCCTAATATCTTGTCATCTCTCCCTCTCCAACGACTTCCACGCATGACTCACCGCGTAAACAAACCCTCCTTCGACGACCGATCGATCGTCGTCCATGGATCGCAAGCAATTGGAGGACCGTCTCCGCCTCTCTCTCAAGCTCTCCCACGCCGTCCGCGACGCGGCCGAGGCGGCGGAGACCTTCCGCTCCCAATGCAACCAAGTGAAGCTCCTCTCCGTCTCCATCTCTCGCGCCCTCTTCCGCGCCGTCCCCGTCGTCGCCTCCTCCGGCACCGCCTACCTCCGCCCCTTCCATCGCATCCTCTCCTCCCTCGACGCTTCCCTCTCCCGCTCCCTCCCCCTCCTCCGCCGCTGCAGGAGCCGTCGCCGCCCCCTCCTCCGCCTCCTTGTCTCCTTCTCCGCCCCCTCCGCCTTCCCCAGGTCCCTCTCCCTCCTCTCCGCCTCCCTCGCCGAGCTCTCCTGGCTCATCGACGTCTACTCCGACGGACGCGCCAGGGAAGAGCCGAATTCGATCGATACGGTGCTCGCTAGGGTTTGGACCAACGTCGCGGCGATCGAGATGGGGGTCGGAGACCCGGCCGAGTCGGCGACGGCGCTCGCGGAGGTCGCTCTCCTCGGCCCGCGAAACAAGGACCTCGTCGTCGAGGAGGGCGGGGTTCCTCCCCTTCTCGGCCTCCTCGTCACAGTCGAATCGGCATCCACAGCCGCCGCGACGGCGCTCTACAACCTCTCCGACGACGCCGACCGGGTCTCCGTGATCGCGATGCACGGAGGAGTTCAAATCATCGCGAAGAAGATGTTCGAGTCTTCTTCGATGCGGACGCAGTCGGTTTTGGCTTCCCTGGTTTCAAGAATGGCGGGTGGAGTTCCAGGTCTGGCGGAGGAGTTTGGGAGGGAGGGGTTGACGGAGCTCCTAATTCACTTCCTCTCGATGGATTTGGAATTGGAGATGGATTCGAATCGGTCGCCGTCTCTGCAGTGGGAATTCCCGGAAATGATGGGCGAAGAGAACCCTAAAACGGAGGTGAAGCTCAAGATTGACTGTGCGGAAGCGTTGTGTGTTCTGATCAGACATAGCGACTCGAATTGCAGGCAAGTCGCCAATCCTCAGGCGCTCCTATGTCTGGCCAAGATCATCGAAACGGAGAAGGCGGAGGAAGACGAAAAGTTGAAGGTGAATTGCCTCTCCATCCTTGCCTTGATCGCTGTCGCTTCCGAGGACAACCACGAACTGCGGCGCGTGACTTTCAAGATGAGCTCATTCGCCACCAAGGCCATCGTGGAACAGCTACTCCACGTGATCGAGGCGTTTATATCGTCTCCGGAGTCAATGATCCTGGCCATCCGTTCGTTAGGGTCGCTTGCGCGGATATTCCCGACGAAGGAGTCACTTCGAGTGGTCAAGCCCCTGGTTCACCGCCTTGGTGACCGTGCACCGGGTGTGGCGGTAGAGGCGGTGGTCGCGTTGTGCAAGTTCACGAGCCCGGAGAATTTCAACTGCGTCGAGCATTCAAAGGCGATCATTGACTCTGAGGGGGTGGTCCCGCTGATGAGGCTGCTGAGACCGGGGGAGCCAGCGCAGGTGCCAGCGTTAACGCTGCTTTGTTACCTTGCGATCAATGTGAGCGGGAGTGAAACTTTGGAGAGGGTGAGGACTTTGAATACTCTACAGGTTGCTTATCGGTCGTCGGCGACGGTGCGGAGCCCGCAGCTGAAGGAGCTGATAATGAAGGCCATACTCAAGATGAGAGGCAATTCTCGTGAGCTCATGTACTCTTCCCAGGTGTCGAATTTCGATCCGTCATTTGATTTTCGCATGTATTCTGTTATTTGAACTAACAAGAGGGATTGGTGCTTCAGCTGTAATAGTGCCCTGAATTAATAGTGGGAGTGGTTCTGTGAATACTGGGGAGGTTGGTTTGCTTCCCCTGCAACAGTACAAGAAGTGAATAGTGGAGTTGGGGTTGATGGATGATTGGATTGTAGGATGTATACGTAGTCTTGTATTTGTTGAATTGTACAAAATCTCTTTTTGTTTTAATTTTTTCACCAATATTGTGTTTGTCTGATGTAAAATTTCACCCGTAGCGTTAGCCATACTGGAGAAGAATTATTTCCAATAGAAGATTTGGTTGATTCTTTAGTATATATTGGTAGGATGTGTGATTGTGTAGTTCATAGAAATTATCACATCAGGCAAATTATTATAGTGCACTGAATGGACTGACTGCAAGATGGACAGAGGGATTGATTCTGGGACCGGTGTGAATTCCGACTGCACTCTCACACCAAAAATATATATATATATGAAAATGATTCCCAGCAAAACTTTTGAATTTAAGTGTGCAGGTTAGGAGAAGTAAATGGAAGCATCACGTCGGAGGCATAATTAAATGTAAACAATCAAGTGGAACTCTTAATTGTTAGGCAAGTGTGGTAATTTACCATATCATGTTTCTTCTTTTCTGCATCATGCTTGTCTTGCTCTTCTCTTTTTTTGGGTTGATGTATAAGCCGGCTTAAGCCCAAGACCTCTTTGTTGCAAAAGTTTTACAATCACACAGGCTTTACAGAGTTCAGTTTCTTAATTTTTTCAAGTACTTCTATTTAAAACAGATTGCTATGTTAAAATGAAGATTGTCAGGTGTGTGCCGATAAATGCCATCGAAAATGTTAAATGTTTGCTGCCATTCCATTTCCTTGTTTCTCATCCAATCCCATGCCTTTGTTCCCTTTTGCAATTTTTTCAGGAATTTGTTTAATGTGTGTAGTTCAGACATCATCCTAAATTATAACGGTGAGTACCGTTATTTAAGTTTCAGTTTTCAATCAAGCTTTCATTGTAAGATGATCCTTGTAATTCTTTTTTTATTTTTGTTTTTTTATGAAAGTTTGATTTGCTCAAGCTTGTGGCTTTGATGGCCTTTGACTCTGTCATGCATGGGGACATACAAGCATTTTTTCCATTCTTGTAGGTAACATGAACTCTAATATTATGAGTTTATAATTTGTACTTGTTGGATTTAGTTGTTCATAATTGAGTATGAGACTTGAACATGGAGTCATTTGCATGGAATTCCTCTTTTAAGATCTGCATGGCTCAGTCGATTGCTATATTGGTGTGGAACACCAGGTTAATGTTTTTATTATATTTAAAAAAGTGAGTTTGAATTGAATACCTGAGCTGTAAATCTACTTGTCAACATAGTGGGATATGGGTTAGGCTATTAGTGAACTGGGAGACCCCAAAATGCGTATGCATTTTCCCTTTGAAGTTAGACTTTGCGTGTGATGGCTGGAAAAAAATTGAGCTTATCTTTCATATGATGACACTGAGTTGTGCCATAAGATGACTGTGTGTAGTTATGTTTGGAAAAACACATGTACACAAGCCCTAATGAAAAAGATATCTTATCAGCAGAAACATTAGTCGTATCCCTACTTCAATTTATAAAAACCCTCATAGGGAGATCAATGATTTCAAAGCTGAGGTAATTAATCTCCTGTGGTAGATCAATAGGTCAACCATAATCTGAACCATACAGTCTCGTATATGGTAAAGAATGGCCACGATATAATGTTCTTTGTAACCATCGGTGAGCCCATGAACACAATTTCGACAAAGATGCCAAGATGTTATTGTTTCTCTCCTAGTGCTGAAGCACGTACAAAAGCATCTCGTCTGATCATGGGGATGGAGGAGAACAGAGGTATGCCCTTCCTACTCTGGATAGTGGTGATTTTTTGGGTGTTAATAATGTGTAGGTTGGAGTTTCATGGGGGAGGGGAGTTCCCGTGATTGGTTTTAGGGTGCTGTTACTAAGTCCTTATTTGTTGTACCATATTCCTAATGAGATATGCTTTGTTAGATGAAGCATGTTCACTTTTTGCATAAGTGGTCCATATAATTTATTGGTGTATCCATCATGTATATGAATACTTACCTCCATACATGAAGCATACACCTTCCAAAAAAAAAACAGGTGGGGACTGCACATGGGACTGTACGTGGGATTGTCCCTATCCTCGATTTAATATTACATTTTGAGGAAATGTGGGCCTAAGAAGCAAGGAAGCCCTAACCTACTCAATTGGCAATATCTATTGCAAGATGCTTAATTAGTACCCATCTTATAGCTCCCATTCTCAATCATTCAAAATCATGCAAAATCAATTTGACACAGGACTATGGAATCACTACAGCAAGGCTAATGATATTTAGTTATCAGTTCAATTTATAGTTGCATACACAGAGAACATTCGGATACCATATATTTGGAGTAGATAAACTCTTCATCTTGATTAAATGTTTCAAATTTACTGATTATCCACCATATTTACTGGAAAGGTTTCATATATTGAAGAAAACTGGAAATGTAAAATACCACAAAATTTTAAGTGTATAATAATGATATTTATAAAGATTTGTTCATTAGGTTAGTTATTCTCAACATGGTAAGACTATGATATACAAGAAACCATAATGTGCAGAAGTAAAAAGACACAAGCCTTGTCATTGGGCAAGAGCTTCTCTTAGCACATGGGAAGAGCACTGGGTAAGTAATATTTGAATATTTGACAATTGTTTGTTTTTGGGATAGTTTTCAGCCTTTCCTTAATGAAAGTAAACTCAACAAGTGAACCTTGCAAATACTGCTAGTATTCCTGATTCATCAGGTACTCATTCTGATTTGTATACGAGCTACTAAATTCTTTCCCACACATACATATTGGTCAGTGGAGTTGCCAACTTGATGGGACTACTGTGTTCAAGGGATCTTGGACTTCTTCATGTCCAGTGGTCATAAAATTATCACCTGGTGATGATTATGGTGCCTAAATGTGAGACAATATCTTGAGACTAAAACATCTTCGCAGTTGATGAATTTCTTGTTGGTGGTGTTATCCCTGTGGCTTTACTTTTGGAACTTGGATTTAGATTTCTCACATATCTGCATTTAGTTTTACTTTTTTCCTCATTATAAGCTACTACATCATGTATATACTGTTTTTTGGTAGGTAAGGTTTGTTAATTTTATAGAAACCTTGGACATCCATGGTCTCTTTTAAAGATCTGGTGAGATGCACAAACTAGGACCTGAATTATAAGATCTACTTGTTCCTGAATATAGTTCCCCTCCAATTAAGTGTCCATTAATTCATGGATCATCTTCTTGCCAACCACTGAGGGATTCTGTACTTTTTTTACATCATATCATGTCTTCATGTATGGATCATTGAATTATTACTTTTATGTGTACAACTAGTATTCAGATCATTCTTTCATTCTGATTAGGAAAACCTCATGTGTCTTAGTTGGAAGATTCATTATGAAAACTATCTGTTCATAAATGGATACCAACTGACCTACCTCTTTACATACATGGTTCGTGTATATAGTTCTCTCTTTTTCCCTTAGCCAATTGAACTACTTCTTCTATATCAACCTGTCTTTTAAATCTACATGGAACTAATGTTAATTTAATGTAGCTTGTATGTTATAATCTGATGCTCATCTGATGGTGTACCTAACATTGTATACATCTGCTAGGCAAATAATAAAACAATACTATACGAGAGGCACAATTAATAGCTTTCCTTGTTATGTTACACCATTTTTGACCTTCTGTCCAAAGTCATATGGTGGTCTGAGTTGTTATGAGTAGCTATTTATGTAATTTGATTATCTTGTCTTTTCATGATTTAACAAGTATTTGTGGCAACAAATTTTAGAAATATGATTTGTTCTACTTACCCATTTAAATAGGTATTGCTGCTCAATCTATTTTGATAGATTGGTTGCCTTTGGTCATTATTTCATTAACAAATTATTACAAATGTGTAGGTGATTTGATTTGTTTATGTGTGACTTCAAATATGAGATTAAAGCAGAGGTCAAATTGTAAACCCTCATTCGGGTATCACACTATCACGTAGTGCTGTTTGCTGGAGGTAGCCACATCGAGATGGATATCAATCTATGCAATATAAGAGAGCTTTTGTTTGGTTGTTTTTTATTTGTAGTTCTCATTGAAAATGTAAAAATATCTTTTTGTTGTTTGGTTCAGATTGAATAAGTTGAGGGTAATTGATAAATAAGAGGAATAATGCTACATTCGATAAATCACAGTACTATCCTTATATTAGTTGTTTTCATTTTGAATTGTGTGTGGGATGTGACATGTGTTAGGATGTCCTGATAAAAAATTTCATTTTGCCTGAAAATATGCCTCTTAGACAATTTGACAAATCCTATAGGATTAACATTATATGGATGTCGAACATAAATCTATTTTCATTTTTTTTGAAGCATTTTTTTTATATTATATTGAGATGTGTTCCATGGTTGACCCATATAAACAGGCCTGAGCTTATTATATTTTATTCAAATTTTCCATTCCATAAAGTTTCCATAGGAGTCTTTCTTAAATTAAACCTGAGCATTTTCTAGATCTTCATTTATTTTCGGAAACCCTTTGGGACAACAAGTATAGTGTTTCCCTACATAATTGTTGTAAAAACTAATGTTCATGGGTTGGAAACCTTGTTCATAAGGCTTGTGATGTACATTGTTTGCTTTTGAGCCAATTTAAATCCTATCTTGTAGACTTTTTTTCTCTTTAGTTCTATACATTTCTATTAAATTGAGAAGGTATAATTGGAATTGTGGGAGACCGAATTTGCACAAAGAATTAGGAATAAAGTTATATGCGAATGCCGAAGGAAGATGGGAATAGCCTGTGAGATGGGCTTGCCCATGTAATCCTGTTGCTCTACACGGGGCGATCGATCAGTGGGCCCTCGACAGGGTAGAGGCTGTTCGGCTCAATGGGCCTAGAAGAAAGGATGGAGACCTCTGCCCGGGGAAGCCCACGAAATGCTAGTCGGGCATCAGCGATGGCCCGACCAGACCGAGAGGAATCCACCATTCGTCCGGCCTGAGTTGGGACAACCATGTAACATGGGCTCGGCTGCCTGACCTGGTTGAAGATATATGTCTATGCGTCCACTTCATAAAGATAGTGGCAACTGCAGAGAATATCCTCTGACATCGCAATGGCATGCGGCTGTCAGAAGGCGGTTACGTTACAAGATCGTACGTGACAGCCGATCCCGATGCGAACTGGACGATTCCACCCATATTCATGATAACCTCACTCCCAGGAGTGAGGATGGCACGCCCTCATCTAATATAAAGGGGAAGACATCATCGTTTCCGGGAGGTATGCAAACACACACACTCTCATTCCTCTTGCAAAAACTTCATAAGACCCAAGTAGGATTTCACTAACTGTGATGACTGACTTGAGCGTCGTTGGGGTGTTAGCCGGCACCATACTGATGTGAGTTGTAGGTGACTGTAGCAGGAGAAGGAACCAGGAGGCTTGCCGGTGGAACTTTGACGACCTTGAAGGGAAGCTGCATCCATTCCTTCTCGGATCCCACAATCAAAGTCCGAACCACTCCCAGGGTCCGGACCAGTGGAGGAAGACTAGAAATCGACTGCCATAGTAATGATGTGAAAAATCTTGAAGGCAGAACCACATCAATATAGATGGACAATTGTGTGTTAAAATAGTTGTGATTAATATGGTGTCCATTGAGTATCAGCTGTGTCACCACAGGCATTGCTGCTCAATCTATTTTGATAGATTTATTGTCTTTTGGTCATTATTTCCTTAACAAGTTACTACAAATGCGCATGTGATTTGATCTGTTTATGTGTAACTTCAAATATGAGATTAAATCAGAGGTCAAATTGTAAACCCTCATTCGGGTATCACGTAGTGCTGTTCGCTGGAGATAGCCATATCGAGATGAATATCGATCTAGGCAATATAAGAGAGCTTTTGTTTAGTGGTTTTTTATTTTGTAGTTCTCATTGAAAATGTAAAAATCATCTTTCATTGTTTGGTTTAGATTGAATAAGTTGAGGGTAAGAGATAGATAAGAGAAGAATATATATTCGATAAATCACAATACTGCCCTTATATTAGTTGTTTTCATTTTGAATTGTGTGTGGAATGTGACATGTTTTGGGATGCCTTGTCTAAAAATTTCATGAACAATCCCACTGTTGCTTAAAAATATCTCCTAGACAATTTGGCAAATCCTATAGGATTTAACATTATATGGATGTTAAATATAAAGCTATTTTTATTTTTTAAGCATTTTTTTTTATTATACTGAGATGTGTTCCATGGTTGACCTATATAAACAGGTTTGGGCTTATTACATATGATCAAATTTTCCATTTCATAAAGTTTCCCTAGGAGTCTTTCTTGAATTAAATCTGAACATTTTTCAGATATTCATTTGTTTTGGGAAACCCCAGGGAATACATGTGGATAAATGGGGATAAAGCAAAAAATTGTGTTTGGATGAGTGGGTATAACATGGTATAGGTATGCCAAAATAAACTGGTATAAAGTGGTATATGGATTCCAACCAACCCGTGGAATTAAAGTTATCCTATGTTATTTTACTCAAAGAATATGTGGGCCCACTGTTAAATCAACTGTCATCACCTCTTATAAATCACCTGTTAAATCAACTATTATTATTTTTTCACCTTTTATAAATCTTTATCCACATTTTATTCACATTTTACTCAAATAACAAATTTTTTATTATTACGTTGTCCAATAAGAATAATTCAAAATACAACCAAATACAAAATCATTTTATCCTTATTTATACTAGAATAGTCATTAACATCAGAATAACTTAATTCTATATCCTCGGCACAACAAGTGAATAGTGCCCCCTACATAATTGCTATAAAACCTAATGTTCATGGGCTGAAAACCTTGTTCATAAGGCCTGTGATATACATTGTTTACTTTTGAGCCAATTTAAATCTTATCTTGTAAATATTTTTTTCTTCTTCAGTTCTATACATTTCTATTAAATTGAGAAGGTATTGTTTTAATTATGTGAAGAATCTGAAGGCAGAACCACATCAATATAGATGGATAATTGTTTGTGTTCAAATAGTAGTGATTAAAATGGTGTCCACAGAGTACCAACCATGTGTCACCTCTCTACCTTGCTAGCCATCTCCTAACTACAAAGCCATATCAAAAAACTACAAAGCCATATTATTATTCCCAAATCACATATACACTTTTTTTTATATGAAAACAAGGTAAGTGATTGTATCATGGGTTCAGAATAATGTCTGATGAGTGTGATGTTGATTTCTGTTTTGACATATACTTCATTGAATTGAATGAAGAATGTGAACAGTTGTTGATGTAGACTCTGATCGGCTTGAAAGTAGAGCCTGTACCAAAATTTAACCATACTCTAAACGATCAAATCAGTACAAATTCAAAACTAATAAAATCTCATAATTTTCTCCCCCCTTTTTTTTTTAATCTCTTTATGCATCTGTTTATAGTATTTTATATCTTTCCATTGTAATCATTGTTTTTTGAGATTAGTCAGAATCCATAATTTTGGGATATGACTATTGACTGCTTTAATATTGATTAAATATTTTATATTTTTCAAGGTTAGTCACTATAATTGATCAATATGTTGATATCAACATGTTTAGACTTAAGTGCCCTGCATTCTGACAATCATTGTGTTTGGCCATGTTTATTATGCATTCTATTAATCATCATGTTTTTGCATAATAGTTTAGTTTTTGTCTCAATTTTTTTTTTGATAAGTAAGAGAACAATTGTATTTCATCTATGCAAATGTACAAGAAAGAACCTAAACAAAATCGCCTCTGAATTAAGGAGTAGTAGGGCCCCCCCACTACTCTGTCACTTTTAAAGGTAAAGACTTGCCATGTTTATAATTCAATACATTGGGGATTAGACAACTTGAGTTGCGTGGAGCTCCTCAGTTTCTTGGGGGTTGGCTTTTTTCCTCCAAAAGATTGTCCCTAGCCTGTCTTTGTGTAAGGCTTCATCAAGTTCAGCCCAAATGTCTTAGGGGTATATTGTTCTTGATCCCATGGGACTTTGTCTAGCCGCCATTAGATCCGCAGGAGCGTTAGCTTCATGAGAAGTGTGGGTAATCGATCAATTTTCAAAGCAACTAAGAGTGTCCATTGTTTCAATAAAGTCTCGCTTCAAAGCCCATGGTACTATGCCCCTGCCTACAGCCAACATAGCACTGTGGTAGAGTGTTTTGAATCCAATCTTGCTGAGGTTGAGTTGCAAACACAGACGGGCAGCAGTCTTGACTCTGAGAAGTTCTAAGTGATTGATACTGGCTAGGGGGACCCGCTCCATGTTGCCAATGATAAGATTTCCGTGAGGATCTCGAATAATGGCTCCATAGCCCATGAGATCATCTGATAGAAACCCATCTGAATTGCATTTGCACCAAAGAGTAGGAGACAACTGCTATGAAAAAGATATGTCCACATGACAGTTTTAAATTTTGTCTCATATTTTGTCCACGTGACATGTTGAATTTTAAAACACTTACAAAAATTCACTGAGAGATTACAAACCATTTTGTTGTGCCAACTGTCACCTTTTGTCTACTATGCAATTGCTATGACCTCTCCTTCTCAGTTCCTGGTAGAATGCATTTTCTTGATAAACTTCTTATGAAGCATCATAATTAGCTGCTTTATTTGAGTTCATTTGTGTCACTACTGGTAAAATGGATGACGACTAGTGAACATCTATTTTTCAATATTGAAATTGTGTATAAAATAATAATATAATTATATAAGTCATTGTTAAATTGTATATTAAAATAGCTAGCATATTAACACAATAATGAATTTTTGGAATTGCATTAGAAATTTCTTTTCAACTTTCGGTGAGTGTTTGTATTGGCTTTCCTCGACCTCAGATATATTCCCCTCTACCACCATGTTCGCCTCCTCCACATCTCTATCATTTCCAGCAGCTCCTCCATCGATCAGAGACCCTACACCATAACAAACATGAAACCCAAATTGAAGAGTGATAATGAATCCTAACAGGAGATGGGGAGGGATTCACACAAAAAAATAAAAATAAAAACAATTTTTCATCACGTCTTTAAATCATCAAATGCGGAGAAGGGACCTACCGTCGGCGACAATGTTGAAAACAATGAGGAAGGGATCCAAGAGGCTATCGAAGTGGACTACATAGCAAAAAATAAAATAAAATAAAATAACTAGACTTTTTTTAAATTGCTAATGAATGAGATTTGTTTTCTGATCATCAAACACCCAGCATTAAAGCATAGTTTTTTTGCCACATGATACTTCCCCAAATACTCATAAAATATCCCCTATTTATAGTAGGGTTGAAACCCTTTTTCGCTGTATAGAAGTCATCCACCCCACTCTATAGGAGTTTGATAGAAATAAGATGTACTCTGAGCATTAAATCAGCTAGCAATAATACATTGGAAGGTATTGAAAGAGGAAGGGAAAAAATAAAAATAAGAGGACAAAACAATAATAATATATCATCGTTTTGTGCTTGCATTTTGTGACCCATTGTCATTCGAAGAGAATATAGTAGCACAAAGACATAGTGCTCCACGAATATAAACATGTAAACCGGATGTTTGTTGACATTGAATTTGTCAAGTTGAACACAAAGACAAATAAAAATATTTTAAAAAAACTACACAAGATTCATTGATCTATCATAAAACTATATGACAAATGAACATTTTCATACCGTCCAGAACACACAATGAGAATCAAATGACAAAAGGAATAATTTGGACAAACAAAATAACTATGCTCCTAGTTTCTAAACCTATAAAAAACAACTAAAAAATACAGTTAAAACTATATAAAATGAAAAGAAAAACCAGAATTGAACTATAGAACTACAATAACATTCAATCAAACTTCCTCCTCGACTGCAGGGGATTGCCCCATCTGTTCCTCTTTGCCAGTAGGGGTAGTTGTACCATCTCATCTCTTCCTCTATGGTGGCACCGGGGGGGGGGGGGGGGGGTCGAGGATGGCGGAAGTCATGGAAATAGTTCATACAAGTTGAGTTTTGTCCAAACCATTCATCTATGCACTCATTGTGAAATGTATGGTTACATGGAAAGAATCATAACTTATCCCCATCTTCATAATCATATATGCAAATAAGACACTGTTGTGTATCACCTTTCCGCCCCCATGTAAACTAGATACACCATGATCGAACAGAGATCATACATCTCGAGACTCCAAGGAATCCCACATCCACGTGTTTCAGGTAGAGGCGGTGGTACCTAATTTGCAGGCATACAACAGTGATAATATTGTTAGATATTGCAAATAAAATTTTTAAAACAATAGCGGAAGACTTATAGCAATATCTGGATCTATAATATGAAATGCAATATGTTTAAAGCCACACACCTGTATTTAAAATAAGGCCTGGCCTCCAACTCTTATACCAAGATTAATCACCACCTCTGGCAGATTAAACTCTCTCTCTCTCTCTAATTTTTTTTTCAAGTTATCTCCTCTGTCTCTAGTGATGGTTATTTATATCCACTTGAGAAAGATTGATCTCTATCTCATAATCCCATCAAATCTGATATTTCAAATTTTAAATTTAAATTGCTAAGAGACAGATCTCCTTATCTGATAAGTTAATTAGACAGAGTCAAAACTTTATCTATTAAGAGACTTTGAAAAAATACGTAGAGTCAATACTGTTTGACTCATTCTAATCAGATAGAGATAAATTAATATCCACCGGATCAATATTTGTGATCATCCTGGTAGGCTGAGATTGGGAATTTGATTATTAAATGCCTACAAAAATTATTATTCTCATATAGATCCCTTCCATGCAAAATAAATAATTACAAATAAGTCCTTCTACATACAACATTAGGTGTTGATCTTTTGGAAGATTAAATCTACATCGTTGAACCCATAATCAACACATAGTACATTAGGTGTTGATCTTTTGGAACAAATAGTACATTAAGCTCCTTGAATTTTAATCAGACTTTGAAAAAACGTTTTTCTCAAAATAAATTTGATAAACAATTTATCAAGTTACCCGGCCTGGAGTTTAGTCTGATAAATTCTATAACTTAATCTTTAATGTTCTGCCATTTCAGGTAGTAGATTCCTTGTTGGGCATCTCACAGATTCTCCAAAATAATCATGACCATCCAATGAGCCCCCATATATAATCTTTAACAGATTAGGCAGATCATCAAAATAGTTAGGATTAAACGAGAAACATATGGACCCCTCAGGTTAAAGGACTATTGTTAAATGCATGTAAGAACAACATCATCCTGACGATGGTGGTTTCAACCCGATGTTTCTTTGTTCAGCCTTTCAGTGTATATTAACACTCACGTGATAGTGTAGAATCACTATTCTACTGGTTGAGAATAACCATCATTATCTAATAATCACTATTCACTATGACAGCCATATAAGTATGTTGCCCATACATACCCACAGCTCTGAAATTTTAGAGACAAGGATCTAAATCATCAATTCTCCCATGATGACCTGTAACACATCATTTGATGATCTACAATGTACTCTATGGACCTTTAGGCATCTCATACCTTACTTGAATATCATATATTCAATAATAAAATTACCCACATAATCATGCATAAACTAATTTATTAATGCTATAAAAAAAATGTTTCAATAAAAAAAAGGCTTTGCAAGGGCACAATTCTAACAATCTCCCACTTGCCCTCAAAGCCATGAAGATACTAGTCTAATACCCATGTTCTCAACATGACGCAAGAAATTTTTTTCCCATGAGTCCCTTGGTCATCGGATCCGCCAAGTTATCTGCAGAAGACACTTTGGAGACAACTATCTTTTTCTGAGCAACATGATCTCTAATTATATGATACTTGCGTTCCACATGCTTCATTTTTCCATGCTCTCTAGGATCCTTACTTAATGCGACCGCACCATTATTATCACAATATAATGTGATCAGAGATAGTGCCAAGGAAACAACTCCAAGCTCATTTAAGAATCTTTGTAGCCAAACTACTTCTTTTGAGGCTTCTGATGCAGCAATATACTCGGCCTCAGTTGTAGAGTCTGCTGTACACTTTTGCTTCACACTGCGCCATATAATAGCTCCACCACCAAGAGTAAAGACATAACCAGAAGTGGATGCTCTATCATCAAGATTTGACTGAAAATCCGCGTCAGTAAAACCTATAGGAATCAAGTCTTGACTGTGGAAGGTGAGCACATAATCCATAGTCCTTTTTAGGTACTTCATAATGTGCTTAACTGCTGTCCAATGTTCAATACCAGGATTACTTTGGTACCTACTAACCAATCCGACCGTATAACAAATGTCAGGTTTTGTGCACAACATGGCATACATAAGACTTCCTATTGCCGAAGCATAAGGACATCTCCTCATATAATCAATATCATGTGAGGACTTGGGACACTGTTTGGATGATAAAGATATCCCATGTCTAAAAGGTACTTGGGTACCTTTTGAATCTGCCATGCTAATGTAGGTGGATTGAGAAAGACCAATCATTTTATTTTTGTGATCACGGAGAAGTTTGATTCCTAAAATGTAGGATGTTTCTCCCAAATCCTTCATAGAGAACTGATTAGACAACCACAATTTTATCATCGACAATGATCCCACGTCATTCCCAATGAGTAGGATATCATCCACATATAAAATCAGGAACACAATGGCTCTCCCACTGACCTTGTAAATACAAGCTTCTTCTAGATTTTGTTCAAATCCAAGGGATTTAACAGCTTCGTTAAAACGAATGTTCCAGCTTCGAGAAGCTTGTTTTAAGCCATAAATGGACTTAGATAACTTACACAACTTGTGTTCTTGACCAGGTACTTTAAAGCCCTCTGGTTGCTGCATATAGATGTCTTCATCCAGTGTTCCATTAAGGAATGCTGTCTTTACATCCATTGGCCATATCTCATAGTCCAAATGAGCTGCTATGGCTAATAAGATTCTTATTGACTTAAGCATAGCCACTGGTGAAAAAGTTTCCTCATAGTCAACACCTTGAACTTGAGAATAACCTTTTGCAACTAGTCTTGCCTTAAAAGCTTCCATTTTACCCTCTACATCTTTCTTTCTCTTGTAAATCCATTTACATCCAATGGGCTTAATGCCTTCAGGTGGATCTACTAGAGTCCAGACACAATTGGTATGCATGGAATCTATTTCAGACAACATGGCCTTCTCCCATTGAGATACATCTATATCTGATATGGCTTCCTCATAGGAAAGTGAATCTGAATCTTGAGTGTCAGGAATAGAAACAAAAGCTTCATTCATATATGCATAATAATTTGAATGATTTGTAGGCTTCATAACCCTACTGCTTCGTCTCAAATGTTGGGAAGATATTTCAATAGAAGTCTTTTTAGAAGGAGGACTATTAACGATTGCTTCATTCAAAATGATTTTATCTTTCTCAGATTTATCTAGGATTAGATCCTATTCTAAGAAATAAGCATCTCGTCTAACAATTACTTTTGAATCCTCTGTGGAGTAAAAATAGTAGCCTTTGGTTTCTTTGGGATAGCCTAAAAAAATATATTTTTTTGTTTTGGAATCCAATTTGTCCGGGTTATTTTTTCGTACATGTGCAATGCAACCCCAAACTTTCATATGCCTTAGACTGGGTTTAACTCCAGTCCATAACTCATAAGTTGTAACAGGTACAGCCTTAGTTGGAACCCTATTTATGACGTAAGCTGCTGTTTCTAAGGCGAAACCCCAGAAAGATAATAGTAAATTTGCATGACTCATCATTGACCGTACCATGTCTAACAAGATGCGGTTTCTTCTTTCAGATACACCATTTTGTTGTGGTGTACCAGGAGATGTCCATTGTGAAACAATTCCATGCTCTTTGAGATATGCTAGAAAATCACTGGAGAGGTATTCACCACTCCTATCGGAGCGGAGAATCTTGATTGTCTTACTTAATGATTTTTCCACCTCAGCCCGAAACTGTTTGAACATTTCAAATGTTTCAGACTTGTGATGGATTAAATAGACATATCCATATCTAGAGTAATCGTCTATGAATGTGACAAAATACTCATATCCACCTCTAGCAGCAATAGTCATTGGTCCACAAACATCTGAATGAATGAGTCCCAGTATATCTTTAACTCTTCCTTCTCTCTTTTTAAAAGGATTCTTGATCATTTTTCCTTTCAAACAAGGTTCACATGTTGGTAATGGAACAACATTAATAGAATTCAATGGTCCATCTTTAACCAATCTGCTGATCCTATCAGCATTGATGTGACCAAGACGGAAGTGCCATAATCTCATATCAGTGGACATTCTTTTCCTTCTCTTAATAGAATTTGAATCAGCTAATGAATTAGAGGATGAAACTAATTCAACATTTGAAATATTATTAGATTGAATAAGAGGGAATATAAAATAAAGTCCATTTATTAATGTAACGCCCCACATTTACCTAACCTCTTATCGGACGGTAAATGGGTCGCTACTAAACTTAATCCAGATACAAGACCAAAATTTGCAGCTCTTTTTTTTTTTATATGATACCCATATAATATAAATATAATAAAACCGATAATAATAAAATAAATAATACCAACGGTATTAAATCACTAATGACTTTACAATATATCAGAGTTTTTACGGAGACAAGATATTGAAAAGAAAATACAAAACAAACCACCCCTGTGGGAGCTATCTAAACTAAACAAACATAAATAGTCGGTCTAACTATAATGTACTCTCGAACCGCTACCTCGGAGCAATTTCTGAAAGACGCGAAAAGTCCAAACTTCATCTTAATCCTCAGAATACGCAATACCTGGTTATGAAACAACCAGCCCATATCGAATAGGGTGTGATTAACTCAGTGAATAAGCCCACTTATAAATTACCTCACGTGACAGTATATATAAAAATAAAGTTTTATGAAATTTAGAATTTTATTTAATAAATCTTTTATTTTATTAAATCAATTTAAAATCATGATTTAAAAAATATATTTTAATGCGCACGTAGCCCAATCCTTGGCCCACATCAGAGAAATCATGAGAGTTAAAAAAATATAATCATATATATATTTATTTATAAAAAAAATAAGAATTTTCTTTTAAAAAAATCAAATTAAATTCATGAGCTTAACAAAATATAATTTTAATGCAATCACGTGGCCCAATCCTTGGTCCACATCATAGAAATCATGCAGCTTAAATGATATGACCGGGTAGGGTTCTCAATCGGAAGAACCGTTCCCCAAAACAGGTGTGTCAAGCCCCAAGCGACTAAATCGCTCAAAAAGCTCCCTTGAGGATACGTCGGATCTAGAAGACGCTGATGGGTCGCCGCTGCCATTACTACGAGAACACCAACAGGATGCCCCAGTTGCTGCAGACTCCAAACGAAGGAATCCGCCGCTGTAAGGAATGCTTTACCACACCCCTCACCGATCTTGGGATTCTTCGAGTCCTAGACCTTCCTCCCCAAAGGCGAAATACTACGGGGAGATTTATTCAAGAAAATATGTCATGATATGCATCTTGATAAAATATCCTAGGACTAAGTTGTCTCCACTAGTCCTAAATTTTTCCAAAAGCCTCGAAATAAAAATCTTTAATCCAAATGTTATTTCGAAAACATAAGCATAAAAAATATATTATGTTAATTCTTGAAACATGAATAGCATAATTCATGCTATTTTAAATGACAAGACGAAGGAATTAAATCATGCAACTTTATTCAGTAAGAAATGCAATTTGATCAATATGTAAAATATCAAAATCATTCAAAATAGTCATAATATAAATGCATGGATATTGTTAGACCTGTGTCATTTAGAGTCCTAATTTCAATCGGAGTCGCTAAAATTTTAATTTTTAGCTACCTTCGGGGGTTTGAGAACTCTGATTGAAGATATAACTGCATATTATGGGTCCTGGTATTGTTTAGTACTGCCCATAAAATTTTCGTTTAATTCCGATATCGTTTTCGGAATTATGCAGTTTTGGATTGGTATTCGGATTTGATTTTGTTAAAATCCAAGATGATGAGATAAAAATCCGATATTATTACGAGATGTTAAGTTTGGGGATAGCTTCTATATAGAAGTGGAATTGGATCAACTGGATTCGTATATTAAAAGTTATGGGTATTTTTCCATGTATACCCCGAAGTTGAGGAAATCCAGGCTGCAGCCCTGTAAGATGTTTAGCCTAGATTTCGGAATAGCTCGAGGGGTTATTTGATCTAGGTGTAAACATGAAAGTTGTAGATAATCGTCTTATCTTTCAAATGCCACTGGAATCATGCAATTCGGAGTTGTATGGAGGGAGTTATGGCCGTTTAAGTGAAGTCTGTCCAGGATTTCGGGGCAGGGACACTTTGGTCGTTTGTCACCACTTTTAGATATTTATGTGCCTAAAATATCTCTCGTCCCCCTCTCTCTCGAGCAGATCTGCTGGTGTGAAAAATGAGGAGGAGAAATTGGAGGTGGTGATGAAGTCTTCTCTTCCATGTCTTTGAAGGTGTGTTGTTGAGGGGGAGGTGCGGAGGTCGGTGGTGGTAGCGGTGGAGCTACGGCGGCGGGCATGCCGGAGCCGCGGATGGACCTCCCGCTCTCCTCCGTTGGGTTCAGCCGGGTCTGTTGCGGCTGTTGGGAAGAGTAGAAGTTCCATTGCCTTGTTGTTGTTGTGTGTGCTTGGAATTGAAGAAGTTGAAGAGGGGGGAAACACATATTCAAGTGTTATGTGTTGTGTATGTGTGCACACCACTTGTTTGTGGATATGTGTGAGTGAACCAAGTATGCCTCTTCTTCTCCTCTTTCCATTGGCTTTCCTCATGCATCATCTAAACTCGTGTTTGTGTACTAGTTGGGGCGTGGGATTGACGCATTGGTACACTCGAGATCACATAAGAGGTATGCGGAGGCTGCGGGTGCGCGCTCGGCGTGCTCGCATGCGTGCGGAGGCGCGGGAAGCGTGCGTGAGGTGCTCGCATGCGTGCGGAAGGCGCGGGAAGCGTGCATGAGGTGCTCGCATGCGTGCGGAGTGCGCGGGAAGCGTGCATGAGGTGCTCGCATGCGTGCGGAATGCGTGGGCAGCATGCACGAGGTGCTCGAGATCGTGCTTGACGTTGTTCGATGCGTGCGGAGTGCGTGGGCAGCGTGCACGGGGTGCTCGAGGGCGTGCTTGGCCTTGCCCGATGCGTGCGGAGTGTGCGGGCAGCGTGCACGAGGTGCTCGAGGGTGTGCTTGACGTTGTTCGATGCGTGCGGAGTGTGCGGGCAGCGTGCACGAGGTGCTCGAGGGCGTGCTTGGCCTTGCCCGATGCGTGCGGAGTGCGTGGGAAGCATGCACGAGGTGCTCGAGGACGTGCTTGACGTTGTTTGATGCGTGCGAGGTGCATGGGCAGCGTGCACGGGGTACTCGAGGGCGTGCTTGCGGCGCTCAGACGCGTTCGGAGTGCTTCGTGGTGTCGAGCAGCTTGTTATAGCCAAATGCAACCATTGGATGATCCTTGGTGGATTGATTTCAGGCTTCGGATTCAACTCGTCGCTCTCTTCCGTTTCGCGAGCCGTGCGCTCGTTAGGTGAGTGGTTTGATTCCAACCCTTCCGGGAGCGCTCGAGGCACGTAGTCGTGCTTCGCGTTTCCATGGGGCTTTATTTGCACCCTAAATATGCTAGATATCATGCATGCTAGGTTGTATAGCTCGTATATTGTGTAGAACCCCTATTCTACCTTATACTTGCCTATGTATTGTATAGAATATGGCATGACTTAGGTAATATTGTTTGAATTACTACCCTTATTATCATTTGAACATATCAGGCATGTCTAAACTTGGGTTAATAACGGGTGTATGTGTAATATTCCTCTGATTTAGGACTCGAGGGTGTGGTATAGTTGTTGCACCCATCTGTTGGGGCAAAACTATGACCAGCTCGAGAGAGGATGAGGCATTCCCTCTCCCTCGCCCTCCTTCTCTTCGCGAACCGAGTGAGTAGATGTAGTTCCTACTCGACTCGGGTTTGCTTGGAATTATTGGCATGCACCTGTTGTTGCGCAGATCGCGCTTAACCCTTCCCTTCTAGGTTGGTGTTATCCAACGTATAATAGGTTGTAATTTGTGTGTGTTTATCTGTTTGATGCCATGTATGCATGTTAAGTAGGCCATCGTTGGGTAGTTAATTGCATATATATAAATATATGCCGATATGGCCATGATTCTTGTCTAATGTGTTAGACAAGTGTATGACCTCTTGTGAGGTCATACCATGGTTTTGACACTTATAATTAATGTCTTCCCCGCATCTGAGTTATGCGCCCTGGAGGGAATTCATGAGAATTCATTGCGCCTATCGGTGTTTGATAACCGATGATGACGGATCCAAGAGGATCGTATCCGCGAGCGTAGATTGTTTCTCCCCTTCGTTGGATCCGTGTAGGAACTTCCCGGCGTTGGAAACGCTGTCCTGGCACCGGGCTCCCATTTGTAGGTACCATCGCTTCGGTCGAGAGTGTACTGATCGTGGGAGTATGTCAGGTAGAGGCTACCCGGGGAAAGGGCTACCGGTGGACCAAGGGCTTAGAACAATCGACCTCTTCCCCAAGATCCTATGTCACCCGTCGGGGTGAGGGTGAGGGTGTTGGCGTGAGTAGGGTGGGGTCGCGTTGATACTCGACCCGTCAGTTTGTATAGATGGTTTTCCCGTGGGGTTTACGCTGCGAGCATGAGTTATCGTTTTTCCCCTTCGTTGGATCCGTGTAGGAACTTCTCGGCGTACCATTGCTGTCTTGGCACCGGGCTCCCATCTGTAGGTACCATCGCTGTGGTCGACAGTGTACTGATCGTGGGAGTATGTCAGGCAGAGGCTACCCGGGGAAAGGGCTACCGGTGGACCAAGGGCTTAGAAACGATCTAGTCTCTTCCCAAGAGACTGGGTCACCCCTTTTGGGGTGAAGGTGAGGGATTGGTACAGTTACTTCCGACAACCTAGGTCACCCTTCGGAGGTGAGGGTGTTGGTGTGAGTGTTGTGGGCTCGAGTTGATACTTGACCCACCAGCTTGAGTGATTGGCTTTCCATAGGGTTCGCGCTGCGAACAAGTAGTGTTTCCTCCCAATATCATCGTATACCGGGGTCCCGACGTAGAAGCTGCCCTGACAGAGGACTCCCACTTGTAGGTACTCCCGATGCGTTCGGCAGATGTACTGATCAGGGGAGTGTACCAGGTGAGGCTACACGAGGGTGGACCACCGGACGATGTTGCAAGCCTGAATTATCGTTCTCCCCTTCGCCGGATCCGTGTGGATGCTTCCTAGGTACGAGCCGCCCTGGGTGGACCCCCACCTGTAGGTACCATCGATGCGCTCGACAGTGTACTGACCGTGGCCGGCTCCAGGTAGAGGCTGCCTGGGAGAGCGCTACCGGATGACGAACGGTGTAGAACAGCAAGTTGTCCTTCGAGTCCCTAGACTCACCCCTGTGGGGGCTAGGGCGAGGGCAGGGTAGGGTCGCACCGCCGTGTGACCTTGTTAACCGTTGGGTTTCTACCCATGGTTTCCTTGATAGGTGATTGCCTTAGGATCGAATGTTGGTGTTGGTGTTTGGTTTCTGACCACTCACTGAGCTTGTAGCTCACCCCTCGCTTATGTTTTTCCCCAGTTGACGCTGAGTCGGATCCAAGAGAAGAGCTCCCCTGGCGCCATCCGAGTAGGAGACCTGCGTTCGCGTTGGATGTCTTGCGAGTCGGAGGCTATCAGCATTCCCTTTTTATTGTATGTATTATACTTGTGCTTGTGCACGGTATGTAGACTGTTGATGTCAGTTATTGTATATATTGGCTCTCACAGGACAGATGATTGTGTACTCTAGTCTGTAATATGTCTTTGAATTACAGACTTAGTCATTTGAGCTTCCGCTTTTTGTATATATTTGATGTCAGTTACTTGTGTATTGCCTTTTCTATTGTGGAGTATTTATTTGACCTCGTGTATGGATTACTGATATCATTTATATATTTGCCACGTCTCGGGGACGGCCGCCCTGGGGCGTGACAGATATCACGTAATATCATACAAATATAATGAACACATGAAATTCAACGATATAGAGAAAAACTCACATAAAATAAATCAATAGACCTACTCATCATGAACCCAACCTCAGGCAGAAGATCACGATTGTTGCATCTACAACGTAGACGTTATCAAGACCATTCTCCATCTGTCTCTTTGTCCCCCTCTTTTAATGTGTATGGTGTTCGACAAGTTCGCCTCTGACCCATCTTTTGTATATATAGATCATTGATTGATGATTTCATCTCTCGTTAAGCTTTCCATAGTGACAAAGAGAGTTAAGTGAAGGTGGAGATAGGAGAGATGAATGGGCAAAGCTATTCCCACTACCCACGTTACACTTTCGCACTACCCATAATTACAAAAATGCCATTATTTATTTTAATTTTTTTTAATCCCTTTCCAACTACCTAGTTCGACAGCGTCCAGTCGAAATGTTCTTCACTGGGACGACAGAGGTCTGTCGAACTATCTGAATAAGTGTCGACAGAAATCCAGTAGAAGTGTGTTTCACTAGAACGACAGAGATCCGTTGATCTGTCTGAGCAAGTGTCGACATGGATGTGTCGAACCCTTCAAAACAACAACTTTCTTCTAAGGATCAATCACTTATACAATCATTTACGTCCTTATGAAAAACAATGTTTACGTCTTAGAAAAGACTCCACTTGTTTAGAAAAGAAAATAATATTTTTTGTCTATATGAAATGTTTACTGTTTATTTGATCCAAATAGCTATTTGTTTAATATTTTTGTTTCTTATACTTAAATAAATATATAGGAATGATTTTCAAAAAGACTTAAATAACTTAAATGGCATTTTTGTTTTTCATAAGGACGTAAATGATTGTATAAGTGATTGATTCTTAGAAGAAAGTTGTTGTTTTGAAGGGTTCAACATATCCATGTCGACATTTGCTAAGACAGTTCGACGGACCTCTGTCGTCTTAGTGAAGAACACTTCGACAGGATGCTGTCGAACTGGGTAGTGGGAAAGGGTTAAAAAAATTAAAATAAATAATGACATTTTCGTAATTATGGGTAGTGGGAAAATTCATTTGGGTAGTGGGTCTATCCGTGCCCGAGATGAATATGTATCTATTAATTGAAACAATATGAGAGAACGATAGGAGAAAATGAATCTGTATGTTCAAAGTTCTTCATACACTCAAAATAACATCTATTAATAGTGGGGGTAAAAAAAAAATTCTTTCTTTTATTACTAATTTTTGTTCATGGACATTTGCATATGAAAAAATTCAATACATTTTTTTGATACATTGATACAAAGTTATTTAATTGCATTAATACATAACAATTTAACACCAACTTAAAAATTTGGTTTTTTTTCTAAGATATATTATATTATAAAAATAAATGGTTTATAAAGAGTGTTAATTTTCAATATAATTCCCACATTATCATAACTAAGACTGATAGATCATATTACAACAAACTAAATGTTGATGAATCTGCTCACATTTAAGGTATCAATTTTATATTTTGATTTACCAAATAAAATAAAAAATAACAAATAAAATTAGCAAGTTTTTGCTACACAAGATATATATACAAACAACAAACATATGTGTCCCCAGTGGCCATAGCACAATGGTTATGAGCTTACATGTGTTAAGAGTAGGTTTTGGGTTCAATTCTTGGGGCAAACAGGTGGATGTAGCTTTCACAACTTACGCGTAATATATATATATATATATATATATATATATATATATGTATGTATGTAGAGAGAGATAGAGAGAATTGATTTGGTGCAGCTCGTGCGGGTGTGGGGCAATGGTGTGTGATTGTTGGATTAGAGACCCATTGATCCAACGGTGGGTGTTTTTAAAAAATGTGAAAAACAGAGAATCAATATACCCAGTCAACCAGTCCCAAAAAAACCCTTGTTTTTCCAGGAGTACACAAAACATGAGCATGACCTTCAATAAGATTGTGCACCATCCATCTTTCACCATCTTTCAATAAGCTTATGTTTGCCTCGCATCATAATCTTGTATGTCCTCAGGTTTGTTTTGTGTTTGAAGATTTTTAAATCCTTCTTTAGAGCAAACAAAATCTTTGAAATATAGTTCTTTTGCACCATCAACATTACGATATTTTGTGGATGATTTTCAAACACTATAACAAAAAAATTTAGCATAATTCACATAAAAGTTCTCTACTTCTTTAATAGAATCAAAAGACATTCCAATGACTGGTTTACCTTGTTCATCAACTTCAAGAATCCAAAATCCTTCATCCTCACTATATAAAGATTTTACATTATCAACAGATTCATCATCATTTGTACTACCAACTCCACTAAACATTTTCACTAAAATATTGATTTGACACATTTAGAGGGGCAAATGTCAGCACTGCACAAACTATGTCTATTTTGGCACAGATTTAGGGGGCTATAGAAAGGTCGGATGTACGGAGAGAGATGTTCGAGACTATATAGGTAAAACTCGAAGTGATTTGAGAGATTATGATGCAGAATTATTTTTGGATCGCTTTAAAGAAAAATATGAAATGAATCCTTCGTATTATTTTGCATATGAAGTAGACAAAAAGAACAAGCTGACACATTGTTTTTGGGCTGATGAGGAGGCAAGAAGGGCCTATGCTCATTTTGGGGATGTTGTTGTGTTTGACACAACTTATAGCACAAATAAATATTCTCTTATCTGTGCACCATTCACTAGAGTCAATCACCATTTTCAATCCATTAATTTTGGTCGTGGCTTATTAAAAGATGACAAGATTGACTCATTTCTATGGATTTTTGAGAAATGGCTTCAACCAATGAAAAATAGTCCACTAAAAATAATAATCACATATCAAGATGCTACTATAGGGGTTGTAATTGCACATTTGTTGCCCCATGTGCCTCACAGATTTTGAATTTGGCACATAATGAAGAAGTTTGACAGAAAAAGTCAGCCCAATTTCTCATAGAAGTGATTTTCTAAAGCCCTTCAAAGCATGTGTATATGGTTCAAAAACTTCAGATGAGTTTGAAGAGAAGTGGTGGGGTTAAATCAGAAAATTTCAATTAGAGCATAATGAACGGTTGGCTACATTGTTTGATACATGTGAAAAATGTTTTCCATTGTACTTTAAAAACATATTCATGGCAGGAATGAAGAGTAGTCAATGAACTAAGCTCAAAATTCAGTGTTAGACAAAAACTTCAAAAAAAATCATAGTCTCATTGAGTTTATTCACCTCTTTGAAATGGCTTTAGAGCATCAAACGTACAACAAATTAGTGGCTGATCATGAGACACTTGATAAAATTTTAAAAATTGTCACTAATTTTGCTATTGAGTTGCAAATAGCCAAAAGATATACTCACAAGATTTTTTACATGTTCTAGAAAGAAGTTTTATCTTCCATGCAGTACAGATTGATGTCGAAATATACTTCAGATGTACAAGTGCAAATTGTTAAAAGGTTGGGGGACTCGACCACTACTCATGAAGTTTCATATAATCCATTGAATCAGGAAATGAATTGCTCAGGTAAGAAGTTTGAGAATGTAGACATTCCATGTTCACATATAATAGTTGTTTTAAGAAACAACTTCATTTATTGTTTGCCTGAATACCTAATTCTTGAAAGATGGACTACCACAGCCAAATTGAAAAAAGTATATGATGAACATGGAGTAAAACTTCAATAAATTGGTGGATCAAGTAAATCGGGTGGCACAAAAAATATTGAGATCGTGCGTGGCTTTGCATAATGTTTAAATAATGCTTCTATTCAAGTGTGCAATGCAACGAAAGAAATGTTACATGATTTATAGAAAATAAAGGCCTCAGAAAGTGCAAGTGGCAGTAATATTCAACTTCACTATCGAAGCACGTCAATCCCTTCGATTGTGAATGTCCATCCCCCAAATGTATCTAAAATGAAAGGAAGTGGAAAAAGATTTAAGGGGGGAAAGAAATAGCAATGAATGAGATGGGCAAGAGGAGAACTTGTGGTGTATGTGGAAAAAAGGATAAACACAATGCACGAACTTGTCCCAAATTGAAAGAAATATAAGTTTATAATCCTTTGATTACCAAAGAGGAACACAACAATTCTTTTTTGTCTTACTATATGATTGTTTGTGAAAATATTAGGTTATTACAGAACACTCAAGATGCTCCCATTCCATTTAATGAAATGGGATTATTGAAAAGCACCCTTTCAATTATCTTGTTCTTTATTATTGAATTGCTTTTTTTTTATTTGTTGATATTGGTTTTTGTTCTCTTTTAAGGTTGTGAAAAAATAGGTGCATGTTGGGTCTATCATTGTAAAAAGGGTGCTTTTGTTATCATTTTTTGTATGTCACTGTAAAATAGTTGCTTTTTATTTCTGTGGGTGGAGAATGAGTTCTATTAACCTTCCTTGGAGCATCATTCTGCCAACTAGTCTAATAGATATGAGAGTTGATGATATTCCATACAGAACTTTTGTGTGTACTACTTGTGTGGACCATGAAAATATTATAAGATCCAATTGGCCAAATTTGTAATGATGATGTCTATATTACTCTATGGTGGAGGTGGATGCTATTTATCCTATGTTATGAGGACTTTATATGTGTTATATTATGTGTCAGTGTGTGCTATGTGTTGTTCCTGTTTGTCGGTGCTGAAAAATCCACCTCTGTGTAGGGGTTCTTCGGGGTTTCAGATCTGATGCGTGCTCTGGCGGGCTCGGTTAGATCGTCTCTTAGAAGGGTGGTGTCGTTCCTAGTTGAGGTGCTCGACAGCGGCTCAAGAGGATTCAAGGTGTGTGTGATCGCCACCTGCTTTTTTTGACCAGCAGGAAAAGGTTGGGTTGGATTTGATTGCCTACATGGGGAGTTTGTGGGGTCTCCGCTCTGAGACACGGGTATACCGCACACAGAGATGAAAAACAGGTAATCCTATTATGCTTCCGGGGCTTGACTAAAGGAGTATTGGGACAAAGGGGTGTAGGTAAGGTGCGGATATAGGGCGGCTAGTGTATTTGAGCTGTCGGGTATGGGGCGGCTACTAGGGTTTAGCCGTCCAGGGCCTGGGTTGGTTAGGACAGAACCTTTGGTAGGAAATGAGTTTGGCTTATGGACAGAGGTTAAGCTAGGCTTAACCCAGGTTTCTGGAGGGTGGAATGAGAGGGTGTTTTTGTGTAGGGAATGGATTTTTCTCCCACAAAAGGGGCTCTCTTTCTCTTTCTCTAGGGATTCCTAGTGGTGGAAGGGAATGGTCAATTGATATCAAGTGAGGATTGTGGATTGGAGATTGGTTGATGTTGTAAAAGTGTTTTGAACCTCCTCTATTTATAGTAAAAAAGAGACAGGGTAATACCCAGGGGATAATAGAATGGATTGGTTAATAGTGTGTTTGATTAGACCTCTCATTAATTCTCTGGTTCTTCTGTCAGGACCACGTGAAGGGTGGCTAGTCCAAAGTAGCCGCCCCCATCATGACCTGCCAAACGTCTCATCTCTGACAAGCGGTGGCTTGGGTCGGTTACTTGGGATGAACCGGCCAAGATGGGGCGGTTAAAGGTCACAATCCGCTGCAATGATCAGCATTTAATGCTGCTTTATGTCCCATCCAAGGAAGCGGTTTGGGGTCGGCCAGGTGGGCGGCTAGTGCCAACTAGCTGCCTGGTATGGGCCGGCTAGTTAGGGTTAGCCACCCCTTTCCATGGTTTCTTAGGTTTTAGGGTTCTGGGGTTTCTCTAGGTAGGTTTAGGGTTTCTGGTTTTGTTTTTCTAAGTTTTGTTTTTTATTTGATGTCCAAATGTGGTTTGATTCTAATCGTTACTTGAAGTATTTTTATCTTTCTAGACTGTCAAAATTGGGGTATCTACAATTGTCCCTCATCGGACGGAGTCTTTGCGCGAACTTTGACCGATGATAAGAAAAGAGACCCCCTATTTTGACCGGCCCGACCTTCAAGAAGTTATGACAACACGAATAGTACTATTCGGGGAGTTGATTTAGACCGTCAAAGGTTAGGTCTTGACTTAGAATTTTCAATTGAAAGGATGATCCACGTGGAAGGCGGGAAAAGTAAATGGTGAGTGATCAAACCCGCGGTCGGGGTGCTTAGTTATCGTGCACGGAGCAGCCTAGCTCAGTTTCCTCGTGCCTACCATTCCCGTGTTTGGGAAAACTCAACAAGGAGGGGATATCGCCGACAGAAAGCAAGTAAAGGTATTGAGTTGGTGAATTGGTTCATCCGAAGGGAAGGGAACTCTGGAAAAGAACCAGAACTGAAGAAATTTGAACTGAATGGTACTGGAAGTATGGTAAAACTTTAGGAAAGTCGTGTTTGGTCAAGTAGTGCTTGAAAATAAATCAATACATGGCTGTTTGTTTTTAGAAAACTGGAATTTAGGACTTGGAAGGAAGTTGGAAATGGGTTTTAAGCGAGAGTTTGAAAAGCTGGGAGGGGCGGCTACTCGCAGGTAGCCGCCCCATAACCAGGTCCCTTATAACCGAAAAGACCCTCTCTCTCCATACGTTTCAAAATGGTTTATCTCCCTCCATTACTCCTTCTTCTCCGTTTTAAACCGAGAAGCCTTGATTCCTTTGCCTCTTCTTCCTTCATTCTGACCTAGATCCGTCATTCTCTCTTGATTTTAAAACCCTAGGTTTGGGTTCTCCTTTTTCTTTCTAATCCGTGTAAGATGACGAGGTCGAAGGCGATTGCTTCGAGGGGGAAACGACCATGGGTGGCTCGTGAAGAGCGTAGCCCGAGCTCTTCATGATCGGAGAGTGATAGGCTGGAGGTAGAGGCCGTAGGGGAAGTCATGGGTGCCTTTACGGAGTTTGTCTCTGGTATGGTGGGCATGGAGGAGACCGGTGGTGTTGGGGCTGAGGCCGTGGAGGCCGGGGGTATTGGGGTTGAGGCCGAAGAGGCCGTTGGTGTGGGCATAGGAGCCATGAGGGTTGGTGTTGATGTGGAGGCCGAGGAGGCCGTGGTTGGGGAGGAGGGAGAGGATGAGGAGGAGGGGGACGATGACGGGATGGCCCGAAGAGGCCGAGGCGGACGTTTCCGGGTCCGCACAGGCTGTTGTATATTCCTAACCCTTTTGTCTTATCCTTTTACTTACATATATGTGTTCATAAGTCTTTGTAGTATAACATAGGCGATTCATGTGCAATATTTGTATATGTGTGTGTTAGTAAGCATGCTTGGATGTATGGTTTTATCACGGTGGGATGTGTAAGCATGCTGCATGCCGATATGGGTTTGTTTTTTTAGAAAGGGGGATAATTTTTTATGCATATATCCATGTTTGCTCTATTTTAGAAAGAAGATAGGAATGGTATGGTTAGTATGCTTGCATGTGATATATTTTTTTGTGTGCATACAGTTTTTGAGATGTGTCTTCATATGTGTTTGATCGGAGTAAGAGGGAATGTATGCACGTATTTCATGGGTCCCAGTATTCTTTCACAAGATTAGGTGAGTTCATGAAAAGTATATAAGTATAGACTGTGATGAAAGAAGTGTGCAAGTGGTGACCACGGTGGGATTTAATAGTTTTAGCACGTGTGATCATATGAATAGCGTTTTGTAAATAATGGAAGGTGAACCCTTAGGTGAATTAAGTTTTCTATTTTCATGCTTTTGTTTTTGATTCAGTATATAGAAATTTTATTTTGTTAAGCATGATGTCTAAATGAATTTTAGGCTTTGGTTTCTCACCTCTTGATTGCTCTTTAAACTAACTCATGTTTTCTTCATTCGTTTGTAGCGGCCGAATCATATCCAGGCTTTGTGGCACGGGACGAAGAGGTGGTACGATGCCTTGGGGCAGAGGGAGAGGAGGTTGGTGGACGGAGCGGGCTTTCGTTCCTTCTTTCTGATTGAGCCATTCCACGTCCATCGCCCCTATGTGGAGGCATTGGCGAAGAGGTGGGACCCAGAGAGTTGTACGTTCATTCTCCCCACTGGTGCGGTTATGCCGATCCTTGAGGACGTCCATCGGATTACCGGCCTTCCGGTTTTAGGGGAAGTGATGATTGGGGCCACCCTCGCTGACTACAGGGGCTTGTTCCAAGAGTTGATCGGGGAATGGGAGTTCCTGGAGTGGGAGTGGACACTGAACCGGATCCCTTTGGGGAGGCTTTCGAGGCAATATGGCCTCGGTTCCTTCACAGAGTGCCAGAAGGGTGAAGCTGCAGCTAGCTTCAAGAGGAGACGGGCGATGATCGAGGCGAGAGAGGTGGCTGCGTGTCCACAGAGGGCACAGAGGCAGTTGAGGGCATTCTTTCTTTATTTCTTCGGCCGGGTCCTCTTTTCGACGGCCTCTGACAAGGTCTCCTCCCATTCCCTGTTGCTGATGTGGGATTTGGAGGGCATGGGGCGCTATGCTTGGGGAGTTGTGATGTTTGCCCATCTCTTCGCGGAGCTCTCGAAGAAGGTCAAGAGGGCCGGGGGAAAGAACCTTGGCGGCTTCGCGCCATTTCTTCAGGTATGTGTAAGTGAGCAGTAGATGTCTTCTTCTCGGCTTAGTTCACTTTATCATGACAATTTCCGTCTTGCTTTGTTAGATTTTTGGATATGAGCACTTCGCCATTGACCACCCGATTCTGGCGCCATTTGACCGTGCTCTCCCTTGGGCTATGAGGTGGGCACCCCGGGGATCTTCACACTCGTATCGCCTCGCCCAATTCTGAGAGGCCTTCCGCATCTTGATGGAGGAAGAAGTATTTTTTCTTTGAGTTTTCTTTGGCTTGTATTTGGTTTTCTTTTGGCTAAGCGCTCTTCCAAACTTTTGATGCTTTATAGATGACGTTGAGGCCCTATATGGAGGAAGAGGTCCCTGAGGATCTGTCGCGGGATGTCTGGCTGATCTACTTCAATGAGGTCGTGTTTCATGCGATCAGCCGGGTCATCTACCAGCTTGGGTACCACCAATGGGTGCCTGATCCTCTACCGAAGAGCCCCTCGATCCCGGTGACTGGGATTTCTTGGGATACGAACCTCCTGAGGAACTACGCTACGTATGTGGTGGGATGGATGAGCCGAGGTGTCTTGGTGGAGTGTCGTCCCGAGATGACTTCGAACGACGACTACCTGGCTTAGTATCATCAGGAGTATGCGGGCATCCTTGGGATGATGGAGGAGGAGATCCCGGACACCTACATACGTTAGAAAACCCTTCTCCTCTTTCTCGTTCTCTTTTGTTGAATATTTCTCTGAGTGGTGTCCCTTTTGCAGGTTGAGTTGAATGAGATGAAAAAGAGACTCAAGACCACCAACAAGCACCTTCGAGTGCGTAGTGGGCAAGTGGAGCACTTGAGGGCTCAAAGGCGCTGGTTACAGGACCAGGTTCGAGTCCTCGAGGCTCAGGTGGATGCTCTATCGAGAGCGAGAGCTGTCGGTGCTTCTTCTTCTTCTGCTCCTCCTCCTTCCATGGTTTCTGAGCGTGAGCTTGAGTTGACGAGGGAGTTAGATGCGGCCCGGAGCGAATTGACGGTCACACGGATGGAGCTGGGCCAGGCGAGGGGCAGGGCTTCTCGGGCTGAGGAGGAGACGGACCAGCTGAGGTCCATGATGGCATCGAGAGAGGAGTTCATCATCCTAGGCCGCGAGAGGGATTCCCTCCAGACGAGGGTGTCAGAGTTGGAGGCTTTGGTGGGCGTTCTCGGGGGTTTGATGGGGGATTTGCTTCGTTCTCTCCAGGCGGCCGGGGATAGAGATCGAGAGGCACTTCGATCGAGCGAGGACAGGCTCCGGGTCGTTGAGGCGAGATGATGGGAGCTCGAGGAGAGGCTGAGGGTGGTGGAGATGCGTCTTCGAGGGAGGTTGGAACATAGAGATAGAGATATTCAGCAGGTCCTCCTCTGGGAAGCCACCATGTGAGAGAAATTGGTCGGTGGAGGAGTTATGACCGAGCCGGACCTCGACCTCCTTCCTCTTGAGCCCAAGCATTTCGTCTCTGCTTCCCTGGCTACCAGGGCCACCTTCAGTCGCGCTTCTCGTCCCTCGGTGTCCAGGAGTCGTGGGATATATGTGAGGGCCGCATCTTCAGTTCGAGAGACTCCTACAGCCCTTGATGCTCCAGAGGTTCAGTCTTCTCATCAGCCTCCACTCCCTTCCCAGCCATGTCAGGACGTTCCTCCTACTCAACCTCCAGCAGATGACGATACGTCGAGGTATAGCTTCTTTGCGTCTTGGTTTTGGTGGAAGAATAGTATATATGCAAGGAATTTATGCTTTTCTTCTTTTCTCTATGACTCAGGTGATCATTTCAATGGTGTGTAGCTCAAGACTTTGATGGAAGCTTCTGATGGATCCCTATCTATTTTAACTTTAGTTTTAAGTAGGTTTACCATTCTTTTGGTGTTAATTCGGTCGTGTACGTGGAGTGGTTTTATAAGGTTCTATGGGTGGATGATTGGATGAAATGGACGTATGTTTTAGTTTTGGTATGTTTACGGATGGACATGTGTTTTTGAAATGTGGTTATTTTGAAATGCGTTGGTGTGCGTCTTATGAATGTTTATGTATACGAAATGTGTGTATGCAAGTTTTGAAAAGAACTGATTTCAATAGGTAAAGATGTGTTGAAGAGTTAATTGGATATGAACTGACATAGCTGAAATAGGTGCAGGCAGGGGGCGGCTAGTGCAAACTAGCAGCCCAGTGAGGGGTGGCTAGTTGTGTTTAGCCGTCCCCTGCCTGGGAAAATTAGCCTGAAACAAAGGGGCTGGGGCGGCTAGTGTATTCTAGCCGCCTGGTGAGGGGTGGCTAGTCGGGTTTAGCCGCCCCCTGCCTGGGGCAATTTTTGGTTCTGCCACTTTTGTTTGCTGCTGCTGAAAGCCTTCGCGAGTGTTTTAACCTTCGAGACCTATAAAAACATCCTTTCCATGGACCAAGTGTTAAATCTGTCAAGATTGTACCCCTGCACTGACTTTCGAGCCCTTCTTGCTTGAATTGTCAAGGGCTACATTCCATCTTAAGGTAAAACGGAAATCAAATGCGAGAAAGGAAAGTGTGGGACATCATGCTCTAGTACGCAAGGAAGGGATTCCAAGTGCGTGAGTGAAAAAATCTTAAGTATGTGTGAAAGTGGGACAATTTCTTCTCAAGGATGTGCGAAAGGGCATGAAACGAGTGTAGATGGGGATAATTTTAATCTTGGTACGGGGAGTCAACTTTATATTTCAAGAAAATCGGATGCCTAGGTGTTTTGGAAAAGGAAAATGCAAGCTTATGAATAAGTATAAGTGGCATAAGGGGGCATTTTAATTCTTCAATGGTCCTTTAGGTGAGAGGGCGATGCTCTCGACTTTCTTAAGTAAAAGATACCATCGAGTCCCTATGGAGGGGCCCTTGTGGTCACTCATGTCAAAACCAAGATTGTATTTGAAAGGTATAAGCCTTAGGTGTCGGTTCTTCTAGGTTCATGGTTCTCAAATGCTTGATCGTATTATTCTAAAGATGCTAAAAAATCCATGAGTATACCAGGAGTCAAGTCAAATAAACTTCTTTTGGATAGACAAGTTTCTAAGTGAACTCATGTGAGTGTGTGTAGTTGTAAACATGGAAATGGTCTACCCTTAGTCGAAATTTCGCCTTTCTCGGTAGACATAGTTCAATTTTGAATCCCATTGCGAAATAAAAAGGGGGGAGAATGGGGTAAGAGTAATATCTTCCTTTCGGGCAATATTATAGAATGTCCTAGTCTAGCGTATGTCCTATTTTCTAGGTCCCTCTGGCTTTCTTCTTTTTATCAATTCTTTATTTTAGGTGGAAAGTACAGTCCGTTGTTTAGACCTATACTAGTACAGCTGTTTGTTTGGCATATACTTGTGCGTAAAGGCGTGAAAGCCTGCTAAAGTAGAGAGTTTAACCCGTTCACTTGGGTGTTGTTTTTTTGTTGGCCTCTCATTGCCTGATTTTTTTATTTGAGGGGGGGGGGCTCTTCTGTTTTTCACCCCGATTCTTTTCATGCTTCCCCTCTAGAAGTGTTTGCATAGTGCCAAATCTAGTTTTGGGACATATGCCAGGTCCATGTATTTTCTCATTTTGACCTTGGATTAATACGAGTAGGGGCGGAAAATAAGGGAGGTTTTGCTTTGAGGTTTTAAAATTGTTCCAGTCTACGAGGTAGGCAATTTCTCTTCTGTTAGGTAAATCAATTGTCAAGTCATACGTGCGTGAAGGAAGCGGCATGATTGGCGAATATGTGTTCAAATGAATACGAGTTTTTCTTTGAGAGTCTTATAATTATATCATCAGGTATTAAACGCTGGAAATTGCAGGAAGAAAGAATAATAGTTCTCAAGTGTTGAAAGCTTTTCATGCATGGAATTTCTTCAGATAAAATGCATTCCACGAACCTGAAGCCTCGACTCCTTCGGTATCTACCAAGCGATAGGCATTCCCAGAATAGGCATGGGTGATCACATATGGTCCCTCCCATGTGGGTTGCAGCTTCCCTCTTGGGTGAGTCTGTCTTGATGGCATGATTTACTTAAGTACTAACTTTTGAAGAAGGAAAACATGGAAATTCAGTTTGGAAAATATTTTGATTTTTGGAAAACATGTAGAGAAAGTGTATAAAATATTTTCGTTTGTAGGGAAAGGTGAAATAAAGCTTGGGAAAATGTTTTGTTTGTAGGAAAGAGGGTAGAAGTACAGCTTGAAAATATTTTCGTTCGAAGGAAAGCATAGAATTAAAGCTTGGGAAAATGTTTTGTTTTGTAGGAAAGATGGTAGAAGTACAGCTTGAAAATATTTTCGTTCGAAGGAAAGCATGGAATTAAAGCTTGAAAAAATGTTTTGTTTTGTAGGAAAGAGGGTAGAAGTACAGCTTTGAAAATATTTTCGTTCGAAGGAAAGCATGGAATTAAAGCTTGGAAAATGTTTTGTTTTGTAGGAAAGAGGGTAGAAGTACAGCTTGAAAATATTTTCGTTCGAAGGAAAGCATGGAATTAAAGCTTGGAAAAATGTTTTGTTTTGTTTGGAAGTATGGAGAGACAGTTATGAAACATTTTTGTTTAGAAGGGAAACACGGAAATAAAGCTGGAAACAGGTATGTTCAGGGTTGGGGAATGAGAGCTGATTAGCATATATTTTTGGATTTTGGTTTCTTCAGGAATGCGTGTAAACAAATATGTACATGGAGTGATGAAAGCGGAGACTGGTAAATGTTTTTTATTTTTGATTTTTAGAAAAACTGTAACAAATATGTACAGGATTTTGCTAACTAGATAGCTGATTTAAATAAATATTTTAGTTTTGGGGATTTTTGAAAGCCTGAAAATAAATATGTACAGGTTGATGAAAGCGGGGCTTACCCAGGGGGATCGGTCCCTGGTTCTTGGACTCGTACTGCTTCTTCGAGTCGACTCCTTTTTGACGGCCGGCTAATGTCTGGTGGGGGTCTCCTATTCCCGAACTCTCCCTCCCTAAGCCGCTTCAAGGGTCTTTCTTGCTGGAGCAATTCTTCATCAGCAGAGCCTGGTTGCCAACATGCAAGCACCTCTAGGCGGATGCACATAGCACAGACGCTCCAGTTACGGACTTGTGCTCCGTTGGAACGGGCTTCTCCCCAGATAGATATCACTCCTCCGCGGTACGGGAAGCAAAGGCATTGGTGTTGGGTGGATGAAATGGCCTCGATGCTGTTGAGCCAGGTCCTTCTGACAATTAGAGGGTGGGGTGATTGAATGTTCATTACCATGCAGTTGACGATGGTGGAGATCGGACCGATTTTGTGGGAGCGTGACCAGTCCGCAAGCATTCTTGCGCGTGCTGTCGAAGGTGTAAATAAATTCATCCGAGGGCTTCAATCTAGGAACACTGCCTTCTAGCTTCTGGTAGACGGAATATGTGAGAACATTAGTTTTCGCTCCTGTATCGATGAGAATATGCCTGAATTCTTTTCCTCCGAGTATGGTAGTGATTGCGAGGGGTGCGGATCGTGCTCTGGCTTTTGCGACTTCATGGGGGAGGAAGGTGATTGGGTTGGGCTCTCCGTGATTGTTCACTGAACTCATGGTCCTGGTCGCTTCTTCCGAGGTATAGTTGCCGTTATAAGGGGACCCAGGTGGGCTACCACCTTCATTCTCGCCTCCTGGGCGTAGGGCTAGTGTGAACATGTTGTGTATTGCCCAGTTGTGCATGTCTCTCCCCAAATTGTTAGTACATGACCCACGAAGGGCAGTCGGAGGCATTGGTGCCGGGGGAAACAAATAGCTTAGATGCTGTCCAACCATGGTCGTCCTAGCATTAGGGGGTACCTTGTGTCGATGTCGGTCATGAAGCATGCCACCTCACAGATGAGGGGATCGATGGATAGCTCGAATATTCCAGGGTCATAGAGAGCATTCCCCGTGTGATTGAAAGCCTGGATAGTAGGGTGGGCAGTTTGAATGGGGGGCGTCTGAGTCCGGGTATCTTCTGGTAGGTGGAGCACGTCATTACGTTCATTCCTGACCTTGGGTCCACGAAGATGTTGTTTAGCCACAACATCTGAAGTCATCGGCGGATGTGTAGGGGGTAGACTCGCAGTCTGGAGTTCGGGAGGTCTTTGTCAGTGAATGATATGGTTATTGGGCGGTGGGGCCATCGATAGTGTCAGTACTCTTGGAGGACCCATTGTCGTCTTGATGTAGATCATCCGACGTACATTTCCCTCCCTCGGATCCTTCGCTGGCTCCTTTGGGAACCTACACAAAGGGCTCCTCCTCCTTGTCTTCTCCAGAATTTTCTAGTCTGCTCCCATCGGACTCTGCGTTGACGATTGCGGGTAGGGCGAGGATTGGTTGTTCTTCTTCGCCGTAGGGTATGGCAAGGTCATGATCATCGAGGTTCAGCTGGAAGGGCTCGTTCTGCCCCTCCTCCTCAGATTCTTTGGACAGACTGTCATCAGTGACATCCTCCGAACTACTTGGTTGTGGCGATGGTTGCCTCCCTCTTCTGACCATGTTTACTATGTGGGCTCAAGACGTGGATGCTTGGTCGTGACCTGGCAATGGGTCAGTAAATATGCCAAGTGGCTTGGAGGCTCGAGAATTGCCCTGGTTTAAGTGGCTTTTGATCATGGCCCAATCAAAGCGCATGTCATCATTCAAGTCATAAATAAAATCTTGAAAAATAACGCATTGTTCTACGGTATGTCCATGCTGTTGGTGGTATTGACAGTAATGCAGCCTACTGGCCCCGGGGAGTGGAGGCTTAGCAACTGGGAGGGAGATACTATTAGTGTCCATTAGCACCCTAAAAATTCTAGTGAGTGTTTCTGGGAGGGGAGGGTAAGAGTCCATCTTTCCCATTCGTCTTTGATCATAGGATGTTGGAGGGAAGACCTCATTATAAGTACTTTGTGTAGGCTACCTAGGATTTAGGTTTTGGTTTCTTAGGAAGGTGGAATAGAAAGGGGTCTTAGGCTGGCCTTATCTTGAAATTATGGGGCTTTGGACTGGAGAACTTTTGATTACTGGGTTTTATTGTGTCGGCACAGGGACGGGCACTGATCGAGTAGTGAAATTTTGGTTGGTTGGCCGAGGTGGCGCATACTCGGATGAACTGGACGTGTACTGTCTCATAGCCGTTCCTCGATCAGGAACTCGTGCTCCGTTCGGGTAGAGTGCTGAAACTTGTGTAATCCCCTCTACCGTGGGGGTTTGCGCTCTATGTGACGGTTGTCCAACCCTATGACTGATAGGTGGGGACTGGGTTTGGACTATTGGGGCTGCACAACGAGAAATCCTGTTGTGGAGGTCAATTAGAAGTTGATATGTAGTATAGTCCCCGTATGAAAGGCTCGTACGGAGTTCTGGGCTCAGGCTCTGTAACATCATGTCAAGACAGGCCGGTTCAGTGGACGAGTGTGCGCCATCGAGACACGTATTGTTCAAATTCCTCCCTAGGCCTTATTCTTTCTACGGTTAAATCCAAAATAGAGGGGGTTCTGATCCTCTGGTAACCGTAGCGGCCCAAGAACTTCTTGCTTACAGCCGAGAAGTTTGACAAGTGATCTACAGGGAGGGTGGAGAACCATTGCAATGCCTCTCCTTCCCACGATTTCTGGAAGAGGAAGACTAGTAGAGGTTGATTATCTAGAAACGGTCGGACGTTTAGATAAAAGGTAGTTAAATGTGTCTGGGTCTCTACGACCGTTATACCGGTAGAACTTGGGGATTTTGAATCCCTCTGGTAAGTGAACTGACAGGATCTGTCTCAGGTTATGTAGAGACATGTGCTTGGGGGCTGAGGGACCAGTCTCGAAGAGGATTCTCGGGATAGTTTCATCTAGTGTTTCTCCCCTGTGAGGGCTGCCTAGCGGTCCTGGGTTTGGGGTGGCTTGGTAAGGGCCTGGGGTGAAAACGGTCGGGAGCATTGGATTTGCAGGGAAAAGGGGGGTGAACGAAAAATGCTCGGATTGACCGAGCGACTGGGTGTGGACAGGGTTTTGGGAATGGCCTTGGGGGTTTCGACAGGGGTTTCCTGTCTCAAGGTCTTGGTATGACGGTCGTCAGCGAGGTCATGAAACATGTTCTCTATGGATTGGTACCCTAGACTGACCATCTTTTTCTCTAGACGGGTCAGGAGTTGTGTGACCTGACCCTCTCGGTGATTCCTTTCCTCTAATATCTCATCTTCTATGTGGGATTCTATGACGTAGAGTGGGGATGAATGCAGATTGAAAGCAGTAAATAAAGCAGTAAAGGATTGTGCAGCTGTGTGCGGCTTACGAAAGCAGTAAAGGATTGCGCAGCTGTGTGCGGCTTACAAAGCTGTAAATGATGTTGTAAGCAAAGTAGAGGAGGATCTGATTCGAGGGGTTGGAAACTCTAACCTTCTTAGAGGGTTGATAGCATTCTAACTCTAACCTTCCTAGATGATTGATAGCATTCTAGTCAAGCTTTTAAAAAAAGAGAGGCAGAAGAGGATTACCTATTGTTATTTTTCACGAGGGATGTCCCACCGTGATCACCAGATTTGTCGGTGCTGAAAAATCCGTGCGTGTGTGGGGGTTCTTCAGGTATTCGGATCTGATGCGTGCCCTGGCGGGCTCGGTCGGATCGTCTCTCGGGAGGGTGGTGTCATTCCTGGTTGAGGCGCCTGACAGCGGCTCAAGAGGATTCAAGGGTATGTCTGATCGCCATCTGCTTTTTTTAAAAAGCAGGAAAATGTTTGGATTTGATCGCCTACGTGGGGAGTTTGTGGGGTCTCCGCTCTGAGACACGGATATACCGTACACAGAGGTGAAAAATAGGTAATCCTATTCTGCTTCCGGAGCTTGACTAAAGGAGTCTTGGGACAAAGGGGTGCAGGTGAGGTGCGGATATGGGGCGGCTAGTGTGTTTGAGCCGTCGGGTATGGGGCGGCTACTAGGGTTTAGCCGTCCAGGGCCTGGGTTGGTTTGGACAGAACCTTGGGTAGGAAATGGGTTTGGCTTTTGGACAGAGGTTAAGCTAAGCTTAGCCCGGGTTTCTGGAGGGTGAAATGAGAGGGTGTTTTTGTGTAGGGAATGGATTTTCCTCCCACAAAAGGGGCACTTTTTCTCTCTCTCTAGGGATTTTTAGTGGTGGAAGGGAATGGTCAATTGATATCAAGTGAGGATTGTGGATTGGAGATTGGTTGATGTTGTAAAAGTGTTTTGAACCTCCTCTATTTATAGTAAAAAAGAGACAGGAGAATACCCAGGGGGTAATAGAATGGCTTGGTTAATAGTGTGTTTGATTAGACCTCTCATTAATTCTCTGGTTCTTCTGTCAGGACCAGGTGAAGGGCGGCTAGTCCAAACTAGCCGCCCAGTAAGGGGCGGCTACTTCCTGGTAGCCGCCCCCATCATGACCTGCCAAACGTCCCATCTCTGACAAGCGGTGGCTTGGGTCGGTTACTTGGGATGAACCGGCCAAGATGGGGCGGTTAAAGGTCACAATCCGCCGCAATGATCAGCATTTATTGCTGCTTTATGTCCCATCCAGGGAAGCGGTTTGGGGTCGGTCAGGGGGGCGGCTAGTGCCAACTAGCCGCCTGGTATGGGGCGGCTAGTTAGGGTTAGCCGCCTCTTTCCAGGGTTTCTTAGGTTTTTGGGTTTCTGGGGTTTCTCTAGGTGGGTTTAGGGTTTCCGGTTTTATTTTCCTAAGTTCTGTTTTCCATTTGATGTCCAAATGTGGTTTGATTCTAAGTGTTGCTTGAAATATTTTTGTCTTTTTGGACGGTCAAAATTGGGGTATCTACACTGTTGTTTTTTTATTTTTGTTTGGTAAATTTTGAGTAATGTCCATAATAACTAGCTGCTAAGGTTTTAGGAAAACTGGGTGGGATGAACTGGTTGGATATTTATATCTTTCAATGGTACAGTTTGTTAGCTGGTAAGTCTATATATGCTCTTTGCAGCGCAAAGGGGAATGTTAGTTATTGTTAGAGAAGTTTTCATATTGTTATTTATATCTTTCATTGGTACAATTTTTCAGTAGTGAAATTGTGATTCATCTGAAAATTGATGCTATTTAGCTATTTTCCTTGCAAACATCTGGGCATGATTCCAACATTTTGCATATTTTGTATTCAGTTAACATAACTCATTATATTTTACAGGATGCTCTGCTTGCATAACAACATTGTTCCCATTAATCATAAAAGTGTTTTCTATTTAAAAAGAGTCACCACAGTCTGTTGTTCTCTAGCATCATCAACTTATATCAAGCAAAAACTAAAAAGCAGAATACTAAATAAATTTTTTTTATTTCATCACTTTAACAAACTTTTTTTGGGTATAATTTAGGGTTTGGAGTGTTCAATTGTTTGTGCAGGTTGTTTGCTATCATATTTTAGTAGAGTTGAAAGTGCCAATGATGATGAATCTAATGAAAATTTAAAATTTATATGGGTCTATCACTCTTAAGCAATGTTTTTTTCTTGCTGTAGGTGGAGAATGAATTCTATTAACCTTCCTTGAAGCATCAATCTTATTTTAATATAAAATGCATTCCTTTATGATTAAATTGAATCTTTGTTTGAATTTTATCCTTGATTTAATACATATGCATTTTTTTATGGTTAAATTGAAACTTCACCGATATTGGCTTTGTATTTTCTTTTAAAGCATGTTTTCTGGAACAAAGCTATTTTATAGGTTGAGAATATCATTGCACATTTGAAACCAAAAATAGAAAACCTGAAAAAAGAAGAATGAAATGGGCATTGATGTAAGCGTTAATTCAGTGGGAGCTTGCTGCGACATATAGTATGCTCCTTAGTTTTGTGAGCTAAAACTCAAATATCAGTCTATTAATACACAATTCATGAACATGAGATGCCTATTTGTCCATCATAATAATTAACATATCAGCCTTGTGAATCTAATAGTGAATGCAAATTGATAAACTATACAATCGAGGATGATAACATAATTGGATAAGATTGCTATAAAGGTATGCTATTCACCCACCTCTTTATTCTTTCTGAAATTCAAAATCCAAAATTCAAATAAGAGATTACATAAACTATTTTAAAAGAAGTGATTCTAACCACCCTTGTCCATAAGGTGAATACCTATTTTAAACAGACATACGCCGCAAGGGTACATCAAGCAATCAGTTACACACACACATATATATATGTGAATAAATGAAACTAGTATTACAATTAAATAGGAAGAATATCTCTTAAGTATATCTAGACATTACATATCCAAAAAGTGATAAAGGTTACACCCATTGGGACTCTTATTTTAAACTCCACTTAACATTGAACCTACAAATATCATAAACAACATGAATACGATAAAAAATCAGTTCAATAAAGGATGATGATTTTAGTGTTGTAATATGGCCAAGGGTTCTTCTACGTGATCTTGTGATGCTTCAACTTTAAAAATTCTCTCCTCCGTAACTTTAAGTCTCGCCAACACTTTAGAACTTTCCGCTTCAAATTTTAAAATTCTCTCCTCCATCTTCAAATAAATAATATATGTACTTTTTACTCTTATCAAGATCACCATCTCTTGCTTTTATATCAGTACTAGAATCCGAGCTTCTCATCTGCAGTTGCAATAACAAAATGAATGTCTCCAAAAGAACTCAGATTTATTGAAACCAAATTTTGAATGAAAAATGCGAGCTGCAAAAGAAACAATCAAAAGCCCAAAAGTGATCCAAAATCGCTAGAACTGATTTAATAAAGGAAAAAATAATTCATGAAGTAATTGCAAAACCTCAATGAAAATATACTAAACAACAGTATTTATAATCACCATAAAAAACCCCAAAATTAATTAAACAAAACAAAACAAAAATCATCACAGATAACTAAACGAACCAATGGAACGAGAAAAGAGGGGAGAAGGAGAGGAAGGAGGGAAGGAGAAAAAAATCGGGGAACGTGGGAGGTGTCCACGGGAGGGTGTCACTGATGTCGGGGGTCTCTCGAGTAGGAGGAGATTGCCGGGGTCGGAGTCGCGTCGAGGCTCACTGTTGTCAGGATGAGGGAGTGAGGAATTAGGGTTTTTTGTTTGCTATGGTTTGAGTTGAAATGAAAAAGTGAGGACAAAGAGAGATGACCTGACGAGAGAGAGGGGGGTCTTAGTGTAACCGTATGGACTGGTTATAACTTGTTGAACAAGTTTCTTAGGCATTAAACTGACACCATAGGATTAATGGAAGTAAAATCAGATAGCCCCCAAACTTTTGTCTACCTCACCATAGTCCCCAAACCGCACGACCCGCAAAGTATCAATTCTCTCCCTCCTCTACAGTGGCACCAGGTTGTCAATGATGGCAGAAGTTGGGGGCAACAGTTCAGACAAGTGGAGTTTTGTCTGAACCATTCATCTATGCACCCATTGTGAAATGTATGTTTGCATTACAAGAGTCAAAATTGATCACCATCTTCACAGTCATATGTGTAGATAAGCCATTGTTGTATATCCTTCCACCTCCCCCATGTGAACTTGGTACACCATGATCAAATAGAACTCATATTTCTTGTGGCTCAAGGGAATCCCATGTCCATGCGTTTCAGTGGAGGTGGTGATGCCTGATCTTCAGGCATACATTAGTGACAGCATAACCACCATGAACCTAACTCGAGACAGAGGATCACGATTGCTGCATCTACAACATAGACATTAACAAGATCACTAGGGGTGGTAAACGAGCCGAGCTTTGACATGTTCAAGCTCGGCTCGTTTATAAACGAGTCGAGCCGAGCCGAGCCGAGCTCACGAGCCTCCAGGAGCCTAGCGTTCTTCTTCATTTTAGGGTTTTTAGGGATTGAAAACAAAATTTTAGCTTAAATGAGCCAAGTTCATGAGTTTAAACGAACATAACTTTGTATTAATTTGATATTCTGATTTTATAAAGGAGTTTAGTCAATCTTCAACTAAGTTTTAATAACACAAACGGATTGAATTTGAACATAAAATGAAGTTCGATACAGGTCCCGAGCCTAACCGAGCTTTAAAATTTGTTCAAGCTCGCTCATTTGTCTAAATGAACGAGCTTGAACGAGCTCAAACCGAGCCGAGCCCGAGCCGAGCCCGAGCGGCTTGGTTCGTTTACCAACCCTAAAGATCACTCTCCATCTCTCTTCCCCCCCCCCCCCCCCCCAATCCCTCGCTCCGTATGTGTGGTATTTAGCAAGTTTGTCTCTGGCCTCCTTCCATGTACATATAGCGTCTTCATGATTTGTTAATGTGGAGATATGACCTCCTTCCATCTCCCATTAAGTTTCCCACAGGGAGAGGTGAATGTGGAGATATGAGACATAAATATGTATTTGTTAATAGTAACAATAGGAGAGAATGAATGTGTGTCTAGAGTTCACTAGATACTCAAAATAATATCCATTTATAGTAGGGTCAAATTATTTTTTTCTTTCTTTATTACTAGATGTTGTGCATATATGTGCAAATGCACATGAAAAAGTTCATTACATTTTTTAGATACATTGATACAAAGTAATTTAATTGCATTAATAGATTTAAAAATAATTAGTAAGTTTGATTTCATTTTTAAAATGTATTATATTAGAAAAATTAGTAGTCTATGAAGAATATTATTTTTCTATATAATTACCGCATCATCCATGATTGATGATCCCATTACAACAAATCAAATATTGATGAATCTGAGTATCAACTTTTTTTTGGGAATAACTGTCATTTATTTTAATTTACCAAATAAAATATAAAATATAAAATTTAACGAGTTTTTTTATACAACACACACATACACACAAACAATAAATATATATATGCACACACCTTTGATAATATAGATATAGACACACACACACACACATTGCACAACAAACACGAACATATGAACAAGATGTTTGTTGATATTGTATTGATAAAGTTGAACACATATACACAAATAAAATTCCTAAAACTACATAAGATTAACTAATCTATCATAACTAACACCGGGGGATAAACAAGTATATTCACAGAGTCCAGAAGACATAATGTGAACCAAATGATAAAATGAATACTTTAGACATCAGATGGTCAATGCTCCTACCTTCTAAACCTACAAGAACAATTAAAAAATACAGTGAAAAACTATATAAAATTTAACGAAAAACTAGAACTGAACCATACTACTACAATAACATTTAGTCAAACTTCCACTTCGGCTGCAAGGTGTTGCCCCCCATTTATTCTTTGTTGCAGCAAGGTATAGTTATAAATCTCTTCCTTTACGGTTGCCCCGGAGCATCTAGCATGGGGGATATCACAACAATAGTTTAGAAAAGTGGAGTTTTGTCTGAAATACTCAACTATGCACTCACTGTGAAATGTATATTTGTACGACGAGATTATTGATTACCATCTTCATAGTCATATATGAAGATAAGCCACTGTTGTATATCACTTCCAAAGCCCCCATGTGAACTGAGTACACCATCATCGAATAGTGCTCATATCTCTCGGGGCTCTAGGGATGCATTCTAGTGGAGGTGGTGGTGCATGATTTGCAACCATACAATAACGATAACATAACCACCATGAACCTAACTTGATGCAGAGGATCAAGATTATTGCATCTACAACATATACATTATCAAGACCACACACCATCTCCCTCTCCCCCCAATTTCTCGCTTCATGTATGTGGTATTTAGCGAGTTTGTCTCTGATCTCTTCCCAAATACATAGAGCACTGTCACGATTTCATCTCCCATTAAAATTCTCACAGTGAGAGAGAGAGAGTTGAAGGCGGAGATAAGAGAAATGAATATGTATATGTTAGCAGTAACAATAAGAGAGAATGAATGTGTGTTCAGAGTCACCAGACACTCAAAATAACATCCATTTATAGTGGGGTCAAATTATTTGTTTTCCTTTTTTTTAATAGTTGTTTTACATATATGTGCAAATGTACATAAAAAGTTCAATATATTTTTAAGATACATTAGTACAAAATAATTTAATTAAACTTATATATAACAATTTAAGAATAATTAATAAGTTTGATTTCATTTCTAGATGTATTATATTAGAAAAACTAATAGTCTATAAAGAATATTATTTTTCAATATAATTACCACATTATCATAACTAAGAGAGATGATCTTATTACAACAAACCAAATATTCTTGAATATGAGTATCAACTTTTTTTTTCTAAGAAGATAATTATCATTCATTTTATTTACATAATAATATAAAAGAAACAACAAATAAAATTTTACAAGTTTTTGCTACCCAAGATATATATACAAAGAATGAATATATATGCAACAATATAGTGCACAACAAACATGAACATGTGAACCAGATATTTGTTGGAATTGTATTGGTCAAGTTTGATAGTGAGACACAATTAAAATTCTAAAACTACAGATTCATTGATCTATCATAACTAAAATCAGATAAGAGAATATATTCACATTTTGCAGAATACATAATGTGAACCAAATGATAAAATGAATATATTGAACAAATAAAAGGACTATGCAACTAGCTTCTAAACCATCAAGAACAACTAAAAAAAATAAGCTAAAACTACTTAAAATGAAAAGACAAATCACACTTGAACCACACCACCACAATAACATTCAATCAAATTTTCTCTTCGATTACAAAGGGATGCCCCATCTCTCTCTCCAATAGCATGGAGTAGTTGCACAATCTCTTCCTCAACAGTGGCACCCGGGCGTTGAGGATGGCGGAAGTTGAGGCAATAGTTCTAACAAGTGGAGTTTTGCCCAAACTAATCATCTATGCACTCACTGTGGAATGTGTGTTTGCATGACAAGAGTTATAACCAGTGTTCTGATATGCGGTATGCAATATGCGGTTCCGTGCGGTTAAGGTACTGCACAGAGTATATGTAGTATGCGGGGGTATATGCGGGAGTATATGAGGTTTGTAATTTTTTATTAATAAAAATTAAAAAATGAATGATTTTATGATGGTAATTTATAAACAAGACTACAGGAGTTAACAAGACAAATTTAAAGAAATCTAACCTTTCATGCCAATAATTCAAAGGATATGTAAAAGAATTACCCAGCAACAATCCACTCAGTACTATAGTAGTAACACGGTGGCACCTATAATACAATGAAAAAGAAATTAGATATATAAATCTATTTAACCATAAGTAGTCAATTCAAATGACATGAACAATCTATATACAATGTAAACATAATCAACCACATTATCACACATAAAGTAAACAAAAACTAAATTTATATGACATGCAAATATAACAAATTAACAAAGAATTATCCATAAAGCATTTAAACATAAGAAAAGGTAGAATTCAATTCACAGAACATAAAAAAAATAAAGTTCACAGTTCACACAATCTTCACAAATGGAACAAAATAAATCAGTTCACACAGACATCATCATTTGTCTCATCATCAGGGATATCATCACCCTCATCAAACTCAAGCATGTCCTCATCAATGTTAAGCAATCATGATGGAGTAGACGTGGAAGGCTCTCCTGTTCTTGTGAGTCTAGAATTAGAGAAGACCTCCACCTCCTCCTCTGCATCATTTTCAGCAATCCACTTGTAAACATACGCACGATCTTTTTAAAAAAGAGGATCTTTACCATTTTAGGCCCTTTCTTTCTTTCGATCCATGAGCTTGGCATTGAATTGAACATATACCAAGTCATTTAACTTTTGGACTTCAAGTTTATTTTTTTTCTTTGTATAAATTTGTAACAAAATTTCATAATCAATAAATAGTTTTAAATTTTAACAAATGATACAAAAATAATAGCAAAGTAATAAAAATAAATTACCCCTTCAAAGGAATTCTAGTTTCTCTCACACCCAGAAGAAGGTACAGTGAGATTCAATATTTTACAAGCCATTAATTGCAAATGTGGTGTATCCAATCCATGCACGTCCCACCAATTAGCTATACAATAAGATTTCAAGTGTTAACAAAGTACATGAGCATTTATGCAAATGTAGAAGGCAAAACATATGTTATTAACAATTCAATATTTATTACTAGGATTGAAATCATCATTGTTAATGGATCGTTGCTTCATAGCTAATGGCTTTCCAAAGAGTCCATCGGCATTCTTATATGCAATCAGTTTTTTCCTTGTGATTACATCTTCAATGTCCAAATCTGGGTAGAAAATCTCAATGCATTCTTGCAAATTACTCTTCAATTCTCTATTGTTTTCAATTAAAGCACGATATCTATAAAAAAAAATAGGGATTGAGATAATATGCTGCACAATGATGAGGATCATCCATTCTTCCTTTTGACTTGGCGACAATAGGAGCAATAAAAGGCTTTTAAACTAATTCAAGATCCTTAAACAATTCCATTATTTCCTTTTTAGCATCCTCAAGACCATCTCATACAAAACCCATTGAAGATCTTTGTTCACCATCCACAATGCGAAGGAGATGAACCAAAGGTGTTAAGATTTTAATGGCCAATGTAACTTGATTCCTAAAACTCATATTCATGACGATACTTATTGCTAATAGCCATTTCCTCGTGTGGTACCACTTGCTATTAATCTATTCCTCTGAAGTAAACATCATTCAATGTTTTTCTCTCTTTGAATATAAACTCTCTAAGGAAAGAAACATAGCGGCAAATTTTGTGGCCCTAGGCCTCACAATTTCTCTTTTTTTGATAAAGTGGTGCATCATACTCAAGGTCTTCGTGTGGCTATGAATGAATGTAGAAATATTTCTAGCCTTCTCCATAGCACTTTTTACCCTTGATTCTTTGTCGATTTACTCAAGCATTAAATCTATGCAATGGGCAGCACATGATGTCCAAAAGATATGAGGATATTTTGCTTTCATTATTCTTTCTGCTGTCAAATTGGTTGATGCATTATCTGTGACAACCTTGTAGATACCCCAATTTTGACCGTCCAGAGAGACAGAAATACTTCAAGTAACACATGAAAATATCCCACAGTTGGACATCCAAGAAGAGAACCAAAGGATCAATAAATCGGAAACCCTAACCCTAGCCCTAACCTAGACCTAAACCGGAAACCCTAAACCTAGCCTTGACCTAAACCTAAACCAGAAACCCTAACCCAAACCTGAACCTAAACCTAAACCGGGAACCCTAAACCTAAACCTAAACATAAACCGGAAACCCTAAACCCTAGCCTTGACCTAAACCTAAACCTAAACCCTAACCCTTGACCTAAACCTAAACCCTACCCCAAACCAGAACCCCACCTAAGAAAAAAACCTAAAACCCTGAGCCCCTGGCTATGGGCGGCTAGCCCTAACTAGCCGCCCCAAACCAGGCGGCTAGTTAGCACTAGCCGCCCCCCGGCCGACTTTGGACCAGTCCCCTGGATGGGACATAAAGCAGTATTAAATGCTGATCATTGCGGCGGGTCATGACCTTTAGCCGCCCTCTCTTGGCCGGATCAACCCAAGTAACCGACCCAAGCCACCACTTGTCAGAGATGGGACGTTTGACAGGTCATGATAGGGGCGGCTACCAGGAAGTAGCCGTCCCATACTGGGCCGCCCTTCACCTGGTCTCTGACAGAAGAACCAGAGAATTAATGAGAGGTCCAATCGAAGCCAACCCACTCCATTACCCTCGGGATATTTCCCTACCTCTCTTTTACTATAAATAGAGGGGTCCGAAGCCCAAATACAGCAGGACCAATCCACAACAATCACAAGATCTTCAATCACCAATCCACCATCCTCACTTGATCAAACCCTTCCACCACTAGAAATCCCAAGAGAGAGAGAGAGAGAGAGAGCCTCTTTTGTGAGAGAAACACCCATTCCCTACATAAAATACCCTCTCATCCCACCCTCCAGAAACCTGGGCTAAACCTAGCTTAGCCTTTGTCCAAAACCATACCCATTTTCTACCGAAGTTCTGCCCAAACCTACCTAGACCCTGGACGGCTAACCCTAGCTAGTCGCCCCCTGGCCGACAGCTAAACACAACTAGCCGCCCCCCCTATCCGCACCCCACATCCACACCCCTTTGTCCCATAACTCCTTTAGTCAAGCCCCGGAAGCAGAATAGGATACCTGTTTTTCACCTCTGTGTACTGTATATCCGTGTCTCAGAGCGGAGACCCCACAAACTCCCCACCTAGGCGACCAAAACCAAACCCAACCTTTTCCTGCTTTTAGAAAAAGCAGGTGGCGATCACACAAACCCCCCTGAATCCTCTTGAGACGCTATTGGGCGCCTCAACCAGGAACGACACCCCTCACCCTTCCGAGAAGATGATCCGACCGAGCCCGCCAGGGCACGCATCCGATCCGAATCCCCGAAGAACCCCCAACCGCGCACCCCACCGAGATCCGCTCCGACACCACCGACATTCCGGAGGCCTCCCCGACGGTACCGACAAACCTGAACAACAACATCCACTCCAACTTCTATAATGCATGAGTCTACCAAGCTAAAAAGGTAATCAGTAGTGTGTGAGTCTTTAGAAGCATCAATAGATCTCAAAAAACTTGTGCCCAATGTGCAATTGACACACAAGTTCATTACAACTTCTACCTTTCCTGTCAGTCCATACATCTGTCATAATAGAACAACAAGTTCTCTTACGCTCTTCTACATGAGTCTGCAATCTCTCTTTTGTATTCTGAACCTCCTTTAGTAGAGTCTGGCTGAGCTCATGATATGATAGAGGCACGAATCCAAGGCCATATTGTCCAACTGCCTCACAAAAAGAAACAAATTAATTCATCATTATGTAATTAAATGAAAGGCCAGCTTTGAATACCCATTTAGCCAAATAAACACAAACTCTATCTCTTTGGTCTTTGGCAAATGTTTCTTTTATGCATTTTTTACACATCTTCCCTTTTTTGTCTCGCATCAGACACTTCAACACGAGGCCTTTTAGTCACACTATCGGATTCTACCACAGTACTTGTCCCTACAACTCCAGTATTTGTCCCTCCTCCACCAATGTCGACTTCCTCTCGAAACTCCTTCAACTCTTTCTCTTTGACTTCCTTCTTAGACAATCCTTCCATATAATCTTTGATGACTTTTTTGTCTCCTCATCAACTTGCTTGCATGGAGCCACGTTTCCTCGAATGTGTGCTAGGTGTTGTTTCGATCTATCAATCCCTCCTTTGATGAGTTTGAAACACAACCTATAACTTACCGAATTGGTATTGCTCTTGTTCCTCAAATACCCAAACCTCCATTCCGGATCAATTGAACCAGGTGGGGTACATGGTGGCGGCGACAATCCACTTTCAAAAGTCAGAACGGGTGTCATTTTATCCATTGAAGAAAATAATTGATATATAATGAGAGACAAATCAGACAATCATAGTATAAAAAGGAACTTTTACGGTTTTATTATACTAAGAATCTAAGATTGACATAGTTACATTACATAAATTCATCAAACCAAAGCTTGCAAACTCTGTTCTAAACAACTCTCTAAGGGGAACTTGGGACAAATTGAATGGATAGATAGTTATGACTTAAGAGAAGCAAAGATAGCATACTCAGTTCGCTGCGGTGGTCCTTGGCTCGCTGTGGTTGCTGTGGTGGTCGAAGAAGGGGAGGTCATTGTAGCTGGATTTCCTCAAAACAGTCAGTAAAGAAGAAGGGGAGGTTGCTGTGGCGGTGCGGCCAGAGGAGGAGAAACAGTTTGTGAAGAGGAGAAGAAGTCATGGATGAAGAGGAGAAGCCGTCGATGAAGAGGAGAAGCTGCCGATGAAAAGGAGAAGAAGAAGTCAATGAGGCCCCTTTTTAGGGCTGGCTGGAGCTGCAATTGACCAAAACTTTTTAAAAAAATTTAAGTGTTATTGTTATGCCCCGAGGCGGCCGTCCCCAAAGCGTTACCAATCATACAATAACCAACAAGGATCAAATAAGGTAACAAGGCAATAAGGAAGTGATAGCCAATTAAAAAAAATAGGAAAGTATAATATGGAAAATAACTTTGTAAATCAAATACATTATTACAAATACTGTCCTATGAGAGTCCAAGTCTAGTCCAAATGCAACCATATGTGCAACACGCACAATTACTAATACATATACAGGAAAATAGGATTGTTGACAGCCTCGCACTCGCCAATCAAAAGGTGGAACGCTCCACGCATGAACTATGCCAGAGGGATGCTCCAGGTCCACACCAGAGGGATGCTCCAGGTCCACGCCAACCCAGTCCCTGGTGGATAAACAATACACGAGGGGTGAGCTACAAGCTCAGTGAGTGGCAAGAATTCAAGCTCTACAGTAATAATATAATATTAGTGCATTTTCTCTTCTAAAGAAAAGAGATGTGGGAAACATCCAACAGAGATAAATGTCACGCGAAGACATGACATCACCTAACCCGCACCCTCGACCCGAAGGGGATCTCTTAGGACTCTTGAAAAGGAACTGTACAATTAACCATAATGCATATCATTACTGGATAACACAATACTACAAGTCAATCTGCATCAAGGTATATAAGTACACTAGATGCCTCACATCATTCATCAGATGTATTATACTTTGGGCATTCCCAATATAAATGTCATGTGACAATGTGACACCAACTTACCCTCACCCTCACCCCTAGGGGGTGAAATGAGAATATTGGAAACAAAAATCATCCCGCTAACTCTCTTAACCTTCCGATAGTCCTCTCTCAGGGAACCCTCTTCCTAGCAACCATCCATGGTAGGTCCGATACCAAAACAGTATCGAAATACACATTGGGTATCCTACGATGTGGAGGCATAGTCCAGGATAGCTTCAACACCGGATAACTTCAACACGGATACGAAGTAGGGGAGAAGCATTTCACACTCGCAATACGATCCTCAAGGATCAACAATAATCATCTAGCAATTAACAATGCTAATGGATTCTCTTTAATTCCTATAGAGATGCATCACTTGGATGCGGGGGAAATTAATTAAGTTCTTGCACTCAACAATGAGGAGGCATGACCCTAAAGACGTGTCATCCACGAGCCTAATACAGATAGGCCAAGCATACTATCATGGCTATCGGTTAACGAATACCGATACAATAATTGAATTCTTCTGAATTCCCATACAAGAGCATCGCATAGGGTAGATAAACTACTACATTTGTATACTAAAATAAAGTATGATATTGACAACAACAGAATATAGATATGCCTATCACATATAAGGCCAAACAATTAAACATACACACAATTATCACATGAGAGTTTCTATCATAACAAGTTGCATGGACCACATGTCCAAAGAACCTAGCATTCAAGAATTAACTGCATTTTCTAGATCAATCACATGATTCCACTATATGCACAAGATAATAGTGAGACCCATTCATTAGTTATCAATAATCACAAGCATATGGAATTAGATTACCTAAACAAGTGGAGAATCAATGAATGACAATGCTAAGTAACTTATGAAATAAATAAGCTCACCACTCCTCATAGAATATTATAAGGAAATGAAAGAAAATCACATTTCCTCACACAACCATACTTCATCACTATAATTTAACATGACTCATCCAATATCAAGTAGAGGCAAATAAGACCCATCACAAGTTCAAGGTAAAGGCAAAACATCAAACAAATAAGGCTTTCATAATCGAATGAGTCTTAACTACATTCTCACAAGGAACAGGTTACTTAGAGACATACACAATAGTATAAGAAAAACACTATGTAACTTATTAACATAAGGTCATGCCATACTCTATACTTCATGATATATAAGATACCACAAATAATACTAATAAGTATAGGATCCTACATATCATAATTCACATATAAACCTAGCATGCAAGTTATCGAGCATAGTATGAATCTGATATAGCAATATAGATTGAGTATAGCTATACAGCCCTATGGATGCGCGATGTAGGACTACAAGCATCGAACACATCTCAAAATGGGTGGATCAAACCACTCACAGAAACTTGGATTGTCGCGCGTCCGAGCTACGAGATCTGCAAGACACAACAATATATCGATAAACCACGTGATAAATATAGCTTAAATAAATGAAGCATAAACACGATTTCTAGCGCAGAACAGTGCGTGAGGTTGGGCGGGCAGCACCCGAGTGTCGGTGTTGGATTCCGTCAGTGTCAGAAAGAATCTGCGTGGCGGTGCGTGTGTGGGGGTTCCTCGGGGATTCGGATCAGATGTGTGCCCTGGCGGGCTTGGTCGGATCGTCTTCTCGGAAGGGTGGGGCCGTTCCTAGTTGAGGGGCCCGACAGCGGCCCAAGAGGATTCAAGGGGTTTGTGTGATCGCCACCTGCTTTTTCCAAAAGCATGAAAAGGTTGGGTTGGATTTGATCGCCTACGTGGGGAGTTTGTGGGCTCTCTGCTCTGAGACACGGATATACCGTACACAGAGGTGAAAAACAAGTAATCATATTATGCTTCCAGGGCTTGACTAAAGGAGTCTTGGGACAAAGGGGTGCAAGTGGGGTGTAGATAGGGGGCGGCTAGTGGGATCCAGCCATCGGGTATGGGGCGGCTACTAGGGTTAGCCGTCCGGGGACTGGGTTGGTTTGGGCAGAATTTTGGTAGGAAATGGGTTTGGTCTTGAACAGAGGCTAAGCTAGGCTTAGCCCGGGTTTCTGGAGGGTGGAATGAGAGGGTGTTTTTGTGTAGGGAATGGGTATTTCTCTCACAAAAGGGGCTCTCTTTCTCTCTCTCTTGGGGATTTCTAGTGGGGGAGGGAATGGATATCAAGTGGATTGGGATTTGGTGGATGTGAATTGTGGATGATGTTTAAAGGCTTGGGACCTCTTCTATTTATAGTAAAAAAGAGGCAGGGGAATACCCAGGGGGTAAAAGAGTGGCTTGGTTAATAGTGTGTTTGATTAGACCCCTCATTAATTCTCTTGTTCTTCTGTCAGGACCAGGTGAAGGGCGGCTACTTCCTGGTAGCCGCCCCTATCATGACTTGCCAAACGTCCCATTTCTGACAAGCGGTGGCTTAGGTCGGTTACTTGGGTTGATCCGGCCAAGATAGGGTGGCTAAAGGTCACAACCCGCCGCAATGATCAGCATTTAATGTTGTTTTATGTCCCATCCAGGGAAGCGGTTCTAGGTCAGCCAGGGGGTGGTTAGTGCTAACTAGCCGCCTGGTATGGGGTGGCTAGTTAGGGCTAGTTGTCCCTTGCCAGGGACTTGAGGTTCTCTCGGTTTTGGGGTTTAGAATTTCTCAAGGTGGGGGTTCCTGGTTTGGGCCAGGGTCTGGTTTAGGGTTAGGGTTAGGGTTAGGATTTCCGGTCAGGCTAGGGTTTAGGGTTAGAGTTAGGGTTTCCGGTCAGGCTAGGGTTTAGGGTTAGGTCTGGGGTTTAGGGTTAGGCTAGGGTTTAGGGTTAGGGTTTCTGAGTTAGGTCTGGGGTTTAGGGTTAGGTCTGGGGTTTAGGGTTAGGGTTAGGGTTTCTGATTTTCTAAACTTTTGGTTCTCTATTAGATGTCCAAATGTGGGATATTTTCGGGTGTTACTTGAAGTATTTCTGTCTTTCTGGACGGTCAAAATTGGGGTATCTACAATTGTCCCTCATCGGACGGAGTCTTTGTACGAAACAGGAAAGACTTTGACCGATGATAAGGAAAGAAACCCCTATTTTGGCTGGCCCGACCTTCAAGAAGTTATGCCAATACAAACGGTACTATTCAGGGAGTTGATTTAGACCGTCAGAGGCTAGGTCTTGACTAAGAATTTTTAACCGAAAGGATGATTCAGGTGGAAGGCGGGAAAAGTAAATGGTGAGTGATCCAACCCGCGGTCGGGGTTCTTAGCTATCGTGCACGGAGCAGCCCAGCGTCAGTTTCCTCGTGTCTACCATTCCCGTGCTTGGAAAAACTCAGCAAGGAGGGGATATCACCGACAAAAAGCAAGTAAAAGTTGATTTGGTGAATTGGATCATCCGAATGATAAGAACTCTGGAAAAGAACCAGAACTGAAGAAATTCAAATTTGAATGGTACTGAAAGTGTGGCAAAACTTTGGAAAATCCGTGTTTGATCAAGTAGTGCCTGGAAATAAGCCAATACATGGCTGTTTGGTATGAAAAACCTTGGAACTAGGGCTGAAAAGAGATTGGAAAGGGGTTTCAAGTGAAGACAGGAAAACTGGGAGGGTCAGCTAGTTGTAACTAGCCGCTTGAGAGGGGGCGGCTACTCATGAGTAGCCGCCTCCCGACTGGGTCCCTTATAACCGAAAAGGGGCCCTCTCTCTCTCCCCAGACGTTTTAAAACGGTTACTCTTCCCATCTCTCTTCTTCTTCTCTATTTTAAATCGAAAACCTTGATTTTAAAACACCTTGAATCCTTTGTTTTTGCCTTCCATCATTCCTTTCTTCTTGATTTCGAAGCCCTAAATTTTCTTTGGGTTCTTCTTTTGTGCGAAATCGGAGGAGATGACGAAGGGGAAGAAGACGGCTTCGATGATGAAGCGCCTCAGGTCTTCCCGAGAGCAGAGAGGGGAGTGATCAGGTGGAAGGGGAAGTCATGATGGAGGTTGTGGGTATGGCGGAGATGCCACCGGTGGGCATCGGTGCCGGTGAGGTCGAGGATTTGCCTTCGGGGGCTGTCCCGGAGGTAGGGGGAGTATGATAGGTTACACACGCAAGTGGAGGCGTGGGGATCTACCGGTGGTGGTCGAGGAGGTGGTTTCAGGGGTCGGAGGACCGGTTGAGGGTGCAACCAAGGGGGTAGGGGCTGAGGGAGTCAGTGAAGATGTGAGGGCATCGTTGGATGCCATTGTTGGGATGTTGGATAGGGAGGCCACAGAGGCTAGGGCTGAGGAGGAGGAAAGAAGGGCTATGGGGGCCTTTGCGGAGTTTGTCTCCGACGCGGGGAGGGTGGAGGGGACTGGAGAGGTTATGGGCAAGGCCGGGGAGGTTGAGGGTATGGGCACCGGGGTTGCAGAGGCCGAGGTTGGTGTTGAAGCTAAGGCCGAGGAGGCCGTGTTCGAGGAAGATGAGGAGGAGGGGGATGACGACGGGATGGACGATCCCGACGAGGCCGAGGTGGACGCTCCTGGGTCCACACGGGCGGTGGTAATTTTCTTGACCCCTTTTAGCTTTAAGCTTTTATTTGGCATATATGCATGTTTTTTGGGTCGTATGAACAGGTGACTTAGCGTATAATACTTGTATATGTGTGTTTTTAATAGGCATGCTTGGTGTATAAGCTAATCACGGTGGGATATGTAGGCATGTTGTATGTTGGCATGGGTTTGTCTTTAGGAAAAGGGGGGGGGGCAATTTTTCATATATATATCCATGTTTGTTATACGTATATAAAGGAGAGAGGAATGATATGGCTAGTATATTTGCATGCGATATATTTTTGTGTGCATATAACTTTTAGGGTGTGACTTGCATTTGTTTGATCATGGTAGAGTGCATGTATCTCACGGGTCCAAGTGTTTTCCATATGCTTAGGTGTGTTTAGGGAAAGTATATAAGCATGATAGGCCGTGATGCAAGAAAGAGCGTAAATGGTGACCACAGTGGGATTTTAATGTCTTTAGCATGTGTGATCATATGGAGGGTGTTTTGTAAATAATGGGAGGGGAAACTTTACGTGTTTTAAGCTTCTTATTTTCATGCTTTCGTCTTTGGTTTAGTATATGAAAGTTTCAGCATGATTTTTCTAAACGAATCTTAGGCTTTGGATTCTTACCTCTTGGTTGTTCTTTAAACTAACTCATGTCTTCTTCTTTTTGCTTACAGCGGCCGAATCGTATCCGGGCTTTATGGCATGGGACGAAGTGGTGGTATGATGCCTTGGGGCAGGAGGAAAGGAGTTTAGTGGATGGAGTGGGCTTCTGTTCCTTCTTTCTGATTGAGCCGTTCCACGTCCATCGCCCATATGTGGGGGCATTGGCTGAGAGATGGGACCCGGAGAGTTGCACGTTCATCCTCTCTACCGGTGTCGTCATTCTGACCCTCGAGGACGTCCACTGGATTACTGGCCTTCCGATCTTAATGGAAGCGGTGATTGCGACCACCCTCACGGACTATAGGGAGTTGTTTCGAGAGTTGATCGGGGAATGGGAGTTCATGGAGCAAGAGCGGACACTGAACTGGATCCCTTTGGGGATGCTTTCAGGGCAGTATGGCCTTGGTTCCTTTACAGAGCGCCAGAAGGGTGAAGCTGCAGCTAGCTTTGAGAGGAGGCGGGCGATGATTGAGGCGAGAGAGGCGGCCGCGTGCCCATAGAGGGCACGGAGGGAGTTGAGGGCGTTCTTCCTTTACTTCTTCGGCCGGGTCCTCTTCTCGACGGCCTCTGATAAGGTTTCCTCTCATTCCCTTTTGCTGATGAGGGATCTGGAGGGCATGGGACGCTATGCCTGGGGAGCGGCGATGCTCGCCCATCTCTTTGTGGAGCTCTCGAAGAAAGTCAAGAGGGCCGGGGGAAAGAACCTTGGCGGCTTCGCACCATTTCTTCAGGTATGTGTAAGTGAGTGGTAAATGTCGTTTTCTTGGTTTAGTTCTGATTATGATAATTTTCCTCTTGCTTTGCTAGATTTTGGGTACGAGCACTTCGCCATTGATCGCCCGACTCTGGCGCCGTTTGATCGTGCCCTCCCTTGGGCCATGAGATGAGAACCCCGGGGGTCCTCTCGCTTGTACCGCCTTGCCCAATTCCGAGAGGCCTTCCGCATCTTGTCAGAAGAAGAGGTATAAGTTTTTCTTCGAATTTCTTTGGCTTGCATTTGGTTTTCTTTTGACTTAGCGCTCTTCCTATCTTTTGATGCTTTTAGATAACGTGGAGGCCTTATTCGGAGGAGGTTCCCGAGGCCCTGGCGCGAGACATCTGGTTGATCTACTTTAATGAGGTCGTGTTTCATGCGATCAGCCGGGTCGTCCGCCAGCTTGGGTATCACTAGTGGGTGCCCGATCCTCTGCCACAGCGCCCCTCGATCCCGGTGGGTGGGATTCCTCGGGACACAAACCTCCAGAGGAATTACGCTACGTATGTGGCGGGATGGATGGGCCGAGGTGTCTTGGTGGAGCGTCGTCCTGAGGTGACTTCGGGTGACGAATACTTGGCTTGGTATCATCAGGAGTACGCGGGTATCCTTGGGATGATGGAGGAGGAGATCCCGGATGCTTACGTAAGTTGGAAACCCTTCTCCTCTTCCTCGTTCTCCTTTGCTTGAATATTTTTTGAATAGTGTTTCTTTTTGTAGGTTGAGTTGAATGAGATGGAGAAGAGGCTCAAGACCGCCAATGAGCACCTCCAAGCGCGGGCCAGGGAGATAGAGGTGCTGCGGGTACAAAGGAGACGCTTGCAGGACCAGGTCCGGGTCCCCGAGGCTCAGGTGGATGCTCTGTCGAGAGCGAGAGCCGACGTGCCTCTTCTTCTTCCGCTCCTCCTTCTTCGATGGTTTCCGAACGAGAGCTCGAGTTGACAAGGGAGTTAGATGCGGCCCGAAGCGAATTGACGACCATACAGATGGAGCTGGGCCAGGTGAGGGGTAGGGCTTTTCGGGCTGAGGAGAAGACGGACCGACTGAGGTCCATGATGGCTTTGAGAGAGGAGGGGTTCATCACAATAGGCCGCGAGAGGGACTCCCTCCAGATGAGGGTGTCGGAGTTGGAGGCTTCAGCGGGTGTTCCTGGAGGTTTGATGTGGGACTTGGTTCGTTCTCTCCAGGCGGCCAGGGATAGGGACCGAGAGGCGCTCAGGGCATCAGAGGCGAGGGCACGGGAGTTGGAGGAGAGGTTGAGGACTGCTGAGGATCGGGCCAGAGGGACAGAGAGTCGCATCCGACAGAGATTGGAGAGGAGAGACAGAGATATGCAGCAGGTCCATCTCTGGGAGACAACTATGAGGGGAAATTGGTTGGAGGGGGCTCTATGATCGAGGCGGACCTCAACCTTCTCCCGCTTGAGCCTGACCATTCTCTCTCGGCTTCCTTGGCTACCGGGGCCACCTTCAGCCATGCTTCTCGTCCTTCGGCGTCTCAGAGTCGTGGGATATATGCGAGGGCTGCGTCTTCAGTTCGAGAGACTCTTGCCGCTCCTGATTCTCCACAGGTTCAGTCTTCTCATCAGCCGCCACTCCCTTCTCAGCCTAGTCAGGGCGTTCCTCCTACTCAGCCTCCAGCAGATGATGATATGCCGAGGTGTAGCTTCTTTGCGTCTTGGTTTTAGGTAGAAGAATAGTATATATGCAAGGAATTTATGTTTTCCTTCTTTCCTTTTGACTTAGGTGATCATTTCAATGGCGTGCTGCTCAAGACTTTGATGGAAGCTTCCGATGGATTTTTATCTATTTTGATTTTAGTTTTATGTAGGTTTACCTTTCCTTTTCCTGAACAATTTTCCCTTTGTCTCTTTGTTGTATGAACAAACATGGGTGTTTTTAGCTTAGTTTATTGGTTTCAGTTTAGTCGTGTATGTGGAATGATTTTATAAGGTTCTATGGGTGGATGATTGGATGAGATGGACGTATGGTTTAGTTTTGGTAAGTTTATGGATGGACAAGTGTTTTTGAAATATGGTTATTTTTTAAATTCGTTGGTGTGTCTTGTGAATGTTTATGTATATGAAATGCGTGTATGCAAGTTTTGTAAAGAACTGATTTCAATAGGTAAAGAAGTGTTAAAGAGTTGATTGGATATGGACTGACATAGCTGAAATAGGTGCAGGCAGGGGGCGGATAGTGTAAACTAGCCGCCCAGTGAGGGGCGGCTAGTTAAGTTTAGCCACCCCCTTCCTGGAGCATGCTTACTTGAAACAAATGGTTGGGGCGGCTAGTGTAAACTAGCCGCCCAGTGAGAGGCGGCTAGTCGAGTTTAGCCGCCCCCTGCCAGGGGCAATCTGGTTCTGCTGCTGCTGAAAGTCCTTGCGAGTGTTTTCATCTTCGAGACCTATAAAAACATCCCTTTCCATGGACCAAGTATTAAATCTATCCGGATTGCGCCTCTGCACTGACTTTCGAGCCCTTTTTGCTTGAATTGTCAAGGGCTACAACACATCTTAAGGTAAATGGAAAGATAATGTGAGAAAGTAAAGTGCGGGAAACCATGCTTTAGTACGCAAAGGAGGGATTCCAAGTGCGTGAGCGAAGAAAACTCTTAAGTATGTGTGAAAGTGGGATAATTTCTTATCAAGCATGTGCGAAAGGGCTTAAAATGAATGTAGATGGGGGTAATCTTAACATTGGTACGGGGGGTCAATTTTAGCATTTTAAGAAAATTTGATGCCTAGGTGTTTTGAAAAAGGAAATTGTGAACTTCTTCAATGGTTTTTTACCTGAGAGGGCAATGTTCTCGACTTTCTTAAGTAGAAGATACCATGTCCAAACCAGGATTGTATTTAAAAGGCATAAGCCTTAGGTGTTAGTTTTTCTAGATTCATGGTTCTCAAATGCTTGATCGTATTATTCTAAACATGCTGGATGATCCATGAGTGTACCAGGAGTCAAGTTAAATAAGCTTCCTTTGGATAGGCAAGTTTCTAAGTGTGTGCAGTTGTAAACCTGGAAATGATCTACCTTTGGTCGAAATTTTGCTTTTCCTGGTAGACATAGTTCAATTTTGAATCCCATTGCGAAATAAAAAGGGAGGGGAGAGAATGGGGTAAGAGTAATATCTTCCTTTCAGGCAATATTTTAGAACTATCCCAGTCTAGCATATGTCCTATTCTCTAGGTTCCTCTGGCTTTCTTTTTTTTATCACTTCTTTATTTCGGGTGGAAAGTACAGTCCTTTGTTTGGACCATGTACTAGTATAGCAGTTTGTTTGGCATATACTTGTACGTAAAGGCGTGAAAGCCTGCTAAAATAGAGAGTTTAACCCGTTCACTTGGATGTTATTTTTCTTTCGTTGGCCTCTCATTGCCTGATTTTTTTTTTGATTTGAGGGGGGGGCGCACTTCTGTTTTTCACCCCGATTCTTTTCATGCTTCCCCTCTAGAAGTGTTTGTATAGTGCCAGAGCTAGTTTTGGGACATATGCTATGTCCGAGTAACTCCTCATTTTGACCTGTGGTTAATACGAGTGGGGCGGAAATAAGGGAGGTTTGCTTTGGGGTTTTAAATTGTCCCAATCTACGGAGTAGACAATTTCTTTTCTATCAGGTAAATCTATTGTCAAGTCATACGTGTGTAAAGGAGCGGCATGATTGGTGGAGATGTGGTCAAATAAATACAAGTTTATCTTGGAGAGTCTTATAATTCTATCATCAAGTACTAAACGCTGGAAATTGCAAGAAGAAAGAATAATAGTTCTCAAGTATTGAAAGCTATTCATGCATGGAATTTCTTTAGATAAAGTGCATTCCACGAACCTGAAACCTCAACTCCTTCGGCGTCTATCAGGCGGTAGGCATTCCCGGAATAGGCATGGGTGATCACATAGGGTCCCTCCCATGTGGGTTGCAACTTCCCTCTTGAGTGAGGCTGTCTTGATGGCATGATTTGCTTAAGTACTAACTCCCTCATTTCAAAATTTTTTTTATTACCTTCTTTTCAAATGCCCTTGCCACCCTTCTTTTGTAGGCCTGGACATGGTCTGTCGCTCTTAATCTTATATCAGGTTACACCACCCACCATCATCATCTAGAGTTAGGTCATCACCACCCTTCACACCTTCTGAAATTTGGATAAAAACCGCAACCCAAACATTTTATTTAAAGGGGTTTACCGATTTACAAAACGTCCCCTGAAGTGTTTCCAGTTTACAATGACTTCCCTATCCAATTTACAAACAGATCCCTATCCGATTTACAAATGGATCCCTGAAGGCTATTAAAAGGTATACTGGATTCGCAACTAGATCCCCTGGCCCAATAACTTAACACAAAATCTTAAAAACCTAACTTCCCGAACTCCGAATCTCACAAAATTTTAACCAAAGTATCTTGACACTATAAAGATTTACAAAAAAATATAAAATAAATATTTTAAAATCAATTTATAATTATCATAATTATAAATCAAATTGGACTCATTTGTGCCACCGCCAAATCCAAGAAATGAAATATAAAAAATCAAAATTTAAAATTTTCCTTATATATTTAAAATAAATATATAAGGCCGAAAGATACCGAAACATTACATTCTTCCCCCCTTAAAGGAATTTAGTCCTCTAAATTCAAGGGAGAAACACAAAATCGAAGACCTGCAACATCCAATAATAACAAAACAATCATTCATCATACATTCAAACAATAACAGTATGAATCAGCTAATAAATCTGACACATACCTAGCAATCACAACAAATACAACAATGGTATAAGAATCCATCTTATACGCCACAAACAATCAAACAAACAAGTGCATAAGTAAAACCATCAATGCTCCGCATTGAAATTCTAACTTATACCGAAACAAACAACATACCATGACAACACAACACAACAAAACAATCATATAAGCTTGGTCCACAATGCTTCCGCTGCACCACTTTGATATACAGTGACCCAAACTACAAGTGGATTTAATTTGTACAACACAGAAAAAACAACAAGACATCCACAAATCACAAACATTACTGTATAGGTCAAACCAACAACAACACAGAAAAAACAACAAGACATCCACAAATCACAAACATTACTATAAGTGTTTTAACTTATACAATATAAACAAGAACAACAATGCATATAATTTGCAGACAATCATTTGTATAAGTCAAGCCTACCTATGTCCCATTCCACAGGTAGTCCAAACTTATACCATACAACAATAACAAGTATACAAATCAAGGCAAATAATTTTCATCAAGATTGTACAAGTTAGGTCCATTTATGTCCCATACCATAAATGATCCAACTTATACAACACAAAAGGAGTATTATGACGCTAATGACACTAATGACATTCCTAACATTAGGAATAATAATTTACTTACCACAATGCACATTCACAAATTAAATGTGCCCTTCACATCGACATCAAACATGAATAATATTCTCGAAAGTCGCAACAGTTAGCCACGAATAACATTGAGAACAAATCTCAACCTCTTTGGTGCGTCTTATAATGTGCGCTTGATCCACCAAAATTACGCTATAGCAAAAACCAATGGTTAGAATGCAAACCCTATATGCAATGCATCTTAACACGCCTTAAGCCTATCCTAGGCTTCGAAGAATTTCTCCTAAAGGCCTTCTTAAGCTCCGATAAAACAACTAAACATAAAAGATCATCCTAAGCTCCATAATCAGCACTTTAAGGTAACAAAAATAGCTCAATCAAATTTTGTTTCTATAGGATAGCAAAACTAAATCTCCTTAGGTTATTCAAGCTTATACCCTAAACTCAATTGGTCAACCAAAATGGCCATAACCTACAGTCCGAGAGTTGAACCTATGCTCTGATACCACTCTGTATCAGAGCCAGATAAAAATATATCCACTCCATAACTGCAGAGGATAATTAAGCCCAAGCTTACAAGGAATCATAAACCTAAGCTCTGAACCAACTAATATATCCATAACCTACAGTTCGAGGGTTGAACCTATGCTTTGATACCACTCTGTAACACCCCCGAACCCACGACTCCATTTTGAAGCGCGAAGTCCGGTTGCGTTACCCTAGTTCCTTCAAATCTCATAGTTCTGTTTTTTTTTCTTTTCCTTTATCCAATTACATAATAAAATAATGCTAAAATAAAGTTCATTCTTGAGCATAATAAAACATTAAATATTCCACAATACTTTCAATTTGATCTGGATATAACTTATACAAAAATAAACAACTTGATACAAATATGGGCCAACTACATGCCAAAGAAATTATCAATACCTTCTACATGAGTCTAATACTCTGAAAATCATTATACAAGCTTCAACCTCCAATGCCTTAACGAGATCGATGACCATCAACAACTAATCTGAAAGGTTGGAAAAATAAGTGGTGAGCTACCACACGCTCACTGAATGGACATTGGAGTCCCGGCAATAAAATATTTCAAAATAATAATCTTTAATAATATATCGTAAAAAAACAATTACAAGATACAATAAAAATGATATTTTCAAATACAATAAATTTCCAATAAACCATAACTTAAACAAAGCCTCATATCAAAATGCATGGTCTCAAAAATAACTGTCAATACTCATGATGCTTATGAATGCAATGGACACGCATGCCTGCTTTCCATGACACCTAGCGGCAGAGATTTCACTTTAGAAATCTGGCCACGTAGACATAGCCATCTAGACTTGAGTAAAAATTTAGACCGCAGTCACCTAGACTGAGCCACTTAGACGATTTAATGCATGCACAATCAAAACTACTTATTCTTTCAAGTATACGGCATGCGACGATTTTTCATAAATCTCATAATTTCCAATGCATACAATATATGCAAAATATCAACCTATATGATGATAACATGCTCATATGCTTCATACAAGATAGATTTCATAATCGTAAAAATAACATAATGTCGAAATGTATACATATTTTATGATTTTCAAATAATATAGGTACATCCACTCACCTCCAGTTCACGCAATACAAATCGATACATGTGCATGAACGCTACACTCTCGCACATTGATAACCTAGCATAACAATTATGAAACAATAATTCAGAAACAATTCAATCACGATGCAAACAACTGATAACCAACTTACAACAGCACTACGCCCAATAATCCCAAAAGCCCATATCTTATAGACCTACAATCAACAACTCACTTTAAAGTCCTAATGAAAATCCCAACTTCGAATAAATATTAAAATTTTCATATACCTACAATGATCCGATAATCAATATCCATTTATTCCATAAAACCCATATAATCGATCAATCCTCGAATAAATATTTAAACAAATCCAATAAGGCTCAACTATAATTTCAATGATCGAAATAACTCAATCCAATCAATTTATATCCTAATAATAGTAATATCCGATTAATATTCATTTATCCCACTAAACCAATTTATCGATTTAAGATCCAATTTAAGTTGACAAGATCAATAAAATCATCAAAACCCACAATCAACTTATACTTCATTAAACATTAATTTGGGATCCTTTTAATATCTAAAATTCATCAAACTTGGTCATCAAGCTAAATATTGAATGCTAAGAAAGAGCACATAAATATTTCAAAAATCATAACTTTCTACCCGTAACTCCGAATTGGACGATTCCTGATTCGGTGGAAAGCTCTTTTCAAAACCTATTTTTGTTTGTCAATTACATTATTCCCAAAAACCACTTTATTATAGTAAAAAACATGATTTACGTCCAAGCATAAAATCAACCCAAAAATAGCCATTAAGTCCGAAAAACTAATAAATCTAATTTGATCTTAAGAATTCCTTTGAGATCCATTAAAATCAAATCAAATAATCATTAAATTAAATCAATCAAACCCTAACCCTAATCCATCAAACTTCTTCCCCAAACAATTTCTTGACGTAATCATATCCTAACAAAAATAAATTAAAACTAACAAAATCAATAGAGAATGATATCTCACCTTAGATTCGGTTACACCACCCACCATCTTCATCTAGAGTTAGGTCTAACCCAAACATTTTATTTAAAGGGGTTTTCCGAAATTACAAAACGTCCCCTGAAGTGTTTCCAGTTTACAATGAGATCCCTATCCAATTTACAAACAGATCTCTATCCGATTTACAAATAGGTCCCTGAAAGCTATTAAGAGGCATACTGGATTCGCAACTAGATCCCTGGGCCCAATAACTTAACACAAAATCATAAAAATCTAACTTCCCGAACTCCGAATCTCACAAAATTTCAATCAAAGTATCTTGACACTATAAAGATCTACAGAAAAATATAAAATAAATATTTTAAAATCAATTTATAATTTATAATTATCTTAATTATAAATCAAATTGAACCCATTTGGGTCACCGCCAAATCTAAGAAATGAAATATAAAAATCAAAATTTAAAATTTCCATTATATATTTAAAATAAATATATAAGGCCGAAAAATACTAAAACATTACATTCTAAGAACATGATATCATATAATGCAAAGCGATGTTTAATGAATTTCAGTTCTATACTGAGAATATATGTCATTCAGCAACAATCATAATTTAAAAAACAACTAATGAGATGGAGGAAGTATGTTGAATATATACCTACTAGCAAATGGAGTGAGTACCATAATTAAATTAATATGTAGGATGGCTTCCATCCCTAGATCTAGAAATATTTTTCACTCCATTATCTAATATTTTCCACACAATAATACAATAAACTACCATCTAATATACATGGATATTTATGCTTTCCAAACTCCATTATCTAAATATAAGTTATCCATATTTCTTTCAAGCTTCTACCATTAATGTTCAGAAAGAGTTTTGGCTCGCAAAGACACGAGGAATATAGTCATATAGAGGTTTGAATCTCAACTTCCAATTGAGTTTTTTGAATTGACAATCGTGTACAAGAGTAGCATAACAGTGTACAAGAAGAGTATAACATTGAATTTTAGATTTTTTATGTCATATAGATACCCCTATTACTACAAAGAGAGCAAGCAAAACTAGTAAATTAGAGTCCTCAATATTACGATTACCAATGTTCAGCTACTTTTTATATCATATTAGGATAATAACAATGTACAAAAGAAGCATAACACTGTATAGAAGAAGTATAACAGTGTATATTAATTGCTCTCTATCTTCCAAAATCTACACAAAATTATATATATTTAAAAAAAACAAACATATAGACATAATTATATATACAGACCCACCACCAAGATAGGACAACATCAAGATATTATATACACAATTTTTTAAAACTTTTCTCCTAAATTAGAATGGTGGAAATGTTGTATTTTGTTTTTGTTCAATGAGTTGTAAAATTTTATTTTACTTTTACGCATATTCCACATAAATTAAGATATTCCACAGTGTACACATGCTACATAAGAGTGTGCTTAGTGTAAAACACAAAACCTGTAACATTTATAACAAGGTACACATGTTGCATAACAGTGTACACTGTGTAATATATAAATCATGTCACATTTATAACAGTAATAGACATAACCTGTAATATATATAACAATGTACATATGTTGCATAACAGTGTACATAGTATAAAATACAGAACCTGTAACATTCACAACATGGTATACATATGTAACACCTATGAATTTTATCTTATTTATATATTTGATTTAAATATATAAATATGATATTTGAATTAAAATTAGTGTATTTTGTGTGTTTTTAAGTTTTGCCCCATTTAGTATATCTTTATGGGTCCATTTCAGTTTGTAATTTTTAATATTTTTAATTGTAATTTTTAATTAAAATTATATATATATATATATATATATATATATTGCCTACATAAATGCATTTCAATTAAATTCGAATGTTCGATCATTTTTAAATACTTAGGATATTAGATTAGATAAGTATAAATATGTGTATGTGGGTGTGTGTAAAAGAAAGTGAGATATTGTGGGCGTCACTATTTTAGCACATGATGGGCCTTATGAAGGCACCAAAGAGGGCCCATATGCATGGAATGGGACATATGCACGTGAACAGTGCACAATTTCCTTCTTATTTAAGCCTTCCTTATGTATTCGCGGGTGAAAAAATTAGGGTGTGTGGCTGTGCCTTCTGCTCGGCGCAGAGAGAGAGAGAGAGAGAGAGGGGGGGTATTTAATGTGATCTTCTTAACTTTTGATTTTCTTAATCATTGTTATTCCTTTAGTGATATTGGATTTATGTTTAGGTTATTAAGTTTTTTGTTTTTATTTTTATTTTAAAGATAAAATTAGGGTTTTGATTTATTTTCATGTTTAAATATATTTTATGTTATGGGATTTTTAGTTTTTGATCAAGTTAAAGTTTTGATATGTATATGTTCTTGTTGTTAAATTCTTATGATTTTATAAAAAAACTGGGGTTTTGATCTACTATTTATTATTATTAAATCTATATTAGGTGTTTGAATTTTTGAGTCTTTATAAACTTAGGGTTTTGATTTATTATTATTTTAAAGATTAAATTTATATTCAGATTATTAAAACATGAGTTTTTAATAATACTAGGAATATGATTTATACATATACATGATAATCTTTATTTATTTTTAATTTTTACTAACTAATAGTTTATTTTTATAGAAAAAAAATGTTTTCATATTATTTTATGAATTTGTTATTTTATTTTTATTTTAAATTTCTGGATTTTTGTCTTTTCTATTTTGTCTTTTCTGATTTCTTCTTTTAGTGTCTGATTTTATTGTAAATATGTTTTTGATCTTTTTCTTTGATTGTGATATATATGGATGGGTTTTAGATTATTGGGTATAAAAATTTATGCCTAATAATTATGGATAGGTAATTAGGTCTTGGGCCTATGGTTGAATTATGGGGTCTTAATTAATAATCTATTTGATTTATCTAGGTTGTAATTTTTGTTGCGGGCTTCATTCTCCGGACCTAGGGTCCATTCGAGGTGAGTAGGCCTACTGATTTATTTTATATGAGTTTTTCTCTACATCGTTGAATTTCACGTGTTCATTATATTTGTATGATATTATGTGATATCCATGCATTTATATTATGATTATTTTGCATGATTTTGATATTTTACATATTGATCAAATTGCATTTCTTACTGAATAAAGTTATATGATTTAATTCATTCGTCTTGTCATTTAAAATAGCATGAATTATGCTATTCATGTTTCAAGAATTATTATAATGTATTTTTTTATGCTTATATTTTTGGAAATAATATTTGGATTTAAGATTATCATTTTTGAGATTTTTGGAAAAATTTAGGACTAGTGGAGACAACCTAGTCTTAGGATATTTTTTTTATTAAGATGCACATCATAGCATATTTTAGAAATAACCCCCCGTTGTATTTCACCTTTGGGGAGAAAGGTCTAGGACTTGAAGAGTCCCAAGATTGGTGAGGGGTGTGGTAAAGCATTCCTTGCAGCGGCGGATTCCTTTGTCTGGAGTCTGCAGCAACCGGGACATCCTTTGCTGGTGTTCTCGTAGTGATGGCAGCGGCGACCCATTAGCGTCTTCTAGATTCGACGTCTCCTCGAGGGAGCTTATTGAGCGATTTAGTCGCTTGGGGCTTTGCACACCTGTTATGGGGGAACGATTCTTCCGATTGAGAATCCTACCCAATCATACCATTTAAACTGTATGATTTCTATAACGTGGGCCAAGAATTTGGGCCCATGTGATTGCATAAAAAAATATTTTTGTGTTCATGATTTTAAATTTATTTATTAACTCATTTTCAGCATAACTTTATTTTTATATGTATAACTGTCATGTGGAGTAATATTTCTGTGAGTCTATTCACTGAGTTAAACACTCACCCTATTCCAAATGGCTGGTTGTTTTATAACCAGGTAGCTCATCTTCTGGGGATCAAGGCAAAGTTTGAACCTTTCATACATTCCAAGGATCTTGAGGTAGCAATGTTTGGAGAATAAATAATAGTCGCAGCCGACTATTTGGACCTATTTTAGTTTAGATGGCTCCCACAGGGATGGTTTAATGTGTCTTTTCATTCTAGTATTTTGTTTATGTTAGACTCTAATATTTTGTAAGACCGTTAGTGGTTTATAACTTTTGGATATTGTTTTTATGTTTTATCACTTTCAGTTTTTATTATATTTGTATTGTTTTAAAAAAAAAGTATAAGTTTTGGTCTTGTGTTTGGATTAAGTTTAGTAGTGACCCATTTACCATCCGATAAGCAGTTAGGTAAATGCGGGGCATTACAACATACTATATAATATAGAACCTCTTATACTATATATTTTATGAGCAAACCCCTTTATACAAATACAAATCATAGGACAAGATCAAATGGAGATAAGGAAATTCAGAGAACTAGTCCATGAATAACAACAGCATCGGAGGAATGCTCACCTTGTACTTGTTTGGGTGCCGCAGCCTTCGGAGTGTCACCTGCCTTCGGAGTGTCAGCCGCAAAAGAAGGGGAGATGCGGTTTCTTCCATGGAAACGATAATGGGATGGGGAGAGGGGGGTTTCTTTGATGGGGATGAGATTTTGGGGGGAAATGCTAAAGAAAACGGGGTTCTTCACCGTCGATTCGAGCTCCCGCAGCTCCGAGCTGTTAGGGGGAGAGAGAGGTCGAAAGAGAGTTAGGGTTTACACAGTGAGAGAGAGGTCAACAGGGGAAGGGGGAGAGGGTTTTAAGTGAGGGGTATAAAGGGTATTTGCAACAGTTGTTAGTAACTCTTTTAGTTTTTGTTAGGCCTATGTCATTTAGACTCCTATTTTCGATCAGAGTCGCTAAATTTTTTACTTTAGTTACCTGCTAGGGTTTGAAGACTTTGATTAATAATCTAACTGCATATTATGGGTCATGGTACTGTTTTATACTGCCCATAAAATTTCAATTAATTCCGATAACGTTTTTGGAATTATGCAGTTTTGATTTGGTATTCGGATATGATTTTGTTAAAATCCAAGACGAAGAAGTAAAAATCCGATATTATCAGGAGATGTTCAATTTTGAGCTAGCTTTCATACAAAAGTAAAATTAGATCAACTGGATTCATATATCAAAAGATATGGGTATTTTTCCGAGTATACCCCGAAGATGAGAAATCCAGGCAGCAGCCCTGTTCGATGTTTAGCCTAGATTTCGGAAGAGCTGTATAGGTTATTTGATCTGGATATAAACATGAAAATTGTAGATAATCTGCTTAGCTTTCTAATGACATTGGAATCGTGCAATTTGGAGCTATATTGTAAAAGTTATGGTCATTCTAGTGAAGGCTATCCAGAGTTTTTAGTCCGAGGATGGCTTAGTCATTTCATTCCTCTTTGGCTATAAATACCCCCCATATGCACGTCCATGGCTCTCTCTTTTCCCTCTTTTGCTCTCTGGTCCAGCCCCTCTTTGTGTGTGTATTGGGTGGAGGAAGTGAGGGTGATGGAGAAGAAGGAGCACAAGATGGAGAAAGGGTGTAAGTGTGGTAGTGCTTGTCACCCCTTCCCCCTTCTTTATCCATTGTTTGTTAAGCCCCTCTAATGGTTTCCCCTCCCTTTTTTGTTCAGCCCCCCAAGTGTTTGTGTTTATGTCACAATGGGTGGGAGAAGGAGAAGTTGGTGGAGCAAGGTGAGGAAGTGATCAAGGTGAGTAGGGTGTTGTTGTTGTTGGTTTCTCCTCCCTCTCCTCCTCCCCAAGTTGATTTTCCCCATGTTTTCCCCCCTCCATTGGATCAGCCATGAAGAAGGGAAGCATAGAAGAGGTGGCGGTAGTGGTGGTGGCGATCGGGGTGGCCAAGGGTGCGCTTGTAAGCCCCTACGTCCCCCTTTCCTACCCCCTCTCTTTTTGGTGAGTTTTCCCTCTTCTTTTGTTAGTTTTAATGCATGTTTGGATGCTTAGGAGGGCATGCATGTGGGGTGTTAGAGTTTGGGTGCATGTAGGGGCTTGGAGAGAGGGTTTTAGAGACTGGGTACGTGGGTCCACACGTGCGAGCGCGCACGTGCACACGCGCGGGCGCGTGCGTGCATGCGCGCAGGTTGGGCGCGCGACTGCGCGCGGGGCGTGCGCGCACGGGACGCAGGGGCTGCCCGGGGCCTAGTTTGGGCGTGCTGAGGGTCAGCATGCTCGGGTGGGTGTCCGGGGGGCTCGGATATGCGTGTGTACACTCGTTCTTGCACGCGTGCGAGCCCGTATGCGTGCATATTTAAGTCTTTAGCATTCTAGTTAAATTTTAAGTGTTTATTATGCTTTTACTCACCCCTATTGATACCCTTACCTTGCAGACCTCGTCGAATGGGATGCGCGTCGATTCGGATATCGGTGAGTGGTCCGATTCCAACCCTTCCGGGAGCGCTCGATGCACACAGACGTGTTTCGCGCTTTCATGGGGCTTTATTTGCACCCTAAATATGCCAGATATCATGCATGCTAGATTGTATAGCTCGTATATTGTGTAGAACCCCCTATTCTACCATATACTTGCATAAGTATGTATTTATGTTTGAATAATTGTGTTTTCATGCGCCCTTGTGTTTTGGGCATGTATTTTCGAATATGGCATGCCTTAGGTAGTATTGTAATACTACCCCCACTATATTAATTATATCCAGCATATTAAACCTTGGGTTAATAACCGGATGCGTAACTAATATTCCCTTATGATTAGACTGGAGGAATGGTATAGTTGTTGCACCCATCTGTTGAGGCAAAGCTATGACCAGCTTCCCTCTCTCTTGCCTTCCCTCTTTGCGTAAACTGAGTAAGTAGATGTAGTTCCCACTAGACTCAGGTTCATTCGAGAATATTGGCATGCACCTGTCAGTGCGCGAGATCGCACTTGACCCTTTCCTCTTAAGTCGGTGATAACCAACGAATGTTAGGATATATTTTTGTATGATTGTATGATTAATGGCCTTATAAGCATGTTTAAGTAGGCCATACCTTGTATGCATGTTATATGATTTGTTGTTTAAGACGTAAAACCATATTATGGAGTACCCATATAGTTATATATATATTATCGTGCATGCGGCACATATAACTACGTTATGATTTCTCCTTATATATGCGCATGTTAACTAATTTGGCCTATCCGTGATAGGCGAGGATATGACCCGCTGATGGGTTGTACCCTATTAGTTAAAGCGCTAGCGATGTAATCGTCCCCTTGCATCCGAGTGATGCATTCATATTGAATTCAGAAGAATTCATCGTTGCATTGGTTTTGTTAAACTAATAGCTACGGCATTTAAGTTGGGCCTACCCATGCTAGGCGTGTGTATGAACTGCCTATTGGGTTATGCCCTTGGTTTTTCTACACGAGTGTAGAAATAGTCCTCGCGTCCGAGTGACGCCTCCGTATGGGAATACAAGAGTATTCGATATCATCGATATATATATATATATATATATATATATATATATATATATATATATATATATATATATATATATATATATATATATATATATATACTTAAGGTAGTTGGCTTTCTCATAGGGTTCGCATTGCGAACGCAGGGCGCTTCCTCTTGACATCGCCATGAGTTGAAGCTACCCGACATAGAAGCTGTCATGTATGGTGCCATCACTTATAGGTGCTACCGATGCGTACTGCGGTACACATCTGGAGAATGTACTGATCGTGGAAAGCCGACAGGTAGAGGCTGTGCGGGAGAGGGCTACCAAGTGATATTGCGAACTTGAAGTCGTTCTCCCCTTCATCGGATCCGTGTCGAAGCTGCTCGGTTCGTAGTTGTCCTGTGGGGTGCTCCTAGATGCTATTTATGACACCTATTGGTATGCCTATATGGTAGAGATAGCGGTCATGGAGAGGGTATCAGGTAGAGGCTCTCCGGGAGAGGGCTACCAGATAACGATGGAGGTAGAGCAACTGAGTTCGTTTCAAAAGTTCCTAGGGTCACCCCGCCGGGGGCTAGGGTGAGGATGAGTTGTGGTCACATCATCATGTGACCCAAATATCCATCGAGTATACTCTGGGTATGTTACTCCTAACGCTTGAGGTATCGAAGTATATCTCTACCTCGTAGTAGATGGACGCGTTGTGTCTTGTTAACCAGTAACACCATGTGTTATGGTTAACCCTCATTTCTCCCCGGGTCTCCCTGGAGCTCCCCTTCGGGGGCGGGGGCGACGAATGTGTTGAGTCACGTCGCTGCGTGACCCATTCGTTTATTCATCCGTTTCCATATTTGTTAGGTCCGGTTAGGTATCGATATTGAGAGACATCGATGTGCAATTATCTCTATGTAGATGATCCAATAGTGTTGTATAGATTAGTAATTCCGCGTCTCCTTGACAAATGGTATGGTCGCTCCCCAAGAGTCCCATGAGTCTTCCTTCAGGAGTGAGGGTGACGGTGAGGTGGGTTGCGCCGCCATGTGACCTTATTATCTATTGGATTTCAACCCATGTTTTTCCTTGAAAGGAAATTGCCTTAACATTAAATTGTTGCAGTAGTGTTTGGTTTCCAACCACTCACTGAGCTTGTAGCTCACCCCTCGCGTACTGTTTCTTTTACAGAGGCGTTGTTGGGCGTGGAGCTGAAATTTTCTTATGGCGTGGTCTTGTGTGCGTGGAAGCATTCTGTCCGGCGGATTGGCGAGTGCGAGGCTGTCAGCAGTCCTAGAGTCTTGTGTATTGTAAATCGTGCGTGTGGCACTTGTTGTATTTTATTGGCTAGACTTGGCTCTCACAGGACAATGATTGTGTATTCGAGTCTGTAATAATATTTTTGATTTACAGACTTATTGTTATTTTTATGCTTCCGCTTTTCAGTTGAGTTATCAGTTATCATTACTTGTTTAACCTTGTGTATTATTTATTGGAGTTATTGTTGCCCTCTTGTTTATGATAGCTGATATTATATTGTTGCCACGTCTCGGGGACGACCGCCCTGGGGCGTGACAGTTTGAGGGACCTAAAGAAAATAAATTTTGAGTTTGGGGACTTATTATTATTGTGAAACAGTAAATGAACTTATTGTTATTATGAAGGTAGGGTGAGGGACACCCCTAATTAATTTTCCCTTAAAATTATTTATTTCTTCTTGGTGACCAACCCATCCTCCTTAAAATATAATATCCCAATCAATAGATTATCTTTCAGAATGTAGATTTGATTTCACTTTAATAATGTATATATTGTATATAACTTGACTGTGTGACATTAAATACTTCTTTAAGATCATGTTAGCATCTACTTTTTAAAACTGTCAGCATGAAGGTTCCAGTGTAATCTTTAATTTAATGTTTAACTGGATTTCATTAAGAAAAGATTATATGTATAAAAATGGTGCCGGAATAATTTAAATTAAAATATTTATTTAATTAAAAACTATGTCAACATGAATGTTCAGGCATAATAAAATGGTTTAATATGCTCTAATTCAATATTTAACTTGATTTCATAAAAAGATAAATGGACAGGCAGAGCAAAGTCTTGTCAAAGGAAAATCATAGGTCCAGTTCATCCATGTTTTAATTTTTTTAATTATATATTTAGCTGATGAATTATATTCTTGTATAAAAACAAATATAACACATACTATAATAATTGAATGCTTATACTTTTATAATAAATTATATACTGAGTAGAGTATATATTGTATTATGTAATTTTATATATTCCATTAGTGTAGTGACAATTGTAAATGGAACTACAAATGGATTGACTGTATCAAACAACCCCCCCCCCCCCCCCCCCCCCCCGCCTCATTATTTGATATCAGCAGTAAAGTAACATAAGATAAATTAAGGAATAATTCAAGTAGAAGAATATGATATTGAGAAGAGAAAAAAAGATGCAAACACTCACCGAAAGTTGAAAAGAAATTTCTAATACAATTCCATAAATTCATTATTGTGTTAATATAATAGTTATTTTAATACACAAATAAAAAATAAATTTTGTGATTATATTGTTACTTTATACACAATTGCACTATTAAAAAATAGATATTCACTACAGGCAACTATGATGCTTCACAAGAAGTTTCCTAAAAGAAAATGCATTGTGGGGAGGTATTTTCAATTGTTTGGATTATTTAGTTTGGTTTCCATGGAACTACCTTTAGTGGAGTATTTTTCATTCAGAATTTTAGACTTTTTGAATTTTTCAATGTGGATTTGTTGGAATTTGGTGTTTTTGTTTTAGGGTCCTTCTTAATTTTTTTAAAGACTTAATAGATATTCATAGATCAAAAGTAATTCTTTTTTTAATGATTTTTTAAAAGATATCTTTTTATTATTCTCAATTTTTATTAATGGATTTGGAAGACCAAGTTTTTAAAAGTCAAATGTGTTTGATTTTTGCAATTTGCCTTCATGAGTTGGTTTTCATTCAAGATTTCTGACTATTTAATTTTTTTTCATACGAGTTTATTAGATTTAGTTTTTTTAACTGTTATTTGAATAAATCTATTTATTTAAATTTCTTTTTTTTTAATTTTCAATATAATTTGTTCACTGAATTCATTCATTTAAAAGATAATTAAAACACCAATAATCAATCCATTTATTTAATTACCTCATTTAAAGGCAATTAAAATCCATGATAGTTTTGGCTCGTCACAAACTCTTGGTAAACAACAATATCAATTAATTATGTGAGAATATTAATCACATATAATAACTAATGAAGGGTGTGAATTGATAAATAACATGCATGCATGTTAAAAGTTAGACCTAATTAAAAATAGAATGATAAAAGTTAACCCATAAGTCCATTTATTCCTTCATAACTCTTTATAAAATTATCCTCTCTTGGTTCTTCTCTTGTTTTCAATCCTTTTTTTATAGTGATAGTGGAAGCAAAGGGGTTTCAGAATTACCAAATGAGCTATCCTTGAACAGAACAAATGTAGAAGTTTTGGAGCCTAATAAATGTTTAAATAATAGGATTTTTATTTTTGTGATTTAATTTTTTGGATTGAATTGATTAAATGTTTTGTTTCGATTTAATCTTTTTTTTTAAAAAAGTGACTAAGTAGCAAATATAGCGGCCAATTTAGGAAATGTCGCACTAATTACCACCAAATAAATCAATTTATTATATAAAGGCAATAAATTTGATGATTTATTTAGCCACTATAGAAACCATAACTCCCAAATCTGTCCTACCCATGATTTCCTCCACCAAATCCCATTCCCATGACATCCAACATCTCAAACAAATTTCATCCCATCTCCACGAAATTAGCCAAAACGGTTAGTGTTCTTCCCAGAAAATCTGTTCCTATGCATCCCCATAAAAAATCTCCCGCTCTTAATGTTTCCCCAAGTTTTGATTATTTCCCACTCACCAAAAAATTTCCTGTGGTTTGTGAAAGTTTTCAACAAGAGATAATTGTTATGCATCATTTTTTCACAAAATCAAACCCTAAAAAAATTAGGTTTTCTCACCCAATCATGATCTGCTTCAATAATCACAGGTTAGTCAATAACAGAGAGCATTGATAATTTTTATTTGACTTCTCCCAAAATCCATTGACTACATCTCTCTATTTTTATTTCATTTTTTTTTGGCAGGTTATTTGTCAGAGACAGAGAGATTATTTTTTTACTCATTGAAGGTTTGTGGATTTTTCATCATGAGAGTTTTTTTTTCTTTGTTTATATTTTGTTGATGTCGCTGTTTTAATTGTTTAGATTGTGTTCATGTACTGTTGATTTGATTCTATGGATGCTTTAATTGTTTTGGATTACATGTTCATGATTTTTATTTACAGATTTATTGCTTTGATGAGAGATTTTTTTTTTGCTCCTTTTCAATCTAGAATTCTAATGCACATCGATTTTTTTTTCATTTGTTTTTCCTTTTTTTATATATTGGTAATCAAACAGTTTGTATTTCTATAAAGAAATTTTTTTTATAAATGCACATTTCTTACAACATAAAGAAACAAAAAATGAGATAATAAAAAGTCCTACCAGGAATGACAAACCTCTCTAGAAGCTCATCTCCGCTAATTTCTTCAAAAATATAAAGTAAAACATAACTCTGCTCATTCAATTCAGTGATTCAAGGAACCCAAATTGTACCATATTGTTGATTTCTTAAGTAATTTTTGACCTGTTGGAGACATACATACACATGAGCATGTGTTTGCGGATGTGGTATGAAGAAAATAGTCTTGAAAACATTTCCTTACCATAATGCTAGATATTTCTGCAGTGTGCCTAAGTAGTGTCTTAAATTGGGTTATTATGTATCATATATGTAAGTTCCGTGTATCATAGAAGACAATAGAGCTGATTTCATATTTCCCAACTATATATTATGTATCATATATGCTAGATATTTCTAGCAAATGTCACCCTATTCAGAAGTTTAAATGGTAAGCTATTTATTAACATTTTGATGCTTTTGAAAGTTCATCCATTCAAATGTTTGTCTAATCCAATATTTTATGAGGTATATGCTATGATATTTTGAGAATCACATTATCCGTGAATTACTTATTGGCATACTATTATGTGAGCGGAACTTATTATTACTATTGACATGTTATTGGAGATTGTTTGGTGATATTGAGAATCCAAAAAAGTTCAATTCTGAAATGATAAGCTATTTGTTGAACATTTAAATGCTTATGCAAGGTCATCTATTTAGAAGTTCCATTTTTATGATAAGTTTATCAAATCCATCCGTACACATGGAAAAGATTGATTTTAATAATCACAGTAAACTTTATAATAGTCGCAATCATTGTTCTTATTGGATCACTATTTTTAATACAATAATGATTTTTGAGCCCCAATTGATAGACCTCATCTCAAGCCCCATATGGTGGCAAGACTGAATTCTCCACTTTTCCCTTTCCGAGAGGTTTTAATAATAATAGATCCCTTAAATCACGAGGTGGTTACGATTTGGTTTATTCTTTAAAGCAATCAATTCAATTGTTTACACAAATTACAAATTTCGATTCAAATTGATCAGTAAAAAAAGAAAACAAAAACTCAGATTTCAATTTTTTGGGAATTAGAGTAGATGAAAACAATTACTCGATTTATTTATTTTTAATTGTGACCTGTTTGTGGTGCAATTAATGGCGATCCTTTCAGGTTATGCTATTTCGATCTGAATAAAACATATTAATCTGAATCAAGAGTGTTTGATCTTTTACATTTATTTTTGAGTCTTCATATACATTTTTGAGATCGGATTCTTTAATTTAAATTCAGATACATGGCCACTGTATTTGGATTTTATATGCATTTTGTATGTAGGTATGATTTGTATAATCGTTTTTATTATTGTGTATGTGTATAATTATACATATTGAGTCGTTCATCATATTTTAGCCTTGCATAATCATTTTTCAACTCATTTACATATGTCTAACATAAAGTTGTTAATGACGATTCCAGATATATGTGTATCTGAATAATTTATCCAGCCCAATTTGATTAATGTGTATCTGAATAATATTTAATTATTTTTATCATCTAAGCAATGCCTCATTAGCGTATAGACAATAATTGTTTTATGTTATTTTAGATGCATAACTGTATCTTACTATTGTATTTGTAATCTGTATCTGAAATTTTTTAGATACATGTGTAACTGAAAAAACTAATATAGGACTGTATATATGTATCTGAAAAAACTAATATACTCATCTGCATCTGAAATTCTAATATATTCATCTGTATTTGTAGTTGTATCTGAAAAAAATATAGGTAAAAGTCGGATGAGGGCTCGAAAGGTAGCAGATCCACCTCTCATATGATAGAGGGTGACGAGAGGAATCCAAGGATGGTGATGCCTGTCGCCAGAAATGAGGAGATCAGCTGGAATGATTTTTTGATGTGGCGGATGCCTTATGAGGGCAAAAATGAAAATTTTCGAAGATGGAGTGCTAGGAGGGGGTTATACAGTCTTGATTAATGAGGAATTGTTTTTTTTTTTAGTGAAAAACTTAAATATAAAGGAAAGATAGTATTGTCTTTACTCTTTTTACCTTTAAAAAAAGTCAAATAGAGAACCAATTAGTTAATGACACCTATTGAAGCTTCTCAATGAGGTTTAAATTTTGGGGTCTATGTAGCAAGACCCTTTTTAATAATGAAATTGTTGCTAATGGCATGCAAAACCTCGCTAATTTCATTTGTTGTTTTATTAATTTTATTTGGTAAATCAAAATGAATGGTGGTTGTCTCGGTAGAAAAAAGTGCGTATCTAAAATGTGAGCAGATTCATCAACATTTGGTTACTCATAATAAGATCTATCACTCTTAGTAATGATGAAGGGGTAATTATATTAAAATAATATTCTTATAAATCATTAATTTTTCTAATATAACATCCTATAAAAAAATCAAACTTACTAATTATTTTTAAATTGTTATGTGTTAATGTAATTAAATTATTTTGTATAAATGCATCTTAAAAATGTATTGTACCTTTTCTTGTGCATTTGCACATATATGCACAACAACTAGAAATAAAAAAGAGAAAAAAATAATTTGACCAAATTATAATGGATGTTATTTTGAGTATCTGAAAAACTTGAACACACAATTCATTCTCTTTTATTATTACTATTAACATATACATATTCATCTCTCCTATCTCCACTTCACCTCTCTCTCTCTCACTGTGGGAAGCTTAAAGAGATAAGGGAAGGGGTTAGAGACAAACTCTATAAATACCACACACACGGAGCAAGAGATTGGAGGAGAGAGATAGACAGTGGTCATGATAATGTCTATATTATAGATGCAGCAATCGTGATCCTCTGCATCCAGTTAGGTTCATGGTTGTTGTTGTTGCTGTATGCTTGTAGATCAGGCACTACCACCTCCAGTGAAATGCGTGGACGTCGGATTCCATTAAGCCCCAAGATATATTAGCTCTATTCGATCATGGTGTACCCAATTCACAAGGGGGTGGTGGAATTAATATACAACAATGGGTTATTTGCTCATATGATTTTTAAGATGGCGATCAGTTATGATTCTTGTCACGTAAACATACATTCCACAGTGAATGCATATATTATGATTCCGACAAAAATCCACTTATTTGAACTGTTGCCTCAACTTCCGCCATGCTCGATGCTCTGGTGTCGCTGTTGAGGAAGAGATTGTGCAACTACCCCCTGCTATCGAAGAGGAAGAGATGGGGCAACTCTTTGCAACCGAAGAGGAAATTTGACTGAATGTTATTGTGGTAATATGATCTAATTCTGATTTTTCTTTTCATTTTATATAGTTTTAGCCATTTTTTTAGTTGTTCTTGTAGGTTCAGAAGCTAGGGCCATGGTCTTTTTGTTTGCCAATATATTCATTTCATCATTTGGTGCAGAATGTGTGCTCTGCACAATGTGATTATATTCCTTTGTCACCTGATTTTAGTTATGATAGATCAGTGATTCTTGTGTGGTTTCAAAATTTTATTTGTGTCTCTATGTCAAAATTGACCAATACAATGTCAACAAACATCTGGTTCACATGTTCATGTTTGTTGTGCACTATATGTTTGCATATATATATTTATTTTCTGTATATATCTCTTGTGTAGCAAAAACTCATTAAATTTTATTTGTTTATTAATTCGTAGAAAAAAAGTTGATATTCAAATTCATCAACATTTGGTTTGTTGTAATAGGATCATTACTCTTAGTTATGATGATGTAGTAATTATATTGAAAATAATATTTTTTATATATCTTTAATTTTTCTTAAATAAAACATCTTAGAAATGAAATGAAACTTATTAATTATTTTTAAATTGTTACGTATAAATGTAATTAAATTATTTTGTATCAATGTATCTAAAAAATGTATTGAACTTTTTTATGTGTATTTGCACATATATGCACAATAACTAGTTATAAAAAATGACCCCATAATTAATGGATATTATTTTACGTATCTCGAGAACTCTGAACACACAAATTCACTCTCATATCGTTACTATTAACATATACATATTCATCTCTCCTATCTCCACTTTCACCTTTCTCTCTGACTGTGGGAAGCTTAAAGGGTGATGAAATGATGATGACACGATACGCACATGGGAAGGGGTCGAAGACAAACTGGCTAAATACAACACACATGGAGCAAGAGATTTGGGGAGAGAAATGGGGAGTGGTCTTAATAATGACTATGTTGTAGATGCAGCAATCGTGTTCCTTTGCAACTAGTTAGGTTCATGGTGGTTATACTGTGGTTGCTATATGCTTGTAGATCAGGCACTACCACCTTCACCGAAACGCGTGGACATGGGATTCCATTGAGCCTCAAGATATATGAGTTATGTTCGATCATGGAGTACCCAATTCACATGGGGGTGGTGAAAGTAATATACAACAATGGCTTATATGCACATATGACTACAAAGATGGCGACCAGTTATGACTCTTGTCATGCAAACATACATTTCACAATGAGTGTATAGATGAATGGTTCAAACAAAACTCAATTTGTTTGAACTGTTGCCTCAGCTTCCACCATCCTCGATGCCATGGTGCCTCTGTTTAGGAAGAGATTGTGCAACTACCTCTTCTTATCAAGGAGGAAGAAATGGAGCAACCCTTTGCAACCAAAGAGGAAATTTGACTGAATGCTATTGTGATGGTATGATTCAGCTCTGATTTTTCTCTTCATTTGATATAGTTTTGGGATTTTTATTTTGAAGTCCCTGAAAACATGCTTATTTAAGGATCGATCTCTTCATTCTTCATATTTCTTTTCAAGTCCACATATTCAACTGCTTATTTGATTTTTAGTCCCTCCGTCAAACGTCCGTCCATACATCATTAATTTGTGAAATGTGATTTATTTTTAAGTCCCTGTAAACTATGTTATTTAGTTATTAGTCTCTCCCTTCTTCATATTTTACAGGGACTCACCAAATAACATAGTTTAGAGGGACTTAACACTAAATAACATAGTTTACATAGACTTAAAAATAAAACCACATTTCACAAATCGGTGTATTGATGAATGTTTGACAGAGTGACTAAAAACCAAATAGGCAGTTGAATATGGGGACTTAAAAAGAAATATGAAGAAGTGATGGACCAATCTCTAAATATGCATATTTATAGGGACTTAAAACTAAAAATCCCTATAGTTTTAGCATTTTTTATAGTTGTTCTTGTAGGTTCAGAAGCTAGGGGCATGATCCTTTTATTTGTCCAATATATTCATTTTACCATTTGGTTCACATTGTGTGTTTTGCACAATGTGAATATATTGGTTTGTCACCTATTTTAGTTATGATACATCGGTGAATCTTGTGTGATTTTAGAATTTTATTTGTGTCTCTATGTCAAACTTGACCAATATAATACAATGTCAACAAACATCTGGTTCAAATGTCCATGTTTGTTGTACACTGTATGTTTGCATATATATTTATTCTTTGTATATATATCTTGTGTAACAAAATCTCTTTTAAGTTTTAATTCTTGTTTCTTTGGTATTATTAGGTAAATAAAATGAACAGTAGTTATCTTAATAGAAAAAAAGTTAATGCTCATATTCATCAACAAATTCGGTTTGTTTTAATGGGATCATCACTCTTAGTTATGATGATGTGGTAATTATATTAAAAAAATATATTTTTTATAGACCTTTAAGTTTTCTAATATAATACATCTTAGAAATGAAAGCAAACTTACTAATTATTTTGAAATTGTTATGTATAAATGTAATTAAATTATTTTGTATCAATGCATCTAAAAAATGTGTTGAACATTTTCATGTGTATTTGCACATATCTGCACAACAACTAGTTAAAGAAAAAGAAAAAATTTGATCCTAGTATAATTGGATGTTATTTTGAGTATCTTGAGAACTTTGAACATGCAAATTCATTATCTCTTATCGTTATTGTTAACATATTTATATTCATTCATCTCTTCGATCTTCACCTTCACCTCTGTCTCTCACTGTGGGAAACTTAGAGGAAGATGAAATCATGAGGGTTTTATATGTAAATGGGAAGGGGTTAGAGACAAACTCGCAAAATAACACACACACGGAGCAAGAGATTGGGGGAGAGAGATAGACAGTGGTCATGATAATGTCTATATTGTAGATGTAGCAATCGTGATCCTCTGCATCCAGTTAGGTTCATGGTGGATATAATGTTGTTTCTATATGTTTGTCGATCAAGCACTGCCACCTCCGCTGAAACGCGTGGACGTGGGATTTTATTGAGGCCCGAGATATATGTGCTCTATTCAATCATGGTGTACCCAATTCACATGGGAGCAGTGGAAGTAATATACAACAATGGCTTGTCTGCACATATAATTACGAAGATGGCGATCAGTTATGACTCGTCATGCAAACATACATTCCATAGTGAGTGCATATATGAATGGTTCGGACAAAACTCTACTTGTTTGAACTGTTGCCTCAACTTCGGCCATCCTCAATGCCCCGGTGCCGCTGTTGAGGAATAGATTGTGCAACTACCCCCTGCTATCGAAGAGGAAGAGATGAGGCAACCCTTTATAAATGAAGAGGAAATTTGATTGAATATTATTATGATAGTGTGGTTCAAGTATGATTTTCTTTTCATTTTATGTAGTTTTAGCTTATTTTTTTTAGTTGTTCTTAATGGTTGAGAAGCTAGTGGCATAGTCTTTTTATTTGTTCAATATATTCATTTTATCATTTGGTTCACACTGTGTGTTTAGCACAATTTGAATAGATTCATTTGTCACCTGATTTTCTTATGATAGATTAGCGAATCTTGTGTGGTTTTAGAATTTTAATTATGTCTCTATGTCAAACTTGACCAAAACAATGCCAACAAATACTGATTCACATGTTCATGTTTATCGTGCACTGTATGTTTGAATCTATACTTATTATTTGTATATATATCTTGTGTAGCAGAAACTTTTTAAGTTTTTTTTGTTGTTTCTTTGATATTATTAAGTAAATAAAATGAATGGTAGCTATATTCATAGGAAAAACAAGTTGTTACTCATATTCATCAAGGATCATCACTCTTAGATATAATGAAGTAGTAATTATATTAAAAATAGTATTATTTATAGACCATTAATTTTTCTAATATAACGCATCTTAGAAGTAAAATCAAACTTACTACTTATTTTTATATTGTTAATTAAATTATTTTGTATTAATGTATCTCAAAGATGTATTGAACTTTTTCATGTGCATTTGCACATATATGCACAATAACTAGTTAAAAATAAAATAATTTAACCTCACTATAAATAGATGTTGTTTTGAGTGTATCGAGAACTCTGAACACCCAAATTCATTCCCACTTATCTCTACTATTAACATATACGGATTCATCTCTCCTATCTCTACCTTCACCAATCTCTCTCTCTCTCTCTCTCTCTCTCTCTCTCACTATGGGAAGCCTAAAGGGAGATGAAATCATGATGGCGCTATATGTACATGGGAAGGGGTTAGAGTCAAACTTGCTAAATATCACACACACGGAGCAAGAGATTTGGGGAGAGATGGAGAGTGGCCTTGATAGTGTTTTTATGTTGTAGATGCAGCAATTGGAATCCTCTACATCGAGTTAGCTTTATGGTGGTTGTATTGTTGTTGTTGTATGCTTGTAGATCATGCACTGCCACCTTCGGTGAAACGCGTGGACGTGGGATTCCATTAATCCATGTGATATATGAGCTCTGTTCGATCATGGTGTACCCAATTCACATGGGGGCAGTGGAAGTAATATACAACAGTGGCTTATCTACACGTATGACTACAAAGATGGCAGTCAGTTATGACTCTTGTCATGCAACATACATTTCACAATGAGTGCATAGAAGAATGATTCGAACAAAACTCCACTTGTTTGAATTGTTGCCTCACCTTCACTGTTATGGAAGAGATTGTGCAACTACCCCCTACTATTGAAAAGGGAGAGATGGGGCAACCATTTGCAACTGAAGAAGAAATTTGAGTGAATATTATTGTGGTAGGACGGTTCAGTTCTGATTTTTCTTTTCATTTTATATAATTTTAGCTTTTTTTTAATAGTTGTTCTTGTAGGTTTAGAAGATAGTGGCATGGTCCTTTTGTTTTATCATTCGGTTCACATTGTGTGTTCTGCACAATTTGAATATATTCGTTTGTCACTGATTTTAGTTATGATAGATCAGTGAATCTTGTGTGATTTTAGAATTTTAATTATGTCTCTATGTCAAACTTGACCAAAACAATGCCAACAAATATCTGGTTCACATGTTCATGTTTGTCGGGCACTATATGTTTGCATATATTTTTATTCTTTGTATATATATCTTGTGTAGTAGGAACTTGTTAAGTTTTATTTGTTGTTTCTTTAAAATTATTAGGTAACAAAATGAATGGTAGTTATCTTCATAGAAAAATGTTGATATTCATATTTATCAGCATTTGGTTTGTTGAATTAGGATAATCAGTCTTAGTTATGATGATGTGGTAATTATATTGAAAAATAATATTATTTATAGACTAATAATTTTTCTTATATAATACATTTTATAAGTGGAATCAAACTTACTAATTATTTCTAAATTGTTATGCATAAATGCAATCAAATTATTTCGTATTAATGTATCTCCAAAATGTATTAACTTTTTCTTGTGCGTTAGCACAAATATATACAATTGGTTAAAAAAAGGAAAAAAAATAATTTGACCCCACTATAAATGATAAATGGATGTTATTTTGGGTATCTTGAGAACTATGAACACGCAAATTCATTCTCTCTTATCGTAGCTATTAACATATACATATTCCACCTCTCCCTATCTCCACCTTCACCTCTCTCTCTCTCTCACTGTGGGAAGCTTAAAGGGAGATGAAATCATGATGGTGCTATATGTTGGAAGGGGTCAGAGACAAACTTGCTAAATACAGCACACACAGAGCAAGAGATTGGTGGAGAGAGATGGAGAGTGGTCTTGATAATGTTTTTATGTTGTAGATGCAGCAATCGTAATCCTCTGCATCGAGTTAGCTTCATGGTGGTTGTATTGTTGTTTGTAAATCAGGCACTACCACTACACTTCTGGTGAAACGCATAGACGTGGGATTCCATTGAGCCCCGAGATATATGAGCTCTATTCGGTCATGGTATACCCAATTCACATGGGGGTGGTGGAAGTAATATATAACAATGGCTTATCTACACATATGACTATGAAGATGGCAATCAGTTATGACCAGTGTTAAAAAAAGCGACTTGTGGGGCCGCATGTGCCGCCGCACAGGCGGTTCGGTAATGCTACCGAACCGATTCGGTCAAAAGCGGCCTGTATGCGCTCTGATCTTGCATAGGTGGTGAAAAATTGGCTCACAAGTTTTATAAAATAAACAAGTCAGGCAGGCCCATTTGCAATGCCCGACCCATACAACTGTTAAGACCGTGTCACTTTTTGATGGTCAAATATTGTGTTTCATTTATTTTAAATTGCTCCGGTGTTCAAGTCAAAAATCTGACTGCATATTTATTCTTCTGGTGCGGGAATTGGCCAACCTGTATATTTTCATCGCATTCTAATATCGTTTTATAAATTATACATTTCCGATTGGTATTTTTATTTAATTTTGTTAATGACCAAGATAAAGTAGTTTAAATACGATTTTATCATGGGATGTTCATTTTTTTAGTTAGCTTTCCATACAAAAGTGGAATTAGATCATCTCGATTCATGTAGCAAAAGTTATGGGTATTTTTTCAACTATACCCTGGGGGATGAGAAAATCCTGGCAGCAACCCTATTTGATGTTTAGCTCACATTTTGAAATATCTGAAGGGATTATTGGATACTTGGCATAAGCACAATATTTGTAGATAATCTTCTTGGCTTTTCAATGAATTTTGAATCATACAATTTGGAGCTAGATTGTAGAAGTTATGACTGTTTTAGTGAAACATGTCCAGAAATTTTAATTAGGGACAACCTGATCATTTCGCCCCCTTTTGGCTATTAAAAGCCCCCCAAATGTCTCTCTCCATCTCATTTTTTTCACTCTCTCAGGCTCCCTCTCTTGTGTGAGTTTGGTTGAGATAGGGGAAGAAGTGGGGATGGAGAAGAAAAGAAGGAAATGAATGAAGAGCGAAAAAGAGGGTGAGTGTGTGTGAAGTGTGAACCTTGTATTCCTCTCACCTCCCTCTTCTTTCCATGGTATTCTTTTGACCTTATTGTTTGCTTTGGCTTATGTGAGAGTGTTGATCTAGTGGTGGTTGTGGCTATGAATGTGTGCTGGTTTGGTTGCTTGTTGTGATGGTGATGGAAATCCTTGTGTGCACCCTCTTCCCCTCTTCTTCTCATAGTAAGTTTGCTTCCCCTTTGTGCAATGTAGGTGTTTGTATTTATACTTCAATGAAGTATGAATATTTTTATCTAGTGCCTTGGGTAGTCAGCAAGGATGCTCAGGTGCTGTTGTATGTGTATTTCCCCATTTCTTGTTGTTAGGGGTTTTGTGACATTGAAATGCAAATTTTTGCCTTGTGAAGATCCTTATGAAACTAGTACTTAAAAGTATTTTATGAGCATTATGGCTCATGTGATATGATAATCTATGTGTCTATATGCTATATATGAAATTTGGTGTCATAATGTTACATGTGTTATAAGTTATAGGCTGAATTGTATGGACTGTCCAGATTTGTGTAGGAATTGACCAGTGTCTGCAAATATTTTATTGCAGGCATGTAGAGGCTAAATCAAGTTATGATGTTGTGACGATTGCATTTTTTTAAATTAAAATTTTATTTTATTTTATTTTATTTATTTAAAAAAAAATTAAATATGCATGGCATACATAATTGCATTTTAATCAAATTTCAATATTTAATTATTATTATTTTTTATACTTAGGATATTAGATTAGATAAAAATTATTAGGTGGGTGTGTGTGAATGGGCATGGGTTTGTTTAACCCATGATGGGCCTTATTAGGGAACCAATGATGGCCCATATGCATGAATGGATTAATTGCACGTGAACAGTGTTTAATTAGGGTTCTCATGTCCTATATATATATATATATATATATATATATATATATATGTTGATATGTTGGGGTGAAAGAAAAGAAAAGAAAACATCAGGGGTGCGGCTGTGTATCATTTTGGCAGAGAGAGAGAGAGAGAGAGGTATTCTTCTTATTTTTTATTTCTTCCAGATTATTGTTATTTATTAGTGATATTGGATTTATGTTTAGGTTATTAAGTTTTTATTTTTATTTTTATTTTAAAAATAAAATAAGGGTTTTGATTTATTTTTAAAGATTAAACGTATTTTATTTTATGGGATTTTGAGTTTTTGGATCAAGTTAGAGTTTTGATATATATATATTCATGTTGTTTGATTCTTATGTTTTATAAAAACGAGGGTTTTGATCTACTAATTATTATTATTAAATCTATGCATGTTAGGTATTTTAATTTTTGAATCTTCATAAACTTAGGGTTTTGATTTATTATTTATTTTAAAGATTAGATCTATGTTTAGATTATTAAAATATAAGTTTTTATTTATACAAGAGTTATGACCTATACAAATATATGTTAAGTTTTATTTATTTTCAATTTTTGCAAAGTGATAGTTTATTTTTTTATAAAAGAAAAAAAATGTGTTTTTCATATAGTTTTATGAATTTTCGGGTATTTTATTATTATTTTTAGTTTTCTGGATTTTTGTCTTTTCTGTCTTGTCTTTTCTGTTTTGTCTTTTCTGATTTTTGTCCTATAGTGTCTGGTTATATGGTAAATAAGTTTATCTTTTTAGGTTGTAGTATATATGAAATAGGTTTAGATTGTTGGGTATAAAAATTTATACCTATTAATAATTGATAGGTAATTAGGTCTTGGGCTTAGGCTTAAATTATAATTTTTTTTATTAATCATTTATATGATTCATCTAGGTTTTAATTACGAGTTTCACTCTCCGGACCTAGGGTCCATTTGAGGTGAGTAGATTTACTGATCTATTCATATGGATTTTTATTCTATAGCTATATATTCTTGATTGTCACATGTTGATTTAGATTAATCCTTTTTAGCGATATTATATGTTATTCATACATTTATATTATTACGATGACTATGCATGATTGCGTTGTTATACATATTGTTCAAATTTCATCTTTATTGAATAAAGTTGCATGATTTAATTCTTTCATCATGTCATTTAAAATAGCATGAATTGTGCTATCCATGTTTCAAGAATTATTATAATACATTTTTTATGCTTATATTTTTGAAAATAACATTTGGATTTAAGATTATCATTTTTAAGATTCTTGAAAAAAATTTAGAACTAGTGGAGACAAACCTAGTCCTAGGATATTTTTTTTATTAAGATGCACATCATAGCATATTTAAGAACTAGTGGAAGATCTAGGACTCGAAGAGTCCCAAGATCGGTGAGGGGTGTGGTAAAGCATCCCTTGCAGCGGCGGATTCCTTTGTTTGGAATCTGCAGCAACCGGGGCATCCTGTGCTGGTGTTCTCGTAGTGATGGCAGCGGCGACCCATCAGCGTCTTCTAGATTCGACGTCTCCTCGAGGGAGCTTTTTGAGCGATTTAGTCGCTTGGGGCTTTGCACACCTGTTATGGGGGAACGATTCTTCCGATTGAAAATCCTACCCAATCATACTATTTAAGCTGCATGATTTCTATTACGTGGGCCAAGGATTTGGACCCACGTGATTGCATAAAAATATTTTTATGTTCATGATTTTAAATTTATTAAAGGAAATCCTCATTTTTAGCATAACTTTATTTTTATATGTATAACTGTTATATGGAGTAATATTTCTGTGAGTCTATTCACTGAGTTAAACACTCACTCTATTCCAATTGGCTGGTTATTTTATAATCAGGTAGCTCATCTTCTGGGGACCAAGGCAAAGTTTGAACCTTTCATACATTCCAAGGATCTTGAGGTAGCAATGTTTGGAGAATAAATAATAGTCGCAGCCGACTTTTGGATCTATTTTAGTTTAGATGGCTCCCACAGGGATGGTTTAGTGTGTCTTTTTATTCTAGTATTTTGTTTATGTCAGACTCTGATATTTTGTAAGACCGCTGGTGGTTTATAACTTTTGGATATTGTTTTTTTATGTTTTATCACTTTCAGTTTTTATTATATTAGTATTGTTTAAAAAAAGGTACAAATTTTGGTCTTGTGTTTGGATTAAGTTTAGTAGCGACCCATTTACCGTCCGATAAGCGGTTAGGTAAATGCGGGGCGTTACAGATGTCTTCATGGATTATGATCCCAATATGTCAAAGAACATGTATGATTTATTTTAGAATTTGTGGATGTCTATTTGGTGCTGTAGAGATCAAAGCATAGGGCTGTTCATTACAGATGCACCAACTTTACATGGTTATATCAATGAGTTATTTATGCATGTTGTAGGCAACACTAAGAGTTGGGGTCTTCATGAATAAGCTTATTTATGTGTCATAAAGCTTCATATTTGATTTGAGCACCATTGGTTGTAGGGTTTAGAAGTTATGACATTTTTGTTCATGTGATTGTGCTGCCATGGGAGTGCTCGCTGTAGATATCCCAATTTTGACCGTCCAGAAAGACAGAAATACTTCAAGTAACACCTGAAAATATCCCACATTTGGACATCTAATAGAGAACCAAAAGTTCAGGAAACCAGAAACCCTAACCCTAAATCCCAGACCTAACCCTAAACCCCAAACCTAAACCTAAACCTCAGACCTAACCCAGAAACCCTAACCCTAACCCTAACCCTAAACCCTAGCCTAACCTTAAACCCCAGACCTAACCCTAAACCCTAGCCTGGCTGGAAACCCTAACCCTAACCCTAAACCCTAGCCTGAACAGAAACCCTAACCCTAACCCTAAACCAGATCCTGGCCCAGACCAGGAACCCCCATCTAGAGAAACTCTAAACCCCAAAACCCGAGAGAACCCCAAGTCCCTGGCAAGGGACGGCTAGCCCTAACTAGCCGCATACCAGGCGGCTAGTTAGCACTAGCCGCCCCCCTGGCTGACCTTGAACCGCTTTCCTGGATGGGACATAAAGCAGTATTAAGCAGCATTAAATGTTGATCATTGTGGTAGGTTGTGACCTTTAGCCACCTTATCTTGGCCGGATCAACCCAAATAACCGACCCAAGCCATCGCTTGTCAGAGATGGGACGTTTGGTAGGTCATGATAGGGGCGGCTACCAGGAAGTAGCTGCACAATGTTGGGCGGCTAGTTAGGACTAGCCGCCCTTCACCTGGTCCTGACAGAAGAACTAGAGAATTAATGAAGGGTCTAATCAAACACACTATTAATCAAGCCACTCTTTTACCCCCTGGGTATTCCCCTACCTCTTTTTTACTTTAAATAGAGGAGGTCCCAAGCCTTTAAACATCATCCACAATTCACATCCACCAAATCCCAATCCACTTGATATCCATTCCCTTCCCCCACTAGAAATCCCCAAGATAGAGAGAAAGAGAGCCCCTTTTGTGAGAGAAATACCCATTCCCTACACAAAAACACCCTCCAGAAACCCGGGCTAAGCCTAGCTTAGCCTCTGTCCAAGACCAAACTCATTTCCTACCAAAGTTCTGTCCAAATCAACCCAGGCCCCGGACGGCTAAACCCTAGTAGCCGCCCCATACCCGACGGCTGGATCCCACTAGCCGCTCCCTATCCACACCCCACTTGCACCCCTTTGTCCCAAGACCCCTTTAGTCAAGCCGTGAAAGCAGAATAGGATTACCTGAAGGTAATCCTCTTCTGCCCCCCCTTTTACAAGCTTGACTAGAACGCTATCAACCCTCTAGGAAGGTTAGAGTTTCCCACCCCTTGAATCTGATCCTCCTCTACTTTGCATCACAACATCATTTACCGCTTTGTAAGCCACACACCGCTGCACAATCCTTTACTGCTTTGTAAGCCACACACCGCTGCGCAATCCTTTACCGTTTTATTTGCTACTTTATATCTGCATTCATTCCTTTGAATCATTTCACACACATCATGAAATCCCGCATAGATACTAGAGGAGAGAATCCACCAAGAGGGTCAGGCCACACAATTCCTGACCCATCTAGAGTAAAAGATGGCCAGTCTAGGATATCAATCCGTAGAAGACATGTTTCATGACCTCGCCGACTACCGTCAGGTCAAGACCTTCAGACAAGAGGCCCCTGTCGAAACCCTCAAGGCCATTCTCAAAACCCCATCCACACCCAGCCAGTCGGTCAATTCGAGCATTTTTTCGTTCACCCCCCTTTTCCCCGCGAATCCAATGTTTCCAACCAGGCCACCCCAAACCCGGGACCGCTAGGCAGCCCTCCCAGGGGAGAAACATTGGATGAAACCATCCGGAGAATCCTCTCCAAGACTGGTCCCTCAGCCCCCAAGCACATGTCTCTACGTAACCTGAGACAAATCTCGTTAGTCCACCTACCGGAGGGATTCAAAATCCCCAAATTCCGCCGGTATAACAGTCGTGGAGACCCAGACATCCATTTAACTGCCTTTTATCTAGATGTTCGCCCATTTCTAGATAATCAACCTCTGCTAGTCTTCCTCTTCCAGAAATCATTGGAAAGAGAAGCACTACAATGGTTCTCCACCCTCCCTGTAGATCACTTGTCAAACTTCTCGGCTGTAAGCGAGAAGTTCTTAGGCTGCTACGGTTATACGTGTCTCGGTGGCACACACTTGTCCACCGAACTGGCCTGCAACTCACAGAATATCAAGAAATTGACATGATGTTACAGAGCTTGAGTCTAGAGCTTTGTACGAGCCTTTCGTACAAGGACTGTACTACGTATCAGCTTCTAATTGACCACCGCAACAGGATTTTCCGTTGTGCAACCCAAGTAGTCCAAACCCAGTCCCCACCTATCAGCCATAGTGTTGGACAGCCGCCTCGTAAGGCACAAACCCCCACGATAGGGGGGATTACCCAAATATCGGCACTCTACCCAAACGGAGCACGGGTTCCTAATCAAGGAACGGCTCCGAGACAGTACACGTCCGGTTCATCCGGGTATGCGCCGCCTCGGCCAATCAACCAAAATTTCACCACTCGATCAGTACACGTCCCCTTGCCGACACAACATAACCCGGTAATCCAAAGTTCTCCTGTCCAAAGCCCTATAATTTCGAGACAAGGCCAGCCTAGGACCCCTTTCTATTCCACCTTCCTAAGAAATCAGAACCTAAATCCTAGGCAGCCCACCCAAAGTACTTATAATGAGGTCTCCCCTCCGACATCCTATGATCAGAGACGAATGGGAAAGAGGGACTCTTACCCTCCCCTCCCAGAAACACTAACTAGGATTTTTAAGGTACTAATGGACACAAATAGTATCTCCCTCCCTGTTGCTAAGCCTCCACTCCCCGGGGCCAGCAGACTACGTTATTGTCAATACCACCAACAACATGGTCATACCGTAGAATAATGCATTGTTTTTCAAGATTTTATTTATGATTTAAATGATGACAGGTGCCATGATTGGGTCATGATCAAAAGCCACTTAAACCAGGGCAATTCTCGAGCCTCCAAGCCACTTGGCATATTTACTGACCCATTGCCAGGTCACAACCAAGCGTCCACATCTGGAGCCCACATTGTAAACATGGTCAGGAGAGGGAGACAACCATCACCGCAACCAAGCAGTTCAGAAGACGTCACCGATGATAGTCTATCCAAAGAATCCAGGGAGGAGGGGCAGAATGAGCCCTTCCGCTGAACCTCGACAACCATGACCTCGCAATACTCTATGGCGAAGAAGAAGATGCAGTTCTCGCCCTGCCCGCGGTCATCAACATCGACTCTGATGAAAGCGGACTAGAAAACCCAGGAGGAGACGAAAAAGGAGAACCCTTTGAGGAGATCCCTGAAGGAGCTAGCGAAAGACCCAAGGGAGGGGAATGCATGTCGAATGATCTGCATTCGGATGACAACGGGTCCTCCAAGAGTACCGACATTGTTGATGGCCCCCGCCACCCAATGACCATATCATTCACCGACAAAGAACTCCCGGACCCCAGACTGCGAGTCTACCCCCTACACATCCGCGGACGGCTTCAAATGTTGTGGCTAAACAACATCTTCGTGGACTCAGGGTCAGGAATGAACATAATGACGTGCTCCACCTACCAAAAGATACCCGGACTAGGCCGTCCTCCGGTCCAACCGGCCCACCATACTATTCAAGCTTTCAACCATACTGGGAAGACTCTCCGCGGCCCTAGAACATTCGAGCTATCCGTCGGTCCTCTCATCTGTGAAGTAGCCTGCTTCGTGGCCGACATCGACACAAGATACCCATTGTTACTAGGACGACTATGGTTGGACAGCATCCAGGCTATCTGTTCCCCCCGGCACCAATGCCTTCGACTGTCCTTCATGAGTCATGTACTGACAATCTGGGGAGAGGCTCACCTCCAGTACGAGAACGAGAACAACTGGGCAATATGTTCACACTAGCCTTGCGACCGGGGAACGAGGATGAAGGTGGTAGCCCACCTGGGTCCCCTTATAACGACGACTATTCCCCGGAAGAAGCAGCCGGGACCCTGCATCCATCAAGCAATCTTACGGAATCCAACTCAATCACCTTCCTCCCCTATGAAGTCGCAAAAGCCGGAACACTCTCTGCACCCCTCGCAATCACCGCCATACTCGGAGGAATTCCGACACATTCTCATCGATACGGGAGCGAAAACTAACGTTCTCACATATTTCGCCTATCAGAAATTAGAAGGCAGGGTTCCTAGATTGGAGCCCCCGAACGAATTCATTTACGCCTTCGACAGCACCCACAAGAACGCTGGCGGACTGGTCACGCTCCCACTAAAGATCGGCCCGGTCTCCACCATCGTCAACTGCATGGTAATGAGCATTCGATCACCCCACCCTCTGATTGTTGGGAGGACATGACTCAACAGCATCGAAGCCGTCTCATCCACCCGAAACCAATGCCTTCGCTTCCCATACCGCGGGGAAGTGATATCCATCTGGGGAGAAGCATGCTTTAACGAGACACGGGTCCGGAATTGGAGCGTCTGTGCCATGCGCATCCGATTAGAGGTGCTTGCATGTTGGCAACCAGGCTCCACTGACGAAGAACTGCTCCAGCAAGGAAGACCCTTGAAGAGGCTCAGGGAGGAAGAGTTCGGGAATAGGGGACCCCCACCGACATCAGCCGGCCGCCAAAAAGGAGCTGACTCGAGGAAGCAATACGAGTCCAAGAACCAGGAACCGATCCCCCGGGTGAGTCTTCATCACCCTGCACATATTTATTTACAGCTTTTTCCAAAAGAAAATCAAAAGATAAAAATATTTGTTTACCAGCTTTCGTCTTCATCACCCTTTACATATTTATTTACAGCCTTTTTCCAAAAATAAAAGGATAAAAAATATTTGTTTACCAGCTTTCATTTTCGTTGTCCTATACATATTTGTTTACCCGCTTTTCTGAAAAGAAACTAAAATCTAAAAATACATGCTAATCAGCTCTCATTCCCCAACTCTGAACATACTTGTTTCCAGCTTTATTTCCACTCTTCTTCAAAACAAAAAAAAATGTTTTCTAAAACGTGTTTTCCACACTCTCCTTCAAAACAAAAGTTTTACAAAACCGTATTTCCATAATTTCCCCCGAAACAACAAAATAAAACATTTTCCCAAACTTTCTTTACATACTTTCCAAATCACAGAAAGATTTTCCCAAACTTTCTCTACTTGTTTACCAAACAACGAAAATATTTGACGAAAATATTTGCAAACTGCATTTCCACACTCTTCTTCACAAACGAAAATGTTTTCCAAATATGCGCTTCCACACTCTTCTTCAAAATAAAAAGTTTTTCAAAGCCGTACTTCCATGATCTCCGCCAAAAAACGTTTTACGAACTGTCTTTCCATGCTTTCCTTCTAAAAAACAAAATCATTTTCCAAACTTTATCTCCATTTTCTTTCCAAAAACATATCAAAAATACCATAAGTATGCATCTGTCTCCACACTTTTAAAAACATAAAATATCAAAAATACCAAAAAGAGAGAAAAGGAAAAGATGAAAAGGTGAGCTATCATTCCCTATTGATTTTGTTAGTTTTAATTTATTTTTGTTAGGATATGATTACGTCAAGAAATTGTTTGGGGAAGAAGTTTGATGGATTAGGGTTATGGTTTGATTGATTTAATTTATTGATTATTTGATTTGATTTTAATGGATCTCAAAGGAATTCTTAAGATCAAATTAGATTTATTAGTTTTTGGGATTTAATGGCTATTTTCGGGTTAATTTTATGCTTGGAAGTAAATTATGTTAGCATTCAATATTTAGCTTGATGACCAAGTTTGATGAATTTTAGATATTAAAGAGATCCCAAATTGATGTTTAATGAAGTATAAGTCGATTGTGGGTTTTGATGATTTTATTGATCTTGGCAACTTAAATTGGATCTTAAATCGATAAATTGGTTTAGTGGGATAAATGAATATTAATCGGATATTATTGTTATTAGGATAAAAATTGATTGGATTTAGTTATTTCGATCATTGAAATTATAGTTGAACCTTATTGGATTTGTTTAAATATTTCTTCGAGGATTGATCGATTATATGGGTTTTATGGAATAAATGGATATTGATTATCGGATCATTGTAGGTATATGAAAATTTTAATATTTATTTGAAGTTGGGATTTTCATTAGGACTTTGAAGTGAGTTGTTGATTTTAGGTCTATAAGAAATGGGCTTTTGGGATTATTGGGCGTAGTGCTGTTGTAAGTTGGTTATCAATTGTTTGCGTCGTGATTGAATTTTTTTGAATTTTTGTTTCATAATTGTTATGCTAGGTTATCAATGTGCGAGTATATAGCGTTCATACACATGTATCGATTTGTATTACGTGGACTGGATGTGAGTGGATGTCTCTATATTATTTGAAAATCATAATATATGTATACATTTCGACATCATGTTATTTTACGATTATGAAATCTATCTTGTATGAAGCATATGAGTATGTTATCATCATATAGGTTGATATTTTGCATATATTATATGCATTGGAAGTTATGAGATTTATGAAAAATCGTCGCATGCTGTATACCTGAAAGAATAAGTAGTTTTGATTGTGCATGCATTAAATTGTCTAAGTGGCTCAGTCTTTGTGGCTGCGGTCTAAATTTTGACCCGTCTAAATGGCTATGTCTACGTGGCCCGATTTCGTGAAATCTCTGCGGCTAGGTGTTATGGAAAGCGGGCATGCGTGTCCGTTGCATTCATAAGCATCATGAGTATTGACAGTTATTTTTGAGACCATGCATTTTGATATGAAGCGTTATTTAAGTTATGGTTTATTGGAAATTAATTGTATTTGAAAATATCATTTTTATTGTATCTTGTAATTGTTTTCTTACGATATATTATTAAAGATTATTATTTAAAAATATTTTATTATCGGGACTCCAATGTCCATTCAGTGAGTGTGTGGTAGCTCACCCCTCATTTTTCCAACCTTTCAGATTAGTTGTCGATGGTAATCGATCTCGTTAAGACATTGGAGGTTGAAGCTTGTATAATGGTTTTCAGAGCATTAGACTCATGTAAAAGGTATTGATCATTTCTTTGGCATGTAGTTGGCCCATCTCCCTAGTAACCATATTTGTATCAAGTTGTGTATTTTTGTATAAGTTATATTCATATTAAATTGAAAGTATTGTGGAATATTTAATGTTTTATTATGCTCAAGAATGAAGTTTAATTTAGCATTATTTTATTATATAACTGGATAAAGGAAAAGAAAAAAAAATAGAACTCTGAGATTTGAAGGAACTAGGGTAACGCAACCGGACTTCGCGCTTCAAAATGGAGTCGTGGGTTCGGGGGTGTTACAGAGTGGTATCAGAGCATAGGTTCAACCCTCGGACTATAGGTTATGGGTATATTAGTTGGTTTAGAGCTTAGGTTAACGGTTCCCTGTAAGCTTGGGCTTAATTATCCTCTGCAGTTATGGAGTGGATATATTTTTATCTGTCTCTGATATAGAGTGGTATCAGAGCGTAGGTTCAACTCTCGGACTGTAGGTTATGGCCAATTTAGTTGACCAATTGAGTTTAGGGTATAAGCTCGAATAACCTAAGGAGATATAGTTTTGCTATCCTATAGAAATAAAATTTGATTGAGTTATTTTTGTTACCTTATAGTGCTGATTATGGAAGTTAGGATGATCTTTTATGTTTAGTTGTTTTATCGGAGCTTAAGAAGGCCTTTAGGAGAAATTTCTTCGAAGCCTAGGATAGGCTTAAGGCGTGTTAAGATGCATTGCATATAGGGTTTGCATTCTAACCATTAGTTTTTGCTATAACGTAATTTTGGTGGATCAAACGCACATTAGAAGGCGCACCAAAGAGGTTGAGATTTGTTCTCAATGTTATACGTGGCTAACTGTTGCGACCTTCTTGAATATTATTCATGTTTGATGTCGATGTGAAGGGCACATTTAATTTGTGAATGTGCATTGTGGTAAGTAAATTTTTATTCCTAATGTTAGGAATGTCATTAGTGTCATTAGCGTCATAATACTCCTTTTGTGTTGTATAAGTTGGATCATTTATTGTATGGGACATAAATGGACCTAACTTGTACAATCTTGATGAAAATTATTTGCCTTGATTTGTATGCTTGTTATTGTTGTATGGTATAAGTTTGGACTACCTGTGGAATGGGACATAGGTAGGCTTGACTTATACTAATGATTGTCTGCAAATTATATGCATTGTTGTTCTTGTTTATATTGTATAAGTTAAAACACATATAGTGTGGGGCGTAGGTGGGTTTGACCTATACAGTAATGTTTGTGATTTGTGGATGTCTTGTTGTTTTTTCCGTGTTGCACAAATTAAATCCACTTGTGGTTTGGGTCACCATATATCAGAGTGGTGTAGCGGAAGCATTGTGGACAAAGCTTATATGATTGTTTTGTTGTGTTGTGTTGTCATGGTATGTTGTTTGTATCGGTATAAGTTAGAATTTCAATGCGGAGCATTGGTGGTTTTATTTATGCACTTGTTTGTTTGATTATTTGTGGCGTATAAGATGGATTCTTATACCATTGTTGTATTTGTTGTGATTGCTAGGTATGTGTCAGATTCATTAGCTGATACATATTTTTATTGTTTGAATGTATGATGAATGATTGTTTTGTTATTATTGGATGTTGTATGTCTTCGATTTTGTGTTTCTCCCTTGAATTTAGAGGAATAAATTCCTTTAATGGGGGAAGAATGTAATGTTTCTGTATTTTTTGGCCTTATATATTTATTTTAAATATATAAGGAAAAGTTTAAATTTTGATTTTTTATATTTCATTTCTTAGATTTAGCGGTGGCCCAAATAAGTCCAATTTGATTTATAATAATGATAATTATAAATTGATTTTAAAATATTTATTTTATATTTTTTGTAGATCTTTATAGTGTCAAAATACTTTTGTTAAAATTTTGTGAGATTTAGAGTTCGGCAAGTTAGGTTTTTAGGATTTTGTGTTAAGTTATTGGGCTTAGTGATCCAGTTGCGAATCGAGTACACCTTTTAATAGCCTTCAGGGATCCATTTGTAAATCAGATAGGGATCTGTTTGTAAATTGGATAGGGACCTCATTGTAAACTGGAAACACTTCAGGGGACGTTTTGTAATTTTGATAAACCCCTTTAAATAAAATGTTTGGGTTGGGGTTTTCATCCAAATTTCAGAAGGTGTGAAGGGTGGTGATGACCTAACTCTAGATGAATATGGTGGATGGTGTAACCGGATTTAAGGTGAGATATCATTCCCTATTGATTTTGTTAGTTTTAATTTATTTTTGTTAGGATATGATTATGTCAAGAAATTGTTTGGGGAAGAAGTTTGATGGATTAGGGTTATGGTTTGATTGATTTAATTTATTGATTATTTGATTTGATTTTAATGGATCTCAAAGGAATTCTTAAAATCAAATTTGATTTATTAGTTTTTGGGATTTAATGGCTATTTTCGGTTTGATTTTATGATTGGATGTAAATCATGTTTTTTACTATGATAGAGTCGTTTCTGGAAAAAATATATTTAACAAACAGAAATAAGTTTTTAAAAGTTTTCCATCGAATCATGAATCGTCCAATTCGGAGTTATGGGGTAGAAAATTATGATTTTTGAAATATTTCTGTTCTCTTTCTTAGCATTCAATATTTAGCTTGATGACCAAGTTTGATGAATTTTAGATATTAAAGGGATCCCAAATTGATGGTTAATGAAGTATAAGTGGATTGTGGGTTTTGATGATTTTATTGATCTTGGCAACTTAAATTGGATCTTAAATCGATAAATTGGTTTAGTGGGATAAATGAATATTAATCGGATATTATTATTATTAGGATATAAATTGATTGGATTTAGTTATTTCAATCATGGAAATTATAGTTGAGCCTTATTGGATTTGTTTAAATATTTATTATAGGATCGATCTTTTATATGGGTTTTATGGAATAAATGGATATTGATTATCGGATCATTGTAGGTATATGAAAATTTTAAAATTTATTTGAAGTTAGGATTTTCATTAGGACTTTGAAGTGAGTTGTTGATTGTTGGTCTATAAGAAATGGACTTTTGGGATTATTGGGCGTAGTGCTGTTGTAAGTTGGTTATCAGTTGTTTGCGTCGTGATTGAATTGTTTCTGAATTTTCATTTCATAATTGTTATGCTAGGTTATCAATGTGCAAGTGTGTAGCGTTCATACACATGTATCGATTTGTATTGCGTGGACTGGATGTGAGTGGATGTCTCTATATTATTTAAAAATCATAATATATGTATACATTTCGACATCATGTTATTTTATGATTATGAAATCTATCTTGTATGAAGTATATGAGCATGTTATCATCATATAGGTTGATATTTTGCATATATCATATGCATTGGAAGTTATGAGATTTATGAAAAATCGTCGCATGCTGTATACTTGAAAGAATAAGTAGTTTTGATTGTGCATGCATTAAATCGTCTAAGTGGCTCAATCTATGTGGCTGCGGTCTAAATTTTGACCCGTCTAGGTGGCTATGTCTACGTGGCCCGATTTCGTGAAATCTCTATGGCTAGGTTTCATGGAAAGCGGGCATGCGTGTCCGTTGCATTCATAAGCATCATGAGTATTGACAGTTATTTTTTAGGCCATGCATTTTGATATGAGGCTTTGTTTAAGTTATGGTTTATTGAAAATTTGTTATATTTGAAAATATCATTTTTATTGTATCTTGTAATTGTTTTCTGACGATATATTATTAAAAATTATTATTTTGAAATATTTTATTATCGGGACTCCAATGTCCATTCAGTGAGCGTGTGGTAGCTTACCGCTCATTTTTCCAACCTTTCAGATTAGTTGTTGATGGTCATCAATCTCGTTAAGGCATTAGAGGTTGAAGCTTGTATAATGATTTTCAGAGCATTAGACTCATGTAGAAGGTATTGATCATTTCTTTGGCATGTAGTTGGCCCATCTCCCTAGTAACCATATTTGTATCAAGTTGTGTATTTTTGTATAAGTTATATCCAGATTAAATTGAAAGTATTGTGGAATATTTAATGTTTTATTATGCTAAAGAATGAAGTTTATTTTAGCATTATTTTATTATATAACTGGATAAAGGAAAAGAAAAAAAAACAGAACTCTGAAATTTGAAGGAACTAGGGTAACGCAACCGGATTTCGCGCTTCGAAATGGAGTCGTGGATTCGGGGGTGTTACAGAGTGGTATCAGAGCATAGGTTCAACCCTCGAATTGTAGGTTATGGATATATTAGTTGGTTTAGAGCTTAGGTTTACGACTCCTTGTAAGCTTGGGCTTAATTATCCTCTGCAGTTATGGAGTGGATATATTTTTATCTGTGTCTGATACAGAGTGGTATCAGAGCGTAGGTTCAACTCTCGGACTGTAGGTTATGACCATTTTAGTTGACCAATTGACTTTAGGTATAAGCTCGAATAACCTAAGGAGATTTAGTTTTGCTATCCTATAGAAACAAAATTTGATTGAGTTATTGTTGTTATCTTATAGTGTTGATTATGGAAGTTAGAATGATCTTTTATGTTTAGTTGTTTTATCGGAGCTTAAGAAGGCCTTTAGGAGAAATTTCTTCGAAGCCTAGGATAGGCTTAAGGCGTGCTAAGATGCATTGCATATAGGGTTTGCATTCTAACCATTGGTTTTTGCTATAGCGTAATTTTGATGGATCAAGCGCACATTAGAAGGCGCACCAAAGAGGTTGAGATTTGTTCTCAATGTTATACGTGGCTAACTGTTGCGACCTTCGAGAATATTATTCATGTTTGATGTCGATGTGAAGGGCACATTTAATTTGTGAATGTGCATTGTGGTAAGTAAACTATTATTCCTAATGTTAGGAATGTCATTAGTGTCATTAGCGTCATAATACTCCTTTTGTGTTGTATAAGTTGGATCATTTATGGTATGGGACATAAATGGACCTAACTTGTACAATCTTGATGAAAATTATTTGCCTTGATTTGTATGCTTGTTATTGTTGTATGGTATAAGTTTGGACTACCTGTGGAATGGGACATAGGTAGGCTTGACTTATACTAATGATTGTCTGCAAATTATATGCATTGTTGTTCTTGTTTATATTGTATAAGTTAAAACACTTATAGTGTGGGGCATAGGTGGGTTTGACCTATACAGTAATGTTTGTGATTTGTGGATGTCTTGTTATTTTTTTCTGTGTTGTACAAATTAAATCCACTTGTGGTTTGGGTCACTGTATATCAGAGTGGTGCAGCGGAAGCATTGTGGACTAAGCTTATATGATTGTTTTGTTGTGTTGTGTTGTCATGGTATGTTGTTTGTTTCGGTATAAGTTAGAATTTCAATGCAGAGCATTGGTGGTTTTATTTATGCACTTGTTTGTTTGATTATTTGTGGCGTATAAGATGGATTCTTATACCATTGTTGTATTTGTTGTGATTGCTAGGTATGTGTTAGATTCATTAGCTGATATATACTTTTATTGTTTGAATGTATGATGAATGATTGTTTTGTTATTATTGGATGTTGTATGTCTTCGATTTTGTGTTTCTCCCTTGAATTTAGAGGACTAAATTCCTTTAAGGGGAGAAGAATGTAATGTTTCGTTATTTTTCGGCCTTATATATGTTTTAAATATATAGGGAAAATTTTAAATTTTGATTTTTTATATTTCATTTCTTAGATTTAGCGGTGGCCCAAATGAGTCCAATTTGATTTATAATTATGATAATTACAAATTGATTTTCAAATATTTATTTTATATTTTTTTTGTAGATCTTTATAGTGTCAAGATACTTTGATTAAAATTTTGTGAGATTCAGAGTTCGGGAAGTTAGGTTTATAGGATTTTGTGTTAAGTTATTGGGCCCAGGGATCTAGTTGCGAATCGAGTATACCTTTTAATAGCCTTCCGGGATCCATTTGTAAATCGGATAGGGATCTGTTTGTAAATTGGATAGGGACCTCATTGTAAACTGGAAACACTTTAGAGGACGTTTTGTAATTTCGGTAAACCCCTTTAAATAAAATGTTTGGGTTGGGGTTTTCGTCCAAATTTCAGAAGGTGTGAAGGGTGGTGATGACCTAATTCTAGATGAAGATGGTGGGTGGTGTAACCGGATATAAGGTGAGATATCATTCCCTATTGATTTTGTTAGTTTTAATTTATTTTTGTTAGGATATGATTACGTCAAGAAATTGTTTGGGGAAGAAGTTTGATGGATTAGGGTTATGGTTTGATTGATTTAATTTATTGATTATTTGATTTGATTTTAATGGATCTCAAAGGAATTCTTAAGATCAAATTAGATTTATTAGTTTTTGGGATTTAATGGCTATTTTCGGGTTGATTTTATGCTTGGACGTAAATCATATGTTTTACTATGATATAGTCGTTTCTGGGAAAAATGTATTTGACAAACAGAAATAGGTTTTGAAAAGAGCTTTCCATCGAATCATGAATCGTCCAATTCGGAGTTACGGGGAGAAAGTTATGATTTTTAAAATATTTCTGTGCTCTTTCTTAGCATTCAATATTTAGTTTGATGACCAAGTTTGATGAAATTTAGATATTAAAGGGATCCCAAATTGATGTTTAATGAAGTATAAGTTGATTTTGGGTTTTGATGATTTTATTGATCTTGGCAACTTTAATTGGATCTTAAATTGATAAATTGGTTTAGTGGTGTCATGCCCCTGGCGTCCCCGAGACGTGACACATTTATAAGCATCAGCTATCATGCAAGAGGTCAACAAATGAATCCAATAAATAATACACAAGACTAATGAAGCAATGACAACTGATAACTTAACTAAAATGCGGAAGCACAAAAATATCAATATGTCTGTAATCAAAAATAATATTGCAGACCCGAATACACAATTACTGTCCTTTGAGAGTAAAGTCTAGCCAAATACAATACAACAGGTGCAACACGCACGATTTATAAATAAACAAGACTGTAGGACTGCTGACAGCCTCGCACTCGCCAACCGCCGAACGGAGCGCTCCACGCACGCAAGATCACACCACAAGAAAGCTCCAGCTCCACGCCCAACAACGCCTCTGTAAAAGAAAACAATATGCGAGGGGTGAGCTACAAGCTCATTGAGTGGTCAGAAACAAACACCAACATAAACATTCGATACTAAGGCAATCCCTATCAAGAAAAGGCATGGGTAGAAACCCAACGGGTAAAAAGGTCACACGGCGGTAAGACTATACCCCACCCTCGCCTTAGCCCCCACAGGGGTGAGTCTAGAGACTTGAAGGACAAAACTTGCTGTTCTACACCGTTCGCCATTTGGTAGCTCTCTCCCGGGGAGCCTCTACCTGGAGCTGGCCACGGTCAGTACAATGTCGATAGCGTCGATGGTACCTACAGGTGAGGGTACACCCAGGGCGACTCATACCTAGGAAGCATCCGCACGGATACGGTGAAGGGGAGAACGATAATTCACGCTCACAATATCGTCTGGTGGCCCACCATCATGTAGCCTCACCTGGTACACTTCCATGATCAGTACATCCGCCGAATGCATCGGGAGTACCTATAAGTGGGAGTCCTCTGTCAGGGCAACTTCAACGTCGGGGCCCCGGTATACGACGATATTGGGAGTAGTCATTACAAGTTCGCAACGCGAACACTATGGAAAAATCAACTACACCAGCTAGTGGGTCGAGTATCTACTCGAGCCCACCACACTCACACCAACACCCTCACCCTCACCCCCATCCCGACGGGTGACATAGGATTTTGGGAGCAATACCCTCACCCTCACCCCGACGGGTGACATAGGATCTTAGAAAATTGCACAAACTGATAGATCGAACCAACGCCGACCCACCACACCCTCACCCTCACCCCCTCCTCGGGGTGACATAGGCTCTTGGGGAAGAGGTCGATTGTTCTACACCGCTCGTCATCGGGTAGTGTCTCCCGGTGTGGCAACTACTACCTGGTAGCCTCCCAAATTCCTATCTCTGCTATATGGGCACACCAACAAGCGTCGTTGATAGTTCCTAGGGGCACCTCATAAGGTTATGGCCTCTACCGGGTAGCCTCCCATGACCGCTACCTCGGCTGTATGGGCACACCAACACGCATCATGAATAGTATCTGGGAGCACCCCACTGGACTTTACTACGCCAGGCAATCTCTACTCGGAACCAACGAAGGGAAGAACACTCGACACACGCGAATACGATCCCTATGGATCCGTCATCATCGGTTATCAAACACCGATAAGCGCAACGAATTCTCATGAATTCCCTCTAGGGCGCATAACTCAGATGCGGGGAAAACATTTTATTCTAAGTGTCAAAGCCATGGTATGACCCTATAAGAGGTCACACACTTGTCTAATCTCATTAGACAAGGCTCATGACACAATAAGCATATATATAATATGCAATTAATTACCCAACGATGGCTTACATAAACATGCATACATGGCATCAACTGGTCAAACACACATGTTACAACCTAACATATGTTGGATAACACCAACCTAGAAGGGAAGGGTTAAGCACGATTTGCGCAACAATAGGTGCATGCTAATAATTTCAAGCAAGCCTGAGTCAAGTAGGAACTATATCTACTTACTCAGTTCGCGAAAAGAGGGAGGGCGAGAGAGAGGAAATGCCTCATCCTCTCCCGAAGCTGGTCCTAGTTTTGTTCCAACAAGATGGGTGCACAACTATACCACACCCTCAAGACCTATACCGAGGGAATATTATGCATGTACCCCATTATTAACCCAAGTTAAACATGCTTGATAAGAATAATAATAGGGGTAGTATTTCAAACAAAACTATCTAAGTCATGCCATATTCTATACAATACATAGGTAAGTATAAGGTAGAATAGGGGTTCTACACAATATACGAGCTATACCACCTAACATGCATGATATCTAGCATATTTAGGGTGCAATTAAAGCCCCATGAAAGCGTAAAACACGACTGCGTGCATCGAGCGCTCCTGGAAGGGTTGGAATCAAACCACTCATCTAACGAGCGCACAGCTCGCGTTACAGAAGAGGGCGATGACTTGAATCTGAAGAAAGAAACCAATCCACCAAGAATCGACCAATGGTTGCATTTTGCTATAACAAACTGCTCGACACCCCGAAGCACACTTCGAACGCGTCTGAGCACCGCAAGCATGCCCTCGAGCACCCCGTGCAAGCTTCCCACGCACTCCGCACGCATTGGAGAATGCCAAGCACGCCCCCGAACACCTCATGCACGCTGTCCATACACTCCGTACGCATCGAACAACGCCAAGCACGCCCTCAAGGACCTCGTGCATGCTGCCCATGCACTCCGCACGCATCGGGCAAGGCCAAGCACGCCCTCGAGCACCCCGTGCACGCTGCCCACGCACTCCACACGCATCGGACAACGCCAAGCACGCCCTTGAGAACCTCGTGCACGCTGTCCACACACTCCGCACGCATCGAACAACGTCAAGAACGTCCTCGAGCACCTCGTGCATGCTGTCCGCGCAATCCGCATGCATCGAACAACGTCAAGCACGTCCTCGAGAACCTCGTGCATGCTGTCCGCGCACTCCGCACGCATTGAACAACGTCAAGCACGTCCTCGAGCACCTCGTGCACGCTTCCCACGCACTCCGCACAGATGCAAGCACACCGAGTGCACACCCGCAGCCTGCAAACCTCACATGTGATCTCGAGTGCACCGATGTGTCAACCCTACGCCCCTTTAGTACACAAACACAAGTTTAGGTGATGCATGAGGAAAACCAATGAAAAGAGGAGAAGAAGAGGCATACTAGGTTCACTCACACATAACCACAAATAGGTGGTGTGCACACATACACAACACATAACATATGAGTATGTGCTTCTCTCTCTCATCTTCTTCAATTCCATGCACACACAACAACAACACAAGGCATTGGAACCTCCACACATGCTCAAAGAAGGAGAAGGGAATGCCCCGCGAGGGAGGACGAGAGGGAGGCCAAGCAAGTTCAAACACACAACCTCCTCTTCAGAATCATCAACACTTGCTTGCCTAGCCCCAAACGCTCCGTGCATACACCACACGCACAACCAAGCATAAGTGAGCACTCCTTGCATGCACACCGTGTGCTCCGAGCGGACCCGAGCACCCCCAACACATGCTCCATCCGCGGCCATGCTCGAAGATCCAATGCTCCCCCTCGCAAGCATAAACCTCCCCATCCTCTTTGAAAAAGGTGAGGGAGACAAAGAAATGCACAAACACACCCCCTTCTTTCGCTTTCCTCCTCTTCATTGTCGTCCCGAGAGAGCGAGCGCGAGAAGAAAAAGTCCCTCCCAAGGAGGAGAACATTTAATTCAATAAAAGGGGGTTGGTGGGATGAGATAGGGGGGGGGGGTGAGTTTAATCATCTCTCACCATACACACACAATATCAAAAGAAAATGACTTAGTGGCTAAGTCACGTGCACCACTAGATCTCCTGATAGTCTTTACTTAAACGACCATAACTTTCTCACTACAGCTCCGAATTACGCGATTCTAATGCCATTGAAAATCCAAGAAGATTATCTACAATTTTCATGTTTATACCTAGATCAAATAACCTCTCCAGCTATTCCAAAATTTAGTCTAAACATCTTACAGGGCTGCTGCCTGGATTTCTCATCTTCGGGGTATACTCGGAAAAATATCCATAATTTTTTATATACGAATCCAGTCGATCTAATTCCACTTCTTTATGGAAGCTAGCTCAAAATTAAATATCTCATGATAATATCGAATTTTTACCTCTTCATCTTGGATTTTAACAAAATCAAATCCGAATACCAAATCAAAACTGCAAAATTCCAAAAACGTTACCGGAATTAAATGAAAATTTTATGGGTAGTACTAAACAGTACCAGGACCCATAATATGCAGTTATATTTAAATCAGAGTCCTCAAACCTCAACAGGTAGCTAAAAACCAAAATTTTAGCGACTCCGATCGAAATTATGACTCTAAATGACACAAGTCTAACAAGTGGGATAAATGAATATTAATCGGATATTACTGTTATTGGGATATAAATTGATTGGATTGAGTTATTTCGATCATTGAAATTATAGTTGAGCCTTATTGGATTTGTTTAAATATTTATTCGATTATTGATCGATTATATGAGTTTTATGGAATAAATGGATATTGATTATCGGATCATTGTAGGTATATGAAAATTTTAATATTTATTCGAAGTTGGGATTTTCATTAGGACTTTGAAGTGAGTTGTTGATTGTAGGTCTATAAGATATGGGCTTTTGGGATTATTAGGTGTAGTGCTGTGTAAGTTGGTTATCAGTTGTTTTGGTCGTTATTGAATTGTTTCTGAATTATTGTTTCATAATTGTTATGCTAGGTTATCAATGTGTGAGTGTGTAGCGTTCATGCACATATATCGATTTGTATTGCGTGGACTGGAGGTAAGTGGATGTCCCTATATGATTTGAAAATCATAATATATGTATACATTTCAACATCATGTTATTTTTACGATTATGAAATCTATCTTGTATGAAGCATATGAGCATGTTATCATCATATAGGTTGTTGATATTTTGCATATATCGTATGCATTGAAAATTATGAGATTTATGAAAAATCGTCGCATGCTGTATACTTAAAAGAATAAGTAGTTTTGATTATGCATGCATTAAATCGTCTAGGTGGCTCAGTCTAGATGGCTGTGGTCTAAATTTTGACCCAAGTCTAGGTGGCTATGTCTACGTGGCCCGATTTTCAAAGTGAAATCTCTGCGGCTAGGTATCGTGAAAAGCGGGCATGCGTGTCCGTTGCATTCATAAGCATCATGAGTATTGACAGTTATTTTTTACACCATGCATTTTGATATGAGGCTTTGTTTAAGTTATGGTTTATTGAAAATTTATTATATTTGCAAATATCATTTTTATTGTATCTTGTAATTGTTTTCTTACGATATATTATTAAATATTATTATTTTGAAATATTTTATTATCGGGACTCCAATGTCCATTCACTGAGCGTGTGGTAGCTTACCCCTCATTTTTTCAACATTTCAGATTAGTTGTTGATGGTCGTCGATCTCGTTAAGGCATTGGAGGTTGTAGCTCGTATAATGATTTTCGGAGCATTAGACTCATGTAGAAGGTGTTGATCATTTCTTTGACATGTAGTTGGCCCATCTCTCTCGTAACCATATTTGTATGAAGTTGTGTATTTTTGTATAAGTTATATTCAGATCAAATTGGAAGTATTGTGGAATCTTTGATGTTTTATTATTCTCAATAATGAAGTTTATTTTAGCATTATTTTATTATATAACTAGATAAAGGAAAAAAAAATAGAACTCTGAGATTCGAAGGAACTAGGGTAACGCAACCGGACTTTGTGCTTCAAAATGGAGTAGTGGGTTCGGGGGTGTTACATAGAACTCATTCCATTCCACAATTATATTCTTCTATAGTAGTTGAAGCCAGTAGAGAGTTGTGTGTGAACTATTTAAGCGTATGAACACAACACAAGATTTTAAACATTTTATTTCTTTTGATTTTTTAATTTTAAATTGTTCATTTGCATATAAATGTTAAAATAATAAAATTGAAAGTATAATGTTGAAGAAAATATTTACATCTATTAAATTTTTAAAAATAAAAATATTAAATGAATTAATTATTTAAAAAACTAAAAATTTATATGTACCTAACTAGATTGACACATACATAAATATGAATAATTTGCATAATTCAACCACAATTGGAATAAAAATTACATAAAATTACACGTGACTCATTTATTGTATTGCTCCCTATAGGCATACGATTGGGATTGTGGGTTGGGCCGGTGGACGGGCCTGTGGGTCGGGCCCAGCCCTAGAATCAGGCTGGCCCGGGCCAGGCTTTTGGGCCTAAGCCCTCTTGGGGGCCCTTAATTTTGCATACGAAATGTACCAAAAAAAATGATTGATTATTATGACCCCTTCCCCTTACTAATCGGAAGAAACCACTGGATTTATTTTTTGGGTAAGAACCTCATGGCTAGAGCGTAATAGCATTGTGCAGCATCGCTAATCACCATCCGTGATCAGACGTTGATTAGAAATATGTTAATTTTTTTTTATAGACTCGTACATCTAAGAGTCTACGGAAAAAAAACCCTCCGATCGGGAGATCAATTATTACACGGAGTCATACAATTCTCCCCTCTCCTTTGTTGCTAATAATGAATAGCTGACAATGAAAAAAACAAACCCTTTTCCAAGAACCAAACGAATCGCATAAACGGATATTTCAAAGAATATTTGTTTTTAACTGGACAATATGTTCTTTCATGTAAGTCAAACTATACATTCACATCGAGTGGCCGAGGATGGTTGTGCAGTCCCACTTAATGGATGAAAACCCAGGTGGGGCAACTTCAACTTTTGTTGTTTAATTAATTGTTGCTTGTTATTTCTCATTATAACAGGCACATCATCATCAACTGGAGAAAAGAAATGGAGACGTGATGATCTCAATTTTGACTTTTCCTCTCCCCATTCCATGACTGTCTTAATACGCGGTTTGTGAGAAATTTCACATTCAGTTTCCACTGTGTGCTGTTTCTGATCTTCTTCTTCTTGTTGATTTGGTCAGCTTTGTTTTTGTTTGATGTTTCTAATCATGTCTTGCGTAGAAAAGTCTGCTGATATAGTCTTCATTTTTGTTTTTATAATGAAATACAATAAATCTAGAATTACTTGTTATAAGTAACCTATGCCAGATTTATATATAATGAAATACAATAAACGACCATCGCGAGATCAGCGATCAGACGACTTATACGGTGAGCCACATGATGGGGTGCACGGTCGCACGACCGCATCCCATCGGCTCCCTATGTGTGTGTGTGTATATATATATATATATATATATATATATATATATATATATATATATATATATATGGGACGTGATTGCGTGCGGCGAACGGCAGGTGCGGCAGCGATCACGGGCCGTCGATCACGGGTCCATCGCATCGGACGGTCGGGTGCGATTCACGTCGACCGTTGGATGCGATGGACCCGCGATCGAACGGCCCACGTCGCGGCCGCACCTGCCGTTCGCCGCACGCAATCATTTTCATATATATATATATATATATATACATATGGTCTTGGTAACAGAGGGAGACCATTGGGTATTCTTGGATCTTCTTCTTCTTCTCAATATAAACTCACAATTGTTTCTATCTGTGGATAACTACTTCATCAGGTATGCATTTGGTTGGCTCTGTCAAGTTTCTATTATTTTGGGTTGCTTTTGTTACATGTTGAGATGTTTTAGAACTCAAATCTGAATTTCAGAATCCCACTGGAATATTAAAAAGCACAATTGGGTCGAGAGTTTTAGAACTCAAATTCTTATCCAAAAATGGAAATCCAAAAAAAAAAAAATTGTTAATTTTGCGTTCCAATTATTTTATTCTTATGTAGGTTGTCCAAACATTGTAGTATAAAAACTGCTTTTCATTTGACAATTTGAAGTCAATCAAGCACCAAACCATTGAGCTACCTCCTTGTCCAGAAATTCATAGTAACATATCTCATTTCCATTCTTCTATATCATCACTATCATATTGTGTCATGCCTCCATATGATCTTGATCCTTGACATATCCCTTATTCATATAAATGCAAAGTTGTGACCAGCGATTGGTTGATCAGCATCCCAAAAGGGATTTAGTCTTTTAATCCATCACTCATAAGAGGGATGTAGGGAAGTAAATGAGCCGAACTATATATCTTCTTGATCTCAGTTTGGCTCAGATGTCTTTACAGTAGGTCCTTCCACTAGGAATGATATTCATATGAACATTTATTGTACCTGGGCAGTCAACATGTCTCTCACCAAATGGCTTATTTATGTCATCAAAATTTATCAGGATGCCACTAGAAAGTTAATAGGAACCAGTTGCAAGATATATTAACGATGGCGCGAAGGGTTTAGAATATTGTTACTCTGAGATACAACAAGCTTTTGATTTATGTGGATTGCACCATAGAAATTCATCCACAGTTTCTATTATGGGAATCTGCTATTGATTTGATATTTTGTCAATAAAGGGTCATATCATCAACATCCTTGAATGACCTCTTTGGTTTGGAAATTCATCATACTTGATCTCATGTCCATTGGCAAATTTTATTACTATCAGTTGTTTCAGGTTTCATATGTTTTTGATCCTTCACATTTCCTTCCATATATATTTAAATTAGTGACAAAAGATTGCAATCAGTGTCTCAATAAGATATCTCTTTTAGCCCCATCGCTCAAAATGGGGATGCAGGGATTGAATTATATAATCATGCGCAGCTGAAATGGTAATAACATAATAGACTTCTTGTTTAGGTTCAAGAAAATGTCATATACTAAAATTATAACCATCATTTAAAAAGATAATAATCACGTGACCAAACCAAATTAATTTAATGACACCAAACCTGAAACCAACCATCAAAACTTGAACCCATACCAAACCGAGGTATGGCTTCGATCAGACAATTTTCATTTTGGATCAAACTGAGTTGCATCCCTATTTTTATGTAAGCGATATGCGTTGAGGAATTACTGAACCCAATTCCAACCGAGTATCCAGTAATAAAGCTTGACCTGTCATTATTAAACTAGCTTAGGAGTTGGGCTGAGCTGAATTCTTATGCGTGGCTCATTTACAACCACAGCCTCATTTGACAGCCTATTATTGGCTTGTTTAAGAAATGATTCAAGCCTAAACAAGGGATAAACTAGTAGTATCTGAGTACTTAGTTGCCCATTTTGTTACAAGGTCGAAATCAACTTTGATTACAAAGAACTTTGGCTTTTGTAATGTTGGCTGATGCTTGGGATGATACAAACAATAGGTGAGGATGCAGTGCAGCGGCAGCCTGGTATTCACTTCCCTCCCATCAACTTGTTGGTAGAATCCCCAGTTTCAACCTTTCTTGTACAACACTCTTTATGTAAATGCACTTCTTCTATAGCAATACAATTTACTTTTACCCTCCAAAAAAAAAAAAAATTGATTACATGATTTGATTTCCTACTCTACTTCAACTCAGAGAGAGAGGGGGGGAGGGGTCCCGTACCCGCTTGGCGGGGTGGTACAGGGGATACCCCCTTCTCTAAGGGGATGAAGGTTCTAATCCTGTCGATGGCAGGAAGTAGTAAAAAAAAAAGTAGTTGTTTGGCCCATTGTTCTCTGGGCCCTGTCAACCAATGTTTCCTTAAGTAGTTGTTTGTTGTGTTCTCTTAGGGACTGCCCTCACGGCCTTCGTGTACCAAAAAAAAAAAAAAAATCTCCGAGAGAGAGAGAGAGAGAGAGTTTTTGTTAATTGTTGATTTTTTAACAAAAAATGTTGATTTTTGTTAATTGTTCCAACTATCATGTACTAGTTCAGGAACTATAACTATGTGAAATTAATTGTCATGATTCTAGATTTTCAAAGTTCCATTTTCAAGTTGATTTTCAAAATTTTGCAGGAGAATGAGCCTCTTGGATATAGTACAAGGAATACAATGTTATTTTCCACCCACAGTTGAAGCAGGAAAATATGTTTTCCGCCAAGCTGATTATTGTCGGAAGCTGAAGAAAAAACTACAGGTTGTCTATGAGAAAATGGAAACCTTGACAAAAATTCGAGACAATGTTAAAGAACTAAAGGAAAGTGGTACTATGAAAGTGCATCTTACCGTTGTTTGTGAAGATTGGCTCCAGGAAGTGGAAAAAATCGAGAGGACAGTTGAGGGCATAGGAGAAGAATATGAAATCAAGGGGACCAGTAAATGCTTGAGATGCTTCCCAGATGTACCCTCCCGTTATAAGTATGGCAAACTTCTGGTGGAGACAGCTATGCAAATTTCAGCACTATCAGAGGAGAGCAAGAAGATGGACAATATAGTAAAATCGAGGGAGCCAATGGCGGTGGAGAGAATCCCTGTGGACAAGATTGAAGAAGAAACAACAATGTCTCAGACACTGAGAAGGCTATTAAAATGCTTGAAAAGCAGAAAACTCAGAAGGATTGGTGTCTGGGGAATGCCTGGTGTTGGAAAGACTACTCTAATGGTAAATCTTAACAATCAACTAGAAGGAGATGAGATGTTTGAAATTGTCATCTGGGTCACTGTATCAAGAGACTGGAACCCGAGGAAGGTTCAAGATGAGGTTATGAGAAGGCTCGAGCTAAATGTTGGAAAGGATGAGTCAGATGAATCAGTTGCAAGAAAGTTGCACTCATATTTGGAGAGGAAAAAGTGGCTCTTGCTTTTGGATGATGTTTGGGAAAAAATCGATCTTCTTAGAATAGGCATCCCAAGTTGTAATGAGCTCAACGCATGCAAGGTGGTATTAGCCAGCAGAGATCTAAAGGTATGTAACCAAATGGGTACTGATGAGAACATTGAGTTGAAAACTTTGAACAAAGATGAGGCTTTGAAATTGCTCCTTGAGAAAGTCGGTGAGGTCAGTCCAGTTATCCGTTCAACGGTTGTTGATAACATTCTTGAACAATGTGGCAATTTACCGCTTGCAATTGTCACTGTTGGATCGGCATTGAGAACAAAGGACATCATTGCTGTGTGGAATGATATGCTGAGAAGTCTACACAGTCCAGATATGAGAAGCACAGAGCTGGATGACATGTATAAGCTGTTACGATTTAGCTATGATCAATTGAGTAATGATGCAAAGAATTGCTTTCTATATGCAGCGTTGTACCCAGATGGACGTGATATATTCATAGATGATCTTGTTGAGTGTTGGAAATCCGAAGGTTTCTTTGAAGATTGCAAGAACTTTGCGCTGCACATGACAGGGGACGCCGAATATTGGAAACTCTTGTCGATGCTTCTATGTTGCAAAGCACGAGGCCTGGACATGTTCGGATGCATCAGATGCTTCGTGATGTGGCATTGAAGATTGCATCACCAAACAGTGAGGGCCCTAAATTCTTTGTGCGAGCTGGTGTCAAGGTGCAGCAGATGCCAGAAGACAGAGAATGGGAACAAGTCGAGAGAATCTCATTCATGTCTAGCGATTTAAACAGTTTGCCGATGAATCCAACCTGTGCTGAGCTCACAACTATGTTCCTGCAGTCAAATCTGGCTCTCAAGGTGATCCCAGATTCATTCTTTGTGAAAATGAGCAAACTACGAGTTCTAGATCTCTCCAAAACTCAAATCCGAGTTCTACCCAGGTCTCTTTTTGCACTGTCGAACCTCCGAGGACTCAACCTGAGTGGCTGCAGACATCTGAAAGCATTCCCATCCATGACAAGTTACCTTTACCAGCTTGTTCCATTCGCGAAACAAGGCCAGCTTGAGAATCTAGAGCTCCTGATATACGAGGAACAGGATCCCATGTCTGCCTTCAGAGATCAGAAAATTTCCTAAGCTTCGTTGTTTGAAAGTTTCATCAACGAATTTCACTGACTACGTGGGGAAGGCAGCAACATTTCCCCGACAACTAGAAGAACTATTCATAGATGTAGAAATGAATGACACACGATGGAACTCCAGAGCACAAGCGGTTGTGGATGAGCTGGTCAAATTGGAAAACTTGAATGCACTACGCTTCAATTTTCCCAATGTTGCATGCCTCGAAAGCTTCGCCAGGAGTAGTTCTGCATGGATAGATCGTGGTTGGAGAGCATTTCAGTTCATGATCGGACACCACGATGGGCATTCCAAACTCTCCGTTGGACGTGGAGGGGATATCTGAGGTTCGCAGGTGGTGACAGCATTCCCCAGGCAGTGCAAGCTGCTCTTGTGCACGCCAATGCTTTTGAACTGTTCGATCATGAAGTGGCCCAGGACCTTTCTGAGTTTGGGATGGAGAACATGAATGAGCTTGAGAGCTGCCGAGTTGAAGCATGCAAAGAAATTGAATACATTTTTGTTGGCGAAGGCAACATGTTGCCCAGTTTGAAGGAACTCTATGTCATCGATCTGCCAAAATTACAAGGCATTTGGAGGGGATTACTGCCCAATGATGGCCTTGCAAGGTTAAAATTATTGATCATCCGGAGATGTCCTTCACTGAACATGGTCCTCACATGGTCTGCTGCCCAACAGCTCCGCTCGTTGGAAGAGCTCCGAGTGAAGTACTGCTCGAACATCACTGAAATTATCGGGTATGAAGACACTGTCAAAGAAGGCAAAGTTCTCCCAAAGCTGAAGAGATTGACTTTTGTGGATTTGCCTATGCTTACTTGCATCTACAAAGAAGAAGTGCCATTATTTACTTGGAGTGCCTTGGAGAAGATTCAAGTGAGCAACTGTTCTCTTCTTCGCAAGCTCCCTTTAGGAAAACCCAACCTAGATACCCTCACCACAATTAGGGGTGACAGGGAGTGGTGGGATGCTCTAGAGTGGGAAGATGGCATCCTTCAGGAGAAATTTCAGCACCTGTACAAGAGTGAAGAATAAAATGTATGTCATTCTTTTATTTATAATTCAGTTTTTCTGTATATGACAGCAAAGTGTGCATCATGCTTTATTAAAAAAGCAGCTGATTTATATTGTTTTTTTTTTCCAATTCAAACTCAAATAGCGGAATATATTGTTTGTTGAGAGGATCCTACCTTTGCATTCATTCAAGAATTTTACATTAAAAGCAAAATTGGTATTGCAGGCTGCCAGAGCATATGTAGTGTTCATTTTTTATAAGCTAAAGTGTACTCAATGAATTCCATTCTCCCATTCAACATCTGGAACATGACATTTCACATGACACAAGAAATTGTAAGAGGCTGGATGAGCTAAATGTACAAGGGGATAAAGGATTTGATACATTGTTGCACAACTTAGAAAGCCACTCTACACTTATAGTCTCATCCCAATGAAACAAGGTCACAGCGTGGTACAATAACAGCTGGTACATATAAGATTTCTTGTCCTACTACTGGTTTTGTTAAATGTGACCTGGAGAATAGTGGCTTCCAATATGAGATTCATTTTCTGGGGGTGAGTATGCCCCTATGGTGGTTTGAACTGTGCAGAAATTGAGAATACCACAATCTTTGAATCACTCTCAATTAGGATCTTTTTTCCACCCATCACCCTCCAAGTATTTTAACCCAACCTCAATAGAGTTTCCCTGTACCTAAAAAAATATATATATTTTTCTTTTCAAATAGAGAAGAAAAGAAAAATAATATAAAAAAGATAAAAATATATTTTCACTTATCATAAATAAAAAAAATTGTATTCTTGTATGAGTTATTTCTCTCTCATTATTCTCCTAACATGAAGAATCCCCAACTATAACAAATTAAGCTTTTAAAATTAATTCTTGTGAATGATACAATATATGTTTGTGAATAATTTTTCAGTCACTTACAATTCTGGGATCGTCTTTATTCTGGGATACAGCAAGCCTTTGTATCAAATATGCCGATTCTACCTCATAAAAATTTCTTCCAATTTTTCTGATACGGAAAATCACTTTTCATTTGATAATTTGACCATGTCAATCAAGGGTGGTATAATCAGTCATTTTTAAGGGACTTCTTGTTCTGAAATTAACAACACTAGATCTTAATTTGGTTGGTCAATCTCACCGTGATCATATTGCATCATGCCTTCATATGCAAACTCATCAATCAAATTAACTGTTTTTGATCCTCGATGTGTCCCTAAATCATGTACATACAAAATTGTTACCAAATATTGATTGACCAGCGTCATAACCAAGTACCACTAAATCCCATCACTCAAAGTAGGGATTGAGGGACGTAAATTAGTCAAGCTAAGTATTGCTGTGATCAGCTTGGCTCAAATATCTTTACAGTAGGACAGCTTGCTCGCGAACTGTGCTTGAACTCGCGAAGTCAAGCAAGGCAGTTATCACAAAACTCGCTCACTAAACAGTCACTAAGGGAGAGTTGTTACAACGACTATGAGGCCAGTAACAACGGTTGTCTAGTCCATGAGCCCTATAAAAGAGAAGGTTAACAACAAAATGAGGTATGAGTTAGATTTTGATCAAGCCACATACTTAGTGATAAAAGCATTTGAATTCCCTTGCTGATACATCTCTTCGGAGTCCCTTTGACTGGCACCAGGCCGGTGTCTCTTATTTTCTTTTTGAGTGTAGGATCCACGTTCAACCGGGTCTGGATTTGAAAAGGAGACTCCATCCGATTGTTTTATTTGAAGGGAAAAAATACCTCTTCAGTTTGGCGCCATCTGTGGGACACGAAACAAAAAGTTGTAACCCCATGTCCGAACACAATTCAAGCGAGCATGCTTCAAGGAGTGGCCCACCTTCCAGAACCATTCCTCCTGCTGCCATTGTAGACGGTTCGCCTGCGACCTTGACTACTCAAGCTCAGGAATTCAAGCGAATAGTGGAGACGTTGTAGGAGAATTTCTTTGCACGTCTCGAAGGTTCAATGTAGCAGATCCTCGAAGGGTTGATGCAACAATTCATCGCCTTCATGCAATAGTGACACCAAATTGATGAAGACGTCTCGGTACAAGCCCCCTCACAGCCTGAGCCGCCAGTGCCTCGGGATGCAACGCCTGACTCGGAGGGAAGTACCTCCTCCTCCAACAGAAGGGGGCACGCTCATGTTGGCGATCCAAGTCGCCTCGGGACTCACGGCGAGAACCGGTCGAGTATGTATGCGGACATTCCCCACACCGAGAACAGTATGTCTAACACGATATTTCGCGTAGGCACCCAGATAATCAGCACCCTTGTCACGAGAGGTATGTCTGGCACAACGTGTCGCAAGGACACCAGGATGACCCACAACTTCACCAACAGTCCGAAGGAGCCGTCGCTCTGCCTCACCATGTTTTGAGGTCCAAGGTACGATGTACCCCGGATCAGGATGGTTGAACACGCTTTGCGCGTATTCACCTCCCCTTTCTGCAACACTATACTGAGGGAATGACTTCCACGAAAGTTCGTTCAACCCAAATTCAAGCTCTACAACGGTACCTTGGACCCGTATGACCATATCTTGGTGTCCAGGCACTCAATGGCGTTGTACGAGCAATATGATGGACTCATGTGCCGTCTCTTCCCTTCTAGTCTAGAAGAGCGGCACTCACTTGGTTTCATTTGCTTCCACCCGCCACAATCTGCACATTCGAAGAGTTCAGCACCATGTTTGCTGAACACTTTATTTGTAGCAGGCAATGGAAGAAAAACATGGGAAATCTGATGAAAATTCAGATGCAGTAGGGTAAAACGATCCAACAATATGTTGATTGTTTCTGTCTCCTAAAATTTGAGGTGGAGGATTGCAATGAGGACGCTGCAATTATGACCTTTCGAAATGGTCTCCTGCCGGAAAAGGTCTCAAGGAATCGCTTATTAAGCACACTCCTTTCGACCTCATGGGGCGTGCTGAAAAGTATGCCAAGATGGAAGAGGTGTCCAGACTCCTCAAGCAAGCGGTGACTGTGAAAGAGATCACTACCAACAACAGTTGTCGCCACCCCAACAACGAAATGCCAACCCGACTCATGTCCCAAAGATCGACGAGGCAAGAAAGACAAGAAGCCTGGCGCTTCCACAAACAAAGTCAGAGAAGGGCAGGGGATTTATTTCAAAATACCGCCGTTCCAGTTGTTGCCCAAGATCCAGGGGCAACAATTTTTCAGGTGGCTCGAGCCAATGAGGAGGGACGAGTTTGTAGATACCCCAATTTTGACTGTCCAAAAAAATAAAAATACTTCAAGTAACACTAAGAAATGACCCACATTTGAACATTAAATAAAAAAAAATTCTCGGAAAACCCCGGACCAAAAAACCCCAACACTTAGAAAAACTTAGGGCCTTGGAAAGGGGCGGCTAGCCCTAACTAGCCGCCCCATCCCAGGCGGCTAGTTTCAACTAGCCACCCCCCTGACCGACCTCAAACCGCTTCCCTGGATGGGACATAAAGCAGCATTAAATGATGATCATTGCGGCGGTTTGTGATCTTTAGCAGCCCCATTTTGACCGGTTCAAACCAAGTGAACGACCCAAGCCACCGTTTGTCAGAGATGGGACGTTTGACAGGTCATGATGGGGGCGGCTACCAAAAAGTAGCCACCCCATCCTGGGCGGTTAGTTCCAACTAGCCGCCCTTCACCTGGTCTCTGATAGAAAAATAGAGAATTAAATGAGGGGTCTAATCAAACACACTATTACCCTAGACATTTTATTACCCACTGGACAATCCCCTGCCTCTTTTTTACTATAAATAGAGGGGGTCCCATGCCTTTCAAACACATCCACCATTCATAACCTTCAACCCACAACAATTCAAAATCAATCCCAACCCATCATCCACACCCACTACTTAGAGAGAGAGAGTCCATTTGTGAGAGAAAAGTCCATCCCCTACACCAAATCACCCTCTCAATCCACCCTCCCAAACCCAGGTTAAACCCAGCTTAACCTCTACCAAAACCAAACCCATTTCCTACCCAGGTTCTGTCCAAGTTGATCCAGGCCCAGGACGGCTAAATCTAACTTGCCGCCCCAAACCCAACGGCTCAAACCCAATAGCCGCCCCCCACCCCCACTTGACCCAAGACTCTTCTAGCCAAGCCTGAAGCAGAATAAAAATACCTGTTTTTCACCTCTGTGCACGTTATATCCGTGTCTCAGAGCGGAGACCCCACAAACTCCCCCACGTAGGCGATCAAATCCAATCCCACTTTTCCTACTTTTTTGAAAAGCAGGTGGCGATCACACACACCGGAATCCCCTTGAGCCGCTGTCGGGCGCCTCAACCGGGAACGAGACCCCACCACCCTTCCGAGAGACAATCCTGATCAGAATCCCCGAAGAAACCTCAGACACGCCCTACCCGCGGATTTTTGGTTTCCACACCAATAAATCCCAGCGACCGAGAGGAAAAGATGGGAGGCTGAACCCTTCCCGAAATCCGATACCGACAGAGTCGAAGCAGGATCAAACTCTCCGCTATAATTATCACAAAAATATCGGGCACACCATCGACAAGTGTTGTACCTTTCAGGGTTTCCTGGAGGAACAAGTCCGAAAGGGACACTTGAAGGAGTACATCTCCTCTGAGAGGGCCCCGGCTGTGAAAGAGCAGCACGTGACAAATGTCGACCCCAACACTTCGGCATGGGTCATCGATGCCAAATTTGGAGGTGAACCTTATTTCACTAATCCAAAAACTGTCCGTAGGGATTCGAAGAAGATGAACATCTACTTCGAAATGATGCAAATTGACCAGGAGTGGACATTGGTCCCAAAGAAAGCAAGAAGCAATGGCAAAGGGGTCATTTCCTTCTCCGATAAAGACCTGGAAGGAATCCAAGTGCCCCATTCGGATGCGCTCGTCATAACTTTGCACATTTCAAATTTCAAAGTGAAAAGGATCTTGGTTGACATAGACAGCTTGACTAACATTCTCTTCATGCAACCCTTTCTCCAGATGGGGTTAAAGGTAGGCAACTTGACTCCGACCAAAGACCCTTTGGTCGCGTTCAATGGTGCTCGGGTGGTCTCCACTGGCCGCATCACGTTACCAGTTCGAGCTAGTAACCAGATAGCCATGACAGGATTTACAATCATGGATCTTCCGTCTCCCTACAACGCCATCATTGGGTGCACCTGGCTTGCAGCGATGAAGGTGATACCATCAACCTATCACCAACGGCTCCGTTTTCCCACTGTTGAAGGGATAATGGAGATCCAAGGTGATTAGGTTGCCGCAAGATGCTGTAACATGGCTGCACTAGTAGGCAAAGCAGCCGCACTCTGAGAGTTACCCGAGGAGGGGGAGATCCACCCCAAGAGGTAGCAATTACTATAGGATCGGGTCAAGGCCGATGAGAACTGACCCGATAATGAAAACAGGGTGCATGAGGACCTCAAACAGGTCCCGAGAGACCCGCTTGACCTCGAGAAATTCTTTCTTGTCGGGAGCTTGCTATCTGCTGAGGAGAGAGAATCAATCCTTAATCACCTCAGTAGAAGCAAGGACATTTTCACTTGGAGGCCACAAGACATGCTCGGGATGGATCCTGAGCTGGCTAATCATTGTCTAGTATGCCAAAAGCAATGTGGGATGGCTCTCATACATGCGGAGGCCATGCGGGATGAGGTGAACTAGATATTGACAACCGGTTTCATTCGCGAGGTTCACCACCCCGACTGGCTGGCCAACACACTGGTGGTCCCCAAGAAGAATGAGAATAGCGGGTGTGCATGGACTTCACTAACTTGAACAGTGCGTGCCCCAAGGATAGCTTCCCCCTCCCAAAGATCGACCAGCTGATGGATTCCTTGTTGGATAATGAGATAATAAGCTTTATGGATGCCTACTCAGATTATCATCAAATCCCGATGTATGAGCCTGACCAGGAGAGAACTTTTATAAACCCCACCAACATTTACAGTGACAAAGTGATATCGTTCGGGTTGAAGAAAGTTGGAGCAACTTACTAAAGGCTGGTGACCAAAATCTTTCAACACCAGCTTAGTAACATAATGGAGGTTTACATTAACGGCATGATGGTCAAAAGTGAACATTGAAACAATCATCTGTCGCATCTCGAAGATGTCTTCGTGGTGCTACACAAGTATCGCCTTAAACTTAAAGCATCGAAGTGTTCTTTTGGTGTCACATTGGGCAAGTTTCTGAGTTACTTAATAACACGGCGAGGAATCGAGGCAAACCCCGATCAGATCAAGGCGATCTTGGAGATAGAGGCCCCACGAACCAAGAAGGAGGTTCGAAAACTAACCGGGAGATTGGCCGCACTCAACCAGTTCATTCCTAAGGCTACTTACTGACCACTGGCAACCTTTCTTCTAATTGTTGAGGAAAACTCAGAAATTTGAGTGAACAACGGAGTGCCAAAAGGCATTTGAGGAGATCAAAAACTACCTCAACACGCCTCCTCTTCTGGTGCATCCACTACCTGGTGACGTCCTGCTCCTCTACATCGCGACCTCTGAACACGCTATTAGCTTGGCGTTACTCAAGGACTAGGACTATATGCGAGCAAGGCGCTCTTTATAAGAAGAGCTTTAATGGACCATGCTTGTGATGTGTCACTCTTGAGGAAGCCAAAGAGATTCTCGTTGAGATGCACAATGGAATATGCGGGAGCCACGAGGCCTTAAGATCACTAGCCCACCACGTATTAACAGCTGGATACTTCTGGCCCACTCTGGTGAAAGACTCGCTCGACCTGGTGAGGAAGTGTGGCAAATGCCAACGATTCGCTCCATTGATTCACAGACCCACTGGGGAACTGAATTCACTCTGCAGTCTCTGGCCGTTCACTGAATGGGGTTCGATATAGTGGGTCCAATTCCCATGGTTCGTGTAATAATCTGAACCCTCTTATGCCGGTTTATGCTAATATTTACATGTTTGGATTGTAGGATAGGATAGTTGTATACTACTGGGCTTTTGATCTTTATTATCCCTGAAGTTGTACTTTTGGTAAAGCACATTCGAGGTATATTTGGGATTCACGCTAAACATATGGAATCTTCATTTTTGAGTTACTTTTCATATAAAATTAGTTTGGCATTATTTGGAGTAATATTAGAAAAGTTATGGCTGTTTTACCCTTCTTGCGCTTAGAAGAATAAATTGCGAGGTTTTCTGTTCATCATTATTTTAAACATAGTTGGAGGCTTCTTCTAATCTTGACTCAAACATAGAAGTTGTAGATATTTTCGTTAGCTTTTCAACAAATTATTTCATGTGAAGTGGACTTTCCTACGAGATGATATGCGGGATTGAATCGAGGCTGCACAGGTTTGTAGTGGAGGGCAGTTTCGTAATTTTGGTTGGATTTCAAAGTTATATTGGATTGAAGGGAGATTCGGTGGGCTCTTTATGTTGGTGATGAGTGAGAGCGTCCGAGGCTCATGTTTGGTGTGAATCAAAAGTAGAAATCAAGGGTAAATTTGAAAAAATTTCGTGTTGCACTGGGTAAAGATTCTTATTGTTTTCATTGTTATTCTTCGTCTAGGGTTATTCTATTTCAGTTTTGAATCAGAATTGTGATTTGGGGCTAAGATATGAATATATTTTTCGGGCTGGATAAATAAGAATTAGAGAGTTGTTGTTATTGTGTTATTTAGGGTTTGTGGTGAGGATATCATGTTTATCTTGGTGGATTTGGGAATTGCTTGATTAATGGGGTATTATTTCATGGGGTTATATTTAGTATCTGATTGAGGTTATATTTTGATCAGCGGGTTCCTCTGTGCGTGGATTAGGAGCTGGAATAGGGTGAGTCTAGCTTGGGTTTATGAATTGTGAGGTAAGTAACCCGACCAACTTTGCTTGTTCCATTCCATTCCACGTTCTATTATTGTTGTTACCATTTGGTTTGCTGTTTGGGTTATTCAAGATTCTGTAATTGATCGAGATTCTGAATATTTATATCATTGGTCTATTTATTTTGAGATTTCAGGGTATTTTTTATTTTGTGACCCTTTATATAATCCATTATTGATTCTCGTAAACTTAATTGACTTGTTAGTATGGTGAGCCTTCTTTGATGTTATGATATACATCCTAGTAATTTGTTGGCATCCTATGATCACCGTGGTTGTGATGTCCGACCATGGAGCCTTGTGGTGTACTTGATATCGCTGCTTCTTATATTACCTTTGTGTTTGCTTAGAGTTGGATGACCATAGACCTTACATTTGGGTTGAGGATTAGCTCCCCATGAGCGTGCATGTACGTACAGGTCCTGTAGGAGGCCGGTTAATACCCTACCGTGCCTGCACGACAGGGGACAGGTAGCATGATATCCGCGGTGGACATTTCGAGGGCCACGCGCGAGGTTTGTGTGTTGTGGACATCTCGGACGGCGGAGGGCCGAGATGGGGTCTTGTAAATGGTCAATCCTGTGCTCTGGACGTTCTTGGGTCAGAGTTGTGATTTCTTATCATTCGGATTGGGATGATTCAGCTTGATTTGTGATTTCAGGGTATTTGTTCTCAGTTCATTGGTGATGCCTCTTGATGTTATCGGTTGGCCTTATCGGTTGTGATGTGGTATTCTGAGTTATTCATTCCAGTTTTATTGGTGGGTTTATCAACAATGTTGTTTTTGTTCTCTGTTGATGACCTTTCAGTGATTCCATTTGTTATTCATGCTTTAACCTGACATTATTGAGATTATTGAGCTTGATTCTATTCTAATTTTGATGTCATATCTGGTTTTCATCTATGTGGAATGTCTGGGTTACTTACTGAACATCTTTCGCTCATTCCATTCTCTTACTTTTTATTTTGCAGAGTAGAGGTGGAGTTTTTGGGCGTTGGCTTTGTCTCCTTTTGATGTCACGTCCAGCTGGTGATAGGTATATATATATGTGTATATTTAATGTTTGGATCTGTACATTATTTTGGGTAGAGACTGGTCTAGTGAACCAGGCCTGTGTTAAACTGCTCTGTATATATGGATGACTGTATATGAGCTGTGTTAGATGCTCTGTTGACTGCTTAAATTTTCCTGGGTGTGTTGTGATATAGATGATTATACATATCTTGTTGATTATCTGTTATCCCAGGGTTGTTATCATGTGTGATCATGTAGGGTGGCATGCACGTGTCGATCGTTCGGGACACGGGCAATCACAGATCGAGCTCAAAAGCGCTTCCTCCTGGTCGCCACCGACTACTTCACCGAGTGGATAGAAGCTCTGGCTCTAGTGAGAATCAGAGAAGTCGAGGTGAAGAATTTCCTTCGGAAAGAAATCATATGTAAGTTCGGTGTGCCGAATATTACAGTCTCTGATAAAGGGACGCAGTTTGACAATGCCACCATAAGGGAGTTTTGCGAGAAATTGGTAATAAAGTATATTTTCTTGGACAGGATCACAAACCATACAATCCTGAACGGGATCAAGAAATGCCTTGACGAAGATAAGGGCAACTGGGTAGATGAGCTGCCCTCCGTATTATGGGCATATTGCACTACAGCACGAAGGTCCACAGGAGAGACCCCGTTCTCCATAGCCTTCAAGTTAGAAGTGCTCATCCCAATTGAGCTTGAGATCCCAACTTTCTGAACTGAGAACTATGATCCACGGCTCAACGAGGAAGTTTTTGCATCTAACCTTGATCTGAGAGATGAAAGAAGGGAGGCAGCCACCATCCGAATGGCCAACTACCAAAATTAGATCGTCAGGAGCTACAACAAGAGGGTTTTGTGAAGAAACTTTCAAGTTGGTGACCTGGTCTTACAAGAGGTATTTCCTGAATCTCATAAAAGGTCAAATGGTAAGCTTGGCCCAGTTGGGAAGGAACATACAAAGTCTCCGGGCTGGATTTCATAGGAGCATATTATCTAGAAAGAATGGATGGAGAGGCTTTATGCAGGCCTCACAATGTAAAGCACCTTAAGAAATATTATTACTGTTTGCATTTCTCGTAAAAATCATGTGATTGAAAATCTGTTCGGAGTCGCATATGGATTTAAGTCCGGCCGTTGGATGAGCACTCTAACAGAAAGAGGTCACGAAGGGGACGCCCCATGTATTGATTAGCACTCGAGTAAAAGGCAAAACTAGTGGGACACAGGATACACTCAAAAGATGAGGTCATTCGGAAGTCAAGCTTCCCTATGCCCACATAAAATTAAAGATCACACAGAGTTACAACTCTAAAACCAATTATGGGGAGGTCGTGATAGGGGCATATGTAGAGTTAGCTCAATAAAAAGATCAAGCTTAAACTTTAAAAGGGTACATCCCTAATATCCCCTAAGAAAGCACTCCAAATAAAAGCATTCAAAACATGCAGCCAAAACAAGCAAATATGCAAACATTGAAACAGAAATTGTTTTTCACAAACTTTCACTCTCATATTCGCTATCTGAGTCGGATTTTGAATCAGTGGAAGGAAAAATGGAGATGCGGGAAGGGATTTTGTTGGTTCCATCGTTGTATCCCTATCTATACCCGCGATTGAAGTTCCTCTCCATGAAAGTCTTCAGAGTCTCAAAGATCTCTTTCATCCGATCTCGGGTTTCTAGGAATGCGCGCTCATTTCCCTTTGATATACCATTGTCAAAGACAACCGAAATCTCTATTTGTAGTCTTCGGATGGTCGGTTGATGATGGCAAGATTCTTGCGCCGCAACTTCAATCCGGCTGTTTGCACTCTGAACTTCAGAGGAGAGGTTGTTCTTGTCATTCTCTAGAGCGAGTTTTTGATCGAGGAGTTCTCTTACTCTCTCCTCTGCGGCAGTGACTCGAGCTTGTGCATTGTCCAAGTTGTGGGGAGCGGAGGCCTCCGCCAATTCTGCTGCAAGTTTCACACACTCTGTGGCTGTTACTTCACAGGTCGCATCGGCAATACGCTCCTCCACCACTTCAGTTGTTCCCGAGTTGCTCGCAATTGACTTTCGATCCTTCATGCGTTGGCATCGCGCTCCTCGAGCACGTGCATAAGAACACAATTCTGAAAATAAAACATCATAACATTGTAGAGACAGCAAAGAAATTAAGCACAAGACTCACTCACTTTATAAAAAGTCCAATTTATCCTCGACAAGAACGCCTCACTCGTGGTGCGAGCGCAGCGAGCGGTATCCAAGTCGATAGGGTTCAAGCATCCCCTGATCTGAGCGACTACGTATTCGCGATTGTGATGTCCTGACAAAGGCCCTAGGGGAGGTATTCCTGAAGTGCTCACCGCTACATGGTGGACTGTCCCAGGAGCGCCAAGAGGAACAACAGGAGAGATTCCAGCCGCAACAACTGGGGCACCTCTAGGTGGGCAGGAGTAGGAGGAGAGGCTTCAGTCACCATGACTGGGGGCACCACTGGACGAACAGTAGCAGAAGGTGAAACTTCAGCTATCGTATGCAGAGTGTCCAGTCCTATCTGAAGAGATCACCTCATCAGCAGAATGAGGGACCGCAGCTCCTTTAATCTCTGATGGGGGTGGGTTCATTACCCCAATTGGTGTCGGACTGGCTACTGGGCTCGATTGTCGCTCATCAGCAACGGGCTCAGTAGTCTGTCCAGCAAATCCAACAAAAGCTGCTTCGTGCTCAGACACAAGAGGAGAAGACCGAGGCATGACTGTTGTGGGCTCATTAGCCAAACCGGGAGCAGAGGTGTCAGGCTGTTCAGCCAGTGCCACACCTGCATTGCCCTTGACCTCTGCACCAGCAGGAGTTACATGGGCAACTTTTCGTCTCTTCCTGTGGGATAGGCTCGACCCTAGCCTGTTCTTTGAAATGGAGACGGAGTGAGCCTTGAGGTCAGTGAGTTCCTTGCTCACTACCTCACCAATGCCAGGGTGACTGAAAGAAGGGCCTTCATTTATTGGAGAATGAAGAATGGCCTCACCACCCTCAGAAAGGTCACTGGATTCCGACCCAAGAAGATGAAGGATGCTACGAAAATCCTAGTTCAAAGCTCTCGAGCCCGAGTGATCTGGTCGAGCTTCACCATAGACAAATCGGAGAGTTTGCGTTCGTCTCTTTCTATATAAAGGAAAAGATGGGGATGATTAAACGATATGAAGAGAAACAGGAGAAGGGGGTTAATGTTGCGATATTAACCAAGACGAAGTGGACGGGGGGCGTGGGTCACGTAGGGTCCCTCGTGTGGACCGGAAGTTGAAAACTCTCAAACTCCGTGAGCAACACCAAATTCTCCTGATTCCATCCACTGTCCGAGAGGGGAAGACCTTCCACAAAGGTAACCATGTTCTCTCTATCTCGCAAATAGAAGGCGCCCCCTATTTTCCTCAAGTCACAGAGATAATAGATGTCGTCTACCCCAAGGTCAAGATGCAACAAACGATTGATGGAAATGAAGCACATCAAAATCCTCAGGAGATTGGGAGTGCATTGGGTCGGATGTAGTTTGAATCGACAAAGAAATCTTTTAACCAACAGGGGAAGTGAAAATGTGAGTGCACTTCTAAGCATTTGAGAAGGATACATGTATAGCCTATTTGGCCCACGATCCTTTACCAACTCAATGTCCTTTTGATTGGTTGGAAGAATGGTGATGGAGTCTGGAATGGATAGGGTAGTCCTCAGTTTCTTGACGATGTTGGTGGCTGACACGGTAGCGGTGGCAGAAAAAAGAAAGGTTGGCAGAAAATAGAGAGTATGTTCAGGAAACGCAAATTGGGACGAGGAGAAGAGAACGAAAGAAATAGCAATTGGATGTCTTGAATGAAGAAAATTTAAACATTATATTTGCTACTGCTTTACTTGTGCAATCCGAGTCAAGTATTACACCACAGAGTCAATTATTGAATAGTTGACTTAGGGGGCATTTGGAAACACCCATTGAGAAGCATAGTTCTTTAAAAAGTAGCTTAATAGAACACAATTCCCAAGATGCTCACTTTCTTTGCTTTTTCAAAAGCATACTCTTTCAACTAAAAGCTGAAACATACTTTTTAGTTAATCAACCCCCTTCCGTAATTTTGGAAACAAATTTGGGATTTTAGCTTCCTGCAAAAGAAAATTCACCCACAAACATGTTTCCAAATGCCCCCTCAACATGCCACTAGTAAATGAGCTTACAAGCCAAAACAAGCTGATTTTCTATGCTTGGTTTATTTACTATGCGAGACACTTGGAAGCTTGTCAGCAATTAGGCAATCCTAAACAAGCTATAAACAAGCTGAGGGTGTTGGATTCATTCTTCTCAGATTATATCCGTTCACAATCTTGGCTGGGGAAGTGGAAGATTGGCCTTGGGTGGGTCCACTTATGGCATGGGTGGAGGCTATTGGGCTGGATCTTGCGAAGGCCTGGACACTTGGGTTCCATAGGGTTGTCCTTTGCACTGATGCACAAATCATGGTTAGGCTCATTAAGCACCAGGCTTAGTATCCTCCACACTTGAATCATATTGATTCTTTGATTATTAGGGCACAGGGATTGCAGTTGTCATGCTTCAAAGTTCCACGACGACCATTGGCTGGGGGCGATTCCTTAGCACGGCCGGCTCAGGATCTTAGCTTTCTTGGCATACAGTAGGAATTACAGATTGATGGTTTGCTAAGGTGCTTGGTCCCTATATGAGGCTTCTTTGTGCAACCTTCACTTATGTATAAGAGGTCGGATACATACTAAAATTTTGTAATGGTCTGATTGCATTTCCCGCTTTTCATTGGGGAAAGGTCTCTTACTAGAAAAATAAAAGAGAGGCACAAGAGTATTAAAATTAGAGTGCTGTTACAATGATAGTGCTTGATCAAGAACATCCCCTGTACTTTTTGTTCGTTTGCAACTTACAAGCCTCACCAAACATTAAAACTAACAGAAGTTAATTTCAAAGTTGGATGCATTTCTTTTCTAGAGGGATGGTATTTATAGGCCTCGGGGGATCCTTGGAAATCCTAAGATCGCCTCTGGGATTGGCTTCACGTTTGGACTAATGGCCATAGGGTCTTGATTTTCACTCTTTGATGACACATCTTATTATGGTCATCCCTTCCACCAGGCATGACTAATCTGTTCTTTCCCTGCATTGTTAGCCTTAAGAAGAATCTTTGTTATCTGGGATTGTAATGAAAAACTTTATATTGAGTGCTTGCAAGCAATGTGTAAAAAAAGTAGCTTTCCCTTTTCCCAGACTGTCTCCTACAAGTTAAGGGAAGGGATACATTACTTGTGGTAATGCATCCTCTTTACCTTGTGAAACTTAAATTGAGAAAAAAGAAAATGTAGAAAGTAAAATTGTCAGTTTTGAATATCAATATATTGATCGGATCCCCAATCAGTAAATCTCTTCATTGGTCGATGTATTGATCAATATGTCAATTGGGGAATTTTTATAGTGGTGGTGAGAAATGAAAACATTGAAAAAAATTATAAAATATAAAAAATTAGAAGTAATATGGAAAAATGTTTAAAAAATTTACAAAAATGGATAAAAATGTATATATGTATTGATGAATTTTTGGGGTCATCGAATAAGAAGGCACAACCATGGAGTCGGACTGATGGGCCTCCAAACTAGAGCGAAGAGACTCTGGGAGGTGATCAATCAATTCTGTAAAGGAGAGGGGTCGTACTGGTTGCGTTATGGTGGATTTGGGTTTAATGAGGTGCAGGAGAGGTGGACAGAGCGAGAGAGGGAGGACAATGAAAAATGACGAGAGTGAATGTTGGAGTTGTCTGGTGGGAAGGTCTGCGTGTGTGTGTGTTGAGGGGGGGTGGGGGGTTTGGGAACTTAAGGGAGGTGAGCAGTTTTCCAAATCAATGGCCTAGGATTCTTCCCAGATATTGAAACACTCAAATGCCTAAAACTCCTATAGATGATCAACATTTTGCTAAGTAAATTTCACAAGATTTGATATATTACTTGACTAGTTTTATTTAATATAATGGAAAAGCATTAAAATGACGTGACTTATAACATCCCTCCTAGGAAATTTAATCCTCCTTGTTTGAGTGAGCATACTTGAAGGAAAAAAGATGTGGATAGGTGTAATATTTCGGTATTTTTCAGTATTATATATTTGTTTTAAATAAATAATGAAAATTTTAAATTGAAATTTAATTATTTCATTTTTCATATTTGGCGGTGGGCCCAAATGGGTCTTATTTGATTTATAATTATGATAATTATAAATTGATGTTGAAATAATTATTTTAGATTTTTCTATAGATATTTGTAGTGTCAAGATACTTTTGTTGAAATTTGGTGAGATTCAGAGTTCGGGAAGTTATGTTTTTAGGATTTTGTGTTAAGTTATTGGGCAGAGGGATCTAGTTGTGAATCCAGAATACCTTTTAATAGCCTTCAGGCATCTACTTGTAAATCGGATAGGGATCTGTTTGTAAATCGGATAGGGGCCTCATTGTAAACCTGGAACACTTCAGGGGTCGTTTTGTAATTTCGGTAAACCCCTTTAAATAACATGTTTGGGTTAGGGTTTTCATCTAAATTTCAGAAGGTGTGAAGGGTGGTGATGACCTAACCTTAAATGGAGATGGTGGGTGATGTAACCGGATCTAAGGTGAGAAATCATGCTTCTATTGATTTTGTTGTTTAGGGTTTCAATTTATTTTTGGTTAGGGGATGATTGTGTCAATTTATTATTTGGAGAAGAAGTTTGATGGATTAGGTTAGGGTTTGATCAATTTTAATTCGCTGATTATTTGATTATATTTCAATGGATCTCGAATAAATTCTTAGTATCAAACTATATTTATTGGTTTTGGGGATTTAAATGTTATTTTCGGGTTGATTATATTTATGGACATTCAATCGTGTTTTTTACTATGATAGAGTCGTTTCTAGGAAAAGTGTATTTCACAAATAGAAATAGGTTTTGAAATGATATTTCCAACGGATTATGAATCGTCTAATTTGGAGTTATGGGTAGGAAGTTATGGTTTTTGAAAATATTTTGTGTAGTTTATTGGAATTTAAATATTTAGCTTGATGACCAAGTTTGATGAATTTTAGAGATTTAAAGGATCCCAAATTGATGTTTTATGAAGTATAAGGTGATTTGTGGGTTTTTATGACTTTATTGATCTTGGTGACTCAAATTAGATTGTAAATCGATAATTTGATTTAGTGGGATTAATGAATATTAATCGGATATTATTGTTATTGGGATATAAATTGATTGAATTTAGCTATTTAGATCATTGGAATTATCGTTGAGCCTTATTGGATTTGTCTAAATATTTATTTGAGATTGATCGATTATATGGGTCTTATGGAATAAATTAATATTGATTATCAGATCATTGTAGGTATATGAAAATTTTAATATTTATTCGGAGTTTAGGATTTTCATTAGGCCTTTGAGATGAGTTGCGAATTGTAGGTCTGTTAGGTTTGGGCTTTTGAGATTATTGGGCCTAGTGTTGTTGTAAGTTGGTTATCAGGGGTTTGAGTCATAATTGAATTGTTTCTGATTTATTATTTCATAATTGTTATGCTAGGTTATCAATGTGCGAGTGTGTATCATTCATGCACGTGCTTCAGTTTTATTGCGTGGACCAAAGGTGAGTGGGTCTAGTCTCATATGTAGTTTTTGAAACTATCTATATGGTATATCATTCCGCATCATGGCTATTTTAAAATATACAATTGTTATTTAGGGTATGGAGTACTTGAACATGTCGTCATGATTTTGATGCGTTATTTTACATATATAACTTATATATTTAGAAACTATATTTTTATCGCATGCATATGTTTTGGAACGAATGGTTGATCATGCATGCATTGCATCGTTTAGGTGGCTCGGTCTTGGTGGCCAACGTCTAGGTGGGCGTACGTCTACGTGGCCAGGTTCGAGGACGTAGGACCCAAGTCTTTGTGGCTATGTCTACGTGGCCATGCCTGTGGAAGGCCCCACGAGCTAGGTGCTGCGAAAATAGACATACGTGTTCATAGTGTTGTATGCATCATGTTGGATAGGATTGTGTGTGTGTGTGTGTGTATATATATTATTGCATGTGTTGGTGGCCTTCTTATATATTTTCTCTCTTAATATATTACATGTATGCGTGGACATTTATGACTATTATATTTTGATTATAAATGTACTAATGGGACGCCATAGGTCTATTCACTGAGTGTGTGGTTGCTCACCCCTCATTTTCATAACATTTCAGATTAGTTGTTGGTGGTCGTCGATCTCATTAAGACATTGGAGGTTGAAGCTCATGTAATGATTTTCGGAGCACTAGACTCATGTAGAAGGTGTTGATCATTTCTTTGGCATGTAGAGGACCCATATGTATGATAGTATGGTGATATTTATAATTCAGTTGATCCCGATGTATATTTAGTAATTGAGAATTTGTTTTGGATTTTATCATGAAAAATTAATGAATAAAATATGGTGACGTATTGATGTATATTTGTACTAAGAGATTCTAGGAATTAAGGTAACGCAACCGGATTTTTACGCTTCAAAACGGAGTCGTGGGTTCGGGGGCGTTACAATAGGTATCACACATCTTGTCCTCACTGTAGATACCCTAATTTTGACCGTCCAGAACGACAAAAATACTTCAAGTAACACTTATGATTAACCACATTTGAACATCAATGAAAAACAAACTTAGAAAAACAAAAAAAAATGAGAAACCCTGGACCAAAATACTCAAAACCTTAAAAACCCTGGACAGGGGTAGCTAACTAGTTGCCCCCCTGGCCGACCCCAAACCGCTTCCCTGGATGGGACATAAAGCAGCATTAAATGCTGATCATTGCTGTAGATACCCCAATTTTGACCGTCCAGAGAGACAGAAATACTTCAAGTAACACCCGGAAATATCCCACATTTGGACATCTAGTAGAGAACCGAAGTTCAGGAAACCAGAAACCCTAGCCCCAGGCCTAACCCTAAACCTAAACCCTAACCAAAACCAGACCCTGCCCCAAACCAGAACCCCACCTAAGAAAAACCCAAAAACCCTAAGTCACTGGCAAGGGGTGGCTAGACCTAATTAGCCACCCCATACCAGGCGGCTAGTTAGCACTAGCCGCCCCCCAGGCCGACTTTGGACCAGTCCCCTGGATGGGACATAAAGCAGTATTAAATGCTGATCATTGCGGCGGCTGATGATCTTTAGCCGCCCTATCTTAGCCGGATCAACCCAAGTAACCGACCCAAGCCATCGCTTGTCAGAGATGGGACATTTGGCAGGTCATGATAGGGGGGGCTACCAGAAAGTAGCCGCCCTTCACCTGGTCCTGACAGAAGAACCAGAGAATTAATGAGGGGTCTAATCACACACACTATTAGTCAAGCCACTCTTTTACCCCCTGGATAGAGGAGGTCCCAAGCCTTCAATCCATCATCCACAAATCAACATCCACAATCCAAAAGACACCAATACACAACCCACAATCACATTTCCTTTCCCCACTAGAAATCCCAAGAGAGCTTGAGAGAGAGAGAGCCCCTTTTGTGAGATAAATACTCATTTCCCTACATAAAATACCCTCTCATTCCTCCTTCCAGAAACCCGGGGTAAACCTAGCTTAACCTCTGTCCAAAACAAAACCCATTTCCTACCGAAGTTCTGCCTAAACCAGACCAGGCCCCGGACGGCTAAACCCTAGTAGCCGCCCCTCTCTAGACGGCTTGATCCCACTAGCCGCCCCTCTATACACACTCCATTTGCACCCCTATGTCCCAAGACTCCTTTAGTCAAGCCCGGGAAGCAGAATAAGATTATCTGTTTTTCACCTCTGTGTACGGTATATCCGTGTCTCAGAGCGGAGACCCCACAAACTCCCCACATAGGCAATCAAATCCAAACAGAAAAAGCAAGCTGGTGGCGATCTGTAACACCTGTGAATTTTATCTTATTTATATATTTGATTTGAATATATAAATAAGATATTTAAATTAAAATTAGTGTATTTTGTGTGTTTTTAAGTTTTGACTCATTTAGTGTATGCTTATGGGCCCATTTCAGTTTGCAATTTTAAATATTAATTGTTATGTTAAAAAAATTATATATATATATATATTTTTAAGATCTTCAAGATCTTAAATGGTTACAATCTCATTAACATTAGAGCTCAAAAGATTAAATTTTGATATTTCATTGTTATTGATTTTAAGAGATCCAGTTTTGAATCATGAATTTATTGTAATATGCACCAGGGACCTATTTGTAATTCGGATAGCGACCTGTATATAAATATGAAACAGTACGGGGGTCGCTTTGTAAGTTTTGTAGGTTTAGGAACCTAGGTAAATATGTTTTTATTGGGTGTGCGGCGGGTGTCGTCGGCAGAAACCGAGAGAGAGAGAGAGAGAGGGGGATTAGAGAGAGAAAAAAAAGGTATTTACTCTTTTTCTTTTTATCATTTGATTTTTTTATTATTTATTAGATCAATGTTTAGCTATTTTGACTTTTAATATTTTAATAAAAATAGAGTTTTGATTTATTATTTATTTTAATGATTAAATATATTTTTATGTTATGAGATTTTTAGTTTTTGATCAAGTTAGAGTTTTAATATGTATATGTTTATGTTGTTAGATTGTTATGATTTTATAAAAACAAGGGTTTTGATCTATTATTATTTTTATTAGATCTATATTAGATATTTAGATTTTTGAGTCTTCATAAACTTAGGGTTTCGATTTATTATTTATTTTAAAGATTAGATTTATGATCAAATTTCTAAAATATAAGTTTTTAATAATACTAGGGTTATGATTTATGCGTATACTTAATAAGATTTATTTATTTTCAAATTTTACTAATTAATAGTTTATTTTTTTTAAAAAAAGGATGTTTTATATTATTTTATAAATTTTTATTATTTTATTATTATTTTAAATTTCTGGATTTTTGTATTTTCTGTTTTGTCTTTTCTGGTTTGTCTTTTAGTGTCTGGTTTTATTGTAAATAAGTTTTTTTATCTTTTTCTTAGGTTGTGGTATATATGGATGAGTTTTGATTGTTGGGTATAAAAATTTATACATAATAATTATGGATAGGTAACTAGGTCTTTGGCCTAGGCTTGAATCATAGGTTTTAATTAATAATATTTGATTTATCTAGGTTATAATTTTTGTTGTGGGCTTCATTCTCCGGACCTAGAGTCCATTCGAGGTGAGTAGGCCTATCGATTTATTTCGTGTGAGCTTTTGCTCTACAACGTTAAATTTTATATGCCAATCATATTTGTGTGATATTATGTGTCATCCATGCATTTATATTTTGATAAATTTGCATGATTTGGATATTTTCTTCATATTGATCAAATTTGCATTTTTGTTGAATGAAGTTGCATGATTTAATTCATTCATCATGTCATTAAAATAGCATGAATTATGCTATTCACGTTTCAAGAATTAACATAATATATTTTCTGATGCTTATGCTTTTGAAATAATATTTGGATTAAAGATTTTCATTTCGAGAGTTTTGGAAAAATTTAGGACTAGTGGACAACCTAGTCCTAGGAGATTTTATCAAGATGCATATCATGACATATTTTCTGGAATAAATCCCCCCGTAGTATTTCGCCTTTGGGGAGGAAGGTCTAGGACTCGAAGAGTCCCAAGATCGGTGAGGGGTGTGGTAAAGCATTCCTTACAGCGGCAGATTCCTTTGTTTGGAGTCTGCAGCAACCGGGGCATCCTGTGCTGGTGTTCTCGTAGTGATGGCAACGGCGACCCATCAGTGTCTTCTAGATCCGACGTCTCCTCGAGGGAGCTTTTTGAGCGATTTAGTCGCTTAGGGCTTGGCACACCTGTTTTGGGGAACGGTTCTTCCGATTGAGAACCCTACCCGGTCATATCATTTAAGCTGCATGATTTCTATGACGTGGATTGCATTAAAATATATTTTTTATTAAGCTCATGAATTTAAATTGATTTATTAAAGAAAATTCTTGTTTTTAATATTATTATATATATATATATATATATATGATTTTCTCATTTAACTCTCATGATTTCTCTGATGTGGGCCAAGGATTGGGCCACGTGTACATTGAAATATATTTTTTTAAAAGTTCATGATTTTAAATTGACTTAATAAAATAAAAGATTTATTAAATGAAATTGATTTTCATAAAACTTTATTTTATATATACTATCACGTGAGATAATTTGTCAGTGAGCTTATTCACTGAGTTAATCACTCACCCTATTCGATATGGGCTGGTTGTTTCATAATTAGGTATTGCGTATTCTGAGGATTAAGATGAAGTTTGGAGTTTTCGCGTCTTTCAGAAATTGCTCCGAGGTAGCGGTTCGAGAGTAAATTATAGTTGCGATCGATTATTTATGTTTATTTAGTTTAGATGGCTCCCACAGGGGTGGTTTGTTATGTAGTTTCTTTTGAATATCTTGTCTTTGCAAAAAAAAAAACTCTGATATATTATAAAGTCATTGACGAATTAAAACCGTTGGTATTATTTATTTTATTATTATTGGTTTTATTATATTTATATTATATTTGTATCATAAAAAAAAAGAGCTGCAAATTTTGGTATTGTAATTGGATTAAATTTAGTAGCGACCCATTTACCGTCCGATAAATGGGTAGGTAAATGTGGGGCATTACACGATCACACAAACCCTGGAATCCTCTTGAGCCGCTATCGGGCGCCTCAACCAGGAACGACACCCCTCACCCTTCCGAGAAGACGATCCGACCGAGCCCGCCAGGGCACGCATCCAATCCGAATCCCCGAAGAACCCCCACACACGCACGCGCACCCGCGCACCACCGGGATCCTTTCCGACAGCACCGACACCTCGGAGGCTTCCGACGATACCGACAATTACGGCGGGTTATAACCTTTAGCCGCCTCATCTTAGCCAGTTCAGTCCAAGTAACCGACCCAGACCATCGCTTGTTGGAGATGGGACGTTTGACAGGTCATGATGAGGGTGGCTACGAGGAAGTAGCCGCTCCATACTGGACGGTTGGTTTGGACTAGCCACCCTTCACCTGGTCTCTGACAGAAGAACAGAGAATTAATGAGGGATCTAATCAAGCACCCAATTCATCTCATTATCCCCAGCCTCTTTTTTACTATAAATAGAGGGAGTCCAAACCATTTCTAACAACCATCACCAATTCACATCTTCAATTCACACTTCACAACCCACACCCACTACTTGAAATCCTTGGAGAGAGAGAGAGAGAGAGAGAGTTCCATTTATGAGAGAAAAACCCATTTTTCACACAAATCCACCCTCCCAATCCACCCTCCGAAACCTAGGTTAAACTAGGTTTAGCCTCTGCCAAAACCAAACCTATTTCTTACCGAAGTTCTGCCCAAATCAACCCAGGCCCCTGACGGCTAACCCTAGCTAGCCACCGCACACCCGACGGCTCAAATCCAGTAGCCACCCCCACCTACACCCTATTTGACCCAAGACTCTTTAGCCAAGCCCGGAAGCAGAAAATGATTACTTGTTTTTCACCTCTGTGTATGATATATCCGTGTCTCAAAGTGGAGACCCCACAAACTCCCCCACGTAGGCGATCAAACCCAACCCAACTTTTCCTGCTTTTCGAAAAAGCAGGTGGCGATCACACACATACAGGAATCCCCTTGAGTCGTTGTCTGGCACCCCAACTGGGAACGAAACCCCACCACCCTTCCGAGAGACGATCCACCCAAGCCCGCCAAGGCGCGCACCGGATCCGAATTCGTGAAGAACCCCCATACATGCGGATTTTTCAACACCGATAAATCTGGCGATCACGGTGGGACCTCCCTCATTAAAAACAGCAAAAGATAATCCTCTTCTGCCTCCCTCTTACAAGCTTGACTAGAATGCTATCAACCCTCTATGAAGGTTAGAGTTTCCCACCCCTCGAATCAGATCCTCCTCTATTTTTGCATTACAACATCATTTACTGCTTTGTAAGCCGCACCTCGCTGCGCAATCCTTTACTTCTTTGTAAGCCGCACATCGCTGCGTAATCCTTTACTGCTTTGTAAGCCGCACATCACTGCGCAATCCTTTACTGCTTTGTAAGCCGCACACCGCTGCGCAATCCTTTACTACTTCCGTAAGCCGCACATGGAATCCCACCTAGAGGAGGAGATACTAGAGGATCCACTAAGAGGGTCAGGCCACACAACTCCTGACCCATCAAGAGGAAAAGATGGCCAGTCTAGGGTACCAATCAGTGGAGGACATGTTCCATGACCTCACTGATTACCACCGGGTCAAGACCATGAGACAGGAGGCCCATGTCGAAACCCACTCCCAAAACCTCGTCCACACCCAGTCGCTCGGTCAACTTGAGCATCTTTTCTTTCGCCCCCCTTTCCCCCACGAATCCAAAATTCCCAACTGTTTCTACCCCAGGCCCTTACTAGGCCACCCCCAATCCGGGATTGACCGACAGCCCTGCCAGGGGAGAGACATTGGACGAAACCATACTGAGAATCCACTTTGAGACTGGTCCCTCAGTCCCCAAGCACATGTCTCTACATAACTTGAGACAAATCCCATCAGTCCACCTACCGGAGGGATTCAAAATCTCCAAGTTCCGCCGGTATAACGGTCGTGGAGACCCAGACATTCATTTAATTGCTTTTTATCTAGACGTCCGATCGTTTCTAGATAATCAACCCCTGTTAGTGTTTCTCTTCCAAAAATCATTGGAAGGAGAAGCACTACAATGGTTCTCCACCTTCTCTGTAGATCACTTATCGAACTTTTCGGCTGTAAGCGAGAAGTTCTGAGGCCGCTACGGTTACCAGAGGACCAAAACCCCCTCTATTTCATATTTAACCGTAGAGAGAATGAGGCCTAGGGAGGAATTTGAACAATACGTGTCTAGGTGGCGCACACTTGTCCACCGGACCGGCCTGCAACTCTCGGAATGTCAAGAAATTGACATGATGCTGCAGAGTTTGAGTCCAGAGTTTTGTACGAGCCCTTTGTATGGAGACTACACTACGTATCAACTTCTAATTGACCACCACAACAGGACTTCCCGTTGTGCAGCCCCAGTAGTCCAAACCCAGTCCCCACCTATCAGCCATAGGGTTGGACAACCGCCACGTAAGGCGCAAACCCCCACGGTAGAGGGGATTACACAAGTTTCGGTACTCTACCCGAATGGAGCACGAGTTCCCGATCGAGGAACGGCTGCGAGACAGTACACGTCCGATTTATCCGGGTATGCGCCACCTTGGCCAGCCAATCAAAACTTTAGGCCTCGATCAATGCTCGTCCCTATGCCGACACAAAACCCAGAAATCCAAAGATCCCCAGTCCAAAGCCCCATAATTTTGAAACAAGGCCAAACTAAGACCCCCTTTTACTCTGCTCTCCCAAGAGCACAAAACCTAGCCTATGGGCAACCCACGCCAAGCCCCACAAAGAGGCTACGCCTTCGTATGGCCCAAGAGGGCTAAGTAAAAGGGATTACTATCCACCCCTCCCAGAAACCCTAGAAAACATCTTCAAAGCCCTGATAAAGACCAATAACCTCCCCTTGCCCGTGACCAGGCCTTCACCTATCGGTGTCAAAGCCGCTCTTTTCTGCCCATATCATCAATATCACGGTCACACTATCGAACAGTGCTTCTCATTCCAAGACATTGTTTACGACCTTGATAAAGAAAGGCGCTTAGACTGGGCCACCATCAGGGGACTCAGGAACGGCTCAGCTACAAAGCCACCAGAAGACTAGTTAAGTCCATTATCCAGGTAAACCCCAGAAAATCCCGCCCCTGTAGAGACCAAAACACAAAGCCCAAGACTAGCCACAAAAGCCCTCGTAGAAGAGCCAGGGAGCCTAAGCTTCGAAAGCATTTACATCCTAAAAGCTACCAACAACGAGGAACTACCTAGGATCATTCCGGGTGGCTTAATTCTACCAACTCCTTCTCCCATTCTCCCAAGCCCCATAAGGCCTCCCCTCACTAACATAAAACCAATTCCCCGACTGTCACCCATCTTACCAGCCGACAAAAGCCCGAACCCGTCGCAACAACATCCTCGAACCACGGTCGACACCTTGAACCACCATACTACTAGGGCAGGACAAATCTTCAATGCTGTTCCTTCTTATTGGCGTCCCTCACCTGAAACGGAAACTGAGGAGCCCAATGTCGGAGATAAGATCGATATTCTTGACCAACTCTGAAAGATCCCCACAAAATTTTCCATCTTAGAGCTTATCGAAACCGCAGAACATCACCAACATGCCCTAAAAATGTTTCTAGAGAGAGTCCAAGTTGACCCACAAATCTCAACCCAAGGTATGCCAATAGCTTTAGCCTCTGTGGGACTAGGATCAATGATAACCTTTAGACCCAAAGAAGAAATCCATGATAAGGTCGTCAACACCTCCACCCTATGCATAACAATTGACCTTGAAGGGTATCCAGTAGATAATGTTCTAATTGATACCGGTGCAAGGGTAAACCTCATGTCACTACGCACCTTCGAACACATTGACGGACCCATAACCACGCTCCTCGAAATAGACATCCGCATATTTGCTTATGACAAAATGGCTCGTCTAGTTCTTGGCTTTAAAGACTTCCAGTTAAAAGTAGGACCCCTGAAAACTAACGTTAAAGCATACGTCTTAGAAATGGATTCAGATTATAATATGATTTTATGGCGTAAATGGCTATCCTCTATAAAGGGAGTCTCTTCCCCCCTACACCAGTGTTTGAAATTCTCCATGGGGAATCAAATAATCAATATACAAGGAGATGCGGTCAAAGAACCCAAAGCAAGGTTCGCCAATAATGAGACCATCACCATAAAAATCACCAACCCAAAGCCCGTAGAAGCCACCATCCACATTCTAGACTTCCCAGCCAATTGGCTGGATTCCCAAAATCCTCCCCCCAATACTATGAAGACAAGCCATCCTAAAAATAAAAATCCCGGCTGGCATATAATGAAGATTGTGGGCCACATCCCGGGGAAGGCTTTGGGACTAAGAGATGAGATCTTGGAACCCATCAAGCTCCCGGCCTGGTTAGATAAGAGACGCCTTGGCTCGCCCAAACACCGCACTAAATTAAAAAGGAAATATGATTGGGGGTTATACGATCATTTCATTAAGGGGGCAACCATCGAACAGGCTGAAGAGGCCACACGCCCTCACCTCTTAAGCCCTGTCAATGAAAGAGAGCCAGATTATCTCTCAGGCTCCCTTGACTGGTTATTTCCACACAATGATGAACATTTAAGCACACACTCGCCACCAAACGATGAAACTCCAACTGACCGGGCGCTCTTTCCTCGCAGTGCTCAAGCATCGCAACAGAGGAGCACCAGCTGTTGGAGGAAAGTCGGTTGAAGCGCTCAGACCAATCCAGTAGGTTGTAAATAATAAGTATCTTTTCCTTTTCAAAATAAAAAAAACAAGAAAAAAACAAAAAAAAAACAAAAATCGCCTTTAACATGGAAACCACAACTTTAGGGGTCCCTATTTGACAAAGACGACTTCACCCCAGCATGGCACCCTTTCAGTGACGACTCCGATCTCCTAAATAAGCTACAACGTTTAGATAGTCAAACCAAGAATCCTGACCCTAGCAACTCCTCCAAAACAAACAAGCCTACTAGAAGTCAGATACCTGACCAAATCATTAATAGCATAAAAGGGTAGAGCGAGGCTATTCTAGGTTTAGAAAAATTTGAATCGATAGCAATCATAGAAGAACCAGACCTCAATCATATAGAGAACCTAGATGATGGTCTAGGAGTCTTTGAAATCTGCGATGAAGATGACGGGAAAGAAGAAGACATATCTGAGGAGTTTGAGCAGAGCCTTCAAAAATTTGATAAAAGACAGAAGAAGCGGACGAGAAGGTGGAGGAGTTAAACTTAGGGACTAGGGCTGAACCCAAGATCATTTTAATTAGTGCAAAACTGAAGCACGACGAGAAAGAGGGCTTAGTTAAAATATTAAGTGAGTATAGTGATGTCTTTGCATGGTCATACAAAGATATGCCTAAACTCTACACCTCTTTAGTCGAGCATCGACTAATTCTAGAGCCCAATGTCAAATCAGTAAAACAAAGGTTAAGGCGCCTTCATCCTGAAGTAGCCTTAAAAATTAAAGATGAGGTGGACAAGCTCCACCAGGTTAAATTTATCCGGGTAGTCTTGTACCCAAAATGGGTAGCTAATATTGTTCCGGTATCCAAGAAAGATGGCAAGATTCGGGTGTGCATCGACTTCAGGGACCTCAATCGAGCATGCCCGAAAGATGACTTCCCACTCCCGCATATTGATCTCCTTGTCAATAATGTGGCAGGTTATGAAATGCTCTCTTTCATTGATAGCTTTTCCGGATACAACCAGATTCGGCTGGCAGAAAAAGACCAGGAAAAGACTTCCTTTACCACACCCTAGGGGACTTACTACTATGTAGTAATGCCTTTCGGGCTTAAAAATGCGGGTGCAACATATCAAAGAGCTATGACTTTGATATTTCATTATATGATGCACAAGCTAGTAGAAGTTTATATAGATGACATCCTAGATAAATCTAGGACTCGAATAGGACACGCCGACATTCTTAAGCAAGTATTGCAGAGATGCAGAGAATTCTCACTCAAGATGAATCCAAAAAAGTGTCGCTTCGGCGTCTCATCCGGAAAACTCTTGGAATTCATGGTGAGCAAAAGGGGGATCGAAGTAGATCCAACCAAGGCAAGGGCCATCGCCCAAATGCCCTCATCTGAGAATTTAAAAGAATTGAGAGGACTCATCAGACGGTTGTAATTTATCAGGAGATTTATCTCGCAGCATGCCGAAAGATATCACCCCTTTTACAAACTGTTAAAAGGAGGAGTCAAGTTTAAATGGAATGACAAATGCCAAAAAGCCTTCGATAGTTTAAAAAAGTACCTACTTAATCCCCCAGTCCTCTCAGCCCCGGTGCCCGGACGACCCCTGCTTCTCTGTGTAGCTGCGACCAAAGAAGCCATCGGTGTAGTACTTGCACAACACGATGATATAGGAAGGAAAGAAAAGGCTATCTACTACCTAAGTAAAACACTGATTGAGTATGAAAAAGCCTACCCTCCCACAGAAAAAACTTGCTTAGCATTAGTGTGGGCTTTCCAAAAATTGCGTCATTACTTCCTTGCCCAGAAAGTCTAGTACTTCACCAAGATGGACCCAGTGGGGTTCCTATTCAAGAAAGCTGTATTAACTGGTCGCTTAACCCGATGGCAAGTACAGTTAAATGAGTTTGACATCACGTACGCTACTCAAAAATCCGTCAAGGGTCAAGCTATCGCTGACCACCTCGCTCAACTCCCTCTCCCTGATTATGAACCAGTGAAAACTGACTTCCTAGACGAAGAAATATTTGCGCTTATCAAAGAAAAAGATAGAAAAACTTGGACGCTATATTTCGACGGGGTAGTCAACCAACAAGGGAAGGGAATAGGAATAGCATTAATCTCCCCCGAGGGTGTCATTATCCAACGAGCATTTCAGCTTACATTCAATGCCACCAACAATATTGCTGAATACGAAGCCCTGATAGCAGGTTTGAAGGCAGCCCTAGCCCTAGAAGTAAAAAATCTAGACATCATTGGGGACTCCCTCTTAGTAATCTGCCAAATTCTGAAGAAATACCAGACTAGAGACCCCAAAATGAAGCCCTATAGAGAACTAGCTATAGTCCTGTTAAAGCAATTCTGTAAAGTCACCCACATTTTTAAACCTCGGACAGGCAACATTCTTGCAGATTCCCTAGCCTCACTAGCTTCATCACTTACCTTTTCCATATCCAGGACATCTAAAACGGTCACCATCCAGAAGCTAGAAACACCTGCCATCGAACTTCAAGGTTGTGAAAACCAAAAACTCCTAAAACAACAAAACCAAACAAACGGAGTCACTAGTACCGCGAAAATCCTAGCCCTTGATCTGGAAGATATGGACGATGGAAACCCGTGGTATTTTGACATAAAAAACCTCGAAGATGGTTCATTCCCAGGATACGCCACTAGCAATGACCTGAAAATAGTTAAAATGATAGCACCCAAATACTGCCTCGGAGGAGGAATACTTTTTCGAGCATCCTTCAACGGAGAACTACTCAGATATTTAGACGATGAAGAAGCATATACTATTGTAGAAGAAGCTCACTCTGGAGTATGTGGAGGACATGTCAATGCTCAGATGCTGGCAAAGAACGTACTAAGGATGAGCAACTACTGGCCCACACTCGAAGGAGACTGCAACAAATACGTTCGGCGCTGTATTCAATGTCAAACCCATGCCAATAAAATACATGAACCAGTATCTTCCTTACACCCCATGACTTCACTATGGCCCTTTTCTATGTGGACACTAGATGTAATAGGACCATTCCGGGACACTGTAGAAAATACCACCCAAAAAGCTTTTATCCTCACTACTGCAGAATACTTTACCAAATGGGCTGAAGCCGAATCCTATATACTAATCAAAAGCTCCACCCTGGCCCGCTTTGTTCGCACTCATATCCTTGTATGGTTCGGTACCCCCAAGATGATCATAACGGATAATGGCCCCCAATTCATCATCCAAGAATTCCGAGACTTGTGCAATAAACATCACATAGAGCTTCATCATTCCACGCCATATTACCCCCAGGAAAACGGACAAGTAGAAGCTACCAATAAGAACTTGCTCAGGATCATAAAAAAGACAGTAGAAACTCACAAAGCTACTGACTGGCCTGCTAAATTGGTAGACGCCCTCTGGGCGTACCGAACCTCCATTAGAACAGCTACTGGTCAAACTCCTTACTCACTGACATTTGGGGTGGAAGCAGTAGTACCTTACAAAATTCTCATTCCATCCTTAAGAATAGTATTAGAAGAAGACCTACAAATTGAAGAAAGAAGAGAGGCGCTTTTATTACGCCTCGAACTGTTAGATGAGAAAATATTAAGAGCGGCGGATCACGCCCAGACCTACCAAAGAAGGGTGGCAAGGGCATTCGAAAAGAAGGTAATAGAAAGAAAATTCAAAACTAGAGAGCTAGTGCTTAAGCAAATCATGCCATCAAGGCAGCCCCACCCAAAAGGAAAGCTGCAACCCACATGGGAGGGACCCTATGTGATCACCCATGCCTACTCCAGGAATGTCTACCGCTTGGTAGACGCCGATGGAGTCGAGGTTCCAGGTTCGTGGAATGCACTTTACCTGAAGAAATTCCATGTGTAGAAAATTTCAATACTTGAGAAATATTATTCTTCCTTCCTGCGATTTCCAGCGTTTAGCACTTGATGATAGAATTATAAGACTCCTGGAGATAAACTTATAATTATTTAAACTCAAATCCGCCAATCATGCCATCTCCTTCGCACACGTATGACTTAAGAATCGGTCACTAGATAGAAGAGAAATTGCCTACTCTGTAGACTGTGACAATTTTAAAAGCCCCAAAGCATCCCTCCCTTATTTCTGTCCCCACTCGTATTAACCCAAGGTCAGAATGAAGAGTTAACTGGACCTAACATATGTCCCAAAACTGGCTCTGGCACTATACAAACACTTCTAGAGGGGAAGCATGAAAAGAATCGGGGTGAAAAAAAGAAGAGCCCCCCCTCAAATAAAAAAAATCAGGCAATGAGAGGCCAACAAAAGAAAAATAACACCCAAGTGAACGGGTTAAACTCTCTACTTTAGCAGGTTTTCACGCCTTTATGCACGATATACGCTAGACAACGGCTATATATCAATACAGATCCGAACAAGCGGATTGTACTTTCCACCCATAATAAAGAAGTGATGAAAAGAAGAAAGCCAGAGCGACCTAGAAAGTAGGACATATGCTTGACTGGGACAACTATAAATATTGCCCTAAAAGGAGATATTACTCTTGTCCCATTCCCCCTCTCACCTTTTATTTTTGCAACGGAACTTTGGAGTTGAACTATGTCTGCTGGGAAAGGTCAGATTTTGACCAAAAGTATGCCTTTTTCTATGTTTACAACTGCACACACTTACATGAGTTTATTTAAAGACTTGTTTGTCTAAAGGAAGCTTATTTGACTTGATTCCTGGTGCATTCATGGATTTTTCAACATGTTTAGAATAATATAATCAAGTATTTGAGAAACCACGAACCTGAAAAACTGACACCTAGAGCTTATTCCCTTCAAATGCAATCCTGGTTTGAACACAAGTGACCACAAGGGTATCTTTTAGGGCTTGATGGTACCTCTTTACTTAGGAAAATCAAGAATATTGTCCTCTCATACGAAAAGAATGATTGAAAAATTAAAATGCACCCTTATGTCACTTACACTTACGCATGAGCTTGCATTTTCCTTTTCCGAAACACTTAGGCATTCAACTTTCATAAAATATTATTGTTGGCTCCCCGTGCCAAAGCTAAAATTGCCCCTATTACACTTATTCATGCCTTTTCACACATGCTTGAGAAGAAATTACCCCACTCTCACACATACTTCTTCACTCTCGCACTTGGAATCCCTTCCTTGCATACCGAAGCATGGTTTCTCACAATTTCCTTTCTCACGTTTGATTTTCATTTTACCTTAAGATGAATTGTATCCCTTGACGATTCAAGCAAGAAGGGCTTGAAAGTCAGTGCAGGAGCACAATCTGGACGGATTTAACACTTAGAAGAACTTTCAGCAGCAGCAAACAAGAAGCAGGACCAGGAGGTCCATCCAGGAAGGAGGCGGCTACTGACGGCCAGCCGTTGGATTCTAGGTGGCTTGTTTTAACATGCCACCCCCCTGCTCCCCTCTTCTTTTCCAAGTAAAAACCCAGGCAAGGGACGGCTAAGCACAACTAGCCGCCCCTCACTTGGGCGGCTAGTTTGCACTAGCCACCCCCACCTGCTGCCCAATCTGCCCTGTCAGTCAAATTCAGTCAACTCTTCAAGCCTTCAAAACCTACTAGGAGCATTCCTTTCCCAAAAAAACATGTACATATACATTTCATACACATTCATACACAAAACCTGTATAGATACCATGCTAGAAAGATTATATAACAGAATCCTACATCCATCCATAAAGCAAACTCATAACCACCGAGTTCATCCATCCACGAAATACGCATCTCCCTACATAAAAGAAACCCTTTAAAAGACACCAATACATCAATGCTAATTACACTATGCTATATTTTAGAACCAAAAGAAATTGTCCCATATGGCAAGCAAGAAATAAAATTGTACCTAAAAACTGAAAGTAACATAGAACAAAAGAGAGAAAAGGAGAAAGATAGGTCCGCCAAAAGCTCCAAATCTGAAAGTCTTGAGCTGTCCGTCACCAAAATGATCACCTAAGCCAAAAGAAAAGAAGAAAAACATAAATTCCCTGCATACATACTATTCTTCTATCCAAACCAAGACTCCAAAAGTATACCTCGGAGTATCATCATCCCCGAGAGGCTGGGTTGAAGGAGGAGCATCCTGGCCGGGCTGAGTAAGTGGTAGCTGAGGAGAGGACTGAACCTCTGGAGCATCAGGAGCAGCAAGAGTCTCTCAGACTGAGGAAGTGGCCCTCGCATATATCCCACGGCTCTGAGATGCCGAAGGATGTGAAGCACGACTGAAGGTGGCCTCAGTAGCCAAGGAAGCAGAGATAGAATGGTCGGGCTCGAGCGGGAGGAGGTCGAGGTCCGCCTCGGTCATGGCCCCTCAACCAACCAACTTCCCCCCTCATGGTCGCCTCCCAGAGTAGGATCTTCTAAATGTCTCTATCTCTACGCTCCAACCTCTGGCGAAGGCGTACCTCCATTCCTCTCAAACGATCCTCGACTGCCCTCAGCCACTCCTCAAGCTCCCGCGATCTCGCCTTGGCGGCTCGGAGCCTATCCTCACTCGATCGGAGCGCATCCCGGTCCTTATCACCACCAGCATGAAGGGAACGGATCAGATCTCCCATCAAACCCCCAGGGATGCTCGCCGACGCCTCCAACTCTGACACCCTCATCTGGAGGGAGTCTCTCTTGCGGCGTAGGATGGTGAACTTCTCCTCTCTCGACTCCATCACGGACCTCAGCCTGTCCATCTCCTCCTGAGTAGAATGTACGGCCCTGCCTCTCGCTTGACCGAGCTCCATCCTTGTGGCCGTCAACTCACTCCGGGCCACATCCAACTCCCTCGTCAACTCGAGCTCTCGCTCGGAAATCATGGATGGAGGGGGAGCGGAGGAAGATGAGGCACCGACGGTTCTCGACAAGGCATCCCCCTGAGCCTCGAGGACCCGAACCTGGTCCTGCAACCGACATCTCTGAGCCCTCAAATGCTCTACCTGTCCGTCTCACGCTCGGAGGTGCTCATTGGCATTCTGAAGCTTCTTCTCCAACTCACTCAACTCCATCTATAAAAGTGACATCACTTAGGAAATATCCAATGAGAAGAAGAAAAGAAAAAGAAGGGGGAAGGGTTCTATCTTACGTAGGTGTCCGAGATCTCCTCTTCCATCGTCCCAAGGATGTCGGCATACTCCTGGCGGTACCAGGCCAAGTACTCCTCACTACTGGTCACCTCGGGATGACGCTCCACTAAGGTACCTTGGCTCATCCATCCCGCCACATACGTCGCATAGTTCCTCGGGAGGTTTGTGTCTCAAGGAATTCAAGCCACCTGGATCGAGGGACACCTCGGCAGAGGATCGGGCACCCACTGATGATACCCAAGCTGGCGGACGACCCGGCTGATCTCATGAAACACGACCTCATTAAAGTATATCAGCCAAACGTCCCGCGACAACTCCTCAGGGACCTCCTCCTCCATATAGAAACTCCATATCATCTATAAAGCATAAAAAAAGAAACAGGAAGAGTGCTTAGTCAAAAGAAAATCAAATACAAGCCAAAGAAACTTGAAGAAAATGTATACCTCTTCCTCTATCAAGACATGAAAGGCCTCCCAGAACTGAGCGAGGCGGGGTAAGCGCGAAGATCCCCGGGATGCCCACCTCATGGCCCAAGGGAGAGCATGGTTCAAAGGCGTTGGAGTCGGGCGATCGATCGCAAAGTGCTCGTACCCGAAGATCTGCAAAGCAAGATGGAAATTATTAAGATCAAGTGAGTTAAACCAACAAGAAGACACCCTCTACTCGCTTATCGCTTACACATACCTGAAGTAATGGAGCAAAACCATCGAGGTTCTTACATCCGGCCCGCTTCACCTTCTTCGAGAGCTCTGCGAAGAGATGGGCGAGCATCGCGGCTCCCCAAGCAAAGCGTCCCATGCCCTCCAAGTCCTGCATCAATAATAGGGAATGAGAGGAGACCTTGTCGGAGGCCGTTGAGAAGAGGACCTGGCCAAAGAAGTAGAGGAAGAACGCCCTAAGCTCCCTCCATGCCCTCTGTGGGCACGCGGCGGCCTCTCTCGCCTCGATCATTGCCCGTCTCCTCTCGAAGCTAGCTACAGCTTCACCCTTCTGACGCTCCGTGAAAGAACCAAGGACGTACTGCCTTGATAGCCACCCCAATAGAATCCGGTTCAGCGTTCGCTTCCGCTCCACGAACTCCCACTCCCCGATCAAATCCTGGAAGAACGCCTTGTAATCAACAATGGTCATCGCGAGCACAACCTCACCCAAGGCCGGGAGGCCCGTAATCTGCTCCACATCTTCGAGGGTCACCATGATAGCGTCAGTGGGGAGAATGAAGGTGCAACTCTCCGGATCCCACCTCTCCGCCAATGCCTTCACGTTAGGCCGGTGGACGTGAAATGGCTCAATCAGAAAGAAGGAACGGAAGCCCGCTCCATCCACCATTCTCCTCTCCTCTTGACCCAAGGCGGGCGTACCACCTCTTCGTTCCATGCCAAAGGGCCCGAATACGATTCGGCCGCTACAAACAAACGAAAGGAACATGGGTTAGTTAAAAAACCTTCTGGAGGTAAGAATCCAAGCCTGAAATTCATTTAGAAACCATGCTTAGCAAAATAAACTTCTATATGCTAAATCAAAAACAAAAGCATGAAAATAGGAAACTTCACATAAGGGTTCACCTTCCATTATTTACAAAACACTCTTCATATGACCACACATGCTAACCTATTAATCCTGCCATGGTCACCATTTACACACTTCTCTTTCATTACAGTCCATCATGCCTATATACTTTCCATAAACTCACCTAAGCATGTGGAAGAATACTTAGACCTATGAAATACATGCATACACTCGCTCTTACTCTACCACGGTCAAACACATATGAATACACGCCTCGAAAACTGTATGCATACAAAAAACGTCACATGCAAGCATGCTAGCCATACCATTTCTCTCTTCTTTTAAATAGAACAAACATGGACGTGTGTATAAAAAAAATTGCCCCCTTTTCTAAAAAAACAAACCCATATCAGCTTACATATCCCACCGTGATCAAACTATACATCCAAACATGCCTTCTAAAGCACACATGTACAAATACTACACATGAATCGCCTATTTGTACTACAAAAATGACATATATACACTTATATATAAATAAAAGGCTAGAACAAAAAGGGTTAGAAGAATACCATGGCCCAGGTGGACCCAGGGGTGTCTGCCTCGGCCTCGTCAGGATCATCCATCCCTTCATCGTCTCCCTCCTCCACGTCTTCCTCAAACACGGCCTCCTCGGCCTCAGCCTCAACACCACCAGCCTCCGTGGTCCCCATGTCTGCACCCTCGGCCTCCTCGGCCTCCAAACCAATACCCCCGGTCTCCTCCGTGCCCACCACACCGGAGGCCAAGACCTCATAAGTCCCCATGGCCCCTCCTCACCTCCTCCTCACCTATCACGCTGGCCTCACCCTCTCCAAGGCCACCCTCGTCCTCGCCGAAGACCTCGCCCAGTATACGCGCGGTCTCTGCACTAATGGCCCCCTCACTAACCCCCTCGGCCTCGACGGCTCCCTCGACCACGCCCTCGGCCGGTTCCCCAACCTCCAAAATCACCTCCTCGACCACCACCAGTAGATCCCCACGCCTCCTCTTGCGTGTATACCCTATTGTACTACCCCCTACCTCCGGGACGGCCCCCGAAGAAGCACCAATAACTCTACCCGCACCCACCAACGGTGTCTCCATCGTTTGGATCACCTCCTCCGCGGCCCTCCACTCCGACCCATCACTCCCCGATGAGCCCCACCCCGAGACAGCCCCTCTCTACTCTCGGGAAGACCTTAGACACTTCATCATCGAAGTCGTCTCCTTCCCCTTCGTCATCTCCTCCGGTTTCACAAGAAAAAGGAGAACCCAAAGTTCGTAGGGTTTTGAAATCAAGAAGAATGAGATGACCTAGGGCGGAATCAAACAAATCAAAGTGTTTAAAGACTAGGTTTTTTAGTTTCAAACGGAAAAGAAGAAGAAGAGAGGGAAAAAAAATCGTTTTGAAAAGAAAATGGGGAGAGAGAGGGTCCCTTTTCTGTTATAAGGGACCCAGTTATAGGGCGGCTACCCACGAGTAGCCGCCCGCTCTCTGAAGGCTAGAATGCACTAGCCGCCCCTCCCAATTTTCCGTCTTTGGTTTCAAATCCCTTCCTAATCAGCCATGTATTGATTTATTTCCAAGCACTACTTGATCAAACACGATCCTGAAGTTTTACCGCACTTCTAGTACCATTCAGTTTGAATTTCTTCAGTTCTAGTTCTTTTCCAGAGTTTTTATCCTTTGGATGATCCAATCCACCAACTCAAATCTTTACTTGCTTTCTCTCGGCGATATCCCCTCCTTGCTGAGTTTTTTCAAGCACGGGAACGGTAGGCATGAGGAAACTGACGCTGGGCTGCTCCGTGCACGATAGCTAAGAACCCCGATTGCAGGTTGGATCACTCACTATTTAAATTTCCCGCCTTCCACCTGGATCATCCTTTCGGTTGAAAATTATAGTCAAGACCTAGCCTTTGACAGTCTAAATCAACTCCCTGGATAGTATTGGTCGTGTTGTCTTAACGCCTTGAAGGTCGGACTGGCCAAAATAAGGGTCTCTTTTCTTATCATCTGTTGAAGTCTTTCCTGCTTCGCGCGAAGACTCCATCCGGTGAGGAACAATTGTAGATACCCCAATTTTGATTGTCCAAAACACTCAAAACCCTAAAAACCTTGTACAAGGGTGTAAATACCCCAATTTTGACCGTCCAGAAAGACAGAAATACTTCAAGTAACACCTGGAAATAACCCACATTTGGGCATCCAATAAAAAACCAAAAGTTCAGGAAACTGAAAACCCTAAACCAAACTCTGGCCCAAACCAGGAACCCTAAACTAAACCGGAAACCCTAACCCTAAACCAAGCCTTGATCGGAAATCCTAAACCTAAACCAGACCTAACCCTAAACCCTAAACTAAATCGGAAACCCTAACCCTGACCTAAATCCTTGGTCTAGACCTAAAAGCCTGGTCCCAACCCTAAACCCACCTAGGGAAACCCTAAAAACCCTAGAAACCCTAAGACCCTGGACTGGGGCGGCTAAACCTAACTAGCCACCCCACACCAGGCGGCTAGTAGGCACTAGCTACCCCCCTGGCCGACCCTGAACGGCTTCCCTGGATGGGACATAAAGCAGCATTAAATGCTTATCATTGTGGCGGGTTGTGACCTTTAGCCGCCTATCTTGGCCGAATCAATCCAAGTAACCGACCCAAGCCACCGCTTGTCAGAGATGGGACGTTTGTCAGGTCATGATGGGAGCGGCTACCAGAAAGTAGCCGCCCCATCCTGGGCGGCTAGTTAGGCTAGCCGCCCTTCACCTGGTCCTGATAGAAGAACCAGAGAATTAAATGGGGGGTCTAATCAAACACACTATTAACCAAGCCATCCTATTACCCCTGGATATTCCCCTGCCTCCTTTTTATTATAAATAGAGGAGGTCCCAAGCCTTTAAACACATCTAGAAATTCCAATTAACAATTAACTCATAGTTCCTACCCCCTTCCACTACTAGAAATCCCTAGAGAGAGAGAGAGAGAGAGAGAGAGAGAGAGAGAGCCCCTTTTGTGAGAGAAAAACCCATTCCCTACACAGAAACACCCTCTCATTCCACCCTCCAGAAACCCGGGTTAAACCTAGCTTAGCCTCTGTTCAAAACCAAACCCATTTCCTATCGAAGTTCTGCCCAAACCAACCCAGGCCCCGAACGGCTAAACCCTAGTAGCCACCCCATACCCACACCCCACTTACACCCCTTTGTCCCCAGACTCCTATAGTCAAGCCTCGGAAGCAAAATAGGATTACCTATTTTTTACCTCTGTGTACGGTATATCCGTATCTCAGAGCGGAGACCCCACAAACTCCCCACGTAGGCGATCAAATCCAGCCCAACCTTTTCCTGTTTTTCAAAAAAGCAGGTGACGATCACACAAACCCTGGAATCCTTTTGAGCCGCTGTCGGGCGCCTCAACCAGGAACGACAACCACCCTTCCGAGAAGACGATCCGACCGAGCCCGCCAGGGCACGCATCCGATCCGAATCCCCGAAGAACCCCCACACACGCCACACGCGGATTTTTCCTGCACGCCACCCGCGGGATTTTTCAGCACCGACAAAGGGAGGCTAACCCTAACTAGCCGCCTCATCCCGGGCGGCTAGTTTTCACTAGCCGCCCCCGTGGCCGACCCCAAACCGCTTCCCTGGATGAGACATAAAGCAGCATTAAATGCTGAACATTGCGACGGGTTATAACCTTTAGCCACCCCATCTTAGCCGGTTCCGTCCAAGTAACCGACCCAAGCCACCGCTTGTCTGAGATGGGACGTTTGGCAGGTCATGATGGGAGCGGCTACCAGGAAGTAGCCGCCCCATACTAGGCGGATATTTCAGACTAGCCGCCCTTCACCTGGTCTCTGATAAAAGAACAGAGAATTAATGAGGGGTCTAATCAAGTACCCTATTACCCAATTCATCCCATTACCCCCTGGACACTCCCCTACCTCTTTTTTACTATAAATAGAGGTGAGTCCAAACCATTTCTAACAATCATCACCAATTCACATCTTCAATTCACATCTTGAATTCACAACTCACAACCCACACCAACTACTTGAAATCCTTGGAGGGAGAGAGAAAGAGAGTTCCATTTGTGAGAGAAAAACCCATTTTTCATACAAATCCACCCTCCCAATCCACCCTCCGAAACCCAGGTTAAACTAAGTTTAGCTTCTGCCAAAACCAAACCCATTTCCTACCAAAGTTTTGCCCAAATCCACCCAGGCCCCGGACAGCTAACTCTAGCTAGCCGCCCCCTACCCAATGGCTCAAATCCAGTAGCCGCCCCCCACCTGCACCCTATTTGACCCAAGACTCTTTTAGCCAAGCCCGGAAGTAGAAAATGATTACCTGTTTTTCACCTCTGTGTACGGTATATCCGTGTCTCAGAGCGGAGACCCTACAAACTCCCCCACGTAGGCGATCAAATCCAACTCAACTTTTTCTACTTTTCGAAAAAGCAGGAGGTCATCACACACATATCGGAATTCCCTTTCCTCGCTGTCGGGTGCCCCAACCGGGAACGAAACCCCACAACCCTTCCGAGAGACGATCCAGCCGAGCTCGCCAAGGCGCGCACCGGATCCGAATCCCCGAAGAACCCCCACACACGCCGATTTTTCAACACCGACATTCGTGGTCCCATGTACCCTTGGAGCCTGACCTATATTTCCAACACACATTGACCAAACATAATGATGTTGGTGTGAAGCTCTTGCTTATAGTAGTCCAAAATCTCAGCTACCTACCCATGATGGGCAAATCTGGCTTGGCTCGAAAGGTATACCATACCATACACCACCCAAGTATCATCAGAGGACTAGGGAGAGATGTGGGAGTAAGATGTGATAAGCCACCTCTCCAATTCAATAATCACCAAGAAAGGTCCAATGAATCATGGACTCAAATTGCCATGGGACCAAGAATTTAAACGTTGGAATTCACCTAGGCTAAGTTCAAATTTGAGAGTGGCTCTTGAAGTGGCATCCTAGAATAAATATCTTTCGTGTGATTGTCAATGGTACACAGATAGTGGCTCCTAATAGACACGATGACCCATTGCACTTAGTCATCCATGATGGTCTCTAAGCTTTGGTCATTCCCTAACTCTTGGATGGAGCTGATTGCATCATCCTCTCGTGGTTTGAGATAATTTGAGTTTGATTTGTCTTTTGCTCATGAGGATGGGATCATGGAAGGAGGCAAGATACTTCAAGTCGATAACACGCCCGGCTTGGATGGAAGGATGGTGATGAAGGGTAAGAAGGTGAGGGTTGGGAGTACCATTGTGAATGGAGTGATCTTTTGTGAAAGGTGAAGTATAAAGCATTGTAAAATGGATACAAATGAGTATGTTCTTTTATCCATCAAAATATGACAAGCTTTCATGGGATGATATCGCAGATGTACTCATCATTGTATGCACCAATGTAAAATGTAACTTGACATCTTTTGATAACACGTCCAATCTCCCTCACTTGTATTAGCAAATTATAGCCTCAGTCACCTTCTCAAACAATCTAAGCTTTAAATGGGTCTCCAACCCAATTCCCATACACCACCCTTACTCCCCAATGGGTGTCATCAGTCTTGGTACTTTCATAATTTCCACCTTCTTTATATGAACAAATATTGTTTGCTCAATGAAGATCAATACTGCAAGATGAACTATAGAATTGGTATTATTTCAACCCATTGTTGTATCAAATCAGTGAAATTTATTTATTTCTCTAACAAATTGATTTTCTCAACCCATAACTTTTTGGGCAACTTCTATATTTGACCCCAAAATTTATATATATTGATCTCAATCAAATTTTTATTATAAAATTGGCCATTCCTGGTGAAGACATAAGTTAGATTTACATCTTCAACGGTCTTACACTAATAATTACAAATGCAATGAAGTCGGAAGTTGAACTTATGTATTTTTTATAATTTTATAATCTTATCTCATATGAATATTAAATCTTATCTTAATCAAAATTTTATGGCATTTTAAATCACTAATTCTTATTTATTTTAAGATCTTAAAATCAGATAAAATCTTAAAAAGATATTATTATAATATTTATATTAGTTAAAAGATAAATTTTAATGATTTAAAATGAGATAAATTTTTTAAAAATATTGTTATTGAGATGCGATTTAAATCCAATAAAATCTAGATTTAGATAAGATTAATGATTTATGAGGAAAAATTGAACTGAAATAAATGAGATTGAGATGTGATTCATGTTATTCGTGTTACATGAAGTTGAAGGTTCAGTTTTTACCAAAAAAAATAAAACAAGATAGAATAATAAAGATGTAGTTGGACTTATGTCTTCACATTCAAGTGAAGACTAACATCCAACGTACACATTTTCCTTTCGTAAAAGAATCCAAACTTACACCTTTTCCTTTTGTAAAAGAAAAAAGAGGCCCTCACTGGTCAATGTTGACATGGTGCCATGCCAATATTGACCCAATTAAGGGACAGATTTGCAATAATTATTTGGCTGAGGCCGAAGTGTTTAAAAATAATAATTTAGGGTCAAATATAAAAGTTCCCATATCCGCCCCCCCCCACACACACACACCTTGTATTATACTATAATGTGAAAAGATTGTATCTGCAACAAATTAAATCTCAAATGTTGTAGGAGAATGGGCATCGCGATTGTGGTGATTATAATACAAGCTCTATCATGTTGTTTTCCACCCACTGTTCAAGCAGCAAAATATGTTTTTCACCCAGCCAACTACTGTCTGAAACTGAAGAAAAAATTTCAGGTTGTTGAGGACAAAATGACAACCTTAACAAAAATCCAAGACGATGTGAAAAGTGAAACAAGGAAAACGAGGCTCACCGGTGCCTGTGAAGCTTGGCTTCAGAAGGTGGAAAATATTGAGAAAAAAGTTAATAGTATAAGAGCAGAATATTACATCACGATGGAAGGTAACTGCTTGAGTGGATGCTGCCGGAACGTATATGCACGTCATAATTATGGAAAACTTCTGATGGAGACAACTGATGAAATATTGGCACTGTCATAGGAAAGCAAGGCAACAGACAAGATAGCAAACCGGAGGGAGCTAAGGGCAGTGGAGAGGATGCCTGTGAAAAGATTTGAAGAACAAACAACAATGTCTCACACTTTAAAAGAACTGTTTACATGCTTAAAAACCAGAGAATTTAAAAGGATCGGTGTCTGGGGCATGCCCGGTGTTGGAAAAACTACACTAATGGGGACTCTGAACAATTTAATGGATGATGAGATGTTTGACATTGTCATATGGGTCACTGTATCGAAAGACTGGAGCCCGAGGAAGGTGCAAGATGAGATTGCAAGAAGGCTAAAACTTAATGTTGAAAAAGACGAATCAGACACATCAGTTGCAGGAAAGTTGCACTCATATTTGAAGTCGAAAAGGTATCTCTTTCTTTAGGATGACGTTTGGAAAAAAATTGATCTCCTCATCATAGGTATCCCAAATTGTGAAGAGCTCGATGGATGCAATGTGATATTGGCTAGCAGCGATCTAAAAGTGTGTAACCCAATGGGTACTGATAGGAATGTTAAGCTGGAAACTTTGTAGAACGATGAGGCTCGCAGATTGTTCCTTGAAAAAGTTGGTGAGGTGAGTCCATGTATTCCCTCGGAGGTTTTTTAAAAGATTTTGGAACAGTGTGGCAATTTACCTCTTGCAATTGTCACTGTTGGAATGGCATTGAGAAGGAAGTATTCAAAGTCTGTGTGGAATGATACTTTGAGAAGTCTTCTAAGTCCAGCCGTGGGAAAAACTGATCTTGATGAAATGTATGAGCTGTTAAGATTTAGCTATGACCAGCTGAGCGATGATATAAAGAATTGCTTTCTATATGCAGCGTTGTATCCAGATGGGCATGATATCTACATAGATGATCTGATTGAGTATTGGAAAGCAGAAGGTTTCTTTGAAGACTGCAAGAGTTTTGCGGATGCACATGACAGGGTCGCCACATATTGGAAACTCTTCTCGATGCTTCCATGTTGCAGAGAAGCACAAGGCCTGAACATGTACAGATGCATCAGATGCTTCCTTATCTAGCAATGAAGATCGCATTTCCAAATGGAGAGAGCCCTAAATTTTTGGTGAAAACTGGTGTTAAGAAGCAGCAGATACCAGAGGAAAAGGAATGGGAACAAGTTGAGAGGATCTCATTGATGTCTAGTGACTTGAACTGTTTGCCGGCAGCTAAATTGCCCCGAGCTCACAACTTTATTCTTGCAGTCAAATCTAGTGCTGAGGGTGATCCCCAAAGCATTCTTTGTGAGAATGAGCAAACTCCGAGTTGTAGACCTGTCCAACACAGAAATCCAATTTTTACCCAAGTCTCCTTTTGCTCTGTCCAACCTCCGAGGACTTAATCTGAATGGTTGCAGACGTCTGAAAGATTTCCCGTCCCTGAAAAGTTACCAGTTGGTTCCATTCGTGAAATATGGCCATCTTGAGAACCTAGAGCTCCTGGACATCCGAGGATCACATGCCTCACTACAGAAGTTAGAAAATTCCCTAAGCTCCGTTCTTTGAAAGTTTCATCCACGAATTTTTCTGAGTATGTTGGAAAGGCAGCAACAATTCCCCAACAACTAGAAGAGCTTATGAGCTGGTCAAATTGGAAAACTTAAAGGGCCCGTCTAGCCCCACCCACTTATTTTCTTACCCCACCAAGCAATAAAAAAAAAAAAAGGGAAAAATCCATATAACCCCCCACAAACTTATCAAAATCCAGATAACCCCCTGTATTTCCCCAAAATCCAAATAACCCCCCAAAACACAACCAAAATCCAAATCAACCCTTCCGTCGGTTATCTTAACCTATGGTTGTTTGATTTTATCCCAACATGTAAATTTACATGTATGCCCTCCTCTAAATAAACCCTAACACAACATCCCCTTCATTTGGTTCTCCCTACCCGACACCCTCACTCTTCGTCCTCGATGGCTGTTGCTGTTCGTCACTCAATGTCGTCCTCTCTTTAGTCGGATCTCATCATCGGCATTCACTGCCCGTGGTCCTCCTCGTCCCCCCTTTAATCGGTTCCCATGGTCCTCCTCGTCCCCCCTTCCCCCCACCGGCTTTTAATTGCCACCCCTTTTGTGTTCCTTTCAGGTAATATGAATCAATTTTCAGATGTTGTATGTAATTCAGTCTTTCTTCCACATTGCATGCATTTCCTATCTCCAGATTTCATTTGTAATTTTTTTGTTGTTGTTTTCAGCTTTTTTTTTCCTCTTTGAAATTACTTTAGTCTTGCTCTTTGCAATTACATGAGTCTTCTAACCACTGCTAACTTTACATGACATAGAATTTATCACATTAGGACTCATCGTAATTCAATAAGCCTCCCAAACAATGCTATAATGTTTTCAGATTGGATTCTTGACTGTGGGTTGCCAATTTTTATCTCTTTCAATGATATATCACAATGTCTCCCTAATGACATGGAGTTGGATAATGGATGAACCCATGTTGTTTTTTTATGTTTAGCCAATTTTTTATTTTATTCTCAGTCCTATAATCATAGGTCAGTAATATACTCAATTTGTGGACTACAAGTGATTCATTAGGATAGTATATACATGCATGGCACCCAATCTAGCAACAACTAAGTAAGTAGTTTATTAAATATAGTTTCAAGCAAGATTCTACCATTGTATTTTGTTGTAATGTTAGATTTCAAGTTTGGCTATGCAGTTTATTAAGCAAGCTAACCTACTGGTTTTGGTGCAGATTTGGCTATGCAATTTCAGCCCAACAAAGTTCTAGGTTGCAGTTCCATATTCAGATGCAATTTGCAATTCCTTGCAATGTATTCCAGTTCTTAGTCAGTTTTTTTGTGGTGTATGCAATTTGTAATTTCAACAGTTAATGTATGCAGTGGTCAAACAGTTTTATGAGATTATGTAGTTTGTGCAATGTATGCAGCTGTAATGTCAGGCTCAAGGTAATGACAATATAGCAGGACCATATTTGTGTTGTATTCAGATGATCTATCAAGTTTTAAGACAATGTATGCAGGGTCTTGCAATATATTCAGTTGGTTAGAGATGATTTAAGGCAATGTATTGCAGTTTTTTTTTACAATGTATGCAATTTGCAGACATTTTTCAGAGGGTTTATGTGATGTATGCAATGGTTCAGACATGTTTGTATAACAATGAATGTATTCCAGGTCTGTATTCACATGCAGTTCCACATTTCATGTTGTAGTTCCAGATTGTATTGACTGTCCAGACTATTGATTGAGCATGTAAATTTTTAAATATCAATGTATGCAATGTTTACTGTCAGTGTAAATTTTCAATTATCTAGTCATTTCAAAACCATTCTTTCCAAATACACATTCAATCATAGTTTTTAGTTCCAGTTTCAATCACAACTTTCAATTCCAGTTTCAATTCCAGTTTCAGTTTTTTAAGTACATATGCATTTAAGTATACATATTTGGTTCAGGCATTTTATCAAACATATGAAATGCATACAATAAAAAAACTTCACCATTTCAAACATTGACGTGAAGCTGTGGATCAGTGGGCTTAGAAGAGATCAGAATTAAATTTGTGAGGATGGGATAGAGTAAAAAAAAAAACACAATGAATAACCAAATGGGTGTGGTGAGTGAGTAAATATAAGCATATTTGAATCTATTTTTTTTATAGAAATATTGTAGTTCATTCATATCTTTGAATCAAGTTACAAATGGCTTGAACTGGTAAGGTGAGAGGTGGGATGCAAAAGAAGAGAAAATAGGGTGGGTGAACATAAAAGGAAAGAAAAACAGAAACACAAGAAAACCAGGGGACCTCCATTGCCATGCGTGGGCAATGGAATAGGTGGGGAGTTTATTAATGGATGAGGGACAGAAGCTGTCAATGGTCGGGAGGAAGGAGGCTGTCAATGGTCGAACATGCAATGGTCGATTTCTCCAACTGTCGGTTGAGGAGAGTCGAAGAAGAAGAAGTGCTATATCACAGGAGGGGTAAAAATGTAATTTGTAGGGGGTATTTGTGTTTTTTAAAGATTACAGGGACTTATTTGGATTATTTCAATTTGCCATGGTTAGTATAACAGAATATTCTTGGAATATTCGAATTCTGTTACAGGTTAATTAACTCAGGGGGTTAATTTGGATTTTGGTTGTGTTTTGGGGGTGTTATTTGGATTTTGGGGAAATGCAGGGGGTTATTTGGATTTTGATAAGTTTGTGGGGGGTTATATGGATTTTTCCCAAAAAAAAAAATCGGTGTTTTGCTATCCCCACCAATTCGACCCGTTCGACCGGATTTGGTCGCCATTTCAGGTTTCGCGCGACCGAAACTGGTCGAACAGGATTTATAATAAAATTTATAATTTTTTTTTTTGAAAACATAATCTCACGACGTATCCTCCTTGAATCTTTCATATCACTCCAAGTCTGAGTTGTAATGTAGGGAGAATAAATCATTATTCTTAAATGTAGAATATAAGAACAATTTTTTTTACATAAGTTACAGACAAATTTCAAAAGTCAAATATAAAATGTGTTTGAATCAACTGATATGTTTTTTTGTTTTCAAACAAAAATTCATCTTAACTACGAATTCAAACGAAGCTTAAAAATGATATATATTTATCTAATAAGATATTTTTCTATAAAAATTTGAATTAATTGAAAGTATATCTACTTACATTTTTTTTAATCCCTTAGTTGTTGTTTGGATGAAAGAATAAATGTAGAATATGATGGATAAATCCAAATATTTATTTGTTTACAAAAAATAAGTAGATATAATTCTGAACCCTATTCGACCCATTCCGGTCCCCCAAAACCTGAAATGACGACCCATTACGGTCGCCCAAAACTTGAAATGGCGACCGAATTCGGTCGAACTGAATCGGTGGGAATAGACAAACACCGTTTTTTTTTTTTTTTTTTTTTGATCGGTGGGATTGGAAAATTGTTTGGTGGGGATAGACGGCCCAAACTTAAATGCACTATGCTTCTTCTTCCTGTTGGGTGTGAGCCCAGCCCAGATGGGCCCTTCTTTGGGTCCAGCCCATGATGGGCCTTTCTTTATTCAAGACAAGATGGGTCCATGCATGGATAAAAAGGTGATGCACGTGAACAGTGCATATGTGGGTTTTATTTAGGTTTTTCTTTCACTGGGTTTTGACGGATAGAAGACAAAAAGGTGTGCGGCGGCTTTTGTTCGGCAGAACAGAGAGAGAGAGAGAGAGAGAGGGGAGCAATTCTCTTTAGGACTTCTTCGTGGATTCCGACGTTGTTCGACGTGGTCTTCTTTTTCATATTATTTAGAAGATTAGATTTAGGGTTCTTCTTGTGGTAACCCTGTATCTCTCTCTTATATTTGTATTCCTCAAGTTTTGAGCAAAACTTAAGAAGACATTATTTTTCATTATACTTTTGATATAGTGGATTGCTGTTGGAGTGCCCCGTGTATGTAGGCTTAAGCCGAACCACGTTAAATTTGGTGTTGCTTGGTTGTTTGCTTGTCATTATATTTTTCTGATTGCTTTGGTGATTATTTTGGGCTGCACAAATATTTTTCCGCGATCAGTATTATTTATTTCACTCAAATAAAATTGTTAAAAATCCCAACAAGTGGTATCAGAGCAGGGTTCAGATTTATTTGTGTGAGATGGCAGATAATACTATTGGAAAGATGATTGAGTTGAATAATTCCAATTGGTTGATATGGAAGTCCAAGATGGAAGACATCCTTTACTGTAAGGATTTGTATGAACCAATTGAAGGAGATAAAAGCAAGCCAGAAAAAATGACAGATGAAGATTGAACCAAGTTGAACAGAAGATGTGTTGCCGCTATTCGACAATGGATTGATGCCAGCATTTTTCATCATGTTGCTAATGAGAAGAATGCGCATACTCTATGGAAAACGCTGCAGTCTTTGTATGAGAAAAAGACTACGAGTAACAAGGCGTTTTTAATCAGAAAACTCGTGAACTTAAAGTTCAAAGGTGGCAGCGTTACAGAGCACCTGAATGAGTTTCAAAGCTTGGTAAACCAGTTGACCACGATGAAAATGACTCTAAATGATGAGTTACAGGCTTTGCTGCTTTTGGGATCTTTGTCCGACAGTTGGGAGACATTAGTTGTCACGTTGAGTAATTCTGCTCCAGATGATGTATTGTCTATGAGTACGGTTACGAGCTCCTTTCTAAATGAAGAAACAAGGAGAAAATCAACAGCTTCAGACAGTTCACAAGCACTTGTTATAGATAACAGGGGTTGGAACAAGAGTCGAGGACCAAAGAGTCATGGTCATGGCAGATCTAGAAGCAAATCAATGTCCAGAGATTTTACGTGTTACCACTGTGGTAAAACAGGTCACATTAAAAAGTATTGTTGAATTTTTAAAAGAGAACAGAAAGAGGGACAGGATCAGAAGAAAAAGGATGACGACAAGAATACTGCGGCTATTACATCTGCAGATGATTTGGTTGTCTTCTCATTCGAAGAGGATGAATGCCTGCATATTTCAGATCGGAGCACTGAGTGGGTGGTAGATACAGGAGCATCTTTTCATGCGACTCCTAATATGGGGTCTTTCACTTCGTACAGAGCAGGAGACTTTGGCACCGTGAAAATGGGTAACACCAGCCACTCAAAGATTGCAGGGATCGGTGATGTGTGCGTACAGACAGATGTAGGATACACATTAATTTTGAAAGATGTTCGTCATGTTCCTGATTTACGCTTCAATCTGCTTTCGGGGATTGCTTTGGATCGACAAGGGTTCGAAAGTCATTTCGGCAATGAAAAATGGAAGCTCACTAAGGGCTCGTTGATTGTTGCAAGAGGAAAGAGCTGCTGTACTTTGTACAAGACTCATTTAAAAGTATGCAGTGATGGAATTAATGCAGCTGAAGAAAATTCGTCTCCGGATTTATAGCACAGGCGACTTGGTCACATGAGCGAGAAGGGGTTACAAGTTCTGGCAAAGAAGTTTCTAATTCCCTTTTCCAAAGGTACGCCTCTTAGCTCTTGTGAATATTGTTTGATTGGAAAGCATCATAGAGTTTCATTCGGAAAAGCATTAGAAAGAAAATTAAATATTCTTGATTTGATTTATTCTGATGTTTGTGGTCAGTTTGAGGTTGAATCTCTGGGTGGCCATAGGTATTTTGTTACTTTTATTGATGATGCATCCAGGAAAGTGTGGGTCTATTTGTTGAGAACGAAGGATCAGGTCTTCGAGCACTTTCAGAAATTTCATGCCATGGAGGAAAGGGAGACAGGGAGAAAATTAAAGTCACTGCGGACTGATAATGGAGGAGAGTACACTTTGAGAGAGTTCAGAGATTATTGCTCGCGTCATGGCATTCGACACGAAAGAACTGAACCTGGTACTCCACAGCATAATGGTGTTGCAGAACGGAAGAATCGCACCATCATTGAAAAAGTCGTATGTATGCTGAAGATGGCCAATTTGCCTAGAACCTTCTGGGGTGAAGCTGTTTCGACCGCCTGCTACTTGATAAACAGATCACCGATGGTATCTTTGGATTCTAATATTCCAGAGAAATTTTGGTCCGGAAAGGAGGTTTCGTATTCACATTTGAAGGTCTTTGGATGTAACGCCCCCACATTTACCTAACCATTTATCGGACAGTAAATGGGTCGCTACTAAATTTAATCCAATGATAAGACCAAAATTTACAACTATTTTTTTTTACCAATACCAATATAATATAAATATAATAAAACCGATAATAATAAAATAAATAATACCAACGGTTTTAAATCGCCAATGACTTTACAATATATCAGAGTTTTTTTTTTTTTGCAGATACAAGATACTGAAAAGTAAATACATAACAAACCACCCCTGTGGGAGCCATCTAAACTAAACAAACATAAAGAGTCGATCACAACTATAATTTACTCTCGAACCGCTACCTCGGAGCAATTTCTGAAAGACGCGAAAAGTCCAAACTTCATCTTAATCATCAGAATACACAATACCTGGTTATGAAACAACCAGCCCATATCGAATAGGGTGAGTGATTAACTCAGTAAATAAGCCCACTGACAAATTACCTCACGTGACAGTATATATAAAAATAAAGTTTTATGAAAATCAATTTCATTTAATAAATCTTTTATTTTATTAAATCAATTTAAAATCATGAACTCTAAAAAAATATATTTTAATGCACATGTGGCCCAATCCTTGGCCCACATCATAGAAATCATGAGAGTTAAATGATAAAATCACATATATATATATATATATATATATATATATATATATATATATATATATATATATATATATATACGGGGGCGATTAGGTGCGGCGAACGGCAGGTGCGGCGGCGACGTGGGCCGTTCGATCGCGGGTCCATCGCATGCAACGGTCGACGTGAATCGCACCCGACCGTCCGATGCGATGGACCCGTGATCGACGGCCCACGATCGACGCCGCACCTGCCGTTCGCCGCACCTAATCGGCCCTCTATATATATATATATATATATATATATATATAAATATTAAAAACAAGAATTTTCTTTAATAAATCAAATTAAATTCATGAGCTTAATAAAAATATATTTTAATGCAATCACGTGGCCGAATCCTTTGTCCACGTCATAGAAATCATGCAGCTTAAATGATATGACCGGGTATGGTTCTCAATCGGAAGAACCGTTTCCCAAAACAGGTGTGCCAAGCCCCAAGTGACTAAATCGCTCAAAAAGCTCCCTCGAGGAGACGTCGGATCTAGAAGACGCTGATGGGTCGCCGCTGCCATCACTACGAGAACACCAGCACATGATGCCCCGGTTGCTGCAGACTCCAAACAAAGGAATCCGCCGCTGCAAGGAATACTTTACCACACCCCTCACCGATCTTCGAACATTTCGAGTCCTAGACCTTCCTCCCCAAAGGCGATATACTACGGGGGGATTTATTCCAGAAAATATGCCATGATATATATCTTGATAAAATCTCCTAGGACTAAGTTGCCTCCACTAGTCCTAAATTTTTTCAAAACTCTCGAAATGAAAATCTTTAATCCAAATATTATTTCGAAAACATAAGCATCAGAAAATATATTATGTTAATTCTTGAAAACATTAATAGCATAATTCATGCTATTTTAATAACATGATGAAGGATTTAAATCATGCAACTTCATTCAACAAAAATGCAATTTGATCAATATGAAGAAAATATCCAAATCATGCAAATTTATCAAAATATAAATGCATGGATGACACATAATATCACACAAATATAATTAGCACGTGAAATTCAACAAGATAGAGAAAAACCCACATAAAGTAAATCGATAGGCCTACTCACCTCGAATGGACCCTAGGTCCGGAGAATGAAGCCCACAACAAAAATTACAACCTAGATAAACCAAATAAATTATTAATTAAAACCTATAATTTAAGCCTAAGCCCAAGACCTAATTACCTATCCATAATTATTAGGTATAATTTTTTTATACCAACAATCAAAACTCATCCATATATACCACAACCTAAGAAAAAGACTAAAAATATATTTACAATAAAACCACACTAACAGACTAAATCAGAAAAGATAAAATAGAAAAAACAAAAATCCAGAAATTTAAAATAATAATAAAATAACAAAAATTCATAAATACAAAAATAATTTTTTTCTATAAAAATAAACTATTAGTCAATAAAAATTAAAAATAAATAAAACTTATTAAGTATAGGTATAACTCATAACCCTAGTATTATTAAAAACTTATATTTTAGAAATCTAAACATAGATCTAATCTTTAAAATAAATAATAAATCGAAACCCTAAGTTTATGAATACTCAAAAAATCAAAAACCTTACATAGATCTAGCAATAATAAATAATATATCAAAACCCTAGTTTTTATAAAAACTTAGAAATCCAATAACATGAACATATATCTATCAAAACTCTAATTTTATTAAAAACTCAAAATCTCATAACATAAAAATAAATTTAATCTTTAAAATAAATAATAAATCAAAAATCTATTTTTATTAAAATCTTAAAAATCAAAATAGCTAAACATTGATATAATAAATAATAGGAAAATCAAATGATAAAAAGAAAAAGAATAAATACCTTTATTTTTCTCTCTAATCCCCCCCTCTCTCTCTCTCTCTCTCTCTCTCTCTCTCTCTCTCTCTCTCTCGGTTTCTGCAGAAGACACGCTGCACACCCATATATACCTAGATTCCTAAAACCTACAAAAATTACAAAACGACTCCCGTACTGTTTTATATTTACAAATTGGTCCCTATATGAATTACATATAGGTCCCTAGAGCATATTACAAGAAATTCACAAATTCAAAACTGGGTCCCTCAAAATCAATAATGAAATCTCAAAACTTAATCTTTTAAGCTCCAATGTTAATGAGATTTTAACCATTTAAGATCTTCAAGATCTTAAAAAAGAACAATATATAAAAATTTCAACATAACAATTAGTATTTCAAATTGTAAATAGAAATGGGCCCATAAGGATACACTAAATGGGTTAAAATTTTAAAACACACAAAACACACTAATTTTAATTTAAATATCTTATTTATATATTTAAATCAAATATATAAATAAGAGAAAATGCACATATTTTACATTGGATGTAAATGCTTTTGTTCATGTACCCAAAGAGCAGAGAAGGAAGCTTGATGATAAAGCAGTTCCATGCATCTTCGTTGGGTATGGAGGTGAAGAATTTGGCTACAGGTTTTGGGATTCGATAAAGAAAAGGGTGATTCGGCACAGAGACGTGGTCTTCTATGAGAATCAGAGTATTAAAGATTTTGACAGAGCTACGAAATCAGTTGATGGTGTTGCAGACCTTACACCTATTCCCTCTCCAGCACAGCCGGATACAAATGGGGAGGAGACAAGAAGTGAAGACATTGATGCGGTGCCAGAAATTCCTAACAACAATGAGGAGCTAGAATAGGAAGTTCCTGAACAGGGGGAGCAGCATAGTCAGTCAGAGATTACAGATACTCAGATTAGAAAATCATCCAGAGAGCATAGACCAACATCAAGATACCCCACCTCTGAATATATTTTGCTCACTGAAGAGGGGGAGCCAAAAAGCTTTCAGGAGGTACAAACTCATAAAGAAAAACAAAAATGGCTTAGGGCCATGCATGATGAGATGAATTCTCTACAGAAAAATAATACTTATGAGTTGGTTGAACTTCCTAAGGACAGAAAAGCTTTGCGAAATAAATGGGTGTTCAAGCTCAAAATAGATGGGAATGAGAATCTGGTGAAGTACAAAGCTCGACTAGTCGTCAAAGGCTTTGGGCAGAAGCATGGAATCGACTTCTATGAGATATTCGCTCCAGTGGTGAAGATGACTTCCATCAGAACAGTTCTCAGTTTAGCAGCTAGCCTTGATCTTGAGGTTGAACAACTCGATGTAAAGACTGCATTCCTTCATGGCGATTTGGAGGAAGAGATATACATGGTGCAACCAGAGGGATTTGAAGTCAAAGTAAAAGAACACATGGTTTGTAGATTGAAGAAAAGTCTCTACGGACTGAAGTAGGCACCAAGGCAGTGGTATAAAAAGTTTGACTCCTTCATGGTGTGTCAGGAATACCAAAAGACAACTGCAGACCCTTGTGTTTATTTCAAAAGGTCCACTAAAGGTGATTTCATAATTCTTTTGCTCTATGTGGATGATATGCTCATAATCGGACAGGATGCTATGATGATCAAAAAATTGAAACAGGAGTTATTTAAGTCTTTTGAAATGAAAGACTTAGGACCAGCACGATAGAATTTGGGCATGCAAGTTATTCGTGACAGGAATGCTAAGAAATTGTGGTTGTCACAAGAAAAATATATTGAACGAATTCTTGAAAGGTTCAATATGAAAGGTGCCAATGCCGTTAGCACGCCTATCATAGAAAATTTAAAATTGAGCAGAAGTTCGTGTCCCTCGACCAATGAAGAAAAGGAAGAGATGAAGAAAATCCCCTACTCCTCTACAGTAGGAAGTTTGATGTATGCTATGGTATGCACTCGGCCAGATATATCACACGCAGTTGGTGTCATGAGCAAATATCTTTCGAATCCTGGAAAGGATCATTGGGAAGCAGTGAAGTGGATCTTCAGATATTTAAAGGGCAGTTCCAAGTTGTGTTTGAGTTTCGGCAGTTCAAAACCAGTGTTAGAAGGCTTTACAGATGTTGACATGGCAGGTGATCTTGATCAAAGAAAGTCAACATCGGGATATTTATTTACTTTTGCAGGGGGAGCTGTGTCTTGGCAGTCAAAACTACAAAAGTGTGTCGCTTTGTCGACGACATAAGCAGAGTATATTGCAGCTACCGAAGCAAGTAAGAAATGATATGGTTGAAACGTTTTCTCCAAGAACTAGGTTTGAAGCAAGACGAGCATGTAGTATTTTGTAATAGCCAGAGCGCTTTGGATTTGAGTAAAAATGCTACTTATCATTCTCGTACAAAGCATATTGATATTAGATATCATTGGATCCATGATGCCATCGAGAAAAACTTGATGAAGATGAAAAATATTCACACAGACCGTAATCCCGCAGATGCGATGACAAAAGTTGTTCCGAAGAACAAGTTCGAGCTTTGCAAGAAGCTGGCTAGCATGGACTCCAGGTGAGGAGTCTCGAACTGGGTTCCCCCCTCATTGGGCTGGAGGGGGCGATTGTTGGGTGTGAGCCCAGCCCAGATGGGCCCTTCTTTGGGTCCAGCCCTATGGGCCTTTCTTTATTCAAGACAAGATGGGTCCATGCATGGATGAAAAGGTGATGCATGTGAACAGTGCATATGTGGGTTTTATTTAGGTTTTCCTTTCACTGGGTGTTGACGGATAGAAGACAAAAAGGTGTGCGGCAGCTTTTGTTCGGCAGAACAGAGAGAGGGAGAGAGAGAGAGAGAGAGAGAGAGAGAGAGAGAGAGAGAGGGGAGCAGTTCTCTTCAGGACTTCTTCGTGGATTCCGATGTTGTTCGACGTGGTCTTCTTTTTCATATTATTTAGAAGATCAGATTTAGGGTTCTTCTTGTGGTAACCCTGTATCTCTCTCTTATATTTGTATTCCTCAAGTTTTGAGCAAAACTTGAGAAGACATTATTTTTCATTATACTTTTGATATAGTGGATTGCTGCTGGAGTGCCCCGTGGATGTAGGCTTAAGCCGAACCACGTTAAATTTGGTGTTGCTTGGTTGTTTGCTTGTCATTATATTTTTCTGATTGCTTTGGTGATTATTTTGGCCTGCACAAATATTTTTCCGCGATCAGTATTATTTATTTCACTCAAATAAAATTGTTAAAAATCCCAACACTTCCCTGATGTTGAATGCTTTAAGAGATTCACCGAATATAGTGTGGCATGGCCTGACCGAAGTTGGAGGGCATTCCAGTTCGTTGTTCAAAACTCTCTGTTGGATGATGGAGTGAATATTTGAGGTTTGCCGGTGGTGACTAGTGCCAGCATTTCCCAGGGGGGGCAGGCTACTCTCAAGCACGCCAATGCTTTCGAACTGCTGGACCATGAAGTGGTCCAAGACCTTTCTGAGTTTGGCATGAAGAATATGTATGGGCTGGAGAGCTGCCGAGTGGAAGGATGCAAAGAAATTGAACACATCTTTGTTGGCGAAGACATCACATTGCCCTGCTTGAAGAAACTGTTGGAAGACTTATGCTTCATGTTTTGATGTCACAAACAAAACATATAATTCGGATCTATACATCTTGAAAGGTATGGAAGAAAACAAGAATCCATAAGTATGGAGAAATACCTTTTTAGTTCAGATTTTCAAAGTGCTATAAATCACCTCCTTTGATCTTGCTTGATTGGTTGAGCCTTATCTACCTTGCTTGATATACACCTGGAGAAGAACTCAAGAAAGAAAAAAGAAAAAGAAAAAAACCCCCCAGGCACCCCTGTTGTTTCTCCTCTTCTTTTTGATGAGTCAAGTGTGTCATGTGTGTATTTCTCACTCCATACACATAAAAGAAGGAAACAGGGGTGGATCCTTTTGTGGGTTCACCACATCAAAGGCTTATAATAAGTCTTCTCATCAAAGACATTAAATTGACCAAAAAACCCTTGCAAACTAAATATACAAATTAGAACTTATAACCTCCCATCAACCATACTCATAAACAAATGGAACAACCTTAATTCACTACTTAAATACAAATCCCTACTTGTTAAGCTATGCAAGAGTTAAATGTGATTCTCTCAAAATAAAATTCATTTAAAAAAGTTAAACATTGATTTATTAAGCCACAAATACTAACAGAAACTCTATGTCATCGACCTTCCGAAATTACAAGGCATTTGGAAAGGAATTGTACCACAAAATGGCCTTGCAAGTTTAATGTTACTGGACCTCCGGAGATGTCCTTCACTGACAATGGTCCTCACATTGTCTGCTGCTCAACAGCTCTGCTTATTGGAAGAACTCCGAGTCAAGAACTGCTCAAACATCACTGAAGTTGTTGGGTATGAAGAGACTGTCAAAGAAGGCTATTCCTCCCAAAGCTGAAGATAATGATTCTTAATAATTTGCCCAAGCTTGATTGCATCCACAAAGAAGAATCACCATTGTTGCCATGGAGGGCCTTGGAGAAGATTCAAATCAACAACTGTCTGCTCTTGCGTAAGCTCCTGTTGAGAGATCACAACCTTGATGCCCTATGTACAATTCGGGGAGAAAAGGAATGGTGGGATGCTCTGAAGTGGAAAGATAATACCCTTCAAGAGAAATTCCAACTCCTTTACAAGAGTGATGAATAAAACTGTGTGCCATCATTTTTCCTGATTTCTTTTTATGTACATTTATACTTTATTCCAAATGCAAATGATTTATTTGGTATATCCATTAGACCTAAGATGAGTACTGTGAATTTTCAATTCAAGCTTAGATAATGGAATATATTGTTTGATGTTGTTCTCTTCTCTCTAATTGTGTTTGAATTCATCAGGTGTGTTTTCCCCCAGCCTAACACTAGCCCTACTCACCCTCTTTCTGCCATGCGAATGACGTTAGATTTTCACTGGCCATCATATCATACGCTGCCTTGGATAGACACTGTCTGTCTAACTTTTCACAGGCCATCATGTCATGCAAACGATGTTAAATTTTCACAGGCCGTGTTCAAATTTGTCTGTCTTGGATTTATTCAAGGAATTTTTTACACAAAATTTTAGCACCTCAGGTTGCCTAGAAAATTATATTATGGTCCTGTTCATTTTATCTGGTATGTGGTCAAAGATTTTCTTTCTCCCATCACAACTGGGACGTGAAGTTTCACACGTCCAAGGCAAGTAATTTTGAGGACTAATTTTTCAATCTTTAAAACTCAGACAGGAGACTGGTTGCTTGGCAGTGAAGCAACTGCTGGCTACATTACAGTCTGTCAATTCCCTTGATAAACTCCTAACAGCCATTTAACTTCTTCCATCAAGGCATGCTGTGTTCTTATAAGACACTTTCCATTTTAAGTAATGGAACTGCCAGATTCATATTGAATAACTGCATCTGAGGAAAAGGTGATCTATGATTTCCACCTCCGTTTTATGTAATGCACTTCTTGCGTCATGAATCTGAACTGCCTTAACTAGCAACCTTTCTCTTGTAGGTGGTTTGTGAAAGACAGTTTCCCATGCACAGAAAGGAGTGTTTTGGGAAATTCCAAGATCCACAAATGAGTTTGTTCGAAGTGTTCTTGGTTCCTGTGTTTTTTATGGTAAAGCACAACAACAAACATCAAAGAAAACCCACTTATTTGGTAGATATTGGAGTTTCTTGCTCCTGTTTAACAATTTATATCAAGCATTTACAAATGATGACACCAAATCTCAGTAAAAAAAATTTAAAATCAATATATTCTCCTTTTATTTGAAATTTATATCAGAATATAATGAAAGATCTACAACGTTATGAAAAGGAAGAGGTAGGGATTCTCGAAGTACCATCTTAATATATTGTTTTTTCAATTTTTCTGCTACCCAATGGTTTGTTGATAGACTTTGTAGCAGTTAATGACTCTTGGTTTAGAATGAATATATCTCATTTCTCAAAAGTTCAATTATTGTTTATTCGATGGGAGGAAGAAATAGTTAAAATTTCATTTGATATACTAAAAAATGAGAAGGATTGAGAATAATGAGGATTAGAATATTGCTCATGTGACAATGAATTCTTGAAGTGGAGGAGAGTGTTGGCATGACCCACATCTTTGGCAATATCTAGGGTGTGGAACCTATATCTCCAATCATATACCCAAACGTGTACCCAAATTTAAATTTGAGTAAAAATTACGTAAAAATCTCTCCAATCATTTACTCATACTCATATCAAATCAAGTTTTTCCTTAAACTTTTATCTAAATCAAGGGAGACTCAAACATTTACCCAAATATCTAATAGCTCTAATTTTTCAATTCCACATTTTCAAGTCAATCAATGAATCAGATTAAAAGATTTAAGTAAAACATAAAGTGATGGTTGGAGACATACTATATCGAATGAAACTTTTATTTAAATTTTTAATGAAATTTAAGTATAAGTTTGAGTAAGGATTGAAGATGGCTAGAAAAGATTTGATGAAGATATGCACTAAGATGGTTTTATATAGAAATAAGAAGACTTTCTTATCAAATATGTTTTGAATATGCACCCAAGTGTACAGCTTCATTGATGCTGTTTTTGATCCATAAAATGTTGTCAAGAAATCAATGTGAGTTTTTATTAAATATAGTTTGTGGAGAGGACAAAACTTGATCTCCTGAATCTGGATCAGATGGGGCAGTTAGATCTATTCACTCCACTGCTCTTCCAGCGGATTGAAGCTATTCCTCGACCAGCGTTCTCTAGAACTCAATTAGAGAGGGGAGAGGTGACTTGCAAAAAAGTCCTATGACAGCCAAGTCATTAGTCATTAGATGTAAGATCTAGGATTTTTTGTCGAGCAAATTGTGTACACCTCTTTCTTGATAGATCAAACTTTTTATAATGTTGTCCCATCCTCACCTTACCGGATCCTTGTCCGGATATGTCATATGAATTTAACATAGGACAATACTTTGGGATCTCAGAGGATTCAGTGGGATCAAGGAGAATATGGTGTTGTATTGGGTGATTCGACGGTTACGATGGGATCGTTTATGGACAAATCCATCATATCGTCAGTTACACGGTTTTACCATGCCAATGGCACCATGTGTTGGATGTTAATGGGTCACCTTGGGATATGTGAGGGGTGTAGCCATTAGATCCAGAAAAATAACTCCCACTTAAGTGTGTTTGTCATGATGGAAAATGAGGGAAAGTAAAAATTTTTCCTTTAACCATTCAAAAGCTAGCATTTGTGTCAAACAAGAAAAAAAAATTTCATCACTTTCCCTCTCCTATTTTGTCTTATTTTACTTTCCACCACTTTCTCTTTGACCCAAATTCCTTCACTTTCTTTCATTTTCCCTTCAACTTTGTACACAAACACACCCTTATTATGTGACGTATTGGAAATAACACCAATAAAATAAAATAAATATTGGAAAGAGCGTAAAAATACTTAATAATTGTCTTTAATTCTCTTACCATTTTTTTTATATAAAAAAAAGCATTTGAAAAGTTAATAATGACATTTGAAAAGTTTTAAATAGATTTATTAAAACTTACAAAAAAAAAAAAATTGTCTATAATGGACCAGCTGCGAATGAGTTTTAGTGCGACCCTACAGTCTCTACTTATCCATCAAATGCCTTAAATATAATATATACATCGTTTTGAAAGAAAAAAAAACCACTTTAATTATTCAAATAATTTCTTCAAAGATATAAATTAATCGTTTGCTCCAATTGATGAGTGAATTTATTCAAATAGTAGTATGAGAGGATCTCGATCTTATCATAAAATGTTTTAGTTTCCCAAATCATGTTGATGCAAGTTTGGTGACTCTGATAGAAAGAAATTTTTCTTTTGCAATGATTCACTTCAGATAGATTGCAAACACAATTTTTCTGGATATTCTTGCATAATGAGGTTGAGAATGAATGTTAAATTGGCACTTAGTTTTGGATAATTATCAATTAAAATATTAAAATTAGCTATTAAGGGTGTGTATATTGGGTGAAAATTAAGGGTGTTTTGATGGAAGGTGGTGATGTGGAAATCTAATAATTTTGGAGGGGAGCATTTCATATGGGAATGATAGTTCATATTTATTTGTTTTTTTGAAACAAGGTAGATATTGCTACCCACACTTATATTGTTACAAGAGTGGTTACAACATTGAATTGGGGGGTGAGAGGATACATAAGGAGATGTAAAAACATAAAGCCAAAATAAACAAAAACCAACAAAGTGAATGTGATCCCAAGAAAAAGGGGTGTCTACTGGACCACTATCACCCCCGACATAAGCCCCAAAACTTCATCAGAACAATGATTTTTCCCCCTCGAAAGGCCACACTCCGGGCACCAGCAATGTCCCAACCCCACTGTACAATGAGTGCAGCCATTGCTTCCCAAATATTTTCCACGTAAACTCGAGACACATTAAAAACTGCGTCGCTTCGGGCACGCCAGATCGACCATGCACCCGCGGCCAAAACCGAGCGGAGGATCTATCCCTCAACCTTGGAAGAAACCGTGCATTTCAATAACCTGCCGACCTCCCAAAGTTCCTCAATTGATTGTGCATTTGCGCGTAGCGTCGTAGCCTCGGTGACTAAGTTCTAGAATTCTTTTGAGACCCTACAAAGACAAAAAACATGCACCACCGTCTCAAGTTCGTCGCCACAGAAGACATATGAGGCCGACTCTATCGGGCACCATTTGGCTCTATAAGCTTTCGTAAGGAGCCACTCCTTGACAAGTAACCATAGGAAAACTTTAATCTTCAAAGTCATCTTGGTCATCCAAAGACACGCGAAGCGATCCCAACCCCACATTGTCGCAATAGGTAGATGTCGCCACCACCGGTACCCTGTTTTGACAGAGTAGCCATTCGAGTGATTCGGTATCCAGCACGAGCAATTATGTGTGCATCGTTTAGTCCGCCACTCCAAGCCGCCAATCACTCGGGCAGCACATCAAATTGGGTTATGTTGTCTCCATCGCATTCAATTGGGACCTATGCAATTGCACTTCCCAGCCTGGGATGCCTCCCACCGCGAACCAAAAGGAGCAAACATTACCATCCACCCACCTGGCCAAATTATAAATGTCAAGAACCTCCACACGTAGCAAAATTGGGCTGCACCATTGATCATGCAAAAAGTGCACTTGATCACCCTTTCCGACCAACCATCTAAGGGCTATGGAGAACTCTATGCAGCATCCAAAAATGCCCTTACAGATTGAGGACGAGCGTGTGGTGAGTGAAGGCCATCGACAATCACCCAATCCACCACCTCGATAGCGATCTCGGAACACTTGCACCGATGGTTTTTTGTCAACCAACCATCACCAAAGCCAGCGTGCGAGTGAGGCAGTGTTCATATCCCGGAGATCAAGTATTCCAAGGCCTTCCTCCCTTTTGCTCTGAAAAACCGCATCCCAATCAACTACATGTGATTTTTGCAGGGTTGTCACGCCGCCCTGCCAAAAATATCTCCAATAGATCGCATCCAGTTGCTGCACTACATCCATCAGAACTCGGAACATTGAGAAATAGAAGAGAGGTAAGTTCGTCAGCACATAGTGTAGCAGGATGAGCTTTCCTCCCGCACTTAGTAATCGCCTCTTCCATCCTGCGAGCTTGTCGTTGGGAAAAATCCGCATGTGTGGGGGTTCTTCAGGGATTCGGATCCGGTGCGCGCCTTGGCGGGCTCGATTGGATCGTTTCTCAAAAGGGTTGTTGGGTTTCATTCCCGGTTGGGGCGCCCGACAGTGACTCAAGGGGATTTCAATATGTGTGTGATCGCCACTTGCTTTTTCGAAAAGCAAAAAAAGTTGGGTTGGATTTGATCGCCTACGTGGGGGAGTTTGTGGGGTCTCTGCTCTGAGACACGGATATACCGTACACAGAGATGAAAAATAGGTAATCTTATTTTGCTTCGGGGCTTGGCTAAAGGAGTCTTGAGTCAAATGGGGTGCAGGTGGGGGGCGGCTATTGGATTTGAGCCGTCGGGTAGGGGGTGGCTAGCTAGGGTTAGCCGTCCAGGGCCTGGGTGAATTTGGGCAGAACTTCGGTAGGAAACGGGTTTGGTTTTGACAGAGGCTAAACCTAGTTTAACCTAGGTTTCGGAGGGTGGATTTGTCTGAAAAATGGGTAATACTCTCACAATTGGAACTCTCACTCTCTCTCTCCAAGGATTTCAAGTGGTTAAAATTGGTTGTGAGTTGTGTATTCAAGATATAAATTGAAGATATGAATTGGTGATGATGTAAGAAATGGTTTGGACTCCCTCTATTTATAGTAAAAAAGAGGCAGGGGAGTGTCCAGGGGGTAATGGGGTAATAGGGTGTTTGATTAGACCCCTCATTAATTCTCTGTTCTTCTCTCAAAGACCAGGAGAAGGACGGCTAGTCCAAACTAGCCGCCCAGTATGGGGCGGAAGTAGCCGCCCCCATCATGACTTGCCAAACGTCCCATCTCTGACAAGCGGTGGCTTAGGTCGGTTACTTGGATTGAATCGGATAAGATGGGGCGGTTAAAGGTCATAACCCGCCGTAATGATCAGCATTTAATACTGCTTTATGTCACATCCACGGAAGCGGTTTGGGGTCGGCCAGGGGGGCAGCTAGTGGAAACTAGCCGCCCGAGATGGGGCGGCTAGTTAGGGTTAGCCTCCCCTGTCTAGGGTTTTTAGGGTTTTTGAGTGTTTCAGGCCAAGGTTTCTCAGTTTTGTTTTTCTAAGTTTATTTTTCATTGATGTCCAAATGTGGTTAATCCTAAGTGTTACTTGAAGTATTTTCGTCTTTCTAGACGATCAAAATTAGGGTATCTACAGAGCCGCCGCTGCATCCGCTCGATCAGTGGGGACCAGTCCACCACCGCGAGCTTACATTGGACAAGAGGGAGGCCTAAGAGGCGCATTGGGAGCTCACGAAAGACGCAGCCCACAACTCTCACTAACCGCGAAGCCATCTCAGTCTGGACATTAAGCATGAAGATCTCACATTTTTTCTAGTTGAGGCTGAGACCGGAGAATAGCTCAAAACATTTCGTGATAAAACGGGCTCCCTGGGCTGACGCCACTATCACTTCGCAAAGAATTAAAGTGTCGTCTACGTATTGAACCAATGGAACCACAATACCCCCTTCCCCTGGGGGGGATTTGCCAGCCCATTAAACCAGCCATCCACCATCGCTGCCTTACACATGCGACCGAGCACGTTTGCAACAACTACAAAAAAAAAGATCAGGAATAGGGGATCCCCTTGGTGGAGAACCGGGTTCAAGGTAAAAAACCCGCATGGTTCACCATTTAGAAGGACATACCCGTATGCCATATCTGTGCACTGTCGGACAAACTACAGAACATCATATCACATGGTGTAGACTTATCTATGTATTTATGTTGCACTAACACGCTAGATTAATTCTTATATTATACTATGCTTTGACACCCATAATACAATATTATTTGAAAGGGATGTTCAAATAAATTTATCCATGCTTTTTATCCACAAATCACAGTATATATAATTTTTAATCTATAGCTAGCAGTAGAGGAGTACACACTTCTTTGTTCACCTGGATTAATTATGTTAAATAATAAATTTTATGTTGGCCGAATCCGGATAGGATTTGAGGTGCATGTCAATCGAATTTTGATGTAGAAGATGAAGCTTGGGTGCCTCTAATTGCACCCCTCATTTTCCAGTACACACCCCTATCTTTTCACACCTAACAAAAAATTTTCATCTTCTTTAAACACCCTTCATATTTAAAAGGAGATGTTATGTTTCTGTACACATCCGATCTTTGAAAATAGAAAATATACAACTCCCTCCAACCGCTCCCTCTCGCCGTCAACACTCAACCATCCCACACTCTCTATCACCGTACTCAACTCATCCCGTGCCCTCTCTCACTGTTGACTATCGATATGTCACATGCTCTCCTTCTCTGTCGACATTTCCTCATGATCACCACCACCACTGAATGTCATGGAATGAATCCCTTAACCATGGAAGTTGATTTTTTTTGTACCACTTTAGAAACAATGGGTCAATTATCAATTCATTGATGGTTTTTGTATAACTTTTTGAAAGCAAGAACGTTTGACGTTTTGTTGTTTTAGTGTTTGAATATTTCAATATTTGAAGAGCACGCATATTTAAATGTTTGAATGTTTCAAGGTATATTTCAATGTTTCATTGTTTCTTCATAGTGAAGATGGGTTAACATTTGAAACGCAGGAAAAAATGACATTTGGCATGTTACTGCTAGTATCGACACCGTGAGTATTGTGATAACTCAAATCTGTCAACATTGTTATGGTCAATACACCCAACAAGTAGAATGGAAAAATTAGTCATCCTAAATTATATACTTAGAAAACTGGGCCGTTAACCACCCTACAGTTGATAGAGGCTATCACACACTCAAAACATTATGTGTCGATGTGTTTACACTACTTCAATGTTTCAATGTTTTACCATCGACAACACGGGTGTCGACGAATTGGTCAATCATCAACTGACTTCTAGAAACTCCGAGTTCACTAACTGTTCCCCTCGACACATACCATGTCAACCTCCCCTTGAATGCTCGACAGTAATAGCATCGAGTTAGAATGGAAAAATTAGTCATCCTAAATTATATACTTAGAAAACTGGGCCGTTAACCACCCTACAGTTGATAGAGGCTATCACACACTCAAAACATTATGTGTCGATGTGTTTACACTACTTCAATGTTTCAATGTTTTACCATCGACAACACGGGTGTCGACGAATCGGTCAATCATCAACTGACTTCTAGAAACTCCGAGTTCACTAACTGTTCCCCTCGACACATACCATGTCGACCTCCCCTTGAATGCTCGACAGTAATAGCATCGAGTCTGATTAATAGGAGGGAGTGCACAATACCTTAATATAAAAATGGATCTTTTTATCACAACCCGATTAACAGGGGTGTGCACCAAAAAATGAGGGGTGCAATTAGAGGCACCCATGAAGATTTATGATGAGAAAATAAAAAAGTTAGATTTGGACGGAGTGTAACAATTCCGTGTTTCAAGAGGTCTCCCCTTATGCGGAGAACATCTGGGAATTTGTTGTTTGTCTTATTCAGGATTGGGGAAAGTTGTGTGCGGGCGCTAGTTTTGTGTTTTTGGAGCAGGGAATTTTGGTGATTAGGGTGTAGTTTATTTTGTGCTTTTGGCTCCTTTGGAATGATTTTATGTAGATGTCTCATCTACTAAGATTGTTCTATGTTTTTTTTTTGCTACTTGCATTGTATTTGGGTTTATTTCTTTTCTTAATAGAAGAGTGTAAGCCTATCGTTTCTTTAAAATTTGTCTCGTCTCATTCATTGGAAGCTTGTCGAAAGAGGCGAAGTGGTGGAGGAACTCTGACTAAAGATAACCAAAAAATTTGTCAAAATTTCCCGAGCTATTTAAAGAATGTCTTTTCACACCTGCGCGATTTTTACTAAAGGATTTCTGATGCTCAAATTAGATAATATTCTCCTTTTTTACTGGAAAAGAATACAAAAGACCTTGATTTTTTGGTGTGTAGGTCCCTATTTATAGGCGAAACTTGACATGCAAAATACATTGCGATGATGTCATGGTGGAATAAGACAGCATGATAAGTAATCAATGATAGATATACGCCTGTGTATAATTTGATGATTTGTAATGGTTAGTACCAACTCATTATGAGCTTTCATATGAGCAACACGTGTGAGTCAAGAAAGACTTCTAGCATTATTGGGTCAACATTACTGTTCGTTTACCGGTCTTGCATGTACATATCTATATACTAGTTTGATGTATGCACATATGCACGTATTATTGAATGTTGATAAAACAAATCTTAATTGAATATGAATTATTGTTATAGAGCAATACTTTAGAAAGTATTTTTTGTACTTTTTATAAATTTTTAGCATTGTAGAAACAAGTAATTAAAATATATGTTTTTTAGGAAAAGAAACATAGGAGTTATGACATTTCTACTTGCTTCTGAACATGACCCAGTCGTCATATATCCTGCCAAGTCCAACATAATTAAAACCCTCATTTTAATAAAATATACTTTAAAAGTCTTCCTAGCCTAGTTATGGAATTTTTTTTACAAGACCCATATGAAAAGAGCTAGGTAGTGGCTTATGGGAGTGAGAAGACCTGCTGAAATTCACATCCACTGTAGATCCATTAATAAAGTTGAGGACTCCCCCCACCCTGATATTCAAAACCAATTCTTAGAACATCATGAAAGCCCATTTTTAACAATCGATTATATCAACAAAATTATATGAATAACAAAATTAGATATGGTGTGTAGTATGTGAATTAGGAATATATTAGGGAAACATAAAAAGAACCAATTTAAATGTGCATTTATAGTTGAAACTGAACTCAAAGGAAAAATAAATCAAAGATAGAAGCAGAAGAAAAAAATCATTCAAATTTCAACAAAAAAAAGAGATGTCACCTGATTGAAAAAATTACAAAGATGTGATTCCTGAGTGGGATTTGGGCTTAAATAATGGAATAATGCCTATCACGTGTTATAATACCTTAGTATTTTAATGCCGATTTACCTGATATGTAATGCTTCAAATTTTGTAAAATATGATTCTCGAAAATATTTTATAAAAATCATTGATCTTTCATCATGTAATTAAACTAAGATACATATTGAGTCCAACATCTTTTATTATAGCAGAACATCGTTAAAATGTGATTATTTTCATAAAGAGGGAATCTTTAGAAAATGGAGTCCTTCAAAACATTTTCACACATCATTTTACATAAGTCTGTACATATAGTATATGAATTAGGAGCAGAATAAACAAAAATGAACAGATCATAAAACCAACAAATTAGATGATTAGAATTTAGTAATAGATGAACACATGCAATCTCTTAGTTCAATAAGGAGATATGTCCAGGAGTAGTAAAATATGACATTTCATATTATGCTGAATAGATTACTTGAAAATTCATAAACAAGTAAAGTATCAAAGTTTGGTTATGAATATATGATTTGCTAACAAAATCCAATATCTTTTTTGTGTGCATAATTTTGGACAATCTTAAAGATGGTCCCTTAGTCCATGCTGGTTCTCTAGTGCACAAATTTTTCATGTCGTATACTTAATTAGACATCTTATAACTTTTAAACCTCCTGAATGCTGTTCATTATTCTAGTGATCATAGTCATTTGAAGGCCATGCCTCAGCTTTGCCTTTTTACTTTTTAAGCAAAAGTGGGTGTATCCAAAATTTTATTAAAATTGGAGGCCTAAGAAGTCTACCTTCTAAACAAGTATAATAAATGGAAAAAGTCATATCTTCGAGTTACTTCTTATCTCTTCAGCTAAAATGAACATTGGTACATCTAAATGATGGTTCCAATCCTTGATAACTGACTATAACTTGTTTTTTGAAATCATCTAGTTGATGAACTGAGTTATCAATGGATTTAGGGCAGAGAGTAGAACCTATTGAATGATGTTTACATAAATATAGAAATTGGTTAGAGTGTAGAGAAGGTTCAAAGAGGACTAGCAAATTAGGTCTTAAACATAATAAAAATTAAGGTTGTGATCTATTTGCCTCGTTAGAAATTCAGACTTTGTGAATAATTTTTGATGTGTAAAAAAATTTAATTTGGTAAAATTCGTGTAAATCTTGGGAAAAGATTCAGAACAAAAAAAAGAATAATTAATTATAATATGCAAAATCAACAATGCCTCGATCGAATTCTTTATCTCCCTGACATAATACACATTTAATGCATTTAAAGGACCAAATTATGGAATTCCTAATAAAATCCAATATTTTTCCTTATAGCAGAACATTAGTGAATGTGATTATTTTGAAAAAAGAGAGCAAAAGTACTAAAACTTTGAATTGAAAATTGAAATTGATTATTGACATACCTGCATAAGATTTAGCATTTTGAACACCAGAATGCAAGAAGACTTTACAAAATGTTCTTCAAAACATATTCACACACCAATTTTTAAAATGTATATACATCTACATATAACTTTAATAATCGCATCGAAGATAATTAATTAACAATAAAGTTTCAAACTACATTGATCCTCAAGTCATAATTTTATTTGTCAAATTTCATAATTCAATAAATTAGATTTGAAAATGTAGAAATGTTTAATCATGTAATGAGGAGGAAATGACAATACATTTTAAACTACATTGATCCCCATTAATTGTTCTCTTCATATCATGAAGAAAGTATTATGCATATGGAAAGCATAAGAGACCTATATAAAAGTGTGACAAATTTATAAAAAAATGATATCAAAGAACAATTATAAATATATGAAAATCAATTATTCTTAAAAAATAAGAATTAAAGGATGAAATACCAATATTGGACATGCAAAGCCCTACGAAGTAATTTGAGTTTTATGGATCTACATAAAAATAAAACGGAAAAATTAAATGGGTCTAAAGTGTAATGGATGCATGTATGATTGCAAATAAATTTAAGTCACAGATGAATATAACTTCTTTCCATAAATAGAAACAAATCAAATAAATCATGATTGCTAATAATCCAAAATAAAAATTTAAAAAGTTCTGAATCTCAACAATTCATTACCCTTTCCTTGTTCATTATCTTATATTAATTAATGATAGCGATAGAAATTATTTAAAACAAACACTGGTCAAACATAATTCAAAAATCAAACATAAACCCACAAAAAATTGTTGCAATAGAATAATAAATAAGCAAATCACTGTCTCAAAAATAACAGAATGAAATGTGCCAAACAAAAGCAAGGTCCCATATAAGACATTTAAACATCATCTTAAAATATGAACATGTGATGTATGATGAATCCTATATCTCCCAACTGCTCTAAAGGGTAAAGGACCTACCCATTCAAGAAACAATGCATTTTTCTGTATTACACTTAATATCCCTTACTTTGTTCTGATATAACGAATGCGATTCAATACATATGCGTATCTGCATATGTGAAGGAATAATTTGTTGTCAAGGTGAAATTTAAATATTATTGACATTTTGAAAACTCACAATTCTATTTGTAAAATTTTATAATTGAATATATAAAATTTCAAAACGTAGAAATGTTTTATTCAAATGTGACAAGAATTTCAAAGTTCAAGCAATTACATGCAAAATAAGAACGAATAGAAATAATTACAACATTGACCAAATTACAATAAAGTTTCAAACTACATTGATCCTCAAGTCATTATTTTATTTGTCAAATGTCATAATTCAATCAATTAGATTTGAAAATGTAGAAAAGTTTAATAATGTAATGAGGAGGAAACGACAATACATTTTTAAACTATATTGATCCTCATTAATTGTTCTTTTCATATCAGAAAGAAAATATTATGCATATGAAAATCTTAAGACCTATATAAAAGTAACAAATTTATGAAAAAATGACATCAAAGAACAATTAAAAATATAAGAAAATCAATTATTCTTAAAAGATAAGAATGGAAGGATGAAATACCAATATTGGACATGCAACCCCCGAAGTTATTTGAGGTTTATGAAAATAAAACAGAAAAATTAAATGGGTCTTAGGTGTAATGGATGCATGTATGATCACAAAAAAATTTAAGTCACAAATGAAAATAACTTTTTTTCATAAATAGAAACAAATCAAACAAATCTTGATTGCTAACAATCCAAAATAAAAATTAAAAAAGTTATGAATCCCAACATATTTTCATTATTCTTTCCTTGTTCATTATCTTATATTTATTAATGATAGCAATAGAAATTATTTAAAGCAAACACCGGTCAAACATAATTCAAAAATCAAACATAAACCCAAAAAAAAAAATTGTTGCAATAGAATCATAAACAAGCAATTCACTGTCTCAAAAATAACATAATGAAATGTGCCAAACAAAAGCAAGGTCCCAGATAAGACATTTAAACATCATCTTAAAATATGAACATGCGATGTATTATGAATCCTATATCTCCCAACTCCTCTAAAGGGTGAAGGATCTATCCATTCAAGAATTCATTTTTTTGTATTATACTTTGTTAGGTATGTGTCATTTAGATTCTTAATTTCGATCAGAGTCGCTAAAATTTTAGTTTTTAGCTACCTACTGGGGTTTGAGGACTCTGATTGAAATTCTAATTGTATATTATGGGTTCTGGTACCGTTTAGTACTGCCCATAAAATTTTCATTTAATTCCGATAATGTTTTTGGAATTATTCAGTTTTGATTAGTATTCGAATTTGATTTTGTTAAAATCCAAGATGAAGAGATAAAAATCTGATATTATCATAAGATGTTCAGTTTTGAGCCAGCTTCCATGCAGAAGTAGAATTAGATCGACTAGATTCATGTATCAAAATTTATGGGTATTTTTCCGATTATACCCCGAGAATGAGAAATCCAGGCAGCAGCCTTATTCGATGTTTAGCCTAGATTTCAGAATAGCTGGAGAGGTTATTTCATCTAGATACAAACATGAAAGTTTTAGATAATCGTATTAGCTTTCCAATGGCATTGGAATTGTGCAATTGGGAGCTATATTGTGGAAGTTATGGCCATTTAAGTAAAAGCTGTTCAGAGTTCTAGTCCGAGGACGGGTTGGTCTTCCACCCCTGTTTTGGCTATAAAAGAACCCTCTCGTGGAGCTCTCTCTCCCTCTGTTGGTCTCTCTCTTTTTCCCCTCCTTGTGTGTGTGAAGAAGGAGAAATGAAGAAGTGATGGAGCACTTAAAGGGTACGCGAGGAGCGCGCACGGGGGGTGCGCGGGAGCTCGTGCGGGACCGCCCGGGTGTGCGCCCGGGTGCACGCGCATCTGCGCCAGGGTCTGTGCGCTGTTTGCGCACGGCGCACGTGACTGCGCGTGGCGGGCGCGTGGGGGTGCCCGGGAGCGCGTGAGGGGCACTCGGGGCTGCACACAGGGCTCCCCGGGGGTGGGTGTGGGGCTGCCCGGGACCTGTTCGGGTGTGCCGAAGGTCGGCACGCTTGGGTGCGGGTCCGGGGGTTCGGGCACGCGTGTGTGCGTGCATGCTTGCGTGCGTACGAGCCCGTATGCGTGGATGTCTAAGCCTTAGGCATTTCCAATTGATTTTATGTGTTTGTATGTGGTTATGCTCATCTTTTGGATGCCCTTGCCTTGCAGACCTCGTCGGATGAGATGCGCGTCAATCCAGGAATCGGTGAGTGGTTTGATTCTAACTCTTTCGGGAGCGCTCGATGCACGCAGTCGTGTTTCGCGCTTCCATGGGGCTTTATTTGCACTCAAAATATGCTAGATATCATGAATGCTAGGTTGTATAGCTCGTATATTGTGTAGAACCCCCTATTCTACCTTATACTTGCCTATGTATTGTATAGAATATGGCATGGCTTAGGTAGTTTTGTTTGTAATACTACCCCTATTATTAGACATATCGAGCATGTTTAACTTGGGTTAATAACAAGGTACATGCATAATATTTCTTGGATTTAGGGCTTGAGGGTGTGGTATAGTTGTTGCATCCATCTTGTTGGGGCAAAACTATGACCAGCTACGAGAGAGGATGAGGCATTCCCTCTCTCTCGTCCTCCCTCTTTTCACGAACTGAGTAAGTAGATGTAGTTCCTAATTGACTCAGGCTTGCTTGGAATTATTGTCATGCACCTATTGTTGCGCGGATCGCGTTTAACCCTTCCCTTCTAAGTTGGTGCTATCCAACGCATGTTAGGTTGTAACTTGTGTATTTGCTTGATTGATACCATGTATCCATGTTTATGTAGGCCATCTTTAGAAAATAATTGTATGTTGTATATATATGTTAGTATGGCCATGATTCTTGCCTAACGCGTTTAGGCAAGTGTATGACCTCTTATGGGGTCATACCATGGCATTGACACTTAGAATAAAATGTCTTCCCCGCATCTGAGTTATGCGCCCTGGAGGGAATTCATGAGAATTTGTTGCGCTTATCAGTTTTATTGACCTATGACGACGGATCCAAAGGGATCATATTCGTGAGTGTAGATTGGTTTCTTTCCTTCGTTGGATCCGTGTAGGGACTTCCTGGTTGAGACAGCCGGCCTGACAGAGGGCTCCCATCCGTAGGCGCTGCCAATTGTGAGGACGTGTTGATCATGGGAGTATACCAAGTATGGGCTTCCATGGATACGAGCTACCAGTGGACCAAGGGCGTAGAAACAATCTAGATTCCTCCCAAGAGCCCATGTCACCCCGAGGAGGGGGTGAGGGTGAGGGTGTAGTGGGTCGGCATCAGATGACCGATGACGACGGATCCAAGGGGATCATATTCGTGAGTGTAGATTGGTTTCTTTCCTTCATTGGATCTGCGTAGGGACTTCCTGGTTGAGACAGCCGGCCTGATAGAGGGCTCACATCCGTAGGTGCTGTCGATTTGTGAGGATGTGCTGATCATGGGAGTATACCAGGTATGGGTTTCCCTAGATACGAACTACCGGTGGACCAAGGGCGTAGAAACAATCTAGATTCCTCCCAACAGCCTATGTCATCCCGAGGAAGGGGTGAGGGTGTAGAGGGTCAGCGTTGGTTCGATCTACCAGTTTGTGCAATTTCCCAAAGTCTAGGTCATCCTTAGGGAGGGTGAGGGTGAGGGTATTGCTCCCAAAAATCCTATGTCACCCTGTGAGGGTGAGGGTGAGGGTGTTGGTGTGAGTGTGGTGGGCTCGAGTTGATACTCGACCCACCAGCTTGTGTAGTTGGTTTTCCCATGGGGTTCGCGTTGCGAACATGTAATGGTTCCTCCCAATATCGTCGTATATTGGGGCCCCGACGTTGAAGCTGCCCTGACAGAGGACTCCCACTTGTAGGTACCCCCGATGCATTCGGCGGATGTACTAATCATGGAAGTGTACCAGGTGAGGCTACACGACGGTGAGCCACCGAACGATATTGCGAGTGTGAATCGTTCTCCCCTTCGCCAGATCCGTGTTAATGCTTCCTAGGTACGAGCTGCCTTGGGTGGACCCCCACCTGTAAGTACCATCAACGCGCTCGATAGTGTACTGACCGTGGCCGGCTCCAGGTAGAGGCTACCCGGGAGAGCGCTACCGGATGACGAACGGTGTAGAACAGCAAGTTTTTTCCTTCGAGTCTCTAGGCTCACCCCTGTGGGGGGCTAGGGCGAGGGCGGGGTATGGTCGCGCCGTCGCGTGACCTTGTTAACTAATAGGTTTCTACCCATGCTTTTCTTTGATAAGGAATTAGCCTTAGTGTTGAATTGTTGTGTTGGTGTTTGGTTTCTGGCCACTCACTAAGCTTGTAGCTCACCCCTCATGTACTGTTTCTTTTACAGGGGCATTGTTGGGCGTGGAGCTGGAGCTTCCTTGTGGCGTGGTCTTGCGTGCGTGGAAGCGTCCTGTCCGGCGGATTGGCGAGTGCGAGGCTGTCAGCAGTCTTAGAGTCTTGTGTAATTGTAAATTGTGCGTGTGGCACTTGTTGTATTATATTGGCTAGACTTGGCTCTCACAGGACAGTGATTGTGTATTCGGGTCTGTAATAATGTTTTGATTTACAAACATATTGACATTTTTATGCTTCCGTAATTCAGTTAAGTTATCAGTTGTCATTGTTTCATTAGCCTTGTGTACGATTTATTGGAGTCATTGTTGACCTCTTGTACGATAGTTGATGCTTATATATTTGCCACGTCTCGGGGACGCCTGGGGCATGACATACTTAGTAGCCCTTACTTCATTCTGATTTGAAAAAATTCCGACAGCATTCTCTGTAGTTCTCCAAGCACATGATGTAGATAGGTTCAGAGTTGTGTTATTTTATAACACAAAACTTTAAATCAATCTAATATGTACTTAGAGAACAAACAGAGATATGACCAGAACTTCGCAGAAATAGAACGAAGCACGAGCTAATTAAGCACAATACAGAAATTATGCATTCTCAAACTGTCCAATGTGGACAATTCAAGATATTTCATAAAACCATGTCATATGAAATCTCTTATATTCTTCAAGACATGAACAGTTCAAGAAAATTAATCATATCATGTGATATGAACACTGGCGAAGCCAGCTAGGGATGAGTGGGGGCAGCTGCCCCCACTCAATTTTTTGCAAACTAGGGCCCATATGTATGTTAATCTAGTAGAGATAACATTCTTGACTTCACTTTGTTATTGGGTTTTTGTTTGGTGAAATTTGATGGACATAAAATAGAAAACAAAATAGTTTTAATTGTTGATAAAAATGTTTGACATTGATATTTACAAAAATAATATGCATTTTTTTATTTTTAAATTTTTTAGTTCCCTTTTGATTTAACATAAAAAAACGTATATACAGGAATAAAGAGAATATTGAGTTAATATTTTTATATATTTGGATAAATATGATTTTTTATATTTTGTCTTATTAAAATATAATTATAATTTTGAATGAATCCATTCACTAAGTTCCTGTTTGGAAACAGGTTTGGGTAGCTTTTGGATTTGCATAAAGCTGTTTTTCCCAAATCCATTTCCAAACAAAAAAAAATGGGGCAAAAGGCTGCATATAGATTATGTGAAAAAAAATCTTAAAATCTGAGTATTCTGAAAGCTGTTGAGAGACAACTTTATGTAAAATCAGTTTTAAACTCAGGTTTTGTCTAAAATCTGTTTTGCAATCGTCCAACCAAATGCAACATAAATATCATTTGAGGGTTTATTCTATAACGTATACATATTGTAATTTATTTATATTGAATAAATATTTTTGGTCAAGGTAAAACATATTCTTCCGTCATCTATTTTTAATTCTTCTTAGGAAATAAACATAGTTTAAAGTTTTTAACAAATAAGTTATATGACCATTAAAAAAAATCTCTCTTAAATAAAATTAATTAAACACATTGTTTATGTAAATGTTTTTGTTAAAATTTGTCCCCACTAAACTATATTACTGGCTCCGCCACTGGATATGAAATATCTCAAAGGGATCTAAGGTGTAATCGATACATGTAGGATCGGAAATACATTTAAGTAACAAACAAATATAAATTTTTTAATAAAAAAAAATAAATTACTATAATGATCAATTAATAAACATGATAAACTAAGAACCTTTTCCCGTGCACTCATTGTAATTAGGTGTATAAATCATTAGAAATTTTTTAAAACATTCTACAAATGAGTCCATACATTTCATTGGGTTATATGTTTTATTTTATTTTAAAAAAATGAAATAAAAAAGAGTGTGGAATGTATTTGGGATTGAATACGAGAATTAGTCTTAATATTTTTCTTAAAAACACATAAGACTAGCATTGAAATAACTCTCACACTATAAAAGCATATTCCATGCAACGTTCTTTTTAATCAACTATCTAGGAACCCACAAGTCCTGTTATCTGACAACAAATAAATATGATAAAAATGAACTTTCTTTCGTATCATGTATTCATGATTAACTGTTTACTTGGGTATCTACAATTTTGTTCTACGATGACAGAACCCATACAATACAATGTTGAATTATTGATGCATGGATTATGTATCTTGGTTTAATTACAATAAAATCAAATATATCAGTTCATATAAAGTATATATAAACACAAAATCATCCCAAATAAAACCCCGAGAAGAGCAAACAGCCAAATTAAACCACCAAAAAAAATAAATCCATACCTGTCTACAGCACCTCTTCCTCACTGTCCCCGCAAGAATTGCCTACAAAAAAAAGTTCAAGCCACCAGCCTAACAGCCAAAACAACCCCTCGAAGAACCACGAATTTTTTTTCCACAGCCCATTTGATAACCAAAACAGCAAGGAAAATGTTAGACTCATTCAAATGTCAGCAAGGATCAGCAAGGAAAATGTTAAACAGCAATGGCAATGTCAAAGCCCATTCGAACACCCGGCAATCCCATTAACGACATAATCAAAGGGAAAATTAGACTCAATCATTTTTACTAATTAAAACTCAAACCATACATGTTTTTATCTTTAAAAAAATAATAAACGTCACCTAATGAGGCATATGTTTTAATAAAAAATGTATATCGATCCATTTTGAATTGAATGAACCCATTTTTATAAGTATAAGAAAAAATTTAACGAGGTATATGCTTTATTAAATTTGTAACCGGGTATATAGGATTGAATTTTGGTTGGTAAAAAAAACTAAGTGTAACAGCGCCCAATCAAAGGGAAAAAGACATCTAACAAACCCATTTACCACTCAATCAAACACCTGGCAACCTTTGACAAAATGATCAAAATATCCAACTATAAAAAAGGACCAATGGGACCGGTGGTTTTTTTTTTGGCACCATTAGATATTGGTTGGGCGAAATTTATCGTTATTGTGACAAATTAAAGTAATATAAATATATGAAAAAATAAATAGTATAGATATAGCATCACCTTTTTACATCATTTTAAACTACAAGGAGTGATGCGCTGGATCCACAGTATTTTACCCTTATAGTCCACCTTTGCTGAAAAGTAATAGACTTTTGATAAACTTGAAGCTGTGTTTGAAAACGTATTGGAAAAATATGACTTTGAATAAAGTAGCTTAAACAAGCTCGATTTTTAGAAAGCTCACTTTTTGTACTAAAAGATATAATTAATTTTTTAATTAAATTTGTATTTGAAAAGACGTTTGGAATTACATTTGTGATTTTCATTTTTTTCAAAAATAAAAACACGTTCAAACACATTTCCAAACGCTACTAGAGTGAACAATGTCCGAAAGGGCAAGGTGGATGACCATTCCCGAAGTGGGTGTCAAGTATCATGATTACTCTTTGAGCCAACAATGGACAGTATTTACCTAAAGTCCATTTGCCGGATCCTTGTCCCTATATATATATATATATATATATATATATAGAGTCGTGATATTATACGGTCGTGCGGTCGCGATTCACGGGCCGTCGATCACGGGTCCATCGCATCGGACGGTCGGGTGCGATTCACGTCGACCGTTGGATGCGATGGACCCGCGATCGGACGACGCACGTCGAATCCGCACGACCGCACCGACCGCATATTATCGAAAATCTATATATATATATATATATATATATATATATATATATATATATATATATATATATACATATATATATATAGAGTCGTGATATTATACGGTCGTGCGGTTGTGCGGTCGCGATTCACGGGCCGTCGATCACGGGTCCATCGCATCGGACGGTCGGGTGCGATTCACGTCGACCGTTGGATGCGATGGACCCGCGATCGGACGACGCACGTCGAATCCGCACGACCGCACCGACCGCATATTATCGGAAATCTATATATATATATATATATATATATATATATATATATATAGAGTCGTGATATTATACGGTCGTGCGGTCGTGCGGTCGCGATTCACGGGCCGTCGATCACGGGTCCATCGCATCGGACGGTTGGGTGCGATTCACGTCGACCGTTGGATGCGATGGACCTGCGATCGGACGACGCACGTCGAATCCGCACGACCGCACCGACCGCATATTATCGAAAATCTATATATATATATATAGGGTTTTTATCTCTCTGATTCAAATGGATGGTGGGATCTTTTCTGAAAACTTGTTCTTCTCTTTTGAAAACTGGTCTACATTTGTATCTTCGGGTTCTTCTTTGTCACTGGTGTATTTGGGATATTTGGGGTGTTTTGATCTTTGTAAAAAATATATGATTAGGGACAGAATAACTCCTAATATAAATATATTTATTGCTTAAATCACAACAGGGTTTTTGCTCATTATTGGTTTCTCATATAGGGCTTATGATGATTAGGGGTTTTTTTAACTTAGGGTTCAAGTGATATTCAATGAATTTTTTTAATGAATCTTCTAAAGCTTCCAAGTTTGATATAATATGTTGTTTTGGAGGACTTTTGATGTAATGGGGATTGGATTTAATGTCAGCATGATTGGAGCGCTTTATGATCAGTTCCTATTGTGCAAATGATTTGTATTGCCCTGTGTTAGCATGTAGATGTTTACAAAATGATTGGAATGATTTTTTTATTATTATTGGTATTAGTAATTTTGGAGGTGTTAATCAGTCTATATATGTCATCCTTGAATGTGTAGTTTATATATGCAATCAAGTCATTGGGTTTGATCGAAATATATTGTTTATTACAAGTAAGAGCACCTCTTAATGTAGAAATAAATAATTTTGATGGCAACTAGGATTATTCAAAAATGCCATTTATAGAACTCATCATGTATAAAGTCCTAATCCCATGCTACAAGTTGCAATTCAAAATAGAAAGCTCTATCAATTCAAGAAGAATCATCAGGACAAGAAGTAGGGATTTATCCTAATCCATTTTCAAAATTGTAGAGCAAACTTGTGGAACTCAAGACTGCCCAAGTTTTAATGAAGTCGGCTATAGATGATATAAGGAGCATAATAAAGCTTGTGTTTTTATTCTTACTTGTTGTAATTTGTGCAATAATATTTAGAACAGATGTGAAACTTTTATTCATATTGTAATCATTCTGAATATTAGTTCAGATTATGTAATGTTGTTGGTTCTGATCTTGTAATGAAACTTGATGATTCAGATTATGTAATGAATTAAGTAGCTTATGTACTGAGTGGATGGTGTTCAAGAATGTTGTTAGTTTTGATTTTCTTATTCAAGTATAGTAGCTTTGACATGAGAGCCTAAGCAGGTGTATTAAAGAAGGAGATAGAAGAAGATGAAGGAAATGAGAAGGCAAAAAAAAAAGACTAAAGATCTCATTTTGCGTCTGGTCATGCCATGACTCGTTTGTTGAAATTCAATGCTCTTGTTCTTCCTGTCTTTCAAAACATCTAAAGAAGTCAAGTTTCTGTCAAGGCCTGGATGCTATTCTTGGTCGGCATATATTGTTATTTGCTGCATTGTCAATGATTTCCACTTGAATTAACTGGTCTATGGAGAATGGTTACTGTTAGATTTAGGTAGGGGAAGAAACTTAATGAGTTTAAGAGAAGTTTCAGTTTTTCAATGTTACAAATAAAAAATAGCACTATAGTCATGTATAACTCTTCCAGAATTGAAACAACATTTATATGATTGCATATTGGTTAGTGGTAGCAAAATCTTAATGATTCCAGCCAAGCCCAAACTTACACACATAACAAACCACATTTGAAATGTAAGTGAACAAATCAGAAACCACTAAAGACAATAAAAACATTTGTTTCACGTTGCACTCCTCCATCAAAGAGAACAGGAACTGCTATTGAAAGGCTACAACTAAATCAGTCATGTTGCAAATTACATTTCAAACAACGACAATTACATTTCAAATAGCTACAACTACATGTCAAACAGGACAACAGTAACAAATCTAGTTGAAAAACAACTACATTTGTCCCTTCAAAATCAGCTCTTCCAAAGCTTGTCCTACCATGTCTACATGAAATAAGAACAGAAGAACCTGTTTAACAACAAAAAAACACCAAACCATATTAGTTGCAAACTCTAAAGCAATGCTTTCATGAAACTATATTAGACTAAAAAATAGCCTTACATATCTTACATATGAAAATACACTTCATTTCCCATGCAACTAACGACTCAAAAAAAGACATCCATACACAATAGTTTCAAAGAGCAAAAATGATTGAAATCAATAGTTTGTAGATACCTTAGAAAATGGTGTAATTTTGGGTGTCTCTATATACCATGGAGTCTTATTATGTGTTTCGTGCTAACCTGAAATATATCACTTTTATCCAAAAAAAAAAAAAAATAGCCTCTCTGCCCAATTCATATACATCAAATCAAGGGCATAAAACAACAATAGAAGATGCCTATATTCACTCAAAAAAATATTTGACAAAGTTGATTAACTTTTAAATGATAAAATAAAAAAAAGTTGAGGTGTATATTTCATATTTGTAGATGTTAATACCTTACAGAAAGATTTATATATACTTTATTTACACCAATAGAGAAAAAATGACATAAATCCCCTAATCCATCTCTGGACAAATTAAAATATTGTATGAGGATAAAAAATCACACTCTAATAACAAATTCTTTGTTGATAAATGATATATATATCACTACACAGTTTTCCTGCCACCACTTATCACTCTCCAAAACAGTTTCTGTTTTGAATTGCAAGTTGCAGCATGGGATCAGGACTTTATACATGATGAGTTCTATAACTGGAATTTTTGAATAATCCTAGTTGCCTTATTTATTTCTACATTAAGAGGTACTCTTACTTGTAATAAACAGTATATTTCGATCAAAGTGCCATGCAATTTTAAAAAATAACATCCATGCATTATGTTACATTCATGTATTTCAACAAAAGTCTAATTTTCACATAGGTCAGAAGGTTTTAATGGTGGCTCTTCAATCCAAGTTTCAGTACAACCTAAATTTTTTTAAACAAAACTTGTTCCACGAGACCATTGTATCTATTTAAACAGTACAGACCCAATGACAATATATTATCAAATCAGAGGAGGACCTGATTGCATATATAAACTACACATTCAAGAATGACATATAGACTGATTAACACCTCATAAATTACTAATATCAATAATAATAAAAAATAGCATTCCACTCATTCTGTAAACATCTACATGCTAACACAAGGCAATACAAATCATTTGCACAATAGGAACTGATCAAAAAGCGCTCCAATCATGTTGACATTAAATCCAATCCCCATTACATCAAAAGTCCTCCAAAACAACATATTCTATAAAACTTGGAAGCTTTAGAAGATTCATTAAAAAAATTCATATAATATCACCTAAACCCTAGGTAAAAAAAACCCCTAATCATCATAAACCCTATATGAGAAACTAATAATGAGCAGAAACCCTATTGTGATTTATGCAATAAACATATCTATGTTAGGAGTTATTCCATCCCTAATCATTTTTTTTTTACAAAGATCAAAACACCTCAAATATCCCAAATACAAAATACACCAAAGACAAAGAAAAGCCCAAAGATACAAATGTAGACCAGTTTTCAAAAGAGGAGCAAGTTTTTAAAAAAGATCCCACCATCCATTTGAATCAGAGAGATAAAAACCATAATCATATATATATATATATAGAGAGAGAGAGAGAGAGAGAAAGCTCAACCTGGAATCGTGGTCGCCGTTGGTCGCGGGTGCTCGCCGATGGTCACGGTGGTCAAAGGGGGTGAAGGGGGTTTGTTTTGATAGAGACAAAATCGGATAAGTGTTTTTTTTTTATGGTTGTCCATTTTTTTTATGGTGGTCCTTTTGATGGTGATTCGTCCTATCGTGCACATAGAGAGAGTCTCTCGAGAGTGATTCGTGTTTTTTTTTATGGTGGTCCTTCTGATGGTGGTCCGCAATCAGACGGCCAAAAATGGATCCACACGTAAGGGGTCGTCTGCACGTCCGCAGCATATCAAATCCCTATATATATATATAGGGAAGTGATTAGGTTCAGCAAAATGGCAGTGGACCCCTTGTGCGGTAGACATTTCTGATCGTCAAATCCGTGTATCCCAGATCGGATGGTCAGATCTGCTTTCATCAAAAAAGGGGGAGACCTGGACAACATGTTACCAACAAGTCTCCCATTTAAACGCAAATTTTACCAATTCAATATCTCTCTCCTTACTTTTTTTCCACCCTAAAAAGAAGAACTAAAAGAAGAAGACCCAAAAAAGAACCAAAAGAAGAAGAAGAAACGTGAAGAAGGGGAGGATAAAAAAAAATCAGCCCCTCCTCCCCTACGATCGGATCTCCTCACTGTAGATACCCCAATTTTGATAGTCCAGAAAGACAGAAATACTTCAAGTAACATCCGGGTATAACCCACATTTGGGCATCCAATAGAAGGCCAAAAGTTCAGGAAACCGGAAGCCCTAACACAAACCCTAACCTAAACCCTAAACCAGAAACCCTAACCCTAAACCAAACCCTGGCCCAAACCCCAACCCACCTAGAGAACCACAAAAAAAACCTAAAACCAAAGAAACCCTGGAAAGGGGTGGCTAACCCTAACTAGCCGCCCCATACCATGCGGCTAGTTGGCACTAGCCGCCCCCCTGGCCAACCCTGAACCGCTTCCCTGGATGGGACATAAAGCAGCATTAAATGCTAATCATTGCGGCGGGTTGTGACCTTTAGCCGCCCCATCTTGGCAGGATCAATCCAAGTAACCGACCCGAGCCACCACTTGTCAGAGATGGCACATTTGACAAGTCATGATGGGGGTGGCTACCCGGAAGTAGCATCCCTATTCTGGGCGGCTAGTTAGGACTAGTCGCCCTTTACCTGGTCCTGACAGAAGAACCAGAGAATTAATGAGGGGTCTAACCAAACACACTATTAACCAAGCCATTCTATTACCCCTTGGATATTCCCCTGCCTCTCTGTTACTATAAATGGAGGGGGTTCAAAATATTTTTACAACATCAATCCACCAATCTCCAACCCACAATCCTCACTTAATTGACCATTCCCTTCCACCACTAAAAATCCCTAGAGAGAGAGAGAGTCCCCCTTTTGTGAGAGAAAATCCATTCCCTACACAAAAACACCCTCTTATTCCACCCTCCAAAAACCCGGGTTAAACCTAGCTTAACCTTTGTCCAAAACCAAACCCATTTCCTAACGAAGTTTTTCCCAAACCAACCCAGGTCCTAAACGGCTAAGCCCTAGTAGCCGCCCCATACCCGACAGCTCAAACCCATTAGCTGCCCCCTATCCACACACCCTTTGTCCCAAGACTCCTTTAGTCAAGCCCCGGAAGCAGAATAAGATTACCTGTTTTTCACCTCTATGTACGGTATATCCGTGTCTCAGAGCGGAGACCCCACAAACTCCCCACATAGGCGATGAAGTCCAACCCAATCTTTTCCTGCTTTTCAAAAAAAGCAGGTGGCGATCACACACTCCCCTTGAATCCTCTTAAGCCGCTGTCGGGCGCCTCAACCAGGAACGACACCACCCTTCCGAGAGACGATCCGACCGAGCCCGCCAGGGCACGTATCAGATCCGAATCCCCGAAGAACCCCCACACACGCGGATTTTTCCACACAGACACTCACGCGATCATACCACCACCCTCCCTCATCGGCCACCTCATCCCCTGCGGCCAGCCCTATAGAATCTGGTATTTTTGGCTCTCTAATGCTTGAAATACATGTTAGAATCAGATTAGTTTAAAGATTTATATTCAAATGTAGCACTCTTTTCAAATGGCTCTCAGAGGATGTCATTGATGACAGTCTGTCTGAGGAATCCGAGGAGGAGAGGCAGAATGAGCCCTTCCAGCTGAACCTCGATGATCATGACCTCGCCATACTCTGTGGCGAAGAAGAACAAGCTATCCTCGCCCTACCCGCAACCATCAACGCAGAGTCCGACGGAAGCGGACTAGAAAATCCGGGAGAAGACGCGGAGGAGGAGCTCTTTGAGGAGGTTCTCGAAGGAGCCAGTGAAGGACCCGAGGGAGGGGAATGTACGTCGGATGATCTACATCCAGACGACAATGGGTCCTCCACGAGTACTGACACTGTCAATGGCCCCCGCCGCCCAATGACCATATCGTTCACTGACAAAGACCTACCAGACTCCAGACTACGAGTCTACCCCCTACACATCCGCGGACGACTTCAGATGTTGTGGCTAAACAACATCTTCATTGACCCGGGGTCAGGAATGAACATAATGACGTGCTCCACCTACTAGAAGATACCCGGACTCGGACGCCCTCCTGTTCAAACTGCCCACCCTACTATCCAGGCTTTCAATCACACCGGAAAAACTCTCCGCGGCCCTGGAATATTCGAGCTATCCATCGGCCCCCTCATCTGTGAGGTGACATGCTTCGTGGCCGACATCGATACAAGGTACCCCCTAATGTTAGGGCAACCATGGTTGGACAGCATCCAAGCCATTTGCTCCTCCCGACACCAGTGCCTCCGGTTGCCATTTATGGGCCATGTGCTCACCATCTGGGGAGAGGCACTCCTCCAATACGAGAATGAGAACAATTGGGCAATACACAACATGTTCACACTAGCCCTACGCCCGGGAGGCGAGAATGAAATGATAGCCCACCCAGCTCCCCATATAACAGCAACCCCCCTCGAAGGAGACAACCGGGACCCTGAACCCATCAAGCAATCTTACGGAGCCCAACCCGATCACCTTCCTCCCCCACGAAGTCGCAAAACCCGATCACCTTCCGCACCCCTCGCAATCATTGCCATACTCGGAGGAAGATAATTCCGGCACATTCTCATCGATACGGGAGCGGAAACTAATGTTCTCACATATTCCACCTACCAGAAGCTAGAAGGCAGGGTTCCTTGATTGGAGCCCTTGAACGAATTTATTTATGCCTTCGACAGCACGCGCAAGAACGCTTACGGACTGGTCACGCTCCCACTAAAAATCGCTCCGGTCTCCACCATCGTCAACTGCATGGTAATGAACATTCGATCACCCCACCCTCTGATTGTTGGGAGGACATGGCTCAACAGCATCGAAGCTGTCACTTTCACCCGACACCAATGCCTTCGCTTCCCGTACTGCAGAGGAGTGATATCTATTTGGGGAGAGGCACGCTTCAACGGGGCGCGAGTCCGTAACTAGAGCATCTATGCCATGCGCATCCAGCTAGAGGTGCTTGCATGTTGGTAATCAGGCTCAACTGATGAAGAACTACTTTAGCAAGGAAGACCCTTGAAGAGGCTCAGGGAAGAAGAGTTCGGGAATAGGGGACCCCCACCGGACATCAGCCGGCCGTCAAAAAGGAGCCGACTCGAGGAAGCAGTACGAGTCCAAGAACCAGGTACCGATCCCCCCTGGTAAGCCCCCACTTCCATCAACCTGTACATATTTATTTTCAGGCTTTCAAAAATACCCAAAACCAAAATATTTGCTTAATCATCCTTCTAGTTAATACAATCCTGTGCATATTTATATCTTTCCTACCAAAAAAAAGAGAAATCCAAACAACAAAAAAATCATCAAAATATTTATTTACCAGCTTCCACTTTCATCACCCTATACATATTTGTTTCAAAGCTTACCAAAAATTCACCAAAAATACAAAAAAAAACAAAATAGTCATGACTCACTTTAAATAACTTTATTTCCATGTTTCCTTTAAAGAACAAAAATGTTTTTACAAGATTTCTTCCCATACTTTCCTTTAAAATAAAATGATTTATAAAGCCTTATTCCCATGACTCACTTTAAAAAGTTTTACAAAACTTTATTTCCATGTTTCTTTTAAAGAACGAAAATATTTTTACAAGATTTCTTCCCATACTTTTCTTCAAAACAAAACATTTTACAGGGCTTTATTCCCATAACTCACTTTAAAATGTTTTACAAAACTTTATTTTCATGTTCCCTTTAAAGAACGAAAATGTTTTTACAAGATTTCTTCCCATACTTTCCTTCAAAACGAAACGTTTTACAAAGCCGTATTTCCATGATTTCCGCCAAAAATGTTTTACAAACTGTCTTTCCATGCTTTCTTTCTAAAGCAAAATCGTTTTCCAAACTATATCTCCATTAACCAAAAATATCTATTTACCAACTCATGCCCTTTTCAAAACCATAAGTATATATCTGTTTCCACGTTTTCGAAAACATAAAAACCAAAAAAGGGGAGAGAGACGAGAAAAGATTAAAAGCGGCAGATCATGCCCAGGCCTACCAAAGAAGGGTGACAAGAGCATTTGAAAAAAAGGTAATAGAAAGAAAATTTAAAATCGGGGATTCAGTACTTAAGTAAATCATGCCATCATGACAGCCTCACCCAAGAGGAAAGTTGCAACCCACATGGGAGGGACCCTATGTGATCACCCATGCCTATTCCGGGAATACCTACCGCTTGGTAGATGCCGAATGAGTCGAGGTTTCAGGTTCGTGGAATGCACTTTATCTAAAGAAATTCCATGCATGAATAGCTTTCAATACTTGAGAACTATTATTCTTTCTTCCTGCAATTTCCAGCGTTTAGTACCTGATGAAAGAATTATAAGACTCTCGAAGATAAACTCATATTTATTTGAACGCATATCCGCCAATCATGCCGCTTCCTTCACACACGTATGACTTGACAATTGCTTTACCTAATAGAAGAGAAATTGCCTACCCTATAGACTGGGACAATTTTAAAACCCCAAAGCAAACCTCCCTTATTTCCGCCCCACTCGTATTAACCCAAAGTCAAAATGAGGAATTACCTGGACCTGGCATATGTCCCAAAACTGGCTCTGGCACTATACAAACACTTCTAGAGAGGAAGCATGAAAAGAATCAGGGTGAAAAACAGAAGAGCCCCCCCCCCCCTCAACTCAAAAAAAAATCAGGCAATGAGAGTCCAACAAAAAAAACAACACCCAAGTAAAAGGGTTAAACTCTCTACTTTAGCAGGCTTTCACGCCTTTACACACAAGTATATGCCAAACAAACGGCTATACCAGTACAGGTCTAAACAACGGACTGTACTTTCCACCCAAAATAAAGAACTAATAAAAAGAAGAAAGCCAGAGGGACCTAGAAAGTAGGACATATGCTAGATTGGGATAATTTTAAAATATTGCCCAAAAGGAAGATATTACTCTTATCCCATTCTCCCCCCCCCCCCTTTTTTTTTCATTTTCGTAATGGGATTCAAAATTGAACCATGTCTACCGGGAAAGGCGAAATTTCGACAGAGGGTAGACCATTTCCATGTTTACAACTGCACACTCACGTGAGTTCACTTAGAAACTTGTCTATCCAAAAGAAGCTTATCTGACTTGACTCCTAGTACATTCATGGATTTTTCAACATGTTTAGAATAATACGATCAAGCATTTGAGAACCATGAACCTAGAAAAAACCAACACCTAAGGCTTATATCTTTCAAATACAATCCTGATTTGGACATGAGTGACCACAAGGGCCCCTCCATAGGGACTTGATGGTATCCTTTACTTAAGAAAGTCGAGAACATTGCCCTCTCACATAAAAGACCATTGAAGAATTAAAATGCCCCCTTATGCCAATTATACTTAAGCATAAGCTCGCATTTTCCTTTTTCAAAACGCCTAGGCGTCCGATTTTCTGGAAATACTAAAGTTGACCCCCCGTACCAACATTACAATTGCCCCCATCTACACTAATTTCATGTCCTTCCGCACATGCTTGAGAAGAAATTGTCCCACTTTCACACATACCTAAGATTTTTCTTTGCTCACGCACTTGGAATCCCTCCCTTGCATACTAAAGCATGATTTCCCGCGCTTTCCTTTCTCGCATTCGATTTTCATTTTACCTTAAGATGGATTGTAGCCCTTGACAATTCAAGCAAGAAGGGCTCGAAAGTCAGTTGTTTAATACTTGGTCCATGGAAAGGATGTTTTTACAAGTCTCGAAGGTTAAAATACTCGCGAAGGCTTTTAGCAGCAGCAAACAAAAGTGGCAGAACCAAAAATTGTCCCAAGCAGGGGGCGGCTAAACCCAACTAGCCGCCCCAGCCCTTTGTTTCAGGTAACATGCCCCAGGCAGGGGGCGGCTAATCTACACTAGCCGCCCCTCACTGGGCGGCTAGTTTGTACTAGCCGCCCCCTGCCTGCACCTATTTGAGCCATGTCAGTCCCATCTTTTCAACTCTTCAACTCCTTTGGTACCTATAAAAAGCATTCTCCCCCGAAACATGTGCACACACATTTCATACACATATTCATACATAAAACTTACATAAATACAAATCAAGCGACCATCAAAACCAAAATCATACACCAAACCATACATCCATTCGTCCATTCATCCACCCGTAAAGCCTTATGAAACCATTCCACATATACAACCAAGTTAAAACCAACAAAACTAACTTAAAAGCACCCATGTTTGTCCATATACCCAGAAAAATAAGGAGAAAATAAAATTATTCATGAAAAGGAAGGCCTAAAACTATAGAAATAAACAAAAGATAAATGGGTAAGAGTCCAAAGCTTCCATCTGGAATGTCTTGGGCCAATCATCACCAAAAATATCACCCGAGTCAAAAAAAGAAGAAAAGCATGAATTTCTTGCATATATACTATTCTTCTACCTAAAACCAAGACACAAGGGAATATACCTCGGAGTGTTATCATCATCTGCGGGAGGCTGAGTAGGAGGAACATCCTTCCTTGGTTGGAAAGGGAGCGGCGGCTGATGAGAAGACTGGACCTCTGGAGCATCAGGAGCGGCAGGAGTCTCTCGAACTGAAGATGCGGCCCTCGCATATATCCCGTGACTCCTGGACGCCGAGGGACGAGAAGTGGGACTGAAGGTGGCCCCGGTAGCCAGAGAAGCCAAGGCAGAATGCTCGGACTCAAGAGGAAGGAGGTCGAGGTCTGCCTCGGTCATAACCCCTCCACCAACCAATTTTCCTCGCATGGTGGCCTCCCAGAGGAGGACCTGCTAAATATCTCTATCTCTCCATTCCAACCTCCTCTCCCCCTGCCCCAAGGCATCATACCACCTCTTTGTCCCGTGCCATAAAGCCCGGATATGATTCGGCCGCTACAAACGAACGAAGACAACATGGGTTAGTTTAAAGAGCAATCTAGAAGTAAGAATCCAAAGCCTAAAAAACTTCACTTAGAAATCATGCTTAGCGAGATAAAATTCCCATATGCTAAACCAACAACAAAAGCATGAAAATAGGAAACTTAACTCACATAAGGATTCACCTCCCATTATTTACAAAACACTCCTCATATGATCACACATGCTAAAACTATTAATCCCACCGTGGTCACCACTTATTCACTTCTTTCATCACGGTCTATCGTGTTTATATACTTTCCGTAAACTCACCTAAGCATGTGGAAGAATACTTGGACCCATGAAATACATGCATACACTCCCTCATGCTCTACCACTATCGAAACACATATGAAGACACACCTCAAAAACTATATGTACACAAAAAAAAATATATCGCATGCAAGCATACTAGCCACACCATTCCTCTCTTCTTTCTAAAAAATAGAGCAAACATGGATATATGTATGAAAAATTATCCCCTTTTCTAAAAACAAACCCATATCAACATACAGCGTGCTTACTATCCCACCGTAACTAACTTATACACAAGCATGCCTATTAAAAACACACATATACAAGTATTATACACTAGTCACATATTCATACCATCAAAAGACATGCATATATACCAAATAAAAAGCTAGAGTAAAAGGGGTCAAGGAATTACCATGGCCCGTGTGGACCCGGGAATGTCCACCTCGGCCTCGTCAGGATTGTCCATCCCGTCGTCGTCCCCCTCCTCCTCATCCTCCTCAAATACGGCCTCCTCGACCTTAGCCTCAGCACCAACACTGGCCTCTGTGGCCCTGGTTCTTTTTTGTGTCTTCTTTTCGTTCTTCTTTTCATGGTGGAAACAAAAGTGAGGAGTGGGAGATTGAATGGGTAAAACTTGGGTTTAAATGGGTGACTTGTTGGTAAGCTGTTGTTCAGGTCTCCTCTTTTTTTGATGAAAGCATATCTGACCATCCGATCTGGGATACACGGATCCGACGGTCAGAAACGTCTGCCGCACGAGGGGTCCACTACCATTTTGCTGCACCTAATCACTTTCCTATATATATATAGAGAGTTTTCATATCCTGCGGACAGGGCTCTTATGTGCGGATCGTGTGCCAGCCGTCCGATCGCACAGGATCGAGTGACAGCCGTCCGATCGCGGATCAAAAAATGTGAAAAAAATAAACAAGTAAAAAGGACCACCATTTGTGATGACCGTCCGATCAGATTTGATCGGATGGTCCAAAACAAATCAATAAAAATCTCTCGACTCTCTCTCGACTAGAATCACTCTCTCTCTCTCGACTCTCACTCTCTCCACTCTCTCTGCACTCTCTCAAACCCCCTTTGACCGGTGACCCCTAGCGACCATCGGCTTTAATAGAAAGGGTGGGTAGCGTGATAGGAAACTAGAAGGCTCTTAGCACAAAAGAATAGCAGCCTAACATTCATCACATTGGTAAGCCGTCACCTAAGTTGGATATATGATTCAACTAATATACTTGCATGCATGCAAGAATACAAGTACATGCATGGATTGCATCTTAATCTTGAGGGCAAAGAAGAATCATTAAAAAATAATATGAATCATTGTTACTTATATGATACAGATCAGTCTAGATTAATCCAGCTAGCCTCAGCTGAGCTCGAGACTACGTGCCAACTCATTGTAATCCTACATTACAATTGAGAACAGGAACTGCTCCTGCTCCTCCATCAAAAAGAAATATTGTACAAAGTTGATTAACTTTTAAAAGGAAATCAGCATTACTACATAATGTTAATGTCATCTTGGTGTTATTTGAGTAATATCTGGATGACTCTCAAAAGGGAAAGGGTGTCAGCTCTAACCAAAAGTTCAATAAGCCTTCCAAGATCTAAACTACTATTGAGTTGAACTCATGCATTATTTGTAAAAAGACAACATTCAAATGATGCATCTACATAGAAAGCACTAAACATTACAATTCATGTATGGCATCAAAGTTCATAATATATTTTCTTCCATGACAAGAGAGGAGGACTTGATTGCATATATAAACTACACATATAAGGATGACATGTATAGACTGATTAACACCTCCTAAATTACTAATATCAATAATAAGAAAAACTTTTAGACTGATTTGAACCTGATTTTTTTTTTTGAGACAGTGAAAAGAACTTGTCATTTCATACTTGATATTACTACTATCAATCATTCACCAAACAATGTTCACATAACACAGATTTAAGCATGTCACTAACTCAATAATAGAACCTTCAAAAACCCCCAAATGAAAAACCCCAATCTCCATAAAACCTAGATAAAAAAACATCCAATCATCACAAACTCTAGATGATAAAACCCTAAACATCACAAACCCTAGATAAAAACCCTAATCATAAAGAGAGAGAGAGCTCAACCTGGAATCGGGGTCGCGGGGGGTCACCAATGGTCGCAGATGCTCACCGATGATCACCGGTGGTCGCGGATGCTCGCCGATGATCGCCGGTGGTCGCCAGGGGTCGGTAGTCAAAAGGGGTTTGTGTGGTCAAAGGGGGTTTGAGAGAGAGTGCAGAGAGAGTGGAGAGAGTGAGAATCGAGAGAGAGAGAGAGTGATTCGAGTCGAGAGAGAGTCGAGATATTTTTATTGATTTGTTTTGGACTATCCGATCAAATCTAATCGGACGGTCATCACAAATGGTGGTCCTTTTCACTTGTTTGTGTTTTTCACATTTTTTGATATGCGATCGGATGGCTGGCACATGATCCGCACGTAAGAGCCACGTCCGCAGGATATCAAAACTCTCTCTCTCTCTCTCTCTCTCTCTCTATATATATATATATATATATTTTCGATAACATGCGGTCATGAGGTCGTGCGGTCGTGATCGCGGGTCCATCGCATCCAACGGTTGACGTGAATCGCACCCGATTGTCCGATGCGATGGACCCGTGATCGATGGCCCGTGATCGCGATCACACCGACCGCACGACCGTATAATATCACGACTCTATATATATATAGGGGGCCGATTACGTGCGGCGAACGGCAGGTGCGGCGTCGATCGTGGGCCGTCGATCACGGGTCCATCGCATCGGACGGTCGGGTGTGATTCACGTCGACCGTTGGATGTGATGGACCCGCGATCGAACGGCCCACGTCGCCGCCGCACCTGCCGTTCGCCGCACGTAATCGCCCCCGTATATATATATATATATATATATATATATATATATATATATATATAGAGAGAGAGAGAGAGAGAGAGAGAGAGAGAGGATTACATGCGGACTGTGCGGACTAGGTTCATCTGTGTAGTTTGGATGTTGATCGTCCGATCAATGGACTTGGATCGAACGATTCATTTTGCGATTTGAAAAAATATATACGAAACCGATTCAACTAGTGTTGACCGTTTTGTCCCATCACAAATACCCCCTTATAGCCCGCTTCTCTCTCTCTGAAATCGAAATAGAATACTCAAACTCGTTGTCTCATATTAGAAATGGAAAAATTAAAAACCCTAAATCCCATCAGTGATTTTCGAAGCAATGTTAGGGATGGAGTCTGGTGTGGGGGTTTAGAGGAGGAAGAGAAAGCCTCTGTCAAAACGCAATAGAGATACAGAGAGGGTTTTAGAGGGGTGCTGTTGAAGCTACCAATTACCATGCCTATCTATCCATGTTCATATATATGCAGAGAAAGGGAGAGATTTGATTTAAGAAAAAAAGATTTTTAGATGATTTTTTAAGAGATTTTACAACCAAATCACATATTAGAAACCATTTTTAAATTAATGAGGTCTGCTGTGAATGCTTTCCGTCCTTTAAATGAAAAAATGACAAGTCAAATGAAGAGGGAAAAAAAGATTAATAATTTGCATTTAATTTTTTTATCCCTGCTGATATGTTAACAAAAATCATCCATACTAATAGTCAACATGGTAGAAATTAACAAACTATACTTACACTACAATGTTATTAGTCAAGTATAGATGGTAACTGAATAAAGATTCTTGATAGAGTTGAGTTTACTCTGTTCCTCATGTTAACTGGATCCTTGTTGTTCTTGTCTCTCTTAATTCAATTTGCAGTAGGAAATGGTGTTCTTGAGTTTTAATACATCCTCAACGGGACTCTCCACGAGCATCTGCTCTGTTACAATATTTGTTTAATTTAGAAGGGAATTGAAAATACAAATATATAAGGGATTGAACTGATAAAACAGTGACAAACAACAGTGTCACTTCAGAGTCAATCTTGATATAAGGATTGTCAATGTGATACAAACAATCTGATACAAAACTTGATACAAACAATTAGCTAGCTCACAATAGAAGGAACAATGCAATGAAGACAAAATACAAGTATAACTACAACAAGTACATCATGTTTCAACAAGCTCAACCACAACAACTGCAACTAACCAACTACAACAAATACAACCCGTTTCAACAAGTTCAAATTAAACAAGTACAACCTGTTTCAACAAGCACAACTAGAACAACTTTTTCAACTACAACATCTACAAACAACAGCAGCAATCTCTAAGCTTGGACAACAACAATCTCTGAGGTTGAACAACAGCAATCCTACATAAAAAAAAGACCATGGCATTAGTTTGTTATAAATGATTTCTTGAACACAATCACATCATTATAAATAAATAGAATTATAAATCTGTCAAAGCATATTTACCGAACATTTAGGAATCATAAAATCTATGAAAGCATATTTGAAACTTGTGTTTCATTAACTTCTATGGGATCATCTTGAATAAATCTGAAACCACCTGAGTTCAAGAAGTAGTTACCAATTGTTAATTAATGTATATTATTAAACAATGCTGAAAATTGATTAAAAAGCAAAATCAAATTTTCATGCATGCATGTTATAACATCAGAATAACGGGATTTTAACAAAGCACCACCCGTGTTACCTAATGCCTCATTACGGATGAATTCACGTATTAAAGGCATGCTTTACAAACAAGGTATAATTCTGTCTTGAATTATGAATTAATCTGAAAGCTGATGCATTAAATATCTTGTTCCCGTAGTAATCAATAAAGTCCTTGAAGAAGCCTTGAACAAGGATAAACATGGGATAGTTTTCAAGAGGAAAATTGCTGACCCACAAGAAGCAGAGGAGCTCAACTAGTTCTACTTTGTTCAACTCTTAATATACTGAATTCCAATAGTTGAGCCTTATCTCCTTTTAGAGCAACTCCAACACAACTCTCCATTTTTTCTCTATGTTTAAAGAAAAACACCCCCTCCCTATTTTTCTTTCCCCATATTTAAGTGAGAACTCCAACCTTATTCCCTATTTTTTCCTCTCTTCAAAGCCAAAAGACATAAATACCCATTGAAACAATAAAAACTTTTAAACAATTATCAATAATTATTTTTGTTACGAAGAGAGAATGGAATAATGAGAATCCTTGTATTCCACTTAGGGTTAAATCCCTTTATATATACAAGTGTCTAGGGGTTACACATGTAATGCACTACACACATTATGAGATAACACATATAATCTAACAGTCCCCCTCAAACTCACGGTGGATCATACAAAGTGAGTTTGCGAAAGAGAAACTGAAATCGAGGAACTGGATGTGACTTCGTAAATAAATCAGCAAGCTGCTCGGCAGAGGAGATGTGCGGAAGCGATAATGTCTTTGCAAGAAAGTGCTGACGAACGAAGTGACAATCAATCTCAATGTGTTTGGTCCTCTCGTGAAAAATCGGATTGCTGGCAATTTGAATAGCAGAGCAGTTATCACAATGAAGAGGAGTAGGACCAGTCATAGTAACTCCTAGGTCCACCAAGAGACGTCTAAGATGAACAATCTCCTTAGTGGTGATGGTCATGGCTCGATACTCAGCCTCAGTGCTGGATAGTGAAACAACCTCCTGTTTCTTGATGCACCAAGAAATGATGGAATCTCCAAGAAATATGTAGAACCCAGTGGTGGAGCGTCTAGTGGTCGGATCTCCAGCTCAATCAGCATCAGTGTAGGCCCTGAGAACCAGGGGCGAAGAGGATGACAGATAAATCGATCTAGTGATAGTACCACGTAAGTATCTGAGAATACGCATAAGAGCACCATAATGCACTGATCGAGGAGCTGAGACAAACTGACTAACAATACTGACGGCATGAGCAATGTCAGGTCTAGTGATGCAAAGATACACAAGCTGACCAATAATCTGTCTGTACCGAGTCGGGTTTGAAAGGAGCTCACCATCTGTAGGACGAAGCTTCACATGAAGCTCAAGAGGAGCATCTGCACTGCGAGTATCTGAGAGGGCAGCGCGCTCGAGAATGTCAGCCGTATACTTCTGTTAGAGAGCAGAATCCCACGATCACTCTGTGCAATCTCGAGAGCAAGGAAGTAGCGAAGAGTGCCGAGATCTTTCATCTGAAACTGTCGACTGAGGTGATTCTTGACCAGAGTAATACCGGCGGAGTCATCGCGAGTGATAATCATATCGTCAACATATAGAAGAAGGATAACCCGGCCCTGCGATGAGGATCGCACAAACATAGAGTGGTCCTGAAAGCTCTCAACAAAATTAGCTGCCAGAATAACGCTGCAAAAATGCTCAAACCAGACACGAGGAGTCTGTTTGAGACCATATATAGCCCGTCGTAGACGACAGACATACTGAGGAGGAGTGCTGAGACCTGGAGGTGGCTCCATATAAACAACCTCAGATAAATCACCATGAAGAAAGACATTCTTCACGTCCATCTAAAAGAGAGGCCAGCGACGAACAGCAGCAACTGCAAGAAGGGTGCGGACAGTTGTCATCTGAGCAACGGGAGCGAAGGTCTCCTCATAATCAATGCCATACTCCTGTGTGAAACCTCTAGCAACAAGACGAGCCTTATGTCGTTCAATTGATCCATCAGGGCGATGCTTGATCTTGAAGATCCATTTGCAGCTGATAGGTGTAACGCCATCCGGAAGGGGAACAACATCACAGGTCTGTGTCTGCTCAAATGCCTGAAACTCGTCAGCCATGGCCTGCTGTCACTCAGGGTACTCAACTGCCTCTCGATAGGATCGGGGCTCAAGATGGGCATGAATAGCGGTGAGATTAAGCCTGAAATTGTGGAGAATAAGTACTCACGGATGCGAAGCCAAATCGGTCAGGTGTTCCAGAGTCAAAACTGAAGCGGGCAGGTGGATGACGCTCACGTTGAGGGTAACGAGTCAATGGACGAGGATCCACATCAGAGGGAGGTGCGTCAACCGTGGAAGACGGAGCATCAGTGGAGTTATCAACCGGAGGAGGTAGAGGTGACACAATAGGAGGAGAACTAGGAGGATCATGGGAGTGGGTTGTAGGAGGGACAAGAGGAGATGGAGAACCAGAGGAATTATCAGTAGGAGTGTCAAGGGGAGACTCAGGGAGAGCAGAAATAGGGACAGGCTCAAGAACAAAAGACGACCCTGGAATAGGTAGAAACTCAACAGAAGAGACCTTAACAGGGGAAAGCACAGGAGGAGGGGAGGCAGTGGGTGTAGAAGAGAAATAGGGAACGTCCTCGACAAATGACACATGATGAGCGAGCCAAAAACGATCTCCAACAGGATCGTAGCAGCGATATCCCTTGTGATCGAAACTAATCCCTAAGAATACGCACTTGACTGACCAAGCGGCCAACTTGGTGTGTTGATGAGGAGGGAGAAGTACGAAACAATTACATCCAAAAGTGCGAAGTCTGCTATAATCAGGTTTGGAGGAGTAAAGGCGCTCATGAGGGGTCATACCAGAGAGGACAGAAGAGGGAGTGATATTGATAAGATGAACAGATAGAAGAGCAGCCTCAGCCCAGATTGTGCTAGTGACCGAAGAAGAAAGTAAGAGGGAACGAGCGGTCTCAAGAATATGGCGATGTTTTCTTTCAGCAACACCATTCTGCTCATGAGTATAAGGGCAGGTTTGCTGAAAGAGAGTGCCATGAGATTGAAGAAGAGAACGCATCGTGGAAGAAACATATTCTTGAGCACAATCAGACCTAAAGATTTTTATACGAGTCTGAAACTGGGTGTGAATCATAGTGGTAAATAATTCATATATCTTTGGAACCTCAGAACGATGACGCAATAAATAAATCCAGGTAAAACGAGAATAGTCATCAATAAAACTGATATAATACGAAAAACCACTCTTTGATGTGATATGAGAAGGACCCCAGATATCAGAATGAACAAGCTCAAATGGACTAGAGGACTGATGATTACTAGAATAGAATGGAGTAGCAACAGGTTTGGCCAATTTGCAGCCCTCACAAACAGAAAGAGGGGAAAAGGAAACACGACCTAAATCACCAAACTGAATAAGATCTTTAAGTCGAGACTCAGAAACATGACCTAACCTTTTATGCCACAAGTCAGTATCAGAGGTGACAATGCCAGAGAAAGCCGACGGATCAGGTACAGGAAGATGAAGATACTCCACATAATATAGTCCGTCAATTCTACGACCAACACCAATCCTCTGCCCTGAACGTGGATCCTGCACAAAACACTCAGAAGAGGTAAAAGTAACAATGAATCCAGAATCACATAGGCGACTAATAGACACAAGATTCATGCAAAGGTCAGGAGCATGCAAAACAAATGGCAATGAAAGTCGGCCAGTAGGGTCAGAGGTGGTGGTAATCGATCCACACTGCGTGATGACTAAAGGAGAGCCATTTGTAGTATGAATCGAAGGTAGGTGGGAGGGTGCAGGTGAGCATGCAGTGAGGACAGAACTATCAGGTGTCATGTGATGTGAGGCATCCGAATCAAAGATCCAATAAACAGGAGTACCCGTAGTAGAAGACAATGCAAATGGAATAGAAGAACCAGAAATAGACTGCTGCAGAATCAGGTGGTCTAGGCACTGGCTGATCTGATCAAGCTAACCTAATTGTGGCTGAACGGAGTCAAGCGGAGTAGCAGTCGCAGCAGTAATAGGAGGAAGACGATGCCCATGTCATCTCGGTCTATGACGCTTCTTAGTAGGCCTTTGTTGTCGCGGTCGATAATGCTCCATAGCAGGAGCGGCACCCAAGATGCCCTCATAGATGAACAACGAAGAGGACTTCGAAGTAGGTAATGGAGTAGTAAGGTTGTCGTCGGTTTCTGACATTGTGCAGGATCACTCAGATGAGGATCAGAAGCAAACGAGAACGTAGAGCATGAAAAATTGAACAAAATGGACTCCTGGAACACCTTAATCGGACTTCCGGAGAGGAAGTTATAGCCGATTTAGTGATTCAAAGTCGCAAGGAGGTGCCGGACGGCGGCGACGGGCAGCCAGTGGCGGCAGAGGGCCGCCGGAGGAGCCTGAGGTCGGCCGAAGGGCCGGCGGCGCGGCGGCGGCGGCAGTGGCCGGCGGTGATTGGCGGTCGCCAGCGGTGTCCGACGGTGGTCTGCGGTGTCCGGCGGTGGCCGACGGTGGCCGGCGGTCGGCGGCAGTGGCGGCGGCGGCGTCGGGCGGCTAGTGGCGACAGAGGGCCGCTAGAGGAGCCTGAGGGCGGCCAAAGGGCCGGCGGCGCGGCGGCGGCAGCGGCGCGGCGGCGGCAGCGGCCGGCGGTGGCCGACGCTGGCCGGCGGTCGACGGCGGTGGCGGCAGTGGCTGGTGCATCGTGGCTGAGGGCGGCTGGCCGCGGTGGGTGCACGCGGGCACAGGCCACAGGCACTGGCCCGGGTGCTGTCACTCGGTGCTGGTGACGCTCCCGGGTGAAGTGGGGAACACCCACGAGGACAAATCCCGGGATCGGGACCGCGTGCGGGACAGGTGCGCGGTGATCGCGCGACCGCGTGCGCGAGCTGGCGGAAACGCATGCGGGGACAGGGCACTGAGAAGCTCGGACGCGTTTGCGCGTACAGCGTGCGCGAGCTGGCGGAACCACGTCCGGGGACAGAGCACCGGGAGACGCGGACGCGTTTGCGCGTACCGTGTGCACGTGCGCGTACCGCATGCGGATCAGCCCGGATCTGTGCGTGGCGCTCGATCCGGGGCAAGGCAGGGCAGGGGCAGGGGCAGCGCGGAGCAGGGCCTGGGGCGGCGCGGCAGGGGCGGCGGGACTATGACGGTGATGAAGGATTCCAAAAAAAAATTTAGGGTTTGTAAGGTGATGGCTCTGATACCATGTTACGAAGAGAGAATGGAATAATGGAAATCTTTGTATTCCACTTAGGGTTAAATCCCTTTATATATACAAGTGTTTAAGGGTTACACGTGTAATGCACTACACACATTATGAGATAACACATATAATCTAACAAAAACTATTATTGCTCTTGGAGGTGCTCTTAGTTGTTGAGAGTTGGAAGCTCTTCAAACACTGTTTTGGACCTCCACCATCTCTACTCTCTCAAATTTTAATTTTGCAAAGGTTCCCTCCTTACATTTGCACAGATCCTCAAGAAAATATAATTTCTTACTTACGAAAATAATAATAATAATAATAATAATAATAATAATAATAATAATGTCAGAGGGATTGTAAATTCAATCTAGATTTTGTTGGTTTTACATGTCATAATTTATTCTTTATTTCATTTGCAGAAGTTTGAGGACCTTTTACATGAATGACCCAACTGTGATTTGTGTATTTAATGGGTAATTGCTAACTTCCAAACGGATGACACAACAAATGGGATTACTCATTGGTATTTGTACACTTATGCTCATAGTAATCTAAACATTTGTTTTTTTTCTTGAAAATGAAAAAATCTGAACAAAAACTTGAAGAATAAATAAATAAATAATAGAAAACTAATTAAAAAAAAAGCCACATAAATAAAATATCATGGCAATCACAACCTCCAAAAACGCCTAAAAAAATTTATCAATCATAAAAAACTTACATTTTTTTCAACCTCTGAAACCCCAACCTAGATGGAACAGGGGAAGACCTCGCTGAGAAGGAGCGAGTGTGTGTGAGGAAGTCATGCTGAGGATGTCGGGGAGGAGGTTCCTCATCGGGATCGAAGGGTGGTGGGAAGGTTTAAGAGAGAGAGAGAGAGAGAGAGAGAGATGAGAGGGGGATTTCTTGTTCGAATTCAGAGAGAGGGGGCTGTGAGAGAGGGTCAGGGGAGGGGGAGTTTGTCGCGGGAGGTGCCGAGGGAGGAGTTTTAGCTCTAGATTGGAAAACAATAATGATTCCTAGGCCCCAATTTCACAGGCCCCAAATAGGCCCCATGAGGTGGCATCATTACATTACCCATTATACTCCTTTCCCTTATAAAGTGGGTTGTCGGTTATGATTACCGATTTTTTTTTAATCACACAGTTCTTCTTTATTAATTGAGAAAAAATTTTCTCTTTGGTTCTTCAAACAGAACTAAAAAAAAACATAAAAATATCAATCGTCAACTCTATTATTCTTCTTCTTCCAGTTTTGTTTTCTTCATAAATCTCGTCATTCTTCATCAACACCATATGATTTTTTTTATGAAGAACAAGTATGAGCAGATCGTTAATTTTAGTTTGAGAACACGGAAGGATCAGAAGATTTTTGTTATTTGGATCCCACAAAAATATCTATTCTATCAGGTTTGAAAATTAAGGATCAACAATTGAATTATTTTTTTGTTTGATTTATGTTTTCGTTGGTGTTTTCACATTATTTACTTGTTTTCTTTTGTTTTTGAATGTTGTTACATTGACTGGTAATCTCATAGTTTATTAGTCAAGGATGTTACATTGAACGTCTTATTGTTGTTGATTTCACATTGTTTAATCATTTTTTTAATACTGTTACATTGACTGATAATTTCAGATTTCATTATATAGATTAATACATTGAATGTCATATTGTTGTTGATTTCACTTTTTTTTTTAATCCTTTACATTGACTGATAATTTCATATCATATTCAATATGAAACATTTATATATGTATATGTGTACCATTAAATAGTCATGTTAAATTTTTTTTTTTGTGGAATTCGTAAATGTAACAGTTATTGACAAAATCATTTGCATACTCAATAATGATTCCTAGGCCCCAATTTCACAGGCCCCAAATAGGCCCCATGAGGTGACATCATTACATTACCCATTATACTCCTTTTTAATATTTTTCCTTATAAAGAGGGTTGTCGGTTATGATTACCGATTTTTTTGTAATCATACAGTTCTTCTTCATTAATTGAGAAATTTTTTTCTCTTTGGTTCTTCAAACAGAACTAAAAAAAAACATAAAAATATCAATCGTCAACTCTATTATTCTTCTTCTTCCAGTTTTGTTTTCTTCATATATCCCGTCATTCTTCATCAACACCATATGATTTTTTTTATGAAGAACAAGTATGAGCAAATCGTTAATTTTAGTTTGAGAGCACGGAAGGATCAGAAGATTTTTGTTATTTGGATCCCACATAAATGTCTATTCTATCAGGTTTGAAAATTAAGGATCAACAATTGAATTATTTTTCTGTTTGATTTATGTTTTCGTTGGTGTTTTCACATTGTTTACTTGTTTTCTTTTGTTTTTGAATGTTGTTACATTGACCGGTAATCTCAGATTTTATTAGTCAAGGATGTTACATTGAACGTCTTATTGTTGTTGATTTCACATTGTTTAATCGTTTTTTTTAATACTGTTATATTGACTGATAATTTCAGATTTCATTATATAGATTAATACATTGAATGTCATATTGTTGTTGATTTCACTTTTTTTTTAATCCTGTTACATTGACTGATAATCTCAGATCATATTCAATATGAAACATTTATATATGTATATGTGTATCATTAAATAGTCATGTTAATTTTTTTTTTTTGTGGAATTCGTAAATGTAACAGTTATTGACAAAATCATTTGCATACTAGATGTAATAGTCCTTTCCAATAGTTATTTTGAAAGTAAATTTATTGTTTCATTTGAAAATGTAACAGTCACTTGCAAAATCATTTACATTTGTAAATGTAATAGTTATTGGCAAAGTTATTTACATACTAAGTGTAACAGTCCTTTGCAATAGTTATTTTGAAAATAAGTTTATTGTTTCATTTGTAAATGTAACAGTTACTTGCAAAATCATTTGCTTTATAAATGTAACATTCTTTTGCAAATCTTCAGTTGTTGCTGAGGCCACAATTGCATCGGATGAGAAATTTAAATTTATTCTCAATACATGGATTCTTTACATGAAGAGTTGATGAACTGTACAGCTGGGAATGCTAATTGCAGCTTTGCACGTGAAGGAACATTTCGAGATGTAAGTGTTCACTCCCCTAAAAAGGTTCGAAGTAAAGGGCGTCCACCATAAAAAAGGAAGGCAGCCAAGGTTTTACAAACCAAAGTCCAAGCATGGGAAGATTTCTGAAAGTAAAGTGCAGAATGTTGTGGAAGTAATTTAGATCTGGTACCAAAGAATTAGATCCATGCATGGATTTTTGTTTCAATTTGTGTAATAAAGTCATTATAATGTGATGAATACACATTGTTTTAGTGTGTTATGTTTTAGCCTTTGATGTAATCTTTTTTTTTTATGAAATGTAAAGTCATTGATAGATTATTTAGTGATTAATGTGTTTAATATTACATTATAGATGTGTGTATTGTGTTACATTATAATTGCGTGTTTTGTGATCTGTTTTTATGAAATGTAACAGTACATTGTAATAATTAATGTGTTTAGTGTTACATTTGTGTATTATGTTACATTACAGATGCGTGTTTTGTGTTAAAACTAACACTGATATGTGTATTGTGTTTACATTTTAAGTTGGATGAAAATAAATGTAACAATTCTTAGTGGTTGATATTTTTAGGCAGACTTTGTTGTGATATGTTTTGATGAAATGTAACAGTGTTTGCCAGATTTTTAATGATCAATGTGTTTTGTGCTACATTACAGATGTGTGTATTGTGTTACATCACAGATGCGTGTTTTGTGTTACTTATAACATTGATATGTGTATTGTGTTTACACTCAAGTTGGATGGATTAGTGAGTGATTTTATGTAAATGTAACAATTTCGAGTGGTTGTTAATGTAACAACAACAAAAGATAATGTTACATAGATGATTTTACACTTATATAGCAAGATATGAACAGTTAGCATAGCAAATCAATTCTGGTCTGAATATCTGCATTTCATTCACCAAAAAATCATATGTAATAATTGTTACATTCAGTATACATAATTGAGAAAAAAATTTCTCTTTGGTTATTCAAACAGAACTGAAAAAAAAAACATAAAAAGATCAATCATCAAGTTGGATTGTGAATAATATGTGGTCCACTTCTGTGTATGTCCGCCTCTTGTCAGAGATGAATTTCTTTACGAGATCTCTTATAGAAATGCACATCTATAAAGTTATCTGTTTCGGTATCTGTCCTTGATATATGTGTTGAGCCATAATATGTAAGATAACTACACCGCATTCAATACTGCATTAAAACATATAAATCCACATTGTTAAAATATTGTTACATTCACTAATTGTTAATACAACTGTTTCATCCATAGTCAAGATGTTGTTACATTCATGTAAACTGTTACATTTGTAATAACAAATAGCTAAATTTGAATTCTTTGGATGTGCTTACATCTAACATGTGACATTAATGTAACACCTGTGAATTTTATCTTATTTATATATTTAATTTAAATATATAAATATTATATTTGAATTGAAATTTGTGTATTTTGTGTGTTTTTAAGTTTTGGCCAATTTAGTGTATCCTTATGGGCCCATTTCAGTTTACAATTTTAAATATTAATTGTTATGTTGAAATTTTTATATATACATATTTTAAAGATCTTTAAGATCTTAAATGGTTACAATCTCATTAACATTGGAGCTCAAAAGATTAAGTTTTGAGATTTCATTGTTATTGATTTTAAGGGACCCAGTTATGAATTGTGAATTTCCTATAATATGCTGCAGGGACCTATCTGTAATTCGGATAGGGACCTATTTGTAAATATAAAACAATCCAGGGGTCGTTTTATCATTTTCGGTAGATTTGAGGATTTGATTTGATTTGATTTGATTTGTTTTGCTAGATACATGAGACATAAATTTTAAATTTTAAATCCTTTTAATTGTCAATTCCTATTTTGTTTATGGAAATATTATTTTTTTTTAAATCCATATCCTATCAAATCTTTTTAATAACCACTTTTTTAAATTTAATTTTTAAATCAAATCAAGATGTTAGATTAAATAAATATGAATATATGAGAGAGAGAGAGAGAGAGAGAGAGAGAGAGTTGTGAGGTGCCAAGGGTTTGGGAGAGAGCATCCGTGGGAGAGAGAAAGGGTTAGAAAAGAAAAGATAATGTGAGGTATAGTATTTAATTTAATTTAATTTTCTTTTGCTTTCAATCTTTTGATTTCTTATTATATAATAAATCTATGCTTAGGTGAATTTCTGAGTTTTAGTTAACATTTGGTTTTGATTTTTCTTTAAGGATTAGATATACTTTTATGTTATTGTATTTTGATTTTTTTTTTATAAAACTAGGGTTTTGATTTATTGGATATATGTTTGTATTATTGGATTTTGATTTTTGATAAACCTAGGGTTTTTATTTATTTATTATTTATTTTAATGATTAGAGCTATGTTAGATTATTAAAATTGAATTTATTTTTAATAAAGTTAGGTTTATAATTTATACATACACATGATAAGTTTTATTTGTTTTAGACTTTTACTAATAAATAGCTTATTTTAATAAAGAAAAAAAAAGTGTTTTCATATTATTTTATCAATTTCGTTATTATATTGTTATATTGAATTTTCTGGATTTGGTCTTTTTCTGGTTTTTGTCTTTTCTGGTTTTGTCTTTTAGTGACTGGTTATATGTTTGATAGGTTTTATCCTCTTCTTGGGTTCTATTATATTTTCTTTTGTATGATTTATATGAGATAAATTTAGCTCATTGGGTATAAAGATTTATACCTATTGATTATAATTAAGGAAATTAGGTATAGATTTAAATTATAGGTTTTGATTAATAACTTATTTGGTTTATCTAGGTTGTAATTTTTGTTGTGGGATTCATTCTCCGGACCTAGGGTCCATTCGAGGTGAGTAGGCCTATTGATTTATTTTATGTGAGTTTTAATTTACAACGTTGAATTTCACGTGTTCATTATACTTCTATGATATTATGTGATATACAAGCATTTATATTATGATTATTTTGCATAATTTTGATATTTTACATATTGATCAAATTGCATTTCTTACTGAATAAAGTTGCATGATTTAATTCCTTCATTTTGTCATTTAAAATAGCATGAATTATGTTATTCATGTTTCAAGAATTAACATAATACATTTTGATGTTTATGTTTTCGAAATAACATTTGGATTAAAGATTTTCATTTGGAGACTTTTGGAAAAATTTAAGAATAGTGGAGACAACCTAGTCCTTTGTGGATGTCTTTTGAATGTGCTAACATATAATATGTACTTTTAAATGTAGTATTTTTCAGTTCTGTTATATTTATACATCTAAACAGAAATATAAATACATGTATCAATTTGTCATGTTATAAACACTGTTACATTCTGAGCTGTTCATTTTTTAATAGTTAGTTTTACTAATTTGGACTTCTTTTGAATGTTCTTACATGTATACAACTGTTACATTCTTTGTGAAAACCTAAAAAACCTAATTTAAAAATACATTTGTGAAAACATCCGAAACTTAATTCAAAGATTTATTTCGAAAAGGTAAACAATATTACATCTTAATTTTACATGCATTTCATCAAAAATTACTTTGCACATTTCAATGTATGATTATTTTCGAATCCCTAGATCGAAAAAACCAAGTCATCCAATAAAAAACTAAATAAACACAAAATCTGAAAAGAAAAGAAATAAGGGTTCTTACTGTTCATCGTCATTTGTTTGATCTGATGTTCCAATCTGTTCGAAATGAAGAAACGAATCGAAACGTAGGGTCTCGAAGAAACGATTTATGTTTTTTTTCTCTCTTTTTTGATTGAATGTGATTATTTTGGGGGAGGAGGAATTTGAAAATCCGTTTTGGCTCACCGAAAGAGACGGTGATGTTTAATTCTGGATTTCAAATCGGGATTTCTTTGATTCGTGCGTGTGTTTTCAAGGAGATTTTATGAAGGGTATTTTTGGTTTTTGTTTTGTTACCCTTTTTGAAAAGTGAAAAAACAAACCAATGAGAAGTTGACAACTCATGGGGCTTGTGAGTGGGGCTTATATTTTGGGGTCTGGGTATCACCACTGATCTGAAAATTATAAATAGAAGAGAGAGAGTGAACAGGGTTCTATTCGTGATGGAACGAAACGGTCAGCACTGGCTGGACCAGTTTCGTATATATTTTTTCAAATCACAAAATGAATCGTTCGATCTAAGTCCATCGATCGGACAATCAACATCCAAACCGCACTCGTTTCTCTCTCTCTCTCTCTCTCTCTCTCTCTATATATATATATATATATATATAGAGGGAAGTGATTAGGTGCGGTCGTGCGGTCAGTGCGACCGCGATCACGGGTCCATCGCATCGTACGGTCGGGTGCGAATCACGTCGACCGTTAGATGCGATGGACCCGCGATCGGACGGCCCGCGATCGCGACCGCACGACCGCACGTAAGCATTTCACTATATATATATATATATATGCGACTGATACCCCGCGGGACGTGTGGCTGTGCAGGATTCGAGCAGGACCGTTCAATCAGGGTCCATCCATCGATCGGCTGTTTTAAAACAAAAAAAAAAACAAACTTTCCTATTCTAACCCCCCCCCCCTTAAAAAACCCCTTCACCACCCTCGACGAACCCCTCTTCAACAGCTCCAACACTCCATCGAATGCCAGCTCTCTCATCCATCTCTGTTTTTTCTTCTTCTTCTTCACCGAATATCATCCACAAATCACACCGCACCTCCTCTCTTCACGCCAGAACCTCCATCCAGCCGTTCCCCGTCATCGTCCCCATCCAAAACCCTAATTTTTTTGGATTTAGGGTTATTAGTCACCTGTATATATAATGTTTGATTTGTTTTATGTTTGTGGTTTTTCTAATACTCATGAGTATTGTTGTTGAAGGCCATAAAAGGATGAATTTTATGGTTTTACGATGGAAATCCATCTGTTTTTGTATTCATCATTTAAAGATACATGCTTGTGGGCTTGAGATAGTGTTTGACTGAGTCTCCAAGTTTGTGACTTTGTTTTTTTTTTAAAAAAAAATTGTTGTAAAAGTCTCCCAAGTTTGTGTATTTGAAACAGGACCTCCTTGTTAAACATATTTCAAACGGTGCAAATAAAACTTGGTTGGAGTCTAATATACAAAAATCTAACAAATTCAATCATCATCACCACCTCATCATTCTCATCTCATCCAATAGAGGGCAAAGACCACATGGCAGGAAATGGACTATTTGAATACTTTGGATGACAGACACTGGAATTCATATTCAAATGTTCAGTCTAAGAAAGTACTCGTGTGTTTTATTATAGCGTATTTGGAAGATGAGGAATGCAATAGTATTTCAAAATCGCAATCTCGATGCTCGTTGGACTGTCATGAAAGCAATTTCCTTATGTTCAGAATGCCTCCAATGGAGACAGAGGATGGTGGACAAAAGTATTGGACTGCCAGCTCTTCAAACTCACATTAATGAGTTAGTAAGGATGGTACATATGGATTCAAAAAATTATATGTATAACTAACAGATGGTACATATATGCATAAAAGATAATTCAAGCTGGACACCTCCCTTCTTCATTGAACTTTAAAATAGTAGACAAAATAGACCTGTTTCAACATACAAGTGTTTGAACCTAAACTTGTTTTAACATACAAGTTTATCAACAGACAAAATAGACCTATTTTAACATACAAGTGTTTGAACCTAAACTTGTTTCAACATACAAGTTCATCAACAGACAAAATAGAGTTTCAACATACAAGTTTACAGACAAAATACAAGTGTTTCAACATACAAGTGTTTCAACATAAACTTGTTTCAACATACAAGTTTATCAACAAAAACATCTTTCAACATTAATTCACATGCCTTCACAAACATCTCTATGCCCTCTCAAACAGTAGACCTGAAAATAAAACAACAACCAACACATCACTGCTACAGCACAATCAATTCAATTTTAAAAAATAATTTAATTAGAATCATAATTACCAAGTTTCATACAATGGTTTAAACATGAGTTTCATCAAATGCTACTGGATCATCCTCAGAATTTTGTGATAACCTGAGATATTCACAAAATATCATATATTACTAACAAAAAGAAAGAACCATAATTTAACATTGAAAAAAAAAAATTCTAGTTTTGCCTATATAGTTTTGCCTATATAACATTGAGAAATAGTTCTGCATCATAATCTTTCAACTCATTTCTAGTTTTGCCTATATAGTTTCGGACATCTCTCTCCATACATCCGACCTCCTCATACCCTCCTGAGTCAATGCCAATAAATAGACATGGTTTGTGCAGTGCTGACATTTGCCCCTCTATATGTGTCAATCAAAGATTTTTAAGCAACTGTTACTTCTCTATATGATCTCAAGAGATGTGTTTTTCGTGGAGTACATAAAACATGAGCATGGCCTTCAACAAGATTGTGCACCTTCCATCTTTTACCATCTTTCATTAAGCTTATTTTAGCCTTGCAACCTAATCTTGTATGTCCTCAGGCTTGCTTTGTACTCGAAGAAGCTTTAAATCCTTCTTTAGAACAAACAATATCTCTCAAGTATAGTTCTTTTGCACCCCGATCAGCTATATGATATTTTGTGGATGATTTCCGTACAGAAAAACCTGAAATTTTTCCATAAGTGACATAAAACTTCTCTGCTTCTTCAAGAGAACCGAAAGACATTCCAATGACTGGTTTACATTGTTCGTCTATGTCCGGAATCCAAAGGCCTCCATCATCACCACATAAAGATCCTAGATTCTCAACACTTGCATCATCATGTGAACCATCAACTCCACTAAACATTTTAACTGCAATATGACAACAAATATGACCATAATTAATTTACCATCAAATAATACTTGTATTCCCTAATTATCCATGTCATATTGCTCACCTACCATATAAAAAAAACACTCAATTCATGCACACTCATAACACACACAAACAAGAATCAGCCACTTCATCAAAATTAGTTGACCCCCTCATTAACTTGAACAGAGCAAATAATTAAAACTTGAAAACATACAGACCCTTTAAAGGACTTTCCAATGCATATAAAACATGCATATGAAACTTAAAAACTTACAGACCTTTTAAAAGGCTTTCCAATGCATAAACCATTTCCATGAGAACAAAAAAAAAAAAATTAAAAACCCCTAAAACTTACAGAAAAAATCTGACAGTTATGCTTGGGAGGGTGTGGGTTGGCCTTGTAATAATCAGCACTAAAAGGTATGAAATCAAACATAATTAATTTACCACCAAATAATACTTGTATTCCCTAATTATCCATTCATATTGCTCACCTACCATATAAAAAAAAACACTCAATTCATGCACTCATGACACACACAAACAAGAATCAACCACTTTATCAACATTAGTTGACCCCCTCATTAACTTGAGCAAAGCAAAAAATTAAAACTTGAAAAACTTACGGACCCTTTAAAAGGCTTTCCAATGCATATAAAACATGCATATGAAACTTAAAAACTGACAGACCTTTTAAAAGGCTTTCCAATGCATAAACCATTTCCATGAGAAAAAAAAATTAAATTAAAAACCCCTAAAAACTTACAGAAAAAATCTGATGATCAGTTATGCTTGGGAGGGTGTGGGTTGGCCTTGTAATAATCAGCATTAAAAGGTATGAAATCAAACATAATTAATTTACCATCAAATAATACTTGTATTCCCTAATTATACATGTCAAATTGCTCACCTACCATATAAAAAAACACTCAATTCACGCACTCATGACACACACAAACAAGAATCAACCACTTTATCAACATTAGTTGACCCCCTCATTAACTTGAGCAGAGCAAAAAATTAAAACTTGAAAACTTACGGACCCTTTAAAAGGCTTTCCAATGCATATGAAACTTAAAAACTTATAGACCTTTTAAAAGGCCTTCCAATGCATAAACCATTTCCATGAGAACAAAAAAAAATTAAATTAAAAACCCCTAAAAATTTACAGAAAAAAAATCTGATGATCAGTTATGCTTGGGAGGGTGTGGGTTGGCCTTGTAATAATCAGCACTAAAAGATATGAAATCAAACACATATTTCTAATGTATTTAAAACCTACAGATCTATATGCATTAGCCTTTCAAAAAAAATTAACAGATCATTCAAAACATATTCACAATGAAAACCTTAATTTATTAAACACAACAACAAATGAAACAAAAAACCCTAAATAACCAGATAATCAAATAAGAAAAAGAAAATACTTACAATGTATGTTATGTCGTGTTAACGCCGGTGCCGGGACAACGTCGGTGCTAGGACACGGACGGTGCAGGGACGGGGATGATGACGGGGAACGGCTGGATGGAGGTTCTGGCGTGAAGAGAGGAGGTGCGGTGTGATTTGGGGATGATATTCGGTGAAGAAGAAGAAGAAGAAAAAACAGGGATGGATGAGAGAGCTAGCATTCGATCGAGTGTTGGAGCTGTTGAAGAGGGGTTCATCGAGGGTGGTGAAGGGGTTTTTTAGGGGGGGGGGGGGGGGGGGGGGGGGGGTTAGAATAGGAAAGTTTGTTTTTTTTTTTTGTTTTAAAATAGCCAATGGATGGATGGACCCGATCGAACGGTCCTGCTCGAATCCCGCACAGCCGCACGTTCCGCGGGGTATCAGTATATATATATATATATATATATATATATATATAACTGATTTAGTGCGGACGTGCGGCTTTGGGTTCACCTAGCAGAATACTTGACGTCCGTCTGATTACATTTCCACCAATCAGACATGCATGGAGAGTTAAAAAAAAACCAAAAGTGCATTGAGGTTGATGTGCATTGATGGGGGGTTTAAAAAAATGCAAATGGAACAGGTCAACCGGTACCCAATACACTCTCTGTTTCTCTCTCTCTCTCTCATTTTACTTTCTCAAACCCCTCTCATCACCCCCAAATCCAGGTAGGGGTCATCAAATGGCCTGTAGCCCGAAAATCTGACCCGCCCGACCCAGGCCCTTTCACGGGCCGGGCCAGCCCAGCCCATTTTGAGGGAAGGCCGGGCTTGGGCTTGCTTCTGGAAGCCTGGCTCGGCCCACGGTCCAACCCGAATTGGGCCCATTCGGGCTGGCCCGTAGGGATAATAAAATGAAATGATCATTTGACCGTTTCAAAAATTTAAAGGGGGTGTAAAAAAAATTAATTGAAGGGGGCATTTGAGCCCCTCAAGAAGTCTGCATGGCAGACTTTAATAAAGTCTCTGCCATAGCAGAGACTCTCTGCCATGTAGAGACTTTAAGAGCCCGTTTGGATAGAGACACAAGTTATTCTGGGGTTTATACATATTCCATGAATTGTTGAATTTATCAATGGAACAAGAGATTTTGCGTTTGGTTATGTTTTCAGTTTTTCTCATTGGGAAACGTAATAATAAAGGTTGGAGTGTTTGGTTGATAAAGAATAAGATGTAAATAAGGTGTAAAAAATTGATTTGATATGTGAGCCCCATTGATGTATAAGAGGTGATAACAGATGATTTGATGTGATGACATGTGATTTGATAGGTGGGTTCCCTTCTTCTAGTAGAGGAATAACACAATTCCATGGGAGGACATGGAATACAAATACCAGTTTATTCTCTCCTAATTCTGCATAGCTATACCCCTTTATTCCTTCTACCTAAACACCTTTTCTGCCTTATTCTCCCCTATTCCACCACTATTCCTCTAGCCAAACAGCCCCTAAGTCTCTGCATGGCAAAGCCTTTAATTAAAGTGGAGAACCCATGCCCTGCACGTTATTAAATTCCTATCGTTGGAGTAAAATCCAATGGTAGGAAATACATTCTTCTTGCTTCAAGCCTCCAATGGTGGCAAATGTCTACCTTGTAGGCGTCCATCAACGTCACAACGTAGGCTGGGAGGAGGGCCATCAACGCTGGGCATCAACGTCACAACATAGGCTGGGAGGAGGGCCATCAACGCTGGGCATCAACGTCACAACGTAGGCGTCCCAGTCCGGCAGCAGGGGACGTGCAAGCAGGCCGATACCCCATCTACTTGGCGGTGCCCCTGGGCTCTCTCCTTTCCTTTCCTTTCCTTTCCTTTTTTCTCCTTTAGAGGGGGTATCTATGTAGAACCCTCCACCCCCCCCCCCCAATATTCAGACCTGTACTAATCTCTTTTCATAATGAAATCGATTGGTGGCGAGTGTCTACCTTGTTCAAAAAAAAAAAGCCTCCAATGGTGGGAAATTTTTTTTTATAAATGGGCTAATCATCCTTTCTTTCATTCTCATCACATTATCAGAGCAAATACATCCAGTAAAAAAAATCATCTCAAGCCGAATATTGAAGAAGTCCTCTCTCAAGCTATCAAACTCTCAAAAAGTCATCTTGCAAGCTCACAACAAGCTCCCTTTCAAGATCTCAGCAAGCTCTCAACAAGCACTCTTTCAAAATCTCAACAAGCTCTTTTTTTATTACATTGGTGCACATTTTCTATTTCTATTTTCTTTTAGTAGTTATCATATAATTCTAGTTATTATAATAGCTCACAATCCAGTAGACGATTCAATTGGATCTCCTATTATATAATCTTCAAATACAGCATCTTCTTCTACTAATGCATTAGCATCTTCATCTAGAAAAACTAAATCTGCAATTTGGGATTTTTTTAATTAATTGAAACTATGGAAAATGGAAAAACAATTCAAAAAGAAAAATGTTTTTTGTGTAGTAAACTTTTAAATGCATCATCATCTCAAGGTACTAGTCATCTTAAGAGGCATAAGGATAAATGTTTGGTAAAAAATAAAATTGATATTAGAGATCAAATATTATTAAATAAAAATGTTAGTGGTAATTTAACTGCATATAATTATGATGAAACAGGTGCATATCAAGAAATAGTAGATTACATGATTAGAGCTGAACAACCATTTACTTTTGTAGAAAAACATGATTTTACTCGAACAGTACAAAGAGGGTTAGCTCCACAATATAAAGGTTTTTCTGCTTATACTGCTAAAAGAGATGTAATAAAACGTTTTTTAGTTGAAAAGGAAAAAATAAAGGTTTTTTCTTTAAATTATGAAGTTAATATTTTTTAAACTTCATATTAATGGACATCTATTCAAAATATTAGTTTTTTATGTATAGTTGCACACTATATGGATCAAGATTGGAAATTAAATAAGAGAATAATATCTTTCAAAATGCTTGAATCCCCACATACTGGTTTAACAATTGCAAATGCAATGCATGAAGAATTAGTAAGTTGGGGTATTCAAAATAAAAAAAATTTCAGAGTTGGGGTATTAGAGAATTCCAAGAAGGCAGGCGACCAGATCTTTGACCCCCGAAAAGGGAGGGATGCGATATGATTTTTCATATCTCCTGCTCTCTCAACAATTCAAAAGAACAGGAGATGGGGAATATGTGGAGGTAAAAATCTGCGCTATGACACATGTCAAGACAAGACGGACATGGGCCATCTGGCTTAAGGCCCACAAGCCTTGATCCAGGTCGGGCAACCTCATGATGATGTCATCAGGTGTGCAGGCACGACTAGGCTATGGGTCTGGTTGGACGGTCGAACACCTCGTAAGCATGTGTCACCTCGGGTTGTCTAAGGCACGACCAGACATGAGGTTTGGTTGGTCGACCTTACTCCTCGGGAATGAGCAGTCTAAGGCACGACCAGACATGAGGTTTGGTCGGTCAACCATACTCCTCGTAGACATATTCAAAGTTGTAACACACGGGCGAGTACACCAAGAGACCCCGAGCAAAATGGAGAAGCGGTCAGAAGACCACTAACACCTATAACCACCAATCAGGCAGTGGGTAATCAAGGGTCGATGTGGAGGATAATTATTAAGGACGTTTCCCTGAAAAAATACCTACTAACTACTTAGTGGCAAGGCGGTTACAAGGGCAATATCTGGAACTACGTGTGGCTTGATCCCTCAGGGGTACGTAGGCAGCCTATAAAGAGATCACGCGAAAGGGAGAGAAATAGATACAGAACTTTCTCATCATCCCTAGCACTCTAAAGGCATATCCAACCATAGTCCAAGTTTACTCTTACCACCCAAAAATTCTTACCCAAATAATACTAAATAGCCTGTTTTCCCAAGAAGATTTACAAATTTAACTGAAGGGAAAAAATATCCACCTCAAATGATGTAGCTGAAGATCGTTTAAAACGTTTTTTTGTCTTTAGAACCGATTCAAAATGATTTATTTCGTGTTCGTTGTTGTGTCCATATTTTAAATTTAATTCTACAAGATGGTTTATCACTTTTATCACCTTCAATTAAAAAAATAAAAGATATAGTACGTAATATCTTTCCCTTTTATTGTCAGATTTAATCTTTTCCCTTTTTTAATCAATTCAATAAATATACATCAACTAATAAGCAAACAAAGTGAAAACCATTTTTATAGAAATCCTTGTTTATCACATTAAAAAAATTACTAGAGGGGGTCGTCAGGGTCACGGAGTGAGAATAGCTGTGTGTGTGATTTTTCATGTTAATTGGGACCGGTTGACCGGTTGCATTTTTTTTAAACCCCTCCCCCCCCCCCCCCCCCCCCCCATCAATGCACATCCACATCAATGCACTTTTGGTTTTTTTTTTTAACTCTCCATGCATGTCTGATTGGTGAAAATGTAATCGGACGAACGACAAGTATTCCCGCACGGTGAAACTGCACGTCCGCACTAAATCATATATATATATATATATATATAGGGATCCGATTACGTGCGGTGTGCGGTCGGTGCGGTGCGCGATCGACGTGCGTCGTCCGATCGCGGGTCCATCGCATCGGACGGTCGGGTGCGATTCACGTCGACCGTTGGATGCAATGGACCCGCGATCGAACGGCCCACGTCGTAAACCGCACCGACCGCACACCGCACGTAATCACGACCATATATATATATATATATATATTTTCGATAATATGCGGTCGGTGCGGTCGTGCGGATTCGACGTGCGTCGTCCGATCGCGGGTCCATCGCATCCAACGGTCGACGTGAATCGCACCTGACCGTCCGATGCGATGGACCCGTGATCGACGGCACGTGAATCGCGACCGCACGACCGCACGACCGTATAATATCACGACTATATATATATATATATATATATATACACAAAGAGCAAGCATGTAAAAATGGATCCGCACATCCGCAGAGTATCATCTCTCTCTCTCTCTCTCTATATATATATATATATATAGAGAGAGAGAGAGAGAGAGAGAGAGAAATGATACTCTGCGGACGTGTGGATCCATTTTTACATGCTTGCTCTTTGTGTTTGCATATATGATGTGCTTGCTATTTGTGTTGACCAAGGACCTCAATGTTTGCAGAGATCTTTGGACCTAATCAAGAATTTGGAAATTTAGATCAAAATTCCATGATTTTCCACAAAAACTACTAAGATGATTGGGCCACCTGTGATGGACTATGATGTTCTCAATGCAAGACTTGGTAGTGTGCTGCTTTATCTATTGCTTGCATAACTGGAATCCTCACTGTGTTGATGTGGCAAGGGGTTATCTTGAAAAGGTCGTGGACCTTGTGCTAGAATTTACTAATGCTGAGAGTACTGTAATATCAAATGTTTATTATGAAAGTTTAATTGAATTTTTTTAATTTGCTTTATGAAATGTCATCTTCATTTTGTAAAATTCTTGGAGACAAATTATGTAGTGTGGGTGTGATGCAAATTGTTTTGACGAATAACAGGTGCAACATTGTTGAATGTACTATATGGACAAACCCCAATGGGTATTTTTTTTATGTTGACTAGAGAATCCCCGACGGACTTAGTCCGTCGCTAATACACCATTCTTTTATTAGTGAACAGAGATACTCCGACGGACATAATCCGTCGCTAATACACCTTTTACAGGCTAAAGTCCATCACTAATACAGACATAGGCTTTCTCGACCCCCTCAATGCCGACGGACCAGCGACGGACAATGTCCGTCGCTAATACCCTTTAGCGACATATTTAATCCGTCGCAGAAAGTCAAATGTCTTATTGTGGGTCTAGATCGTAATCCATTTCCGAGCTTGATCTTGATGTTCGATGAGATCTGACGGCCTAAAATGAAACTCCATTTGATGTAAAGTTTAAAAGCCTTTCCATCTTCTCTCTCCTCAACCATTCTAGAAAATACAAACCCTAATCACCGTCACTCGTCCATGGCTCGCTCCCCCACCTCCAATCTTCCTCCACCTCAAGCGACCACCTCCGCCCTCCTCCATCTTCGGCGACCACCTCCATCTACGGCGCTTCCCCTTTCCCCATCGCCGGCGACCTCAAACTACCCCCCCCCCCCCCGGTCGGACCCCCTTCCTCCATATCTGGCATCATCCACCAACGGCTTAGCCCCTTCCACCTTAGCCGGTGTCATCCACAAAAATGTATATCTACATATTTCTATAAAATGTCTATATCAACAGAGGGTATCATTTCTCTATATATGTTTTTGTTTACATTTCTGTTAAATGTTTTTCCAGATCAATCCATGTATGGTTTTTTTTATTATTGAAAAGCAATTATCTAAGACGGATTTGTATCAATTTAGGGATAGGGTTTTATGTGAACTTATGCCGATCTTTCATTTTTCATTCTGTAGTCTTGAATCTTCAAGTGGTTCTATTGATTTGATTTTCTATGTAGATTATGTAAATCTGTTTGTATCTTGATTGATTGGTTTCAAATCTTAATACTTTCTTAAGCATCATTCGCATTTGTTATTCACAATGGTTTTTTTGTAAGCACAATGCTACAGTTATTGGGGAAGTTAAAGGATCGTTTTGATTGCTTTCATAATTCAAGAAGAGCCCTTTTTGGATGAAAATTGGATCTTTGTTAAAATGGACGGCTATTCTATTAATTAAAAGGAGATGTAATTTTTTTAGCTAGCTGTTGATATTAGAAGTGCAAATCATTGTTTTCAACAAAACTTTGTAGAGTTGATATGATTTTCAATTTTTATGTTTCCCAAATGTCTTGGAAAAAATTGCCTTTCGGTTAAATGTGCTACTGGATTTTAAGTCTTGAACATTGCTATTACTGCTAGTGGGATTTTTGTTGTTTTGCATTTATTAATTTATAGGTTTGTTTCAGGATTGAACTTTGCTGTTTCAATGGCTCCCAGATATACCCCAGAAAGGGTATCAGATTTGTTCGTTCAGACTCTCATGTAAAATGGTAGGCTATTTTAGGTACCTTTTTGCAAAAGTAGTCAATGTGTACCTTAAATGGTAGGAACACTATTTTTTATGTCTATTTCGATTGATGATCTGCCCATATTGAATAATAGTGAGATTTGGGTAATATCAACCAATCCTTTTATATATTATTCTCTATGTAAACTGAGTGTGTATTTGGAATCTCTTGTTGCAAAAAGACTTGCAAACAAACGGGATGTGGATTTAATTCTGTGTTATTATAAATTTTAAAATTAGCAGCGTTGCCTTTTAGTGGAGGAAAAATGCAAATCTTTTGAATGAGTGTATCCATATGATGGTGTGGAAAATGCCAACAAGCATGAGAAAGCTATATCGAATCAAGGAGAATCACCGAGACAAGAGGTGGGATTTCTCCTAATTCATTTTCAGAATTGCAGAGCCAACTTATGGAAACTGAAGACTGCCCAAGTTTTAATGAAGTCAATGATAGAGGACATAAGAAGCATGATGAAGCTTGTGTTTTTGTTTTTGTTATAATTTGTGTACTTTTATTTAGAACAAATGTGTAACTTTTATTTAGATTGTTATCATTTTGAATGTTGTTGGTTCAAATTATGTAATATTGTTAATTCAAATTTTGTAATGAAATTTGATGGTTCATAATTATTATAATTTGTGTACTTTTATTTAGAACAAATGTGTAACTTTTATTTAGATTGTTGTCATTTTGAATGTTGTTGGATCAAATTATGTAATATTGTTGATTCAAATTTTGTAATGAAACTTGATGATTCATAATTGTGTAATAAATGGAAGGTGTTAAGTAGATTATTTGATCTACAAAATCTCATTGTTGGTCACTATATGGGATATAATTTTTTTGTCCTGAGTTTTGGAAAAATAGGAGCTGTTGTTCTGATCAATGAAATTATCAAGCCATGATCTAATGAAAAT